>CM071618.1:19113355-20450137 GCA_036365135.1 Miichthys miiuy
ATCGCCGGTAATAGCCGGCCAGCCCCAAAAACCGCCGCACCTCTTTTTGGTCTTGGGCCTTGGGCAGGCTGCAATCGCTGCTGTCTTATCTACCTGTGGACGCACCTGCCCGCTGCCCAAGTGGTACCCCAGATACCGTACCTCCCTCCGTCCAACTGCACACTTCTTCGGGTTGGCCGTGAGCCCGCCTGCCTCAGTGACTCGAGCACGCGCCACCTGCCGCACATGCTCCGCCAGGTGTTACTATGGATGATAACATCATCCAAGTAGGCGGCAGCATATGCAGCATGTGGACGCAGCACCGGTCCATGAGGCGTTGAAATGTGGCTGGGGCCCGAACAACCCGAGCGGAAGTGTAACGATTGGTACAAACCGTGCGGAGTGGAGAAGGCCGTTTTCTCCTTAGACTCTGGAGATAAGGAATCTGCCAGTAGCCTTTGGTCAAATCCAGCGTCGTGAAAAAGCGAGCAGTGCCCAGGCGATCAGAAGTTCGTCGACCGGGCATTGGATAGGCATCGAACCGTGAAACATCATTCACCTTGCGATAGTCCACACAGAACCGGATAGACCCATCTTTCTTGACTACAAGAACGATGGGGCTACACCAGGCACTGTTGGACTCTTCTATTACACCCATCTCCAACATAGCTTTCAATTCTGCCTGAACCACTTTTCTCTTGTGTTCAGGTAACCGATAGGGCCGTGAACGCACCGTCACGCCCGAGTGAGTCTCAACATAGTGTTGAATAAGGCTTGTGCGTCCTGGCAGGGGGGAGAACACATCAGCATAACGCTGCTGCAACCTGGCTATGTCTGCTCTCTGGGATGGTTCGAATTGACTTGATGCCCAATAATCCGTACAGTTCTCTCAGTGTTCGTGACATAAATTGGGTGCCTTGGTCAGTCAGGATCTCTTTCGGGATCCCGACTCGGGATATAACTTGAAACAGCGCCTGCGCCACACTCTTTGCGGAGATGGTGCGCAGCGGCACTGCCTCTGGATATCGTGTTGCGTAATCCACAAGAACTAACACAAAGCAATATCCACGTGCGCTCGGTGAAATGGCCCGATGAGGTCCATCCCAATACGTTCAAATGGGACCTCAATCAATGGTAATGGCAAAGCGCTCGGATGGCGGTTGGTTAACCAACTGGCATTCAGGACAAGACGCACACCAGCGGCGCGTCTGCCCAAATGCCAGGCCAATAGAATCGGGCCATTACGGTTTAGTGTTTTTCACACCATATGTCCAGCCATCGGGTTATAATGAGCCGCCTGGAAGACTATTTCCGCGGCTTTTGGTACCAGCAACTGGGTAATTATTTCACCTGTCTGAGTGTCACGGCTCACTCTGTATAACCTGTCCTGCGTAATGAAAGTGTGGATATGTTAACGCTGCATCAGGCGCACCATGTGACCATCAATTTGTATCACTTGGTGAAGGCAAGCGTAGAGTATCATCACGAGACTGCTCGGTGGAAAATCTTCCATGGAGTCAAACACGGAACCTGCGGCGCCTCCTGTGAAGGCACCGCTGGCTCCACCTCCCGTCTGCAGTGTCGGACAACCTCGCGTCACCGCTGAGCACAGCGCACATATCCCATGTCCCTGTCGGCCGTGAGCGCCCCCACACACTGCCCCACTAGCTTATCAAACCCTGGCCAATCAGTACCCAGAATCAGGGGGTGCGTCAGGCGGGAGCTAACCGCAGCCTTCACACTATGCTTTTTACCCTTAAACCGAATTTCCACTGGTACTACAGGGTATCTGTGAATATCCCCATGCACACACCTAATCTCCACCCATCCTGCCTCTATCAAAGCCCCGGGTCGAATCAGATTCTGGTGAACTATAGACTGCATGCAGCCCGAGTCCACCATCGCCTGATGTGTACCCCCCTGAATCCTTACCGGGCGCTGTACGTCCCTCCCGGACCGGGAGGGTGCTGGAGGGCCGACAATCCGAACTACTTGGCCGACCTCCATGAGCACTCACGGCGGAAGTGTCCGGTTGTCCACACCTCCAACACTCCTGCCCTGCCGCCTGAGGAACCCTCTGCGAGCTGAGAGCAGCACCTGTAGCGGCTGGATCCTGGGAAGAAAAGAGAGGAGAAGGGGATTAGTTCGGGAGTAGGAGATGGTCGGCGGGTGTGTATGGCGGGGCCAGGCGCAGATCTCCTCCGGGGTGCCGGCGTGGGGCAGGCGTGAGAGGCTGGCCAACCCTCATGTGCCCGGGCTCTGGAGAGAACGGCCAGATGGTCTTCCGCCAAGGTGATGGCCACGGTTAGATCCGCCGGGCGGTGGCAGCGCACCCAGTCCGAGGTGGCAGTTGGGAGCCCTCCATGAACTGCTCCAGGGCGATCTGGTCCATTAACCGGCCTCGCCAGCGGAATCCCGGGCGCAGCCATCGAGTTGCCGCGTCCTTCAGCTGCTGGGCGAGCGGCCGATCAGCGGGTCCCAGCTTGCTCCCGAAACCTGCAGCGATGGTCCTCCGCGGAGAAACCCAGCCGATCGAGGATGGCCCTTTATGTCCCCATACTGTCCTCGGGAGGGCAGGCAGGCCAGCGCCGCAGTTTGCACGTCCCCGACAACAGGGAGCAGCCGCCGGCACTCCGCCTCGGCCAGCCGCATGCTGTTGCCGTCGCCTCAAACATTTCGAGAAATGTCTGTGGGTCGTCATGTTCAGACATTTTATGGAGCGTGATTCCGACGGCGAGGTGCCGGGACGCCGCCCCGCCCGATTTATCATCACCTCCAACAGCTGGGTCTGTCTCTCTGCCTGGCCTTGGGCGCTGCCATCTGCTGCCTGCTAAGCACGGCTTGGTCCCGGTTCATGGCCGCTATCTCCGCCAGCATTTGTGCCAGAGACATAATTGGTTGCTGTGGTTCAGTCATACTTTGTCTTTTTCCTGGCGAAACACGTTGGGCCAATGTGGCGTGGTCTGATGCCACGGTGGGTTCTCCGCAGGTAAGACACAATCAGTATAACTTTTAATTTTAGTTTATTTCTTTTATAGACACACAATCAGCTCCGTTAATGTCGTTCAGGCGTCTCCTTGGTGCTGCCGACAGCCGTGGCGTCCACACGTGTGTCTGTGCGTTTCTTCCTCCCAGGTCCAGCACGCTACTGTGTTTTAAAGGAGAGAGTGATTAGCTCAATAGGAAACCGGTGTGCCAATCACTCTCACCTGGTGCTGCTCTCCCGAGCCCTCCCCACACCTCTCTCCCGCAGCTGATGCACCACGCCCCCCCTACATGCTGATTCTTTTATTTTACAGATCACAAAGAAACTCACTGGTGGCATTGCAGACACAGCTACTTGGATGACAAACATCAGCAATGAATGTGGCCAAGTACTGAACTGCGTGCTAACTACTGGTGAGGGAGCCGGCCTAGATGACCTGTGCCAAGGTATCGTCAAGCGCTACCAGGATGCTGGGGAGCCAGAGCCAGAAATAATTTATGTTGACTGAGATTGCTGCAGCGAGACAGGAAAAGTCAGAAAGTTGGTGTAGGAATGTATTATTTGTTATAGGCATAAAAGTAAAAACTTTTACAAACATACTTATCTTAGTGTACTTTTAATTAATACCCAAATCAAGTAGAAATTCTAACTTTTGAAATTATGTACTTTATTCTATTTGGTTCCAGTTATTTTATGTCATGATATTAAGAATATGCATAAACATGAGCCTTGTTGTTCATTTGTACAGTTCTTGTCTGGTTTCGACCGTTGACGACCACAGTGAGGCTTGGATATATTTCACTTCATGAGGTGATTCACAGCTGGTCTCACAACAGAACATCATCCTCTGGCACGTTCTGCTCGAAGTTGTCGAGCTGTATTTTCAGTGGGCCCTGGATGACATCTGTCGTCTGAAGGAAGCCAAGAAGTCAGAGCTGAACAAGAAGTATGCTGGTGTTTCTCCTACTGAAGCACAAGTAATGGCCAGCATCAGCTCCAGTGAACTGCCCAGGCACTGCCGAAGGAGAACGTGTGGTGTTGAGGAGACCCGGAGCCTTATTGAAGGCTTACTGAAGTCCATGTGGGACCTTACTGACACCTCCGGTTTACGCCTCATCAACCCTGGGAGCATGACACGTGTGGGAGACGTAACAGAAAAACCTGCCATGCATTCAAGATCCACCTGGTGTACAACTGTATACCAAGATTGATTCAGGGTCACAAAAGGGAGACAAGGTCCTGGATGTCTTTAGATGTGGCAGAGGGTCATCTTCTTTAGAAAGTTTCCATCGTCACCAGTGCACCTTTATTCCGAGTAAGTAGAAATTACATATCTTTTGCATGATTTATATCCTTCACATGTCTGCTATTGAACTGAAGTCATAAGAACAAAATGTTGTCCTAAGCCTCAAGACAAAGGGAAATGTGTGTGATCACTTAATAAATGCAACTAATATCTCAATAATGTCAAACATTTTGTTTTTTTAAGGATGGAGATGCAATGCCATGCACACACAGATGTACATGCTTGAAGGAGGATCCAGGTGTAACACGAACCGAGCCCGTGAAGCTGTGGGTGTGAGTGGTGCATCACAAGCTAAGATATACAATGTCCGCCTGATGTCCAACATGAATGCCCTCAGCAGTAGAGTCCTCGGCCGTGCACTCCTGCCTGAATTCATTCCTCCTGGGAGACCCACTGGTAAACTATACTACTATAGGACAGATCATTCTCTTGCGACTACACCTTCAGTCTAACAATAAACCAACAAAATGTCTCTTTTTTCAGTCATTACTAGCAAACTTGTGTATTCACTGAATTCAAAGTTTGTTTTTTTGTCATAATGATTTTTTTATGGCAGGTGAGCATATAGCTGTGGAGTATTTGCTGGCTTAGTCTGACAGAGGAGTCCTGCTGGATCCACAACAGCACACCGAACTTGGCACCATTCTACCCGACCCACAGGTCGAAGTTCGAGAGTGTGAAGATGTCTGTAGGTGATACAGCTGACATTCTCTGTGAGACACCACCTGAAGCCCCAGTGTGAAGGCGAGATGGACATTTCACCCCCTCACAGTCCTTTTGTCCACAGTGATCCACCTGACACATCATCTCAGGTAATCTGAATATTTCATGATCATGTCACTGAAATTATACAGGAAAAATTATTCATTTACATGTGTAGTTAATAAGATCTTTATTTGTTGAAAGTCTCAGTTTGTCTCTTTCTTTTGAATGCTTGTCAATGACATTTGTATTTTGAGGCAATTTTTTAATCCAAGGATACTTTTTCTTATAATGGTTTCTCTCTCACAAACTTCCAGGAAACCATTTGTGATGCAGGTGATGCCTCTCACAGTCCTTACAGAGGTGGACATACTGAGGACATTTCCTGTAGTGGACCCAGCACATCCTCCTCCTCATCATCATCATCATCATCTCAGGTAAAGTGACTAATGACTGTTTGTCCTGTGTGTGTGACTGCTGTGCTGCCTTTTCTGTGTTTGTGTGGTCTGTCCTCCTTCAGATCTTCATGGCTGAGAGGAGGTCATGTGGCTCAAGTTCTACCTATCTGGATTCAGACTCTTTACTTGTTTTACAATCTACAAATATCTTATATGTAAATTGTCACATTATCATTGATGGTGTCATCATATTGTGATCTATTCGAAACACATAACATCTATTTTATGTCTGTCCTGGAAGAGGTTCCGTCCTCTGTGACTCTTCTGAGATATCCCAGTTTTCCCTGTTAAATGTAAAAAGATTTTCAATATCTAAGGACAGAGGTTGTCATATGTTGTGCAGATTGAAAGCCCCTTAAAGCAAATCGTGATTCATTTTTCAGGATAGCCGATGTGATGCAAGAAGTGTTCCTGGATGGGATGTGGTTGACAACTTGGCTGGATACCTAGTCAACCTCAACCGCACAATAACTGCACTGTCAGCCACAGAGACTGCAGAGATTGTGCGTCTGTATTCCAGTCTGCACGACATGGACAAATGTACCCCAAATACACTCTGAAGTGCAGAAAGAAGACCTTGCCAGGGCCATGGAGGGCTTTGAGGAAGCACAGTGGCTCCGTGCCTGGTCAGCAAGCTGCTGAAAGGTGAACTGTCATATAGTGGATACACACATTAAGCTACGTGACCCACATGTATCATGATTATCATTAAGTATATGTTAGACTTAAAAAATCACCATGTTATATGTGTCCTCAGATAAGCAAACTGCTGTGGTCAAATTTTTAAGTGGCGTGTTGTATATTATGATGAATTCACTGCCTCTCCAGCCCAATTGTCAACTGTCTTTGGTCAATATTTATTATGTTGTCTTTCTTTTTCTCCACAGACTATTCATGACCAATGGCCAGGTTGCACAGAGACCTGATATTAACAGGATCTCAGAGTGTGTTTGCCTCAGGCTTTTTAAGGAGTTTCTGCAGCCTAGAAATAGTCCCAAAGGCTACAAGGGTACAACCTTGCCCATCTCACAGTCTGTTGTACAGACCTACAGTCACATTAAGCAACTGCTTGAAGACAACATAGTACCTCTTTTAGTATCCTTTTTAACCTAGTTTTTAGTATAGTAGTGTAGTAGTGTGTTGTGTGTCAGTTGCAGAGTGTGAAGTCTACCTTTTTATTGTTATATATTACTTAGTGAATATGTTTGTAAAAATTTGGTTCAGTCAACATGCTTGTTGTTTCCACACAGGTTATTTCCTAATAATAATAATAATAATAATAATAATAATATTGCACTTTATGTTCTCAGTGCATTTTTGTATGTTTTTTGAAGCCATATTTTCAAAAACCTCAGCTGTTTGTTTACCGTTTACATATTTGCTTGCCTGTTTAAAGAATGTTGTTGATAAATATATATATTTATATAAATGCTATTGTGCCTCTTCTATGTCCACAGTTTGCTTTTGTGGTTGTTCATTTTATAAATATTTTACAAATATATTTTGTGTGAAATATAGTTTTGAAAGAAAGTGATGCTGGATCAATCATCAAAATAATAAAAAATTGATTTGATGATCAAAAATTGACTTGTCACTTTGTTAGTTCTGTGAAAAGTAAATACGTTTTTATGGTGAAAGGTTAAAACTGAGTCAAAAGAGACTACTGTGTTGAAAAATTAGTTTTATTAGTATATGAGTATGTATGTAATCCCTCCTTTTTCCTCCTCTCTCCTTCTTTCTCCTTCTTTCCCCCACCCTAGCAGTCCCTTTTGCCCCATTTTGTCTCTGGTCCGCCCTGCACGCGACTTCAAACCCCACCAGGAGCGTTTCAGAAGGGGAGTGTTTAGCCCGCCAGACATTGTTTACTTGCTCATATTTGGTCATTTTCAAAGTTAATATGCGTGCGTAAAGATGCTACGTAGTTAATTAGTTTTTCTTTTGTCTGTTTATATAACTGGCAGATTGCACGGGGTATTTTATTTTGAAAAATCCACCAGATTCTTTTTCTGTGTCTAGTTTCCGCCTGCTCGAGGTGCTCCATGTTAATAAATTGACGCAGGCTGCTTGCAACGTCCGTCAAAAATAGAACAGCCACGTATTTCACGCATTTTTTTCAAAGATTGTATTTGTCGTACGTAAACTTCTGTGATCCACTGTTGGTGTTGGCAAGTTTTTATTCAACTTTGTTTACCCTTGTTCGTCTTTTACATCAACAGAACAGTTGTACAGTTACAATATGTTGGGAAGTTGCAATAAATATAAATGCAATATATTCTATATCACTTTGTGTTGTGCCGGTGCACCAGTGTTTTTTCTGTGAGAGAAGAAGAAGACCGAGAGAGAGAGAGAGAGAGAGAGAGAGAGAGAGAGAAATAAGAAGATGATGTGAAATAAGAAGAAAAACGAATGAACAATTAAATGAAAAGGTTAGTGTTTATACTGTCGCTACAGTACGTGACTGTACTTGTCAATGTGTTATAGTTAGGTCATGTAGCCCCAGGTTTGATATGAAGCTGAACTGGAGGATGCTGTGTATTGTTAGCTTTGAGCGAGAGAAGTACAAGTACAGTCACGTAGTGACAGTAAACACTAACCTTTTTATTTACTTGTTCATTCGTTTTTCTTCTTATTTCTCTCTCTCTCTCTTGGTCTTCTTCTTCTCTCACGTAAAAACACTGGTGCACCGCAATAATAGTCCCGGTAATTCACTTCCGCTGTGGCTTTTATTTTCATCGTTGTTGTTGTTTTATTTGCAGCGGCGTTTCTTTTTGTTTGCAGCGTTTCTTTTATTTGCAACAATGGCGAATGGAGAAAAATGTAAAAATGTGTATAAGAGGTTATTCATTACATAAGTTTTACATATGTCTAATGTCTTGTTATGCATTGCATCCAACACTGAACAACTGAAACATAAAACTCTTAACAAAAATATGAAAAATAACTACATTTCTGTCTTGAATGCAACACAATGTGTATTCAATTTGATAATTTAAAATGAATAATTGCCCATTTACAAGCCTGTTTTCAATAAAAAGTTGGCACACTCTTTAAAATGTTAGAAACAGAATGTGATGATGTACACTGAAACCCAATATTTAACTTAAAATGTTGAAACTGAGAAATTCTATTGTTTTTAAAAAAAATATGCCCATTTTGAATTTGATGCCAGCAACATGTTTCAAAATCATTGCAACAATGGCAACAAGAAATGTTGAAACTCCTGGTGAAATTATTTATTTATATAAGTGAAAATTGTCCTGAGGTCTGAAATCATGGACGCTGCTTCCTCTGGGCTCAAAAGGAGCGGGACCATCCAGCTTGTTATCAGCACACAGTTCAAAAGCCAGCATCCGTGGTGGTATGGAGGTGCACATTTGTAAAGGCTCCATTAATACTGAACGATATATACACTTTTGGACTAGTAGACAATGTTGTTTTCATAGATGGCCTTGCTTATTTTACGAAGATGATGTCAAACCACATTCTGCATATATTCAAACAGCATGGCCGAGAGCTAAACTGGCTTGCCTGCACCTCAGACTTGTAGCCTATTGAAAATGTTTGGAGCAGTAAGAAACATAAAATACGACAAAGGAGACGCCGAACTGTTGTGTAGCTGAAATCGTACATCAAGCAAGCTTATATCAAATTCAAAATGGGCATATCAATTTCCAGAAACAAAAAAAAATTCTCAGTTTCAACATTTGATATGTTGTCTTTGTCTTATTTTCAATTAAATATGGAGTTTTAATATTTTGCACATCATTACATTTAGTTTCTATTTAGTTTACAGAGTGTGGGACACTGTAAACTTTTTTGGAACTTTTTTGGAAATGGGGCTGTACAACAACAATAATAATAGTTAGTTTCAAGTGTGATAACTATGGTTAGTATGGTACATTTGAAAGATAAACATTAGTATGGTTGTCTTACACTGCCTGATTTCATAAAAAGTTTAGAGGAGCTTCTGAACTGAACTGGCTGGAGCAAAATAATGTAAAAACAACAGCAGACAGAATATTTCTTCACTTTAAGTATTACATAATATATAATGGATTAAAAAAATAAGGGACACCTCGCACGATAGAGTGAGGTTATCTACATTATCTGTATTATCTACATCCACATCTTCGCAGAATCGACTGGTTTTTAGCTGCCTAGCAATTTTTACCTTTAAATCCATAGTCGGGTTGAGTGTGTCTGGCCCAGTCCGCTGCACACCTGTGTTCCACAATGGTTTGGCTTCTTTATTTGGTGAAAACTCGCCCGTGTGAACTGTTAGCAGCGATGCATTGCTCAGGGATTCTAGCGTGCATATATAGTGTTAGAGTATAGTGTTAGACCGAAAATAATTACGAGTAATAAAAACGCAATGAAAACACAGTGGGACATGAGCCCTGCTGATTGGAACTCTGCACGCGCATTCAGAAGCTTTATTAACATACGCTTATTGACATTCACAGCACGAGGGCAACACCAGCGCATCTCATTGGCTGTGAAAACAGCTTTATCATAATGTTTATCATAATTAAGTTTGCCTTTGTGACAAAGCAAAGATATTTCCACACGTGTTACATTTGTTCGTCTTTTATTCACTTTTATTCTGCGTGTCTCGACCAGATAACTCGTGACCCCACCAAAACAAAGGTCAGTTATGGCATAAATGGCAGAATAAAAATGAATGAATGATTCTGTTTGGGTCTTCATTTCCTTTACTCTGATGACAACCACCTGAAGAAAGGCAACAGGAAACCTCAAAATGTTTATTATACAGTGTTTGAATTATTATTATTGTATGTCAACACTAAATCTGAAAAACATAACACACCTGACAAGACAAGACACACCTGTAAACTGAAAACCATTCAAAGCGAATATCCTCATAAATCTGATGGAGAGGATATCAATAGTTTGCAAAACTGCTATCAAAGCAAAATATACTAAAATACAAAACATATTTTTCCTTTGTTTACACTTTGTTTGTTTATCACATAATTCCATATGTGTTCATTCATAGTTCTGGTGTCTATCGTATACAATGTAGAAAGTAATAAGCAGAAAAAGCATTGAATGAGAAGGTGGATCCAAACTTTTGACTGGTACTGTGTATATATATGAATATATACTTTCATTTTTCCATCAAGATATTTAATTTCAAGGCATTACATTCCTCTTACCCTTGGTACTGTGCTTCTTTTAACTGCTTCCTGAAATGTAACATTATACACAGACATGCAAGAAGTAAATAGACACCTTCATTTAAATTCAAATTAAAGGTGTCTATTTACTTCTTGCATGTCTGTGTACTGTATAAACAGACTTCCTGTTGCCTCGGGACAACATGATGCAGTAAAAAGTGCAGTATCTCCAGCAGCCAGCAGGGGTCAGCAGAAGCTTTCAATATGTTGTGTGCAGCCAAGTAGGAGCTGAAGGACTCCTATACATCCTCCCATCAAAAAACATTACTATAATAACATGAAACAAAAATCTCTAAGCAACAGCAGATGTTTCTGTATTGTTATTTGTTTCATCTTCATCTTCAGTTTGAATACAGGCAAAACCACATGCTTACAGAGAGGTTGAGACACGTGGGTTCAGTTGTGGTATCCATTGTGTAGCTTGTGACCAAAAGATATGACATAAAAATGAAATTTTTGAGTCTTTATCGATATACATATTTTTTTTATTCCATAGAAACTGCAGCATTAGACAAGTGCTGAAGCCGAAACCATGTTGCAGACACACAAATTCACACTTCACTTCTCCCCTTCTTTAGCACACACACACACACCCTCATTCACACACATTCAGTCAGTGCCGAGCACTGGTGCAGGGAGATGAGACAGTAAAACACTGAGTCAGGAGTAGCACAGTCAATTAAAAAAAGAAAAAGGGGTGGGAGGGGTCAATTAACAGAAGTGCACCATCACACTTTACAGCACAAAGAACTCAAGAGGGGCTTTTATTTCTGCAACACCGACTGACCTCCTAAAAATGGCATATCGTCCTTAACGGATAGAAAATATAAATTATTCCTACAGTAAATACATTCTCTAGATTAAGACCCATAAATATGCGTTTGAGAGCTCAAATTACAGTATGTACAGAGGTCCATGCGTCCACAATATACATACAGAACAATAAATATTGGATATAGTTACAATACAGCATCAAGATGGATATTGTTTTTTCTTTGAACAAGTTCAGGGTACAGCAAGACATGGTAGGAGACAGAATTCATAAACCAGCTGAGGAAAGGCAATCAGAACCAGTATCTATCTGTTATTAGTTTTTATTAAAGGGGTTGCCTTGGTTACTGCTGTCCTGGCTCCAAAAGTATGTGAAGTAAAAGAAAAGAAAAGAAAAGAAAAGAAAAGAAAAGGGAATATTTTGGGGGGAAGAAGCACCAGTGAGCTTGTACTCCAGGCTTCAACCTGACTCACAATGAAAATCAAATGAAAGGGAGATACGGAAAAAAAATAAAGGAGAAACCAATCTCAAGAGTTACCCTGTGAAAGATGTGAAAACCGTTACCTTTCTCAACACTGATTGTAAAACCCCTGTTAAGACCTCATCCTTTGACCAGTCAGTTGGAGAAAGAGGGGGAGGAATGTGTAGAAGAAAGAGGTGTGACATATGGAGGAGTGAGGGTAGCGTGTTACTGTGTGAGTGAAAATCAAAGAGAGGAAGAAAAGAAAAAAAAGGCAGGACCTAGTTTTGGCAACGTGGCTTCTGGTTGCTAAGTAACGGTCTCTGAGGGCAGAAGAAGCTCCTCTTTGAGGTTGTCCGTCTCCAAAATGAACAATTTTCACCCTATCCCACCTTCTCCCACCCTTCTCTCTCTCTCAGTACGAGAAAGCCTTTCCTGAACAGTTTGTGAATACTGGCACAGTAAGAACAAGCAATTCATAGTCACGACTGTCTGCAAACAAGGCAGTCAGAGGGCAATGTTGGAACTGGACACCTCCCGTTATTTTTCTGCAATGTCTTTTTTTGAAGCACTGAGCAGGTTTGTCTTCAACAGGCCACAAGCAGCAAGCTAAATGAATCAAAACAACAAAATATCTACATCAGTGAGTCCATAAAGCACAGCATTTGTAGTATGGGAAACACGAGCAAACAAGCTTCACTGTCTAGGTGATACAGCATAACATCACCTCAACGTCTGAAAATCTTTTCAGTAAGAATGAAAAAATAAAATATTCAGTGATTCAACATTTAAAAGAAAATACATGAACATCAATCAAATGAACATTTGATGCTGCTAACTGATTTTTGAAAATGTGTGAAATCCTCATACTGTACTGTATCAGCTCATTCAAATTCCACTCATTAAATATTCAGTGCTGAATCTATGCATAGATGCGGTCACTATAAAGCCTTTGCAGATGCTTCACTATACATAGTAAACGATTGTAAGTATTAAGGTTGTGATGTGAAAATATGATCCCTGGATCACCATCACTGTCAGCATCGTAATTACACCAAAGAAAGGGTAAATTAAATCCCTGCACTTTAGTGTGTCAGTGTTTCTGAAATGAAAAGTCATGTGATGTTCTTAATTTGAGGCAGAGGCTAATGACACACTTAGCACAGAGCAGGGGCAGCTGGTTGAGGTCTGCTGACATGTTTAATTGTGTCTCCATGGAGGAGGATGAGTCTGTGTGGAGATGGATGAACCTCCAGTTAGCATAACTGAGAGTGAATCCATGTTTCAAGCAGGTTAAGCTAATGTTATAAGTCACTGTCCTATACTAAATATAGTTAATTTAATCTTAGCATGAGGCCATCATACTGGGTCTATTGTGAGAGGACCCTTCACATGGACGCCAAAACCTGTGCAATCCTGGGTAATGAAATACTGTCAGCCAAGTTGCCATGGTCTAAAAACAGATGGTGAATCAGTAGACAAAAGGGAATATAAGCATTAAGCTACACTTTTGAGTTGAATTACTGGTATGTTTCTTTATGGGGCTGGATGAATTTCTGCAGCTTAGCAAGCAAGAACAGTCTTATCACTGGAAAACCATTTGAGACCAGCAAAAACACTCTGCATTTACCCTGCAGAATTTCCCTTGTGTCACTTTCCTTGTAATATTTCCATGTGGAGCATGAAAGCAACATTGGAGCAACAACTATGCAGAGCAGGAACTCATGGTGTGGCTGCATATTTATCTATAATTTCCAAATGCAATAACTGGGTAACACTTTATTTTACAAGTCAGTACATTCATAATAATTCCCAGTTGTTGAGGAAGTTCTGGACAGAACCATGTAATTTGGTACTAATTATAGGGATCGAGTGTTGATCGTGGAACGGATCATGAGTTGGTGCATTTCAAATTAATTCCAAGATCTGTGTGAACCTTGAGACTCAGCATACAAACATCTTTACCTGTGTTAAGGTGAAAATCAATAAGAAACTCAACTCAGCTAACTGAACTTCAACAGTCCCATAACTTTGTATACTTTAACTGTAATTAGTAGTAAATCACATGATGCTTTTCAGGAAACGTTTAAGAAATGATTACATGCAAATAACGTCTTACTAATAACTGGTCAATTTACCGGAAACAAATAATTAACCTTCAGTTTGTGTTGTGTAACCCTGTAAATCACACTAAAATTACCTTTCTTCTGTGGAAGGCAAGGTATGAGCCCAGTGGACTGAACCATTCTCAGGGATAAAGGGGGATTATCTTCTTGTCATGCATTTCCACTCAGCTTACTTGCCATCATAACTGGCATCTATTCACTTTCAATTCAACACATAGAACAATACACTTCACAAACAATATAATTTAAAAGAAGTCTCAGCTATATGTTTTCTTCACTAATTTTAAATGAAGGTTTGATGAAACGTTGATTAAATGTAGGAATTGTGATCTGGATCCTGGATCATTTCTTTCTTGTTCCTTCTTCCGATTCAGTACCTCACTATCCCGTGTCTGCTTAGTGTCCTCTTACTGAGGTCACTTAGACCTTAATCCAAGTTTAAATCACAACATTGATTCAGGTCGACTCAGTCATAGATTTTCAGCTCAATTATACAGCTTTGAATTAAACAAGAAAAGAGAATTCCACTGAGCTGCTTTGTTTCCGGCATTTATGTCTGAAAACTGTTAACAGACAAAGGGGGAAAGTCTATATGCAGAGTTGATAAGGCGCTTGAGTTATCGTTCAGAGTGATAGCTTATCTGTGTTGGACTCAGAGCTTTTTGAGGCTGATTATTTAAGTGTTTTGCTCCAACGATGTGTAACTTCAAAAAACTGAACACTAAAAATGGGTCAGACATTACTCTTACTGATAATATTTTTCATATCAAAGTTTGCAGTGTGACAGTGTGATGATGGTGGATCATGAATGTGATGATTTATGATGCATCTTTAGAGCAAACATAAAGCTTTTCAGAACAGTGTTACAAAGTATTTTGGTCAATAATTCATAAATGGGGAACTTTAAAAAGCTGAACACTCCAAGGCCTCAGTCTGCTGTTAATCTCCAAAATACACTGCAGGTCAGTCCACAAAACTTCAACAGCAAAAACAAAGAATAAATACCTTAACACTCATCGAAACATGTTCCAGTTCCTTGGTTTTTACAAATAAAATACATACAGTACTTGTTTGAGACTTGCTTGAGACAAACGTATTGTTGTTTTATAATATTTTCATATGTACATTTTCAGTAGTCGTTACATAGATAGTATTTCAGCACAGTTTAAGAATTTGAAACCACACAGGGGAACAGAGATGCATAAAGAAAATCAATGTTTTGGCTTGTAGGTCAGTTCTTTCACCTGTATTGAGTGATACCAAAAACCTTAAGTCAAACTGTATTTGCAAATACTTTATGATGGTTTGTTTGAGCTTTCCGATGTGATTGACAGATAGTAAAACACAAGGAGTAATTGGAAACATGTTGCACTCATAATGCATGTGAACTATGCCTTAAAGGATAAGGGTGGTGATATTCTAGACTTTTTTTTTATGAGAGCACCAAATGAGTCAAAAGCTGGGAATAGTTTCGAATGAATCATCACTCATGTTTGTGTGACATAAGCTAAAAATTGAAAATGAGCTGAAAGATGCTAAAACGCTGCAGAGAAATGAGGGAACGTGAGAGTCACGTGATAACTTTTTGTGAGTTCTTTCACATTATCAGTATAGTATAGTCATTTGACCCATTGATTGGTGCACCTTTAAAGATTTACACCTTGACTAAGAGTCAATGGGCTTAGACCTGAGTGCCACAGACAAGCGTAGGGTAGTCAAAAAGAGATGAATTAACACAATGTGGTTTTAGTTTTTCATGGGAGTGGCTGTCAGTAAAAAAATACACAGAATAACACCAACCTTAATATTTAACACCTCTAACAGAAACTGAAAGAAATCTATTCCTTTTAATTGGCTGCAAGTTCCAAGTCTTACTGTTGGTGTGCCTCTAAACTGAACTTGCATGTGATGCATACTGACAAATGTGCAATTGACTATGCTTTATAAAGCGTACTAAATGCTAAAGCACAGTCGCTTGATGTAAGTGTGACACGTTGCATTGCAATATGACCATAAAGCACAGCAGACTGTCTTAATATCCACACTTAAGGCTCAATACAGATATGCACACATCACACAAAATTCTGTGTGTTTGATGGCCATGCTTCATGGGAATATAAAAAGCATGAAATAAATAAGGAGAACATCTAAGTATCCACTCATACATGAAACTGCAAACTGTTGCACAGGCTACTGTAACTGCATGAAGGCATACCATAGTGTATTTTAACCCTTTATGCCAGGCTGGAAGATATAAGTATCTCTGCTGCACACTACAACCTGGATATATTGCATACATAAACCAGAAGGTAAAGCCCTCTGAAAAACCCACCAGCCAAACTATTGATTTCTTTTTTTCTTTCATGTTCATAGAGGAAGCCTACAGAGCAGACAGAGACTGAAGCTAGCAAGAACATTGATTTTTTTTTTAAACATTCACTTGGTAAAACTAACAGGTACTTCTGATTATAGCAACAATACAGCGGCACAGTTTTAACTGAGAGGACTCTCGTTCTTCCTTGGCTGTCCTCGTTTGGACCCACAGTGTAAGGTGTCTTCCAGACCCAGTCATATAGAAGAGAAGCTGAGATGAGAGGCTCAATACCATTATGGTCAAGCAGAACACAGTAGCATTACTTTCACTCCCTGATCTGCCTCCACTGTAGGACTAAATCTCTTCCTTCTGTTTGAATCAGTTTGATTTACAAGTGCATCTCCCTGGAAGAACTCAAGTCTTCTGTCAAAAGGGAAGAAAACTGGAAGGGCTTCCTTATAAATAAAGGTTTGATTATTTATCACATTGCTTTTCCTCTAATGCTGAGGCAGGGTATCAGGAAACCAAAACTTTTTGTATTATAGTGGTGTAACCTCTCAGTCTGTAAAAGTAACAATACAGATTTGACAGTTTTAAAATGAACCGGTGACAAATTTAACCCGGCAACTGTATGAATAAAGTTCCAACAATAACAAGACCTTTGTGGTGTCACCTCCAGTTATTAAGGAAACAGTGGCATTCAGCCATTTTTAAAAGGGTCAGAGCATCAGCTGGATGCTAACAGTAGAGTGACATCCTACTGCGCCGCATGGCCTCACTGATCAAATAGGCTGGGCTGATCTCTGGTTCTTCCGTCATCACCACAATGTTCTGCCACTCTCCGCACTGGTTGGATTTCTTGATGGTGTCCACCACACAAAGAGCATAAAGACAGTCCTCAAAGGTAGCGGCCATTGTCAGAGGCCTTCCGTCCCATGTCCTCCTGTCGTCTTGGTCCTGAAAGGCCTGACGCACAGCCTGGATCATGCGGATAGTTCCGGTGAGATACGGGGATGGTATGTCACTGAAGGCCTTCTCCGGTAAGGAAGCCTTCTCAAGAGGTGTGGTGTCTTTGAGCAGGAGTTCAGGACCTCCACCACTTCCTCCACCGCCGCTGTTCTTCTGTCCATACAGGTCCGTCCCCATGACAGTTAATCGTCCAACCGTCCCCACAACAATCACCTCCTGCCGAAACTCTCCAGGGACGTTAAAGTTAAGCGTGACGGTGCAGCAGGCACCTCCCTCCAGTACCATCTGGAACGTGCAGAAATCATCACTGGTGATCTGACGGATGCCCCGGATGTGATCTGTTTGTTTGACGAAGGTCTTGAGGAAGCCGTGGACTTTTGCTGCACGCTGGCCAGTCAAAAACGTAAGCAGGTCGATGATGTAGCTGCCCACCGAATGCAGACCACCACCTCCCATCAGGTCATCGCAGCTCCAGTTGTATTTCTTCCCCAGAAGACTACCACTGTGGACCTTTAGGACAAAGAGCAGAAATTGTGGCAACATTTTCTATAACTGTATTCTTTTTTCACTTGAATATGATCAGGACAACTAAGAATCAAAAAATGAAACAGCTGTGGTGGTATCTGGGGTAAAATATTGTGACATTAAGTACCCATGCTACCTTTGAGCGCAGTTGAGCAAGATTCCTAATCCTTGCCAACTCTGGGTGCTAATGTAACTCAAATTAATCCCAAGAGAAAATATTTCATTGTTGTCATTACTAAGAATAGTAAAAAACAAGCATTTATAGATTTTGTCTTACCTGGGCCTCACAGACCAGAAGCTCTCCAATGTAGCCTTCCTCTAACAACTCCTTCATCCGAACAAAGGCCGGCAAGAATCGTAGCACATTTCCCATTATGCTCAGCAACTTGGGGTAGTACTGGGCTGCTGACATCATTCGAAAGGCATCCAGAGGCGTTGCTGTCCGGTCACAGATGACGTTCTTTCCAATACCTTGCAAAAGAAAGGAGAGGCAGTTGGGAATTAGCCAAGTCAACTTTCGCTGTAGAACTAAATTGTTTTGACAGTACTGTTTTCCTATTTGCTGTCAATGTAATGATGAAGAGAGAAAGTAGGAAACAAGAGAAGACAAGAGGGAGAAGTAATGTATTCAGTCTTCACTCGCAGACATAATATCCTCTTGAACATAAAAACATCCCCTGAAGAAACAATGCAGAGCAGCAAAATGTGGCAACTCCCAGAACAGCTGACTCAAGAGTTCCTAAACTCTGTGTGCTTTCTCCTCTGAGTCATAGGCACTTTATGACAACAGAGGGTTCTTGAAAAAAGCAAAACAAAGCATATATGCACTTTATATGTATATATATGTAAATGAACACATTAATGGTAACATTCAGACCTATTTCCACAATCAAAATACAAAACCGTAAAACACTAAACAAGTATACTAAATCTCAAAATCCGGATTCTGAATGCAATTTAGAAAGGCTTTAATGTTGGCAGGGAAACAAAATGTTGCAGTCATAGCTGTGTGGTATATGGTAAGACTGCACAGCTCACAGAGCTCAGACAGGCTTCGCTGGTATTACCGGAGGCCTGATGGAAGCTTGTGAAAAGACAAGCACAGAAGGGTGTAGGAGAGATGGTAAAGGAGAGAAAGAGCCTGTAGACATAGTATGAAAGCTAATTAAAATCACTTTCAGCTCATTAAAAAAGGTCCACTGGTGCCAGCAACACCCAAACATAACAGCGAGAAGACAGGCAATAATGTGAAGAGCGACAGACAGAAACAATTTCTGTTATGGCATTTCCTTTTTACTGGGCAGTCAACTGGAAGGAGGAGGAAGGAGAAGGACAGGAGCCAGTGAATGACATGCAAAATAGACAATTTTTTCAATTACCTGATTAATGATTCAACAACTTTGGAACATGAGCTGGACACATGCTACTATGCATCATAGCTGTTCATATTTGAGTAAGGGAGCAGCCACTGTGACCACAAGTGACATTTACAGGACATGTAAATGCTAGAATGCAATATACTGTAACAGGAGAAGAGAAATCTTAAAGGCAGACTGACTCACTAGTGTCCATTATACTTTCCTAATATTAGTTAACATTAGCCTAGCCCCATATGAGTCCACTTAGAGACTGAATGCTTCCCATCAAAAGGAAAATGGATATGCATAGCTCATTATAAGAAGTGGGAGTAAACCAGACATGCATTTGTTAAATCAACATCTTAGTCCTCATCCTTACAGTTTATTCCTTGTAAAAATGCAAAATATACCACTATGGTTGGTGAGAACAGTAAAGTGCAGTAGTTTAGTGCGTGCACACTGAGAAGGGCCGGCAATGAGCGTATACTAAATTCAAAAACAATCTTGGGCACAAAAGGGTGAGATTTATCTGAACTATAGGTTTCAAGGAAGAATAACATCTTAGTTTGGTAAATATATGTTTAACTTTTCCCCACCTCTGATAAAGAGTAACATGCAACCTAACATTAGCCACCATGGGCTACTGGTCATACCAAAACAGTACAGCTGTAGCTGCAAAAAAAACAACTAAATTAAGCAACGGTGCAAGCAAGGTTTTATAGCTTTAAATTTGCCTTTTCATTTGCAAGATGAAGAATGTGTTATTTGTTCTTTGAAACGTTACATTGTCATGTAGTCTGAAAACACAGGACTGAATAGAAAAACATTGGCTGGTTAAACCTCTTGGCTCTGTGAGGCTATTACTACATCTAAATGATTTATTTTGACCACTGTTCCATCTAGATGTTCTTCTGGCTACTTCAGCCACTGTTAACATACAATATCCTCTAATTGCTAGTATGGTCACTCATGGTCAGCATGGAGTCAGACAAAAAGTATGAACACATAGTATAAGGGCATCATTCTACACACACATCCCTTGAGCGCCTGGAGTGTGAAAAGCAACATGCCGCTTCACTCCCAGCCCTGGATGAGAGTTGGGGGTGGAGGGGCTGATTTGGAAGTGAAACTTCCCATGCTAATCTGCCATTAGCTTCCATCGGCCAGGCCAGGAAATTAATCCCTCTGACCCAGTTCTGAGGAGCGCCGTGGGAGCCCCCACCCACCACCCTACCCCTGCAGACACACAAAGCCAAGCAACAACAGTGCACCCCCGTCCCCTTCTTTTTGGCAGAAATATACACAAACAGATACTGGAAAGATGCATTGTCCTGGGTAAGGCCCTTCTGGGTAAATGCTAAATGCTGTTGAGTGATTTTTTTGGCACTCATATTGAGCTCAATGTCTTTACAGAACAATAGCTTGGCTAGCTACTGAAATGCCTGAAGGCAGATTTCACTCAATTTCACCCACAGCTATTCTCTTTACGATTTAGCCACAACACATAGAAGTCTCTTTAGAAAGGTCTGCGATCAAAATCATTTAGGCTATATAAAACTGGAGATAATGGAACTCAAGGCAGAGGTGACAAAGGTGACAAGGCTGACCTGTCACCTTTACAGAGATAAAAACAGCTCCTCTTCAGATCAACAATGACCTTTCGCTCCTCACGTACAAAGCTCTGAAAGGTCGGGGCTGGATTAGATGGGTCAGCCTGTTGAGTCATCAGATCTACTCAGCCACAGCCTCCCTCAAGACAGTGAGAGGATGTATTGTGTGTGCATGTGTCCGGTAGATTACAGATGCACCTGAGCACGAGGTAAAGTCACCACTACTGCAGTAAACCAACAGTTGTGAGATAAAATGACATTGGATTTAGGTGACATTTGGTAGAGCACAGCAGAGAGAAGTAGAGAATAGAGAGACAAGAGTAAATGGGAAAAAGGGGAAGAAGAGGAGAGAGGACAAAGAGACATGGGTGAAAAAGAGCAGAGCGATCATAAAAGGCAGAGAGACAGAGGGAAAATGAGCATGTGAAAAGAAGAACATCTGTCAATCTAATAATTCATGCAGAAAATGCTTTGAGGCACAGAATGTTATAAAGAGAGAGAGTGTATGGGTGTAAAGTGATGCCCCCATAACCTTAACCCCCCTACACACCTACACAGCTGTTCCCATAAGATAACGGCTGGATGCAAGCTCCAAAAAGACAAAAAATACAGGATGGTGCATGCTGTCTATGCTCTATGTCTTCATTGCTACAACTAGGTTGAGTGTCAGGACCTCCAACTCTGAAGACATGCTACTCTAGGAGTGCGTTCTTCCCCCAAGTCTGAGTAACGATTGAGAATACGGGAAGATTGCTGCAGTGCCAGCAGTAATGTGGACCACATATCAGACTGTCACAGTGAAAAGGGAAGCCCAAGATCTATGTTCCTGTCAATTTATGTTTCAACCTTCAGCTCTGGTCATGAGCTTTGGGAAGGGACTGAAAGAACGAGACTATTAAACCTAAAGGCATCAATATGCTTCAAACAACATGTTTGTTGGATGTAAGCTTTCACAAACTGACAATACAACAATCCTGCGAGTGGACAGGTGTTTAGAAGTGGCAAAGTGCAGTATGCAATGTTTGAACTTCTGTCAGGCTATCTGAGTTCATTTCTCATACTGGTTATTCAATTTATAGTCAGTTTTGGTATGTTAAATAAGTGTAACAGTATGAATGCTCTCCATGATTGCAGGTCTGTCATCCCATGGATGACACATTGTAAAGACTGGTTTGTTTAAATCATACCCCAGCCTTTAGAGACACCCTGAGGGTGTTACATCAAAGGAGACAGCTTAGGCTGTTCAGACATCTAATAAGGATGCCTAAGGACTACTCCCTTTAGAACTTTTTCAGATACATTTGGGAGGAGACATTTGGGAGGAGACCCTGTGGTTACATAGAGGAAGCTGTAGAAGAAGGATGTCTAAGGCTACCTGTCTTAGGCTGTATGAATCCAGATAAGCAGTGGAAAATAGACAAAACACAGGAAATTTAATGGACAGTTCTACTAATTCTTTCAATATTCTTGCCATATTTACAACTTTTAGTGTTTTTTTTGTAATTGTTCTGGCAGCGCTTAAATTATGGATAACTTAATAGTTCCCTGTAGGAAAATTCTTTTTTTGTTGGCTCCTTCTCGTGGGAGGTCAAAGGCCAGTGATAAAGCAGCAGTCCTGGAGCCTTGGTAGCAACTAAAAAATAAGATAACAGGCTGACTTGCCAACTTCTTTGCCTTAATCAAGACTGGTAGGTTGATTTTCCAGCAACGGGCATTACAAGCTGCATGCCTGAGTAACACTGACCACACTGAGAGTATGGCTCATGTTATTTAGGCCTAGACTGTAAGCCGTGGTGCCAGGGTTAGTGAAATAGTAACAGTAACTCTGTGATATCCAGGGAAAAGTGGAGATCAACTCGCAGGTAAAGCTTTTGGCCCAGTGGGAGAGCAGTAATGGAGCAGAAAAAAACCTCCAGCACAGCAGCTCAGTCCCACAGCATCAATAATTCAGTACAGGACTTATCTAACCAAGAGACTTCAAAGAGAGAGAGAGAGAGAGCCTGCAGAAGAACTGAATGACGACAGCCATCCTATAGATATTATGTAAGTATCACAGCAGAATTATGGGTCACAAGGGAAAAATGGATAAAAATCGAAGAATGAATAAAAACTAGTATAGTGTGATGCTGTAGAGAAAAAGGAAAACAGCAAAAAGAGGTGTCTTGTATCACATGAAGACACTTTGCAGAAATGGTGTCTGACCACATATCATATACATCCCTCTCTGCTTTCCACGATTAAAAGCAGCAGTGAATGGTGGCAGCCTTCAGGTGCCTCTGATGTGCAGACTACTGACCTCCTGTCAGAAGGAATCAGCCAACCTCACAGACTGAAATCACATCCTATTGTCTCACAGACCTGAGGCCCAAAACTCTTCAAACAGATCCAAGTGAAAATGATTAACATAGCTTTGTGTTGTCACGAACAGTAAGGTAAGTAACACACATTCAACAGCATCATTAACATCTAATCTCATTAATAGTTTGCAGATATTCTGCTCATGATCACCTACAGAAAACAAAATGAATTCCTTAATCTCGTTAGAGAGAGAAGAACGAGCAGAAAAGAGAGCCATTATAATTAATTGGATGGAACAGATGACTCACTGAATCTTTATTAAATGTGCATGTGCAGCATTTAACATCATTATAGCATTAAGTATCAGCTATTGTACAGTAACTTTAGCCTGTCATGCTGATGTAACAAGGTCAGATTTGACAGGAAATCTGATGAACTGTTTACAACACAGAACATGCAGAGGGCGCTGTTCTTCCAGTGAAAACAGAGCCTGACAATGGCAGAGAGATAACACAAAATATGGGCAACGGAACCTTTAATTCTGAGAATCCAATATACATAGAGCACTTCCTACACATAAACTGGAACTCACACAAGACAGAATGTGCAGTGATAATGTATCGATGTATAAGATATGATCAAGTGGAGATTAAAAATTAGGTGAGAGATGAAGTCTCTGTTATATAAAAACAACATGGGGTCACTTTTTTCTGTGATGAACTGGTGACTTGGTTTTGGAAAATGGAAGGATCTATGCTACGTACATTCAATTATTTATATAATCTTGATGACAGTGACTGAGATAGAATCACCAATAATGGTTTAGAGGTACATGTGGTGAATTAATGAATATATGGCCACAATAAATAGCCACAGTAATGGTGGAGTGTAATGACAGCTGCTCTGGCACTGTTGGAGAACCTTGCTGATGATCCGGGTGTCTATTTTTAACATTTTTATCAAGACAGCGACAGGAAGAACAGGTTGCACTTCTTTTTGGAAAAACACACACAGTTCCAGAGAAGGGAAGAGAGAAGGGGAGAGCGAGAGACACGCAGAGACAAAGAGAGAGAGCAGCTGCATCATTACGAGTGGCCAACTCTCTCCAGTCCAGTGCTCCTCTCGGCTGGCTGCCACACACATCATCTGGGCCTCGCTGCATGGCTCCAGTGTATTCTACTGAACACCAATATTCACTGCAACACACACACACACACACACACACACACATAAACAGGGCACGGCCTTGAAAGAAGAACAAGATAAATGTGTGTGTGGCAGAGGGAGCGCCATCATCGCATGCGATTCAGTGCGTTCACACCTCCAGTGATTGTGTGCAGGAGCAGTAAGCTGAGGAAGGAAAGGCTGGAAGTGTCTGCAGTGCAGGAAGGTCAGGATGGGAGTAAGTGAGGGTGAGGCTGACAGATTTCTAACTTCTGTAACGTGCAATTACTCATTGCTCATTGTTTTTACATTTTATCACAGCAGGATGGAAACATGCCAACTGTGATACAGTACACTTGACTTGTCGGAAAGACTGAAGAAACAGTTCTAACCGTTTCTGACAGCCTAAAAGAAACTTGACTTCCATTTCTAAGAGTAAAAACAACTCTCCTCTGCTTTTCTTGTGTTCACAGCTGCATAAGAAACCATGCCTTTCCGTGCCACAATTATGTGAATAAATCTATCTTGATGCAACCCAGTGGCAACAGCTGGAACAGAGGAATACCAGGTGGATTAAGAAGGATGCTGAATGCTTCGTCATGGCAGCCTACACAATAGGCATGAGGATGCCTGAAATAGAAAAGCCCGGGGAACTGGTCGGAGGAGATAGCCATCTGCCACGCTTTGTTGTGGACGTGCTCCTGCAGGGCGAAAGTCAGGAGGAAGAAGCGCTTTAAATTCCTACATACTGATAGGAACATTAACACAATGTTTATGATTTAGAAGCAGTATAGTATAGTATAGTATAATGTTGTGTTTGGATATACTTAGGGAGTCTATGAATTTAGTACACCACATTTTTTTATGAATTTTAAGCCCAAAGCATCTTTGAATTAAATTAATTTAAATTATTGTAAAGGACCATTGCTCAGTCAATCAATAAAAGTTGTGTTGATAACTTAATCCTTTAAATAATAATAGAATAATAAGAAACACTCTTATTTTCAGAGTTTCATATAATTATATAACAGTATTAAAAGTATTTGGAGCTTTTTGCCCATAAAAATGTATTTAAAGTAGCACTGATCAATATTTCTCTGTTAATAATGGATCAAATGACTACATTACTATGTGTGACAAAGTCACCTGAATCTGAACATCCTTTCAGCTCTCAAGCATTTAGCATATTTTAGCTCATTGTTTTGATTTTACAACATGCAGCTCTAATGCTTTGGTTCAGTCTACCCCCTTTTCAGCAGCAGCAGGCAGCTGTTTAGGCTTCACTGTACACGAGCTGCTCAGCATCAAACAGCAGACAGACACAGTTAACAACAAGCTTGTGAACATAATGGGCCGGTCAGCAGCTACAGAGGCAGACATTTGCTGCTGCTAAAACACTGCTCTATTATGAGCTACATCCAATCACTGCATGAAGACCATGAGATGAGGCTGAAAACTTAAAGCTATTAGGTGGACCTTTGAGTTTAGATGATTTTATTGCATATAGAATATATTCTCCATATAACTGCAGTCCATAATTAGATCAGAAAAGAAGCTTATGCCATTGCCTGTCAATTTCTCAAAAAAGGAACATTTTATAAAATGTTGTGCACTCTCAAGTTCCAGGGCATTGAGCTCTCTTAGTCAACAGAGACGACAAATAGGTTCAAAGAAGCCCAGTGGATATAAGGGATGGGACTAACGGTTCATCCAGTCGCTCAACTGTTTGCTTGTCTGCTTTGGAAAACAGTCTGTGGCTCGCTAGCGAGTGTTGTGTGTTTGGATGTGCGCATGATTACACAAGTGTATAATACTGTGTGTGGCAACGCTGTGATCAGACAAAGGGAAGCGAGTGGGCCTGAAATATCACAAAGCATCCTCCACCACTGAAGCACTGGAAAAGTAATTAGCTTGGTCTATTAAGCCTGTGGAGGTGGAAAAGCTCTGAAAAACACACACACACACACACACACACACACACGTACACAGTAGGGTTTAATCAAGCAAGGCATTCACAAATGTTCAAAGGAAGACTACAAACTCATCCTTGCAGAATGGGCCTGCATTGTGTGGTCTGCTTGATAACAAAAACTAGAAGTGAAGCTCCAATATGGCCTTAAGACTTGACCAACAAAGTGTCCAACAAAAAAATTTGGGATTGGAAATGCTTATATTATTATAGTTAAGTTATCGTTATTATTAAGTTTGTGATGCCTTGTTAGAAAAATGTTGGTTATAACCATGTAAAAAATCTGTGTATACACAGTTTTACAGTACAGAGGAGCAGACACTTGGAGAGACAGGCCAGGCTCATCTTTCTGCTGATTATCCCAAATTAAATTTAGCTTAAAGCAATTACAAAGAGGGACAGGGGTGGAACAGAGAGAGAGAGACACTATACGTTCTAGTCAGCGTATAGCTCTCTTGCTGGATGAAAATCAAAGAAAACAAGCTTCCTGCTCACTAATTTGCACTTATTGTGAGATTTGCATGCGTTCCCAGTCTGGAATTAGCATGTAAATAGCAACCTTGATAGCGGTGATGGATGAACACAGTGATGTTTGCCTTTCTCCTGCAGCTGAAGGAAAAGCAGAGGGCACAACCCTCTGCTGTTATGCAGGAACACACAGTCAATATAGAAGACTGGGGTTTGTCATCTGCTGCCAGGTTTAATGGGAGTGAATGTTTTTTTTTTATTTGTGTTTCAGTGGAGTTATGGGATGGACAGACAGTCTGGTCAGTCTGATGTAGAGACACGTTGGTGACAGCAACCCTAACCATGAGTGAAATCACATTTAGTCTTCTTGTTTTGGTAGTAAAACAATATCAATGAGTTTTTTCAGTGTAGTTCAACCTTTAAACATATCACTGTTTTACATTTGTCCCTGCAAAAGCTCTGAATATGCAGCTCCAACAGTTTATCTTTACTATAATTACATTTTTGAATATCAAAATTAAATTAGAATATTACAGATTAATGTCAAGTAAACCACCACTTTAACGTCCTGTTAAATGACGGCTAAATTGGTCATTTTTTCTACAGAAAACTAGTGAAGTGAAGTTAACAACAAAAAGCGACTACATTATTTTCTGTAGACACAAGATAAATTTCTGATAAATAATCACAGTTAGATATTTTCAGCTCAGCCCTGCCTGAAATGTAAAAGACAGACAGGTTTGATTTTATATATCAGTAATCATGCAACACAGTCTTCAGTCTTCGGACTACATCTAACACACTGATAGGAAAGATAAGACAGCAGCAGGTTAGGGTCTGTATTGTCTGTGTTGCAGCTTCAGGTCCATTAGTGCACAGCAGAACTATGTATGATGACAAGCATTAGACTCACTCAGCCGGCTTTCCCGTCCAGCTAATGCCCTTGAGTTGCAAGGAGTTTAGCATTCCTAAATGTGTTTAAGTGCTGCCATTAACCCATGCACCAGAGTGGCTCGCTAGCTACTATAGAGATGAATAGCAACCAAAGGAGTTGCTTTTGTCTGTCCACGTGGTTCCTAATGGGTGCGTTAAAAGCACATGTTAATGATGGGCGTGCATTCAGACGGCTGCTACATCAGCAGACACACGGGATGGTAGCTGCTGGAGAGAACAAAACTTTCACAACTTTTCCTGGATTAAATTTCTCCACAAACTGCTGTTAGGTTTTAGGAAATCGACATTAAAGGCTGATAAAGTTAAATTGCAAAAACATTAGTGACAGGCCTCAGTTGGGTTTATTGTAATGTCACGTAGACTATGATGATGAGTATTTCTGACAATGTATTTTTACTTTCACCCAAATTACAAAAAGACCCTCTCTACTAGCGGTATCTGATGACTTGGATTTATTTATTTGACAGGGTTTCTCCAGAAATTCATGTAGCCAAGGTGGCAACCCAACCACATCCTGTTTTGCATCCTGTGAACAGCTATCATAGGTTGTCACATTACCACCAAATGCTGATAAATCAGCATTCGACCATTCTGTGTTGCAAAATGACACCAACAAAAACACTTCATATCGTAAAAACTGACCTGCAGGCTGCTTTTTAAACACACAAAGTGTGTCTGTGTGTGATCAGGCCTCCACCTGCACCCCCTGTGATCCTCCAGGGTCTAATTAACTGCTGAGCTAAACTGTTACCCCCGCTTTATAATCACTCTGACACACACACAGCACCCTAATCAGCACTCTTCCCCTCACAGCTCTTGGTAAGCTGTGGTAACACACGCACAACTGAGACAAATAAAACATGGCTGCCAAAGACAGAGCTTTCTGCCTCCTCACAAAGACTCATTTCAGACCTTCCCTGTTCCATTTGCATTTTACTATCAGCGCAGCCTTTGTCAGGTATAGGTCAAGCAGAAAAGACTATCCACACACACACGTCTTGTTTTTGTTGCTGTAATTACATAATTAAGGTGATTCAAAGAGCGGTTCAGCTCATTTACATACTAATGTTGGGTGTGTTCTTATTGTTTTGCAAATATATATGTGTATAAATAGCCTTACTCCTGTGTATGTGTCCCAATTAATTAATTAGCACTGCAGAATAAATGTCAGACCATTACAAGCTGCTTTGAGGAGTGCAAAATGAATGGAGCGCTGCAATGTGTGAGCATGTCACGACTGCTCACATGCAGTGAACAACACCTACTGTGACTGCCAGCCGTCATCAATAATACATAGGTAAGTGATTCTTTGTCCCACAGTAACAGTGCCGTGACTGCTCCTAATGTTCTGGTGACAGAGTTTGGCCACAGTGCATTATATTAAAAGTCACAGCAAGGGCGGACTGTAAATAATAGATGATTAAATATTGCACCAAGTATCAATATCATATCAATTAATTTAAAGAAAAGCGTATACAGCAGAAAGAAGTGTAAGTTTTATCCTGAGAAGACTTTTTGGTTTTAAGGTTTGGTCCAAATAGCTAACTCAGTCCATGTCCATATTTAAAAAATGATGACCTTACTAAACAAATATTACATGATTGCTGGATATTCCTGTCTTATATTTCTACTTAATGTTTGTTGTGCACCAAAACACCAAGGCAAATTCCTTGTATGCGAAAATTCCTTGTATCCTAAATCTGTTTGTGATTCTGATTCTGAAAAAGCAGTAAAATGAATAGATTTAATCCAGGATCATAAAGATCCACATTTCTCAGATAGATTTTATGTCGTGCATGTTAAGTGTACATGAAAGACCAGCGTCTTTTATCTTCCTACTCTCTTTATGTATCCTTTGGGGGAAAGCGACACATACCTGTCAGGTTAGTTTTAGAGCTTCAAACATGCACAGTTACTGTGATTCAGTAAACAGTTTGCTTCATAATGTAGGCTACATGTAAATGTTGGAATAATGGGTGCTTTTCTGAAGGTGTGAGAATGGGCCAAATGATTCACAAGTAAAACTAACTAACCATCCCATAACCATCTCACTCTTGGAGCTCTTCTGTATTAAGGGTTACAAAATGTATCATATTTTTGTACAAAAATGTTGTCACCTGGAACTGTAACATGATGACTTTAGATCCACACAGAATCACACTGAGACTACAAAATTATCTCTCCTCCACCTTCTCCTGGATTCTCTGTGGACCCGACCTCAGAAGCAAGAAAGGAAAAGAGGACGCTCATTCAGTTAATCAGAGGTGAAGACTTTTGGGACATTCAGGAAAAGTCAGCCTTTGACAAACATGAGGTGAGCTCGACTGCTCTTTTCTGGTGGCTTCTGTCAGAGCCATGAAGGGCATCTTTGTGTCAGTCGAGGCTGCTGACGGGTGAATGAAGGAGGTGATGGGAGGAAGCTCTGAATGCTAATGAGCAGCAGAGAGCTAATAGTTACTGACTGCTTATAAGTAATGTGTTTTTTTCCCATACACACAGCACTGTGAGCACTAATTCTCACACTGCTCTTATATGGAGCACATGACTCACCACATGTTATCATTATTAAGTCGACTCCTTTGTTATTTCATACTGTGTGCTGACAGAGAGCACAGGAAGTAGACTAAGGAGCCATTTCACCTTTTGAGCTCAATTTACCAATTCAAGTTTCAGGAGTAAATAGTCACAACATGCAGCCAGGAGATTAAGCATGTTGAGAGCCTCAAGAACCAACACTGACATGAGCACGGGGGGAAACACTCGTAGCACGAGCTGACACTGTAATAAAAAGACAGCAAGTGCTCATTAATAACCATTAATGTCCTGAGGCGCACGGGCAGCCGAACGACTTCAGGCACAAACTAATGGATAGAGACATCTTCAGTGAATTACATTCACCATGGGGCGAAGACGCTCCGGCTGAACAGCTGTGTGCCAGTGAGGCTCCCTTATTATCCACCTCGCTGTCAGGGCCGCTCTGCAGAGGGACAGAGACAGATGAACTTCCCTTTTTAATTCAGTAAAAAGAGAGGAGGAGGGGAGGAGAGAAAACTCTCTGATGCTTGGTTGAATTTGGATTGTTGTCATGGTGATGACCCCCTCGACACCCCTCGCTGTCACCAGGGTCAAGAGAGGAAAAGAGGAGCAGGAGGAGCAGAGAGGAATTGAGGGAAATGGAGGACAGATTGAATTTGTTGACAGGATGGTTAGCGATGAATATCAGTATGAAGGAGGAAAGCCCTCATACTGAAACGTCTGGATTGACTCCAGCTGTTTGTACATTGAACATTCGGATACGCAACAGTTGCGTGTAAATATTAACACCAACTAATCTTCATATAAGAACTAGTTTGTGCGCAACCCCGGCTCAACTCACGAGCCACGTCTTTGCCCATTAGCTGAAAGGTAGCGGAGGCAGGACTGGCAAGATTTACAACGGCCATAGCCACCAAACTCTGAGCTTCACAGTGGCTCTTCAGACACCTTTAGGTGGCATCATGGACACGATGTTAGAACCAACCAACAGCTAATCCTTTCTAAATATTGGTGTTATGTTTGTTTTACTTTATACATAAATACATGTGTGTAATATGTGTAAAAATATGTGTATGTATATTATTTTCATCAAAATGTAGTTTAGCTCATCAATAATGTTATTGTAACATTAGCTTAGTCAGTTGGTTCACTCAGCTATAGAACAGTTACACATGGCACACAGCTAATCTCTACGTAAAAACTAGTTTTTTGGTGCGGTCCATTCTAATTCAGTGTTTGTGTTCACTTACAAAGAGCTGGTGCAAGCGGCTCCTGGTCATTTAACAAAAGACAATTTGACACCATTCATTCTGACAAGAATACCACATAAAATGCCAAATGCATTCTTTGAGGTCACTGATATCGTAGCCAAAGGGGAAACAATGTTTCCTGTCTCTATAAACAATATTTGCTGGAAACAATTTACAACATGACTGCTGAGAGATGACACATAATAGTCTGAAGGGCCTGCAGTCCAATGCTCTGAATCACTAAAATGAGGCTGAGATCAACAATGATGTTACATAAATCAACCGAGATGACCTCCACCAACTATTGAGACGTCCCTGCCCTTTGAGACGGCGTGACGAGTTGAAATACTGCCTTTCATACCTTTTTTGGCCATTTGTGTCTGCCACAATTGGATTTGGCTGGCTGTCTCCGGCTGCTTTGTAGGACATAACTCACTTTGGCTGGCTATCAGCAGACAGGGCACCGATACAATGATTACTTTATATGCAGCTCTTCTGGGGTGTGAGATAAACAAGGTAAAAAATGCAAAGCACTCCTGCAATGACTGTGCAGCAAACAAACAACCAACACACCAGAAACAATATCTACCTCCCTGTGGACAGGATACAGTACAGTCAGTGTTGGGGATTTCTCTGCAGAACTCAAACAAGCGTGTCATTATACAGAAATGATGCTTTAAAAAGATTCTAAGATGGAGCATGACCCGCTTCACTGTGAACTCATCAAAGCTCAGACGTGCTGTGCTATGTAGCCATCACTGAAGCATACACTATGACACATCTGTCATTCTAAGAAATCCACTGGAGTTGTAGCTGCCTGGGTGGATTTGCATAGCTGAGCAGATACAGTAAACCTGGTCTTCTACTGTATGCAAAATCACTTATTTGCATCTTTCCATGGTGATCTGAACCCAACGCTCATTATCATACTGCGACAGAGGACAGCGGATCCCTGCCATGTCAACTGACCTCAGCATCATTTCAAGGCTTCTTATTGTAATTTCTGTACTGTTTATGTATGAGGTGTCAATTTAGATTTATTTAGATAGTTCCTGCCTCCTGCAGCATTGTACTGAGACTAAAGAGACTCAGCAGGCCAGGATGCTGCAGGTTTACAGACCTAAAGTCTCTGTTAAAGGAATAGCTCAACATTTCTGTAAACGAGCAGAAGCAAGCAGAAAATTGAATATCAACTGTACGTCTCTGTGTTCAGTACACAGTTTGAATCAGGATGGGGTTAGCCTAGCTTTGCATAAAGACTGGAAGCAGAGGGAAACACTTACTGGCACACTGTACCTTGTGTGTTTAATCTATTCAACAGAGATGTCCCTCTCCTCACAACATATTCAAGCTTCTCTTGCAGGATCCCGAGGTGTTCCTGGGCTAGATGGGCTATATAGTCCCTCCAGCGCATTCTGGGTCTGCCCTGGGGTCTTCTGCCAGTTAGACATGCCCAGAACACCTCCAAAGGAAGGTGCCCAGGAGGCATCTTATACAGATGTCTGAACCACCTCAGCTGGCTCCAGAGCTACATACTTAAAACTAAACTAATCAATGTTTTATATTAACATTGGCTCCAATGACTACATAGAACATAAAAGTGAACACTGTAGTGCCTTTAGCTGATTGTTTTGGTTTTAGGGCCCCTAAATATACTGCTTTGGTTCAGTCTTACTGCTCTTATTAGCTGTGTTTCCAGCAGCCACAGGAAGCTCTACAATGTTTTTATAAACCTGCTGAATAGTACCTACCCAGCAGCAAACGCAGACAGACAAAGTTAGCATCTAGCTGAACACAGAAGAGCATTCAGCAGCTAAAAAGCCAGCCAGATATTTCCCTCAGGGTTTGGAGACCAAACCAGAGCTGAAAGGAAAGTAAACGTTGAACTTGATCATATGTCATTTCTATGTTTCCAGGTTGTTCTATTGTTTTAAACACATTATGCTTTAGGTGGCTGCTTCGTGCACCTGCAGAAATGTACATTCTTTGTATCATTCATTTGTACCAGGAGATGCACCTGCTTCCTTTTTGTTCCTGATTATATCCCTGTGGCTGACTAACTGACAGGCCGGTTGAGTCAGTGGAAAATTGCAGGAGCATACTCAGCCCTGTGCTACAGTGAGACTGAGTCAAGCATGAGAACAAGCTGAAGGCTCTATGTGGTAAAAATAATAAGGATGGAAAGAGATATGAGCCTTCCAGTAACATGAACCTATAACCAAGATGATATTTAAGAAATGGAGACGGGTGGGTGTCGGTCTGTCATTGGAAACAAAACCTGCTCACCATCTTTCCATCCTTCCATCTCTGACCTGGACGGTAGATTATATTACATGTCCCTTGAATGTAAGAAAAACAATAAAACATTACATTTCTGCCTGTAATAGCAGGAAATGATTGAGAAGAACACTCAATGTCACACCAGCACACTGTTTCCAACTACACCATGCACAACAGGAAGTGAGACACACTTCACTGCGGTATACCAAAATATCACTTCCTGTTACCACTGTTTAATCTGCATCTTAATCTTTGTCTATGAACTATGAATTCTCACATCCTATATTAAATGTTTCTCATCATTCACGTCTTATCCTGCAGAACATTTAACATCTGAAAGAAAAAGCCACAAAAACACTGTAGTAACAGTGTCAGTGCCAGTGGAGGAACAAGGCCGCTCGATCACAGGCCCTAACTGACAGTAGCGTCGCCTCCCTGCTCTCAGATCTGCAGCTGCCTCTTGTCCTGAGTCCCTTGTGGCCAATTAAGAAACACAGACAAGCCTATTCCTGAACACTGGCACATAAAGCCTATAATGGAACAGCTTCACCTTGGGAATACACAGTATAAACTCAGGACAAAAAATAAAGAGCCAGATAAAGTTCATGACACAGTGCAGCAGTCAGTAACAGGTTATAGAAAATGATCAGTGTGTGACAGACAGAGTCTATGTTGGTAATGTGTTTGTGCAAGATGAAAATATTTCACATGATTTCTCAATACCACAGCTGATTACGCAGGTATCTTTGTTTTGGCATGCCACAGTTAGCCCACTCAGCTCCACACACACAGACAGAGTTAGTAGGTGTGTTCAGTGAAGTATTTAAAGGTGGAAAAGCATTAAGCATATAAGTTAATGCAGCTGCATGTCATAACACGATATAATAGCTGCACTGATGAAAAACAGAGGTAAGCTGACCAAGAGATAATGACTGTTCTTATCATGTTTTACAAATTACATAGCAGATGTAGATGTTTCCAAATAAGTGTGAGTGAATGAGTCTGAAAATAATCTATGCTGTGGTATTCACTGTCACCAGGTATGAACTGAACAGCTATGAGATGATGCTTTGCCTGAATCAGACAACATCATATTTTTGTCTTTTGAGATGATACGTCAGACAAGATACCACAGAGTCATGTCTTTGCCATGACTTGGCTGGGAGATATGCTAGACTAAATATTACACCCTAATCAATCATAGCTTGACATACAGTTTGTAGGTAAGCAGGAAGTTACCGCGACACCTGTTATGTAATTACAGTTTTATGAATCAAAGTGAGGCTGGACGGGTGACTGGACAAATATATATATTTTTGTCATTTAATTTGAATAATTTTGCATTCTATCTGCTCAGTGACAGAATAGTTCACAGTACACACCCACTGAGCTGAAGAATGGGATAACACACACACCTAGGCAATATATCAACAGTTCGCCGGTTGTTGGGCTGACGGTCGACAACCCTGGCTGGAACAATTGATTGTCACTCAGAGGTACAGCTGAGCTTTGTAGACAATAAGTATTAGGATGAGCAGGTGTGTGTATAGTGTAACGCTCCTGACCTGATGGTGATAGTCATTGTTCCAATGCGCTCTTATGGGTTTCACAGTGACACAGTGGATGGAATAAAACAAGCAATTCTAATTTCAGCATTACACAACAAGGAAGAATACTGTCCATCCAATAATGTTTCACAGAATCTATGACAGCGAGCACTGAAGCTGTTCTAGAGCCTTTTTGGTTTACTATTTAATCTGTCACCCATCAGTGCATTGATATCAGAAAATATGCCTGTTGATATCATGACAATGGATTCGGTCATTGTTGCCAACTACAGGCAGGTAATTTCAGGCCCTCAAGCATCTTAGGGTACCCTGGCGACCTAGAGGTTTAGGACACTGACCATGTAATTGCAATTTACCAAGTTCAAGTATGGCTGGGGATCTTTGCATGTCATACTTTATCTCCCTCCCCTCATTTCCTGTCACATCTCTACTGTTCACTATCAAAATAAAGGCCAAAATGCAAAGAAGAAAAGCCCTCAACATTTGACAGATTAACCCAAGGACAAAGCAGCAATTCCTCCACTCAAATTTAATAAAAGAAAAAAAATCCTCATTAAGACTGAAGTCTAATAATGCAGAATTATTCTTTATTGAAAATCTGCATTCAGTCCCATCCTATAGATTAATTCCATATCAAAAGCTTGCCCTCTCTCTTGCCCTGGATTTAATAACACAATGTGATTCTTCATCCAAAGCCTGCACCCCAAGTTCACCACCACACAACAGTTCCTTATGGGTCCATGCAGAAGAAAAGCATCACTTTGAAGGGGCAGGGATGGGGAGGTCTTCTACTTTGCCCGTTTTCTTCAGGAATGCTCACTTGTCAGCGCAGCGTGTCGGCAGGCTGAAAGAGCCTCCCCCATCCAGCCATTCATCTGACACACAAAGGCAACTTCACAGGAAGACAAGCTTTCTCCCTGCTATTCTTCCTCACCGCTCCTCGTCGTCTCAACATCCCTTCCTCTCTCTCTCGCACACTCATTCACACACACACACTCCCAGGCTGTCATTAGCATACTAATGGATGTCCAGGAGAACATGAATGTGAACAAGTGGGAAACTCGTAGTGAAATAAACAAGCGCAGACAGAGAAAGAAGTCCTGGGAATGGCAGCGTACCTCTCTATCTGTGGCTGACCCGCGGTTGTTGATTTGTCTGGACAAAGTTATTTGGAAACACAGCTCGACCTAAAGGCCCTAGACCATCAGACTGATGAATACAAGGGAAGTCACACTAAAGAAAATGGAGCTGATGGAGCCTTTCTTTCTGATCTGACAGTTTTCTTCAGGCTTGGTTTAATTAAGTTGCATAAATTACATATTTTTGTTAGTTTTGAAGGCTGTGCTGAATATGAACATTTGATGAATATTTGATGTTCATATTCATCATAAAACTTAAGTTAAAATAGCAAAGAAATCAGCATATCATTGGTGTTACAAAAAAGAATGTTCTGCTGTGATCGAGCTGCTGACGTGTCTCCAGAGGCAGTGAACTCTTTGGTTCAGTCATTGTAATTGTCAGTCACTATCTGTAAGAAATGTAAAATCACTTCAGTTCTTGTGGTAGTAGGTAGTAAAGGTAAAGGTAGTTAACCAGTGTTTGTGCCCCATGTTGCTAGCTTAGTCCCTCTTGAGACGCATCAGGTACTGTGTGATTTAGCCTCTGGGGACAACAGCAAATGTTTCTGTTCTTTCAGCATTGCCAGCAGATATCCAGAAAACGGGTAAGAGAAAAGACTTCCTCTGCAGTCTGATTGACTTCATACATGAGAATGAAGAGAAACATTGATGAGACAGACATCTGCGTTTGAATGCAGGTACAACATGGAAAAAAGCTAATAAGAGATTGCATTTTGTCCAATGCGTGGCACCTCTGTTGTCCTCCACACAGACTATTGCAACCAAAGTCAGTACTACTCAGACTGTAAATAGAAACCACCAAAATGCTAAAAGACAAATTTCGAGTATGTAAAAACTTGGCAATAAATCTGTTTCTGTTTCTGGTGCCAAGCTCTGGGTCCCTCATCTACAGACTCTGTATTTATACGCAAATGTTTTTAGAGATTAGCTTAGTCCCATCAGTGATTTGAGCATTTCCTACTTCCTAATTCATTTCCTAATTACTTCCTCCATTCTATAATGTGGAAAAAGTGTGCGGGAGCTGCCAATGATTCAGCAGGTGTTGGAATAACGTGAAAGTGAACAATGTGAGCAAGCTAGGCTAACTAACTAAGTTTCTAGGAGCATTATAACAGTCTGTCCAGTTTCCATTTAAAAAGGTTGAGTGGGCTGCCAAAGAGCTCATCACCGGTCTGAAAAGTGGTTGCATAAGAGCACTGCTGGTGGGAACATGTATTTATGATGAGGCTTGCTTGCCCTTTGCAGTCAGGTTACAAATAGCTCTCTGCCTTTGGCTGGCCCTTCAGAGCAGGTGTCTGGGAGCTCATCACAGTGCTGATGAACCATCGCCATAATTCAGTACATGTCAACAAAAAAAAGTGGTGCAGGTATCATATCCTGTTTACTCTCTCCCAGATAAACTCTCACCTGGTTGATAAGACACCTTAATAAATCACTAATACTTGTTTTGTACACACATCACAGGGTTACTAAATCATTCAGCGTATTCTGCTCACTGCTGGGTTTTACAGTGTGACACTGTGGAACACATAACATCAACTTGGACAGAATGTGCTGTATGTAAATATTCTGCACTTTTACTGTTCAACAGCTTCAAATCACTGTGCCAGGTATGGTCCACCCTATGTGACAGTTCACCTCAGGAGGTTTTAATTAGGGTGGAGGTAAATCACTGGGTGTCATAACCAAAGTTTCCATGACGGCTGAGCTGTCAAGATAAAACCATGCCATTAAACAACCACAGAGCATACGACATCTTAATCCATTTTCTCCGCATCATCTAATTAACACTGGCGCTGTTTTCATTTCGTTCTCTGATATTATCTTTTGTATGAAATAACTGGGTTAGTAACCAAGTAGGCTGGGAAATATCCTATGTGTGACAGACTGTCTTGAGGCAACTTAAAGATAACACTCCCTGATTGTGTTTCAGCTACAGGATTCAAACACTGGCGTAAATATCAACGGCGCAGCACAACCGAGTCCAAAAAGCTCTAGGGGGGCTTATCTTCATGCAAGGACTGAGAATAATAGAGCTTAATTCCCTTCACTTTTTCCCATAGTTCTCATCACTGCGGATGTAATATATTTTTGTCCACAAGCAGGATTTTGGTGGTGCTGTTTCCCCATTTTGGATAAACGCAAGGAGACCCTGCTTCAGTTAAATACAAGTTAAAAAACACAAACAGTAGCCATGTTTCCACAAAATGTATTGCAAATTTGAACAGAATTTCAAGCAAATCTAGAAAATAAAATGTGAACAAATGTATGTTTCAATATGCTACTATTATACAAATATTAGGTTGGTTCATGAGATAAGCAGTAGGTGAGTATCCTTCCAATATTCACCCAGTTTGGCTCAGTTTTGGTCTCTGCTGACTCCTAAAGAAAATATCTGACTCTTTAGCAGCTAAAATTCCAACTGTGTTCACTTTGAGCTCAGCTATTTCACAGAAAACAGCTTCCTGCTACCTCAGAGAATGAGGCTGGTAAGAGTGGGCAGCTTTAAAGTTACATTTGAAAACATATAATGCAATGGTGGATAGCTGATTACCCCATCTACCCATCTACTTCACTTCATAATATTATTGGCGAGTGATGAGCATCAGATGCTATTCTTAGACAGCACAGTCTGGTCCAGTCGGCAGGGATGAGCAAGCGTCTGGCTGTGCAGCTCAGCTCACGATGATACCTGATATCTTCTATCACTGAGAGATCAGATTTATTTTGGATATACTTTAAAAAGAATTGAGGAAGCCTTTCAACGAGTCCTTTGACTTCACTGTGTGTGTGTGTGTGTGTGTGAGGTCTAGATACATAAATTCACCTCACCATATTACTAAACAAATGCTAGGCAAAGGGTCATTATGAGTAATAATCAGTTCCCCATTCAGTAGTCATGATGCATCAGTCATTACTGCAGTGTGTAGTGCTGCTTGACCTTCTCATCTCCCCTGTGGTGTGTGATACATTTTTAGTTGGTGTAATAACAGAATTTTGTTTCATTTCACCATCTCATAAATCATGGAACAAAGTGATGAAGGGGACTTTACAAAAACGTCATAGACGGATGTCAACTGCTATAAAAAGTCACCCTTCCATGCCTGTTGCTCATCACTGTATAATTTGACAGCTCACGCAGAGCTGAGCTGAGCTGAGCTGAGCTGGGCTGAGGGACTCCTCTCCCACCACTTCCTCCCCCCGTCAAAACAAGACTGCACAAAGGGACAGAAAGTGCACCTGAAACTCAGCACGTGTTACATTTCAGTTCAGCTCTCAGATTCCCTCTCAGCATCTGGCCCACATTCGCACAAGCTGCTGCCACAGCAGGAATATCACGATGACCTTACCAAAATAAGAGCACAAACTTAAAAAGTGATGTCAACAAAAGTGACAAATGTGACAATATTCTAACTGCTTGAATCAGCTTTCAAGCAAAAATATGAAACACACAATTAGCTTCTCAACTGAGAAGATTTGCTGCTTTTCTTTGTCGAATGTTGAATGAACATTTCTCACTTCTGGAGTGTTGGTTGTATGAAACAAGCAATTTAAAAGATACTGCATTGAGCATCTATCAATAATTTAAGATATTTTATAGATAGATATTTTATTAATTGAGAAAATCATCCTCAGATTAATCAAATCATTTGAAATGATCAATAAATTATTTGAAACTCTTGAAACTAAGAGAAAGACAAAATACACTTTTTGCACCATATAATTGGTAGTTTGACCAAAAAAATAGACAAAAGGTAAACTTACTAGCTTTTTCAGAGCTTTCAGACACAATGTAAAATCTACCTGAAATGTATCGTATTTGTTCATTAGTATAAGTCTCTGACACATTGACTCTGACGCAGCTGAATTCTCCAGGCTGCAGTATGTTGGAAATGCTAATATATTCTAAGGGATCTCGTCCTGGTTTAAGAAATAACTCTTTCACAAGCTGGTAGCCAAGAAATGCTTCAGGCTCACACGAGTCTGTCTTTGAAAGCAGAATGGTGAATGTGTGTGTGTGTGTGTGTGTGTGTGTGTGTGTGTGTGTAGGAGCAGACAGTATGAGGTTCCCTCTGCTGCCACACTGCCTTCCCAACACACCAAGAAAGCCTGAGTGACATCAGACGCCTTAGGAATGCCATAATAGTAAGAAAGAGAAAGGAAACAAAAAAGAAAGAAAGAAAGAAATCCCTGTGGAAGGAGAGATGCTGCTCAACAAGACCGACTGGTTCGCCGTGAAGACAACGAGCCCGCTGGACTGACGGGATGAGACGACTCTGGTAAAACCTGAACAACACGTGCAGCACGTCGACTTGTTACAGTGTTTTTCCACTTTCTTCATCCCTCCAAGTCCTGATGGTCAATGTTAACATTTAATTCTATATTTATCCAATCCATGATGTTGATGTCTATTTGGTTATTTTTGTATCTGTGGTCAGTATGTGTCTCTTTGTGAACGTTTGATTAAGTTTAAAATAACACTTCCTTTTGATTTAATATTATCATGAATGAATGAGCCCTGTGATGAACTGGTGACTTGTCCAGGGTGTACCCCGCCTCTCGCCCAAAGTCAGCTGGGATAGGCTCCAGTCCCACTGTGACCCTGATGAGGATAAGTGGTTACAGATAATGGATGGATTTTGTTATACCTCCTGGTACAAGATTCCCACTTACCTAAGACAGTTAGATGTAGATGAAGTATAAATAGCATCGACTTCATGTTTAAAGCTCTATTTGAAATAACCCTAACCCTAAAACTCAAATAAACACAGAAGGAAACACAAACAACAGTTGAAATCTAAAGTTCACATTCCTCTGTTGAAGAAGTCTGATCACACTTATCAACTTAGCTCACGAGGTCAGAAATAATCCAGCCACAGGCAGATTACTATCAGCTCACACACCCAGGCAGAAAAGGAAGTCACTTATGTATTCTCACAGACCCACCCCTCTGGTCAGTGACCTGTCGCTGGTTGTGTAAGACATATTGTGGGTTTCATGAAAAAAATAGTGATGAAATTATAGTGACACGTCTAATGTGGATCATTTCAGCTGACATGGATTCAGTTTATTTCACAACATCATCACCACGTATCTGTGCTCTATACCATAGAGCTTTATTGGACTTTGATCACAGTGTAACTGAGAGGTAGCAAATCTGGATGTCAACGATTATCCACTACTAGTCATTCCTAAATGCAACACGTTATGTTCAGGAGTTACCAGCTCAGGTTGGTTGGAGGGCATCCCGCACAGTCGTAGCTGGTAGTTTATCGGTTACTGGCACAATAAATATACCAAAGCGCAGCATCGCACCAATCTGTAATCCTATTTTGTGTGTTTGTAGAATAAATCCACAGAAATAAGTGGACATTCTGATTATTGAACCAAGGTTCAACAGAATTTACAAAACATTATTTTGTGTTCATCCAACAGAAAGCAAACAGGATCGGACCCAGACTTGGCTGGGTGACGGTGGACCGAGGAAAGAGAGGTGGGTGGGAAGGAACAGGCAGCGCTCACACAATGAAGCCGTGAGGAAACGAGCAGAGAGGAAAGAGAGAAAGAATGGCCATTGACAAGTTTGCAGTGGCTGGTGTGCAGGTTGAGTCAAGTTCACTGGAACGTGATTAGTGATTCTGGCTCAGGACCAGCTTGGCTTGTGCAACATTCATACAGGGCTACATTTGGACTTCACAAGCATTGCCACATGCATGAATATAGACAGGAGATGAAGAAAGAGAAGCATTTCCTCATCAACAAGAAAGAGACTCAGTCTGGTTAGCATGCGGCCTATGACAAGTCTACTGTACTTCAGGCCTGTCCCTCTTGTTAGCTCGCTGCCACTCCACAGGATTTACTGAAGCCAACGAGCAAACAAGGCGGCAGTGTGAGAATGAATGGAGCCACAGAGGTCTTATCTTGATGCTGGGATGCCGAGGCCGGAGTTACACCTTTACACTGGGAGTCACCAGCTGCTTGGCGGAAACCTTTTTAAAAAACAGACACACCCGATTGAGCCAGGTTACAACATCTGCAGACTCGTTTAATTCAAACTTAACATGCTGATCATGAGGAAACAATCTGACGGCCAAAAACATCATGTGAAATAGTCTGCTGACACACCGTGACATTCAGCTAAAGTCAAAAGGAGCTTGCTCATAACGCCTGAAATCCACATCAACCGAATCCAGTCACAAGACCTGCACCATGTACAGCAGGTCCCTTTGCAGCTCACACTCACACACACACACACCGTTACAGTTTGTGCTAATGCAGACGCTCCTGTTGCTTTCAGGTCGCACTGCTCCCCAAGAGTGTGATGAATGATGTTATGACAAGAGAAGCCTCACTTCTACTACTACAGAAGAACACAGTCATTTGCCTATTCACTTGTTTGGATCATAGTCTCTGCAGTACAGTAATACTGTCTATGACAGAATAAAGCATATGTAATAACCCCAGTGTGTTGTCGCGACAGGATCTGTCCTGAAAATGTCATGTATCATATAATATGTTTCTGATATTTGGAGAATTCAGGTTTCTACCATTTGAAGCTAACACTCAGTAAAATACAACAGTAAATGTTCCAGTTCAGATGGAGCAGCTGCAATGTGTACTGAGCTTCAGAGTTTGTTTTTGAACTTGGAAACAGCAGGTTTGACAAGACACGAGGTCAAAAGTTGAACTCCTGTGCTCATGAAGTGAAAGATAAAACTGCACACAAGCCTGCACCTGAAGACGAGTCAAGAACACTTCATCTGCGACCACTGATTCTGTTGAAGTGCTGAAATGATAAAGTGATTAGCTGATCTGATCGGCAACAAAAGAATGTGTAGATGGGTAAGTGATGAATCGTTTTTTCACCATGGACTCTGGGAAATTGTATTTTATAAATGTGTACCTGATTAGCTACAGTACTCCCCCTGCATACTGTTTTGCAGCTAACATCAGATGCTTCCAGATAGTTCTCCCATGGAGGCTGAGCATCTTTGGACCCATTCACAAACCTGACCTATTACAGCTGACTGCCAGCTCAGCTCTGCTGCCAAACTGTGCGGTAAATAAAGCTCATAGTCCTCGCCACCATTCTTTCACAGCAGCTCCGCAGCTCCCGAACACGATCTCCAAAATAAGCTGCATTGCTCCAGATTTAAACTAGAACAACCTCTCTTTGTGTGTCTCCCTTTTGCTGCATTCAGGCCTCTTCTCCTGCTTCAGTTTCACTAACACAGGTTAAGTCTGGCCGAGGACTTTGTTTTTAGGGAGGTTTAACCCACAGTGACCTGCAGTATAGCTGCAGTAGCAACAATCAGGCCTGCTGTAACACAATACATCAGAGAATGCAGCGCTCAGACTGAAACTGTGGCCTGAATATGAACTATAGTTAGTGTGTTATGTGTGAGAATATATAAATACATGACAAACTGAGACAGAGGCCTTGCTCAAGAGCACTTCACCTTAAGACCAGCAGCAGAGATGCAGCTTCATCACTAAAGGAGGGATGCGTGCCCTCTTCCAGACACATATATTAACCCAACTTACATTAAACCGTCACTGCACATTAAACCCACAGAGTTGACAGGTGAAGGTGTCAATCTGGTGTCAGCCCCGCTCCCCTACCATCAGCCCCCATCACAGCAGGGCCGCAGCATCCATCCATCCCGCCCAGCAGCGGCAGCAGCAGCAGCAGCAGCAGCAGCAGCAGCCGCAGCAGCAGGACTCACCCAGTGTTTTGACTGCGATCTGCCGCGTCAGAGGCGGCGGCAGGTTGATGCAGACCAGATCTACATCCTGATGCAGCAGCACGTCGTCGATCCGGTTCGTGTAAAACGGTACGTTCATCTCCTTGGCCAGCTCCTCCGCCTCCTCCTGCGTCCGGCCCCACAGCGCTTTGACGGCGAAGCCCTCGTTCTTCAGCAGCGGGATGATCACCCTGGCAGTCAGGCTGGTGCCGAACACGCCGACCCCTGGAAGCATGGCTCCGGTTTATTCGTCTGATCTGGTTCTGGTTCTGTTTTGCAGTTTGTTCTTAGAGCTCCGGGTGAAGCCAGACCCGCTGCTGCTGCTGCAGCGGCGGCTGAACGGGAGGGAAGCGGCGGCAGGAACTGTCAGGTTGGCCATCCACCTGCAGCCAAACACCCGCTGTGCTGCATTCTCCCGTCGCTCCGGCTCTGCGCTCGGGCATGAAATGTCGGAAAATAATCCAAAAAAAAACAGACGAAGAACCGAGGCAGGCTTCCTCAGCGTCAAAAAGAACTGTTTAAATCACCATTCCGTCTTTAGCTCGTCCCCGTCTGACAGCGAGCAGCACACTGACTGCGCCAAGCAATGAAGGGCACCTCTCCTCTCCTCACCTCCTGCTCGGTTCCGTATCGGTTTTCCGGTAGTAACAGCTCATTATAGCTTCAGAGTGACAGACACGGAGTCATCGAGAGGCGGGAAGAAGCTTCATCTGCCGGCATGCTGACACAAACACCGCCGTCAGCTTCTGTCCTCTACCCGGAGGACCTGCAGCGGCAGCGGCGGTATTATTATGCTGAAGGAAGATACGGACGTCAAGTCAGAGACACTGACCGGAACCGCTACTATACGGGATTTTCAGAATAAAAGATTTATTGACAAGGCTCATATTTACCACCCTTGTAGCCTATGTATGTATAAAAATAGATACATAAAATGTGACAAAATCGGAAATGCAAAAATACAGTACACAAGTAAAGTAAATGTAAAACCATCTATTTGCAAGCCCAACTATCTCTATAAGAGCACACCATATTTTTGTGTTATCTATGACAATGCTCGCTCTAATTAGCACGAGAAGACAGTTTAGAGCATGTTGAGACAACATAATAATTAACTTGGAATCGTGGGGAAATGTAGCACTTTTTTTATTATAATTACGTCTTATAAACTTTTATTTTAATTTGACAATCTAGCACTATTTCCGGCTTTGTTCTTGCTCTCTTTGCGTCACTTGACGTCGCTCTGAGCGCCCCCGCCTCCCCACTTTAACCCTTCAGCTCCTGGGCAGAATCAGGCAGCCTGCTCTACTGATGTGCTGTTATTCTGAAAAAATCTAAAATCCTGGAAACAAAAAGGGGAAAGTACAGTGGCCCCAGAAGTCCAAAAAGAGAATTTTACTGCATTCTTCTGCATGAAAACACTTGATTCTTCCTCTGTCATGCATAATATGAGTGGTCACATTGGCAACTTCAGTGCAGTGATTGTCCTCTTGCTCACCTGGTAGTTGAATGTTTGTATGACACACCTCATTAAGAATCTTATCTTTGTTAGGCCTACAAACACTGCACCAAGCCCCACAGTGCAGCTTTACTCACTCAGCTGCACAGGGAGCTGGAGCTCTAACCTACAGTACAGTGCACCCTTTGCATCTCAGAGAAGCGTGTAACAGCGCCTGACGGGATGCAACAACTGTCAGAGGGAGAGACATCATTATTAAAGCTTTAAGATATGATGGACTCCAACTACTTTGCATTCTGCAGCAGGGATCAGAAGCCCTTTGAAGTGAGGAGAGGATTTGAATATCATCATGGCGGAGTCCACTGTGTGCTGCACTCCTTCACACACACACATACACACACATCGTCCTCTGGGTTTAATTGAGCAGACCCCTCACACACCACAGCAGTTCATTTAGTACTTAATGACCTGAAATGATGGTTCAGAATAATCTTTCAAGTCTATGAATATGTCCGGTAATAAATGTAATCATGCATTTCCTGCACTTGCCGACTGAAATGTGTTTTGGTCTGACAGATGAGTGTTTTAGGGAACTTAACTGAACCTGACCTTGGCTGCTGTTGAAGCTGCAGAGATGTGATGGCCGCACCCTGACCTACAGCAGCAGATTAAAACCACTAATAATATGAAGTCCACTCACACCCGCACCATTCTTTCTCTGATCTATGTTCATGTCCATCTACAGGAAACTTTCATATAATTAAACAGCTAACAGTCTTTGCATAAGTTTATTAAACATTTTGGACATACAAAGAACAGCAAATACACATTTTTTCATATTGTCAACACTATTTATTTTTTTCTTTAAGTTGCATTGCATCATTTTCTATGTTGTGCGTGAACTGCTGCTTCTGAGGATGTCCAGCCTTTACCATGCAAAAGATGTGACTGGCACAATGAGGAGTTTTAAATGCCAAACACCTGAGCCCGAGGACTGTACCATCCTGCCACAGCATAGGGTGGCTGTGGGAGAGAGCATAATTCTATGTGTATGGTGAAATTAATTTTGTAATCTACAGTTTATTACTGTTTTTTTCACTGTAAAATCATAGAACAAATGTTATAACCAAATGTTTTATTCATTTCAAGCTAATTCAACTTGATGATTATATTACTAGGTAGCACAGTGGTTAGCACTGTTGCCTCACAGCAAGAAGGTTCCTTTCTGTATGGAGTCTGCATGTTCTCTCCGTGTCTGCATGGGTTCTCTTCAGGTACACCGACATCCTCTCACAGTCCAAAGACCTGCAGGTTAATTGGTGACTCTAAATTCCTCTAGCCCCACCGTGACCATGATGAGGATAAGCAGTTACAGATAATGAATGTATGGACTATATTACTTAGAATCAAAAATTCTGGTTGAGGCATGACATGGCTCTGCTCCGGGTCAGCATCCGCCCCTGCCCTTGGGCCTGAAAACCTCCACTTCCTATGGTCCAAAATGTTTGTGGTACAAACACTAACAGACAAAACACTACAAACACTTGTTTTGTGTTTTGTGTCTCTAGAGGAAGTTGTGTAATATCTGATAATTGTCCTCCAGTGATGTCACTTGAGTCACTGTCAGTTGAAGCTGAAGACAACAAGCTTGCTGTCGTTGGGTTAGAAAGAAGTGAGTTTAGCAGACCTTTGTAGCTGTTCCCCATCTCTAGAGACTGCAATACCACAACACATCGAATCTCTGACCCACCTGTCAAAGAACCGTGTGTAGAAAAAACCACAACATCTTAGTGGCTGAAAGAAGCTTTAAAAAAAAGCTTCATAGCTTAAATCAATATGGGTGCGAGCATATGATGTTACACTGAAGTGTGCACATCCCTTAACTGTTGTCTGTTGCGCAGCTGCTGAGAATCGATGAGACCATTTCTTTGTGCCTTTAGTCTCACACAAACGTCCGGTCTTAACACACATGCTGTCAACATACAGCGTCTCATTGATTTGGTCAACAACGCACAGAGCAAACAGGAGAGACGGACTGACAGACTGACTGACAGACTGCGCAGAAAAAAGTGGCCACAAAAGGTCAAAGGTCAGTCAAGGCTAAAGCACAAGGGTGTGCTTGTCAGGGAAAGTGTGTGTGTTTGTGTGTGTGTGTGTTGTCCTGCTAGAATCAAAGAAACCAGCATCTGAAGCCTCTTTGAACACTGCATCATTTGATAACATGGTTCAGGTTCAGGATTGTTGCAATAAGCAACAACTTCCTCCTTAAGTTACAGCAACACAACTTACAGTAACACCAACTATTAGCTTTTAAAAGAAGTTCATACTTTTGTCTGCACCTCAAATGAGCTCATTGATCTTTATAATAACAGTTATGTGTACAGGCCAACAGAAGTGAAGTATAACTTCTGCAAACATGAAAAGCATCATGTCCCAGCAGTGTCTTTTCATCTGCATCGTGGTCACGCTCTAATTGAATCAGATGTTCAGTTGGTTTGTGTGAGACAGAGCATGTGACCGGTCGGGGTCATGGCTGTTGGTGCTGGATAACTGATTGTCCAGTTAGATAGAAGGGGAGGTGCAGATGGGGCAAGAGGAGGCCAACACCTCCCACAGCAGAGGGGCAGCCTGCTGCAAAGAGAGAGAGAGAGAGGCGATGATGCGGTTGACTATCAGAGGCCAGTAAACATGTCACCGTGTTGACAAGCATCTGTAACTGTATCTGTGAGGGTCAGATAATGCAAAAATGTGGCCATGCTTGATTTGGCTCAGAGATAAATCTCTATCTGAGTGGCTGCTATCAAGCTGCAGCAAGAAGCCAGTTTCAAGGGATGGACAGGCTGCCCCCTATTGGACAGATGTTGTTCCACTGATGTTCTAGCTGGTCTGCACATTCACCAGTGTGCAGTGGACGATCAACACACCTTCAATGTGTTTCTGAAACATTCGGAGTTTGTGTTCAACAGGAGTTGAAGTTTGCAAACCAACAGAACTAACTGACTCCTTGTGTCCTCTCCTTTTCCACCTTCTCCCACCTCACATTGTTTCGTGCATTAGTATCGAGGTTTTTCAAAATAATTTCACAAACGGTTGAAACGGTCCTGATCCTCAGTTTGAAAAACTTGCAAGTAATGAAATATAGAAGCTGAGGAACAGATACATTTGAAAATGTTTAATAATCTGCTGTGGAGCAATAGTGAGCTGTGGCTTCCTGAAACCAACCATTATTGCTAAACTACAGTACTACCGCCTCAGGTTAGTCAGTTAGTTTTCATATTTGTTTAAACACATAACAACTAAGATAAGACAGATTAGGTAAAAACTGAACCACCTCTCATGGCCTTTGTTGGTCTGTGGTTCTGGAGCAGAAGTCTGAGTCTGTAATCCATCCTGCTTCTGATGAGTTGATAACAGTAATTACTAAAGCGTGATAGGAATTTATTTAGAATCTCTCCACAAAGTTCTGATATAGTCGAAAATCATTTACAGTTCTATTAATAATAGCAAAAAATATACAGTTGCAGCAACTTCAGCCACGTTAGTGTTTAGCTCAGAACACTTCTCTGCAGGAAACTTTTAAAGCTCCAGTCAGTGAGAACAGCCAATGAATGAGTCACAATAAGACATTATTTTAAATAAATATCAAACATAAAACACAGACAAGATTTAGGTTTATTTCAGCACTTTTAATAATGACTCAGAGAGGCACAAATACAATTTACAGGGCTACCTTCCTCTATATGTGCACCCACAAGTGACTTCCTGTTCCAGCCTGTGAGGCCAGACAACAGCAGAAACACAAACAGCTTCACCTCACAACAGTATACACAGGAACATACACACATACACGCTCGCACACAATTCTGCTGTTTCTCTCACGTAGCAGAGGCTTTTTTTTTTCCATTCATGAATCTATTACATGTAACATCAGTTCTGAAAGAGATGCAATCAAATGTTTTTTATTTCTTCAGCCGAGCCTCAGTGACACCTTGAGGTAGATAACATTCTCCAGTCACCTCAAACATTAGAGCTGTGAAACACACACTGCTGACAACCCCATTGACATCCAAAGACTTGTTTCTTTTCATTCAGCATCTTTTGTTTTAAGGTTTCATGTATTTTATGTTTTCTTTCTGCACAGCTACAGCTATTCGGCTCAGTAACCAAATTAAAAACAAAGAAACGTCTTTAATAATTTATCATTACAACTTTTCAATGTTTCAAACTTCTTAAAACTAGACAATTTTAACTTTATTTTTTACAGAATCATGTTTTTATCATTGTTGGCTAAAATATAAAACTGAAATATGAACTTCATATATAGTGACAGAGTTATTTAAACTTTTCTTTTGTACCCTGGTTGCTTCACTCTAGTTTCTTAATACTTTCATTCCAGGGTGCCGCTGGATCCTGAGGAGGTTTTCAGTCGTGCGTGTTGTGTTTCTGGTGAGTTGGTACAAAACACAAAAACCTGCCGTCTTCACACATACCGCCCCTCTCTGCCTCCTCCCATAAAAATCACACTGAAAATGAACACATTTAAAGTAACCGAAGATCAATTATAATGTAACAAACACTACAGAAATCATAACTATAGAGTTACACAGGCATACATCAACAACTGAAACAAAACACAACAAAACACGGATGTTGTATAACTGACGATCAGAAGTTCTCATTTCCTGCAAAGAACTGCAGGGAAAGACGACTTTCTGCTTTACAAAATACTGCACAGCTAATTTGAAAAAGAAACTGTGGAGGTACACACAAGAAAGGGTTGAGTCTGTTATCCTTCTTTCCTCAGAAACAAAACTCTTTGCAGCGTTTAGGCCACGTTAGACGCTTTGAAACGCTCTGGAAATTGCACTAGTAGTTGCTCATTTATTCATTTGCAGAATTTGACAAGAACTCTGGCAGGGATGAGGAGCTCTATCATAAAAAGATTCCAAAGATTAAAGATGTAAAAAGCAGTTAGCTACTTATGGCCATGCTCTAAGATGCAGTTATGATACTTCCACAGTTTCTTTTGTAGTCATTTTGGCACTTTTTCTCCTAAACATGCTCAGAACAAGTCGTCTACTCAGTCTGGGACTCAAAGCCTAAAGGTTTTATGTTTGGTAAAATATTATAAAAACAACATTGAATCACAAGTATTAACTAGTATGGAATTATTTGCTGTTTGCATCCTTTTTCATGAGCTCATGAGCTCAGTAGTATGTCTCTCTACTAATGTCAGAAGGATGTCGTGGTGGATCGACAAGTAGAAAGTGTCACTGCAGGCGACAGAACCAGGTGAGAGTACGCAATGAATGAAGTGCTGAAAGATCGGTAGTGCAAAGTCAACAGTGCTGTAACGCTGGCGATATGGGAAGAATTACACTAAATCACATGTCAATTTGTGCTTTCACGTTTTAAAAGTATTCTTTGTTAACTGCCAACAATCCTGAAGGAAAATGAAAGAATATGTGAACCTTCTGCACGCTGTCAAACAGCCCTCAGATTTTAAAAATCTATAATTATTCCCAACTGAGGACTACTTCAAACACCAGAACTACGTGTACATGTGCATTAATATGTCATTCTATGAAGCTTACACAGTGTGCTAGAATATGAACTATGGCTATGTTCCCTATTAAAACAACAGCGTTCATCGAGGGCGGGATATGTTGACCTATCAGTACCCAATATCTGAAATGCTCTCACCCTCCTAAAGGAAGGTGATCCATCATCTGGTGCACGTTCAACATCCTCCCAGCTGGTCATTCGTTAACTCACTGACCAGCAAGGCCAGCAAACACAGAAGACTACAACTTTAGGGAGGACCTTGAACTACACACAGACCTGACAAGAAAATCAGCAGCTTCTAAAGAGACTGTTTGGCCTCTCTGTAGTTCACGCTGACACCACCAGTTATTTTAAACTCTAACATTTAGTACAAATAGTGATGTAGGCCATACAGATGACCAAACTGTGTTTGACATTGAGGATTCAGTATGTGTTGTTAGAAGTAACCTTTCCACACAAAGCTGTTCTATAACTTGTCCTCTCTGTGCATGTTTTTCTCAGGTCCAGCGAACGTCTCTCCTAGAGTCGAGTAAACCAGACAACATGAAAGACTACAAGGTTCATATCAACAACACACATCCTTTGCTTATCTTTATACAGCGAGTGTCAGTAACTTGACAACATCAACACAAGAGGGACAGACAGAATATGAAAATGTAACAGAACATAACAAGGTTTCCAGAGTTAAATGAACAATATAAAGTGTCTCTATGCTCTATGTTCCATGTGCAGGGGCACTGTGGCCCAGCGTGGACGCACACTGTGCTCGTACTCTCAGCCAGTCATTGATTCAACCCTAACTGTTTCCTTCAACCTGAGGTCCTTCAGACATCTGTCAATCACAAGTGGTCCCGCCTTCCATCAACCCCCGCCCCTTCATAAAAACCAAATTTGGCTTCTTCCCCCAAAAATGCCCGGTGACCGGTATCCATGGCAACAGCCCATGTGTGCAGGGTGGGGCATGAGAGTTTCTCCTTTGTTTTTTTAAGAGTAGATGGTGATGACTTCACGGCCACCGCCTCGCACCAGGAGGACCCGGTTCAGACCCTCGAGGAGAACCTCCAGGAACTCCATGTCTGAGAGGACAACAGTCAAGGTAGAAAGCATACAGAACCAGTACATCAATCAGTACATACAACATCATTTCCACTGTCCCAACACCGTCCATCACAATGAGCATCCACTACACTACACATTAGAAGGAATTAGAATGGTGTTAATTAAACACAACACTGACATACAAGTTGATGTTGTGAACTTAACAATTACGTAGTAACATGATGATTTAACATGTTCGTGTCACCTGATGAATGTTAGTCCAATATTGACTCTTTTAGCTCTGTTTTTAGTCTCCACCACCTCCATCTGGCTCTTTAGCTGCTAAATGCTCCACTGTGTTGAAAACTCTCAGGTTAGTCACTACATGTCCAATTCTCATTTGATAGATTGTTATAATAAAAATATGGACTATAGCTGCTTTAAGGATACAGTTTTCGTCCCCTCCTCTGTTCCCGGTGGTCCGGGCATGTTGAGCAGAACCAGATGAGCTCCCTGCGACTTGTTGACCACCACTTCATTCAGCTTGACAGCTGTGTGCATCCGACGAACATTTGACTGGTTCCTTGTTCAATGAGAAGGTCACAATGAGAAACAACAGCACTAAAGAAAATACCAAATAATCACCAGAAACTCAAACTAAACCCTAAATCCCATCAGAGATAATACAGGCAACAAGATATTTAATCTTAGTTTGACTTCTTCAGTATTTATGGTCCCTGCCATCATTCATGTTTATTATTTTACACTTGAGCTTTTTTTCTTACTGTCACAAGCCTATTGTGGCAGCATGACAGCACTCCTGAGCAAAGAGGAGCTGCATTTCTTTGCTTACTCTCCTCTGTAAATAAACAAACCTTCATTTACAGTAGAGCCACTTTTCCTGTTCTATTGTTTACATGGTTATACAACAGAACAAAACTAATATGGCAGGCTGTTTTCTTACTTGTTTATGAATGAAAACATCACAAATACTCTGAGTAAACACCTTCAACAGTACATAACACATGATCATAATAATAACAACAATAGGTAAAAGCATTCTGTATGTTAGCCTCAAACACAAATGAGAAAACAAAGCGTGGTTACGGGGCTGAAGCGTAATGAATTTCAGATAAAGAGACAGTGTTTTAAGACAAAAGGGACATGCGGTATCAAACCCTGAACTCTAAAATGTTATTAATGTTTAGTTTGACAGAGCCAATTGTACATGCTGTAGTCTCTTTCCAATTGTATCCTGTTACACTGTCAAAATCTCTTTAAATGTTGTCTCTTTATCATCACCTTCACAATGTTAGATCACCAAGCAATAAAGCACAGGAGGTCAACTGCCAGAAGCCAAACAGAAAAACAAACAAAATTCTGCTTTCCATTCTGAATAATAAAAAAAATGTTTACAGTGTTAAGCCCAAATTATTTATTTTTTTTGTGTTTGCTCACATGAAGGTCAATGGAAAGCACAAATTTGCCAATGCATACAAAGCATGACATAAATATTACATGCAAATGAAATCAATGGAGGCTTTTTCTTCCACCAACATACTGTTTGATGCTGGAACAGGAAGTCCATGCACATTAGGACAGACAAACACACACACATAGACAGACAGAGGCACGAGCACATGAGCTGGAGACACTGAACACAGCTACAGTTAGCACAGCAGCAGTACACATACGGCCTAGGGCAAAGAGAATGCGACTTACAGACTCTCCCACTCTCTAGAAGGAGGAAAATGGGACAGAACAACAGAAACAGGCTTAGACGCTTTCTACATCAGCTCTCTCCACAACTCTACATGCTTCCAACTGTCCCCAAACGGCTCGTTGTGACACCAGAAGGGTGATCTACGTAAACCCCAGAAACTCACACGGGGCCGTTTGATGTGTATGGTGTGGTTGGTTTCTTCCTGTCCTGTGAGACTTTTACGACATGTATATGATAACATATTTGAATCAGAACCTTTATAAGCCAATAAAAGTAGACCGGACACACCTGATGAAGTCCACACACTGATCGTTCGGACAGTATGGGATGAGAAGGTGTTAGTCTAACAGCAAAAAGGTGTGCATGTGGTCTGCGCGGTCTGGCCATGCGCTAAGACTGAAATGGCTGGAAGTGTACACACATGCGCACACACACCAAATGCAGCCTGAATGCACACGCCATGCAGACAGTTGTCCGATTTCACCTATGACTACTACGACTACGACTACATCTACACATGCTGTCCTCCTGCACAGAGGCTTTGGCACCATCTGAAGTACTGTCACTGCTGTGCTTTACTCTTCATATATTTTGACATTTCAAAATGGTGCAAATGTCTCACACAGGGCACATGCAACAACATCTTGTTTTTTACCTTCACAGGATTTTTCACTAGCATATCTAGTACACTTGACTCTCTTCTAATTTCATGGAATGGACCTTTTAACTGTTACAGATCTACAGGGCAATACTTTCCTTCTTTATAGAGGTTGTTTTTGAGTGTTCAAACAAACGTATACTTACGGTTTCATGTTAAACAGGTCTCGTACAGCCACGTTGGGGTTGCCCTCGCGGTTACGATTACGCTCTGTGAAGAGCTTGTCCTTAGTCCAGGTCATGTGGACCCGGTCAGGCCCACTTTCAGCCTTGTCATTTATCGCGGCGTGAGACGCCGTGTTTCTGTCGTGGATGAGCTGGGCCTGGAAAGAAGAGAGAGAAAGAGAAGGGTGAGGAAATATTTAATCATTAAGCAGGATGCTTACCAGAAAACTAGAAGAAATGTTGGAGACACAGGAAGAAAAAACTGGAAGCTAAGTAAGGAACAAAAAACGGCAAAAAGTGACCAGTGACAAAGTAAACATGACGTGATGATGTCATCGCAAACCATGCTAGAATAATGGATAAAATACAAACCTGTTCAACACATATGGATCATAAAAATAAACAGTGGGCATCACAAGACAACATTCTCTGGGCAGGATGAAGGTCCCAGCAGGGACTGAAGGCTTATGGGTGGACTGACCAAAACAGAGAGTGATACTGAAAATGAACCAGGCTGGGAAGGTATAGTATGATGTCAACCAAGTGTTCAACAGAGGCCTCCAAAGATTATTACACAAGTTCAAAATATGTAACTTAAACAAATATAAATCCTGTAATGAGGGATAGAGCAGAGCAGAGCGGAGCGGAGCACAGCACAGCACAGAAACATCACTATCTGAGCTGTTATATAACAACAGCCATTGACAGAGAATAACACTGAATTATGGTCTAATGATCATCTCTGTGTTCACAGATACTAAATGATTTGATAAATGCATAATATATCTTTATAAAACAAATAAAATAAATGAATAAAATCAATCTCTAAAGCCTTCATTGTCTACGTGTAGATGGGAAGCTGTGTGATAAATAACATGCACGTTTGTTTTTGAAGGATGGGTGTTCACTTTCTGAGAAGATCCACTTGTTGTGTTTGTTGACTGGATGTGAAGTATGAACACTGGTTATTGGTATTAGCGACAGGATGATGGGAGTTGGTGACTAAGGTTAAGCTAAAATGAAAAAGAGGGCACAGTATTGTCTCATTTAGTATCAATCAAATTATTTTGGATGGATGGAAAAGGACGACTTTGTTTGTCACTCATGTATTTATCCTTTATGAAGTCAAATACAATTTTCAGGTTTCTGAGACAATACTATCCACTCTTCTACTTTTTGGAGAGATGGGGTCGAGGCGAGATCATGGAGGTAATGGGAAGTCAGGCAGCAGTTGCAACTGGCTGGTATTCACAAAGCAGTTCTTGATGACAGTGATATACAGTTAGAAGCTTCACTGTTGGGTCAGTCTGGTTAAATTGTCAGATGTACAAGATGGATGCTATCTGTAATCATGAACCAGCTTCTCTTTCTGGGCTATTCATTTTGACAGTGACCTTCGCCAAAAGAGCTAATAACACAGATTTTACAGGCTCCTGGGCTGACTATGACTTCACACTGGTGTATTCTATGTGGACCAACTGGTTTGGAGCAGATTAAGTTCTGATGTAGCGTGGTAACTCATCAACTACAGTACCCTGAACTCCCTGAGCCTACAGTGAGAAGGTTAGATTGGATTATCAAGAGAATAAAACACTTCAGACCAAACCTGCAGTAGCTACACTAACTACAACGAATCACTGGCAACATTCTGTAACTTTCTTCAGCAAAAAAATGGAACCTGTAGAATGTGTTTACATTAAATAACAAAGAACAACCTTTCCTACATGCTGTCTTCAATACATTTCCTATGGGACTACTTATTTTAAAGTCTAGCAGTATTACTGCTTCCTTCCCTTCTCTGTATTGATTACACTGTAAAGGCATCACGGTCTGATATCCACAGGAGAGAAAAATGGGATCAAAACATCTGACTGACCACCTGCACATCTATTTTTGACATCTGAGTCCAGATTTGAAATCATGACGATGATAACTGCAGCCAAAGAACCAGCTTTGTGAAGACAGGCCCGTGAGTCTAACAATGAGGGACAGGGGTTGACAAAATCGGCTACCTCATCCTCCTGAGTGTCCTCCATCGATGGGGACTGCTGGCAGAGGTTCGTGCTCTGGGCAGCGCCCTGGTTCTTCCTCCGGATTGAGCTACGTGATTCATCAGTGATACTCTGAATCTGAGCGGTGAGGTGTGGCCCAGACAGGCGATGGCAGGTGAACAAGGAAAGGGGCCAATTGTCATATAACGCAGTCGTAGGCCAGATTTGACTAAAATACTGTTTGAACTAGAGTCTGTTTATGAAACAACCTAAAAGATCTTGTTAAACATTCTGTCTAATCTGACCTGTATGATATTAAAGCTACATATAAGTTGTGAAGATAACACTAACACACTAATGAATGACATTCAGTAACAGTAAATGCCATCTTCTTGAACATGTTTATGTGCTGACCTTATTAGTATCTAATCTAGGACACGCTATGAAAACACTGCATTCTCTGTGTTGAATTAAAGTGTGACTACAGATACAAAGCAACTGTGAGTAACAGACTGTGAGTACAGGGTCATGTTCAGGTATTTGAAGTGTCCATTACCTCTCTCTCCCTCTCAGTCCTGGAAAGTTGCATCTGTTTCAGCATCTGAGACCTCTGCTCCATCACCAGCGTCTTCTCATAGGTGAAGGCTGAGATGTCGTTATCGTGCTGCACAGGAGAGGACAGAAACACTGTCATCAGTACAATAGGAAGCAACATGAAGCTTCCTAGCGGAAAAAACCCTCAGCCTCCAAAGCAGTTTGCTCATTTTGTTTGGGATCCAAACTAAAGACTAAATTGTAATAAATCTATTCACTGATTCATGGTAGAGATAGCAAACAAAGTGATGATCAATCATCAACATCTGTAAAACACAAAATAACTGTTGTTCATTCATAAAACATTCATGGATTAAACTTCCTGACCCTTTAAAAGGACAAAGCAGTTCTGTAGCATGAAGTAGAACTAAACAGTTGATAAAGAAACTGTTTTCTTGTTTTTTTTTTACTTCAGCCTGATTTATTGTTATTCTATCAAACAAAGACTCACCATCTCCACCACTTCCACTTCTGCATCCAGTCGTAGGTGGTACAGGAACATCTGGAGATCCTTTTTCATTTGGATGCTGTTGTCATCCATCTGGGCCACAGTGAAGATACGCATCTTACACTTCCTCCACACCTGAAGGAGGAGAGGACACGGTTATGATGGAAGGAGGTCAAAAAGCAAGACCCTTAGTCAGTGGTGGGTGGATGGATAAGTGAGGGGAGAATTCGTATAGAGATAGGTGGGTATGAAAAAGGGATTCCAGGCATGGATATGAAGAGAAGACTTGAAAGTATGAAAAAGATTTGTGGGAGTTAAAGGTGCCAGACACACACACCAACCTTGTGCTGTCGCAGCAGGAAGGGCAGCAGCATCAACATGCCTCCATCGTGAACCACCCACCACACGTCAATGGTGCCCTCCCCCAGCCGGTCCTGGTTAGTGGGGAAACTGTCCACATTTTTAGCCACAAGCAACGCCTGATGGGCCGCTGTGGTCTCCCGCACTGTCTCTGGATGGAGAGAGGAAGAGAGAGACAGGTCTGTGTGAGACATGACATCATTGCAAAGATTGCACATGTGCAAATATGCAACGTGAGATGTATTATCGCTACTTCTTAGAAATCCTTGAAAATGCATCCTTTTCTTTAATATATATTAGTATTATAATATTAATATATATTCATTTTGAAATGTCTCCCTTTCTGTACCTATGAAATTCTTCCATGATTGCGGGTCATTGGACTGCCTCCAGGTTCCAGGCCAGGCCATTAGGACTGTGTTGTGCTTCATGCCTCCCAGCCCCGCAGACTGGATGAGGTGGGAGAAGCCGTCTCTGAGGTTTGAAGACACCACAACATGACAGAAACCTTTTGTTCGCTCTGCTGACATGGAAGACTTGATGTTCTGGACAGAGAAAGACAGAAAAACAACAAAGTAGGAATAGATGCACTACTGATGCAGCACTGGCTTTTTGAAAAGATGCCATGGCTGCTCAAGATCTTTTATTCTGACAGTCCTTTACCTCAAAATTAAAATTAAGCACTCTCATTAATATCCCTCCAGCACTATTAACAATGGAGTGTCTAAATAAGGCCCATGAATACAGCAGTCTGTGTAATCTGGAATTCAGCCTTTGCACGCAACTGCTTCTGTAGAAAAAGTAATCCACTGATTAAAACTGCTTTTCAGGACACATGCTGCAAAAAAAAAAACAAAGACTTGCTCCATGTAGCCAGCAGATGGCAGAGTTTGTCTGCAGGTCAGACGCCTGCTCGCTCTAACTGTAAATCCTGACTGATACAACAGATTTGTGGGTGCAGCGGTAAATTTAACACAGCCCAAAAAGAATGATGTCATTTTGTTTGTCTTTACTAGAATGCTTAAAACAGACGGACAGATGGAGCATAAAACACATTTGGTATTTTAGCAGCGACAGTAACCATGGAGTTCCACTTTGGGTAGAAGAGGGAACATGATGAGTGCAAAGTTGTTGGCAGCATCAATCAACAAAATACAAGTGGCTTCATTTGCATATTACACAGACATATTATTCTACATTAATTATGGGATTCTATTCCTGTCCTTATGTTCCTTCTATTATATTTTTTTATGTAAAACCCTCAGTGCATGTCATTTCTTGTAAGAAAAGTGCTATATAAATAAAGTTGTTGTTGTTAATGTGTGTGTGTGCGTCGTGTGTTGTCATTATACCTGCTCAGCCCTCTTGGCCTCTGCTTCTTTGGTGAGATAGGTTCCCTCTAGGACATTTCCCACTATCGTCAGGCCCTTCCCCGCCTTCAGCTGAGTGGTGAGGGACAGCATACGAGGGTGTTTGACTCCTTGATCTGAGTCCAGGTTCAGAAGCACCAACAACTGAGGCCTGGATACATCAAGAGGAAAAAGAAGAGGGGGAGAAGTGAGACTGCATTGCTGTGCGAGGTGTGACGAGGAGAATGCATCAGCTCATTTGTGTGTACAAAACAAATTACTTTTTTGTAGTCACACGAGGCCAATAATAAATGAGTACAACTATGTTGAAAAGTGACACCTCTGTAAAGCACATTATTTAGTAGGTGTGGCAACATTATTAAATTATTATTGGCTCTCAGTAGAACAGGAACATTATCACATCTCTAAGAAGAGTGTCGTGCCAAGAAGGTAAATTAAACTGTTAAGTTTTTAGACAGGCAGTCTGTAAGGTCAGCCAGTGTGGACCTCTACAGTATGAAGGCTCGTCAACCTCTTCTGTCAGATTAGGTAGAGGACCAAGAGATTAATCAAACGCACCCTCTGTGTCTATTCCTGTCTCTCTTTGGTCCACCACAGCAGTGACAGGTGGCACTATGACACACACACACACACACACACACACATTCACGCACACACAAAATACTGTACCTCCAGTTCTTAGTGTGTGGTGGAGCCTCCTCAAGGCGAATGAGGGCATAGCGTGCTGCATTGAGAGAGAGGCCGCGGATGCCGTCTCCCCACTCTTTCTCTGCCCTGAAGACAAAAAATGATTGACAACAAATTAAATGAAAAGAAGCACCGATAGCAGAATGATCTCAACGATGATGGATCTCATCAGTCTTAATGTCTTGTGTGGTTTAAAGGACTTTTTGGGAATCTCCTTTGTGTCCGTGAGAACATTTTGTATCTACCATCTATCTACCATTTGTAGACATTAGTAATAGCACCATTTTGTTATTCAGCTGGCCTGAAAGTCACAGCTGGATTCGCTATAATTCAAGAAGTTTTCTGGTAAGTAACATCATCAGTATACATTTGAGATTTGAAACAGATAATTAATATTTTATTTTGAAGGATTAAACTGTTTGAAATGAACTATACAACACTTAGTTTTTTTTTTTTAAATGAAGCAGATGATGGACTAAAACATGTGCTTGCTTCTAAAATGAAGGTTTCTTCAAACTGTGTAGGTTTTGCAATTAAGATGTCTGATCACGAGCGAGGATCTTAAAAGACTTTAGATTCTGTATACAACTGATCAGTTTTGTACTTTTATCTTTGCTCTTTGATTCTGTCTCCTTTCTGTCAGCACTAGTTTCCTGTCTTCTATCAAATCTGAACTTCTCCATGTTAAAGATTACTGCCTACCTATGAATAACACTAACATGACTAAATAGGATTTTCACTATCAGATTTCTGCTATAAGATTATCATGGCCAAAATAACAGCTAAATAAACACTGGTATATGGCTAATTACTAACATTACAAAGGCACTCTTACCCTCTGTATTCGATGTATTTGTAGATGCAGCTAGCGATGGCCATGGCCACAATAGCATAATACCAGGAGGAGATGAACATGAGAGCAAGACACAAGCTCATTCCCAGGAAGGACAGAGCCCTGTAGAAGAAAACACACACTCCAGTCCATTAACAACATACACATCCATTTAGTGTTTCAGGTTTTTTTGCACATTCATGGAAAGGTCTTAATGAAATGAAAGTTCAGAATGGACAACTGAAAGGATTAGAGCTCAAGTAAAATGATGGAATCCACTGGTAACAATAGTGCCGTGCTGTATTGTCCTCAGCCTTTGTAGTGGAAGTAATCTCAGTGAAAGCCATCATCACACAATCTGTGTGTGTGTGTGTGTGTGTCTGTGTATAAAGGAAAGCCTCAGTTATCTCAACAGCAGGTCCCTGACAGGTTAAATAATCCTGACAAACTTAAAACTGCAGTCTTTGAGACACTCAGGTTACACTTCCTATATCCACCTCTTTCACTGTCAGAAAGTTAATACAGAGAGTGTGTTGCAGAATGACAACAGACATGAACACTATCACCCACCAGTGGTAGTATTTGAAACGTGGTCTCCAGTTCGGCGTCCGCAGCAGGGTCTGCACTGCACAGGCCAGGTTGACAAACAGGTAGCACATGAGGAAGAACCTGTGGAGGGAAAGTCAAAATGTAATGCTGCCTCATCATCTAAATCTGTTTATGACTGTAAGTGGCTTTAAGAAACCAAACACTTGAGGGATCAGACTTTATCTGGGGATCTGATTTTATGGAAAGAAAGTAAATCAATATGCCCGTGCAAACAGATACTGACATGGAGAGAATTGGAGCCACGGCATCCAGGGAGGCGATGAGGATGCCGATCTCACAGATCCCAGCAGTCAGCAGTAGAGCCCAGGTGGGTTCTCCGTTAGCTTTCCCATGACCAAACACCTACGTGCACAGACAGGTATGATGAACAGATGGGCATGAAAACTGCTTTGACGGTATTTGCGTCGACTGTGTGTATGTCTGACCTGCAAGAAAGGTACTATGCCATCTCGTGCGATGGCCTGCAGCAGGCGTGGGGCGCCAGTTAAACTCTGTAGCCCTGCCCCACAGCAGGAGAAGAAGGAGCCAATCACAATGACCCAGGGTGAGGGCCAGGATAGTGTGCCTATAACAAGGTTCCCTTTCACTGAGTCACCGAATCTGCAATGCAGAAACATAATCATATATATTAACTGGACCATATTTATTTATTCAGCCATATAACACGTATGCATGTTAACAACATTTCACATAGTTCATTTCAGTTACTTCAAGTCTTAATGTCTGGTGATGTTCTTTGTTTTCATTATTGTCAACAAATGCCAAACCAACAATGAATGTATCAACAAGTATTGTGTGTATCAAAGCTGAATAAATCTTCTTCCTCTGTGCCACAGTGCTCCATTGTTATCCAAAAACTTTTAAAAACACCTCATGAACACGAGCACTGTAGTTTATTTTTACTCTCTGTATTTTTACACACAGCATCCCACTGCCAGTAATACTATCTCACAAAACCTGTGTCTGAAAATAGCCCATGACAAATGCACTATTTCTTCCTCTTTAGGATGGTGTTTAGATTAATGCCTGCTCAAGACTACAGTGGCCAGATGTCTGAAGAAATCATGTAGCTTCTTTTAAAAAGATTGTACAATAAACTCATGTTGACCTCTTATATAGAGTAGACACTATGAACTTATACAAAGTATACAGTTGAAACACACACTTGATGTGTTATAAAATATTAAGGTTGCTGTTGTGCACTGACCTTACACACAATTACAACATAAAAAGATCTTCAGTACTCATAAAATGGATAAAAAGGTGTTTGACAGGGTACAGTGGTCCATTCACATCAAGTGAATGTAACATATTTGCAAGCAGCCCAATCTGAAAAACATCAAAGCCTCTTGTGATGAGGGCTCTTAGTGACCACATTATTTTATCAATGTGAAGGGATACAAAAACAGGAAACAAAACCTAAATTGTACATAATGTGTGCCGTTTTTCTTCCAGTGTCTTTAATAAAAATATGTTCATTTAGCACACATGTGTACTGTAATTTATAGGATGTCCTCTGTGATAAACTCTTACTTGTCTCGAAGCAGAACTCCCTCAATGCAGGCACCAAATAGCACCACACAGGTGACGTCTGTGGAAGTGCTGTTCAGGAGAGTAAATGATCTTTTTCATGTTGCTATACATCTTTAGACACACTGCCACCATCTAACTGGTAGTGCCTGCTCTGTCAGGCTTTGGTTCTTGTTGCAGTGGGACCAAAACAAAGTATTCATGCCAACAAGCTATAAATCTAGCAACTGTAGCAACTGAGGGATGACCTGGCAATATTATATCTATCATCATATTAGCACTGAGGTAGGAGGTGATTAAATCTACAGCTGTAGCCATGTGACAACATTTCTGCTAATAGTGTCACTAAAAGGTTGAAGGATACAGATGATGGAGGTGGTAGCAATAGCCAGGATGGTCCCAATGGGGATGGACTTCTGGGCGTCCCGCAAGTCACCTGACCGATTTGAACCAGCCATGATACCTGGAAGAGGAGGGTAAAACAAATGTGAAATCTTTACAAGTGACACAAAACCGTATGCTCTGCAATTTTTATTACTACATCATCACACAAATAATCCCCACGTTAGAGTGTGTGTGGCTTTGATCATAGTCTCACCAGTGACAGATGGGAAGTAGATGCCGACCAGCAGAGTGAAGAAAGTGGTAATATCATTGACTACATAAGGCATGTAGATGTCCTGTGCAGGGTCACTTCCACCAGCAGATGGCAACTTCTTGTTTTCTACCAACATACCCAGAGGTCCATACTCTGACCACATGTTTTCTACCGGAGACACAGAAACAGTCATGAGACTAGGCAGGTAAAATATCTGATGGTGATGATGTGGTCAAGGAGGAGCTATTTGAGAGAGACTGAGGATGAACACAAGAAAACATAAATAAAAGCAAATCGAGAGAAAACACTCCTGCACTCCTGAGTTTCACTGTATTTAATTGCAACATTGCAGCTCATAACTGTAAATTCATACTGATATATTAGTATTTAACAATCTGAGTTGTGCATTATTAGAAATAGGTGAGGACCTTTTTCTTTCCACACTTCTACTAAAACCTCCAGAGGAAACTGTTCCAACCTGAAATGACTCCGCTGGTCAGCCCGGGGATACCCTGCACGCTGGTCACATTGTTGTTGGCAAAATACTCGTCACAGGTGGCATTGAACTCGGGTCCTTCACAGAACAGCTTCCACAGCTTGGTAGTGACCGTCACATTCCCTATAATCTCTGTCTTCAGACAGCTGTCAAAGTTGTTGTTCTGCAGAGTGCGATTTCCTAACATACAAACACTGTGTGGACGAAGAGAGGATAAGAGGGAGACATTTTTCACTACTTAAATTAATTATTGCCTGATGCTTCAATACAACATTGGACGGTACTGTACGATGGACTTACGGAAAGTCTGGTGGTTCAAAGATGGTCTTGATCACTCCAGCATAGATGGCGAGAATGGAAAGAATGACGCAGGCCAAGAACACTAGTGCCAGCTTGTTGACATATTTCACCCCTACAAAGACGACCACTGCCATCAGTGCTAGGCAGCACGTGCCATAAACACGCATGTTGTTTAGCAGAGCGTCCGCCTCATCCTCCTTCTTCTCTGCCACAAAGATAGCTGCTTTAGGCACAATGTAGGTCTGCATGGAGAAGAGTGAAGGGAAGAAGAACATTAAAAAAAAGACACACAATATACATATATAGGTTGGATTTTCTCTTTTAACAGTTAGGCCACACACACTGTTCACTTACCAGAAGAATTTCTATAGTACCCAGGATGTACATGGAGCCAGCGAAGGTTGTGCCCAGGTAGAAACACAGACCTACAGCTCCACCAAACTCTGGACCCAGAGATCTGGAAATCATATAGTAGGAGCCTCCAGCTGAGGGAAAAAAAACATAACAGGAAAGAGTTTTATGAGAAAAAGGGAACTAACTTCTCTGAAGACAGCTTTTCAGGAAATAAGGACATCTTGCAGATTTTCTAATGCATCCATAGATGCTGCTGTTTAAGACATTACAAAAACATCTGTTTGGGCCTAAAATTCTGCAGCTACAGCACATAAACTGCTATTGGTCTATTTTATCCCATAATAAATACAATGTCAAGTTTTATCTGCTAATCATGTCATCTTTATTTTAATATAATACATCACTTGTTATAAAGTTTGTGTATGTGTGAGTGCCAAAGCAGCATACCTGGCACGACGCCATTAGTAGCGATTGCACTCATGGATATGGCTGTCAGCATGGTCTGTGGAGAGAAGACAGGAAGGACAATATCAGAATAAAACGGAGATAATATTCTTTCTTTTTATAGCAGGTTTATTTTCAATGCTGCATTGTAACCAGAGAGTTTGTGATGCAGACATCACCAATAGTATGACAATTTACACAAACCTGCTAAATCTTTTTTCAACCCCACAAAATGACATCTTTATTTCCATGATTTTCCCCAATTCCAGGACACTTGAAGAGGTTAATCCAACACTTAGCCTGTTAAAATACTTCTAAGGGGCTTAGTTTCTAAATCTTGTGGATTGGTAATGGATACAAGCTTTTCCGTGAAATTAGTCATTGTGGTGGGGGATATTTACGTCAGCCTGTTACCTAATAGTGCTTCCGGATGAGAGAAAGGACGGAGCAGAGTGAAGGGCAGGAAGACAAGATAAGAGAAACAAAGAAAAGGAAAGAGAGAAAGTTCAAAGTTAAAAGGATGACAGAAAATGAAAGAGGGAGGGGAGAAAGCATGAAGGTGAGAGAATAGAGGACAAAGGCAAAAGGAGGAAAAGGAAGAGGAGGAGGGGAGGCAGGGACAAGGACATGACCACGATAAACCCTGTGTTCTTTCACTCAGTGTTCGGTTTTACGTGGCAGACAAGCTGGAGTAAAGCCAATTAGCTGACAATTTTACCTTTCGCTTCCACTGAAACCCTAAGCAGCTACGAGCCAACTTGTCTTCACCATAAATGAATCAAAGACTTTACTTAAAAATCCTGGGAGGCATGTCCTCACTGTTCCCATAAGTCATGTGGACACATTAAAGTACAGTAAAGCCACCTGCCTTTTGGAAAATTAGCAGAATTTAGGGGGCTTCTAGAAGAAATTCAACCAGAGCCAGAGGCCCAGTCAGGGCAAAACAGGGCACAACTCCATGGACTCAAAGTTAACCAATACATCACTGACAGGACAAGTCATCACCAAAATATTTATTTGCCTTTGGTGTGTTAAGTTCTAAATCATCCAAGTTAAGAGGACAAAACTAATCAAATCGCTTGAAATTTCAAACTAAACCTCAGATCACCTCAGAGTGTTTCCTTTAGTGTTGGTTTCATACAATAATTACTTCATTAAAATAATTAGCAGTAAGTTATTAGCAGTAAAGTTGAATTAAAGGTTTAGAAAAAACTTCTATGAATGCGTGCAATCTTGAGAGAAATAACACAAATTAAACATGGACCAAACATGGTATACATACTCTGCTCATTTAAAGCAGTGAATATGATGCTGACGTGGGAAGCAGTTTAGAAAACCAGGTGCTGGCGGTGACCTATAAACACAATGCACCTACTGTAGACATACTGTTGAGCAGTACACAGCCCCAAGAACACACTTTCTCATGACATGATGGAAAATATTCTGCATAAAGTGCTGTGTACTAGGCTAATGAGAAACTGTTTGTACTCTCTTGATATGTTGGCGTGAGAGTCGAACTCACTGAGCCTCTTTGTTTTCATCTTTAAAAACATATCGGCGTCTCTTTCTCTCTTTAGGCTGCAATGAAACAGAACTTTTTTTGTAAAAAAAATAAATGAATCACAAGTGATAAATAAATCAACCAGAGGAGAGTAATTAACAACAACTAAATTCTGTTTGGGTTATTCTTAGACATTTCTGGTGTTCTGGACTAAACTACACAAAATGTGACCTATAAACAGGTGGCTGATGTGGAACCAAAGTCAGATGTTGTCTAAGCAGTGACAATGAACATTAATCTGTCTGACTAAGCTCGGCTCTCTTATTATATAAGAGCAGTGATGCAGTGGAGGGTAAACCCTGCAAGCGCACTAAGCTAGATTGTAATATATTGAAATGAGTCTTTTTTTCACAGCTATAACATCAACAACTTTACAGACACAGTGTACCAGGTTTTCCTCATCATTTACAATACATATATACAATTGCTTTGATTGCCTCCTTTTAGTAACAAAGCAATTCAAGTTCATGGGGTGAATCTTGACTTTACATAGTCTGGAATGTGGTCCATGTGCCAGTCTCGACCATACTGTAAGTGAAATTAATCATGTTATACCATTATGAAGCAAAGAGCATTGAACTGAGATAGTACTCGAGGTTTTTGTTTCTACTTTCCCTGATTAAGCTGGAGTAATCCATTGTCTGCCGTGGGATTGGCAAATATAGCCACTGTGTGGGTGTGCATGTCGCTGTGTTTCTGACACTTTGCAGATGGAGGGATTACATGTCAAGCTGCCAGGTACCATTAGAAGCTAGGAGTGTATGGGAAATAGAGAGTCACAGTGGCTAAATATAGGAAGGATCAGTGGCTACTAAGTCGACTCGCCGGTCATTCATTACTGCTGTCGACGCAACATTTGCACCAATCTAACCATTAAAGGTTGAAGCAGCATCTGCCTCCAACCTCACCGCACATTCCAGCAGCAGCACATGGACACAAGTTCACTGTCATGTGTTAATGTATTCATAATGCTTTAATGATGGATGATCACTCTTACGTAATCACACGTCATTCCTCGAATGATTAAAGTGTAAAACCTTCAGAAGGGACAAATCATATCCATGTCAGTCACACCAGCTCCTCTCAGCTTGGACTTTTCTATCATTCAACAATACATGAAGGTCAGCAGGGTCAAGTACTCACACAAGAGCAGCACAAGCACACAATAGCCAGGGACTCCAAGATGCCAGCAGTGCCGACGATCCAGGTGAGTCGCAGAAACAGGATGACTCCCAGGATATTCTGGAGGCAGGGGAGGTAGACGCCCATAAAGGTCCCCATCTGAGGGCTCTGTAGAGGAGGGGAAGAGAGAGGGGAGAGAAAAGACAATCGAATAGAAATGAGGTGAGAATTACTGCAATGTTGGCAACTTTAAATAGCAAAAAAGAACAAAGAAGAAGACAGAGCAGGATTGAGGAAGAAATAATGGCTTAAAGAGGAATTAAACAGTATAAATGGTCATACATATGTCAATTCAGCTAAGACAAGTCACACAAAAATAAGATCAGAGTTGGACAAATCATGACCAAACAGTTTTAATGTTCTTATCTAAGATTACATAAAAACATACTCCGTAAAAACACAATGTCAATCTGCATACATACAGTATTTTTTATCAGAGACAGGACTGAAGATCCCAATTCAATTTCCCATTCTTGATAATGACTTATAAGCTGTGGTTTAAGCATCTCTTCGACAGGGCAGCATCCTAAATGCAGAGCGAAAGCTGCCACTGTTAGCAATACTAACTATCCTGTGACCAGTAATGTCCCAAATCCTTCAGTGCTTCCACCCCAAAAGATAGAATTCCTTACAAAAAAGTAGTTTCGCAACAACACAGCAACAGGAATACATTAAACGTTTCCGACAAAAACTATAAGTCGAATCGATCGACCTCAACAGCTACCTTTTTAGCCATCTATCTTCAAATTTCCAGCACTAGTCCCCACCGGTCCAGACAAAGAGGGGCGACAATGGTGTCGGCTTAATTCTTTACCAAGATGTCCCTGCGAGCCGATGGGAGGTGCCCGAGGCCGATTTCCATGCAGGGGACAAGATGGAGCAACTGGCATGGGACTGAAGCTGTGGTCACAGAAGCATGTATGTGCTGCATGGCAGCGCTGTGGCTACTTTTAATTTTTCTTTTCTGAGAAACCAAAACATGAGCATCGACAGTTTCTGGAGGACAAACGGCACGCCACGTTTGTCCTCCAGAAACTGTCGATGCTGAATGGACTGTAGAAGAAGGCCATCACACTGGCTTGTGCTCACACATACTGTAAATAGAGATGGCAGCTGCTGGAATGATGGGTAGATTTCTTATTACATCTACATAACAGACTGTTATTGACGTTCTCTGACTCAACCAACAGGGTCAACAGGTATTCAGTAAAAAAAAATTAAATAATAAAGCCTCAAATTTGTGTTTTTCCAAAATAAATGTAACTATTATGTGTCAAATTATTCTGTTTTTACTTTCAAATAAATAGAAAAACAGGTTTATTAATCAAAGTTGTGATAACTCAAAGATTGAACTGAATGTTTTTATATGAAAAAGTGGAAGATCATTTATTATACACTTCCTGTAGACACTGTAAGTCAATGTCATACCAGAGAGTGAAAAAACTAAAAATAATCCGGACAGTAAAGTTTGAACATTGCTGTGTCAACAAAGGTTTTTGACCTTTTGACTTTTTGCCAAACACAGGTAAAGGTCACACTGAGCGGGGAGACAAAATGCTATGGAGAACAACCTCCACCACCCCGCCAGAAAGATCTGAGAATAAAACAAACGGCAGAGCTTCATCGGTCAAAGACCCTATTATGTAATGAGGTGCAGCCGCTTTAAAAGAACTGTTAATACCAGGGACGTGCACCATTACCACCATCACATGTAGGCGACCTGACTGAAGTGCCTTGTGCCCGTGACTCATTTTAAATTCAATCAGAAATATGAACACGGTGGTCCACCAGCTGAGTTTTCATGGTTGTGATGCTGATGACAATTACTTTACTCAATTAATTTTGAAGTAATTCTGAGTCAGCTTTACCTAGTTTTACATGTAAAAATACTGTATGTACTAGAATACAAAACAAATACCAAATGTCATATAGCATTAATGATTTCTGGCCTTAGCATTAGTATTTTACCTGCACTATACTTGCACTCTCTAATCTGAAATTAGAATAAACTATGAATTTACCATTGACTAAAAAATCTGTTTTAGTTAATTATTAGTCTCCTTCCAAATTTGAAATGAATGCTTCTGAGAACACAGGTGTACTTCACATTAATTATGTAGGAACGGATTGCTTGACATTTCTGTCATAACGCAGGTGGTGTGAATCCAGCCCTTCCTCAGCTCTTTCTCTCAGAACACACACTTGTTATCTCGCATGTAGCCTGCTGTCCATATGTTAGCCAGATAGCTAGTGAGGTTCATGTGAGCATAATAAAATAAGGCGATGTGTACCCAACTAAGGCATATGAATACAAAATAAAGGTTTGGATAATATCACAGTTAAGATGTTAAGAGTTTTTGGTCTAACTTTAGGAGTTATGGACTTCTTGCATTTCTGCAGAAACAACTGCAAAAATAAAGCATTTCTTTTCTTCCACAGGGGCAGATCAGCCATAGAGTCCAAATGAGCTGTAGCTCCATCAACTTTAGTACATTCTTGTGCACGTCATTGGTTAATATGCAACTGTACAGTACCCAACTGTGTATGTGTGTAAAACAAGGCTCTTGTGTACCTTAACAGCTTTCTTTTTGGGCCCCTCATCCTCCTCGGCCTCCTCGTGCTCCTGGGCTCCCTGGGTGAGATTGGTGTAGTTCGCCAGTTTGTTGAGGAGAGATGACACCATGGGGTTGCTGTCCATCTCCTCCTGCAAGAGAGAAAGAAGAAGAGAGAATAAAAAAATTAAAAAATTTAAAAAAAAAACTTGGTCATATGCTTCAAAGGACAAACTCTTCCAGGGTCAAAATGAACAGTGCAATATTTAGTGTTCAAACTATTCAAAGAATCTCAGAATAGCATGGCTGGGTCAGCTTCATGCAGAGTGGGGAACACAGAAGCCGCAGTGCCTAATTGATCCCATCTAAGGGCCAGTGACCACAGGGCGGCAAGGTCTGCCAAGTGGCAGAGCGAAGCACCAGGCAAAGGTTCAGCTGAATGAACTTGAAGGGATGCACTGGCTTTTACGGCAAATACATTTTTTTTTTTGAATGATGCATTATTGAGCACCGACAAGATTGGTACTTTCACCTCCTTGTGTGTATTTATTTAGTTCACCACAGCGTACCCTGATGCTCTAACATACTGTGCATTAATGAATGGTTTGAGCTTCACAGGCAGGACCAAATTTAAAGCAGCAGAAATAGTTCTGGAAGTGAACATTTACTTAAAAAGGATACTGATGTATTTGTAGCTTCTACCCCACACTTTGAGGTTTCTCTTTCATGGCCTGTAACATCTAGCCAAAACAAAACACACTGCTACATTTCCTTGTGTAGTAAAACAAACATCCCCCTCCCGTATCACGTTGATGATGATGAAAAGTGTTACCTCAAAGAGCGCCATGTTGGTGCCATCGTAGCTGTTGCCTTTGTCATTGTCTGTGTTGTTGATAAAAGGACTGTTTTCCTTTGGGACGCCATCACCTGTGGAAACACAACACAGTTTCTTTAGAACAAACGTAGTGCAGCTTTAAACTGTCATCTACCCAAAATATGTGTGGTGGTATTTGTAGGGTCAACCAGATCTGCAAGAACCTGCTTCCTCAAAGGACCAGACTTTTCACTCGAATACAAACACAGATTTACTTCATCAGTAGCGATGTCACAATCACAGCTTTGCACCCAATTCAACATGCTTTAATGCAAATATCAAATATTTTACCACCAAACATATTTTAGATTTTTTTAACTACACATACATTTTTAATAATCCAGGTTATGATTAGGGATGGGAATTTAGAACCAGTTCCAAATTGTCTGATTCATCAAAATCATAAACCTCAGAGCTTATCAATGCCTCTTATCAATGCCTGCATGTTTTTCTGACAATTGTACATTGCAAAACAATCAAACGGCAAACTCATGTGTCTATGCTGCTCACATCCACAGTCATGGTGAAGACAATGAAGTGGTCTAAAGCGTGGCTTCATTTCACGAATAAAAATGACAACATTGCTTGTTGCAATGTCTTTTAAATGATCATTTCATGTCAGGATGGAAACAGCAATATGCTGAAAAATCTTTCTACACAACATGGAGTTAAACCCCTTCACAGCCGAGCAGCGTGTCTGTTACTGAGGGTAAATGTCCTGTTATAATAATGTTAGTACAACTCAGGTAGGATTACAAGATTTTCTCTTTGACTGAGAAAATGTCAATGGTGATAGTGAATGATGTCTAAATATTTTTGATGAATGACAGACAGGAAGCTAGCCCTCAGGCTAACTGCCTCCAAATTTAAACAATGGAGTTAAACAATGCAACCTTTGGCAAACAGAATGTTCATCAGGAATCAATAAAAATAAAAAACTCAAACGCTGACAATCACACAGCACACACTCTGACAGCAATAAAGCAAATCACACCAACAGTACACATTCAAGTGGATTTGACAAATTTCAGATTGTTTCCACAAATAATTGAGCTAATTTGCATGCCAAGCCACACAATCTCTAAAGACAGCCAACTCTGAGCTGCATCTGAGCTGCACAAATGGGCATCATTGCTGTGACGTCTTGGCTGCCATATTTTTATTTTTTGATGTGAAAGAAATCTTTAGTGTAATGACAACTTGAACAGAGTTGTTTGAAGACAATAGATACCAAAACTTTTATTGTGTTATGCTTCCACCAAACTCCTCTTCTCTCTATATCCACTTCACCAACCACAACAGATCTCGCACATTCAAAGTCACACAGAGCAGCCGGGCGAGTTTCAGACACAACATTCTAGCACCACACTGTAAACCACGCTGTGTCTTTGCTGCGGGGCGGTAAAAACCTACACAAAGACGCACAAAGCAAATGTTTCAATTGAACAGACAGCTTAGAGTGTTGGAGCTAAGATATCTGACATGCTGTGGTCAAGTTCAAGCGCAAACAGAGACAGACAAAATGTGTTTGCTGAAGATCATCTGTGTGAGCATGTGCTTTCCTTTCCTCCATCACATAAAAGATAGAAAAGCTTCTGTTGGCTGAAACTCTGGATTTCATTCACATTTATTTGGGTTTGTGAAGAAAAACATGTCCAAACTAAGGAGCAGGAATCTCAATTTATCAGATTTACCTGACTTATTCCGTGTGGGTTCAAAAGAAGTCAAAGATCACCTTTAGGCTGCTGATTCAGAGTACAAAGGAGTGAGAAAAAGTGTCAGCAGTTGAAGCAGATCCTAGTTCTGCCATGCAACACGGGTAATAATAAAACTGTGCTGGCGTAAGTCTTAGAAAAACACACAGACAAAAATGGTACATTGTGCTTTATAGACAATAAAACTCTATAAATAAAAAAACCAATAGGACAAACAATAAAACAATAAACATGAGGTTTAAATGGAAGAGAAGAGGAAAAATACAAGAGGAAACAAAACAGAGGTGGGGACAATAAACCTCTTCAACTTCATACCAGAGCGCCCACAGAGAAGCAGCACTGGAGGACAGAGAATAAAACAGACAGAAACAGTATCATCCAGACACAACAAAGGCAGACATCCCTGCAGCCTGCACTCACCTTTAATTTAAAATCCACTACTTAAATGACTCAGAACGATATTAACATTCAGGTGAGGAGCTGCTTTGCAAGTCCTGACTGGGTACTAGCAGCACAATACAACAGCTGACTAGATTTTGTCTGGAAGACTACTTTTGTATCGATCGCTGCACTTTATGTGTCCACGAAGAGCACATCTTTCCTTACCACTGACACAAATGTTGCTTGATGCACTATGGCTGCAAATTTGTTGATTTGTGCCTTTAGGGCTTAATCTGATTTAAAGTTAAAATCTATTTCTTTATTTATAAAAAGACAGAAGGAAAATGTTCATCTTAGCTTCCCAGAGCTGATTGACTTATTCAAATGGTTTTGTCTGAGCCATCTGAAAACCAGGGAATGTTTGGCATTTTCACCTGAGAAGTGGCTGAAATGATTGTTTCATAATAAAAATAGTTTAGGGATTAGTTTTCTGTTGATAGAGCTGAAATGACTTGTCAATTGATTGATTACTCTAAAATCACTAAGGGGGGGGGAAAAAACGTGTTGGACATGGACATGTGCTTTTACAGGATGAACACCTTTGTAGGAATTTAGTGTTGTCTATCCATGAATATATGTGTTAAATATTCAACACATTAATGCTGCTATAGATTTATATAATTAAACCATTTGTGACCATTTATGTGACCAAAAGTCAACAGAATCATTGTAAAGTACTCAATTAGAATCATTTCGCAACAATATACTCATATTTTGTGTATTTCCCTTCCCCCTCACACTGGTGAAAGTCCACTGCTGACCACAGCTCTCTGCTGGCTCTTTTTCATTCATCAGTGGAGCTGCCTACAGTGAACTCTGGCCACTGTGGGGATTTCATGGGTAACTTTTGCTGCTTGATCCAGCTGCAGGGGGAATAAGAGGCTTGCAGCGTGGCTTAGCCCGCTGGTAATCACAGGGAAAGTCACTATGTCCTTGTTCCATGTAGCTCTTTAAAACACAGTCTGAGTGGGATAGCGGGACACATTAGGTGAAGGCACAGTGTTTCAATAAGCTGCGATAACGGGGGGGGGCAGGGTGAATCTAACATAATGACCATTGTGCTGCAAGGATGCAGCCAAGGGTGAACTGACCTGTCAGTCATGGCTTAGCTTTGCTAGGATGCTACACACCACAGGTAATCATTGTCTTAAACGACACTAGCTAAATCCTCTTTGAGGCCTGGGGGCAGGCTAAAATTGGCAGAACTGTTTCCAAATCAGGTGAGGTCTCAGCTCTTAGAATGCAACCACGTGTACGGGGGGTTAGACGTCAGTCAGGAAGTGTACAGAATAGATGAGGTCACTTCAGGTGGCTATATGATTATAGTCCAACAATATAGAAACTTCAGTTACAGTATAGTATTATAAAGCTGTTTTATATCATGGTCATTCAACTTCAGGCTTTGGGTTTGGACTGTTGGATGGACGAAACAAGCAATTCAAAGACGTTACCTTGAGCTTTGATAAACTAGCTGAGATTTCTGGTACTTTATGTGCTAAATAATCGACTAGTCAATGTCAAGTTCCAAACTTCAGAGAAGGTGGGAGGCAACTACTTTTCTGTGGTTTCTGACTGTTGCAAACGAGGTAGCAAACTGAGACAAGTTCTTTAGTATTATGTGGAATAAAAATTCTTGCTCTGATGCCCTTTTAATCTAGATATGTCGAAAATGGCTGATGTGTGACAACAAATTTTGTCCCACCTCCATGTCATTAAATCCTCCAGTGACCTCTGGTTTCACTTGCACATCACCATCCCAAACTAGACTAATGTGCCAGCTGCCACAAATCCTCCCAGTAGATGCCAAATACTGAAGTTACTATTGTAGATTATGCACAAGAGAAAAAGCACAGGCGCAAACAACAACAACAATTCTACAGGGCTGACGTCTGACTGATGTCCGTACATGTCTGTCAGCCTGTCAACATTAAACTGCTGGTGAGTAAATGTCATCATGCATGCAACTTCGGTGTGCTGGAGCAAACACTCCTTGGGGACTTGGTCCAGATTCATATACAGTAGCAGTGACAAGACACTGGCCTAGTTAACAGATGTTAGCCTCTGTGCACATTACACATGTCGCCATTTATCTTGGACTAACTCCTGGAAATTCATGTTCATGTCCTCGCCCTACTCGCTCTCCACTGAACGACCTGGGTGTGCAAGCTCACAAAGAAATAACTGAATGATTAGTAATCCTCATCGGGTATCAGAAGAACATAAGCACTCCCTCCGTTTAAGGAGAAAAGGGTCAGATCGTGCCGAGCTACAGCCTCATCCAGCTCTGCCTCCCCTGAGAACGCCAGCTCAGTTATGATGACTGACCAGGTACATGCTGTAAAGATGGCAGCCTGCTCTTTGACAGTATTACCCACCCTGCATTACGTAAACTCCTGACATCAGCTGTTCTCATGTCAGTCCGGGAATGCTGAAATTGCAGTGCACATACAAACTCGTTCATAAGGAGCAAATGATGTAAATGTTGGCAAATATGCACCTGGTGAGAGAAAGAGAGAGAATGAGAGGGGAGGAGAGTAACAGTGAAGAGGAAAGCAGCTGAGTGTGTTAGTGTGTGTTCAGGTGAAACTGATAATGGATGCAAAAAAACGTCTTTAGAGTCTAACAATGTCCAGCTAAATAGTGGAACTGCAATGTAGAGGAGAAGAATTACACAAGACCAGAATCCTTTCTCTCTGTTTGGGACAGCGAAAGATGTTTATACGTCTTCTAAAGGCACAGTGGTGTCCCAACATTAAACCCCACAACCACACTTAACATCACTGTGGTCCATGCAGCTCATCCAACAATCAAGGCCTAGGTCAAGCAAGGCCAACAATTGTGAAAATCTGGTACTAAAGTAAAACATTTTGTGTGTTGCAGTCGCTGTTTGTTTTTAATGCTTGTGGTGATGACAGGAGTCTGAAGTGGACACACTCTGCTTCACCTTTTTCACCATCATAACTGAAATTAATCAAAAGTTGTGGAAAACATCCACATTAAAATATACCCCTGCAGCTAACGTCCTGCTGTATGATATGCCTGTAATTGTTTAAAGAATATATAGCATTCATGCCAACACATCAACTTTTGAATTGCATGACAGACAAAAATGTTCTCACTGATATCCCTAATACCAACTGAAACAAGTGCCCCAAGCCAACGGCAGCCTATGAAATCAAACAGGGAATACACCTTCATTAGAAGTCCTCTTATTTACCAAGAATAGGTCATTTTTTTGACAGAGGTGTCCTCTGTCCTATGATTATTAATAATAAACACTGTAGGTGTGCAACACATCCAGACCGCTTCCATCTGTAGTCCCACTGAGCAGAAGAAGTTGAGGTATGTGTGTCTTTATGATTTCAGGTCAGAGTTCAGTCTGTGTGTGTCTGTTTGGTAACCTTTGATTCTAAACACAGACAACGCAGATGTAGCTGGGAGATGTGTTTCCTCCTTTGGCAGTCACTGTGCATCCGCATTTTTTACAAACTCGACATCCGTTCTCGATGACAACACCCTGCTCGTTTTTTGGGATATTCAAAGTAATCCCACAATGCTGATTTTAATTTCTTTTCCAGGGGGTAGAGATGGAGTCTGACAGGCAAATGAAGAGGAAAGAACATCCACAGGAGAGATTCTCCTTCACACGGTAACCGTCAATTTGCATACCACATACACTGCAAAACTGGAATGGAGAGGAGAGAGGTCGACCAAGGCTGGACTTTTGGGAGACACTGGATTCCCACACAGACTACTTTTTCTATTGGTAACATCTGAAAAACATTTACACAAAAGACAAGTAGGTTCACAAGACCTGTACCAGTCAAGGGTTTCACCACACTCTTAACCTTTACAAAAACTTGAAGTTTCATTTACTTTTTAAAGAGAGACAACATTTGTGACAAACTGGTGAGGGAAGTGAAACATTAAGGAGCTCAAGAGCCAGATATTTTGTTGGAGTCGGCAGAGAGTAAACCAGAGCTAAGAGCTTCCCTGTGTGCTATCATTTGACCTAAGCAAGAAGTGATTCAGTGACAGTCAGCTTTACATTACTATCTCATCATACTGAACCTGTTGGCTGTAATGATGTAATGACTGAATACAGACTCCAAGCAATGCACAGGTCTGTCTGTAATAAAGAGCAAGAAAGGCAGGAGTGTGAAACCTCTTGTGTAATTGTTGATGAATTAATGCAGGTGTATCTGGTGGTGAGAGCTGTGTGTGTGTGTGTGTGTGTGTGTGTGTGTGTGTACATGTTCTACTTCTGCAGGTGGAGAGGAGAGTCTCCCTGCGCTATAGCGCATTAGGTGACCCCTAAAAATGTGACATTGCTAGAGGGTAAACAGCATGTGAGGGGCAATGATCATAAAACTAAACCAGATTAAATTAACCCGTCCCATAAAAACGCTGACATTCTCTTCTCCCAAAGCTGGTGTGGGAGAACACCACGTTACGACGAAAAATATGATATCATGACTTTTATTTCATTATTTTGGATAGTATTTTAAAAATAAGTGATCATCCATTTGGGTCACAAAAGTTACTCCCTGTATTAATTAGGGCTGGACATAAAGCACTTGATTTGAGCATCACTCATTTGCCAGCAATGTTAGTATTTCTCCTCCCCTCCCACTCATGCACAATGATTAGAAGACATCATGTCCTGCTTAAAATTGGAGAAAGTTAGATACTCACTTAAGCAATCAAGTGGGAGATTTCAGAAAGCGTGGGGTCATTTTCTTAATGCATTCCAGACTCTGTGAAGACTTGACCATTAGGTGCAGCTTAACTACGCTATGCACTACAAGCTTATTCTTAGTGCAGGCTCTAGATGTGGCAATGTGCTCATATTACTCTAGTGTATTGGCAGTGACTGGGGAGGGATTATTTTATATATGACAATTTTATTTTATTTATTTTTTTTCTGTATAATGTTGCACTTGGTTGTTTTTTAAGTTATATTACTCATTTCATGTCTATCTAGACACATTGGTGCTAATTGCTGTACTTATGTCCACCTCATGTTTTTGTAATGACCATTCAGCATTGCACTTTGGATATAAACAGATTTTGATTAATGTTAGTATTTCTTGCAAATCTAGGACTCTAATAATATTGAATAATTTAGAGTAAATACTTGAATATTGAAATGACTTAAAATGTCCATCCCTAGTATTAATTCAATTAAAAATGTGTCAGCTGTACCAGATATTGCATGTTTTAAGAGTGCACAAACACCCCATCAACACACACCACCAAAGGCATAATTCTGCAGAGGAATATAAAAATGATTTATTTCAGTCATCATTGTGTTTTTTATTTGAACACTCTACCTTGCACATTTAAGAAATAATAAATAATAAAAAATGAAAGAGCTTTCTGTCAATGACAGGTCAAGCTGTTTTCCACCACTATGGGTACCAATGACAATGTTATGAAACAGGTACAAAGGTGTCAAAGTGAACAATTCTCACCAAGTACAATTTTTGGGTCAAAGTCATGGTCTCATTGCAGGATGAAGCAGTCACATGTACAGACTGATTTTGAAAATCCTCACTGCTGATGCGTGCTAGTCTGCCCTGACATCTGATACTTAAAGAGCAGCATTCTTTTACATCACAGTCAGCGATGTTACATAAGGAAGCGGGATTCCCTGACCCTGCCACAGCGCACTGCACAGTTCAAAATCATTCTTCTTGTTAGTCTGTCATTTGTCATTAGTGAGTGACAAATGTGAAGAAGAGGTGAAGACTGAATGTCACATTATTAACCACCCTCTTCTGTTCAGTTCCTTGTGTTTGTGATCACATCCGGACTACTGCTCAGTACAGATTCACCAGCAGGTACATTGAGGATGTGCTAATGCTTACCTCTCTGGTCACTGTGGTAATAAATGACCATGCATCCTATTTATAACCACTAAGCTGCACACTGTGACGACGCTGTAAGCTGCCTAACACTGCCGGAGTTAGCCCATGGCTCATTGTACCAAGAAAAAAAAAACAGAAAGAGGAAGGAAAAAGAGCTTTAGGAGACATTGAGAGTCCAGAAAGTACAAGTCAAAAATCAGCTCCTTTAGCTCAAGGCGAATAACAAAGAACGCAGAAGCAGCAGCTACAAAAAACAACAACTAAATGACCTATTCATATGCGCTTTGGTATACACTATATAATCTAACAGTGCATACATAGTTACAGTACATTTAAACTCTAAATAACAGAGTTTGTACCATGCCTTGCACAGTGCATCACCACAGTTCATTCAAATATCATCACTTTTGACATAGCTAGCCCTGAACAACAGAGGCACTGCAAAGCCATTTGCTGTTATACTTTCCTATCACTTGGCACTATATGTAATACAGGGACAGAACACACTAACGCCTCTTTAAAGCCACATTTGTCTTTAGTGGAAAAATTAATGCGGAGGAGAGTCATCACACCAGATGAAAAAACTACCTCTAATCCAGGTGCGCTACAGAGAGCCCATCAATAAAACAAGCATCCTTACCAACCAGCCCTATCTAAAAAAAACTACAAAAACATTGCACATGTAACCAAATATCCACAGCACAGTCACATTCTTAGCGGAGCTGATAAAGGGCAAATGAAGGAATACTTTAGTTAAGAAAAACTTACCCTTCCGTCGAGAGCCTCCCCTCTGCTCCATTCTGAGGAGCCAGGCTAAAAAAGGGGGTGGAAGGGAGGGGGTCCTAGTAGTGGTCCCTGGGGAACTCCAGTAATAGGGGTCCAAAGTACAGAGATACTGCTAGAGAGGTGCAGAAGTCGGGAATGCTGCCTGCGCTGTGTGGATAATGTGAGGATCAGCTATTTCTGTGACAGTGTGTGTGTGTCTGTGTGTGTGTGTGGGGGTGTAAAAAGTGGCCTGTGACGACGATGTCAGCAACATCATCCATGCATCAGAAAGCACCCTCACCCTCCCACTGACAGACCTGCACAAACACGCACACACCTCCCTGAGCTTCTGATCCCTGCTACACACACACAAACGCACATGCGTGTGCGTGTTTGAACACACACACACATAAAGGGGGAGGAGCAAAGAAAGCGAGGGAAGCAAAAATCAGTTGTAAAACAGGCAGAGTGTGGCAGGAAGGGTAGATGGATGGATATACGCTCACACACGTAGGACAAATAGGAGAGATGAGAAAGGTCAATCAAAACCTGACTTCTTCACAGAAAACACATTTCTGGAGCTGAGCAAACACACGTCCACTGTAAAAGCTGCACAGTGCATCGCTTTGAATCAATAACTGTTCGCCATTTTAAACTGCAGGTGCTGCCTGAGCGAGCTGTTTCATTTACAATCTGACCTCCAGGGTGCCATAGGTGGAGATGGTCAATCGATGAGCAGAGTGCAGGGAGCTCAAAGGACAGTCCAGCCGGAGGCTATGACAATATACTGTATTTCACAGGATAGTGGTATGGAGCCATGCAACCACAGGATCTTTATAACAGTTGTAATGTCTACAGACAATAAGACCACTATAGTAAACTAATAAGACTTGGTAACATCATAAACATACAGGCGACAATTATTTTCAATATTTTGAGAACGTTTTGTTTTTAAATTAATTTAACATTTGATCTGAATACTTATTTCTGACTCAAGCATTATGAGCTAGACCAAGGTTCATGGGCCAATGACAGCTCTTTAAAACATTTTGTGTGGCCTACAAACATCACACGAATTTTATTCATTGGTGGGTCATTCAACTGGTAGTAAATTTCTACTGCATCAGAACTGTAGCCCCCTAAGGAGTGTCTGTCAGGTTAGGAATGACTTGAAGAAAGCTACTGGTTGCATAGCAACTAGTGCAAGCATTAATGCTAGAGCTGTTAGCTAAAAGTTAGTGATTTTGGTGGACAATTGGCAGTTTAATGTGGAGGTGACAAATGGGAAAAATGGATCAACTCTTACTTTATCTGCAAACAGGTGAATGTTGTATTCAAAGTATTTAACATGAAATGCTACTGTGAGACCAACCACAAATGCTATGACTATAAGTTTCTTGTTTTTCCTATGCATCATGCTGGCTCCCTAAACTGGCACTTTGAGAACCCCTGGTATAGACAATGGCAGATCAAGCTCTGCCCCAGCCATTACCCCGAAGCTTTGAACCTAGCACTCTGCTGTCTACCTTTGTCTTGGCTGCACATTAATCTGTCCGTCTAAGAGCATGTGAAGTGGGCACTAATCACTTAACCAGATTAGGCTAATCCTGAACTTTTTATAAAACACAGCTCAATTTCTGCTACAGTCTTCTGCCCAATGGCTGCCTGTCAGTCAGGTGACTGTCCTTCACCACGCCGAGGCTGTCGCTCATTCAAGCGTGGCTCGGGGGCCACCTATGTGTGGAGCATCTGTCATCACCAAGGTCCCCGTGAACACAGACTCACTCGAGACTAAAACACTTGTCACAGTTCATAATGACTAACTTGATACTTTCCTTATGTTTACTAAAAGATGAAAAACCTGATGACTATTTGAATTCATGAACTGTAATGTCCACCCAGCTTTCAGTCATCATGTGAAGACAAAACTGAACATCCGCTGCCAGCATCATTAAACTGACAGATGTGTCAAGGCAGAGCTTAAAGAGGAGCTATCAAATCACACAGTAAGAAGGATTTAGTAGTATCAAGCTCCACTTGGTTTGATGTCAGATGGCTGCTGTTACAGTTATTTTGTGTGTGTGTGTGTGTGTGCGTGCATAAGTGTCTGTGTGTTGCACTTTATTATGTCCTAAGCCTTTAAACCCTTCAGGTAAACAACACTGTTATGCAACACACAGCATGGGCAGGAGAGGGGACAGAGAGAGACAAGGGTTACTGACACTGAGTACTAGTATCTATATAGGCTGGAGGCTTTATTGGATACTTTAAAACATCCATACTATGATGGGGAAATCACTCAAAATGGATCTGACTGACACGTTTATGTTAAACGACTGCTGAGTGAGAAGAACCTATCAGGGCTATGTTCAAGTAATGATATGTCAACTGGCTTCAGAAACAGCTCAGAGGGCAAAAATTATCATCGCGGAGTCAAATCAAATGTTGGGTTGAGGAAGTGAGGGAGTGTGACAGAAAACAAGAGAGACAAAGAGGAAGAGAATAGGGGTCAGCCAAGGCTAGTAAGATCTATGTTACTTAGTGCTCTAAAATAAATACATTATTTTCTCAGGACTGGGACAGGACAGGACAAGTGAATAAAGGAAGGAACATTTGAAATTGTATATGAACAGACTGTTTGTCAGCTGTCAGATGTTCTAATGGATGCAGGAGAGTGACTGACAAGCTTAACAGATACTGGTGTGTTATTAAGATATCTGAAATATCATCTTTTTCCTTCCTTGACACATTTAGTGTAATAAAAAACTGTTACTGTTCCTGATATTGCACTTTTATTCAGTTTTAATTACCTAAAAAGCTAACGTGTTTGCAATTTTTATGTCTGCCGTTCTCCTGCATGTTCTTTCCCAAATGTTCTGACCAAAAGTGCAAATGAATCATCGTCATGTGAGAACAACAACGAAATCATGTGACTTTCCCTTTCCCCCTAAAACTCAGCGGTCTCCACCCAAAACAAGTAAAAATGTTTTTTTGTGGCCTCAGGCGATGGACCGCAGAAATCACACACACATACACACACACACACAGAAAAGTAGGTCCGCCCTTCTCCAGATGGTGTCACTGTCTCACAAGTTGAAGTACACACTGTGCACATCCACAAAGGTCCCGTCATCACACTTCCACTGTCAATAGTAGCTGAATTAAACCAGACCCTCTTTTAATAACTCCTCTTTTAACTTAAATGAGCTCTAAGAACCAGATGTTGGTTCCTATTGGTATGAGTGTGTTTAAAATGAGCCAATGGTGGAAGGTCAAAACAAATGAAGAAGACGGGAACCTCCTCTAACTGTTTCAGTACTCCTAAATACTATTTATTTAAGTGTAGATGTATAATGTCCAAATTATTTTCTTTAGGAGGGTAAACCAGTCAGAAGCCTTTAACACAGCATGCAGCCATCAATACCAAAGCTCAGCTAGATAATGATGTTGTGATTAGGTCAGATATAGAGCAGCAAGTCTAATGTTCTGACATTTTACCATAGACATTTTCCAACACAGAGTTTGCATCTGGCTACTACATGGATTTTTGGCCCTTCTAACTATGATGCTAATCTTGGTGAAGCATGATAACCTTCTTAGCTCCTCAGCAGTATTGTGGCTGGTAAACAATTAGAAAAGAAACAATCAGTTCATAGGAAGATTTCTTTCTTTAAACACATAAAAATTGGAATATAAAAGCCAAGAATACTCAGCGCCACCTTTAAGTAGCTATTTATATCCAAAACCACCACTATGGGTGTTGGTTCACATCTGATAATGGAAATGTAAGCACATCAATAGCAGTGACAAAACACTTAGCTGTGGAGAGTATGGCTGTTAATAAGCTATTGGTAACCACATCCAAGAGTGGGGTCATTTTATAGCTATTAAAATGTAGCTTGTTTTTAACCAGACTTTTACCCAAGAGCTACTGTAATTATGTTTATTAGTTTGTTTATGATTGGAATAGCGAGGTCACATCATGCCACTCCCACAATGTGCAGAATTCAAACTGATGAAAAATGGTTGACTAGTCAACAAGGCCCAAAAGCTCTACGAGTGGAGGCTACACATCAGTAATGTTTGGTCTTGTGTAAAGTGGATTCCTTTTTGCTGGACGTCACGGTAACAGACATCTGGACGGTTAGCAGGGCCGGTTTTGCTATGGGCAATGTGGGCGACCGCCCAGGGCGCAATCTATGTGCGCCCTCAAAAAAAAAAAAACTCAAAACAAAACTCGCCAGTTTTCTAGACTACCGCTCATTTCCATGTCAAGTTAGTGGAGTGGGCACTGGGGCGCCCTCATTGTCACATCAACTTGCTGCTGAGAGTCATACAGGTTGTGTGTGTGTCAGAATAGGCAAGGGGGGGCGGGGATAGACTGATCCCAGGCCATGATGTGTGAGTCTTCATCTTCATCATGGATCAAAGTGAAACACCAAAGAAGCCATCAGGTGCCCAGTTCAGAGAAAGAAGAAAAGAAGAAGAGGAGAAACGGGCAAAAGATAAAAGGTATGCAGATTTCTGTGAGTGACGTGAGTGACAGCAGGCTATAGGCTATTTATTAGCCTCTTGCTAATATGTTGCTATTAGCCACAGAAGATGACTGTATTTGGTTTTTAGTTTTGCTGAACTAGCAACTATTAGAATTGAGGCATCATGTCATGCAACTAATTTCATAGGCAGCCTAGTCTAGTTTGTGTTTGCAACACAACAAGTGCAAATTCACACAGACGTCCTGACTGTGGAATTTTTTATTGCTATACGCTATATGCTAACTTAAATAACTTCTAATATACATTGACATGGCATTTTGTAAGCTACATGTGATATAGCTTTTTAAATCATTTGTAGTATGTTATGCTTAGTTTATAGGATGTTAACAAATGTTATTAAAATGTGCATTATGCTCATTTTAATTGGGTAACTGATGCATGTGTGATGTACGTGTGATCTAACTTACATATTGTATCTTAATTGTAAATTCAGTGGCACTTCTGAAATATTTCTGGAGCTGGAGCACCTACTGGCCAAAATGAGGAGTCAGATACGCAGCCACAGGGGGTGGTGGTGTGTGTGTACAGAGTGTACGAGGATAGATGGTAAAGAGGACTTATCAGACGCAACATATTGAGAGCAGGGAACCAGTGGGGAGGAGATCACTGAACAGGAAATAGAAAGCAGCAGTCAGAGAAGGTACGACTGTTTGACTGAACTATCCAATCAGCGGGAATGGAAATGTTCTCTTGGCTGAGGTTTGTTAACTACAGTTTAGATTTAGTCCACATTGTTCATTGTCTTTCTTTCATGGAGGAATTTACCCAGGTGAAGATCTGGGTAAATGAAGAGTCTCCTGGGTTTTGATGTCCTTATCTTTGTTTCAAAGCTGTCTTTAGCACGTGTTCCTGCTGTTCAGTTTTGTAACTTTGGGTTTCCTAACCTCCCATGTCTGGCTATCTGAGTGAAGTTTACTTTTGAGCTTAAGTGTTTCAAATGCTTGAGGCTTAACGGGGTGGTTCTTATTGCCATCAATGTCTTTGTTTTTACTTTTGAAACATGTAACACACCAAGTATCAGGTATACTGCCGGCCTAACTAATACATCTAGACATTGGTAATAAATTAGAATGTGTGAATTAATTACACATATTAAAGAGCTGTTTCTGGGTGAATCTATATGAATGCTCAAGGTGATTTTTATGCTTAAAAATCTATGAATGTGATCAGCAGCCATACGCTCACGATTCACAAGCATCAGGCAACCACGGACAAACATCAATGTTACCATTTTCCAAAGAGTTATTTGGGGGATCTGCTTCATTAATGTTTCCATGACCCACGTATCACGTGATTGTGTTGCTGTGATGCAGATGGAACAAGCAGAACTAAGTAATGTGTCCAACTCAAACACACACTGAGAGTTAAGCAACACTGTCAGGTCAGGCTGGACACACGCTGCAGTTTAAATAACCTAAAGCAGAGGTTCAAACTACTCCTGGAGGTCTGCAGGAGCACGAAACAGAGACCAGAACCAGGCACTTGTGTCTACACTACAAAATAATAAGACCTGACTTAAAGCAGTATTACTAGTAGATACAGTAAGCTTGTTTAGGACACAGGATGGCTCCCCCACCCCCACAAAGCAATAATTAATACAGAAGGAAGCACAAAAAACGCTTACAGCTCACGATACATTTCATTCTCAGTATCAGTCGGATGAACTCAGCTTCTTTCCCATTAAAACTTTGCAATTCAAACAGTCCTAACCCCAAACAGAATTATGGAGAGGCATGATCACGGGTCCTCATGTTCCCAGACTGAAGGACCCTCCCCTGGATCATTGGGGATTTTGAGAAGCTCCCTCTGGCAAATTGTTGCTTTTCTTAAAACAGTTCATGAAGGCAGCTTGGCAGATTAATGCGATGGTTTTGAAAAATAAATATATACACATGAGAAGGGTGATTAGGTTAGAGATTAAATTATTAGCTGTGGAAAAACAAACTGAACTTTTACACGCACACACAATGATTCACGTTCTTTGATATAATAGTTGTGAAAAATGTGAGTGTAAATAAGTAAAATATCATTACTGGGTAAACTACTTTTCTCCTCGCAAAGTTAAGTTTAAAAATGTCACTCTAACCCTAACCTTACATTGTCATCATGCTTATATATGACAGTTTGCGTGTGCTTTTGCAGTAGAAAGGAGCGTAGAAAGTTAACAACATAATAAGGAGTGAAAGAGAAACAAAATACAGACTCGTACAGACAACAGCTTTGAACAAAACCAGACCTGCCTGAGAAATAAACAGGAAACACATGTCTGGGACAGATGGGCAAACGGACCAACGGACTGAGGCAGTGACGCCCAAGGCTCCTATCACCTGCTTCGTTTCAGCTTAAATAACAGTTGTACCTTTAGCTTTGTGAAGAAGTTATTTATTCGTGGGTTGCACCTATATTACCACTACTGAAGCCGCGAGCTCCGCATCACAACCGACATACTGACTGTGTCATTTATTCACAAGGCGTGGCTTTGTAAGTCACTAATGTGGCCAAAATGAGAGCTTACATGCACTCTTAGGGAGTCTGTACTAGAGGTCTGCACAGCACTGCTTTTCATTCCCGCACCAGTCACCTCCCACAGAATTTTTCACCATTATGTATGCTCATGCTCAGTCACAATCCTACTCCACCCACTCCCACGCTGATTCACATTACTCCCGTTTGCAACACCGTGCTCTGTGAAAAACCTGCCACAGTCTGCAGAGAAAATAAGCTAACGTAGATTAGTCACAGTACTCAGCAGTCAAACACACTTTCAGTCCACTTCCACACAGTAAGAGTTCAGTGGCAAAAGACAAGTCAGTGTGTTTTAATGTGGATACACATCAAGAGAGAAACCAACAGCACTGAACTGACCGACATGTCATGTTGGATTGTAAAGTCTTGCTTTGCTATTTGAGTGCTTGTCCCTTTCCCACACTGAAGCCACAAGTACAATTTATTTTTTAATTAACTCTGTTTTGTTCTAAGGACAAAATTAGACATGCTCGCCACAAATGGTTTGACTACATGTCAACACCAAAGCTGGTGGTTCTCTTAAGATCCAGTGGCTTGTCCTACAGTGGAAAGTATAGGACCAGGAAGCATGAGCTGGTGGTATTTGGTTCAGTTTTGCATGTGACTGACTGACTGACTGAAGTGTAAATACAGAAGACTAAACTTTAACTAATTTCTTGTTAGAAAAATGGCAATCTGTATGAGATAGAAGGTGGAGGTAGTCATTATCTGCTCTGTGCTTTCACTGACCTGACTCTGTACTGCCAGAGTATTAAACAAATGTGTTGATCTTTAACTGGACATTCAAATTGTGCATTCATGAGAGTTAGCTGGGACACCATCATCATTTTAATATGGAAATAAGCAATGACAATGGAGACTAAACCTAGAACGCCGCAAGGAGCAGGACAAAGAGAATTCAGAGTTAATAAGAGGAACTGGAGTACATTACATTACAGCATGGGGGTGGGGTCTCACCTCCCCCCACTCAGCCAACGGGAAGCAGGCCAGCAGGATAATCAATAACAATGACTGCTATTTGACTCAGTCCTCTGTGCATAACATGCTCATGAGCCACCAACACTTATGCCATCAAGGATCCTCCCTGTAAAACCTTCAACCACTCTCCCTTCCCAGCATGCATGTAGCAATCACATTCTCAGCGTATCGATCAGCTGAGACATAAATGTACAAACACTGTACAGTCTGAGTCCTCTGCTCTGTCTGCTGAACACAGACGTGAATCCACTGTGGATGACCTGTGGATTTACGCAGACAATAGAAGTGTCCTCCTTCAAACAGCATCAGCGCACACAAAATAAAGTGTGTGGTCCTGATGCTTCGACAAGCCAAGTTACAACACACAATTTTGTGGCTTCAGATCCAGTGCATGCCCTGTGTGACATGTCATCCCCTGCTCTCCCACTATTGTTGTCCCTCCAACCATTGTCAGAGACAAATGGCTGCATACGCACAGACGTGCACAGGGGAAAATCAAAGCACACAGTAGTATGATATCCGGCATAACCATCATAATAAAATGCCATTCTCTCTCCCACAGTCTGTAAAATCTTACCCAGCATGCAGCCGTAATTGCTGCTCCACAGCAGAAATTAAATACTGGGAACTGATTCGCCCAGCGCCATGTGAAGTGCTGTAAAAGCAGCAACTTCACTAACAACAGTCTGGCAAAACATGGAGTGTTAGCGAGGAGTTTGTTAAATATGCACTCTGTGACCTCCCCATGCTGAATATTCCAAAATGTTGCCCTGGCTTTACGCCTTCAAACAGGTTGATATCAGGTTGCTACTGTTGGCACAGGCCAGAGAGAACGTTTTGTTCCATCACCAAATCTTCGACAATACACTGATGTGCGCGTCCAAAAAGAGTGACTATTCCCGGATGAATTCTGAGTGTCTGGAAAAAGTTATTAAGATTAGTGGGGCAAAGTTGAATCAACTGTTATCACGTCCACAAAGCTGGCCTTCTACCAACTGTGAGCTCAAAAGATACAGGCTATATATAAACGGGCTTCACAAAGTACAGTCCTGGACTTCTAATTCAAAACAGACACAGATTTGCTGAACTTCAAAAATAATACACAGCTGCAGCAGCACTGTGTAAAGATCCTGTTATCCTGTTTGTGACACACTAAAGTTCACGACAAGGTCTTCAGATGAGTCATGTCGGAGGTTGCATGTCAATGGTAATCAACGCAGAGAGATGTTAGGAGATGTGAGAGTCATTGGTGTCCTAATTAGAGCATCTGTGTTGGTCCTACATTTGTTACAAACACTTGGAAACCTGGCAGTACACTGAAGCAATAAGAAATATAAAAGACAAGAACAGACCAAGAATAAACGAGTTGTTAATAGAGGGGTAAGGTGAGATAAATTCATTTTTTTTGAAAAAGGCAAAGTGGTGTGGAGGGGGGTGAATAAAAGGAAAGAGATTCATGTCAAACTCTTTTCAGTAGTGGTGGCGTGTGAGGGAAATCCTCCTCTCACGGAGCTGCTGGAAAATGAACGAGCCTTCCTTAAATTTCACTGTCTTCCCTACACATTATCCACCCACACGCCGCCCATAAACAGTTTTTCTGAAATATAAAGGCGACAGTAACCCGTGCAATAAAGCCAAATTATCAGCTTGGACTGGATACAGTAAGCAAAGTCTGGAACTTTCCAGGACTACTTCTCTATCTCTCTGAACAGAAAAGGAAAGATGAGTTTCATACAAAAAAAAAAAAAGGTGCAAAGACTCCTCCAGTCTCAATGAAATGAAATCTGTTAAGCATTAACAGATTATTTATATATCTCATTACCCACCTGACAGAGCTAAAAAAAAACAAAAAAACAAACATCGGATCTCACCTGTGGCGTCTTCCTCCTCCTCTTTCAGCACATTGTTGTCATCAACATCATCCTCTTCGTCCCCCTCTTTCGCCTTTCTCGTGCTATCCTTCACCGGGACCACAGTGAAGTTGGTGGGCATTTTTACACCATGTGTTTCCTCTCAATGTCTCCTGTTTGTCACACTCTTATCTCCCTCTCTCCTTTCTCCTCCCTCTCTGCTCTGCTCTGCTCTCTCTCTCTCTCTCTCTCTCTCTCTCTCTCTCTCTCGGTCCAACAGCTGTCACTCTGCTCTTCTTCCTTGCTCAGCTTCTCAGTTGTTTGTTTTTTCGTTCAGACTTGCTGCCCTGGTGGACTTTATACTCCAGGACAGACGTCGGGTGTTACTTCTGAGTTTTTGTTCCTATCGCTAGGATTCCGCTGTACACCCATGTGACCCTGAACCCCCCATTCCCCCTCCACCCCCTCCGTACCCACTGTCCAAATAAGGAACAGCACGACTGCCCCGCCCAATGGGGGGCAGGACGCACAAAAAACACACACATTTTGAGAAAACATGACATGCATTTGTGCTCACGAGTGTGTGAGAGCATGAATATGGCTCTTTTTGAGTCTGAGGGCAGATCCTCTGTCCAGGAATGTCGCTCTGTCTCACACTCAAACACACACACACAAACCGGCAATGTCAGCCTTTGTTCAAAGAGAGGAGGAAATCCAGAGCTGCTCCACTGAGGAAAGCCTGCACACACACAAATACACACATATACATTTCCTCACTTCCTATGCAGTGTTATTTGATCCTATGTGCACGGTCAGAAGTGGGCAGGGCTGATTTAAAGACGTATACTGGCCATCTAAACACACAAGCCTATACCGGGCTAGCACATGTATGCGTACATGCTAACACACATATGTACAAATCATTATCAGGGGACTGTATGTTCCCACAAATATACATTAAGAGAGGCCAGGGGATGGAGAAGTGAGGAAGGTATGAGGGGGGGAAAGTGAATGGTGAATATGAGGGGTAGGAGAATAAAATAATGTCATATTTCTATACTATAAAGGAAACAATCATGACTGTGTTACAATATTAGATCTCTCTTCCATTGTATTCTGTTACATCAGAGCAAGGTGTTGCTCATATTTAAATCCATCACCTGACCTCAGAGCTAATCCAAAAACGATGAGTCATTTCCTAAAGTCACTGAAAGTGATACGAGGTATCAGGTCTCATCTCAAGTAACCAACAACCCTGCATGATGGCAAATGCTATAAAAGCAGCCCTGCATGAGGAAGAAACCACAGCAGTGAACACAGATCACCAGTTCTTTCATAACGCTGCAGCCCCGGAGCCTCGTTTGGCTGTTAACATCTGGAGAGTAACCCTCTCCCCCCTTCAGTACCCCCAACATGACGACATACGAGATCAATACAGTTGTCAGGAAGGGCGGGGGCTGCAGGAAATAGGAAAGGGAGGAGGTGGAGCAGAAGGCAAGAGAATCAAAGAGACAGAGACGGGCAGGCAGAGTGACCAACTTACAGGAAAGCATTGACTTTTTTTTTTTTTTTTTTTACCATTGCAACATATGCCAGACTCAGAGTGCTTTTACAAAGACTGAGGCAGAGTAAACAGTTCCATCCAGTGCTAATCTGGTTCCTGAATGTGTTGCAGAGGCATCCAGCACTCGACTACAGAAGCATTGTGATGGAACTTTGAAAGATTTAGGCAGCGGGTTGGTTAGATTGCTACATTTCCAATAAACACACCTAACAACTACAATGACTTGTTTGGAGGTGGTGATGTATAACAATTACATCACCTTTTCCACCCAGTAACAGTTTACATTTGTACCTCGGGTCTAGCGTTTCAGCCCTTCTATCCCAATCTGCCACAACAACCAGTGTACATACAAATACTGACCTTTCAGTTACGTTTCTGTACAACTGAAATTTCCGCTTGCTGTCACTGAAATGTGAACATTTCACCCACTCCACTCTTTGGTTGTCAGTTCTCCGTTTTTCCCTATACTGCCTCCGCTCATAGTGATCCCCTAGCATGTTATAACATCTTTTTAATAAACTACACAGATACATATTGCCCAACTGTAAACCTTACACTCAACTAGTTTCATCTATCTACAAAAACAAGAGTTTTAAAGTGAAAACAGAAGATTTGAGGGCATTTCAGGGGCACATCTGATATGTGTCCTTCACTGCATGAGAGAAATGTGAGGAAAATCACTCACAAGAACGCAATTCTTATCACGTATTATAATAGCTCCATCAGTAATTCTTGTCAGCCATCCAATCAGATATTTCAGAAATACTTTGTCTCAACATCCTGCTGTGGAGGTGGCAGGTCAGCTCACAATAAAACATCATAATTCCAGTCAATGGGTGTGGTTGCAAATATGGAACTGGCTCCAGGCTACATGCAAATCATATGTTCAAGTCTGGAAGCTAATCTAGCAGCCCCCACTCCTGGAGTCATAAAGGATGTTTCTGGTGAGAGGAAGGCATTAATAGCTGCAATCTAACATGTCGGTCTTCACAATGAGATCTGCTGCTGCTGCTAAGGTAACAAAGAGAGCACTTATCTACTCCCTGAGCAGTTGATGAGCAGTGATGTAACTGGCATTTGCTGATTAAGAGGCCAGACAGTCAGACTGCTTCTCAGAGACAGTCTGTGCATCCAGGCCAGGAGGACAATGTCTCTTTCATGAGGGAGTTTACTTCACTGCACAGTGGGGACTGAAAAGTGGGTTAAAATGTTACGACATAAACAGTTCACAGCTGAAAAGCTGTTTTTCAGACAGAGTACAACATGAAAACACGGGAGCACAGGGGTATTTATTACAATACTTCATCCTGTGTCGCTCCAAAAGAATCATAGGAAGAGAAAATAAATGATCAATGATAAATTAGACTTTACAGAGGAACTACTTCATGAAAATAGGCAGCAATTACTCCATGATGATGGTAATGACAGAGACATGTGATAATGACACAGATATGTTTCATCGTTTTCCCCCCAGCTGACTGAACACTCTCAACCCACACCCACTGACCTCAGTCAGTCAGTCAGTGTGGTCTCTGATTGACATTTTAGGCGGAAGTAAAAGATTTATTTATCTATTTGTGGTAAATGGCAGTTGTGCGGTGTGAATGATGAATGTGAGTTGGAAAAGACAATAAAAGATCTTAGTTTTTCATCAAATCAGGTTTTAAATAATCAAACAACTTGATCATTTATCACTCCATTTTTCACTTCGTGGCCATTTGCCGATGATATTTCATGGTGACACTTTAAATCCTGCCGTTTTACTGCAATATTTCTTTTATAGCTTAAAAGGAAAAAAATACACATTTACAGAAATCCCCTTTTCATATTTTCCAACCATCATACACGACGACAACATGCACGCAGTTTAAAATGCCCAAAATAAAAAATAAGAACATCAAGTGACACTGGGGGAAAGCACTGGCCTGGTTAACGGTATTATGTATAACAGCAAAGATGAAAAGATGAAATATAGTAACATCATACATACACGACTGTAACTGATAAACTGTACTGTAAAAGTTATCAGTTTGCTTTACAATAATTCATTATACCATCACATTGCAATTTTTCCAGTTGGGGAATGTTGGAGAAGTTGGTTCAGTCCGTCACAAAGAGCTGGAAATATGTAAGGAAATCTTAAGATGTCTTATGATGTCTTACATCCCCAATGATTGAGCCCAATAACATAAGTTCAATTAGCAATGGGTTAAAGGTCTGGGTCAAGTTCTAACTTTGCACATATCCTCATGGAAAAGCATGGGTCAATGGGATTCTGTACATACATGTTAGGTGTACTGTACAGTTCGGACTACTTCCACAGATAGTGGATGAGTTTTTCAGTCCCAAAAATAACAGCAGTTCAACTGAGCTGAACTTTTTCTCCACAGGCTCAGATTTCTAACCCCAAAGTAGACGTATTGATTCTACAGACTGGATTCGTAACTGATACATTAGTACAGCTCAAGGTCACAAATCAGGGTGTGGAGAGGCTTTCAGTTCTTTCTACTCATCTTCACTTCTTCACATGTTCTTTTACTTCACTTAAATCAGCTGCTGTTTAGTTTATTCGTCTCATCTAACTCCACGTTTTATTTACTGCTCTGTCTGTCATGGTTTTGATGCTCTATCATACATCAGACTGTGAAGAGATGCTTGGAAAAAAATTATTTCAATATTATATATGACAGCTTGGCTGTATCCAATTCATGTAATCTGAATGCACAAGTGACTGTAACCTGTTCAGTCCCTAGCTGACTGACCAGTACAAAATCACAACTATCTACACTATGCATGTGTTTTGTACATTACACAAATACAGTACACATTGTTCTGTAGGAGTAAATCAAAACAAAAGTTAACACTGTGTGACAGCAGCACTTAAAATGTCTGTGACATCACCCATCTGTGCAGCTCAAGAGCCTGAGTAACACACTAAATCCCCAGCAAACGACTGACAGTGCCCTCTGGAGGGGGCAGCAGGAAGGACAACTTTCCAGTGCAGATATACAGTACATACAATACACAGAATGATGCTGGTGAGACTGTAACGCACAATAAAACTGGCATCAATCTAATAAAAAATCACGGTGGCTCGGGTGTCATCTCTTCATCATGTCATGTGAGTTTGGGTCATGGCCTTTGTCACATGACATATTTCCTTCTCTCTTACTTCCTCTTAAAACTGCACTGCAAGATTTTTGACTGACAGAGGACAGAGCGCAGACGGAAGAAAACCCTTCATATATACTATATATGGTTCAAGTGCTGACAGAAAATGACCTAACCTAATCACTTCTACATAACTGCAACCAAAAACTCACTGGAGTCATTAGTCTTTCCGGTATTCTGCAGTATTTCAGCTCAGGATTGATACATGAACTCGAACAAGAGGAGATTTTCTGGGTTGTTACAGTCGATTGCACTGTTTGAAAGCTGAAGATATATCTGTTACCATAGTTTGACTGGACAATAGAAAAACTCCCATCTTTGACTGTTCTGCTCTCATCACACAGCAGAGAATGAACACCAACAGTGAAACTCTGTTGCCCCCATTTGACCAAATCTGAAAATACACCAATTCCACCACCATCATGACAAAGTATGGACCAGCTATTTGTTCTGTAATTTGTCCACGTTCAGACCAATGGGCTGAAATAAAATCAGCCAAGTAGCGCCGATCAAATACACACAGCAGTATGAACAGTAACCGGAGTAATCAGGTGTAATCTGGCAAACGGAGAGGTAATTTTTTTACAAGCACTGACTCCAGTGAAACTCAGAGGAAACAATGCCAGCCATCATATTCAGTCAGACTTTCCTAATGTTTCACCCTGAAATAGTGACTGAAGCTTTTAGTTTCCTTTCTGAAACATTTCCAGGACGTTTGTTTATTGGTCTGTAAAGGAGACTTGTGTTGAACGTGAACTGAAGGCTGCAGTGAGACAGAAATCTATGGAAAAAATCACAGAGTCAAGGTAAACCACTACAAACTTGCTAAACAAGGGTAAACACCGCTCTGCATTTAGGACAACATGAAGTCTGTAATGACTTTACCGCATAGATGGACAGACACGCGTCAACCATCTCAGGTAACAGCACACTTGCCCGCCAGTCATCCATTAAACACTGTATTTGACACAACGGGCTCAGGTGACACTTTCTTCTCTTTTAAAGGTGAGTCCCTTTCCCCGTTATACATTTCTCTTCAACTTTTTCTGTATATGGTGCGTCTTCTGTAATCAGTGTCAAGTCCTATTGCAGCTTAAACAATCAGTCCATTTCCAATTTAGCACAATGGCCCTCAACTCCAGAGACCAGATGGACAAAACTCTTTGTAGACTCACATCTAACAACTGTGTGCGTGCACAAAACCATCTTTTTCATCCAATCTCAATCACTGTTGAACAGGACACAGGTGCACAAGCCCAAATTTCAGCCCCACAATTCACTATAAATTGATGCAGAAAGGAACCCAATCACACACATGCATGTCAACCACCACTAGGCCTGGCAATGAAAAAAAAAAGGAAAAAGAAAAAGTGCAATTTCACCAATTGTTTCACATCGGCACAGTTCCAACAGTACCACAGCAGCTGTTGTTAAGGACGACCATTATCCACAGCTGTGACTATTTATAGGCTAGCGCCTGTACAAATAATTCACCACGTGTACCTGTGAACCATCATCATCATCATCATCATTCTCAAAAGTCAACAAAATGCCAGCCATGAATTATTTATGCTCACGTAGAGACAGCCTATGTTTCACAACTTATGACAAAATGAAAAGAGCATTAACACAATGTCTCGACTGTAAAATTCAGCACTCATGAGTAGGTGATTAAAATGTCTACAAAAGTGTCTTTGATCACATTTATCACAGCTGTAATTCTTTTTTGTCTAATTTCAGTTTTCACTAAACTGCACAGACAACTGAGTTATGTTACTCAATCATCATTTTCAGTCACTGATGTCTCATTTACTGTTTGTAATGGTTGTTTGTATGTGTTAGTGTCATATTCAATTTTTATTCTTGTAATAGATTGTTTGTGTTGAATTCAGTGTTTTATTCTTTAAAAGCCTAACGAGGTACAAGGAATGACATCTGACTATGGCTAGCAGTGCTATGTACTCTGCATAAATTGCATTTTATTTGAAGGTAATAACTTACATACATGTACTGTTCCTGTCAAATAAAATGACAGCTCACAGCAGACAGGACAGTGTAATCTAAATTAGATTGGTAGTACACCAGTGAAAGGAAGCAAAGCAAATGCTGAAAATTCTTTGGAAACCTGTTTTAAAAAAAAAAAAACAGATAATTGAAGACCTGAGCTTGAAAATTCAGTCAGGAATTTTAAAGAAATCTGTTGCCAGTTCTTATGTGAGAACAGCTTTGTCTCTTCTTGATATGCCAGTTATCTGGACATTCATATCAGCTGGTGAGTAAGCTTTAAAAAACAGAAGCTGACTCGTGCGTACTCGAGCGTTTTGTCAGCTCAGTTCCTTTTTGGGTAGACCGCTCAGTAGAAGTCATGAGAGACGCTGGAAATGATTGAAGCTTCGCCGTATCGGTTTCATGTCTGGCCTTTGACTGCACTGCTGTCATTTCTGCTGCCTGTGACAGGGGTGGGGTTAAGAAGGTTATCCTTAGGCTCTTCATTCAGAACAAGCAGAACATGATACTCACACATCTCCCTACACATTTCTGACATTTGATATCCACCGACGCCACTACCACCGAGCTCTGACTGTACCCTAGCTGTCCTCTCTCCTTGTATATACCTGGGGTGGACAAAATAACGTGAACACCTAAACACTATAACCCAGAAATCCTCTTGATTCTTGCTGGGACAGTAACACGTTTGTAGTTCTGTATTATGTTATGCAACCCACATACATATTGCACAACAATTTACTACGTCAAACTTTGCCACAGAGTTGAATTAAGACTTGTTACAAACAATGAGCACTACACAATTTAAAAAGGTAACATTGTAGCAGGGATAGTGTACTGTTAGGCATAATATCATCTGTTCATGTTTATGTGTCCCCTCCCTGTATGTACTTGTAGATTTGAGTCTACACAACAATCCTTTGCCAGCTTATGATGTCATTTCAAAAGGTGGATTTTGTTCTCCACAGGCCTCATTTGGCTTTATATTGTCCTACAACACTATTTATTGCAATAGCAAAGGCAATAAGGCCAAAATGACTCACAGTAAATGCCTTACACATACTGCTGACCAAGAAGCTGGAAAACCCCATGACTGCCAACACCAAATGTAGAGACGGTCCGGAGTAAAAACATGATCTGTGCTTTTTCCCACGACATTTGTTCACTGTCTGTTCAGTTGCAGCGGCTTTCAGCAGTTGGAAAATTTACACAAGCATTGTATGTCTGAAACAAATATTAGCTGCACGTTTATGTACAGAGCATGAGAGGATTTCAGGTTGATTACAGCACTGCTTTCATATCCAGTAAGTCCGGTGCACTGATTAGCAGATATTATGCATAGTAATATTATTTAGGGAAGTTCCAATGATGTTTTCTTTTGGCCCCAATCCCGATCCAAGCCCTCTTACATTGGATACCTTAAATGCTGATTACAAATGTATCTGACACATTGAAATAACAGCTGGAGCTTCTAAATTTGGCACAACCTATTTTTCAAAAGTTACTTGATCCAAATACTGAAGGCCCTGGTTCAAAACTATTACACACATTGCTACTATTTACTAGGAAAAAGGGAGGAGAGATGACAGATTTGTTTGTTGATTAGCAAATCTGTTTATTTTGTAAACCTCTGTCTGGACAAATCATTTGTCACCTTGGCCAGCACTCTAATTTTCACTGGCATATGGAGCACACTGTTCACAGTCACGACTAATGTTGGTTGGGAAGCAGTGGCACTCAAATACATGGCACTTGTGAAGTTTAAGCCCATGTTGTGTGTAAAGATGTTTCAACACATTGCTGCTGTTCCACCCTGACTTCCAATGATCATTTTACAGACATTACAATGAGCACTGAAATGAAGTTTCCTGCATCGTAGATGCTGCAGTTTAACGTTATTGTTTTGCAATTCGCAGCCATCAGAAAAACATGCTGGCATCAATAAAAGGATGTGATCATCTCTGAGGTATACAATTGAATAAGACAATTTGGAACCAGCTCCAAATTGCCATTCCTAAATATGTCTTTTAAGAACTAGACAGATAAAGGTTAAAGCCGTTACATAGTTTTCTAGTTGATTTTAACAATGTAAAATGTCCTGCTCAGTATATATCTTGGTCACAATTGGACATGATTTTAAAACTCTGCATAGATATCTGTATCATCCTCAAAAGTCCAGAATTGGTCAGCCTATATGTAAAGCCGCTGACCATTAACACTCTGTCAAAAGTGGCCCCAGCACCGAGCCCTGGGGCACCAAAATTTCAGACCATGCACACATGCCAATCATATCTTGTTGACAGCGGCAGCATTGTGTCAACCACAGTTTCTGTCAAAGGAAAGGAAAAAAAGGAAACAACACAGCAAAGCTCTCTGATACACTGAGTATGACCCCCCTTGGATCTCAGCTGATGATATACTTATGCAGGCATTGTGCAGCGGCGTGTCATGAGTTCACCAGGACAACACAGGTTATTTTTAAAAAGGCACTGATAGCGGCAGAGTTTCTGAAGAGTCGTGACAGGAGCTGGTAACACAGACATAGTTTGACTTTTGGTTTGATGAAGACTTTCAACTGACAAATGGGATAATGTAGTGAATCGAGAAAGACATGTTGCTGCCTGCCAAAAGTCAAAAGTGTATTTGCAGCTGAAATTGAGAGGTTAAACTTGCATAATGCCGATGGTGGAAAGTATGCTGTTAAACTGGTGTAATGTTCTTGGATGAAGGGTATGACGCCACTGCTGACCTTCAAAAACAAATGACAAAGTCAAAAAAAAAAAATCAAGTATCAAGTACTTTTTTTGACTTTGTCAAAAGGCCATTTCAAGATTGTGCTAAATTATATGCATGTATTTCCCTAAAAGAGGAGGAAAGTTCTGTGAAAACCCTTCTGTCTGACCAGCAAGGGAAACACCCCTTCTCCTGAGTGTTACGTGTAAATAAGGAGCAACTGGAACAAACATCCCACGCAGGATTGGCAGGGGAGGCAGCAGGCAGGGAGGCCACACAGGAGCAGGAGCAGATATAGTGGATGCCAGGGCCCAGTTGGTGTCCATGTGCTGACTGCTGGGCTCCAAATAAAGCAGAGGGCAGCACATGATAGCACAGGGTGCATGCCTCTTTAAACATGAACACGCATGCATGCATACAAACATAATACTGTGCAGTGAGGACATTCTGGAGTCTCATGCTCATTTACTAACCTTACCCATTCATACTACACCCAACAACAATATATTTATGTGCGACCTCAGGCTCCACCTGAAAGTCACATTCACACACACAGTTCTCTGCTGTTGAGATTCATCTGGAGCCAAGGGCGAGCAAAACACAGCCAACAATCACAGGCATTTACACTAGAGATGCAATGATTATAGATTTCAGTTGTTCGATTACAGTCTACTATGAACTTGGTTCCCCTACTATGTGTTAATTGATTTCACAACACTACAGATATCTACACAAAAATGTTTGTGGTAAAATACTGGTGTCACTGCAAAGTTTATCCAGCAGAGTGAACTTGAATTTACAATACTCTGGCAAGCAGCTAGAATTGTCAACTATGATTGGTTGATTATTTGGTTGAAATTATTTAAAATGTTAAAAATATTTAAAAAGGTCCAGTGTGTAAGATTTAGGGGAATCTAATGGCTAAATATAGAATATACTAGTCATAAGTATAATTTCATTTGTGTATAAGCACCTGGAAATAAGAATCATTGTTTTTGTTACCTTAGAATTAACCTTTTTTTCCATCTACAGAGGGAGCGGGTCCTCTTCCAAGAAGTCTGCCATGTTTCTACAGTAGCCCGGAATGGACAAACCAAACACAAGCTCTAGATCAGGGGTGCCCAGATCATGAGAAGTAGCCTTGACAATGGTAAATAAAACTTTTGTAATCAATCCACTCTTTGGTAGTATTTTTCTCATGGCTGTGCTGCGCCAGCGCCACGCCCCCTCTCCGTTGTCAGGTCATACGCGTGTTGCTGACGTTCACTAGTAGTTAGCAGCTAAAACGCATGAAGATGGCAGACGCAAAAAGATGGAAAACTTACAATTTTCATCCGGAGTGGGAGGAGGATTACTTTTTGGTGCACTCAAACTCAAGGCTCATCTACAAAGCCAGCATGGCCATACCAAAGAAGGGCAATCTGTAACGACATTTCAAGACAGTGCACAAACGTTATGAGATGGATTTTCCTGCTAAGACTGCGCTACGCTCTCGGAAAGTGCGGGAATTGAAGAGTGAGCTCGTAGCGCAGCAGTCTGTTTTTACCAGACCAAACACCAAGGGTAAGGCTGCTACAGTGGCATCTTATCGAGTTACTCACGTTCTTGCTAAACACAAGAAGTCTTTCAAGGACGGCGGTTGTTAAGGAAGCCTTCATCGAGCCTGCTGATGCACTTTTTGGTGAGTTTAAGAACAAAACGGAGATCGTCGCCGCTATCAAGGATATGCAGTTATCACGGAATGCTGTTATACAACGGTGCGAGGGAATGGCAGAGGATGTTGAAGCGCAGTTGAAGAAGGACATCGATGCATGTGAGTGTTTCTCCCTCCAGTTCGACGAGTCAACTGACATGGTGGATGTGGTACAATTATGTGTTGAGAGAGCTACTCACGATTTTGCCTGTGAAAGGACACACAAGAGGCGAAGATATTTTCAACACGTTCATGGACTTTGTTAAAAAGAACAAACTGCCCCTCTTCAAGCTCATCTCCATCATAACTGATGGTGCACCAGCTATGGTAGGCCACACTAGTGGGTTCATTGCACTGTGCAAACAGAGTGAATCTTTCCTAAACATCCTTAATTATCATTGTATTATCCATCAGTAAGCATTGTGTGGGAAGATTTTAAACATGAAAGAAGTGATGGATGTTGCTATGAAGATAGTGTGCTGTGTTCGGGCCAGGAACCTACAGAGAAGGTTATTCCGCACTCACCTTTTTGGCAAGGTTCACTGAGTTGTTACCCTAAAGATTTTCTGAAGCTTTCAAAGCACACAGAATATGCACAGCTGGAGGACTCCCAGTGGCTTTTGGACTTAGCACTCCTGACAGATAACACCGAAATGCTCAATGATTTGAATCTAGAGCTCCAGGGTCAGGATAAACGTGATCATCGGGAACATGATCAGTTCGGTGAACACATTGAAAAGCAGGCTGCAGCTGCTTTCAAATAGGCTGCGACACTGTGACCTGCTTCCTCACATGCAAGCAGAACTTCAGCGTCAGGGCAAAAACTCTGCACAGCTTGATGGAGCCCGTTATGAAGACCAAGTTCAGGGCATCTTGTCAGAATTTGAGAGGCGTTTTACTGACTTTGCATTCATTGAGCCTGTTGCCAGTTATCTGTGTTTTTCGGAGGATATTGATGTGGATTCCATTGCTTTCAAAGTAGCATCATTGTTTCACCCGGATACCTGTGCAGTTGAGAATGAGATTCTCACACTGCAAAGTGACAATTAAATCAAATCCAGGGCAACACCTGGCACAAAAGGGGACTTCTGACACCTACTCCTGGAACAAAAGTATCCCAACCTCAGAAGATGTGCCTTCAACCTGACAGCACTTTTCGGATCAACCTATCTGTGTGAGGCTGCTTTCTCTCACATGAAGTTCATCAAGTCAAAGTACAGGTCCACAATGACAGATGACCACCTTGTGGCCTGCCTGAGACTTGCAACCAGCTCCTACTGGCCTGACTATGAGAAACTAGCTTCCTCTTCCCAGTGCCAGAGGTCACACTAAGGTAGGAAAATTAATCAATTGGCATCTGGATATGTCGATTTCTTGTGTGCATTGTAAATAAATACGTCACTGATAGGCTGTTGGCAAGCCCTATGGATGACTGTGTGAACAAGTAGGTCTCAATAGACTATAAACTTTTAAAGTAGATCTTGATTTAAAAAAGGTTGGGCACCCCTGCTCTAGAGGGCCCCCTTATATTTTTTTTTCACACCCACTTTAGGTTCTCCTACTAGCAAGGGGAGGGTGAGGGGTGTTCAGTTGGTTACAATCTGCAAGTTCACCGCTAGATGCCACTAAATCCCACACACCGGACCTTTAACTTAAATGTTCTCTATTAAATGTTATTGGTACAAAAACAGTGCACAATCCACAAGTTCTAAAAATTTACTACCCTGGCTGTCAAATTAGTATTTTAATTTTTATTTAGTAATTGGTATCCATCTAAAAATCTCTCAGTTCTATCAGACTCTAAAACACAATTTTGCTGTATCACTGTGCCTAACTCTTCCTCTGACTCTTCACAAAGTGTTTTCCGGCAGTGACAGCATGTTTTTCTGACTGCACATTGCAAAACAATGACGACAAACTGTGACATCCAGGCTGCTGAAAACTTGCAACACAAAGTCATGGTGGGGAGGAAGCCTGTACTATTGCCAACAGGTAGTTTGAGTACAAGGCCTATTGTGCTGCTTTTCAGCAACAATCCTGAACAGTGTTTCCCAACCCCAAAGATCTGCCAATGTGTGAACTGTCAGACAGAGCGACAGTCATGTCAAGCTTAAATCCGACACCTTTTGGAGACCTTTATGCATGTAGGAACTCATCTATCTTTCACTGCCTACTTAGTCTCCCATAAATCCAAATGTAATCTTAGTCAGGCTACGTATCTGAGGCAGGCAGCAGGGTGCATCCTCTGTTGTACCCTGGAACTGTTACTGCATTCATTACATCTGTTAAGATACTGTGTTTCCAAACCAAATACTTTATACATTTAATGTAAAGTAATGTTCATATACTCGATCTATTTACTTTACTCACAGCTTCACACAGACTGAACAAGGAAACAAGCAAAAAGCACATTTACAGATCACCTGAAAGGCTCGAAGAAGAGGCCATGCATGTGAAACTTGTCTATAATTTCTACTTTATAATTTCTTCGTTATAACCACAACTTCCTCTGGTGTCAGTTACTTAACCCTTTCTAGACATTTGTTTTGCAGCCTCAGTGACAAGAGTAACACAGCTGGAGTGTATTAATACTGTGTTTAACATTAACACATAACATGCCACCGTGCCCTCCCACCCAAACCTTAGTAACTATGGGAACAGTGTCATGATGAGCTTTACAATCAACAGAACTCCTCTCCAAGAAAAACAAGAATTAAAACTCACATTAGAAAAGTTTGTTTATCCAGCACTTTTACCTACTTTATGATCAGAAATTAAAACAACATAGAAGAACCTTTTCACAGAGCCTGATGGTACACTGTACGAGCCACTCTGTGTTACTAAAAACACTAAAAGGCGGTGCATCTGTAATAGAAAATGTCTGGCCATCCACTATCTAGACTCATTATGTGCTACGATTATCAACTTCATCATCCAGGAATTTAATTTAGTAGACGTCACAAGTCAGTATCCTCTGCAATCAGTCGTGTATTGATTGCAAAACAATGACTGCAGGAACTGAGGAAATTGAAATTCAGGGCTAATAATTCACAAAGCAAAGGGTCGATATTTAATAATAAGATCAGATCATCTATTACATCTATCGTTTAGCTTATAAAATGTCAAAGAAAAGTTGTAAATACCAATCTTCAACTGTCCAAAACCCAAAGTTATTCAACTTTCAGAAAGATTACAACCTTCTTCAGCTTCAACAAAAGCTCAGGAGATTAAAATGTTTGCTGACAGAAGCTCACACTCACACACACACACACACACACACAATATACTCGATCATTGTCTCACTGAGAGAAATGCATGGCAAAGGCAGAGATAAGCCCAAGCAATGCACGCACACACTCGGGTGCATGTGTGCGCATGCACACACATCTTTTTCTTAGCAACTTAATCTGATTTCGAATGAAATTTAATCTATGCATTAAAACTGAAGAGGCAGGTGCCAACCTGTCCTTGTATCATAGAAGAGGAAGTCCATGTGTAAGGTGTTTTCAAAGCTCTGCAGCTCTGTGCTGGCCAAGCTTCCAGTTGCGCACACTTTTACTTCTACTCTCCCGTGATGGAGGTACTTATTAAAGTAAAGCTGCAACATTTAATCTATTAGTTTATCAGTAATCATATAATTTCAGTATTCTAACTCACCATTGGTAGCTATAGCGGGCCCAGACACAGATTTGTTACTTGCCAAGCATCTTGTACTGGCCCTGGGTCAGTGAGAGATTTTTCATTGGGCGATAACATAACTCCCTGGCACCCTATGTCAATATCAACCCTCTGTTCTGTGGCCAAGATTCATCACCAGTGCAACAACAACCTGCATTTGTTTCATGATAACAGACTTGTTCCTTCCATTTGACTGAGACATGAAATAGCCTGTGTGAATCTAAATATTTGATCAGTAGGCAGTAGAATAAACTATATTCAAAATCAACAACAACGAGGGACCCATTTCATCAGCTCAGTCTGCAAAACAGTCTGCGCTCCACTGACCACCGATCAATACGCACAGCAGATTGTCTGTGCACACATCAGACGTCGCTGTCGTTTAGCACGCTTGCTTGGCCAGTGTGTCTGTGCCAGTTATTCCAGCAACCCTCTCGACCTGTTGCTATAGAGGCACCTTGTTTGTGAGCAGCTGATGGAACAAAGCATGAAAACGCAGACTGCAGCCAAATTATGGTTCAAAGGAGAGAGAGACATATTCGACCTGAGGAAACAGCAACAGTGACCCTACAGGGGAAATATCATGTCATATATCAAGTTAGATTTTCCATAAGAAACCTCATGACAGCTTTTTGAATGACACACCAGACCAGACACACCTTTTCTGGAGGGTCACTATGGTGCGTTTAATAACAGGTTATCTCGTTGACAAGATCTGTTAAACCTACCTCAAGTTTCTCTTCTTTAAATGCTCTCCATTGTTCAAGACTCAAACTAAACTTACAGGCAGGCAGCACAGACCGGTTTATCCAATTAGGTGACGCACAATTTGATTTATTATTATTATTATTATTCTAATTTTAATTTCATGTTGCGTTCACCTGAGAAGCTGTTCAAGACAACTAAGTCTCCGTCTGCATTGTTTTTCAGTGCACAAACGTTCTCACTGAACTCTTTAGTGACATTTTCACATCACAACAACTTCACCGGAGTGTTTATCTGCCGTGTTCCAAACTTTTGGTCCCTCATACTGACGCTCGGTGTGTCTACTTCACTGCACCTTGGCTTTTGGGCTTCATGACATAATACTACAGGAGACAGAGCCCGAGTGAACCATGCCGGCTAATCCTCTGGCAGACAGATGAGATAAGAAGTGGGACACTGAGTTTGTGACGGGCAGCTGTCTTACCGTATTTGTTGGGCTCCCTGTTGTACTCTAAGATAGGCACCAAAGCGTTGGGGTCCTCCGGCTCGAACACGGAGTCCTCCTCCGCCTCTTTTACCTCCGCTGTGCCACTGCTGCCGCTGCTGCCCCAGCCACCGCCGGTGTTCGATGCCGGATCAGCGACAACCGCGTCCGAGTGCTCCCCCTCCCCGGCGACCCTAACTCCTCCGTCAACCGGGACAACTACAAATCTTTCGCCCATGTCCCTCCTTCTTCTCCCCTCTTGTTGGACTGTTCACGGAGGAGAAACAGCGTCCCGGCGTATCTCTGCGGTTCACTGAACACACAGGACGACGGACAGAGGGACACACGCTCGCGGGTTGATCAGTGGACTGATTACAGTACAGACGTGCCCGCCCTCAGCCGTCGCTCATTGGTTGAGAGAGCCAAGGAGCGATGTCAATCATTGGCACAGGCAAATCAGAGTGGTTGAAATGTGTTAATTGCGGAATGAGCGAGTTCTAAAATTTGCATCAACTTGATGATATTTTAACCATAATTCAGCTTCTCTATAACTTATGACGACACAACATAGGTCCATCAAGTGAAATAATTAATTAAATAAATAAATAATTTGAGCTAATTTTCTCTTTCTGAGGAAAACATCATGTGTAAGACTACATATAATTCTATAAGTATTTTTATAAATAGGTTTTAGATTATAAAAACAAAACTTCCTAAAAATGTTTCAGCAAAATATTTCCCCATTTCCTTATTTTCATCACAAATACATGAAATTCATGTCATACCTGTGTATTCTTTGTATATTTTGGAGTAAATATCTAAACAAACACTTTGATATATATCTGAAATACTTTTAATGTTGCTGTATGCCTTTAACATTAAAGTAGGTCAACCAGGAAAAAACAATGCAGCTAAACACTGTGACACTAACAGTGCATGTGAGACAGTGCATGTGAGACAGTGCCCTGCTGTCACAATGGAGCACATGTACTGGCATTGTCACACTAAACTCATTACAAGCTTCTTAAATGGTCTCAAAATGACGAGGTAATTAGCACTCACCCTGTATATCCTCCACTATCAATAGCCTTCCAGAGAAACTAAATCAATCATTCTAATTTAAAAATCTCTTTTGCCAACACCTCGCCATAATAGCTTTGGTATGTTACGGCTCAGAATAAATGTTTCGTCAATACCTCAGGAGGATGGGATGGCCTCTCATGTTTCCAAAACTCTCCCATGTTGCCTACGGGACAAAATTTGAGCTTTTTCAGTTTTTTCAGGGCACTCTCTAAAACATTTTCCAAACTGTCAATTCAGCAGCATATCTCTTGCATTCAAGCTTTTCCTTTCACCATAATATCTGTTCTGAATCAAGCCTCTGTTGGTTTCATAGAAAACACATGATCATCTGGTGCTGGAAATCCCAGATCAGGCTCACCACCCCTCTTTGATAAACTGTTCCTTGGGTAAAGACCCATCTGTTCACCAAATTCAAGGGGAATCCATTCACACGTCACTCTGAAAGACAAAGTAAGAGGGTTGAAATCATTGCAGAGATTACATAAGCAGCAGCCTCGTAAAATAGCAACAGGTTGTTTCACTGAACAACTGGAACACAGCATAACTTAAATAGCTCATGAAGCATGCAAATGTCAGGTCAGTAGGTCTGAAGACCTCTCATGATTGTGATTCCTAAGACATACCTCCAGCAATGGATTCATTGAATATTTTTTAGCATAAAGCCTGTTAAGCATGTTAAGCAAGACACAGCTACAATAAACCGCCCACACAAATGCAGCTTACATATTAGTGTGATAAATCAATGAATAATTGAACCAATACTGTTGAAGAGAAGATTGAAAACTTTAACATAGGACACACATTACTGTCAGGGGTGGGGTCAGAGGGGTCGCCAGAGGTGGCACAGAATCCAACTGGAATGCTATCTATTGATATAGTTTCATATTACAGTATTAAAAGCAAATAAATAATGTAACTATTAATAATGTACAGTTTATTTAGCCCCAGCTTCTAAACCTGCCCCTGATTGTTGTGTATATGCTCTGTCTAATAGACTTTGGCCCATAGTCATTTCCCATTCAAGCATCTCAGCTTGCCGTAAGCCATGTCAAATGATCTACCATTTACTTTTCAGTTATCCAAAACTCCTGGGGAGAGAATATTTTGGATAAACTCCAACAGACTGCTCAGACGGTAATTGCTTCAAAGTGTTACGTAGACATCTAAAATAGACAGCTGGCAGCACAGTTGGATGACCAAGGGGCGCAGGGGTTCCCGGGGGTGGCTGTGTTGAGCAGTTAAATTCAGATCAGTTTAGCTTCCGCTTAAAATGGCAGAAGAGTCACCAGAATGTGCTTTAGTTTACAGTTCACTTTACAAATGATGGTCTAAGCATTTTGTTTTTGTCCATGATGTATCTGTTCTTTTCTGGATGGATGTATGAAGGGTGGATGCAGCACACTTAGGCCGTGAGTCTAAAATACATGGCTGACAGAGTAACTTCTAATCCCCCATGTCCCTGTTGTTTTACTCATCCGCAGCTAAACTCATCACCTTAGTTCAAAATGACTTGCTGGCTGGACCAAATGAAGTGCAGATTACTTTTTTAAGCTGGGTGAGAACAGATGTGACCTTTTCAGCACAGCCACAGCTGCAAGTGTTCAAGGTGACAAATGTCAGCATTGCCTTTAACCAGATTGATGATGGAGATCAGTTCTACAAAGAAAATGTGAGTGATTTGTAGATGAAAGGCTTGGCCTGATGTGAGCAAAGCATTTATTCATTTCTCTTATCTATGTGTCAAGGGGTAATAGAACATTGAACATTATATTAAGATTGTTCTTTTTCTTTTCTGCCAGAGAAAGGCAAAAAATATGAAAACATAAAAACACTGATTGTAAGTCAAAACTTTAATATACTTGACTTTGTATGTTACAAATTATTCCCTCATATATCTGACTTATTATCTCATGTTTAGATAATCTTCAAACTTATCTATATATATGACGTTATTATTTTATTGAAGGTAAAGAGAATAACTCAAATTACCTGCACTTTAAAAAGAATTACATAACCTCTAATCTATACACACCTGTGGGTAAGAAAGATGTAGTGAGCAAAGATGGATTATTTGACATCCCATATCTCTGATTTAACCAAATCTAACTGACATTAGACAAACAAACAATCAAACATACTTTGGCTTTCATAGAATACGCTTTGCATAAGAATTCAAAATAAATTATTTTCGACTGATAATTCATCTCCATGAAAAATAGCGTGCATCCCTAAAAATAATGGTTTTGTGCATTTGTTTAACTCCATCAGACATGGAAAAAATAAAAAATAAATATCTGGAAAAAAAATCACTTAACTCTTGCTTGATTTTTTTTTTCAGATTACACTTTTCCATGACAAATAGAGTGACAGAAAAGCAGGTCTGTGCCGCTGACTGTAATACGCATGGTTAGTCTTGACTCATTCCAAATATGGATCATGGATCTACTGTACAAACAGTCTCCTCTCTTCCTGTTGTCACAGAGATTGTCCTCTGGGAGGAAACTGAACAAACTGGCCGCTGAGGGGAAGCTGTTGTTGTCTGGGTGCTTGAGCTAAATACATTTTAAATATACCTCCTGACAAAAATCAGAACAATGATGGAGGTTCATTCAGAAATGATTGTTTCATACAGCTTCACTGCTTTCCTCCAGGTTTCTGTATCTACGGTGAAGCCAGTTACACTTAGCGCTCCTTCGGCAGTCATGTACTATAAAGCAGCCGTTCACTGGTAAAGACTGCTCCAGCTGTGTTGGTGAAATTACTGGAGCGTGCCTGGAGTGTTATGTGGGTCAACCCTATAGTGAAAGAAAGCTTTTATTCTGAAATGGGTCCCCACTGCTGTGTCATTGTACTCCCCCTGTCAAAACAGACAGTGGTGGGTGATCAGCGGCACATCCTCGTCTCTGTAGGCTAAACAAATCTCAGAGGGGAGCATGATGTAAGAGTGAACAGAGATGCTGTGAGGAGCAGAGGCCCTGCTGCCACGCCTACATGTGCTTAGAGGAGCACCTCAGGAACTAAGACTCAAACAGCTGCATACAGTTTAACATCAGAGAGGTCGTTGTTTATTGTTTTACAGGTATATGTCAGAATTTAAATATCTATGCAGTCCCACAAATCAGTGCAAGATTTACAAAATCATACATGTTAATACTGGGCATAGGTACCAAAGTCTGCTTTTTTTTGTCTGTTATAAAATCAAGAATAGATCAATTTTTTTATGGCAGGTTTTAACTCGCCCGTCTGTGTCTAATGCATTGAACCAGGAAATACAAAAATACTTAACCCCAAGCTTTAACATTTATGAACAGTATATGATTTACATTTACATTTTTTTAAAGATTCTGTAACAACTATATAACATTATATAACTGTATATCTATTTTTGTTATATTTATTATGTTTACTAATCAAGAATTTATTCATCATCATTCATCATCAAATATAACAAGTGGTCACTGAGTAAAGAATTTGTCATTTCATGATACATATGCAGAGCTGAAACTTAAATTAGTCTACTTGTATTTAGAGTTAATAAATATTTTATTATACACTCTGAGGATCTGGTCACACATTCATTTATCATTAAATATTAGTACTGCTATTTTACTGCATGTGCTATCGATGATTCAATGAACTGTTTTTGCACCAGTAACAAATGTTTTTATGAAACGTTACAAATGTCGTTAGATATGTTAACAAACACCTAAACTGTCATTTTTTGCTTACAAATTCTATATAGTATGTGATAAAGCTTCAATGTAATGTTTATGAATGCCAAATGGGAAGTGGTGTTACCAAAAAGAACAAAACAGTTTTTCTCCTTTCATGAAATAGATTATTGATATAAAGTTTATTTGTCTTGGGTTTAAATTAGAACATGTACAGTATAATAGAAAGATTTTTTTCTTTTCCCTTTGAAATGCATTGCATGTAAAAGTAGTTAGAAGCCTGAGTAAGGTTTCGTGGCACAAAACACTGCCCACAGGGGATGACAGCCTGGGTAGTAGTGATCATAGAGTAGGTAGGAGACACGAACAGGACTTGTTTTTGTCCGTGTGCAGATGGCACACTGTTTGTAACAAGATCCCATGGGCTGCACTATTCATAAGGGACAGATATGTGTGTGTGTGTGTGTGTGTGTTGTGTAGAGAGGCACAGAGAATATGAGTCCGCTTTACATCTGGACTTGTGTCAAATAGTCACATTATGTGCGACAGTAACCGCCTGCACAATGTGCACACGTGAATCACCGCTAGGTGAGTCAGTGACAGCCAGGCATCTGCCATGATGCCATGACTACTTCCTTTGGATACACTCATTGGATTTACAAACATATTTTTGGACCTATAATGATCCTATTGTTGGGACACAATTTCATTGTTGGGAGTCAAGCACCAGCTATGTTGGAATGCTGTTGTTTTGGCTTTCATTAAAATCATTATTATTCCACCTACGAAAGTGATCGTGTGACTCAAATGCTAAAAGTTGGAAAGGGCAAATTTTCAGAGTGGGTATGAGATTGTTCAAACCTGATAGACAAAACAAATGACCCAAGTTAACCATAGGGGGGCACTGTTACAAACACAAAGGTGTTTTTGTTCATCATCTTTCCCCCATCAAACATATATTCACATATATGAAAATGATTGTGTACTTTGTTTGCCATGCACTGGGTTTTTTTTTCTTTTTTTAAAAAACACACAGATCTTTGCCATTTGTTTTTTTTAATGAATTAATTCAGTTTTCAAACTTCTCCATATTTGTTAAGCACATCCACAATGGGCTTCAGATTCAGCATGTCAAGTTTTAAATTTGCCAAACACATGAGATCGAAAAACATGACTAATTATTTCTGGTCTTGTGGTGCCCCCTGGTGGGTTGTCTGTGTTTGTACATGTATCTCTTCTTATGGGCTCATTGCCACAAACATCACTTTTCCTATAGCCATAAATGAGTAAAATCTAAATCCACTTGACCTGTAGTTCCTCTAGTCCAGTTGTGCTAGGCCCTGCCCTCGGTGAAACAGGGGGCTTCAAGCAGGGGGTGGGCGTTCCAGAACCAACTTTAACATTAAGCATCACATGCTATTTGTTTCAATGATTTTGGGTCCATTGAACAGAAATGGTAAATGGACTTGCATTTATATTGCGGCTTTCTCACCTTCTAACCATCAAAGCACTTTACACTACACATCAACATTCACCCATGCACACACATTCATACACTGATGACATACGCTGCCATGCAAGATGCCAACTGCTCATCAGAAAGAATAACTAATGCTCGTACACTCTATCTCTCACACTCACACACACACACACGCCACAGCCTTCAGTGGTAATTCAGTTTCAGTATCTTGCCCACGGATGCTTCGACACGTACACTGGAGGGAGCCAGGGATTAAATCGCCTATCTCAAGATTAGATTAGATCCACTGCTCTACCTCTAGGCCACAGCCACAGCCGAGAAGACTGAGTCTGTGCGTCCAGCTTAAAGGATCAGTGTGTAGGGTTTACTGTCATCTAGTGGTGTTATTGTGAATTGCATCTCCGTGCACCCACCCACCTGGATGTCAGCATGAAGGAGAAACTATGAAGGTCACAAAATGTCCAAACCTCCCTATGTAGAGCCAATGATTGGTTTGTCCATTCAGGGCAATGAGAAACATGACAACAGGAAGAGGAGGACGCAACGGCGTCTGTCAATATAAAAGGCTCATTCTAAGGTAACAAAAACATAATGATGCTTATTTTCATCTGATTAGACACTAATAAAAACATAGCTATGCATATTATATTTAATTTCTGCTTATAATAAATACACCTTAATCTTACATACTGGATGTTTAATTCTGCACACAGCATGACTAGTTTTTTTCCACAACAGCAGCTCTTGAAAAAGATAAAAAGCATCCAGTGACTTGTAAAAAATGGCTTTTTTGTAGATACATTTTTGGTTAACAGTCTCAGTCAGAGCTAACCGCGATGACAAACTGCATTTCGCTCAGTCGAAGCTCTCTTCATCTACACCAACACATCGATGTACCTTCAAGGACTTTGGCCAAGCAAATAATCTTTTACATCGAGAACACCAGTACGGTTTCTCTCCAGTGTGGCAACGCAGGTGCTGATTGTAACTACTTAAATGAGTGTATCTCTTTCCACATTGTTCACATTGATATGGTTTCTCACCAGTGTGTGTACGCATGTGTCTGTTATAGTCGCTAGACTCGGTAAATTGCTTTGCACAGTGGTCACACTGGTGTGGCTTCTCCCCAGTGTGGACGAGCAGGTGTCTCTTGTAGTGACTTGCGCAACTAAAACTCTTCCCACATTGTTCACATCGGTACAGCTTTTCTCCAGTGTGGACACGCAGGTGTCTCTTGTAGTCACTTAAGAAACGGAAACTCTTCCCGCATTGTTCACAGCGGTGTGGCTTCTCCCCTGTGTGGACTCGCAGGTGTGTCTTATAATTACTCAAGCGGCTGAAACCCTTTTCACAGTGATCACACTGGTACGGCTTCTCTCCAGTGTGAACACGCTGGTGGTCCTTGTAACTACTTAACAAACTGAAACTGCTTCCACATTGGTCACACCGGTATGGTTTCTCTCCAGTGTGAACACGCAGGTGTCTCTTGTAATGACATAAGTAACTGAAACTCTTTTGGCATTGTTCACACTGGTGTGGTTTCTCTCCAGCGTGGACCAGCAGATGTGTCCTGTAAATATCCCAGTCAGTGAAACTCTTTCCACACTGGTCACATTGGTGTGGCCCGGTGTTTTTTAACATTGCTGTTTCCTGTGTGAACTCTGGGTTCTGAAATGTCTCCCACATTGGTCGCAGCAGTATGGTGTTTATTCAATGTGGAGCAAGTGTGGCTTGTATGTCTTTAGTTGGCTGAAACTTCTGTTGCATTGTTCACATTGGTTGTTTCTCTGCAGTGTGAGCGAGTCCACTTCTGGAACCAATCTCGTGTGCTTCTGTCTGTTTCAAAGAAGAAAAACACAAGAGAAAGAGAAATCAGAGTGTATAGTACACCATGTCACAACTGTAAACATCTTTTACCTTCTGAACAATATGTGGAGAACCCTCAAATGATGACAGCAGCCATTGCACATGATCCACTTCCATTTTAATCAGCAGTTGCTGTCACATGCAATAGCGTGCAACAGAGGGTAGAGAAAGATATTTTCCTTGGGCACGTCATACTTTACACGTTGTTGTGCACTGTGCAACACCCTCCTTTGATGATGCAAACTTGATTACAATGACAACTGGTGGAAATGCAGGGATAGCACCACGGTTCCAAGAATCCTGAACAGAAGTTGCTTTGCTTTATATTCATTCATCCCTGCAGGTGGAACTAAAATTTAAAAAAACTCTTCAAGGACGAGATGGGCAAACCTGAACCTGACATCTTTAGACAAGACAGTGCAGCCAGCAGGATGGTGGACTGTTCTTGATGCAGGTTCACACAGTGTGACTGAGAGTTGGTCCACACTGACAGCACAAGATTATTACAGGCAATGACAAGCGAGGTATGATTCAGCTAGTCTGCATTTAAATTTCTGTTTAATCAACAGTGAAATCAGGAACACCCTAAAAAAAAGAGAGGTGCAACAATTAGAGATTTTGATGGTACAATTATAGTCTAAGAAAAAAAAATGGTGCATTAATTTATTTTCACAACCCTACAGATGCATAACACCACATAACACCACACAGACCACAAATTAATACTGCAGCTACAAGTGACTGCAGGTAGCAGGCCAGAAGTCAGTACTGAATCATTACTGCAACAAGTTGGAAATACATATTTCACCTGTCATAAAGTCATTTTTTATTTCATAAAGCCACTTCACTTCAAGACAAATACTGTATGAAATAAAATGGCTTGTTGTTTCCTGTTGGTTCATTTATATATTTTGAAGAATTGATTGATTTCATAAGTCTCATTCAGACATTTTTTTAGCCTCTATACAGCAGGGCTGATACAATGATAGCATAGCACAAAACATCCGAGCTAACATACAGTGGAAAGTCCCAGACCTGTGCTCTCATTATTATTATTTAGGTCATCGGACTATTTGAAGGAAAAAAGCTAATTAGTGAGTGAAACGGCTGAACGCTCCACGGAGCCTCGTTTCACTCCAAACACAGGCACGTCGTCTCAGAACAACTGACGCTAACGGCGGGAACAGACACATGCTGCATGTGGACAGCTCACAGCTGTGACAGACCGTGTCCTGTTATTAAGTAGTGACTGATCACGAATGAAAAGAGAGCAGCACATTACCTTCTTCTTCTTCTTCTTCTTCTTCTTCTTCTTCTTCTTCTTCTTCTTCTTCTTTGTTGTTTACCGGCAGTCGGCATCCTTATTGTTGCATATACTGCCCTCTTCAGGTCTTAACTTCTTTACTACTTCCTTTTTTCTTTTTCTTTTTAAATTCTTTTTATTAACCCAGTTAAAACAAGATATCTCATAATGATTTTCCTCCCTTCTCTAGATTTCCCACATTCTATTATACTCTTGAAACTATTCTCCATGTTCCTGTCTTCTTCTTTCCCCTTTTCCCAACACATCTCCAAAACTCTCTTTGTTGGATGGTCTTCATTGTGTCCTTTTTAATTTATCCAGTAATTGGCTATAAGCTGTTTCCTTCTAAACCATAATGGCATTTCTCCTGCTTCAACATGAAGGGAGCATACTGGAGCTGTTTTCATTGCTCCTAGACAAGTTCTTAATGCTCAAGACTGATTAACATCTATCTGTGATAGGACCGATTTAGCTGCTGATCCGTACCCCACACTACCGTACTCTATTCTAGATCTTATTAATGCTATGTATATATATTTTAATGACATAAAATCAGCTCCCCAATCCAACCCGGCCAAACACCTCATAATATTCAATACTCCCTTACTTTTTTTAACTATTCCCTTCACATGTTCTTTCCACGTTAATCTAGAATCCAAAATCAATCCCAAGAATCGCATGCTGTTTACTCTTTCTAAATTCTTTCCATATAAGTTTAAGTTTTTATTTTCACTGATTTTCTTTTTTGAGAAGAACATTACTTTACTTTTTTCCACTGAAAATTTAAAACCCCATTCTGCTCCCCATTTTTCCACTTGATCTATCCCTTCCTGTAATTTCTGAACTATGTGATCTATATTGCCTCCCCTCTTCCATAATGCCCCATCATCTGCAAACAGAGATCTTCCCAATACTGTTGGTATATTGTTAAATATATCATTTATCATTACTGTAAATAGTGTAGGACTTATAACACTCCCCTGTGGCGTACCATTCTCTACAATATAACTTCCTGAGATCTCCGACCCAATTTTAACCTGGATGACCCTTTCCCTTAGAAAATCCATAACCCAGTTAAATAAGTTTCCCTCAATTCCCATTTGATGCATCTTAATCATCAAACCTTATATTCTTCTTTTTCTTCTTCCCCTTCTTCTTCGAAGAATTTCGGCAACGTGGACGATAATCGGCGCAACACTGCGCCCCGCAGGACGATCCTAACTCCAAGCTGATCCACACAGACTAGTGATGGGAAGTTAGGTTCTTTTTAGTGAGTCAGATCATTCGACTCAGCTCACCAAGCAGAGCCGGCTCTTTCGACTCCCAAACGGCTCTTCTTTTTACCAGATATACCTTCAGCCAAATTTACCGTGTTTTGACTTATAATTTGTATGTGTACTCATATATCACTTCAATGATTCCAACAACAACAAAAAAAACAGCTCACGGAAGGGAGCCGGCTCCCATCGTTCACTTAAAAGACCCAGCTCTATGAACCGGCTCGTTCGCCACTTACACATCACTAACACAGACCACAAATCCTACTTTCCCCGCCACACATGACGTCACAGAAATATGGCGGGACCCACAGTAAGTAAACAACACCGTTTTTAACAAATGTTTACTATATGTAGTATTTGTGTTGGGAAATGTGTTGGAAAGCCATATTCAGACCAAATCATTCTAGGAGTGAGACGGGTGAGGATGAATCAGTGTATTGTATTATTGTAGTGCATCTAACACTGTCAACATCTCTAAGGTATGAACCCCAAACTTATTGGATATTCTTCTATCGACTCCATTTTTATTAAGCTGGTATTGCCATCCCAAATCCTGTCACTCCTGTCTCAGGTTTCTTTGCACCAAATATATATATCTGTGTAAAATCACTATATTCTTTCATTACATGTTAGTTGAATGCACTTCTCAAATCAAATCTATCTGTTTCTTTCCTTTTAACCTCTCACAAATACCAGTCTCAAAGGCCACCAGAGCATCCATGGAGTTTATCCCCCAATCAAACTCTCCAAATTCTTTTTTGCAATGTCATTCCCTACCCAACCGAAGTGCCTCTGCCTCCTCCCATTCTCCCAATACTCCTGCAATCATCATTCATTGTGCCCCTGCAAATTAGCCCAGTTGTTTGCCATCATCCTTCTTATTTCCAGTGGCATATCTCCCATCTCTACCATGTTTCCCTGAGCAGATGCATCGGAACATAGTGTCTGTCTGTCTGTCTGTCTGTCTGTCTGTCTGTCTGTTTGTCTCTCTCAGCTGCTGCTGGGATGGGGTGGGGGGTTTATTTTGAGAAGTCAACAAAGAGGAATGGGATAGTTGGCATACCAGCTAGAAGACAAGAACAAACACCATCACGCACCCATCCAGATACAGATGCAATGATACACACAAGCGTGCACTTGCTGAATACTTCCAATCATGGCATGAATTCCCGGCCACTGGTTACAGCCTAACTGTGCAACAGTCTTTCCTGTGTAAAAATGTTGCTGCATCACTGCTGAATTTTTCAACTTGTTGCAGTTGAGGCCTTAATTATCCTGACCATTGTGAGCAAGAGTGACATTTGTCTCTGCTTATCAGAGTATACATTTCCATCAATTTCATCATTTAACATTACTTCTCGTCTTGCTCTTGTTCCATTCAATTAGACGATGATCTCTTAAGCACCACAAAGTAATCAGTTACAGTGATCTTATAAGGAAGTACTCTTTGCATGTATAACCTTGTGCTGCTGTGGTCTACATTAGTTTAATTCAGACATAAAATGGACATTATTTAGACATGACACTGACATGTCAAACTGGCAATAGATATATCATAACCTGCAGAGTCAGGTGATAATTCTGTTTGGTCTGACACTATGACAGACTCATTTTACATTGATCTATTGTTAGGATGAAAATATTGATTAGTGCAGCTTCGATAAATAATCTGTCTGATAAATTATCCAGATTTTGCTGGAAATAATGCTGGATGTCCAAAACAAACTCTTTTAGTCAGTCTGATACAAGTGAAGTCTCCAACCGAACATCATTATGTTCTGATATAATAGGAAAAGTCTTATAACATAATATTACCATGAACAGTTTAGAATCATATGACTGTGTGAAAAGAGGATGTGATTGTGAAGGTCCACTCTGGTCCAATCATACACTCCCTCAGTGTGTTTACTCTTACATCTCTTTATTACACAACACTGGAAATACTCTGCTGTTGTTCTGATTCATTTTCATATGATATTCATAGCTGAGCCTTAGATGATCATAAAGAGGATGTCGTGCTGAATCATATCGTTCAAACATATGTGACATTTCCATACTTGAGTCGCAATGTGAGATTCACACAAAGGTTTAAATTAACTCGCAAATTAATCATTTTAATTAAATTAACATGCAACTGGAAATAAATGGGGGAAGGTTACCAGAGGAAGTAAGGAAGGATGTTAAATCAGAAGCCAGGCTATGTGAGAAGGCTTGATCCTTAAAATCCAAACATAGGCTGCATCAACAAAATACTTTGAAGATTGTAATGCTCACAGGTCATAATCTTCACAGGGTGTGGATGAACATATAAACTAGGTGGGTATTAGAAAGGATTCAGGATTCTAAACTGCAAAAATATGAAGAGGGAAGTCTGCATGTTTGGTCCATGCAGGAAAATAACATTTAGTTATAGTTATATATTTCCATCAAATGTTGTGGGAAACTGAATTTTCAAGAGAAAGAAAACAAATATAAAACCGTTATGGAATATCAGTGAATCATGCAGAGAATATTCACTGACCTTGTCTGAAGTTGGATGTGTTCTGTTAATAGGTTCACAGATCTCTCTCCTCCAATAGTGGTCTATGGGGAAAATGCTTTTTGAGGCACAGGCTTTTTTTTTTTCTGTATCCAGTTCTTTTAATAAGTCCACAGGAAAGCCTGGAAATCCGGAAGATGTGTGACTTCTGTTTGTTTTATGTGTTAATTTGAGGAAGGTTATGGTATCCTCACTCAACACAGATTTGACATTTTTCTGTGTTTATGTGTTTCATTGCACTTAGCGGCATTTTGTCTTTATGATACAAACCAATCGAAACCTACTTTGAGATATTGTCATGAAATAATAGTGGAAGTTTAATTCAAAGATTGAATTGTAGACTAATGTTTCAGTGTGAAAATAATGAGAATAATAAGGATGTCAAACCTGCTCTGAATAAGTAGGCCAGTTTAGTAGTGTGCTTGAGAAAGTGACAGATTAAAAGTAATCCCTCAGTACGGGTCAGGTCTTAATAACAATGGATTTTAATACAATTCTTTGTGTGTGTTTTTCATCAGACCCATCCTGTCAGACTCCCATATATATAAATGAGTTCTCAGACTTGATAAAACCCCTTTGAGAGGTCTTTGATCTCATGATTTACTCAACCAACAAATTGCTCACTTCGTTGGATGAAGTTACTGTCCCCATCTACTACGATCATCCTTTGCCATGTGATTACATAAACAATGAACACTATGTACAATGAACATACTACAAGAAACCACTAGGCGGCGACAACTAACTAAGTTCCCAGGTTTTTCATTCAGGCCCAGTAGTTGTCTGTCATCCTCTACATGCTGTTTGTCACGTTGTCCTCTTTGGCAGTCTTGTAAAATCTTTGAATGACTGTACACAAAAGCTAACCTGTATTATTTGTCAGTATTCAGTTTAACACTGCTTATAGCAATACTCTATGTCTTTATCCATTTCAGACTGCTCAGAGAGCGACAAAAAATCATTTTAGGGTATTGAGTTAAATTAATTTTAACAATGTTTTGGACAATTTGGTACACATAAAACTGCTACATGCCAGTTTAAACAGTGTAAGGTTCACTGTTTTCCTATAGTCGGTCTGTTGTGACGTCAAGACGTCATCATTGCCATGGGAGCTATAGGAATGCTTGTTACCCAATTCACATTGTTGTTTTTTTTACCTCTCTAACGCTGTCCATTGGCTCATGTGAGCATAGCTTTCATATTATCCCTCTTTTACCATGCACACTGTAAAACATGGGTACACACTTATAAAAGGCTTTTTAGATTGTGAAAATCCAGAAAACAGTTGTTGGCCAGATTCCTTCTCTCGACTCCAAAAACACATTATTTACCCTTCACACAAACCGACTGCCACTGCAAGATCCACCTCTGTCCTCAGCTGTTATATTTAGTATGCTGGCTAACATAGACCAGTGTGTGGTTTCTATCAAAAACAAAACATACAACACAAAACAGATTTATTTAGCATTTATTTTATTTGAATTCTTTTGGTTGACGTGACTTTGCTATGTTAGGAATGTGTACATAAAGGACATGCAGTTACATGTGCTGTTGATATCCAGTACTTTGTGTCACATTGTATGTAAAGTTAGGTTTCCAGGGGCAATGGCGCAGTATCCTGGACTGTTTGCGGGAAAGGATCCGGAATCAGGCTGTTTGCTCTGTAAGGCCTGTTGTCTTTCCAGTAAAAACATTCCCGCACTGGAGGCAAGCACAGCATGCTGAGGGCCAGCACTCTACCACAAGCAGGGCGGATACGGAGCATCCTGCATCCTGGATGTTCGCTGCTGATAAACCTCAGCCATGGAGATCCAATGATTATGGGATTACTGGAGTCTCAAGGCCCCTTATGCCTCACACCACCCTTCCCTTGCTTTTGCCAGGTTACATGTGCAGTTTGATTTGGGGCAGTAAATGAACTTTAACAATAAGAAGAAGGGTTATGAGTCCATGTTTATATTAATTTGTTCCAGCAGGAAAGACTAGAGAGAGAAAAGGTCAGATAAGCATGACAAATGCATGTGATTTTGAATAATTAGTTCAATGTGTAAAGTCTGCAGCTGAAAACTTTACTAACAATATTCAGAATTTTAAGTTATAGGAGCAGCTAGGCACGCATGCATGCATCATTTATGAAAAAAAAAGTTCACACAAAATTCTTTCTCTTAGACAAAGAAGAGTAATTTTTAAATTCAAAATTTAAATATTGTGTATGGTCATAACATTTCTGATTATCAGACATTACTGAGAATAAATGATATGTGTAATGATTGTTTTTAATCCTCTTGTGCAAATTACCTAAATGGAGAAAATTTGTATTTGTGTTAAAATATTTTTGGGACCCCTAGACTCCAGCATAGGTGCCATTGTAAAAGAATGGTTTGTCTGTCACACAGTGACCTACGACCTCAGGTGTCCATCTCTGGACCTTGGGCTTGCCATCCTTGTCTGGCCTGACGATGACGGTGCTTCTGGATGCCAATGAAGGGTCTTCGTCAAAGAAGTTGAAGGGTCGGAGAAAGAAGCCCACCGAGTTGCCGGGTGTTGCCGTGTTGGGGATATCTTCTGAGTGAGGCACATGTAGGAAGCCAACTGTTACCCAGGCGACCAGGTCCTGCACACAAGAGAGTAAACATTACATCAGAATTTTTAGAGTAGGAAAAATAAACGAAAATGTCAGCATTTGTGAATTACCATGATCGTGTGTGAGAGCAAACTTAAACCACTGACGTAACCTCTCAGAAAAACACCACCACCCCCGAAATGTAAACCACATTTGGAATACAAAGGAAGCCATCTGTTAGTGAATTGTGACTTCTTGCACCAGTAAAAATGGACTGTGCAGCTCATTTTTTTGAGACACTTGCCATATCTCAAAAACAATGTAGTAAAAATGCTCATTGAATTGTTACAGTGGTTTGTGATCATTATCATTGTGGACAAAACTACTGTCCTCTGACTGTCATACTATAAGCATATTGTGGAAATGTGTGACATACATGAACAGGGAATGTAGATGTATCAAGATTGATATTCACTACTGTACCTGGTTGACTATGTCTTCATTGTTGCGGATGTAGTCCTCAAAGGATACAACAGGCTCCCAAGGGTCATTCTGGGTGTAAATGCTGCTGCTGGTTGCTTCACTATCTTTATGACGAGTCACAGCCAGAGGATATCTGAGGAGAGAGTCCACCAGTCATCAGTGTTTATGAAATCTGCTTCATGGAGAGAAACAACACTTCTCAGTCTGCCAATAAGTAATTTCAAAAGTGGGTCATTGTTTTTCTAACCAAAGATTAACCCCTTTGATCCCACTGATCCTCCATTGGGTCAAGCATTGCAAACTGTGTTGTTGCTAAAATTATGTGCACATAGATCCCAACATGTCCAAAGATACAATATATAACCACATAAAATGACTGACAAGCTATCTGCAATGGTAGCACCTATAACAGTGTCATCCTGGGGTTAAATATTGTCCCAAAGTTATAACTATTACTTTTTCTTTTCTTCTAGCAACATAATGGGAAAAGATTACCTTGACCAACTGATGCCATTTTCCTCTCTCCAGCCTCTTGGAAGAACACTGTGGGCATGTGAGTTAAATTGAATACGATAACTCCTCTGGTGTCCCCATTTATTTTTCTCATTGGGGTTGGTAAAGTGCAAATAACGAGGGAACTTTTTGCCAAAGCGGAAAGCAGCTGATCGCTCAGTCTTGTGTTCTGTCCTTTGGAGTTTGGACTGGACGACAATATTCTCTGGGCTCCAGGGATTCGTGAAGTTGACAAATTTCAGACCCACAGTCTCAAAGCTGTTCTCTCGACCTGTGTCACAGTGAGGGAGCTTTCAGGACAAGTTGATGTGAAGATGTTGAAACATGCACTTTAAAAGTAGTAGAAGACAGATTTTACAAGATTAAGTTAGTGACATGCACATGGGGCATAGCCTTGATCACACATTTCAACAGAAAAGTTGCACAGATTGAATAGACCAAGACTTCTTTATGACAGGATAAAGTCCAAAAGCATTTTTATCTGGAGTGTCAACAATAAAATACTTCAAAGTTAAACTTAGTGTGCCCTTATTTCATCTACTTTCACCACCTTCACAGCTTTAAATTTAATTCAAAGCACTTTAAGTTCTCCAACTTACATAAAGGACATAAATTGTATGTTGCATAAAATTTCAATATGGCTGTAATTCATAGGCTACTGGGCTTGAGTTTGAACCTTTTTTAATATAGATGGTCAATAGTCAACAAAGAGTTGCTGTTTTAAAATTACTTGGTAAGTACCGTATTGTCATTCTTACCAGCAATATCCAGGTCCACCTTATAATGGATGAGATGTGTGTGAAGGTTACCCAGCACATAGTTGTACACCTTGGTACCATAGTGAAGGCCGTTAGGTGTAAAGAAAGTGGCGTGGATGTATCCGGTAGCGCTGACCTTAACCTCCATTACCCCATTTTGGTAGAAAATGAAGTCCCAGATGTAATCATAGTTATAAACTGTTGAGGTTGTCCGCATCACTAGCACAGTGTTTTCCAATCCTCCAAAGAAGTTGTATCCCCCCTGGAAGTTGGAGTTGAAATGTCTCCTCAGAGGCATAGCAGTGGTCATCTCAAAAATACAGAGTGCATTTTTGTGGTGCACAGGTTTGTCTGTGTCAAAGTAGTGGTAAAGGTCAACAAAAGTGGCAATTTCTGGACAGTCTATTCCAGGTGCCAGCTCGAAGGTTGAGGTTCCCATTGCCCAGCCAGCGTCAATGTACTTTGTTTGCATGGCAGCTGGAGTATCACCGGAATAAAAGGCAATAGCTTCTTGCAGGCTGATCTCATAGGCAATCCTTTCTCCATTAAAGCGGAGGTCAAAGACTTGAAGTCCAGCTGATGAGCGGACTCTGTAGGCGAACGACCATCCAGAATATTCAACAAAATTGTTATCAATATGATAGCGAGGCCCCTGGGGCTCCACAAGCTTCGGCCCATGGATATTAGTGGGGGTGTTGCTCTGACCCCGAGGGATGTAGGTGGAGAAGAGGTCACTGTCGTCATGATCAGGCAGTTTGACCTTCTCCACATCTCCTGATTCATATTTTGCTATCAGCTCCTCAACACTGTCAAAGTACATACTGTTGTACCAGACCTTCTCAACAGTCCAGTTTTCTGGATCCAGGTCCTGGTGGTTGATCATTATCTCAAACCCAACTGGGTGGATGAAATAACCTTCTACAAACTTCTGCAACATGATCCAGCTTCTCCTCTCACCCGGACCCAACCCACGGGGGGCAATGTCTGAAAACGTCAGGCAGCGGTCAGAGCAGTTAGTGAAGGAAAACCCTCCTGTGGTCTCAAAAAGAAGCTTGTGGGCAATAGTTGTTATCTTTGTGAGCATGTTAGTAATATGGTGATACTCTACAGAAGTAATAGGCCTCGATTCAAACTTGATAGGCCTATCACCCTTAAACGTCTTGATTGTGTGGGACTTTGGGGATGGCAGAGGACTTACAATGTACTCAGAAATGTTGGCCTTGGTCTGGTTCCCAAATTGGATGATCACACGGGCTTGACGTGTGGGTTTGGCCTGTCCACGGTCGAGAGCTCTCAGGGCTTCATGCTTCTTTGGCAGATGTAATTCTATCAGTAGGATGCTATTCTTCTTCATCGTATTGCTACGGGCATCAGTGAGCCTCAGCTCTGGAATACCATGCAGGTAGGCCCGGACAGCTTTCAACTCACGAACTGTGAGGTCAGCAAACATGGGGGCACCATGATGAGCCCACTCTCTTAATCTGGATGTACTACAACCAGCCAAGCAGACCAGTTGCAGTAGACAGAGAAGCCTCATGGCTGCAATATAATAAGAAAATAATATTCAGCATGAATTTAATTAACAAAAAAGAAAAAATGGATCTGGCTCTGTTTCTACTCACCCAGTTTTTAGATTTGATGTCTTATAAACTAAAGATCAAAAAGAGGAATCATCACTAACTTTTCTTTCTTTTTCTCATCACAGCTGGATACACAGTTATTAACTTTTTTTCTTTTTACTCTATTTGTTTTTATTGTATCAGTCTCCCCTCCTACTTCCTCCACAGGAACACAGATACAAATTATCAGCCTCCACTATAATACCATTAGATTCAACATCGCTACATGCTGCTAATAACTGAATGAACAGCTACAAAGCTATCTTGCAGGATCATTTTGTTCATAAAATTAGTTGTTATCAAACTAGAACGTCAGCCTAGAAACAGAAGAGATGGAAAGAGTTCTTAGCTGAATTATTTTGTTTGAATTTATTGTATTTTTCTCATCATGTCAGAAGTGCTGTGTTCACACACATATTTACTGATGATGATTTGCACACAGGAAAATTTAACATACATAATATGATGAGCTTTGAGGCTTCACTTTTGTCACTGGCACTGCTCCAACGAGAATGAGAACAGGTTGAGTCAAGATTGGAGTTGTTTTTTCACACATGTAAACACACAACAGGAGATTCTCCATGTCAGGCATGTTCTCTCGTGTTCACAAAAGACGAGACACAAAGAGACAGACAAGCAGCACCATGCAGCACTTCTGACCATCAGGAGGAAAGTGAGAAATATAAACCTTTAGGTTAATAGATGTGTGCCGCGAGAACATGAACGTGAAAAGGGTTAATTGCGTGAGTCTCATGGTCATTGTGTGAAAGCTGAACGAGTCAGTCAACGTAACACCGTACAAAGTGAGGAGTGAGCAACATAAGTCCAAGTTAATGTGCCCACTCACCAGTAGTTGTGGCCCTAAGCATCTATGTGCACTGTCTACACTTAGAGGATAAACTCCCATGTCAATTTTAACAAGTTCTTAATGCAAATTTGACACATTTGGTTTTATAACATGCATTTGCATACATAGTTCCATGCTTCCTTGAGAAACATTTATAGCTCGATATCATGAGAAGAGAAACAAATCAAGCTACTGTACCTGTAGTCGTCCTCCTGCTCCAAGTACTTTTTAAATCAAGTTTTATCAGTGCAGTCCTTCCTGTTTCAGCAATCGAAGAAGACTATCTTATGCAGACTGCCCCTAATGTTTAACCTCCTATTTAGCAGTGACGAAGGCTGATTGGCCAACAGTGAGTCATAAACATGATGAAATAATAGGTGCAGGTTTTAGATAATCCTGTAGAAGGCAAGATAAATGTATTTTTGCAGCACCTTAAGAAGAAACAGAAGACAGAAAAACTATATAAAACTACTCATACTGTGTAAAACAAAGATAAAAAATAAAATAAAAAGGAACTAAATAACCAAAATAGAAGAATAATAGAAGAAAAAATAAGAAGTCATCTGGTGATAAGTATCATATAAGTATCCAGTACTGTCCATGTGATTTTGGTAAGTGGGGGAGTTTGTTTTACCATTTACCATAACCCAAAGCACTGGTATTTTTTAATCTGTCTGGTGTTGTTCAGGGATCTTGTTGTTGAGTTCTCTATGATGTCGTTTTATGTTTTTAAAAAACTAAATTTAAATCAGAAAAAGAAGAGGCCCAAATGGAACCTTGGTAAGACCATTATTAAACTAGTTTATCACTTTGCAAGAAAGCAGTGCTTGTGATTTGGTAACAGGTCCAAGTGTTATAGTTCAAGGAACACATCAAATATTTATGTTGGACAAGGATCTCTAACCTGAAGCCTTAAAGAATCCAAATGATTTGCTTGTTTTAAGGGGGATTTACAATGCAATGATGATATAGTGACAAATATATTCAAAAATATTCGCCTGTAGATATTACCTTTGTTCAAATTTAGTAATAGCAATTTCTTTTAGACACAAGTCTCTAGAAAAGCTTCTCAGACGTTTCAAAACAACAGAATAATGTGGACTTTAGCATCAACCAGAAACTGTGTATACAATTTAGATCTGTTTAGTTGTTTTAACCTTTTTTAACTGTGTGCATTGATTCTGATTGATGTTTTGCAATTTACAATACTTTTACTGGGGCCATTATGAACCTTGTCCTCTCAAGTGAAATAAAATCTAAATCATTAAAGATTTATAACTGACACTGTGGTTGTTGTAAAAGTAAATGTGATATACTTTTACTTTGCTCTTATTTTTATATAGTAAGTCTTTTGACACACATTTATACCTGAATCAACTGGTTTTGCACATTGAGGCAGAATATATGAAAATGCCACAGGGCTGACACAGTAACTGACTGCATGCCAGTGAATGTACACTGTGGGCAAATCAGTTTCAATGTAGATTGCTGCCATTTCTATGGTTCTCTGTCAGTCATATGTGGGTCTAGTTATGGCAATGTATGTCTATCAGTCAGACTGTCCATCACTTTGATCCAGACTTAAATATCTCAACAACTATTTGGTAAAGTCCCTAAAGGTTGAGTCCTGTTGACCTTGGTAATCCCCTGACTTTTTATCTAACGACCAAAGCAGAGCTTTTCCAAATGTCAAAGATGTAGGAGACGTTTATGGTTCTCAAAGGATGTATCCCATGGCCTTTGGTCACCCCCTGACTTTTACATTTTGGTTTTTAGTGAATCATCTACAACTATTTTGTATTTTGGATGGATTAGCATGAAATTTGGTACACACATTTAGACATCTTACAGGATGAATTGAGGTAACTTCACCTAACTTTTCATCTAACGCCATCATCAGGTCAAATTTGAATTCATCCAGTGCTACCAAATACCTTAAAAATTGTGATGAATGAAAGAAAGATTCCCATCAGCCTCAGCTTAGCATAGTGGCCTTGGTTGTTTGTAGAGTGCAAGTATCAAGGCCATGTCCTGGATCTGGATTTGGGTTTGTCTGACCTGAGTCCTTTGCTGCGCGTTATCCATACTTACCCTGCCCTGCCTTTCCTGTTGCTGTCAAACAAAGTAAGTGAAAAAACAAAATAAGAATAAAAGAATTGCCATTGTGATCATTTTAGCATGGTGATGTTAGCATTACCACAAAGCACCACTTTGTTTCTACACATCCAAACCTTTCTTCTCTATCCAAACTCCTCTCACACTTGATGAAGCAGTGAACTAACAAGTGACTGTAGTATTTTGCCTCATCATTAAAGCAATCCTAGTGACATCATGAGTTTCCTCTCCTCTGGGGTCTAGCTAAGGTGTTCTGTGGTGACAGCTGTGTTTGAGCCTTCTCACAGGTCAGGAGGTCAGACTTGGGATATTGGTGAGTCTAAAAGCCTTTAGTCCCCATGTCTGTTGACATGGTTCATTGAATAAATGCCCCCATCATCCTTCCTGAAACGCCTCTCTTTACGGGATTAGGCTCTGACAAACATCTCTTTATTCTGTGGCTGAGTCTCCTCCACCCCCGCCATCACCTACAGTGTCCTGTAACGTTTGACGGGGCGAGTTTAGAGGATGTGTCCGTCACAGGTCCGGAGACCAGTGCCTTCTCTCCCAGCTGTGACCTTAGCACTTACATCCAATGGCAGCAGGTTCAGATGCTACTGTACGTCCCATGAGTCACCCCCCGCATTTAAAACCCTGCATCTGGGGCTCCGCTCCACCCATAAGGCAAAGTATCACTTCACAGAGGATCGTGTCACATACTGTCGGACAGAACAAAAAAAGAAACATAGTGTTAAAAAAGGACTGTGAGGCCACAAAAACGTGTTAATATTGGTTAAAAAAAACCAAGGACAGTTTAAGCACTTCAAAGGTAAGTGCACCTTTTGTTAATTGTAGTAGGAGTCAGATATTATAAAAATATATAACCATATAATGTATAAATTTCAAGGAGTTTTATATTAATGTGTATTCAATTCATACAGAATGGTTTAATGACTCATGGCTCTGATTGGTTAAAGTCATGAGGCTGTAAATGTCAGAAAGAATTTTCCCTTTTTTCTCATACTTTTTGTTTTTCAATCTTCAAGGTAACATTGAAGATTCAAATTCAGGAGACAGAAATGGAGACACTACTACTGGTTCTACTTGCACTGCAGAAAGTGATGGGAATGGGGTGAGTATGATTCAGACCAGTCAAAGCAGAATTAATAATTTAAAAATGAATAAAGAAAAATATTTACTTGTAGACACTATAGAAAAGTAAAGACAGAAGGAATGTAAGGAAGAGTGTAGAGAGATAAAATGTGAAAACAGTCATAAGTCACTTGTCTGAGTACACACTATACAGACCACTGAAAGAGTAAAATAACCCTGTTTAAAGCTCTAGTAAATTCATGTGAAAATAATGCATCACCAGGCATGATGGTGCTTATTTATTTCACTAACCCACTCACCAATTCTATTTAATTACAGTGGGTATTTGAAGCCTTAAACTCACAGAATTTAATTCATTTTTGAATTGAAGGTGAAGTGGTTAAGATTCACATTTAAATGGTGTTCTCAATTTAGCTTGAACTGAAGTAAATGAATGAATGTATGAGCCTACTGTAGTGCTAAACGTCCTGCTATTATTGTTTGATAAGACAAGTGATATAAAAAAAGGAATCAGCTTTACCGTCAACCCTTTACCAACAGGGTTGGTTTCTATATGTGAGTAAGGGACTGATATATCTGTTGCATGCCATAAACATTACATAAGAATATGATTCCAATGTGGAGCCTCTTTTAGTATCTACTGTACCTAAACTATTCATGAATATACACAGATAGCTGACTAAATTTGCCTGTCCTAGTATGTCTTTTATAATGAGGATCTTACAAGTAGTGAGTAGAATTTCAGGCATGGAAGACGTTCAACATGAAGTATTAGAGAAGAGATTAAATCTATGCATTGTGCCGCAGACACTGGTGTGAACACACGGTGGAGGAGAGCGTGGAGCGAGTCCTGTCCCCACGTCTGCAGGTTGAAGTGAGCTGTTCTGAGGTGTATCAGTATAACACCCAGGGCTGGAGGCTCGATGTGGACAGGATGCGCATCAAGCATGGGGGTGATGATGGCATCGCGCTATACTACAAACAACAGGGTCACAAGGCATCCTGTTTCTTGTTCAAGTAAGTCTGTCAGTTAGCCTGTCTCAAACCATTAAGGCAGAGTGGAAGAAGATAACTTCTGTTGTGCGATTTTCTACCCATTTTCTACCTAAGTTCACCCAGTACTGCATTGATGCTATATTGTTTTTTCATATGTAAACGGAACATAGTGACCTGCATGTAAGCGTTGCAGGCAAACCAATAATAAGTGTGCTGATTGGCTGCCCCTGCCCTCATTCAAGTAACTAAACGTCCTCACACCAACAGTGACTCCTGTTGGATGGTAAGGGCAGCTGTGTGGAGACGGGTGTGATCGAGGTGGAATAGTAAGATCACACTGTATGTGTGTGTTGCAACCTCCAGATGAAATATATGGACAAGTAATGCAGTGCAGGAGATGTGCCTTTATAAAAGTAATGCCTGTGACATGTTTCCTTTAAAGGTGTGTTTAGTCACAGTATCCACTGAACTTAGATCAAAGCGTAACATGTTAAATACCTTTATTATACAGTATGGTAGTTGAATGAATACACACGTGAATATATTAACTTTTCACCTGATGTGTCCATTGATCTCAGACCCCCAGAGATGGAGAGACAGATGGTTAACAAGACCGTGAGGGCATGCTGTGAGGGCTGGGCCGGACCACGCTGCTCTGAGGGTGAGGATCAATATATCAGCTCCATGTGCAGTATAATTTTTACATGTGGAATGAAACATTGGACAAGCAAGCCTCATGATTTAAAATACCACAAATGTGCTGATGTATATGTGAATGTGTTTCTTTATTCTTGTATCATCAAAACTGGTTTGTTCAAAGCTCAGGCTTTCATTTTATCACAAGAAAGAAAGAACTACTTTAAATGAACTACAGTAGATCAATGATTTTTCATGTGCTATTTTGAATTTAATTAAACAAAACTCATCTATCACAACTTTATCATTTATTTCAAATATCTAAAGGATTTCCCTTTGGACTCTCATTTTTTCATTCTGCTTCTCTCCATTAACTTCTTTTTCCTTTTTAACCTTATCTTTCTGTCCTCTCCTTGTCAGGTGTGGGCGTGCGTGGCCAGTGTTACTCTACATGGAGTTGTCAGGAGTTCCCTGGAGTTCATAACTCCTCATTGATGCAGATGGAGCAGTGCTGCAGCAGCCTGTGGGGGCTGAGCTGGAAGAATGCTTCTGACCAGACATGCTTTTCTTGCACCTACACTCTTCTTCCTGGTCAGAGAACATAAATGCACATGTGCAAATAGTGGACCTGTCTATCTGTTTAGGATGGTATTCAAGCATTCATTTGGCACAAATCTCTCTTTTAGTAATCTTTTTTTATGTGGTGAAAATTCTGCTGCTGGTCACTGCTTGTATCTATGACAACATTACATGAGGGTTAAAATATACACACTCCCTCCTCTCTGTCTCGTCTCCAGACTCCCAGTCCTCCCCTTTGGTGCGTGGTGGTCTGCTGGGTAGCGTCAGGGTGCCTCAGAGCTCAGCCACCTGCATGTCATGGGGAGGAGCCCACTACCGCACTTTTGACAGGAAGCACTTCCACTTCCAGGGCAGCTGCACTTACCTGCTAGCTTCATCTACTGATGGCACTTGGGCAGTCTACATCAGTACAGTGTGTGACGGGAGAGGAGACTGCAGTAAGGTGTGAAATATGGCTTTGATAAAGTTGTATTATTAGTTGTATATTCTTATACTTTTCTAGACTTTTCCCAGTACTGGCCATAATGTAACAATAGTTAATGGTGTTAACATTGTGGAGCTTAGCTAGTGATGGAAATGTCTTCTTATAACTCATTATAAACATGTTAATGTGTCGTCAACCCTCTGCTTCCAGGCTTTGAGGATGATGCTTGGTCTAGATTTGGTTTCAGTTCATCACAGGAACTTAACACTGAACAACCTACCTGTTCCAAATGGAGAACCACTCTTCCAAAATGGTAAATTATTTTCAGCTGTCAGTAAAGCTGTCAGCCAGTGCTGGTCAACAAAACATAACTGCAAAATTCTGCCAAACAACTCTTCTGTTGGTCTGTGTTACTAACAACCATTCTTTCTTTACTTTTTACAGGAGTGAGTGTTCATTGGCTCGGAGACTTTGTGTTTGTGGAGAGCGGCGTGGGAGTACGAGTAAAGTTTGATTTGAGCAACACAGTTTACGTGACAGTGACTGCCGAGCACCTGGCGGCCACTAGGGGGCTCTGTGGAGTCTACAACAACAATGCTGATGGTGAGTAAAGTACAGATGCAAGCCCACACACACTCTCTAATTCTTTGTTTCATGTTCACAGTTTTAATGTTTACACACATTTGATAAGCATCAGTAACCTGTTTGTGTCTTGGTGCCATAGATGATTTCACTACAATGGCTGGAACTGTATCTCAGTACGCGGCCAGCTTTGGCAACTCATGGAAAGTTCCTGACCAGCAGAATGAAGTACTGCACTGAATACATTGAATGAGTATTTCACTTTCTTGCAACATTATAACTTTTTTGAGTTCTGCAACACTTCTACAATATATGAAATAAATGGCAGCATGTCTCATGTTTCCTTCAGGGATGCAGCGATGCGGCTGAGCTCGGTCACAGCTGTGATGTTTCAGGAGACCCTGCCTTACGCAGGCAGGCAGAGTCAATGTGTCACCGACTGTTGGAAGACCCCTTCAAGCACTGCCACCATCGGGTCAGACACCCCTGATATGCATCACAGTCACATGGCGTTAGAGATGTTTGCTAACTTTGTTTTTCACTTGATGGTCTTTGACTTGAGTCTGTGGAGAGCTATAAATCAAAGTACTCCTCAAAGTCAAGAATTTACCAGGTATCAAATGTTGAGCAATCGTTGAGCAATTCCAAGAAATGGGTTGCAACTGATGCAACACAGGCACAAAGCACTAGGTAACAGCTGCCTGTCAGTGTCCCAATCAATTACTTAATTTAGTTCAACTGAAATGAATGAATGAGTGTAATAAAATTCTGGTTAATACTTAACGAATTAAGATATGGCTATGCACCTATAGTCTGCCTCTTTCTGGCTTTACTTATCAGTTATTATTGGTACACTCATTATGTATTTGGCATCGTATACTATTTAATGCAGGTTTACTGTTGAATAACTCATAAGTGACTTTCTATCTTGCAGTTGGACCCAACAGCATACATAGACACCTGTCTCTACCTGTATTGTAGCCTGCCACCCAAAGAGAGGGAGTCTGCAGTGTGTGACACCTTGGCCAGCTATGCCCGAGAGTGTGCCCAGCAACATGTCATCATAATGTGGAGAACATCTACACTATGTGGTAATGAAATAGATTTTAGTTTAGTTAATCATTCTTAAAGTCATTGAGCTGACTCAGTTACATACAGTACAAATAATATCTAAAGTTAGCTGGTTAGGCTTGTCATACCAGATCACGTAATGTTGTAAGCTCAACTTAACTTTTCATTTGAAACAGATGAATGTTGTGTTTCTTTTCCTTTAAAAGTTACATAAGTCTTGCTGCCAGCAATTGTGATTTGGCCTAATACAAAGTGTGTTATTCACATTATTATCAGCCATTTTTTAAACTTCCCAACTGAATACCCATCACCTCACCACCTGCAAAAAAACATAAAAGACCTGTACTAGAACCAATGTTTGGACTGTCTATTATGGGCTACTGGAGAGACATGGTGGTTCAATGTGGTGGACTCCGTAGAAGTCTGTGTCTGTTGATAAAAGGGGATATTATACACTAATGCAAACATACATGTCTTCCATATTCTGTAAATAGATCCCCCTAAATCTTACATATGGATTGAACACATAGAAGAGGTTTTCAAAGCAGTCAGCAAAAGAAAATAAAGGCGATGGAATGTTCAGCGTAATGGGTAGACTCTCACTCAAAAGCACCAATATGGTCCTTTAGCTCTGGTCCCTCCTCTTTTTCTTTATCTTTCCAGGTCGTGTCTGTCCAAGAGGTCAGGTGTTTTCAGACTGTGTGTCCTCCTGTCCCCCAAGCTGTGCATCTCCACAGCCTCCTGGTCCTGCTGCAGCCATGGGACAGTGTAGGGAGGAGTGCGTGGGGGGCTGTGAGTGTCCGCCGGGCCTCTACCTTCACCAAGGACTCTGTCTAAAAAGAGACGATTGTCCTTGTTTCCATCGCAGAAGGACCTACCAGTCAGGGGACATGATACAGCAGAGATGCAACACCTGGTATGGAAAACTGTTTGCGTGTTTGTCCTCAACATTCTCTGTCAAGCATTCTCATTCTTCCATTTCTGACTTCCCAGTGTGTGCAGAGCAGGCCAGTGGCAGTGTACTGGTGAAAAATGTGCAGCCCAGTGTAGCCTAATGGGGGCACTACAGGTGACCACCTTTGACAAAAAGAGGTATTCACTGCAGGGAGGAGACTGTCCTTTCACTGCAGTGGAGGTGAGATAGTTACATTGTTACATACACTATAATATGCAATTGTGTGTGTGTATGTGTGGCAACTTTTGTGCTGATGATCTGTGTGTGTTCAGGATTTTGTTGACAGGAAGCTGGTGGTGAGTGTGCGCTGTGGGGATTGTTCAGCAGGAGGAGGTGGAGTAGGAGGAGGAAGAGGAGGATCGCTGGGTTGTTTAAGGGAGCTGTCAGTCACAGCACTCCGCACCACCATCACCATCACAGACACTGGTGAGTTAGTTATACACTGACTTGACTACTTATATAATGAAATACTACAACTACTCTTAACTTGAGTTTTGTTGTACATCCACAATCAAAATGAATCTGTAGATAAGCTCACCCAAGTAAATCAAAATGAAATTGATAAGTGGTGATACATTTTTGTCAAACTGTTGTGAAGCTCGGAGTGTGGTGGCTTTTTTGGTAGTCCTGCCGCTTCCCGGCTAATCCAAAAATATGCAAAGATGTGGAGCATGGGTGGAGCTGAGGCAGGCTGAATGAAGCCTGGGTACTTTTCACTTGTAATGGTACCCACCTGCCGTGCTCTTAATTATCCATCCATCCATTTTCTGTAACCACTTATCCTCATCAGGGTCACAGTGGGGCTGGAGCCTATCCCAGCAGACTTTGGGACAAGAGGCGGGGTACACCCTGGACAAGTCGCCAGTTTATCGCAGGGCACTCTTAATTATGCATAACTTTAAGCAATTTGAACAGTTGCCATAAACAGGGAAATTAGCTATAGAAAATATTACATATACAAAAATATTTTTTTTACCAGACTGTAAACATGTTTATTTCTGCTGTGAAGTTTTAATATGGGGACTTATGGAGACTCATTTTGCAGCTGGCCTCAAGTGGCTGTTCGGTTTTCGACACTTTCACATTGGCTTTCCCTCACAGCCATGGAGGTTGCCACTTTTTCCACTGTTCTAAGTATTTCTTTTGAATGTGTTCACTGCCCTCTGATTGCTTACAGTTGATACTGTTACTTCCAGGTATAGTGACATTGAATGGCCAGAGGGAGACTTTACCTGTGGTGACAGGGGACCTGGTTGTACGTCGTGCTTCTTCTTCATTTCTCCTCATCCAAACTTTTGGAGCCCAACTTCTCTGGCACCTAGAAGGACCTTTGGCCCTCATTACCCTGCAACCTGGCTTTGCAAATAAGGTGAGCCTCGTGTCTCATAGGTTTCTTTCATTGGACTGGCTGCACTGCAGACATTTTGATTTGTCAAAGCAGGAAAAACAAAAAACATGGAACATGATAAACAACAATGCACACCTGTGAGTTTCCAGCTATGACATGTCAAAATGTCTGCTGTGCAGCCAGTCAATTGTGCCCTTTGAGGCCCAAAGTGGATCAAGTATAAATCTTGCACTTTCTGAACACGCTCTACTATATTTAACTATGGTCGAGGGATGGAAAATGGCCATAAATTGAAACTCTGATGAAACAGTCACCATAACTGCCCCCCCACCATGCGTGGAATTGTTCCGTTGTTTGGGCTAAAATCTGTAACTTCTGTATTCAAGGTGCGTGGCTTGTGTGGAACGTTGACCTGGAACCAGCATGATGACTTTACCACCCCTGAAGGAGATGTGGAAAACAGTGCCTCATCCTTTGCAGGGAAATTCACTACAGAGCACTGCAATCTACCTAAAGGAGCTCCACCTGACCCCTGCACCACATACACCCAGAGGAGACAGTATGCAGAGACACTGTGCTCCATCATACACAGCCCTGTCTTTCAGGTAGTTCACATGGAGTGTGTTAAATCTTTCGCTGTCTCAGGAGGGAGTTTATCTTGGTCTGTCTCCCTCTCACAGACCTATCTTTCTGGTTTTGTAGGTGTGTCATGACGTGGTGGAGAGGGAGCCCTACTTCCGTCTCTGTCTGTCAGAGGTTTGTGGCTGTGTTGCACAGAGGGCCTGTCACTGCACCGTACTTACTGCCTACACCCGGCACTGTGCTCAGGAGGGCGTAATTGTCCATTGGCGCAATCAGACCTTCTGCCGTAAGTGGAGAAACCATTGGTTTTTCATGTTGTCCATTACTGGTTACTATGGTCATATGGCAGTAGAAATGTCTCTTTCTTTTTGAATCAGGTGACCATAGATTGATCGATATGGTTTGATTGATTGGTTGTCCTGTGCGTAATCCTAGACACCTTTGATAGGATGATTGGTCCAAGATACAACAAACACAGAACACAGTTATAGTATTTCCCTCACGTCACATGACTCGCAAAAGACTTGCCATATAAGTTGACTTTGACTTTAACGTCACTTACTTACGACCTCACTTGAACTTGTACCTTCACAACCTCTAAGGTTGCTACCACAAGTCTATGGTGGCACCAGTAGTAAATTCAGAGACAGCTCAGACATCTAGCCAAATATTCAATTTGTTGACTGACTTGAACTAAATTGATCACAAAGATATATTGAGGGAAGAGGACTTAAATCTAAGGTGTTGTCTGTGCTGTTTAGCTGTCATGTTGTTGGCAGCACTATTTTGACCGTACAAAGCTTCAGTTAAGAATTTGTGCCTGTGTGCACCCTCATGTGCAAGTTACAAAGACTGAGAAACCCTTTACAGAATTTGGTACCATTTAGGTTTTAACCTTTAATACAACAATCACAAATGGCACCAAGCTATTTTGTAGTTTTCAGAACCTTTCCTCCTGTATTGTCTTTTCAGCGGTCCAGTGTTCGGGGGGTCAGGTTTACCAGGAATGTGGTCGTGCCTGTGGGGGCTCCTGTTCCGAGGCCCGGACCTGCGATGATGATACTGATGGTGGAATGGGTTTTAGGACGTGTGTTCCAGGTTGCCAGTGCCCACCAGGATTAGTGCAGGACCAACAGGGCCAGTGTGTTCCCATCACTATGTGTCCCTGTGTGCAAGGAGACAAGATGCATCAGCCTGGGGCTGTTATTCAGAACAACTGTAACACCTGGTATGTAGTCGGGATGAACTTGTTGTTTTTGCTGCACATTTTGATTGATGCTGTATGTCTTCAAAATATATGTTAAAACAGGTTTGCTGGAAATATAATCCAATTTATTGGAATAGTAGAAATTATAACCAAACCACAATAGAAAGGTTTGTCGTTGCCACTTCATTTTCAAGATCTGTCTTTGACTCTTAATGGCAGAATTTCACTTAGATTAAATATTAACATTGAAGAACAGATACAGTTCTCTTGCAACTAGGCCACAGACATACCAAACCTGTTAAAGAAAACATAGTAGTCATAGTAGAGGTTAATTCAGTTCAACATCTCACTGACCCAACTGTAGAAATGTTGTAGCACATCATAAAAACAGCCCTTTCTATTTTATGGCCATCAATGCTTTTATCATGTGGTAGTTGTGATAAAGAATCAGAGACCGTAAGCATATCTTTTCCATTGTTAGTAGAGCAGTGCTTTGATGTAGCTACAATATAATATTGGCACAGTTTCATGAGCATGATTCAGGTATTTTTGAATGAGCCTTTATTCAATTCTACTTAAGTGCTGACAAAGTCATAAATCAAGTAAGAGAGTTTTATTGCAGATCTATTATCAGCTGAACTAACAAGTCTCAAGTTTGTTTTTGAGGACAATATAGAAGGCCAAGGGTCACTGTGACAGTGTGTTTGTGTGTAATAAGTACATGATATTTTGACAGTGGATTTTTGGATTTGATCACATTACCTTGTTAGTATAGTATTATCCTGATGTTTTCCCCACATAAACTTAAAGCCACCATGTATAGAATTAATAATTTCAATGATGCTATATTCACATTGCAGTGTATATGAACTGAAATATGTATAGGGTGCCTCTGAATGACTGAAACTGCAAACTGTATGTTTACATGAGAGCACGCTATCCCCAGTCCCTGGTGGTGTGAGAGCTCTGATGAAATCACCCTATGATCCTGCTTCCTGATACAGGATAGGTTGATTTCATTGCGTCTCTTCACTACACAACCACAGTGATCATCACCAATCATCAGCCATATGTTAATGACTCAGACTGAGCATTCAGTGTGTGTGTGTCTGTGCAATGTCCATTTTGTACGTGACTCTTTTTCATTGTGTTGTAACTGCTGAGATGTGTCTCTGCACTGACCATTGACCTGAAAAATTGCTAGGTAAAATTTGGATTAGATCATTATCACACCCATAAACTGACATACAGCTCACACATTCACCTTGACTGATCTCTTGAACTCTTGGCTATTGATTCCAGAGGACCGATTTTCATCACACTTCATAGATTTTGTTGTTGCTTCACATTTTACAGCTACTGTTTAGAGTTTAGTAACTGTGAAGTGAAACTTTATTGACCCATAGTAAACTCTCTTGTGCCAGCAGAGATGCTCAAATGATTTACTGACTCCTGATATTCAGTGCAAAGCATGATCACTGAAACAAGCTTTTAATAAGCTTAGTAGCCTTTGTGGCCCTGTTAGGAAATAATCAATATAGGTGTTAATTAATCTAATTAGTTCTTTTCAGATGATGTCACTTCTGATTCTGCTCACTCTCTCTCTGTCTTTCACAGTGTATGTGAGCAGGGACGCTTTAACTGCACTCAGGAGCACTGTGAGGAGGTGAACCAGTGTCCAGGCTCTCTGGTCTACTCTCCACGTTCCTGCCTCCTCACCTGCTCCAGCCTGGACCCTCCTGGCCAACAGCACGACTCCAGTGTTTCACAGCCGAACTGCAGAGAGCCCCTGTCTGGCTGTGTCTGTCCCCAGGGAACTGTTCTACTAGTGGGTTAAAACTCAAATTTAGTTTGACTAGAGGATAAAAGATGTACTTTGACTTTTACACAGGTGTAGTTAATATCATTAACAATGGCTCTGTTTCATTGCAGTTTTCTAGTAAGCCATACACTGAGCCCGGGCCCTGCAGCATAAAGCTAAACAGTCATTACTAATGTAATTAGTTTCACCTGTGATTTTCCTGATGTCACACGCCTAAAGGTCATTTACCTGCATTCATACATTTATTTTCGGGCACATGTAGACTTAATGGTATATTATATAATATACGCTTATTATTTACAACAGTGCAACGGACTCAAAGCAACATTAGCATTCCTTTGCCACATTTGGCAAAAGTAAGTTGAATATTTTCTCTCCTTATAGCTCAGTTTTGCTCTCCAGAGTCTCTTTAGCTAACTGCTAAATGTTCTGCAGTGTTCACCAGCTAGCTAGCTGCTAATTTTGTTTGATATTTGGATGCTAAACAGTTAGGTAAGTTAGCACATAGCTAACAGCTAACTGCTGTTAGTCCACAGCTGCTAGCATCACTTGTTTTCAGAATTATTCACAATGCTCTTATATGAACAGAATTCTTTATTATTCTTTTGCCCACTTTCCACATTTTTCAATGTAGAAACTGCATTCAAATGTCAAAATATCGTGAGCTGTTACTTTTCTCATTATTACCTTTCATACTTTCGGAAATATTCAGTGTTTTCTGCTAAGTTTTGAATGAACATAATGGACAGATTTGACACATTTTCACAGTTTGCCATGCAACTGTTTCAACTCATTAATATTTTTTCACATCTTTCATCTATTTTAGCTATTATTAAACTCCCATTTTCCCATTAAAACTTTGAAAATATTCAACTTTCTTTGAAGCTTAGTCACTAAACCTTTTTCAAAGTAGCCATTTTGACATGAAATAGCAAGTAAACACAGGTGTTTCCAATGGTACTAATTAAGGTTCAGTTCTGTTTATTGCAGCACTTTCCAGCGAGCCAACATGCCCCACAGCAGCACCCTGAATCTGTTTGACCTGAATGGAACAGAACCCTAATTAGTATCTGGAAACACCTGTGTTTACCGAGTATTTCATGTCAAAATGGGCCCGCTCCACCTGGCAGAGGTGGAACTAAGCCATAAAGTGATGTCATGTCATGACCCGATATGGCTGAGTCTTGACTGATGTATGTCTTTTCTGGTTCACTGCAGGGTGATCACTGTGTTCTGCCAGATGAGTGTCCATGCCACCATAACGGTCGACTTTACTACAGCAACGACACCATCGTTAAAGACTGCAACACATGGTAATGTATGCAACTTCCTCATTGCATCACATCTGTTTAACATTGAATTGTCTCAGCTATTCTTCATTCATTCCTGCAGTGTGTGTAAGGAGCGCCGTTGGCACTGCACCCAGTCCGCCTGTGCCGGTGTGTGCGTGGCAACTGGTGACCCACACTATGTGACATTCGATGGGCGCTGTTACTCTTTCCTGGGTGACTGCCAATACGTGCTGGCGAGGGAGACCAGTGGTTTGTTCAGTGTCATGGCAGAGAATGTGCCCTGTGGGAGCACCGGGGTCACCTGCACAAAGTCGGTCACACTCAGCCTGGGAAATACCATCATCCATCTGCTGAGAGGTAGGAGCTGATGATAAGGCATAGGCTGACTATGTTTTAGGACAGCGGTTCCCAACCTGCATTTGGGGGCCTTTTAATTTTATGGGGTGCCCAAAAACTTTAAAAAAATATATACAGTATGCCTATATCTCAACATTTCATTCATTTCTGTGAAGAATTAAATTAAATCGTTATCTTTAAATCTTATAGGATAAGGGCACAGTGAAGTCCTGCACACAAACTTTGTGTGGGAGCCTTCACATACTGCATTAGAAAAGTATACAGTTAAAACACCCAGAGACATCATAGAACAATGGCCAAGTCACACACAAAATAATATTTAAAATATATATATAATCATCTGTGATGTAGTTATTGCATATACTGTTATCAGTAATTCTGTACTGTTATTATAAATAAAATATGTCACTTGGTCCAGGGTTCTCAGTTTAATCAATGCTAGAAAAGGGGACAAAGGTTAAGAACCACTGTTTTAGGAAGTAGTTGCTTGAGGTAAGCTGTCTTGTTTCTGTCCTTTAGGTAAAGCGGTGACAGTGAATGGGATGCCAGTTAGTCTACCAAAGTCTTACGGTGGCAGTGGTCTGCATTTGGAAAGAGTCGGCCTGTTTGTCTCCCTGTCTTCCCGACAGGGGGTCACTCTGCTATGGGATGGAGGTATGGCACATCAACAACTGCAACCTTAGATAATGTCTGTTAAAAGAATTTTCAAATGACCCTTCAATAAGTAAGACTGGAATCGAAGTATCAAAGTTTAAGTTGAATTTATTATTCTTGTACAAGAAGGAGCGTTTAACAGTGCAACACACAAAAGGGGTTACAGAGAAAAAGGCTCCCCGAAGAGCCTTAACAATTAGTTCTTATACACTCTAAAATGGGCTGTCTTGGACACCTCCCCAAAGATACAGATTGCATCATAACATCTTAGTTAGTTCTCTTAATCAGTAATCAGCAGAATATCCCCTTGTTTAAAGGACACCTCCCTGACCTGCCTCCGACCCTTGTTCTGTTCTGAACTTCCTCAACTTATACAAATAGTTGAGCTTTGTCTTACCCTGTCAGCCTCAGCAAATATGCAAATAAAGGGAAGTGCTCACAAGACATGTAAGAAATAGAAACACATACACACATTATATGATTTAAAAACATCTGAAGCCCAGTATAATCCTAATTTTTATAACAATGTCTTATCAAACCCTTTCATGCTCAGGGTCAGTCATATCAGTCTGTCTGTATATTGTGATTTGTTTGTCCATGGTAAAACTTATTGATAGATCTTTCTTCTCATTATTAAAAAATAGAATTTTCCTACAGACTTTTATACTGAACTTTAAACCATTATTACTGTAGACATTAACTGCTGAGGCTAAATGTCCAGGACTGTAGATATACAGTAGTAGTACAGTTAATTAACAAAGTCAGTGGTAATGTGGTTGTTATTCACATGTTGTATCCAGGTATGCGTGTGTATGTACGCCTGGCGGCCCACCTGCGGGGTCGTGTGGGGGGGCTGTGTGGTAACTTTGATGGGGACACAGAGAATGACTTCACTACACGCCAAGGCATCATAGAGTCCACTGCTGAGCTGTTTGGAAACTCCTGGAAGGTCAGCCCTTCTTGCCCTGATGTGGCAGACCAGGACCTCCGAGACCCCTGTGCAGTGAGTTCAGACACACACATTTACACACTCATTTACAGGAATATTAGAGCAAATCTACAGTTTTTTTTCCCACTTTGCTTTTTATTGGTTTTTGCATATACAGGCAGAACAAATAATAACACAACTAACTTGTTCATTCAGTAATACATTTTACTGTACTGTTAACTTAACACTTTAATACTTTAATACACATTAATACATTTTGTCGTGTTCAGCTGAACCCCCACAGGGTGAACTGGGCCAGGAAAAGGTGTGCAATCCTGACTCAGGAGCTCTTCTCTAGGTGCCATCCTGAGGTGCCCTTCCAGCAGTATTATGACTGGTGTGTCTTTGATGCTTGTGGGTAAGTGACAGCACTAGTCTACACTGAGTATCTCAAAAAGATCCAGAGCATTAAGTATCCTAAATCCTATCCTTTAATGTTAATTTTTACCATAGCATCACAGTAATACTGAAGATAACTCATTTTCTGTTGTGTGTGTGTGTGTGTTTCAGCTGTGACTCAGGCGGAGACTGTGAGTGTGTTTGTACAGCTATTGCTGCCTATGCTGAAGAGTGTAACCGCAGAGGGGTTTACATCCGCTGGAGGTCCCAGGAGCTCTGTCGTATGTCAAACTCAAACAATGCATACACACTCAAATACTCACACAGTCTGCTCATCTTTATTCTGTGTTTCTGTAACTGTTGTTTTCTGTCCTGTCTTGCTGTCTTTATTGTTTTTTATCTCGGTTTTCCCTGCAGCTTTGCAGTGTGAGAATGGGCTGGTGTATGATCCCTGTGGTCCATCTTGCTCTCCCTCATGTCCCAGCATCCAGCAGAGTCCATACTCCCAGTGTGATGCTCTCTCCTGTGTGGAAGGCTGCTTCTGCCCTGCTGGCACAGTGCTACATGGTAAGACAGATTTACCAAACTAATCCTGAGGCACTCATATATATACTCATATTTTTTTATATTTATATGCAGATTCCTGTCATTTATGAATCTCCTCAAAGCTCTATGAATAGCAGAGTTGTCAGTTGTCAGTATGTTTTCTGCTCTGCAGGGGAGGGCTGTGTAGTTCCCACTCAGTGTCCATGTGAGTGGGAGGGCTCCATTTTTCCACCTGGAACTAGCATCACTCAACACTGCCAGAACTGGTCAGTCAATCTACATGCTGATAAAAATATATTCCACTCTTTTTTTATATATATAATCATCAAAATTCAAAGTCTTCAAAAGTCAGAGGGGTTTCTTTGCCGTTGTGTGTCCAGTTCCTGTGAGGATGGTGTGTGGCAGTGTGAGGGTGTGGCTTGCCCTCCTCCCTCCCCACCCTGTCTGGAATCAGAGTTTACCTGTGCTGGGGGGCGCTGCATACCCTCCCAGTGGGTGTGTGACAACGAGAACGACTGTGGCGATGGTTCAGATGAGGTCTGCCTATCCACCTGCTCTCCAGACCAATTCCGCTGTACCAGCACGCCAAGGTGAATCCAAACTCACTTTAGTTTATAAGCAAGCACAATTTCTGTGGGTTTAGATTAGGTAGAGTAGCCTGTGGCAAAATAGTCTGAGGAATTAAGGGTTATTTTATATTTTAGATTGGTCAAGTGTTTGTAACTGTTTGTTCTGGCTTAAAGTAAATCTGTTCCCGGCAAACAATGAGAGCTTTCCAGGACTTTGCCTCCCTCACTTTAAATTACTGTGCTTTGTAAAAAGTTTCCAGAGTAATCGCTGCAGCCACTACATTAGGTAGGCTAATAAGTAGGGTAAGTCAACCACGAGGTCATAACCTTAAAGCCTCTATTAGTCAATAAAGGCATTTTATAGCTCATGGATTGCAGTGTTTGTTTTCCAGCCTAAAAACTTTCGGTCCAGAGTGAAACATCTGGATAACTTTGATTGAGTGGATTCCCACAAAATTCAGTAAATACATTCAGAATCTCCAGGAGATGAGTTAGTGAACCTCTGAAGTTTTCACAAAGTTCCACAGACAGGCTTACATTTGTGCTTGTTCATTTTAGTTCATCACAGTGAACCTGATTGGCTTCATGCATTGTTATAGTAAGATTTATGTAATACGTATTTTATGAACAGTTTTGTATGTTAACAAGCTAAAATTCTAAATGTCATGTGCTGTCATTTGTGTCTGTCATTTGTGGAGATCTGTTCTCAAAGGCTCCACTCAGCCGTGTTGAACAAAGTTTAGCATATAATCTTTAACATGTGAGTGTTTGCAAGCTAGCATATTATCACACTAATATTTTAACCTAAACCATACACACACAGACATTCTAATGTGAAATTGCATGTGCATGACAAGTGGTGAGGGTGTAACAGCTAACAGTAAAGCAGCAGCCTTACAGGTTTTCTAATGGTTTTAGACTTTAAGTCAGTTATATGTGAAAGATCAATTTTCCTCAAGTGAATAATGTGAATTGACCCCAACCCTGCAGTGGACCATGTTTGAACCTGGCTCTGCGTTGTGATGGCCACCCAGACTGTGCTGACCAATCAGACGAGGAGTTCTGTGGGCCTGCTACCCCTGTGCCCTTGTGCCCACCGGGGGAGTTTCAGTGTGCCAGTGGAAAGTGTCTGCCGACCAGCCGAGTGTGTGATGGACGGCTCGACTGTGGTTTTGCTGATGGATCTGATGAGCAAGGTAATGTATCACTTTCTTGAGCAGTATACCTTACATACAAAGTTAGCTCTAATGACAAACAACATTACTTGTTATTGTACTTGTGCTTCTTCAGCAGCTCAGCATTCTTCTAACAATTAATGCTTACTTTTCTGTACACTGTTTATGTAACAAACTGTACTTTTGTTGGTCCAGACTGTGGTGTGGTTTGTGATGAAGGGGAATTTCTGTGTGCTGGAGGACGTTGCATTCTCTTCCTCCACCGCTGTGATGGGCATGATGACTGTGGGGACCTCAGTGATGAAAGGGGGTGTGTTTTGAGTTTGGTATTGTAAATGTCTAAATTAGCTGGTTGGTATTTGTTAGTTCTGCTAAGGATGCAGCTTTTAATGCATTAAAACAACAAAAATTGCAACATATTCTTGATGATAGTCTAGTTGATATCTGAATTCTACCTATAGTTACTCATTAAGAAATCAATTAATGAGAATTGTTTGCAAATATTCTTCAGTTCACAACAGATGGATTGATGTTTTTGTTTTGCTTCATGGCAGCACTCCAATCCAATGAATGATGACAAATGTTTTGGCTGTTTTTTAGGTGTGTGTGTGCACCAGGGGAGTTTCAGTGCCCTGGGGACCAGTGTGTCCCTGCAGACAGAGTGTGTGACGGACACAAAGACTGCCCCTCTGGAACAGACGAAGCTGTTTGTCCAAATAAAGGTATAAATAATTATACAGCATTGGCTGTTTCATCACTCACATCCAGCTAATGTAAATTTGTGTCAGCTATAAGATTTTAAGCCATGAAACTTTTTTTGTGTGTGGCAGTGACCTGTGCCCCCAACCAGTTTGCGTGTAGTGATGGTACATGTGTTGGCACCACTACGTTGTGTGATGGAACAACAGACTGTCCAGGTGGAGAGGATGAGAACAGAACCAACTGCTACATCCATATCACAACACCATCACCCTCACCTGTCACCCCGACTGTGCCTACTTCAGGTAATAATAGTCATGATTTAGAGTTTTCAGTTTTTTCAGTACTATGTGTTTGTTTTATATACCCTTGTTTCTCCAGCTTGTAGATCCTACGAGTTCAGCTGTGCCACTGGTGGGCAGTGTGTGCCTCAGGCCTGGCGCTGTGATGGGGAAACAGACTGTATGGATGGGAGTGATGAGCAGCAGTGTGCAGCCCCCTGTGGCCCTGGCCAGGTGCCTTGCATGAGTGGGGACCAGTGTGTGGACTACCAGCAGCTCTGTGATGGGACCCCACACTGCAGGGATGCTTCAGATGAGAGTATCGACAACTGTGGTAAGTTACTGTGAATACAATGTGGAGGAACAAAATATTCAAGGAAACCTTAGAGTTTACATCATCAGGCTACAAGAACCTGTTCACTAACAAGGACCACGCCAATATAGATTCAAGTTTAGATGGGTTTATTGCAAGTGATGGAAAGGGTGCGCCGAGATGATGACTTATAGGAGAGAAGAAGGGATGAAGGGTCGAAGGTATGGAGGGATGAAGAGTCGACGGTATGGAGGTTTGGAGGGTCGAAGGTATGGAGGTATGGAGGGTTGGAGGTATGAAGCGCTGAGGGTCAGAAGTATGAGGCGCAGAGGGCCGGAGGTATGAGGTGCTGAGGGCCGGAGGTATGAGGCGCTGAGGGCTGGAGGAGTCGAGGGTATAAAGGGATGAGGGGATGTAGGGACATAGGTCGGAGGGAGGAGAGAACAGGGTCATTGGTGGATGGAGGTTGACCAGTATCGGGAAGACTGGATGGAACCCGGGAGTTGAGACTCTGGGTGGGGGAACCGTCTCTCCGTAGCTCTATGTCTTAGAGCCCCAAAAGAGAACTTCAGATGGAGAGCATCGCGTGCATGTTTCCGCTGTGGTTGGATTGTTTCTAATGCGGAGACGAGGGCTTCTGACTGTGGGGGTCGGTTGAAGATCGTGACTGGGAACTTGGACCATTTGCCCCCAAAAGGATGGCTACTATGATGACTGGATACGTTTCGTAAATGTAGAGAAGTTAGTTAGGTCTGTTAGTTAGGTAAGTTAGGACCGGGGAAGCATGAAAACATGCGTTAATCAATAGAATCGACAAAAAGGGAGGAGGGATAGGAAGCACGGGTGATGTGTTGTGGGGGGAGGATACTGGATGCGTTTCGTAAACATACGTTAGGTGAAGGTATGAGGGTAGAGGAGATGAAGGTATGAGGGTAGGGTAGGGTAGGGAGGGTGGGGATGCATGCAAACATACGTTAATCGTGCAATAGAATCGACGAGAAGGAAGGAGGGATAGGAAGCACGGGTGATGTGCTGTGGGGGGAGGATACTGGATACGTTTTGTAAATGTAAAGAAGCAGGAGAGCGAAGTCATGTGGCCATTCAGTGAGGACCGCCTGTCATTGTGGTAGCCACCGGAGCTGTGGAGGGAGCTGTAGGAGGGAGCTGTAGGAGGGAAGAAGATAGATTGATAGATGCTTTGTAGATCCCGAGGGTAATTCGAGCATCCAGTAGCAGCATGCAAACGTACATTAAACGTGCAATAGAATCAACGAGAAGGGAGGAAGGATAGGAAGCGCAGGTGATGTTCTGTGGGGGAGGAGGGAGGAGGGAGGGTTGAGGGGATGAAGGTATGAGGGTAGAGGGGTTGAAGGTATGAGGGTAGAGGGGATGAGGGGATGGAGGGAGGGTGAGGATGCATGCGACATACATTAATCATACGTTAGAATCAACAAGAAGGGAGGAAGCATAGGAAGCACGGGAGATGTGCTGTGGGGGGAGGAGGAGGGTTGAGGGTTGAGGGGTCCATGGATGAAGGAATGAGGGTAGAGGGGATGAAGGTATGAGGGTAGAGGGGATGAGGGGATAAGGGATGGAGGGATGAGGGGTCGAGGGATGAAGGGATGAGGGTCGGGGGTGTGCTACTGTTGGTCGCTGTTGAGGGTACTGACTGGAAGATGGCCGTGGCCTGAGAGAGCTGAGGTTGCTGTTGAAGAACTAGGAAGGATAGGTGGGCCAAGCACGGCTGGTACTGGCTGTAGGGGGAGCTGTGGAGAAAAAAGGGGTGAGTTACGGGTGGGAAGAGAAGCGCTGGCAACTTATGGGTTATGAGTAGAATTGCTGTCGAGTGTACTGACTGGAAGATGGCCTTGGGCCTGGGGAAGCTGTTTCTATTAAAACGGCATCGAAGAAGGAGTGAACGGATAAGGTGTGTTTAAGTACATGTGAAACGGAAATGGGACGAGTTCAAGGCGTGGACCTTGTTCCTGAACCTAGTTCTAAAACTTAATTTAATGAACTCTGACAATAATTCTGTTTGTCTTCTAGGCTCTACTCGGATACCTCCTTGTCCAGGCAGCTTCTCCTGTGACAACCGCACCTGTGTGAACATGTCGCAAGTCTGCAACGGTGTTCCTGATTGTCCACGGGGCGACGATGAGTTGGTGTGTGGTGAGTTCTCTGGTGAGATAGGGAGAAGAGAGGTGAGAATGGAGGGGAGGATGGATGGAGTGAAGAGGTGGAGCAAAGGACTGCAGAAGGTGTTCAAAGAATGAGAGATAAGAAAGGAAACAAAGAAGAAACGAAGGGAGGAAAACTTAGAAAAAGGAGGGAATGGAGGAGGGAAAAACAGTCTACACCCCAATCTCTGTTATTCACAAATTTGATGGGATCTCTGATATGTTTGATAATATTTTTGAAATCTTGCTTTGTCCAGATAAAACTGTCTCCCCAGTGCCTCCTGGCAGTAGAAACACTACCGTCACCTGCCCTGAATTCAGCTGTTTGGATGGATCCTGTGTCCCCTTTAACATGGTTAGTCTAAGTCCATGTCTGGAAAAGAAGAAATTCAGGCATTTTCTGACATTAATTATGATTGAAAGCAGTAAAAAGTGCACTTATCCCCCTCATATATATTAAATGCACGTTGTCCAACCACACCCTGTTACTAGGTGTGTAATGGTGTGGTAGACTGCCCAGACTCCTCACTAACGCCACTCGTTGGAGTCCCCACTGATGAGCAGGGCTGTAGAAGCTGGAGCTCCTGGGGCCCATGGAGTCCCTGCAGTACCTCCTGTGGTACAGGTACCATGAGCCGACAGAGAACCTGCCCTCCAGGAGACCCACTGCGTGACTGTCGGGGACAGGACCTCCAGAAGCAACAATGCTTCAACACTACCTGCCCTGGTAAAGCGGTGCACATGAAATAAAAAATAATAAGCGGCCTGTATTTGTTGCTAAAATGACTCTCCCCCCTCCAGTTGATGGTCAGTGGTTGCCTTGGGTGACCTGGTCCAACTGTTCCAGCGGTTGTGGTGGAGTACATGTCAGACACAGAGGCTGCATCCCTCCACGCTATGGAGGGCGAGACTGTTCCCAGCTCCCTGGACTATCCAATCTAGCCATGGAAATCAGTAAGAGCAATTTTTGTGCAATTTTATAAACAAGGAAATTATTATGAAATAGCACTACTAATAGAAGTTATTGTAATCTTACAATGTTGTCCATGTATTGTTTTTCAAAACTGATCTGAGGGTGGTGGCTCAGAGTACAAAAACTAAATAATTAAACATCATCAACAGAAAAGACTGATAAAAAGGCACAGGAGCAAAGAAAGTAAGAACTTCTTTCCTTTTCATCCCTGTCCTCCTCCAGAACCTTGTCCTGATGATGGATGTGCCAACATCAGCTGTCCCACTGGGTTGGTGAGACACAGCTGTGCTCCCTGCCCAGTGTCTTGTGCCCACATCAGCAGTGGGACGGCCTGTGATCCACCAACAACAACCTGCACCCCAGGTCAGGTTCTGAAATATCTCAGTACTAAAATCAATTGTTGCTTCCTGCTGTCTTGTTAATTTGAACCAATAATGAATGTGTCTCGTACTTCAGGTTGTTGGTGTCCGGACGGCCTGGTGATGAGCCATATGCAACAGTGTGTGTTACCAGAGGAGTGTGTGTGTGAGGTGGCAGGTGTGCGCTACTGGCCAGGCCAGCAGATGAAGGTGGACTGTGAGATTTGTGTTTGTGAGAGAGGAAGGCCTCAGAGATGCCAGCCTAACCCAGACTGTTCAGGTGAGTCTGTTGTTTCATTTCAAGATCAACATCAGATACACAATTGAAGCCTGAGCAATTGGACACAGTCAGCTTTGTTGTAATGCAGTGCACTGTGGCTGGTCATCTTGGTCTGAGTGGGGAGAGTGTTTGGGGCCCTGTGGTGTTCAGAGTGTCCAGTGGTCGTTCCGCAGCCCGAACAACCCCACCAAGCACGGAGACGGGAGGACATGTAGAGGAATTTACAGGAAAGCCCGCCGGTGCGTAAACATCTTCTTGTGGGACAGTTTCTGCTCCTCCACATCAGCAGTAATACACTTGTACTCATGAATACTCATGCTCCCTATAGGATTCTTTCTAAACATGTTTGTGATCCCATTCACCTTCTGAGTTGTACCTCTCACGTGACAATTTACCCTTTGCTAAGACTTGGCAAAGTTTACTTGAATAATAATGGCCATATTTTTAATTTGCTATAAATATTCATGGTCATCAGAGCTTGAATGTTGGTGTTCCTGATCTGCACTTCTTGGAGCAACGTCAGGACTATAAAGGAGGCTGATGAAACAAAATATTACAGAAAATGCAAAAGATATTTTTTATTGACATTCCAACAATCTCATTGTTTAGTATTTTCAATTTAGGAGTATTCTGTTGTTTTTAAATTAATTTATTTTATAAAAAATATATATTTTAGAGATTCCTCCATATGCCAGTACATGTACCATAGTTTGAGAACCAGTGATCTACATTAAACTACAGCTCTGTGATGTTCTTTTTAAAGAAATGCCCTTTTGTCTTGGTGTGTGTGTGTGTGTGTGTGTGTGTGTGTGTGTGTGTGTGTGTGTGTGTGTGTGTGTGTGTGTGTGTGTGTGCATGCACGTGCTTGTGTGCATGCAGGTGCCAAACAGACCCATGTGCTGAGTGTGAGTACCAGGGTCAGTCCCATGCTGTGGGAGACAGATGGATGTCAGACCACTGCCAGTTATGTCACTGTCTGCCCAACCTTACAGTACAGTGTTCCCCCTTCTGTCCATATGCTGTCAGTGGATGTCCACAGGTAATAAGAAGTGTGTGAGTGCATCTGTGTGTGTGTGTGTGTGTGTGTGTGTGTGTGTGTGTGTGTGTGTGTGTGTGTGTGTGTGTGTGTGTGTGCTTCATGCATTTTTGCATTTATATAAATTGACTTTCTGTATATGCTGCTTGATGTGTGGATGTTTTATAAAAATATGGCCGTGTTTCTTACTGTGCTTCTACTATATACTACTAATATATATATATATATATATATATATATACTCCACACTCTCCCTGTTATAATCACAGCCCTGCTTCCTCTGCATCCTTTGCTTTTCCTCTGCATACCTGTGTGCAGTAGCAACTCTACCACACCTGTGACTAAGTCAGATGTTGAATGTTGGTTTGTTTGTGCAGGGCCAGAGTCTGGTGCCTGGAGAGGGAGACAGGTGTTGTTACTGCCAAGGTAAAATCTCACCTGTTGTTCTGCCATCTGCATGAATTAAATGTCTGCATGTTTAATAGTGAATTAAATCTCTCCATGGTTACTAATGTTGTCACTAAGTGATCCCTAATGTCGGGAAATATTATTGAGTGTTTTTCCAGCCATGCACACAGACTCATTTGGTATGTGAAGTGTTTTATTTTCCTTGTTGTCCATATACGGTTCTTTCTCTAAATGTGCTTGTGTTCCCTCTTCTTCTGACCACATATTTCACATACTGAATAATATTCCCAATAAAGAAAACTCAAACTAAGACAATGGTGTCTGAAAACAGTAGCAGTGGCATATTTCCGTCTTTGTAAAAAAAGAGCTTTTGAAGAAAATGGGGAATATTAAAATAAGATTTACATAAAGATTCTTCTCATTTAATCCCTGTACAACAAAATTGCACTGCCCAAACATTAGGTCCATTTCACTGTTGCAAACATTGCAATAACAGTGAAGTGAATTCTCTGACAAATCTTTTCATTCTTTAACACCTCTATAGAAGGAAATGACACCGTCCTTATGACAATTAACCCCGTCACTGTGACCTCCAAGCCAGCAGTGACTCCTTTGGTTCCCACATATCCACTTCCTCCTGGAGGTTAGTGTCTTTTCCATATGATTCAGTTTCACAGGTTGAGCATTATAGCTATGATTATTGTCCAAGTGTTTATCTATTTTTACTCACTTCGTCTCCTCCTCTGTGCAGATGAATGTTGGTCTCCTCTGGGTGTTCAGTCTCTCCCGGCTTCCAGTTTCAGTGCCTCGTCACAGCAGGCCGCTCATCCCCCTGAGGCAGGTCGCCTTCATGGGTGGGCCCCCCATAGGGACCTCCAGGTACACTAAGCCTAATGATATATATTTATACAATATCACCAAGCATTTGATTGGTGAAATGTCCTTGTTGATAAATCCTTACCAACTCCAAGACTGCTGTTCTGTTGCTGACTTTAATCTTTGTAAAGGGATGGCTTAAATTCCTTTTATTAATATTACTGCAGCAAAGTGAATTATTTAACTGGATTGAACAGTTCAGCAAATACTTTTAAAACTGACCATTGTTACTCTTTTCATGCTCATGGTATCTGTATCTGGCTGTCTTTTGCTTCTGACCACCAAAAAGCTAACATTAGCTCCTAGGCCAAAATGGCCCTTTAAGGTTCCCCACCTGGGCGTCTTGACCCCCATTAGTGTTCGCCAAAGCTTCACAGGGTGTCATGAGGCCTTCTTGATCTTGAAAATATAAACTTAAAATCATCTGACAGGATAATAACTATACTTTGTGTTCAGTGGTAATTAGCAAAAATGCTAAACTTAGATGGAAGATGGTTAACTTTACCTGCTAAATCTGTATGTTAATATTGTTATTGTAAACATGTTAGCATGATGAAGATCATGAACCTGAGGTGTAATCTGCAGGGCTGGAGTCCAGAACCTGAGGAGTACAAGGACCTACCACAGCGGAGCCCTGAGGGACATACTAGCAACACACAGAGCCCCTATCTCCAGATAGACCTGCTTAAACCATTCAACGTCACTGGTAAACATTCATGCAGACGCACAGAACAGACTGGAATGCTCGACTGTGTGCTAAAAGTGAATTCCTACATGATATCTGCTGTATATCAGGAAATTAAGTAAGATACTTTCATGTGAATACTTTCGCTTCTCTGTAGGTGTGCTAACTCAGGGTGGTGGTGTGTTTGGCACCTTTGTGTCCAGCTTCTACCTCCAGTTCAGCCAGGATGGCAGACAGTGGTACACTTACAAAGAGCTTGTCACTGACGCCCGGCCCAGAGCCAAGGTTAGACACCAAATCAAGTCCATGCAACTTTACATTATGTACATTCAAGGCCACTTGCCATTACTTTTTCCGACCTTGCAACTGATGATTACTGTTCTCTCTCCAGGTTTTTCATGGTAACCAAGATGATCGAGGGGTGGCAGAGAGCCGACTGGACAGGATGGTATCGGCTCAGTTTGTCCGCCTGCTGCCACATGACTTCCAGAATGGCATCTACCTTCGACTTGAGATCATGGGCTGTGGAGATGGTCAGTAGATTAATGCTGGTTTAATGCCACTTAACCTGTATTACACGATTTTGTGTATAAATGTGAGTGTCCTCTCCTCTCCTCCAGGTGACCACTGGTTGACTTCTCCCACTCCCCCCTCTCCAGTCTCCCCAGGAGGTGGCTGCAAAGAGAAGGAGTTTCAGTGTGAAAATGGTCGCTGTGTGCCAGCAGGTCCACTGGGAGTTGTCTGTGATGGGGTTAATGACTGTGGTGATGGATCAGATGAGATATACTGTGGTGAGCTTTTCAACACACATAAATATCAGTTATTAGTTATATAGGAACCATTTAAAGTGTATTTTTCACCTGGGATGTAGTGAAAAGGAAACCTGCTTTCATTTATCAACTGTTCATCTTTTGTCTATTTGATCCTGGTCCTTTGTAAATCACACATAACAAAACTGAAAATAGAAATCTGTTAAGAAAATTATTCAATAACCCTCAGGACGCCGTCAGACTTTTTAAGATAGATCATTTAATAGTAACTTGCAGCAAGGGAACAACTTAGAGACTCTGTGGTTCAGTAAATGTTCAAAGGTTCAAGGGTTCAACACAGCATATATATTGAAAGCAGTCACTTTCCTAAAGACAAGAGTAACACCCATAGCCTGTCTATCACATAGATTTAATAGTTTAGAACTAGTTTAGTTTATGGTCATAGAACATTAAGCAATTAAAGGGAAATTTCAGTTACAACTGTTTGTCAATACACTAATGTTGTAACTTCCCTAAAAGTAAGCAGACATCAGTTATCTCTTTGTACACCCTGGTCATACTGGGTCATCCCAAAATGGAAAAATACTGAAAGCATAAAGGATAATAACATTTTTCCAACAAAATCATTCTTAGTATAACCATTGTCTACATGCAGGGACACAGCCTTCCCCAACAGCCACCAGTCCACGCAGTTGCCCTACTGGTCAGTTCTCCTGCCCACCACCAGGGGGCTGCATTGAAGCAGGGCAGCGCTGTGATGGAATCCCCCACTGTCCAAAAGGAGAGGATGAAACTGGCTGTCATCCCTATGACAACATCACTACCCAGTCAGACAGGTAGAAGGCATTACTATTAATTGTTACCGTGGTAACAATAGTTTGATATGTTCAATAAGTCTTGTGGTTGTTACTCCACTGCTGCATTCTGCTTCTTACTTTTTGTCTCATCTGAATCTGTTTAGCTCTGCTTCCTTCTTTCTGGGTGTTATTAAGTTAGTAGTTAAGAAGAATTTTATGTATTTTACTTCAAAGGCCACACACACCCACTCCTGCTCCTCTCAGGACTCCATCCATGGCTGCTGTCACTCATCCTGCAGCAACACCAACAGTAAGAACACATTTCAGTTAATCATCACCTCCTCCAAATTTTGTATTTCCGCATCTCTTGTGTTAATGTCTTGATATGCCTTTTGTGTCACTTCTTTGTTTCGTAGTTTAATCAAAATTCAGGAGTCGTGGATTAGCAAAGGTTGTATAAGACTTAAATTTACACATACACTTAATGTATTTTCTAATGTGTTTACAGGGTGGAGGCCCAGGACACCGTGGTGAGTTTTGAATGCAGTTTAGATGGATTTATTTTTTGTTTTTAAAACAGTATCCTCTGTCTGCTATTGCTGTAGACCAAATGCTTTGTGTTTGAAATGTTCAGTTTGTTTAACTGGCTCTGTTGGATCTCTGGATGGTAAATGAATCCTATTCTTCAGGCATCTGCTCCTCTCCCCTCGGACTGGAGGATGGGAGAATTAGATATGGTCAGCTGACCTCATCATCACATCGTGAGAACAACCCTGCTGATGCTGGACGACTAAACATTGTCCCTAATGTGTGAGTGATCTGATCTTTGTCTGGTTGTCAGTCCTAAGGGTTCTATTATCCTGAACATTTGATTTGGTTTTCTGCTTGTACTTTTAAATGTATTGCTGTTAATATTTTAAAAAGACTATAAAGCATTTAGATAAATAACCACTTCTGTACAGTCAGGTTATGGAGCCTGGATGGAGCCCCTTGCCTACAGATCCCCAGCCATATTTTCAGGTGGACTTCCTGGAACCGACATGGGTATCAGGGGTGGTTACCCAGGGCAGTGAACGCATGTGGGGTTACCTCACTAAATACCGCCTGGCCTTTGCTCTGCACAGCAGCCTCTTCACAGACTACACCGAGGACGGGAAGCCTGATGGCTCTGCTAAGGTATTTCTAGTCCTTTTGACATTTAGAGTCACATTTACAGATATCCTCATGTGATTAAATGTTTCATGAATTAATGAAAAATCCAGTACATTATTGTTGTTATTACACATGGAAGTGATCTCTTGGTTTGTGTTTTAGGTGTTTGAAGTGCGGATGGTGGGCAGGACCCCTGTGACCCGCTGGCTTGGACAGCTGGTCAGAGCTCGCTACCTGCGTATCATCCCTGTGGAGTTCAGACACACCTTCTACCTGCGTGTAGAGATCCTTGGCTGCAGAGGAGGTGAGGAACTAAACTGAATGATGACAGTCAAACTTCTCAGCACCCCTTTGTCAACTTCTTTTTTTATAGGACTAGTTCTCGACTGTACAACCTACTTGACATCAGTGTTAATATGAAACAACCTCTCTTCCTGCTCTTGTAGATGAGCTGGTGACCCCCAGTAGTGTGACCACGTCTCTCTCTGGTGGTGGGAAAGTGACTGTGCAGCGCTGTAAGCCAGGCCAGTTTGCATGCCTGCACACTGAGGAGTGTGTCTCTGTCTCTGTGCTTTGTGATGGTCGCCCGGACTGCAAGGACCACTCTGATGAGATCAACTGTGGTGAGAGCTGAGTGATATTTGGTCATTTTTATTTTTCATCAGTCGATCTCTTTTAGTCTCTTTATGTGTTAAAATCAATTGACAGTCCTTTTGTTTTATCTTCTTTTTATTTATGTCTAATCTTCTTCAGGTACGGCCCCAACCAGAGGCTCTCCAGGGCTGCAGAACCAGACCATCTCCACGGGAAGACCAGGTTTTCATGATAGTACAACAGGTGCCCCAGGGCTCCATACCACCAGGTCCCAAGGCGCCCTTCCTGGTGTGGCTAGCCCAGGGACCACAGGTAAACCTGGACTTCAGAAGACAACAACCTCAAGTACAGGTATAACCAGCTGTTGATTAAATCAGCTTGTTGGGATTTTACCAACAAATTAAACTTTAAAACTTAAAAAAAAACCTTTTGGGGGTATACAGTATCTGTTATCAGTATCTATGTCTGTCATGCACTTTTGAACAATTCTTTTTTGTCCTAAATGATCAGGCCAGTGGACCACCAGTCCATCCATCTACCCAGAGGTCACCACAGGCCATCCTGGACTGCATCTCACCACACAACCCCATTCTGGGAGACCTGGGTTACAAACCACAGAAGGTGAATGACTCAACATGTTCGCTAGTTATCCTACAACTAGACAGGACCCACGGATTAACACTTCATACAGAATGGCATATGTTGTAATCTATGTAATTTTATTTTCATTTACAGCCACATGGATCACTACACCTTATGATGGTGGCCTACCCAGAGTGCTCTGCGTGGAGGGCCAGTTTGCATGCCAGTCATTTGGCTGTGTTGACTCGGCACAGGTGTGCAATGGCAGACAGGACTGTTTGGATGGGTCAGATGAAGAACGCTGTGGTATGCATCAACTACCTGTCAGAGGGCAGACTGGTGGACATACTTTAATTTAACAAACACTGTCAGTGTAGAAAAGGTGTTACTGAATATACTGATACTATATTGATGATATACTGTATAGTGTCATGATGGACCTCACTCGTGCAAAATATGGCAACAATAATTGGAAAACTCATATGTAAGCTGATCTCTTATCAGGTACCACAGCCAGACCAGCAGTGACTTCACTGGGCCCACTGGTGCCCAGCCCCTGCTCCCCCAAACAATTCTCATGTGCCAGTGGGGAGTGTGTTCACCTGGACCGCAGATGTGACCTGCAGAAGGACTGTGTGGATGGATCGGATGAGAAAGACTGCAGTAAGATATATGCTCACTTCAGATTGGTAATAAGACAGAACAAAACACGTAAGTATTTTGTTGCATCCTTACTTCTCCTCTCTTCTAGTGGACTGCATCATGTCCACGTGGACAGCGTGGAGTGCATGCAGTGTATCCTGTGGTCTGGGCTCCTTGTTCCGGCAGAGGGACATACTGAGGGAGGCTCTGCCAGGAGGGGCCTGTGGTGGAGCTCAGTTTGACAGTCGGGCCTGTTTCCCTCGAGCATGTCCAGGTCCATTCTCTTAACCTGACCTCAAACACGATGAACCTTTCACAAGTAACTGGTGTCTGATTTAAGGGTTATCTCCTCTCTTGTAGTTGATGGTCACTGGTCAGAGTGGACAGAGTGGTCAGAGTGCGATGCTTCTTGTGGAGGTGGTGTCAGGCAGAGAAACAGAACCTGCACTGCTCCTCCTCCTAAGAACGGTGGGCGAGACTGTGAGGGCATGACCCTGCAGAGCCAGAGCTGCAACAGCCAGCCCTGCAGCAAAGACGTCAGCACACAGACAGGTGACTCATTTCCAGTATTCTTGCCTTGACATCTTGTTTATTTGATTGCTTCACGATTAAGTTTTAACACTGTCTGAATTATGTCTGTCACCCTGATTGGTTGTTCAGGTTGTGTCAATGGCATGGTGCTGGTGACGGAGGCAGACTGCCAGGCTGGGAGGGTCGAGCCTTGTCCTCCTACCTGCTCTCATCTCAGCTCTACAAGCAACTGCACTGCTGCATGTGTAGAGGGTAGGACTCAAAGGAGGTGATAGGGTGTCATTTTGGACCAGAGTGTGTAAAGTGATGTCATTGTGTGCTTTATGATGAGGTAACTGAGGTTATTTAGTGTACGTACACCCAGTGTCACGGTGAATGAGTTTAGAGTCTATGGATCTTTTTTGAATCTTTTTTTTACATTTTGGGTTAGTGTTGCCAAAATCAAACAGGTTTCTTATTCCACTTACATTAAGTTGAACAAATATAAGCATGTTCTGTGTTCATTTTCTATTAATGGAATCCTTACTGCAATCATTACTGTGGCCATTTCATATGCTCTATTATATTATTCAGACAAATTAAGCAAAACATTTTTAAAATCCCAAAACTCAAACCAAATTATTTATTATTTTTGTTATTAGAGTGTCAGTAGCTCACTGAGGATCTTTCACTGGCAGCTGAAATGCTGATTAAGACATTATAACTCCATCTTCTACAGGGTGTCGCTGTCCTCATGGTCTGTATCTTCAGGGTGGCCGATGTGTGAATGCAAGTCAATGTGTCTGTCTCTGGGATGGTCATACACTGCAGCCAGGGCAGACGGTCAACAGGGATGAGTGTACCACTTGGTGAGAGACACAGACTCATTCAGTTGTTCTTTTTTACATTGAAAAAAGAGCCTATTTTCATAACTGATGGTATTTCTAAAACACTAAACGAGTCATATTGATGGAAAGCTTATTTTTAAATCACACTCAGGTGCTGGGCTGCTACATTATTGTGTGTTGCTACTGATTTGTAAAAGAAACCCAAGAACTAATACATATTTTGGCTCCATCAGCGTCTGCCGAGATGGACAAGTAACCTGTGACACCTCCAGTTGTTTGGCGACCTGTCATTGGTCAGCCTGGTCGTCATGGTCACCATGCGATGTAACCTGTGGTCTGGGGCTCCAGCAACGTTACAGGTCAGCCTGTTTAATTTAAATGTGCATATCACACTTTTTTAGCACTCAAACAGCTATCAAAGCTGCTGCAAGGACTTTGTTTCCCTGCAGGTATGAAATCATGCCTTCATGTACTGTTATGGATTCATGTGTTTTAACAGTCCACACACCACCTATTGAATTAGGATCAGGAGTCTTGATGTCTTGACTTTGTCTTTGCAGGTCTCCAGTGAACCCAGCTGGAGCAGTCAGAATCCAGCCCTGTCCGGGAGACTCCTCAGAGGCCCGTCGCTGCTCTAGCCCCTGCCTCCCTGGTACGCACACTCCAGGCACACAACAGGAACACTAATGCTGTCAGACTTTTCTTGGGGAAACAACCACGCAGTATAACTGAGATCAGGGAATTTTTATTTGTAACATTAGATTTATGTTAAAACAAGTCACGGATCTGTAGGACCAACATGTGTGCCTCATTGGATCTTGTACTAAAATAAACGTATATAATGTGTAAAAATAGAATGTGTAAAAATGTATGAGGGCTTCTGTAAAGGTAGTTTTATAAACATATGAAGACTGTTTCATGAGCAACAATTATAGGAGGGTGATATGATGACTTTGTCCTCTTCTTGTGCAGCACTACCAGATGGAGTCTGGAGTAAATGGACCAGCTGGTCAGAGTGCAGCAAGACATGTTTCAACCATGTAGATGATGTTGGAATCAGACAACGAATCCGCAGCTGCAACCACACACTCACACCCTTCAACCACACACACTCTGACTCTGCCTGTAATGGAGACAGTGAGGAGCAAGAGCCTTGTAACACAGTCCAGTGTCCAGGTATTAGACACACACACACACACACACACACACACACACACAGAAACCACAATGTTCATACTTTCTCTGTTCCATCCACAAATTATGTAATGTCAAGAAGGAGATTAAAAAACTGATTTTAGTTGTAACCTTCTAGTGAATGGCGGCTGGTCAGCATGGTCGCCGTGGTCTCAGTGTTCATCAGAGTGTGATTCTGGTGTCCAAACAAGAGAGCGATTCTGCAATTCACCCTTCCCACAGTATGGGGGCAACAGCTGCCCCGGGCCACACATACAGACGAGAGACTGCAACTCCCACCCTTGCTCAGGTACTGATCATGTTTTCAAGATATGGAGGGTCACAAAATAATGAAGTGTAAAATATGACTTTACAATAAAATTGTGTTTGTGGTGTTTTTGTATACATTTGCAGCCATTCCTGTTATTTCATGCACCCCATTCAATAAATGCCTATGTGGTCATGTTCAATATTTAGTCCTTATTTCCACTCGTCTCCTGTCAGGTGTGTGTCCAGAGGGCATGGCGTACATGACAGCGGCAGAGTGTGAGGCTCATGGTGGCGCGTGTCCGCGGGTGTGTTTGGACATGACCTCCACAGAGGTGCAGTGCGCCACTGCCTGTTATGATGGCTGCTACTGCGCCCTCGGCTTCTACCTGCTCAACGGCAGCTGTGTGCCCCTAGCACAGTGCCCCTGTTACCACCAGGGGAAGCTGCACCCAGCGGGTGCCACCCTGCCTATTGATGCCTGCAATAACTGGTACTGTTGGCCTGTGACCAAAATAACTTTTACTGTAAAGTAGACAAAATGAGACCTCTGTTTATTGATGAATGATTGAATTTGGCCTCAAATTTTAAATCTTGTGTCACTTGTTTTGTATTGTGTGTCTCAAACAGTACCTGCGTTAATGGAGAAATGGAATGTGGAACAGTTTCTTGTCCTGGTGAGTGGCCTTTTTTTTCTCTTAATTGCAGTTCTGAATGTACATTTAGGGCTTGTGTCCATTTTCAAGTGTCTTTTTTTTCAATTGTTCCCAACTTCTGGTTGAAAATCTTAATCTTAAACTTTTCAGAGAGGTGTTGGTGTCTTCACTGTCACTCCTTTTCAGGCAACCAATCATATGTTACATAGGGTAGGACTCATTCCCCTGGTAGCCAACAAAATGGAGGGGAGTTTATCCTGAGCTTTATGATATGTGAGTCATAACAGAGACAGAAAAGGCCTTTTGTGGGAGCAGGTGCAAACTGAATGTGGCTGCTGACTTTTATCATCCTGTTCATTGTAAGCTTTTTGTTAGAGGCCGGTCATCCCCCTGTTAACAACACTTCTCTCACCACACAAACACCTCATCCTAGCCAGCACTTTCATGACACAAAGAAACAGTTTATGGACCCAAGCCCATACCGGCTTGTTCTTAAGTCTTGTCTTCTCCTCATTTGTCTCCCTGTCTTTTATGCTGTGCGTGTTTCTCAGTGGACTGTGGCTGGAGCAGCTGGACCCAGTGGAGTGCTTGCAGTCGAACATGTGATGTTGGTGTGAGAAGGCGGTATCGTTCGGGAACGAATCCTCCCCCAGCTTCCGGGGGTCGTCCCTGCAAAGGAGACAGAGTTGGGATTGATACCTGCAGCATTGAACCCTGCTTTGGTGAGTAATTGTTTGATGTTATTATACACAGAAATTGTTTTTAAAGAATGAGTCGCTAATCTGGTTCTGATTGTGTCTGAAGGTTTAAAGGAGCCATGGAGTGCATGGTCAGAGTGCTCAGTGACATGTGGAGGAGGTTACAGGACCCGAACTCGTGGGCCCATCCGGATCCATGGCACTGCTCAGCAGTTCAGTGCCTGTAACCTGCAGCCCTGTGGTACACAGATCATATTGATAAACAATTTCTGTCAGATATTTATTGTTCTAAATTATGTTTTTTTTCCCAAGAAAATAAAAGCACCAATGCAGAGAAAAAAATGAGAGAGAAAAAAACCCATCACAGTCTTGAAAGTGGAGAATCCATCAGAATTGTATTTCATTGTTTTCAATGTATAACAATAAAAATCAAAATGTAATATTTTTTCTAATACATCATGTCCCATTCTGATTGGCAAAATTGATTTCATTGCCAGATTAATGGATGATACTGTGCATATTGTTTTAGGTTTAGGGGTTTTTTTTGGTGCGTCAAAGGGCATCACAAAGGCATTTTGATCACACTGACATTGATCTCTGTCAGGGGACGGCAGGGTGTGTCCTCCAGACCAGCAGTGGAAGCAGTGTGTGAGGGGACCAGTGTCATGCACAGACCTCACAATGAACCTCAGCAGGAACTGCACACCAGGCTGCCAATGTCCACACGGGACTGTCCAGCAGGTGGGTGAGGTGGTCAACACACACATGCACACACATATATACAGTGATCACAGTCATGTTGTTGATGGTCCTGCATATTACCAGGATGGTGTGTGTGTGCGGGAGTCTGACTGTCCCTGTGATGTGGATGGACAGCAGTACAGACCAGGAGACACTGTGCCCACAGACTGCAACAACTGGTACGTCAAATTGACTCTAAGTTTTTATAGTTGTATGACCCATAATGAATGAAACTCCACCAACATGTGCTTCAATTTATCAGTACATAAAGAAGTACTTTATTATTGAAATGTGTTTGTTTATGTTTCAGTACATGTGAAGATGGCAGGCTGGTTAACTGCTCTCAAGTCAGCTGCAATGGTAGGCAAAACTAACAAAATCTATGTCATCTCTAAGACAGTCAGCTCTGTCATGCTAACAAAATGACATTAGTATGATGTTAATCTCTCTCTCTGTCTCTCTAAGACTCAGCTCTGTCTCTCTGTCTCTGTCTCTCTCTCTCTCTGTCTCTCTCTGTCTCTCTCTCTCTCTGTCTCTCTCTCTCTCTCTCTCTCTCTCTCTCTCTCTCTCTCTCTCTCTCTCCAGTTGATGGCCAGTGGTCAGTGTGGACTCCCTGGAGTCAGTGTTCAGTATCGTGTGGAGCGGGTCTCCAGTCTCGGTACAGGTTCTGTTCTAGTCCCCAGCGCTCTGACAGTGGCATGCCATGTCTGGGCCCTCACAGAGAGGACCAAGTGTGCATCACCGCCCCATGTGACCGTAAGCTTGTTTTGTCTTCATTTCAATAGACTGACACTCTGTCGATATTTAAATGTATTGACCTTTACATGGCCTGTATTCAGACTAAGATCTGTGAGCTGTGTGAGCAAAGTTTTTTCTCTCTGACTTAGTTTGTTCTGGCATGAGTCGATTGTCAGGAAAATGAAACATGAGTATCCTGTAATCCAGGATGAATGTTCATAACAGCAACACAACACAACAAATTGATGACAGTCACCATGAAGTACTGAGATTGTGGTCACATTGTTTTATAATTTATTCTGAGAAATGAAATTTCTGTCATTTCCTGGGTGAGTCATGTATTATTATGTATCGTTATATATATTATGTTTTTAGTCATGTGACTGATCTCTATTTGTTGTGAAGTTGTCGTATGTTTTTCACCGTATCCAGGTGACGGTGGCTGGGGTCAGTGGAGTAATTGGACAGAGTGTACCAAGTCATGTGGTGGGGGGGTTCGAAGCCGAAGGAGAGAGTGTGACAATCCCAGTCCAGAGGGGGATGGGAACTACTGTGAGGGTCTGGGAACTGAGGTCATAGCCTGTAACACTGACCATTGTCCAGGTATGTTTACAGAGTGTGTAGAATGTAGATGAGCCTGTGAGTATGTGTGGTCTGCATGGACATAATGAATTTTGTACAGTTGATTCCTTGTCAGTGTTTTGTGTTATTATATGTGTGTTTTCAGTGGCGCCATGCTCGCAGGTCCCAGGCACAGTGTTCAGTAGCTGTGGTCCATCCTGTCCTCGTTTTTGTGAGGACCTGGCTGTGAGTATCATACTGCACATGTTTTTTTCTAAGTCCTACTTTGTTGATAAAAATTAAGATTTTTTTTGATGATAAAGGAGATTTTCTTCCTGTCCTGCAGCACTGTGAGTGGCAATGTGAGCCAGGGTGCTACTGCACAGAGGGGAAAGTCCTGTCTGCTAATGGGACAGTCTGTGTAGAGAGAGAAGACTGTCCTTGCCTGGACCTGAGCACTGGACGCAGGCTGGAACCAGGGGAGACCACTGAAGCCCCTGATGGATGTAACAACTGGTTAGAATAATGCACAAACAGGGAGCACATACTGTACATGCATGCAGACCGCATGTAACATCCTGGTACTTCCTCTTTGTTTCAGCACCTGTGAGGCTGGGAGACTCAACTGTTCCAGAGACCCCTGTCCAGGTGAGTAACCAGCTCTAAATTTGTGTGTGTGTTGAGAATAGTGTAAGTTACATATGATTAATGATCAACATATGAAACTTTGTTTCTTAAACTGGTTTGTGTGCAATTTTTCTTTGAGAAGCATTTGAACTCATGCAAAACAATAAAAACATTAACTTTATTTTAGATTGGTTACAATAAAATGGTATGTAGCGTTGGCCATAAATGCATCCTTCTGTATGTTTCTAGTGTCAGGTGACTGGTGTGAGTGGTCCGAGTGGACTCCATGCTCCAGGACCTGTGGGGCAGAGTCTGTGACCCGCTACAGGAGCTGTGGCTGCCCTGAGCCCAAAGCTGGAGGAGCAGCATGTCCCGGAGAACAGGAAATACATAATGAGGTCGGAGTTCAAATCCAGAGACAGCCCTGTCCTGTCATCACCTTCTGTCCAGGTAAGAATTCTTCTCTCATCATCATTACCATTGGTTCCGAAAGATAGAACCTCAGCTAGGATAATTTAGCAATTTTAAAAAATTAAAAAAAACAACAAAAAAAACAGGTTTCAGATCAGTCACTCTCGGTACTGACTTGACAAAGTGGAATTTTCATCTTTATTTCCTGTTTTTCTCTTAATTTATCCTTTGTATCTTATTCATTTTATTCAAAATAACCTCTTTTTTTTGTTTCTAACCCTCTCACTCTAGTCCATGGTTCCTGGAGTCCCTGGTCAGCATGGTCAGAGTGTGATGGGTGTGCTGGGTCGTCCACTCGCACCAGGGAGTGTAACAGTCCTCCAACCAAGTTTGGTGGCCTGCCCTGTCTTGGAGAGAGCAGGCAGAGACGTGGTTGTCATGACAACATTACTATCTGCTCAGGTCGGCATCATGAAGGATTGCATGTTAATTGTGGATTCATGTTGAAAATGACTCAAAGTCCGATTCAGAGGGAGGTTACTGGATCAAAATGAGGAAATGAAGAGTGAAAGATGTGCAAAGAAATTAAAAGAGGCCTTTCAAGAAACAAAGTGTCGATCATTAGCATTTCTGTATCTGTCCCAAGTGGTGAAGCCTGAGAGAAAGAGGCTGCTTGAGTTGAATAAAAAAAGGCCTGATAAAATGAAATGGCTGCCTGAAAGGAAGATTAATGAACTGTCTGCTGTGGTTGAACTCTACCTGCCCTCTCATGTTCCGGTGCATGTCCAACTCCCACAGAATGATAACAGGGATTACTGATAAACAGCAAGCTGACAGGCTCCTGCACTGCAGCACTGTTCATCAATCATCTATTTCAGGAATGCATTTCATGTATTAACACACAGTCAAGAGATTTCTTGATCCTTCAGGCCACATTTTACAGCTGTTAGTTTCCACAAGCCACTCATTTCATAGGGTGACTTTCCCCATCTAGACTAATGGCAAATTACTGAGAGCCATTTCTGCGCTCCATGTGTTATGCAAACTGTACTTCCTCCTGCATTCTGCAGACTGTGGCGGAGGCCAGGAAGAATGGCCCTGTGGGAAGCCCTGTCCTCGCTCCTGTTCAGATCTCCATGGTGACACAGAGTGCTTGGACTCCCCCGGGTGCAGACAGACCTGCGGTTGTCCGGGTGACATGGTTCTGCAGGATGGAGTGTGTGTGGCCAGGGAGGAGTGTCGCTGCAAATACCACAACAGCTCAGCTACTGGTTAGATCCACTATCTGTTTATGTGAAAAGTGTCAATGGAAGTTGTTACACTGTAGTTATTCTGTGATGGACTGAGCAGAGATGAGTCTAATCGATACATTTTTGTCTCTGATGTAGGAATAACAGTCAGCAGGCCAGATTCTAGTAATGCATCATGGGTATGGCCTAGTGAATCTGATTGGCAGTTTGCAAATCCAGGAGACAGCATCATCAGTGACTGCAAAAACTGGTACAGCACAACTGAACAGCTATACAACATTTTGATTCTTATATAAAATAAAATAATACATACAGTATATGTATAAAATATTTCTGTATATAAAATTCAATTTCATGTACAAAATCACCTTTAAATTAATTTTATTCTCCTTTATTTTTGTGTTTTGTCATCTTTCTCACGTTGTTGCAGTTCATGCGAGGCAGGGGTTCTACAGTGTCAGTCAGTCCCTGGTTGCCACGTTGACGGCGGCTGGAGCCAATGGGGGGCCTGGACTGACTGCTCGCTTCCATGTGGCGGAGGAGTGAAGTTCAGGACACGCCAGTGTGATAACCCGTCCCCTCAGAGTGGTGGGAGAGGCTGCCTGGGAATTGCTGAACAGCAGAAAGACTGCAACATACAGCTGTGCACAGGTAGTCCTGTCTGCTTAATCCAGTTTAGAACTTTTTTAGACTCAAGCACAACTTTGAAAATTGTTTTTATTTGATTTCTTACATTACCCTTACCTACTATGCAGCTGTGTCTTTACATCTCAGTATGTTTTTGTTTCTAGACTCGGTGGGCCCGTGGCTCCCCTGGTCTCACTGGTCTGTGTGTTCTGTTAGCTGTGGTGGAGGACAGCAGTCCCGCTCTCGTCTATGCAGCTCTGCTCCCTGCAGCGGAATCAGCCGCCAGAGCAAGACCTGCAACACTCAGGTCTGCCTTGGTGAGTCGCCTGTAGCTATGGCATCAAAGACTAGACTGTAAGATCCACAGTAACATTTTCAGACTGTTTTTGAGTATCTTTAATCTTTGTCTCTGTGCTGACATCATGTTGTGCAGAAGTGGGCTGCCCTCCAGGCAGGCTGTACAGGGAGTGTGAACGAGGTGAAGGCTGTCCGTTCAGCTGCGCTCAGGTCAGTGGCAGGGAGGGCTGCTACTCTGACGGCTGTGAGGAAGGCTGCCACTGTCCCCCGCACACATACCAACACAATGGAGTCTGCCTGCAGGTGGGTTCCCTGTCATCTGCATTCTTACAGACTTGTGTACCTTGCATCTGAGTGACACGAACATTAACATTTGAACAATGTTGAAGGAGCTAAATTGCTTTGGTGAGTCCTCAGATTGCTACATGTCCATGTCCATCTAATGTGATTTTATTGTGTGTGTTTCAGGAGTGTCCGTGTTTAGTGGACAAAGACTTTCTGGCTTCTCTGCAGAGTGTTTCTGTCACACCGGTCTCATCTCTGCTCCTGTATAACATCTCTGACGGAGTGGAACTTCAGTCTGGAGACACACTGGTCCATGACTGCAGCACCTGGTGAGCATATTTAGAGTCATCTTATATTTCACACAGTTACACAGTGCCTACTACACACTGCCTTCTACTGCTGTAGGTTTGTACAACCTTTTAAGAAAGTTTTTAAACAAGATTTCTCAGTGTATGTATCAAACTGAATGTTACATATCAGATTAAAGACTCATACTTTATCATGAGAATCTGACAAATCGTGGACCACATTTCTGATGTCAGAGCTGTGACCTCCCCACTCTGCTCCCTGTAGCGGCTGTGAACATGGCAGGTGGAACTGTTCCTTGGAGCATTGCCCAGTCGATGGCGGCCTCTCACCCTGGGGATCCTGGAGCTCCTGCTCGCTGTCCTGTGGAGGTCTGGGACTGAAGACTCGCACCAGGGGCTGCACACACCCCGTCCCGGCCCACGGAGGCAGAGACTGCAAAGGGCCACGCCAGGAAACCACCTACTGTCAGGCCCCTGACTGCCCAGGTATAGGCACTAGTTAGTTAGAGATGGAGGGAGACACTGTGACAGTGAGTGTGTATTTATTTTATTTAATTATAAACCTTATTTAATCATAAAGGGCTATTATGTATCATTCATTTACAGCCATTATAAATGATCATAACAGAGACAATAAATGGTGGAGCTTGTACTCATGTTGATTTTTATTTGTTGTCTCCAGTTATTGTTGGTCCAACAGAAGAACCACTTTTACCAGGTAATTATCCTTCATACAGATTTTAATACCAGCTGGAGTCTTCTGATGTGTTTTTCTTTTTTATTAAATTGCTTTTTTCTCTTTCTTGCTTCCTTCTCCCCTCCTGGTTTGGGTTAGGTGTTCTGGTATTCTGATTTATTAAGTTTATTTTAAACCCCATCTTCTACCATCTTTTCCCCAATGAGACAAAAAAATATTTTAATGACCTGTACCTATATCTTCCTCTGTCTCCTTTAGATGAGGATGTTGGCTTCTCTCCCTGGTCGTTATGGAGTCCCTGCTCTAAGACGTGCACTAATGCTCTCAGCCCGGCCATGAAGTCCCGTCATCGACAGTGTATCAAACCTCCCTGCTCTGGAAGCTCTCACCAAGAGAAGGCCTGTAACCTGCCCCAGTGTCCAGGTATGACCAGTCCTGTCAGAGTCTGTGGTTGGCAACAAGTCTACTCCTTTCAGCAGTCAAACAGTGCATCTCCTGAAAGTCAAGCTGCCTCGGTGTCTTGATACAATAGCAACAAGACAATAGCAATGATGTGGGAGTCTGTGGGAGCCAGGAGGTTATAGACACAGGACGCCACAGGTTCAAAGTGCAAGAACACCTTTGAGTTTCTGTATGGGAAACTACTGAAGTAAAGGAACTGTTGTCAGTCTGTAAAGAATCTACTTTTGAGAAAGTAGATCAACGGCAGAGCAGTGTGGTTCCTGGTTGTGAATGTAGACATGAAGTAACATTTTTACAAACAACTCATTATTTAGCTGTGTGAAAGAGCATATGCTGTACGTACATAATCAGCATCTCCAGGAAAATCTCTACATTAACATCTGTTTGGAATTTGTGTTTGTGGCTTGGTTTGTAATTTTTCCCCATGCTTATCTCTGAGACTACAGAACAGATTTTGTAATGGACTTGCTGTTTTATTTACTAATCCACACAGACATCAGAAGAGATTAATACTGGCACGCTGTGTTATTATTTAGCCATTTTGTTTGAGAATGTGGTGAAGTTCAGTGTGTAAGCAGGCAGCTGTTTATATCTAAAGTTTTTATTCCAAAAAAGGTGTAAACAGCAGTATGCACAAACATAACATCCAGAGAAAAGTGATTATACCATGTTTGTGCGTGTGTGTGTAGGTGTGTAGGTGTGTGTGTGCCTCTGTGCATGTCTGTATGTGTGAAGTGTACACACAGCAGAGTAGTTAGGGAAGATAGTAAAAATAGTGGAGCTTTGTAGAGAAACATGTATGTTATAAATAAAATTCTCATTGCCATGATCCAGCCATAGCCTCATATAAACATAACAAACAGCTTATATGATTTTACAATGTTTAAAATGAAGTCACTGTAACTGTGTACAGTTTCCACTTGAATTAATAAATAATGCGACATTACTATGAATGCCGTAAACAAATGGCTTCCTGTAATTATAGTAAACTGTACCGACAGGAGCAGGAAATAGAAAAGGAGGTGTGACACCTGCAGTTAAACCAAAGCATTAGAATTAAGCTGCAAATGTATTCAACCACTATATCAAGCATTCTCATGTTTTTTGTAATATGTTCCCAGATGGAGTTGAGGTATGCGTAGGAGCTGACTGTGCACAGAGGAACTGTTCGTGGACAGAGTGGGGGGGGTGGGGTTCCTGTTCGCGGTCCTGTGGAGTGGGTCAACAGCAGAGGATCCGAACCTTCCTCAGCCCCGGGACCAATGGCTCATGGTGCGAGGACATCTTGGGAGGAAACCTGGAGCATCGCTTCTGTAACATCAGGCCCTGCAGAGGTCAGCCAGCTCGTCAGCATGTATAGCCAAGCTGCAATTTTCAGTTCAACACGTTCAGAAAATTAAAATTGATGTCCATCACTCTACATCCTGTCTTGAGCATAAAGAGTCTTTGTAGGGATTGTCAAGCTCCAGTGTTTCAGTTTGACCTACATTCCAGGCATGAATTGATTTCCATTCATTTAAATCGGATATGAAAATCCAGTGGTCATTATCACATTTACATTCTGTTGTGTAGTAATGTTGTTTGACTTCTGTTCTTCTACAGCTACAACATGTTTATGTTGTATGGACCTACATCATGTTTACATTCTAGAGGAATGACAGAAACCAGTGGCCTTAGGGAAACCTAGACAGTAATGTGTGTGTGTTTCCTTATGGCCCCAATCAATTCACTTTATATTGTGCTTTCATGGACACATTTTGAATTTATGCAGTGACCACAGAGTAATGGCCACATGGTGAACCTGCGGTTCTGGGGCTCTGGGACATTTTGCCTGGTTGATGATTGAGACTTGTTGCCTGAAGGGTTGGAAAAATACACTGTAGAAACCTGAAGTCTTTACTTTTAAATGGAGTAAAAGAAAATTGCAGTTTTTCATACCCTGTCCCAATCTGCAGTAATATACTGTCCATTAAGATTTGATGAGTATTGTTATCATAACCTGTAGAAATTAAATTGAAAAGACGAGCTTATAATAAACTTGAATGATCCTTTAGTGTAACGTGAATGTGACTTGTATATATAATAAAAGGATAAAAGATGCAGAAACATATATCATATTTAACATATACATCATATCATATTTTATGTTCATGTTTGTTTGTTGTCCTGCAGTGGATGGAGGCTGGTCTCGCTGGAGTCCCTGGTCCCGCTGTGATAAACGCTGTGGCGGTGGGCGCTCCATACGCACTCGCTCCTGCTCCAGCCCTCCGCCCAAGAACGGTGGGAAGAAGTGTGAAGGAGAGAAGAACCAGGTCAAACCCTGCAACACCAAACCCTGCGGTGAGAAAGACCCAACATGTTCACAAACGCTTGTTAAATTCAGATTGCTGTGACCCCTAAGATAGTTAACACTGTGCAGAGACGATTGCTTATTAATTCAGCAGATGGCTATTATTTTTCACATAGTCTTTGTGTTGAAAAAGTCAACTCAGCCTGTGGTCAGCATTCTTGGTGAGGCATGTTATGTGGAGAAAAAGGCCTGCAGCATCATGGGAAAATTCATGACCTTCTGTTTGTGTATTGTCAGATGAGAAAGGGTGCCCGCCGGGCCAGGAGTTCGTGCTGTGTGCCAACCAGTGTCCACAGCGGTGCTCAGACCTCCAGCAGGGCATCGAGTGCCAGGGCAACACCGAATGTCAGCCTGGCTGTCGCTGCCCTGAAGGTACTATGGCTGCTGTCATTTTAATAACAGATAAGACTGTGTGTATGTGTATGTGTATGTGTATGCGTATGTGTATGTGTGTGTGTCTTCCTCTGGGTATTCAAAAGATAAGCACTATATAGTGTGTGTGTGTGTGTGTGTGTGCACATGCTGTATCTGATTGAGCATGAGTGCTGGTGCTGTCATTATTAACCAAAAATTAGTAATGACCACTAGGTCTATGTCCACATGTGATTTGCTTTAATTAAACATTTTCAAGGGTCAGTTCATCTGAATTACAAAATTATAGTGACAAATCCAAAACATGTAGCACATGTAGAAAGCAGAAGCTATGGCCCCAAACCAGAAATGAGTCAGTCCATGAACATATCACACACTTTAACTGCTGTATGTGTGTTTCCAGGCCAGTTGCAGCAGGACGGGGTGTGTGTGCAGCTGTGGCAGTGCGACTGCGTGGACTCACTGGGACAGATTTGGGCAGCCGGCAGCTGGCATCAGGTGGACTGCAACAACTGCAGCTGCTCTGATGGACAGCTCCTCTGCACCAATCACAGTTGCCAGGCCTCCTGTGTTTGGAGCTCCTGGTCCAGTTGGGCAGCGTGCAGCGTTTCCTGTGGGCAGGGCCAGAGAACCAGATACAGGTGTTTATATTATAACACCTTTATTATTACCTTTAATATCCAAATGTATTTCTTTGTAATTTGACACATACAGCACAGTAAAACATAAACACAAACATACTCTTGTTTGTCAGGTCTTTGATTCCAGAGACTGAAGGAACAGATTGCCAGTTTGAGGAAGTCCAGCATAAATCCTGTGACCCAGGACCGTGCCCACCTTTGTGTCTCCATGATAACCAGGAGCTCAGTGTGGGAGACACATGGCTGCAGGGCGAGTGTAAACAATGGTGAGATAAATGCAAACAAACACACAGGGACAGAATGAAGGTTTTGTACTGACAAAGAAACAACAAAGTGAAGGATTTCCCTTATGTAACACTCTAATTTGTTTTGCCTCTAGCACATGCACACCAGAGGGAGATTACTGCCAAGACATTGACTGCAGAGGTAGGTCACTGACAACGTGTAAATTAAGCAGGCCTAAATGTGGTAAAATAATATGGGCACTGTTGAAAATGTGTTGCCCCGACAAGACATTTGTCAAAAGACTAAAAATAAGTGTGTTGTTTCCAGTGGATGGTGGCTGGACCCCATGGTCAGTGTGGTCCGACTGCTCAGTGACCTGTAGTCGGGGCACACAGGTTCGAACTCATGCCTGCATCAACCCACCGCCACGTAACAACGGGTCTCACTGCAGCGGTCCAGAGAGAGAAACACAGGACTGTCACACTCCTCCCTGCCTGGGTTTGTTCAGAAATGCCACAATTATATTCATTCATCAGAATCTATTACCAAAACACAGAAACTTTCATAATTTTTTGGTACACACTATATGACATGTATAATCTTGAAGAATGTCAGCAAAACCGAATTATTAAGTCAATACAGTTCACATTTGCTCTGATAATATCGACTCTCTTGTCTACAGATGACCTTTGCCCCTGGTCGCCATGGTCACCATGTTCCCGAAGTTGTGGTGCAGGATCTGTGTCACGGCACAGGGTGTGCATGTGTGAGGAAGGAGGTGATGCAGCGTGTCCCACTGAGATTGAGGCTGAGAGGAACAGAGAGGAGACCCAACTGTGTTACAAACAGCCGTGTCCAGGTACACACAGACAAAACTCTTCAGCTCTGTGAACTGATGCTGGTCAGACTCAAACAGCAATGACTTTAATATTCAACTTGTCATCAAAATGGATCATGTACATTATTCACTTCACCTGATTCAGCCCAGATGTGAGCCTTTCATCAATATGTGCATATCAAATGATTTACAGTGTTTACAACAGGAGACAGCGATGTCATTTCCACATCATTCACTGCACTCAAATGCTTAACTGCCTGAAATAAAGATCATTGTCATAACTTTATTTATATAAAAATCTATCATCATTCTAATATTCATTAAAAACAACAGTGCATGTCGCAGACAGCAAATCAACATTAATTATGTTATATTTAAACGTTAGCAAGCAAGATTATGTTGTGTGCGTTTATTTTTGGCCAGAGAATATGGGCTCAGTACATTTTCATATTAACCTTCACAACAATAACTTTTTAAATACATTATTCACAGTCTTTCCTTGCGTGTGTTCAGTTGTTAGTCCTGATAAATTACTGCATGCTGAGTTTAAACTGTGGGTCGGATGCTGTCACTGTCCTCAGGCAATTTATATGAGTTAATGTTCATATATTTATTTAAGATTGTGATGAGTAAATTTAGTTTGGATTAATATTCAGTAATCCAATAAAAAAAGATATATTCTCCTGTTCCTAGCTAAATTTGGCGATTGATTAATGCAGTATTATTGGACTATTAGTTGTCGTTAGTGTCAGGTCACCATGGTTGCTAATTTAATTTTTGTCTCTGCTTTAAATGTACTTTAGTAGTTGGTGCCAGTAAGACAGATTTATATTGACTGTAAAAGAAGATAACCTAATGTTTGGTGTATAAATAGCTCCATTACATACTCATTAACTTAGCAGTATATTTCCCTTATAACTGTAGAAATAGTCTTACCAGGAACAGCAGTGGGTCACATGAGTACAGATAAGTCCAAATGCTGCTTCACAGGAGTGGATCACAAAAAGCATGAAGTGTTTGTTTTTGGTGATGTTGGTTTGTTTTCTCCTGCAGGCTGCCCGATGTCGGAGTGGAGTGTTTGGTCTCAGTGCTCCTGTGAGTCTCAGAGGCAGCAGCGCTACCGTGTAGCTCTTTCTCCAGCCACCAGGGGACAACAGTGCACTCCTGTTGAAACACAGAGCAGGACATGCAGTCTCAGTCAGTGTGACGGTGAGTTAGAAACCAGGCCTGTTTGTGATTCTCTCATTGTTCTGATGCTTAAAGCACACTTAAATGTTCTTTTCCTGCCTTTAAAACATTGATACACAGACAGACAGGAGATAAAGCAACTTTTTTTTGGATGGGTGGAGTTGATTTAGTACGTGTATTTGATTATGTGTGTGTGTGTCTTTGATTTTGTTTACCTCTCATGTTTGTAGATTGTGAAGCCCCATTTGTGTACTCAGCATGCGGTGCACCGTGTGAGAAGCAGTGTTCACTACATGGTCGTGGAGATGTGTGTTTAGGTGTCAGGGAATGTACACGTGGCTGCTACTGCCCTGAGGTAAATATTTCATATTTTATTAGCCCTAGTCTAGTTATAGTATTTATAGTGTGTATGGACAGGATCAACACTCACTCTCACAATAAAGCAAACCTCGATCATTCTAATAACATGAAAATCGGAACAAAATGTATTCAGTGTTGATGTTTGCAATGTAGAGCTCTCAGATGGATTTGAAATTAGCAAGTGCCAAACATTTTTTCATACGTAATTCTGACAATACTGCAATCTGCATGTAAAATAGTTGCATGTTGCATGATTTGTGTGTCAGTATTAAAACAGAACAAAAATGTACTCGCACAAATTTAAAAAGTGAAATATGCTGTGTTTCATATTGTTACTTATGCATCACTCTGATGATGATGAGTTGCAATGACAATTTTATAATGTTGTTTGGCCCAGTTTGGGAGCTTCCAGATTTGATTTATTGTAAAAACCTGAAAAATCCTCTCTGATAGACTGATGATACACCCATACAGCAGCGGGGAGGAAGATAATGAAATATGGAACAGAAAGCAGATCACCAGAGGCGGGGGCCATGGCTGTTACCATAAATCATTTAACAACTGTGCATACTTTTTTCACTGAACACTTGAACCTGCAATAACTGATTTGTTTGGCCACTCGGGGTCAGCACAAACATTTGGTGTATGGTGGGTTTATCAGATCTTATTCACTGAAAACAGCTGCAAGCACTATGAGAGTGATGCAAGTGAACCAAAACAGTAAAGTTGCTACAGACAGCTAAACAATGAGCTGAAACTCATTGCAAAGCTCAGTGAAGCCGAGGGAAGCTGCAGATTTAGCTGATAATTATCTGTAGGTTCATCACTACAATAGACACCTTTCACATTGTCATTTTTATTATATTATTATATGTTTATACAGTTAATAACATATATTCAATGAGCATTATAGTGTAGATGCAGAGGAAAGGTAATCACCATGTTAAAACCAAATGAACCAAAACAAAAACACAACCACTGCACCAGTTCGTTTTTCTAAATGCTGTGTTTTCTCCTCCAGGGTCTGCTGCAGCAGAATGGTAGCTGTGTTCCTCCAGAGGAGTGTGGCTGCATCCACCTGCAGCACCAAGCTTCAGGACAACCACCTACACCTGTTAAGGTCCCTGAGGGCGCCACGGTCACCATAGGCTGCAGCACCTGGTTAGATCCCTGGCTGTTAAAAACACACAGAGCATGAACACGTTTTCTGTATCAATACCTGTAATACCAGGGTAGTTTAGGTTTTCAGCTTTTACAGACAAGACGTTGTTTGGGGCTCTGTGTTTTAATTGTGTGTTGCAGTGTACCAAGCATGGCATTAAAACAGGATAAGTGCACTTTTGCCATTGCTACTGCTATATTTGTGACTGCTATTTCTCTTTGTAACCACTTCCTGTTTGCTCTATGCTTGTCTGGGACTCAGTTTGACTTCATCTTTTTGGCTGTTCTGTCTTCCAGCCTTTGCCATGATGGAGCTTTGCAGTGTGACATGAGAGAGTGTGAAGGTAAGAAAGCTGAATAATGAGAGTGATGTAAAGAGCTTGTGGTTGAATAATCCCATCATCCTGTCACGTGTCCTGTTTTCTTACCTTCTTTCAGTCATCCTCAGCGAGTGGTCAGAGTGGACTCCATGTTCTCCCTGTGTACCCTCTGCCTCACTCCAGCACAACACCGCCCAAGCAGGAGTTATCAGCGGCAGTAAGATGGTCTCAATCCAGACCCGTTTCCGGGCCTGTTTGGACCTGGATTCTGGTCTTCCGGTCACTAGACAGGAGGAGGAGAGCCAATGCCCAGGCCCACTAATAGAGGAGAGGCTCTGTCCAGATGCTAACATCTGCAGAGGTAATGGTGTTTGACCAAGAGGACAAAAAGAGGTTTTTTAGTCCTTTATCTCAGACTAGACAGTCAGCCCCCAGTCTGCCTTCAGCTTCAGCTCCAGTTGTTCTTTTAACTCCTCAGTGAGGAAAAGTAATGAATGGGACAGTTTTGCTCCATCCGAGTTCCCCTCAGCATATTGCAGCAGTTTGAGACTTTGTCCCCACCATAAGAACGTATGCAGACAACACAGTGAGCTAGTCAGAGCTCGACAAGCATAGCACCATAGAAAAACTGAATCACAGATTGGGTCAGAGAGTGACTGTGTGACGAAATGTCATAGTTTACTCTGGGGAGGGGAGGGAAGTACTTCCATGCTAAAATATGGGTGGAATACAAGGCAAGGCAAATCCATTTGTGTAGCACCAACAAAGGAATTCAGAGTGCTTTACATAAGTCAAATAATACATTAAGACAAGTGGAGATAAAAGACACATCTAAAAAGTATTTAAAGACTTAAATGAAGGCTAAATATGAGCTAAAACAACAGAAGAAAGAGTGGACTGCAGTTACAGTGCAATGAGAGATATGAATAAATAGCTCCACATTCTATTAAAAAAGAGTAGTGGAAAACATGAACATGTAATATTTAAGAGCTGTGAGTTGGAGCAGAGCTTAAAAACCAAATGCTGTTCCTTCATATTTAGTTTTGACCCTGTGAATAAGAAGCAGACCTGTCCTAGAAGGCCAGAGAGATCATAGTGAAGCAACACATCAGAGATGTATTTTAGCCCCAAACCATTCAATGAAAGATCAGTTATTTGACACACAGGAGACCAGTGCCAAGTGGACTAATGTACTCCACTTTCTAGTCTTATTAAGGGCTTTATGGTGTGAATGAGATGCAGCTGCCTGATTTTATTGACTTTTTCAAGAGACATGTATAAGCATAATTACAGCATTTGAGCTTATAAAAGATGATGATGACTAATTTTCAAATCATTGATTTGTTCTAAGCAGCACGTCACTGTTTGTGTGTGACTATAGTCACTTAATGATATTATTTTATAAATCTGTGCATCATCCACATAATTATGGTAAGTGGGAGGTTTTTTTTGCATAGAAGAGGCCTGAGAATGGCGCCTTGGGGAGTGGACAAAAATGACTCACTCATCTTTTGTCACTCTGTTTAATAGACATAAAGTAGTCTCTATCCTGCAAGTCAGATTCAATCAGACTGGAAAGTGCCAGAAAGTATTCCAATTTTCCAGCACAATTGGATCACAATAACTGTTAATATGATAAGTGTGCTACCAAGTTTCATAGGTATTCTGTGAATATTTATTGTGTGTCCGTTCACTGCTGCCAGTTCAGATTAATAGTTTAAGAGCTTGCAATCAGTATCCGCTGTGAAAAATGGTATTATGCATCCCCAATGCCCTATTCTCATTATTCCCCAAAGGAGGGAAAATGGAAAGGGGATTTAAAGAAGGGAAGAGTTTGAAGTCCATGTGTCTGTGGGGATACATCAGGTTGATTGGATTTGGTGTCGTCTGTGTGCGAAGACAGATTCATCCTCAATCTAACTTGTCACTCCTCCATTCTTCTCCTGCTTTACACATGAAGGCCTATGAATTATTACTATGCCCAACAGACCTTAGGTTTGATTTGCATGTCAAATATGTGAAGTTTTATACTTCATCATAGTTAGCTAAGATATCTAAAAAGTGCTCAGTGAGTTTAAACAGGATTCATTTACTATAAATAAATAGAACAACTCTAATCTCTCATCTAAAATATAAATCAAACATCTCACCAGCTCAAGTATGCTTGTACATAAGTCCATAAACAATAAATACGCTTCTGTTATCGTTGATGATGATGGGTATAACAGCAATCACAGCTATTACAGCAGTCATCATGGTAATTACAGTCATTATAATTAGAGTGAGAACAGAGCTGATGGTGGTTATGGTAATCATTCTATCCTTTCAGATTTGTGTCAGTGGAGTGTGTGGAGCACCTGGACAGTCTGTGCAGAGCCATGCAGTGGTGGAGTCAGGCAGCGCTACAAACTGCCCCTGGCCTCTCCTCCAGGACCCCACTGTAAGAGCCAACTGACTCAGAGCCAGAGCTGCAACACCGGACTCTGCCCAGGTACAACACCTCCTTACATTTACAGTATTATTATTTACATACCATCACAGACACAAAAGAGGCTTACAGAAAAGCTATTTGGGGGTCAATATGATGTTATGGGTTTAGAGCCTTTATTGCAAAGATCTTTGTTTGTCTTTCAGCTCTTTAATAATGCAAAAAAAGAGTTATGGTCAAGTCACTTTCTGCAACACTTCGCTTCTGTTTATTTATGAAGAGGGGGAACAATTGATTTTCCTTGTGTCCTAGGTGAGCGCTGTGAGGATAGGGGGCGGATTTACCAAGAGAGCTGTGCTAATCAATGTCCTCGCAGTTGCACTGACTTATGGGAGCATGTGCAGTGTCTCCAAGGAGCCTGTCATCCAGGTAATCTTCAACTTGTAACATGGACAGTAGCTTCAAATGCTCTTCATTACTGGAATCGGCTGTATTTTTACATTTTTCTTTCATTTTTCTTCATTTTTCTTTCATTTCTCAGGTTGTCGGTGTCCAGAGGGACAGCTGTTGCAGGATGGCCACTGTGTGTCAGTGACAGAGTGTCGCTGTGGCGTCCCATCAGGCAACAGGACTCTGGAGTATATCCCTAAAGAGGTGCTTTCCATGGACTGTAACACCTGGTGAGAATGGCTTTGTTTTGTTATTATTAGTGGGAAAGTAATCTTACTAGTATCTAGAGGCAGGTATAACAGACCTGAACACGCTATCTGAGCCTGATAGTCTGCCCTTGATGTGAGACATCCTCTGCTAATCATGAGATCAAACATTATCTCACTTCTCTAAACACCCCTCCATCTGCAGTGTTTGTGAGAATGGCACTTTGGCGTGCACCAAGCTTCCTTGCCCAGTGTACGAGCCTTGGAGCCCGTGGAGCTTGTGCTCAGCCTCCTGTGGGCGTGGCCAAAGGACAAGGACACGCCTCTGCCAGGACACAGAGGGCGGTCCTTCCTGTGCTGACACCAAGCAGACAGAGAGCTGCAATGTCCCACCATGTCCAGGTCTGACATGGAACTAACACCCACATGCACAATTGAGAATGTCTCAAAATGTTTTACATCAGACTAGCAGAACTTAAAGGAAACATTTAATCTCCATCTCTCTTCAGCGGGATGTTTGTTGAGCGAGTGGTCACCCTGGAGTGAGTGCAGCGCCACATGTGGCGGTGGGTTGTCAGTGCGGAACAAGACGGTCCTTAAAGAGCCAGAGCCTGGTGGGTCAGCTTGTGTTGGACCACTTGAACAACACACCGTCTGTAACACCAGTAGCTGCCTGCCTGGTAATATATTATATTTCTACTGTTCTCAGAAATATAATTCCTGTAAGATAAAGTGGTTGCCAAGCAACTCATTACAGTTTATTTACAGTGTTATGTTACTTAAAGGTGTGACCTCAAATGTGACTGAGCTAATGTTTAAAAAAAGACATAAAGTATGCATGGATAAAAAACACACACATCACTGTCTGTTCATTTGTGTTGCAGAGTGTCCCAGCGGGCAGATTTTTAGTCCCTGTTCAGGTTCCTGTCCATATATCTGTGAGGACCTGTGGCCACACACTCAGTGTTTACCTGGACCCTGCACCCCTGGGTGCACTTGCCCTCCAGGACAGGTCTGGACACCTCATTTTGTGTGTGTGTAGCTGGAAATCTGTGATTGAATTTAATTTATTTACACTGTATCACTCATAGGTGTTGCATAAAGGCTCCTGTGTGTCCCACGCTTACTGTCCCTGCTCACCGCTGTCCCTGCCGGATGCTTACCAAAGCTGGAATGTTAGCAGTGAGGAGATCACAAATGCTCTCCTGGCACCTGGAACGATTATTCAGAACCTCTGCAACACATGGTAACACACTGCACAAGGTTTTATCAGTTCCATTGCTGATTTAACTGTTTCTTAGACCAGTGTGATTATGAGGTGAGCATCCAGACCTTCCCAGTGTCCCAGCTCTGAGGCTGGATCTCCTGAATGGAATGGTCCATGAAGGAGTTCCCATAGGGGACATAAATGCCAGGCTGAACCTGGGCCTCCTTTCACAATGAAATTCTTGCTTCGTATAAATTAATTGTGTTTATGTATTTAGGTTTTCTTTTATCAAGCCAACTCAAAGTTCATGACCATGTTGTTTTTTTAAAAAGGCAGAAAAAAAGTAAAAACTACTGGGTTTTGTTATAAACCAGTTCCACAAACACAAGCTGGACATCTAGTTAATATTATATTTATGCATGTGATTGTTATATATTCCAGCTGCAGCCAAGAAAAGAGTTTTTTCCTGGTTTCCATTATTTACACCTTGTCACAGCTTGAGTTGAGGAAACAAACAACAGACCGTCTCGCAGTGGATAGGAGGTATCCATGAAAAGCTATTTTGAAATATCGTAGACAGTCTCTGAATTGATGCACATTGATTCTCAGGGTCTGCCTCTTATCCTTTATGCATTCAAGAGGGGAGAGCACAAATAGGGGGAGATATGATAAGCATGTTTAACCATGCGTTCTACGGGATTTGGTTGGAAGTTCAATTTGTTGAAAAAAATTCTTTGCCTCTTAAGAAAAGCTACAAATAGTCAGCCCCCTCCACAACAGAAAGCGAAAGAGAAACTGATATTAGATTCTAGTTCATAACCATCTCACTGGGAGCAGACAAATGAGAGCACAACATAAAAAATGTGCATTTTTAATACCAAATAGAATGGATGGGAGTTATGGCTGGGTGTAGTCAGTGAACTTGAACCTGACTTTCACTGAGCCACTAATGAAATGCCCTAATAATACTAACCTCAATTTGTTATATTGAGATGTTTACACTGACGTGGCTTAAAGAGTTCTACATCAGCATTGCCTCTGTTAATCAATTGGTTCCCTGCATGTATTCATCCAACCCTTGTAAAGAACATCGTGGCACATTTGTGACAGTAGCTGTGCTTCTTCATCTTAATGTCCTCCCAGTTGCCTATATCTGTTATTGAAAGTAGATTGCATGTCCACATGAAACAGACAATAATTTTCCTCATTAATAATTTGTTAGGTATGAACTGTAATACATAGTCTGGCTTGCAGCAAGAGGATTCTTTCCTGCACTGATTAATTTAGATTTTCATCACTCCATACAAGAACCATACAGCATCATTTATTTCTATATCTGTTATAACAGCTTTACACTTTAAAATACATTTTTATGAAAGAAATTTTATGAGTAATATATCTTATTTGTAATATATGTAAAGTAATATATGTATTTGAGTGCACTATAATATAATTTATAATATCTTGTTACAGTATGCAACTATATTGTTTATGTATTCTTTTAAGTTAGTTTCCATTGCTAATTCACACAAATCACATTGCAATAATTTAATACTTTGATGAATATACTCAGTCTAATGTCAGTAAAAAATGTGATTATCATAGTAATCATTGTTCAGACTTCAGTGTCATCAGTACGATATGTGTGACCATTAAATCAAGTTTTCAGAGTTTTCTGATCTGAAGGTCAGGTAACTAAACTATTTGGTTATGGTAAGAGAAGGATCGTGGTTATGGTTAAAACAGCAGCATTGCCTATTATTTATTATGTATAGTTTATTTAGCAGGAACATTGCACAATACATGCATTGTGCACCCATCTACCTAGACCTGTAGTACTATAAAAATATCATAGTGTATGTATTCACTTTTAGGAGAGGAGTAACAAAGTGTCTTTCAACAATATGCACAGGGGTTGATGGGAAGTGTGGTAAAAAAGGAGAAACACCAGCACAAGCAGTACCGCACTGTTAGGTGGATTTATTAATGATAACTGTACCAAGATACCACGTAAGTCAAGTAATTTGACAATGACATTTTGACTAAATGGAAATAATTGAAAGTGTTGTGGAGCATCGACAGAGTTGAATTTCATTGTCTCATCCATCCAGTCAACAGCACTCGAGTTGGGTGCAATGATATCTGCTGTAACAGATAGTCTGGCATGCCGCAGACATGCCGTAAGTCACATCATCTCCTCACAGTGGTTTCTACTCATTTAATATAGTCAGCTGAAGGACATGATGACTGCTTTGGTGTCTCAGAGTTCAATATCAACCTTACTGTTTTGTCCCTCATATTACTTCCCTCAGCTGATTCTTCTTCTAACTTTCTTTCTAACAGTGTGTGCCATGGCGGAGTGTTCAACTGTACCTCAGAGGTTTGTGATGGTGAGTGATGCTCTGTCACAGCTGTTCTTACCAAATGCATTTCTCGTACTTTACAGGGCCTCTCTGTTTTAGCAATGAAAGCAGCAGCAACAATAATCTGTGGTCGAACTGTCAGAACCATGATAGATATGTCAACCTATCTATAGTTAGTAACAGCTGCTGCGACAGTTGGCTCAAATAACTGAGCGGCAGTCACATCAATCACAGCCTACAAAGGCCATTACTGGCTTTTTGTTTCGTAAACATGTGATACCATCTTGAACTAGTGGGAGGAGAAAGAGCTGAAAGATAATAGGGGAGTAGATCGTCGAGAGAGTGCAGCCCCCTCGTATCCTCATGAGAGACCTGAATGTGTGAATAGCTGTGTGATTTGACCCGGGTTTGTGTCTGTCATCATCTGATCAGCACTGCTTTTTATCCTCCTCTGTGGCAAGAACGGTGTTGAGTGGAGTGTTTAGGGAGTGTTGCCTCCCACAGCTTTCAATAAAGCTTCTATTTAACAGAAATCATGTTGTCAGAAAAATACAGTGTGTGTGGTAGTGACAGCACAGCCAGCCAGTAAAAATAGGATCTTTTATTAACACTGATCAGAACAGTTAACACTGATGAGAGAACAGTTCATGCATGCAGGTGGATAAAACAGGCTTCACTTCCATCAGTCAATAGTGTGAATGTAGAAGAATTAAACAACATAGTCCCCTGGTAATCCTTGTGGCTATTGTTGTGAACAGCAGAGCAGCTGTGGAGAAATTAGTCTCCCTTAATTGTGCTGTCATTCTATTTAACATCACATAGAATGTGCTTAATTTTGCAGTTGGGAACTTGCAGGCACAAATCTCCCCACATTTGCTCCTCTTTCTCGAAATCGCATATAAGTTAAATCAAAAGTGACTCTTGTTGCCACACTAATAGAAACCGCTGTGTGCGGTGAATGCAACAGGTAAATCCGCCTGCAGGTGGACCAGTAAAAAGACCTTGCAGTGTAAAATTCAGCAGTTGTAGTGATTTGAATTGTTTTAGGTTATTCCTGTTTTCGGAAGGTTAAAGGTAGCTCATTCTCCGTTGCTTTAATGCACATTGTTCTTGCTAGAGTCTGTCTTTAATGGATAAAAATAAGACGGGTGACAAATACTGCAATTTTCCCTTTTAATCCAACAAACCATCAAAGAGGAGAACGATACAAACGTAACGTTTTCTTGCCTTCTCCTTCCTGTTGATCCTCTAATTTTTCCTAAGAGACCTCTGAAATCAATTCTAAAAATAAAGCAAGCAGTCTTTGTTGACAATGTACAAATTAATGAAAAAGCTACCATATCTTCTGCACCATCTTATGTTAGCACTGGGGTTTAGTTCCATTACAGATTTCAGCATTATTTCTGCTACATGTTGCAGTTAACAAATGGCTTTAATAAAAAGCAGCGCTGTCTTTGCAGTTTTATTTGGGTAAGCTGAGGAAGAGTGCTCAGAGGACGAATACTCTCTATGTGCGGCCTTACTACTGCAGATACATGAAGGTAAAACTGACAGTGACCTAAACATGTTTATATTCCTCTCTCATCCTCTCCTCCTGCAGTGGACTGTGAGTGGTCCAGCTGGTCCCAGTGGAGTCCGTGCTCAGCAAGCTGTGGTACGGGAAGACAGAGCTCCACCAGAATCATCCTGCGTTCCAGCCAGTATGGAGGGGCTCCATGTGAGGGCCCTGACCACCGCACCATGACCTGCATGGCCCCTGACTGTGGTGAGTGAGAAGAGGGGAAAGCAGTGTCATAAAATAATGACAACAATATTTATGGCAGCATGAAACCTCTTCTTCATCTTGTAAAAGCCTCCCTTAGTTACTGTTGTTATGCCTGTCAAGCTTTCGGTTCTCACATGGTACATAATAACAGTGATAACAGCAGCAAATGTCTCCACTGGAAATTCCTCATTTTTAAAGTAATGTGTCTCTCCCTGTGATTTCAGACACAGGTAAACAAACCCGTTGACAGTCAATGTTGGCAGCTGAAATGACAATTGCTGCTGGCAAATGTTATCAACTATAGCTGGCTAATTAAGCTAATGTTTGCTTCATGAGTTTGTTAAGAACACTGTCTTCATCTGTCTTTTTATATGTGAGTAAAACTACAGGCTAAAATTTAGCATCCATCCTTGGATGCTTAGCTTCCAAGGGAAGTAAGGAAAGGATTTTAGGATGAGGACTAACTGGTGTTTTGCAAATGTAACATATCCCGGAGCTGCTGGAGTGTAAACAGAGCTGCTAATGTTCTCTGGCTCTCTACGCTCTGACAGCATCATTTCTATTTTCTCCTCTCCTCCTTGATATATTTTTTCACTCATCTCACTTTCCCTCTCCTCCTCCTCGTCCTTCTCTTCCTCTTCTGCAGCGTGTCCTGTCAGGGAGCAGTGGCAGAGGAGCACATCAGAAGAGGTCCCGCTGTGTGAGAGGAGCTGCCAGGACATTTACTCCTCCCCCGTCAACTGCAGCCGCTCCACCGAGGGCTGTGTGTGTCGTGAGGGGCTTTACCGAAACACGGAGGGTGTGTGTGTCATCCCCGCCCTCTGCCCCTGTCATGACCAGGGCATCCTGCGGGAGGTACGCGCGCACACACACACACACACACACACACACACACACACACACACACACACACAGTGTGGCACACACCCATAGTAAACAGACATCAGCTGCCCGGCTAACTTGGCAGCTTGTACCCATTGTGCCTGCCTCATTGTGGTATTTGTTTGAACCTTACCATTAGCGTGTTGTTTATGTTCCCTCCCTTTCACTCCCATTGTGTTATTTACTCATAAAGAAGGGCCTATTAGAAGATGAGTGACATGCCCCGCAGGCCACATTACACCACAATGCCTCTCTAGCCCTCAGTGTCATCAATTATGTAGGAAGTGCCAAAGAAAGCCGGCACTCGGACTGCAACTTGGCAAGCCCTCCAGGAATTATTTATGATGGAGGGGATATTATAGGATTATAAGAATTCATCATACACTGACAAGTGGTCAGAGTTCCCCTCTTGATCTTTATTCTTTAGGCATTTCTCCTTCTCTTTCATTCTTTTTCTTCATTCATTCTTTCTTCTGCTTTAGCTCTCACTAGTTAGCCTTCTTCACAGGATCCGTGTTCAATCTCTCACTTCCTCCATCCTTTTACTCTTCATCCTCTCTCCCTCAGTCTTTGTCTTTCTATCCCTTCATGTCGCCCTCTCAGTCAATCTTTCTATCTGTCACTTTATTTCTTTCTGCCCGTCTACTCTGTTTCTCCCGTTTCTGTCAGCTGTTATGACTAATGTCCACATAAAGACCCTCTATGGTTTTCCAGTCAACTACCTCATGAATATTACGCCAAATGGCTCAGTGTGAGCCACAAAGGCACTTCCTAGAGGGTAAAAACTGAGCAAGGTTAATGATTCCCATAGCTAACATGCCACATATAAAATGTATAATGTAGTCTGTATTATGTGTGGTTATAATTACAGCATCATAATGGGCCGTCGTTATCTGAATTATGCGCAAGGGTGCAGCCAGAGCTTCAGTGGATTCATTGAAGAAATGGATCCTGAGCTGTGACCGGTTGCACTTCATCAAACCTGCACTGACTGAAATAATATTACCTGCATTTCAAAAGTCCAGAGAGCCAATATAAATGTGTGTTTTTGTGTGTGTGAGCCAGGCAGGATCAGAGTGGGAGGAGGGCTGTCTGTCATGTCGCTGTGTGAACGGGAAAAGACTGTGCCAGTTAAAATGTCCGCCGCTCCACTGTGACGAGGTGAGACACACACACTGACACTCTGACATTGTCTATGTGCTTTTAATTTTCACACTGAGGCACAATTATTTGTTATTTTAAGATTGATATGTTGTTGTTTTTTGGAAAATTACATACATTTTTGGCCAATTCTAAATACCAAAAAAGTGAATTTAAAGTATTTTATTGGATTAAAACAGAAATCTAGAAGCATTGCCCTAAATGCATCTTGCTTGCATCGCTAATCTCAATTGCCCAGTTCATCAAGAGATATTAGAGGGATAGTTGTCCCTCAGAGGAAGGTTTCTCTAACTTCATGTTGTTTTGCAGTTAATTACAGCAGTAAGGTGCAGAGGAGCTTTTCTGACGAACCTCTAAAGCTCAATATCTAAGCACCTGAGATATCATGGTCTTATAAATGAACACGCAGGTATGCTGATGCTTTCTAGATCCGACCTTTACCTTTCACCTTAAGTGGCACTAATCTTCCTGCCTATGTGCTGGGCGTTGCTTTGTTTGCAAGGCAGATGCAATCATTTACTTGTGGAGGAGAATATGAGCTATAATAATGTGTGTCTCCATCTTTGCATTGTAGATTCCTCTCACAGTCAGTCTGCACGGTGCAGCTCTTCCACTTCACATTTTTTATCTGTCCTCGCACCAGGCATCTTTTGAGTTTTGTAGCAAATGATTTTGCTTGTAGGTCCTTAAAACAAAGTACTGTTTACTTCTAAGTCTGCATTACAGAGAGTTGGAGGCAGTTCACTTGAAGGACTTTTCCTTAGTGTTTTAATTGGATAAAGGCGAAGAGGTGAAACTGTTGAGTATTTAGTAAGAGAAAAGATTAGAGACAATGTTTTATTTCCTACCCTGATAATTATCCTCATAGTCCTCAAATGTATCTTGTGACCTCTTGCGTGCTGGTTGGAAAGCAGTGACTTTGGTCAGCATCTGAGTATGTACAATAATAATGATGATAGTAATAGCAGAAACACAGCCCACATTATGGAATGTTGATGGATCAAACGTGATATTTAGACTATACTATCAGACCTAATCTTAGCCGACACTACCAGACTTACACTGTTGAAATCAAACCCACACAATATGTGCACACCTACACACACGTACAGTACCAAACTCCACACTTCATTTTCTGGAGGTTCTGAGAAAGGCGTGTAGCTAAAAGCTGCATTTGTAGTCCCACTTGTTTGCTCCTCTGCAGGTGTGTGTGTGTGACTACTGCATCCAAACACAGATAAGCAGAGATGAATGTTCACATTCAGAGGCACCATCAGTCTCCCACAAAAACACATCAGTCCTTTCAACTGCCACTGCTACCCCGGGGTGGTACAGTTCACACAGCGTCTCTGTTGGTCACAAACATCTCAATTACTCTGAGTGAGGGAGAAAATGCTGTGCTCCCTCAAGAATGTGTGGGAAGGTCTTTGCAAGTCACTGGCTGAAGTAGATCAATACTTGACTGTCCGATCCTCCCACAAGCCTACACTTTTTCCTTCACCAAACAACCCTACTTCCCATGAAACACACAAACCTGCTCGTTCCTCCTCGTTAAACATAATTCATTTACATTCCAATTCAACAGATTAAGTATTTCACATTTTAGAAATGTTCATCAACTAGCTTTTTGCAGCAACATTTTGCATATGGTGTGGGTAATTACATTGTCAGGCACAAGGCATTATGGGTACCAGTGCATGCTCGTCATTGCTGGTGGCGGCCCCTTCACATAAAAAAGAGACTGCCTTCATCCTGCAGGCAATGCTCAGTCATCTGCTCCTATGGGTGGTCAACAGCTGGTCATCTCACAGGAGACTATGAGCTAAGTGTAAATTATGCATGTGTTCTGAACAAATAGAAATCCACATGAAATATGAAGACATCTTTGTCATCCTTGAGACAGGTGGAAATTTTGGTAGCACATAAAGACACAGATACAGATACAAATACAGATTCCATCCAGTCCTGCCTCAGATCGAAACAGAGGAGAAGGGTATGACAATGTTAAAGAAAACATGCATGCCACTGAGGCTTCCCTCGTGGTGTTTTTGGAAAAGAGTTGAAGCTATTTTCACCCAAACAACCTTTTGGAATGTTTCTTTTCTCCTTGTTCCCCTGCTGCAACTCTTCAGTTGCAGCAGTTCACTCAGTTCACTTAGATTTCATTATCTTTCTAGCCATGCAGAGTTTTGGTCTTATTTATTCTGTCTCAAAATCAAAGAGGCCTACTAATGAACAGGGTTAATTTATTTAAAAAAAATCTGCTCTCCATGGTGATGAAGTTGAGAAAAGTCATAGCAGAAAAGTCAGTCTCATCCTTGACACAGTAAGCTCAATTTATATCTTTAGCACACCAGCGCTGTATAAAGGCCGGGGTAAAAATACATTCTGCTGACATCCAGAACTTTAAAGGAGAGGTTGATTACACCATGAGCTCCACAAAGAAGACAGTCTACTGAGTGTTCCACCTGTGGTGTGTCCAGGTCTTTACACAGAGTCTCTGGAGGGCTCAGAGCTGTGCAACTATTTCTGCTTGCATTTTCAAATCCCTCGCCTGCACTAAGTTAAGTCAGTCAAAGCACTCCTTATCCTGGCCAGTATGAAAAGGTCATTTAATGCACCATGTTCCCTCTCCTGACAGGCTGAGAATTGGTTGCTGTCAGTGTACACGTCTTATTTAGGACTCAGCTTACACTTAAGTGCATTGCTTTTTTAAAACTGAAATCTAACATGCCTCTGCTGCTCTGCTGGGAGCGCCTTTCCAAGGTTATGATTAGAAGGTTTTGTTATCATATCTAGTGATAAAAGCTATTTGGGATGGTACCTCTCAAACTCTGACTTCTCTTCTGTCTTGTTTCTGTGCCAACACATTAATAGAGCTCTGATTTGTATCTCACAGCCTGAAGACAACACAGACTTGACGACTCTTTACTTTAAATGCACTTACTTTTCATAACCATAAACAACATTTCACACTATATCCACCCCCTGTCACATGACACACACTCACACACACACACACACACACACACACACACACACACACACACACACACACACACCTGCAGAATCTTAAGTTAAAGGACTTAAAATGGTCCTTTTAGTGATCTCCCACCCTTTAAGTGAGTGGGCTCCTCCTGAGGGATGGCTGGCGGCAGTACAGAGTGGGAGGAGAAATCCTCGGGGTGAGCAGTTAGGAGATGTGTGTGTATATGTGTATTAGAGAGCTGGTGTGGTTGGGTAAAGTTTCAGGGGTGAGCTGAGGCTGGTGTTGGTGCTGAAGCCTGCTGTCAGACTGTGTGTGAGTGTGACTCTGCATGATAACAGCAGCTATTCTCAGACAGGGACACCACGGGACATCCTGCTTTTCTCTGGACTGTTCTGGATCTCTCTCTCTATGTTTCTGTGGCTTTGCTCTCTCTGTATATGTCCTTTGTGTCCTACGTCACTGTCTCGCTCTCTTGCTATTTTTGGTCTTTATGGCTCACTTTCTGCTTTCTTGAATCCTATCCCTTTTCCCATCTTTTCAGCTGGTCTGATATTCTGTCCCTCTTTTTATTTCTATGCCGGATCTCTCTCATGGTGGCACAGGTCTAAAGCAATCCTAAACTGGCTGGAAGGAAAACGAGGGCTCTTGCTCTGGGTGGTGAGGACTGGGACTGTTGTTGCTGATGGACAGTCAATTTACACAGGTTTTCTACAACTTAGTGTATTTTTGTGGTCTGGGACTACCACTTTGGTCCAGACTGAAATACTGTATCTCTACTATTGGATGGATAACCATGAAATTTGGCACATTCAGGTTTTCCCTAGATGAATTGTAACATCTCCCTCCAAGTTATTTCAAAACTTTGGTTTATGACCAAATTCCTGCAACATCAGCCTCAGCTGTGTTTAGAGCCATGCTGATGTTGATGTTAATGTTTAATTCAAAGCTCCACGGTGTCTAAGTATTGCTTCAGGTTGCTAGTATGGCTGTTGACTTTTCGTCTTATTAGATTTTGCCATTGTTGACCTAGTGTACTCTAGTGTTTTCTGTTAAGTCGAACAGTAGTGGACCCAAGATGCAAACACAAACCAGGCACCAGAATTAGTAAAAACCTGGAGCAACGTTCTACACAGTACTCAGAAATTAAAGGAGCAGGATGGATTCTCAGGGGATCTGGAATGGTGGAGGGCTGGTAGTGGCAAAAATTCCCCAAAAATAGTGAGGTGACGAGATGGCTGGATCTGGCAGGGAAATGACCGGCACAGATCCTGAAACACAGGGAGATCAAAGTTTGAGTCACAACAGATTTCACTGAGCAGTATTCATAAATTGTTACATATTCTTATGTGTACACTGATAGATAATCTGTATAACATCTATAAACAAAGATAAATGAAAGTTACATTTATAAACTATCTGTGGGCAGACTATTCAAATAAAGTGTTTCTTTGTTTCCTCTCTCTGACATTTCCCAGGTGTGTTTTCTCCTTTAATTTTCCAAGCATTGTTTCCTTGGTCTCTAGGACTGGTTGCTGTCCCTGTGAAGAATGTGTGCATACAATATGTGCTCATCATCACATGTTGAGAAATGCATGACAAAAGCGGTTCCGTCCAAACATAGCTGTCCAGTAAATTGACTGAGTGCTGTGACTGTGATTTTTGATCAAAGAATGTTTCATGTTATCTCTCTCAGGGGAGGTCAAGGTGGAGGAACCAGGCAGCTGCTGTCCAGTCTGCAGAAAGCAGTTTCCAGGTCAGTAGAACAGACACAAAAACATGACGCAAAATCCACGAATCCACTTACAGACTGTGTTCAGAAATCAAACCTATATCACAGCTGGAATTAGATGTAAAAAGTAGACACTCAGTTAAATAAACAAATAAACCTGAGACCATTAACATCATCATCATCATCATCATCATCATCATCATCATCATCATCATCATCATCATCTCTGTAGATGCTCTGTTCTATAGAGTAATGTTTGTTCATCTGTGGTCATGTAAAATAAATATAAAAACCAAGTGCTGCAGTCCCCAATTAGTGAGAGATTACATTACTTAACCTACATTGAGGCTTTAATCTTTCTCCCAGTGGAGGAAATGTCACATGCTGCTAGCAAGCATGGCAATGTCACTGTGCTCTCTGGCTCGGTCTCTTCCTTTGTCTTTTTCCTCCTCCTTTTTCATGCAAATACAAAAAATAATTTAAAACATTATCCTTTTTTGGCTCCTGGTTTCTCATAATCTCCTTTTCCTTGCCCTCTTTATTCCCCATTTACTCTGTCCTCTCTCACTTTGCCCCTCTTCCTCTTCTCTGTCTTTTCCGCCAGGCGAGCCCGAGCCAGAGTGTCGTCGCTACGTGCAGGTCAGGAACATCACCAAGGGAAACTGTCGGCTTGACAACGTGGAGGTCAGCTTCTGCAGGGGACGCTGTCTTTCGAGGACTGATGTCATCCTGGAGGTACGCAGAAGTGACATCTACACACACACACACACACATACACTGAAGATAGTACTATCTTTCTACAAGGCATCATTGACAAGTATTGACAACTGGTGGCACATTAACGATCAATACTAACAGCAAAGTGGAGGGAAGGGACCTGAACTGGAACATCATCGTATTCAGTCATATTCATTTAATTATGAATATCTGCCGTTCTTAAATCATAAACAGGTGGATACAAAGCATTCCTTCAAATCCTAACAACGTTGTTAACTCTTATTAATAACACTGTTCACAATATGCAGGAAAATTATCAGGATTATTGCCTCAGCTATTACTGTGCAGCCAAATTGACCATCTGTTTTTCTCTTGAAGCATGACCTGGCATCAGGGGGTTAAGAGAGTTCAAAACAAAATGAAGTCAAACACGTGGCCACGTTCAGCTGGTCACACCTGCTGTAATCTGACTTCTTTATAGAGTCTCTGTTAGCTGTAGACACAGTTCACACACATGGCGTGAAGGCAGGTAAACACACATACATCATTTAGTAGTGGAGTCACCACTGATCTAAATATAGACGTTCTGAACAGGAGTCTTGTGCAGGGGTCACATGTAGAGTCTGTTCGTGATTCCATCTGCTTGCCTCTCCTTTCTTTCTTCCCTGCCTTCACTTGTTGTCCTTTTTTTATCTTGTTACACAGTGAGCTTATCACTTCATCACCATGGTGACTTTGTTCTTCTTTGGCATCCATACATCTCCACTGTAAAAATAGAGTCAGTCAGATTAGTAAAAATAAACATCAGCTCAGCCAAATGTGTCATTACCTCCTGTTACTGTGGTAACCAGGGATGGTAACTGGTGACTAGGCAGCACAGAGAAGTTCCCTTTTCATTGATCAGCAGGACTGGAAGAAGCAGGAATGCATTCACGAGGATCACATGCTCTTTCACAGCACCAGCTGAAGTATTATATGCATGCAAGCACACACACACACATACACACCACTGTGGACTTTTCAAAGAGTATGAAGTGCTAATAACTGCTACTTAGAAGTAGAAGGTGCTTTTGAGTTTTTGATCTCGGACCCCCCCTCGCCTCCCCATCACCTGCTTCTCCCCCTTTTATCTATCATTCTCTGCTTCCATCCATTGTACTTTTCCACAGCCTCTCTCCTCCTCAGCTCTTGCCTGCACTAATTGGACACATGAGTACAGCTGCCTTCTATCATGTAAAACAGGCTGGACAAAGAAATGCTATTTTATTATATTAATACATTTAGAATCCAAAATCACTGAAGGACGTAGTTTTTCTGTAAAGAGTTTTGAGCTGCACTCATCAGTATTTTAAATTTTAAAAAAGAATGGGCCAAATTCTTCAGTGTGAGTAATGTGAAATGTGTAGCTCACAATACTGAAGCCACAGATAATTATTAACGGAGTCTGCGGTTCCCTTCAGTTCTGTAGAGTTTTAGCGTCTCTCAGCTCATTGTTTTGGTTTTATGAGCTGCAGCTTTAATGTTCTGGTTCACTCACCGCACTTAGCAGTGTTGTCTCCAAGTGCAGTTGCATTTTTAGTGAAAAATTGTCTGTAGGATAAGTAGAGTTAGCAACTGGTGAACATGGTAGATCAGTTAAAGAACCAGATATTTCCCTATATACCTATATATATTCTCCAAATGTGTTAATGCCTCCATGTCTGCTGGGTTTGTAAATGGACTTTAATTGATTGATTATTGATTCATTTTATATGGTGAAAATATGTGAGCACTGTGTTTAAAAGAATAAGATGAACTTTATTGATCCCACAATGGCGATATTCTTATTTTAGGCCTGAAATATAACCATACACACAGGAGATATAAGCACATCCAAACTCCATACTGTGGGCCGTGCTGGACTCTGTTTCTCAAGCCGAGTCTGTATGGCTTGAGCTCCTGGCACCACTGACATACGACCCCCAATGTGATTTGAACACACAATCTTCTGATCTGGAGCCAGATGCGCTACCATTGCGCCATGAGGTCTTGCACAGCTTCTTCCTCTGCCCCCAAGTAGCTGGAAATGTTCTGTCTGGGTGGTAATAATTATGTGTTTTATAGCTATATTAATTTTCTTGTCACTTCAGGGCAAACAATTTCACAGCAACTTGAAGAAACTTTGTTTTGGTCCCAGCCAGCTCCTGACAGAAATATCCTGCTCTTTAGCTGCACGTTGTTCGACTATGTTTAGCAGCTGAACTCTAGTCTGCTTTGGTTTTGGGCAGTGTACAGTGGGCTTATCTGAGCTTGTTTTCTAAAAGACGCTGTCTCAAGTGTGATTTATGAGAGGAGTTTGCTGGACAATGAAAACAATTAGCTAAAGGGAGCTGTGGAGCTGTATGGTTTGATAATAATTCTTTGTGGCTTCATCCGAATGATCTCTTTCACATTACTCTGTTTCTAAGTGGAGCTTGTTTCACAGTTTCCTCCAACTTCATCCATCTTCTCTCTGTTCTGTTTTCCTCTGCTCTCCTTCTCTCCCATCTATTGAAACTATGTCATGACATCCTTCTCTTCTACACCTTTCACCCTCTCCTCCTCATCATATTCCAGTCTCCTAATTGGCTCACTTCTCCTCCTTTTGCTCCACTCATTCTCTTCCTGTCTCCTCCAGGAGCCCTACCTCCAGTCAGTTTGCGAGTGCTGTAGCTACCGATTGGACCCTGACAGCCCGGTCCGTTTCCTCAGCCTGCAGTGTGACAGCGGAGAGAGCGAGCCGGTCGTCCTGCCCGTCATACACAGCTGCGAATGCACCAGCTGCCAAGGTGGGGAAGAATGAGTGTGGCCGAGTGGACTTGCATGTTCATGTTTCATGTCAGTGTGAGAACCGAGAATTTTAATATATTTAGACATGTTTGCATGTTTACACACTCCAGGATCGCAGCAGTCACAGAGAAATGACAGGAAGATGCTAGGCATATTCCAATCAGGAAAGTCAATTTTATAGAACTGTATTTCACAACTTTTAACTTGTGAACTTTACTGACTGCTTCTTTTTATAATGCATTTGAAACATTATGAGCTGACAAAAGTGTTTTACAAACAGATAGAGTTGCACGGTACCCACGGTACCCACGATACCCCGCGGTGCCGAATCGTAGCGGTTCCTACTATACTAGAAATTCTACACGACAGTAGTACTGTGGATTACTATACTACCAGTTTCCGCTACATAGCGGCCGCCTCTATGCTCCTCCCGGCTTCTCACTGCATGCTACTCCCTTGTAAACAAACCAACATGGCAACTACTGCAACCGAACTACACAGCTGCTGAATGATTGGCTGTTTGCCTGTTACTGGTGACGTCCGGGATATGATAGGCTGTTTCCGCACGCTGGGTCCGCCCGTCTGTTAGCTGATTGGCTGTTCGTGTGTTTCTGCCGGCAAGAACGAACTCCATGAAGACAGCTCCGCTTCCATAGAAATTCGCTTCAAAAGAAACAACAAGCTAAAGTTCTGTCTCACCCAGACGCGCACGGCTTACAGTCACAAACACGAGACAACACACTCACCATGGAAGAAGCACCGGGCCCGAGCGGCGAGTCTGCCACGGCGTCATCCGTGGCACTCACATATTGTGCTCAAAAAACCAAACTCGTTGTTTCAAACTTGTTTCAGTCTAATTCTTACTTCACCAGTATTATGTTTATCATGCACCAAACAGCATTATTAGTAATTAAGTATTATATATATTTAGTATTTATAACTTGTATAAATACATTGCAGTTTATAAAAATAATAACAATAGTAAAAAAAAAGGCTGCAGTATCGTGATAATACCCGGAACCGTGATACTTTGTCTGGTATAGTATCGTGGTTACTCATTTTGGTATCGTGACAACATCTACAAACAGATGAAAGCGGGTCAACAGAGCAGACAATAAAATCTTATATAAACCGCACAGAGAGCAGACAGAATCAATGAGTAATAAAACAGTAAAACAAACAGTGTAAAGACCAAGCAGCAATAAAAATGTGAGCACGTTCAAAAGCCAAAGAAAAGAGGTGGGCTGAACGAGTCAGTGGAGGGGGCAGATGTGATGTGGTGGGGCAGTTTGTTCCACAGACTGAGAAGGAATACACACTGTAGTTTTTCAGCTTTGAGTTTGAGCTTTTTGCTCTGACGACAGATTAAACTTGAAACATTAAGGCAGATTTCAAGAACAGAAAAATCCATAACTGTGTCACATCAACAATTTAATCAAGTTCACGCAGTCAGTGATGTCACAGCAGGAGGCCATGTCAGTGTGATCCTTGGTATGTATCACCTGCTGAAAATGAGCGCAGGTCGCACGAGAGGCAGCAGGTCCATGTAGGACCAGTAAGCAGCTCAGTCAGTAAGTGGCTGCAACACTCCAACCATCATGTCTGTCTCCTCCTCTAAATACAATTCATCAGTCACTTTCCATTAAAAGCTCAGCTGACACACAAACATACACACACGTGTTGTCACTGACATACACACATTTACACAGATTCACACACACATAAGCTCTAATCTTGGCAAAACATACGTTTGCCTTAGCCCACCATGAATAATTCAATCAAGGATCCCACCTCTGAAGCAATTATGTGCTAATCCATTCATCAACATGGCTGATTGCGTTAGTTAATTGGATGTAGCCACATATGACACAGAACATCCCCTCGGCTCATATTCCCCTCCCAGCACTACACTCCCGCGGACATCACGTCTGACGGATTTGGTCGCTCCGGCAATCAATCTTTGATAGTGTGTGGCCGCTCTCACACACACTTACACATATTAACTGCCACTACAAGTTTTCCCATTTCTCATCTGATGCTCTCTCTTCTGACACACACTCATTACAGACAAGAGTGCAGACAACTCACATGGATACATCCTCCATATGCTGCGTATTATGAATGCATTTCAAATCATTTGTTATATATTTGCAGTCAATTTAATTTAATAGATTTTTAATACAGTTCAAATATGGAAATGCAGATATTCCAGAATATATCGAGTCATGCTGTTCACACACATTTCCAAACAGACACACTTCATTTCTGTCCGTTATCCTGAATCACATTATTACAGAAAATAATTGTGACTGTTTCTTTTCTTCACAGGAGGTGACCTGTCCAGACGCTGAGTGTGTGTGTGTGTCTGTGAGCTGAGTGTGTGTGTGTGTGTGTGTGTGTGTGTGTGTGTGTGTGTGTGTGTGTGTGTGTGTGTGTGTGTGTGTGAGAGAGAGAGAGAGAGAGAGAGAGAGAGAGAGTGTGAATATGTGTATAACTAGAGAGAGCAAGAGCAGGACGACCATGAACAGCAGGTCAAGTGAGAGTGCCATACTGAAAGCCTGCTGGGTGATGGAAGGAGACTTTTGGGATGGACTGATCAGTGGATGGATAGATGGATGGAAAATGTAGTCCTGAGTCCGTGTTGATGTACACATTGTTCTGTAGTCCTTAGTCATCATATGACTGGATGCTAGCGCTGATTGTCGAGTTCATGTTCTGAATCTGTTTATTCTTCAGCCTGTACAGCCTTTTGCTCCTGTATATTTATAGAAATATTAAAGGACCTATGATACAATCCAAGCAAAACCTATTCTGCATCGAAATGTTTCATTTGTATGTTTAAAGAAATGTACCAGCAGTCTGCTTTATGTTGGACTCTAGATATTTTTACATGTTGCAGTTTACAGTGTAGTTTCAGTAGGCCGGTCAATAAACATTTCTCCACTGTTGACTGTTTGTCTTCTTAAAACATCTTTTTTCTTATCAGTTGTTTTAAAGATACATATCTCATATCTTTGAACAGCATTTACAGTCACCATCTCTTCCGTTTCCCTCACCCCCCCAGACGTGCTCACCTGTTACACTGAGCTAATTTCAGATAGATAAGAGATTATCATCAGCATTGACACGTACAAAATAAAAGAGCCTATCTTTAACTCACTGTAGTATATTGGTTAGATCACTGACATTGTATTTTTAATAAAGATAAAATACTTTTAGATTTCTTCATAAACACTCAGTTTGTTCTTACAATGTGCCAAAATGTGTTTTTTTCTAGTTCAGAATAATAACTCCCTTTTCTTGTTATTTACACATATCTATAAACATATACGCTTTTACTCGAGTAAAGAGGAGGGAATAAATGAAATAAAAACACCAGAGATTCTAAGGAAGTATTTATCCCCACAGCTTTATTGTAACATGTTGTGTAACTATCAGGAATATTATCTCTGTGTTTGTTTTGTTAAAAAGAGCTTACATGACTTTGCATCATCCTTTCGTAGTTTGAATATTTATTTCTGACCCTAACACAAGCTTCCAAACAAGGTTTCAGCTCTGAGGTTTCACATTTACATAAATCATGTGCCTCTTTGTGAGATGTATTCCTAAATATGAAACAAACAAACAAAAAGATTAATTTTGTGCAGAATAAATAAAGTTGCGCATATTTTAGGAAAACGTTTCCTGAAACACATGTTATGTAAAGTGATCTGTCTGATGACAGTTTAATTACCTGCTGAATGTTTCTCCATTCTTAGAAGGTGTAGCTTTTAATGGATGTGTCAAAGTGAAGACTGAAGCTTTTTACTTCCTTAATTCGGACATTTAATCATTATTGCACAAGGTAAAACACATTAAGAACTCTTTAAGCAACTAGTCATCCTTCTATGTGTGTGTGTAAGCTGGTAACACAGAAAGAGTTTGACAGGCTGGGATCTGTCTCATCTATGACAAGAAAGTGTCTGCTTTTTTCTTTCTCTCCTTTCCCTCCTTGTCTCCTCTATCCTCTCTCTCTCCTTTCCTGACTAAATAAGGGAGTTGAGAGGAGAAGGCTGACCAGCACGCCTCCCTCTAGCTTTCAGCTGCTGTAGTAAACACTGCTGGATGTAATAAGAGCAGGAACTGATGCATTTTTAATTCATACCAAAATGTCACATTTTGATGGATAGCTCCTCCGGCCTCCTCCAACTGCAAGGTTGCAATTCATCATGGCTAACCAATCATCAAAACACTGATCTCTGGAAGAAATGAATGTATTCATGCTGCTGTGCGGGTCATTTTGATAAATGTATCCAGCGAGCAGCAGTGTTGCTTTAAGCATGTATCTAACAAAACTAAAAACAGGGGAATTTGACTCAGCCAAGGCCTATTATGTCCCTGTGATGGATATAAAAGTCTAAAGGACTGAAGGGGAAAACAGAAGTTGTTGGACATGCAGGCTGCTGCCTTCAAGTGCAGTCAGAAAAAGAATTCTTTCTTTAGCTCACATGAGGAGCCACATCATATCTGGAACGCTTGTTGCTTGATTTCCTGAAACACAGTCTCTCTCAGTGCAGGTATATATATTAAATGTTACATATAGAAGTTATGCATGTAGATGCTGGCTATGCTATCCATATCACTTGATTTCCACGATGAAGCATCAGCAACCAAAAACTCCATTTGATCCAGACACTGAAAGAACTCAAGTTACTGCTTCTGGCGCACATGGACGCCTGTGCCAGAGAACCCAGCATAAAAATGGCATCACTGTAACTGTAATCATAAAATTATGACAAGAATTTCATGGTCTCTGCTCCCTAAAGTCATCAACGTAATAATGGACCCAGTCAAATGTTTCCACAAAGGCATCATAACATTCAGTCAGCGTGGAGAGAATTAGTTTTATTCTGCAACATTAAGAAAAAGAAATGACCCCATGAAGTGTCTTCTGGCACTCCAGACTCTCTCAGCCCTTTCCCCTTCATTGCAGTAAAGTCTGACACAAAGAAATCACATGACAGTCCTTTGAATCAATGTTCCACTCATTCATACATAAAGACAGCGTGTAAAATCCAGTCCATCCATGTGCGCCTCAGTCTAAAGTAAAATATCCGACTGTTCGTGAAGGCACCATCCCCAGCATGACGGAAGGGGGGAACCCCGACGGTGTGACGTAGCTGAGCAGCCTGAGCGGTGAATCCCCCTCCAGCCCTGAAACACACCAAGAGACACAACATCACAGCCGAGAACATTTACATGAAATCTGCTGATCCAGGAGCAGCCGGAGAGACGCGCTGAGCACAGGTATATGTTTGTGGGGCGTGGACCAGACAGAGCAGAGCTCTGTGTGTGTGTGCGTGTGTGTGTGTGTGTGTGTGTGTGTGTGTGTGTGTGTGTGTGGAAGGAAGGAAGCCAGGTAATGTAGCCCCACAGTTTAACACCTGTCTGCAGCCGTTTGGCCGCAGGTGAGATAAACTCTTTCAGCTGATAACAGGCTGCATCGCACATGTTTGAGCCGAATTTGTGCTCGGTTCCCTCAGTCTCCACACATGATGATTTCTGTCAAATGAATAATAATATGAACTTCAGTATTGATACTGAGACCTGTTTGGTAGCAGCCAATAATCCCCAGGCCCCACTTTGAGAACCTCGGGTGTCATTTAAACTGTTGTTTTAGGTGATGAGGGGAATTTGAGTAGCTGTGAGCGCATCTACTTCATCTACATCACCCGCTCCTGATGAGCAAAGGGTTAAAATAGGCGCAGCTAGACGCCGGTGGAGCTGAAGTCATCCGGCAGAGCGCACAGCGAGGAGGAGGAGAGATACAAAGAACACTTCCAAAAAAACACCCATCTAGGACGACTGAAGCCGCGGATCTGCGCTCTGCGCTTTTTTCTTTTAACCATCTTTGTGTTGCTTCTCTCCTCAGGTAAACACACAGACACTCAGAGGCACAGTGAGGAGGTGAAATGAGAAACAAATAAAAAAAAAAAAAAAGACGCGCAGCCCAGCGCCCCAACTATGGCTCCAACGACGCTCGTCGGAAAGCTCGCCCAGTCCGCTTCACAGGAGCGGGCTGCAGTGCAGGATGAGAGGTCTGCTGTGCTCCACCGAGTGTGAGACCAGGAAGAAATATCACCTGACAGGCGGCCCTCCCCTCGGGGGACAGAAACAGACACCCTCGCTCCTCTCAACCTGGAAACTGGAGGCTGGAAACGGCTCAGTTCTGCCGTGCGTACAGTGCGCCTCCTCTCCACAAGTCTCCTCTCCTCACTTTCTCCTGGAGAGCGACCACGAGCCTTCCGTCTCTCTGACCAACTTGGGAAAACTTTGGCCCCCGGATTACTGCCGCTGAGCCTGTCTCCATGCAGGGAGCGCAGTGAGCATCGTGCGCTCGGCTGCAGGGACTGGAAACGCAGCCTCGGTTGATATTATTCAAACTCCCGCAAAGTCTCTCAAAGTCCAGGGGCCACAGCAGCGAAGATGCCGGTTCGGAGGGGCCATGTGGCTCCGCAGAACACCTTCCTGGACACGATCATCAGGAAATTCGACAGTCAAAGTAAGATGATTGTTTTGTAACCTTCTGCTAGATCACTTCTTTCATTAAGGCCCACTTTTAATAATTGATTTGTTGACTCAACGGCTGTTTGAAAATGTCCTTTAACAATGGAGGCTTCCAGCTGACATTTTGTTTTCCAGATTAGCCTCAATAATAATGTTTGCTGATGCATGCTTAATAGCATTGACAAGTCACACAGTGCTGCAGTGATGCTGCCAAGGTACCAAAATAAACAAACAGAAATCAAATCTCATATGAAGGTGATTTTTCCTTTTAAAGATGAAATCATAAAAACTTCCATCAGCTCTATTTTTCACCTCATTCATTTCTGATCACAACATAAACACATCTGATCTGCTGGAGTCTTTTTATTTCTGGATGTGAACCCTGCAGCTGCAACAGACATCTGTCACCCAGGAACGATTCTTGTCGTAGGCCGTAAGTGTGTTACAGAGCAATCCAGTAGAATATAAAACCACATTAGTTTTCTTTCTGCAGCTCCTCTCATGATTTAGTGTCACACGAGTGTCTCGTGCTGCTGCTGTCTTCAGTGATTCTGTCAGAAAACACAAAAAATGACACATTCTGGAGCTTTTGGTGTCATTGAACATATATATTTATATGTGCAGGTTCAGCTGGTGTTATGTATATTTATTTTCAGACATGTATCTACTTTATTTTGTTTGCCACAAAGGGGCCGTAATTTATAAACTACAAAAACAAACAATATATCTGAGCTACTAAATTTTTCATAGAGGCCGGGGGCATGAAATTTGAAGCTGCTTATATTTCAAAAATACACAGGCTTCATCTGTCCTCACTTCCCTGCCAGCGGTGTTATCTTTGATGCAAATCATTCATGATTTTTTTTTTTTTTTCCATCTCTGAATGTGTGACCAGACTTCAAACGTGCCTCGGGAGCCACAACGGCACGTCTGCTGCTGTGGAAACTCGCCTCAGGGCTGATGAAGAAGATGAGGATGATGGTAGCCATGATGTGAGGGATAAAGTGTGTGATGTGTAACGTTAACATTTAGTTCAAGCTCATGCAGGAGACGTTTATTGTAGATTTAAATGCACTTTTTAAATGTCAGATAGTGCCTACGGGAACAGATCAGTTACCTGGGAAGGAACACAGCTCTTTACCAAACTTGACCCCCTGCCTTGCACCATTCACCATATGCTCTTGCGTTGAGCAGTTCACAAGGCTGCTTTGGATCAGCAAGTGATGTCTTGCTGCGTTCGTAACACCCAAGAGTCACAGCAGCAGCAGAGCTTCAAAGAAGGTGTTAGGGGGTTGGATTTGGTGCAAAAACACCCTGTTTCCCGACACAGAGGTGCCGAAACTCGAGTGCAGTCAAGTTGAATAATTGACGTTGAAGTTGGGTAATTGACATTAATCCTGCAGTACTTACTTTTCCGTCCTGTTAAGCATGGCTGACCCTGCAAAGGTGAACGTTTCCTACTTCTCAGTGGAACGCTGCAGACTCATTCCGCTGTGATGTATCTTTAGAGCTGATTTGAATGAATTCAACGTGCAGCAGCAAGCTTCCCTGTGCAGTGCAAGATTATTTATGAGAGGACGTGACTGTCACAGGGGGAACAAAACCCGCAACTGGGAGGGACGTCAGCGCTTTCCAAATGTTTTCCCAGTGACTCTTATCTTCAGAATCATTTTCTATTGATCGTCGCAGGCTTTTGGTCAGGGTAACCAAGCGTGCTGATGGTGCTGATGACATGGTGTCTAATGGCCGTGGGTAATGAACTGGTGGATGTGGAGGAGGAGGGTCAGTGGACACCAGCAGCTGTTTAGACATCCTTACTGATTCCAGAGTGGTTGAAATAAAATCTGTCTTTCATACAGCAAACTCTTCTCTTCATTTAGTAGAGTATTTCTTCAGAATAACCCCTGACCCCACTGCTCCACATCACTGAAACATGAGCCCACTCCTCTCATGTTATCCATAGTTGAGTAAACTGGTGTTTGTGAATGGTAGAGTGTGGTGTGGGCTCGCACTCAGTAATGCACTGCAATTCTTTATTCTAATGGAGGCTGGGCGAATTTAATCGGAACAATCAAGAGGAGGCCCGTCCTCTTTATTCTGCAGCATGTGATGGAAACCATCTCAGGGCACAGAGGTGTAAAGAAGCAGCCGTCACGGTAGAGTAAGCATGGCAGACGATGGGACTGCTTTTAAAATAATAAAGTACTAAAATCACAAGCTCCGGATACTTGATGCTCAACCATGGAGGAGATGATTAAGGAGCAAACTAAGGGCATGTGTTGTCACCACACACCTCATGGAGACGATCTGGCCTATTGTGTGACAGGACAGAGAAGTCCTGTTGTGAATGTTCTTGAGACACAGTGACAGTTTGATTAACCAGCTCTGTGACTTCATTTATAAAACGTTCTTACCATCACGTTTAGAAGAGCAAACAGTGACTCCTCCAGCACTGATTTTCAGGTTTGTTTCCACACAGCAGATTTAGGGAAAGTGCAGCACTGCAGTGGTTAAAAGAAGAATTAAATAATCATTTTGGTGAATTTTATTTTTGGGCACAGACCATGCAGTGGGCTCACTGCTGTCATATGCTGTATGTGCTATGATGAATGCTTCCTGCTGCAAAATGTCAGCAGTTTGGTTAGTCCATTACCTGAAGATAAAAAAAGACGTGATGATTTGTTTTGTCACCTTCTTCCTGAATATTTATTGCACTTTTACAGTTTCAAGTTTTTGAGAGCAGGAACTCACAAATAAGTTGTTATTTATAAAATCTTACTTTGACAGGGAGATGATCAAACCTCCGACTTTGAATTAGGGAGAATTCAGACTGTAAAAGCAGCCCAGTGACAGTGAAAGATAATCCAGGCTGGCCAGTTTGAGTAGGCTGAAGGCTCATCACACACCTAAACACTGCACAGTGGTTTATGATAGAAGATATTAAAGTTATCATGGTGGTTATTATTTTATCTGTTGTTGTGATAAATTGAGATGCAGCGTTCATGTTATGAAGTAATCTACCAGCAACATGCACTCGCTTGTAGTTTGATGTTGTGGGATCATGGGAGTTGTGGTCTTCATTGTTAAACAACCACTATGGCCAATAAAAGTCTATCTGACGTGACTCACAAATGAGGTCATGTAATACAGTTTTTAGGTGGAAGTTATTTCTCTGGGTTTCAACATTGTTGGAAACATCCGGACGATGTACGTACGCGGCACAACAACATATATAACATATAGGTCTATTTGATTTTAGACATTATAATGCATAAATGTTACATAATATAGTTCAAAGAATCAAACATCATGCAGATACATTATGAGACCCGTAAGGTCACATTAACAGAAAGTGTATTGATCCAATCTGGGAATACATACAAATCAAACAAGTACCAGGCGGCGTGCACAGTAATGTACAGTAGCTGATAGATATTGATTTCCAGCAAACAGCCTGTTATTGGATTCTTAGACAGGACTGAACAAGAGGTCAAATATGTATTGCACAGAGATTATTGATGCATCCACCGGAGGACAGTCAATGAGAAGCGTGCTCTTTGGTCACATGGGGAGTTGACCAATCAGTGGCAGGGCTTTATGAAATCCATACATCCATCCATATGTGTAAACATCAGGATTTTAACTAAATACTAATATGACAAACTTGAATCTCTGCTCATGCTAGAGTCAGACCGCATGATATCAGCCTGAAAAAACGGGCATCAGGCACAACGACCGACGCTGCATCTGTTGAAAAAGACGAGAGTGTCAGAATTTTCTGATGTTGACCAATGGGAGGCAGGAGGATAAATATGGCAAAGCAAAGATGAGTGATGGTGTTGGTGCTACAAGGTGGAACAGTGACACAGAGGACAGGTCATCATGATTTTTTTTTTTTAGGTTTTTCCCAGCACGACACAGCCGGTATCATGCACACCACATCAGACGCCATGTTTTTTTTTTTACGTTCTTGTTCATGAAAGTCCGTCCCTAGCACCTCTTTCACGATAATGTGTTTCACACATGTTGTGAAGAGAAGCCATGACTGATCTTGGACTAACGTGTAGTTTGTCAAGTGTCTCAGCAACGATGTATAACCTGCTAATCTGACACAATGACCATTTTTTTATGGTGATGTCTGAACTCGGCATTATTCTCTGTTCTCATCTCGGTCACGTCTCTTCAAAGCAGGGAGTGTTCGGCTCCAGGCCTTCTGCTTCCTACCCAAAATGTCGTAGATAACACTGATCAAATTTCAGGGAATAATCTGTGTTATTGCACCATTGTGACATATTCAAAATTACATGCATAATATCACATAATCACATTTCCACAAAATTTGTCTCTCATTTCTCCATGGCAGGGAACATTGTGAAATTGCACTGATTGGCCAAAGGGTGTGCTATTTGTTTTGGAGACAGACTCATTTGCAAGTGGCCTTGACAGATAATGTAGAATATTTTTGGTACAACATGGTCCCTGTTGCCTTGTTTTCTATTTGTTCAGATTACTTTTATTTGGACAAAAAATAAATGTAATTACATCTCAGCTTTTTAAAACAAAAACTAATTAGATCAGTAGCAACAACAAGTATAGAGACCAGTCCTCAAACATGTATACGTCTGGTCCTCATGGTATTTTTCAGTATGTACTGTTATCCATTGATTTTAGACCTTCTCTGCTGACTGTACACTGATCTGTGTGTGTGTCTAACCCTCTCTGTGATCGACCATGTTTGATAGCCATGCTGCTCCACACAGATAAGACTGCACAGACAGATTGCGAGCCTCTCCGACAACAACCAACAACACATTTGGCCTCGATATGAGGTCACAGCAACCTTTTGGGTCATGTGTTGTTGTCTGTTGGGTGCTCCTTAGAGAAGACTTTGTCCAATTACAAGCCTCAAAGCCACCGTCCTCCGGGGAGGATGTTACCATTCTACAGCTGAAGTACAAACACCTCGTCGTCATGGCAACTGCCCCCCTCTGACTCCCCCACCCACATACCCACCCACCCTCATACACTCACGCATACACAGCAGGAAAAGGTACAGTACAAGTCAACTCCAGGTCATTTTACATTCTCCATCTTTTAGAAATATAAGCATATTGAATGTGAACTGTTTGCCACATGTGAAGCTCATTCTGATCATTTAGCATGCTGACAAGTGATTGGCTCCAGTTTTAGGCTAATGAACCAGGTGGGCGTTGCCTTTTTAACATTTTTGAAAACATATTAGAGGCAGATTGAGTTATAAATGTGGAGGAGGAAGATCCTATTAACAAGTATGTGTGTGCAACCAAAGTCCTCAAAGCTGCACTAGGTGACATGATTGCTCATTAGAAGTACAATTTTAGATCATCAGTTATTCACATGGACGCACACCCACTAACACACTAAATGTGTAATTACCCACAGCTCAGAATAGTTCCAAACAAATGCCCTATTTTCCCCTGTTTGAGTAAAGTTGAGTAAAGCTTAGCTGTTTTACTGTAACAAATGACTGAGATTACATTTATCTGTGACCCCAGAAGACAAATGTCTTCACCAGGAACTAATGGGCTTGGAGATTTGGAGCTGAGGGGCCACAGACAGGGCAGGGAAATCAGACACAGACTGTTTTAAGTCTTTTCACATGATTTATTGATAATAAGAAGAATAGAGAAACTAAAAACTCCAGCCTTAACTTTTTATAGCCTGTATAAGAGGGCAGAGCGAGCTTTTTCATCTTATTTTTTGGTTTCTAGAATTGACAGGCAATAATAAATGGTCACACATGTATAGAACATATGTATAGATAGATAGATGTTACCATTCTATATTATCATTATAATCATTTTTCTAAAGCGATGAAGATTGTGCAGCAAAATCCATGTAAATACAGTATCTTCAGGAAATGGGTGGCAAGTATTGGTTGGCCGTTCAAGCTGGCTAGCTTGTTACCTGTCTGTTAACAAGTGGTAAGTTTCAGCTTGCAAGCCCTTGAGCTCAGCCGCTAAAGGAAAAGACAAAATGCACTATAATATCCAACCAAAGACTGCAAAATAGCAACGCAAATAAGTTCTAAGAATACAGAGTAACATTCTGGGAGCAGAATTATAGCATTCGACTTCCAACAATGACTTTATCAGCAAAATGTAATTTTAAAAACACAGTCTTACTGTGGTAGCTTGAAAGTTTCAAGAAAAGTACTTATTGCCTACGACACTGCATAATTTTTCCTCTCCAGCTCGTGTCAGTCAAAGCCGCACCAGCAGGTCGTCCACCTGAACGTTTAGAGCTCAGTGCTTCTGAGCCTGCTCGCCCTTTGATGAGCTCGGCTCAGAGTTGCGTAAGGCGCAGAGCCTTGATGTTCCCAGCGCAGGCGGGAAGAGATGCCTTCTGTGCTTCTGTGAAAAGACATGTAACTGCTGCTGAGTGCATGCAAATGTTCCACACACGACAACATATGGCTTGCATACATGGATTAGTCTGTGAGAGGAGACTTTTGAGGGTTATATCTGCTGGCTCTGCTGGATTTGTCTAATTTTTACTCCTGTGCCGGTGAGGCAGAGACAGATATAGCTGTCGTTTAGCTTTTTCCCTACAGCTTCATTGTCGTCCAAGAGATGTTTTAAGCAAAAAATTTTCTCCATAAATGCTTCCATAGACCAGTACAGAATAAATATGGGACTGAGGGTCTTCTCCGGTGGTTTGCTTTATTTCTCTGCTCCATCTGTTTCACTGGGAGGGTGTAAACACAGCAACACTGCTACACTGGTGCTGAGGTCAGGAGTGAGTCAGTGCCTCATGATTGCACTTTATTGGTGTGAAATCACTCGTCTGTCGCGCACACACTGTCTCCCTCTCTCTCTCTTCTTCCCTTTCTTTGTTCATACACGTACACCCACACATGTTATAAAGTGGGCACACAAAAGAGCACACACACACACACAGGCATGAGCGCGCACACATATACTTGTAAACTCTCGGAGCTTGTAAACACTCCTCGCTGTCAACGACCCCCCCATCCCCCCTTCCACCTCGCTCCTTTCTTCTGTCTGCTCTTTGTCTCAATTGACAACCTGTTTTCTCTCCCTGCCTCTCTCTCCATCTCTCCGGTGCCCAGCAGATGCCCGCATGCCTAAGTGCCTTCTGATCTCAAATGGGCATGCATCCAACCGGGCAACATGGCACCTGCTGAGGGTTGCTGAGAGGGAAGAAATTGTGTGTGTGTGTGTGTGCGTGTGTGTGTGTGTGAGTGTGTGTGCTTTTGAGTTCAAGCCTTCCATTTCCAAGCACAAGGCTTGTCGCCTGCAAATATCCCCCTTAAAAACAATCTAGAGACGATGGGGAGTTTTTCAGACTAGTATAAAATCATGCCATTACAAGACACTGTGGACTTAAACTAGTAGAGCTGAGAAGAACGGTGAAACTTCAATCACTAAAGATAAATGAGCTTGAAATGAGATTATTTGTTTTTTATTCAGCTCAATTTAGAAGTTAAGAGGACACAAGACAAGAATTCCTCTGCTTCTTTAGACCTGATAATGAGTGCCTTCCCCTGGGTTGCATTACCCCAGTCTGCTCATCACAAAAGTACCCAGGTCTCGATCCTGGCAGTCAAATTAAAGTCTGATTTAAGTCTAGTTGCAATCCATTCTTTAAGAGTGACAATCACGGTGAGCAGAGTGCGCAGTGGAGATGAATTGTTAAATTTGTGTTCGTGAAAACGAGAAGACTATTGATGAGGAAAAAACAGCATAGCTTCAGCGGCTACACGCCTAGAGTCCATCACTACAATGTGACCCCCTTAACACACAACTATAAATCAAGCAGTTAGACTGGACACCATGGTAATTTGCCACATTACTTTTCTTCATTAGCAATAAAACACATCCTTCTTCAGTTTAATAGACTCACTCTTTGGCTGACTAGTAGCTTATGTTGGCTAAAGTTAGCTCATGTTATTGCTGTGTAACTGACTTTATGACTTTTCTCTACTTGAGCTACTGCTCCACCACTCAACTTTAGCATTTATTATTGACTTTATAGATTTTAGGTCTAAATAGATCATAGAGATGTTGTTTTTGCAGTCACGACTGTGCCTTTAATCAACTCAACAAAGGAAGAACAATAAAACAAATGTGCATGTATTTAAGATTGTTCTGATTCTTGAAGAAGGGGACAGTGTGTTTCATTCAGTCTGACCACCCTTATTGTCTCAGCTGCTTCCAGGATGCGAACCAGTGACCCATCTGGCCACAAACTCATTCATAAACACATAAACCTGGGCAATAACCCAGTCTTTATTGCTTTATTTTGGCTGTCGGGAGCCAAGAGAGAAGATTCAGTCCAAAACCTGAGAGCCATTCTGTATGAGTTTTATTCCAACTATAAAAAAAGACTTGGAGCACAGATGCAAACGGTCCAGGACGCTTTGATGTAGCTGTTGAAATAAACATGTCACTCTATGGTTATCAATCTTTCTTGACCACCAGGTCAGTGGAGCACAGTGAGCCTTTAAGGGTTAAAGGTTAATCCATATTTGGATTTGTATATTAGGACAACAGTTGTGTCTTCTCCCCTGTAAGAAAATCACTCTGTTTACATAATAAACAGCTGTTAGAAGTGTTCATTCATTCATGCAAACTATACAGATTTGTTGTATGAATTGTTGCAGTAATAATTTGCATATACTGGGAGCAAATCAGACTCACCATTAAGATTGACAAAGTTCGTTTTGACATCAAACTCTAACTACTGGATGGCTATATGCATTCATTTAGACTCTAGCTGTCAAATCTCACAGGCATGAAAACAGCAACAGACAAGCATTTATTCAATATTCAAAATGAAAAGAAACATTATTTATTTGGGGCGGTGTTTAGCTCAGTTGGTAGAGCAGCCGCCCCATGTACAAAGGCTCAGTCCTTGCTGCTCCCTGGATATGATGGAGCTATCAGGAAAATAACTGCCATAGTTTTAAGGCAGGAGTCACGTTGAGAATAACTGCTGTTTGAAAAGGACAGCTTGTTAACATTCGGCTGCATCTGACATTTCCTGTGTCCTATTTCTAGAGGTGTTATTGTCCAAAAATATACCCATGAATGCATATCTTGTGAGTTGGATACAGTACATAATAATGGTCTTAATATTGGATTAATGCTGTGGTTCTCAAGCTGTGGGGACCACAGAAAAGAACCAATGGATTATGTAACACAAGTGATGAAGCTCAGACCATTATTTTATTATTTTTCCTTTTATTAGCTGTTACATTGTGATTTCATCATCATAAAGTTTATCAGTTCATGAGGTTGGGTGTTCTCTGTATTCGATAAAACCAAGTTCCTGCTTCATTCATGAACTTATGAAAAACTGCAAATGCCCCGAAACCCCCCATTAAAAAACACTTTTGATAAGCTGTGTTTTCAAAGTCAGAATGGATGTTTGTTGGAAATATGAGCTCCCTTTCTGTTTTCTCAGATCATGGTTATAGCTCCCTCCACATCATCAGCTTCTAATTGGCTGTGCCTTTTATAAAAACATGTTCCCCAGTGACTGAAGCATCAAACGCTGCATCTCTGCTGTGTTTTTTCTTGCCACAGTGAAAAGATGAGACAAGCATGAATGCATCAACAGCACCTTGTCAGATGAAGCTCAAGGACTCAAAGGCAATCAGGATGTTTATTCCATACTTTGATGCACTGTAAAGCTGGAAGAAAGGGCAGCATCTTCCCTCAAACTCAGCAGAGGAAAATAAAGAATAAAATGATGAAAACGCAATAAAGTTTTTCACAGTAGACAATGACTGGTGCGTTACTTCATGGCCCATTTATGTCTGGCTTTATCTTTCAGTACTACTAATGACAGTTTAGACACCTCTGTAGTTTAGATGTCCCATCTAAGGTTCTGCCAAGTCTGTGTAGATTATAAGTTTATAAGTTTACAAGTGTAAATCCAAAGTTTTAAATGTACTTTCAAGTATCCAACCATCGAGCTGTTGTACAACAAAATGAGCCCAGGATCCCTTGGAATTATGTTGATATTGAATGATCGTGCACAGTTAAGAAATTCAGTGCCAATACAGGAAGTATTGTGTTGCAAGATGGAAGGTAAAGAGTTCAGTATGCTTCAAACAAAAATGTCTAAAATCAAAAGTGCTTACACTGTACTGAATGGCCACACTGTAATGTGTGAATAAAAAAAAAACAGTGCAGTCTTTTCTCAAACACATTCATAGTGTTGCTTCCTTTGCACACCTGGCCAGTTACTGTGTGAAGTGGGCATGCTTACAAGTTTGTTGGTTTCTAAAAACTACAAAAAGACTTTGTTTGGATTATTGTGAAGCCTTGAGAGCCCCATTTTCTCAATCAGTATTTGTGTTTTACTTCTGAGCACCAATCAGGATTTGGCAACATTTGAATTAAAACGTGGTGATTCTTGTGAGGCTGTCTGTCACATTGCCATGTGGAGGTGAGGAACATTCAAGTTCTGTTGCTGACCAACAATTTTCTGTATTAACTGTAACCGCAATCACTGTAAACCTTCCTTTATATATCTCAGTTGTTAAACCAACCATAACCATAGAGACTTGAACAATGATCTTACCATGAATCATACTCTAGTAGCCATGGGCAGATATTGTAGACATGCTGTAAATAATATTTAAAACATTTCAACACATTGATTGATGACGACATGTTGGTCAGCACAATCCACTGCAGGATGGTGCCACATTAAACAGCTGTTCCATACAGTGCTGCAGCAATCGACAGCAGATGTCTACAGCAGATGGACGTATCTAATAAATCTTACAAACAGGGCTTGAGAGAAGACTTCATTCACTGCCTTCAAGAGGCACAAGTTCTGAAATGTTACAGTATACTAAAAATGATAAGTGCCTCCAATCTAAATTAATTTATTATCTTCTGATATGGGTTTTGTGATCATCATGTGCTCTAGTTAAAGTGTGGTCGTGCTTGTTTATCACCTCCTATCTCTGGGAGTCCAAAGTTGTGGCTGCTCTCAGTATTTTCCTGTCCTTCTCCTCTCAGCCCTTTACCTGTACCTCTATTTATCACTGCTTTATCTCCTGGCAGCTGCCCTTTTACTCTCATCCACCCATTCATCATGTCTCCCTCCTTCTGGTTCTTCTAAAACTTGATCACACCTCTCTCATCCACACTCTCTTTGTCTTCCTATCACCTGTTCGGACTTCCTCTCTCATTCACCATGACTCCTCTGCCACCCCAAGAGCAGTGGCACAGAAAAAGGCCAGCTAACCGACTTAAAGACCCCGGAGTCCCCAGCGTCCCAGGGATTAGACCTCATTTGCATAAATCTGCATAACCTCGTTAAATCAGAGGGAGACGCTGTACACACTGTAGCCTGAGACACTCCAGAGCGAAACAGCCCATTAAGGATTGTGGTGATTATGGGATTATCACTCCTAACGACTGTTGGTGGACTAGACCGGTGTGTACTCTCTGAAAAGTGCCACATCGCATGACTGAATCCCAAAATCCAAGCTCCGAGTCAGGTGACCTTCAGATTGCATTTGTATGGGATTTGCTCCTGAACATGTTTTCTATTTCCATTCACATTATTTTAAGTCACCTGCAGTGGAGACACTGTGGGTGCATTTACCAGTGGATTAGGAACACAAACAGGGTGGCCCAGTTGTTCAAATGAAAGCTGCTCTGTTAACACATTAACTGGGAAAGGTTCTCCCACTTCTTATGTGGCCCATGAATACACACTGTGTGTCTGAATGATTGTGACACTGTTAAAGTCCTCCTGTTGAAGTGTTTTCATCACATATATCTTATGCTATCCTACCTCTATGCCCATATATGTCCCAACTATGATGAGGGGCCGGGCTGGGATCGAATACAGCCTCTGAGACCAACAGGGATTACTAAGTACCGACTGCTAAGTAGAAAACCACTGTTGGTTTGCTCAACCACAGTAGCAAACTGTTGTTAGCTCGGTCAGCCCCGCAGCCCACTGAAATGACTCAGCCCCATGATGCCAGGAGCCAAACCCAGCAAGAATACAACCTTAGTAGGCTACTGTATTCCCTGCCAAACTACTGCTGGTTTCAGAGGTTGTATTCCTTCCTAACACCGATCAATTTCTGCCCAGTCCCTCCAGATCTTCATGTTTCTACAGGAGACATATAAATATGCAGAGGCAAATAGCACTCTGCTTTTTGTTTCATGGGAACTTTAAATTAAGGGAGTCATGTGATCTGCAGTTTCAAATCTGGCCAATATACTAAAGTCATCAGTCAGCTTTAGACAGGAGCATGTCAACCAGACCACATTCATGCCTCTGAGGACTACAGGAAAACTATGTGAACTTGAAACATGAAGTAAAATAGCTGAAAACAAACAGGACCGTCGCTGGTCAAATGTTGCAGGAGCTGCTGCTTTCAGTATAAATTATTTTTAACTGCAAAATTTGAATGTGACTTGATTTTTTAATTTTTATTGTGTAGCATGTTGTATCTATTTTTCATTACTTCTGTCATGCTTTGTGTGTACAATGGAATGCAGCTCTGTGAATGCCTGGCCTTTCAGAACAGCTATAAGCATCTTTACCTTCAGGTCAGAAAACATGCATAAACTTACTACTAAATTTACATCATAACCTAACCTTTAAATTATGTTAGTTTTCAGTAGTACTTGTATTGCATGATCTAAAACTAAATGCAACTATGATCTAAAACTAAATGACTCCTGGTGAGGTCATTTGTGGAGTATTTGTCATATTTGTCCTAGTGTATATCCTCATGTGATTGCCAGAATATGTGCTGTGTATCTCCCATGATATTGGACATTGACAAAGAAAACAACATGCCAGCAGGTATTTTTGTCCAAACTTGTCTGTTCAGTGAATAAATGAAAGCATATGGGTGGAAATGTATTATTTATACACACTGTTTGGAAACCACTCCAGAATGGAAGTCCTTGTGGACTGAAATAAATGCTTGGGCTGTCAAAACATGACAGGACCCCCATCCTCTTGTCAGCTGTCTCACGATGATGACATCAGCACTTCTCTAACAGTGTACACTTCTATCTTGCCATCAGAGTGTCCAGCCAGCATGTCTAATGGGACGGAAATACGAGTACATTTTGGATAGAGATGTTGTGCTGTGGCAGCGTTTTCATTTTTGGGTAAATACTGTAACTGCAAACACTTTTAATTATGTCTCTGGCAGTGTGAGAGAGCTGGGGGTGTTGTTTGACTGATTGGGTAATCAGTGGGATTCTGACTCAGTCAGGAATGTGTCCCACCTGTGAGGTGACAGCCGGAGGCTGGATTAGTTTACAGCTACAGCTCTCTATGATGAACACTACCACTGGCAGACGGCTCATATAGCAGGGAACTCTATATAGTTGTTGGTAAATGAAATTTACACATAGATTTTACTCGGTCACCTCTTTTCCCTAAAGAAGTGGAAACTTGTAATGCGGGAACGTCCTGAATGACAAATGTGTTTTCGCATTAGAACTATTATAGAAAAGGCTTTACTTTTAAATGATGACTCACTGGATTCTGCTAAGAAAATACCAGTATTGAGCTGGAACACCCCCTTATAATTCATAAAATATGATTCAAAGGACTTTCTCTGGAACTCTCTATATCTCGGACCAATGGAGCCAGCAAAAAGGCAGTGGAGTACAACATAATTTAATACAATCATATGTTATGAATAACAATTCAGACTGATTTGTGGGCATGAAAGTTCATTTCTGACCTTGGGAATAGTATTTTGAAAAACTAATTTGACTAAAACTAAGTCCACTTACTAGCTATTCCCAGAGTTTGTAGGCTTATCTGTTGGTCTTCCTTATTGAATAGAGTTTCTGTTGTCTCTGCATGGTATTCTGGGCTAGTGGGTACAAGGACTGGATAATGGGAATCCTGCCCCAATGTGAGGTCAGGACAGACACTGCCAAATCACCAGGGACCACCAGAAACATCCCAGAGAGAGTCTCTTACGTGCCTAGACTGTCAGAACATTTATCCAGAGAGTTCAAGACAGAGGAGCCACAAACCATTCAGCACTTTGGGCTCTTAAAAAAGATTGGTGTGGTGTTCAAAATCCCCAACGACTGTGGGGAACACTACAGTTGTGAAATGACAAGGACCCTGAACAAGAACCAAGAGACTAGGAGTTACAATCTCATCCTCATACTGGATTACACGACTAAAGTTGCATACTTGTCATATGATGACAACTGAGCCACTTCCATTTGCAGATGAAGACCATGAACTCAGGAAAAAACACGTAAGTTGACCTGAAGTCAAAAATAATTAGTCAAAGTGATACAAATGTGGGATGTTCTGGTTAAGGCCTATATCCTATAACCTCATTTCCTGTCTGCCTCTATATTATGAGCTTTCCAGTAAAGGCAAAATGCCAAGAAAATAATATTTAAGTAAATGTGATACAAATATGTATGAATTTGGGTGTGCATATGTGCATACATATGGAAACAGGATGCAATCAAGTCATGAGATTGAATGTATAACAAAAAAAAATGTAACTGACTGACTGAAAATGGAAAACATGGAATTCACAGCAGCATCAACAAGGATTTACTGTGATATGTTTGATACAATTTCTATTTAAAACGGCCAGATGTTGCTGTAAATTATCACTAAGTCAATGCAAATGCTGTAATAAATCCTAATACTGTATAAATCAGTTACTAATAATGGAGTATCTGTAGGCTGCCACTGATTCGTGAATACTGCAGAAAATAGAATAGACAGTGTTCATGTTTTTGGGCAGTGATAGGCTGGCTCTTATACGAGACAGTCTAGCATATAAAGGCTCCGACATTTAGTCTGAATTTGAGTGTCAGATCTCTGTGTTTGAGAATTTAGCATGTGTCAAATCTTCAGTTTCCATGGCAATTGCGCAGTTAGAAATGGGTAGCAACCAAAAAAAAAGCTCTTCAGCCTGTCGGTGTAACCTAACCAATCACACACATCTACTTCTTTCTCTGTTTTCTACTTTCCACTCAACATTCCTCTCTTTTTTCATCCTTTCTTCCTTTTATTTTGCCATCTCTCTCTTTCTTTTTCTTAATCTCACTCTTCTTCTCTCCTTATCGCTCTGTCTGTGCAGCTAGCAGGCAAAGAGCTGCTGTGTTGACTTGTGCTTCTAACACATGGGCTTCCCTCCTTATCCGCCTACGCAGCGTACTCAGGGAGATTCCAAGCACATACACTCGCTTACACACACACACACACACTCTCGCTTACACACATACAAACACACCACACGCACGCACTCGAACTGGCAGACTGCAAAGCCCCCAAGGTCTGGTCTTAGTGAATTATTCAGTCTGCGTTGGTGGATTTGTGTGAGCGTGTATGTGCGTCTAAGATCTTATATGTGTGTGTGTGTGTGTGTGTGTGTGTGTGGAATATGAAATGGTGTTTTCCTCCTGAGCAGCAGCAGCTTGTCTTTAATCAGCCTCTCCATCAGGTCCCTCCTCCCTGGGTTCAGAAGCTCATTAGAAGGAAATTGCAACGAGAGAACAAGATGTGGTCAGTGATGACCACCAAAGCATTGCTGGGGGGTTTAATTACCCAAAACACCGGACATTGTGCATGGGGCACATATTTATTATGTTGCAATTCTTCTCTTCCATTTTCTACAATGATGAAGTATCTTGTGCAGTTGCAATGGAAATAACATTGATCAATTAGGGAACATGATTCTGAGCAATGTAAATTAATGTAATTAAAGCAATATGACACTAGAGGTTGTGCTGTTGGACTGAAAAATCAGCACGGCTCTGATTCGCTCGCAGATCAAGTGTCAAAGACAATGACAACCATGCTGATATTCAGCACAACAGCACAGCCTCAAGTGTGATATTATAGTATAAGAGTTCGACAAGATTTATTTATTTATTAATAGTAATAGCAAAGCAACAACAGATTATGATTTGTTTGTGTCATGTATGCAGCCAGTGAAAGAGTCTGTTGACAGTCACTATGGCAGAAATATCTATCTTTTCCTCATCTTGACACTCTGGTAAAATCAAACATGTTTAATATTATCAAAGGTAGGTGTGCTTTCTTCAGCCCCAAACAGGAAGTAGGAAACTGGTAGTTACTTTGGTAACTCAAGAAAAAACGTATACCATCACACACGATAGACGGTGAATTAACAATCTGTCTGTTAATCATTCTGGCTGGTAGCAAGTTCTTGAGTTGTTGAGGCGATAAGATCCAAAATGTAAAGTTTGTATTAAAATGCAGTTTATCTATATGGATTATTTTGATGCTGAATTGACAAGAAGACTGTCGACATGTGACGTCCATTATGTTGTGTTTCTAGAGTGATGTGTTTTTACAGACATGTAAGGAATTGTTCAAATGTCATATTCTTAAAGGGAGATTGGTGTCATAATTTCCCGGGATAGTGCAGGGAGGTTTAATTTAATTCAAAATGCATTTTAACATTTTATCAAAAGAAACACAAGGTAACTGCTAAGTATGATAAGGTTGTCTGACATTGATTGCAGTTAGTGATGGGTTTGATTAATGGTTGTTTATTGATTACTGGTGGTGGGTGATTATCAGCTTATCTGTGTTTTTAAGCATCATCTTTATAGTGCAAACTTTGTTACAATCTAAGATAGATATATACATACATACATATAGTTTAAGTTGGGGTCTTGTGCAATCAAATCACCTGTTTGGAACTAACTATTTGTCTAGATTGACAGACAGACCGTGATTAAATGAGTATTATATTATGTAAATAGGTCATAGGGGAAATGGTATTGTGTATTGAAAATGACCTGTAGAATCTTGGTTATTGTAAAAACAAAGATGAAATCATAATAAAAACATACTCGATTACTTTAGACTTTCATAATTGTATCAGATATTTTGTCTGTATTTATCCGTATAATTATTTCAGAAAATCTTAATTTGTTCATTAATTCACTTGTTTATTCTTGATGATCTCCATACGCTGGTAGATTTTCAAACATTAACACATGCTGTTTTTCCCATTCACGCTGCCAAACTAGTACTTGAGACAGCGGAGAGTTAAATAACAGCATAAACACCTGCACAGACGGCAGACAGCTCTGCCCATGAATTGACATTATGAAACAGCTTTGGAGCAGAGAAGCGTGCTCCAGACGAAATGGAAATACACTTTACTTGTTGTGAATAGCTGCCCACCATTACCCTTGTTTAATTTGAACACATTGCCCGCTGATTCCAAATATTGCCATCTCTTGCATTTTCCATCTCTGAATGCCTGCGGTGTAATAATACAGTATTTGACCCCCTCCCTGCTAGAATGACTTCATGTCTAGCTTTTGGCCTGCACAGCACAAACACTGAAATAACTGGTTTTCACACTGTATCTGCTGTCTCTCCTGCTCCTCCTGTCCGTCATCCTTTTTACATGTGTACTTACACACTCTTACACTTGGATTACAGACAGTCCTTCATTGTTTGTTTTCCATCTTTTTTCTGTTCACTTTTTATTCTCATAACCTTCCTGGCTGGTTGACTTAAAATGTTGACTATATTTATCCATACATGCCTCAACTCTTAAGCTACCATGTACTCTAAAGGCCCCATTTAAAAGACTTTAACAGCTTGGAAAAAATACATCTACTTGGTTCTTTTGACCATTATCAGTGACTAAAAACCACTTACTCAGAGGCTGGAAAATGAAATGTACAACACACACCCTTACACACTCACACACAAACCTCTGCCTTTGTATTACCTAGTGCTCATTGCAGCCAGACAAACCCATCAAGCTTTATGAGCCTCCGAGGGCTGCTGCTGCTGCCACTAATTCATAGAGGCAGGCTATCAAGCGCATCCACACAACCGATCTCCACTGTTTCCATGAATATCTGAACAGGCCCTTCCACTGCTTTATGTGTCCCATTAGAACAGCCTGTTGAATCCAGGACGTGCAGCCTTGATAGATGATATGTCTATTTTATGAAGGAAGGGGGGAGAGAATGTGATAATCGTGTGCTTAATGCAGGGGGGAATGGGCACAGACGTTTTCACTGTGGAGCACTGTGTTGATGGATGTTCACTTCATGTTGAAAAAAAGGGGCAAAGTCAGTTTTGATTCTTGTGCCGTAACTTTGGCTGATGCATGATTTTGGGGAGGGAGAGGAAGAAATGGGAACTTTATGATTTTGCTGACAGGAATTTGGGTTCTGTGAAGCCCTTTTGAGAGCATAACTCTGGTTGACAGACTAGTTGTGTTGATCGATGTCATGGCGACATTTGTCAAGTGTACATGCTGTGGAAGGTATGTTTTTACTGTAACTGCTTTATTGGCAGCAGTGTGACTGAGAGACGGAGAAAGTCTGATTTCTGTTGGCATGTGTAGCTGTAAAGGAAAGCTATATTTCAATGTGTTTTTTAATTTTTTCTGGCTTTGGCCATCATTTTTATTAGCTATGATAACACTGTACTTATCAAAGCAACCAAAGAAAGTGGGATCAAGGCTAAAAGTGAAAGGTCTGAAAGGCCAAGAAGTGATAATAGAAGCATTTAGCTACTACCTTTATAAAAAAAAGTGTGTTCATATCAGTAATTTGCACAAACTGTCAGTGGGCAAAACACTGGTAAGTATGACAGATTAAGTGTAAATTGTTTATAGCAGACAGCTTGGGTAATAATTTAACCATTAACCTCAGTTTGTAACCTCACTGATTATGTGACTGCCCTCTGTTTGAAATCTCAGCAATTACTTTGGTGAGTAGAATGTTATTAAAAGTGTTACAACCAATGGCCAAAGCAGCATCAATCAATTTGGCAAGTACCCCAAAACAATATGTGGCTAAGACCTCGAGGGGCTGTAGGAATTATGACTTTTCCTTTGGGTATAAAGGAGGAAATGTGAGCCATAAAGTCTGCAAAGGAAGCTTCCTGTCAACATTTGTTTCTTTGAAACTACCACAAATATTCCCTTTACCCAAACCATGAAATTTACCATAACCACGCTGTGCCTAGACATAACATTGTCTTGCCAAAAGGGGCATTCTAGAGGGACGACTTTTTAGAATTTGGCATAAAAGCTTTTTATATGTATGATACATTATAGACAACAGGCAAGAAATTATTGAGTTCCTAAATCCACAAGTCAGGATTTAGTATAGAAGTATATATGACTATAGGCTAGTCTGAGTACTAATCCTTACCAGCATGTTGTATTTTGTCTCCTCTCTTTATTAGAAGCCTTTTATTTATCAGCTGGCGAGGTACTTGTTGTGTCTTTGTATTTTTTCACACAGGGTCACACTGTGTTGTGTCTTTCTGTCTTCTTCCATTCCCTCCTTATTCTCTCAGCTCCAAGTCTGTGTTTGACACATCATCATCTGTTCTTTTAGAAGGTTCATATGTGTGCATGGTGCTGAGGAAGTAAACACAACACCCTTAGCCATACATACTCACTCATACACACAAGAGTGAGGTCAATCAATACAGTAATAACGCACACGTCCATGTTATGGCTCGACAATTGATACAGAAACAAATCTTTCCAGCATCCATAAATCATTTAGCTGCAGCCTCCAAACTGATTCCAACGTAATAATAACTGCAGCGGCTGAACAGTTCTTCCAAAACAATGTGGTGCACAAAGAGTCAGACATGGGAGTCTTAAATATCATTGTTCACTGGAAATGAGGTGTGCAGAAATGTCTGAGTATGGCAGACTAGTGTCTTATACAATGACTTATAAATCACTGGTTCAGAGGGGGAATTGCTATGCATCACCTCTGTGAACTGCTCCCGAGACATAATTTACAGGGAATAATGACTGTCTACCCTCTTCCTTGTTAAAGGATAATTCCTGCTCAGGGGCCTTTTCATAATCATGTCTAATGAAGAACACTTAGCAAGAAAAATGGCCTCAGTCTCCGGAGTTTGTTTTAATTTTCACTCATTCATTCATCACATGGGCAATGTATGATTTATTACCATCTCCTAAAATCTTGCCAGTGGGTTGAGGAAGACCCAGACGGGGAATATTCAGACTTACAATGCTCTTGTAGAATTGTGAAGCAAGCAGGACTAGAAGAAGACAGACCTTGAGACTCATTTTTTTAGGATAGGAGCTGCAATCAAGCCTAAAGGGGTAAAAATATTTGAACATTTCTGATTTGTAGTTCAATCTCATTGAGCAAGGCATGATCAATACCAAATGCATGCATGCCTCTCAAGGCCCTACACGAAATGGGTGTTCAAAACACCCTGGCTGTGCTGTTTTCCTATGGGGAGAGCAGTGACACCCAGCTAGATGAAGTTGTATGTGACGCAGTGTAGCAATCAGTGTTATAGTACACAAGATCAGTCTTGAACTCAAGACCACTTCTTGAAGGTCTCAATCTTGTCTCAGAATTGGCCACATTTGTACTCGGTCTTGTCTCACTCTTGGACAAAGAGGAATCATATTATTTCAAGACTGGTCAAGACCACAACTTTAGGGATATCATCAGTGTTTTCCATTAATCGCCTAATAATGTCTAGTTTGTCCCACCACAGTTTCATAATTAACTGAAAATATTTTTACACTTCATGCAGAACGTAATTTTTACTTTCACTTTCCGGCAGAGCAATGTTTTTAAAGGAAGTGGCTGCAAACCAGTTCAAAGTTGTTCTAGTTGTTCTAGGCTTTAGTTCTAGAGCAAACACCTGCGTGGCACAGAAAACTAAAAAGAGGACACGAGAGGTCAGGTCGAGGTTCCATCAAATCAAGTTCAGTGTTTATCAAGCAGCTCAAAATAAAAAAGAAATAATATGAACTAATTTTCAGGACTGTGAGCTTGCTTTTTTTTAAGGCAAGGTGATTATTATAGGTTTGTGAGTAAACACTACGTTTATATATATAATAATTAAGTAGAATGCAAATGGTTTAAGCTGCGAGTAGCACATTACCTGCTGAGAAATAAACTGTTGTCATTTCAGGATACTTTATCATTTCCTAATTTTAATATTAGGTGTGTTGTTAGTGATCAGTGAGTATTGGCTGATACAGCAGCCAATAATCAGTGATCGTCCCCAAAAATCCTGAACAGAGCACCTTTAATAATAACCATCAAGTATTCAGCGGAGCCATTTGAAAATGTATGAAATTAAATCTGGGGGATTTATTTGCCGTGTCATAACTATTTATACCTTTACAACCGGTGTTTTTATGATGAAAGTGCACCAGATTTATGTATTTAACTTTAAAATGTACTACATTTTTTATGTGGCAGTGAGCATCTAGACCCCACTCTGAGGTCCATCCACCACAGTCTCACAAAATCCTGAAGAAAGCACTGAATCACTAAATGTGCCCGTGCATCGATTTATTTGTTAACATCATCACTGTGACTGGAGGTAAAATTCCTGCAACACGCTTACTGAGAAGGCTAAGAGGCGTGGGCATCACCCAAAGAGATTTGGCAATTATTAGCTACCGAGTAGGCTTTATAGTATCTGCTCTTGGTCTTGACTCTGTCTCGGTTTAGGTGGTCTCGACTACAACACTGGTAGCAACAACACATGCAAGAAGGGAAGGCAGAGAGAGGAGGGAAATTTAACTCTCCCCTAAACTCAACGCTATAACACATCATTAAAAACAAACCGCAGTCTCACCAGGAAAAACAATCTAAGCAAATTTTCATCTGACTGCACATAAATAACGCAACCTGTAACTGCAGAGAGGACGTTTCTCATGAAGACAATAATCAGCTCTGCTGAACTGACAGAGGCTGAGGAGCGAGGTTGGACTGGGGTCCAAAGATTTCTCTTGGGAGATAATTAAGGTTATATCTACAAAGTTCAGTTCAATGGACAGAGCTTAAAACAGAGACAGTATAATCAATATTTTTAAAATAACTATATATCACATGACAATATGAAAACAATGAGACCAATGGGAAAGGTGTTGCTTGAAGCCAATAGAAAAGAATGCCGTTATTGTCATTGCACAATGTTGTGTAGCTCCAAACACAGTTCATTTAACATTCCACACGAGCACACGTGCTCACACCCACCCACACACACAGACGTGCACCTGCTCATTATACAGAAAAAAAGTTCAGGGTAAAAGCTCTGTTTATCTGTCCAGCACGCAACTTTACTGTTTTGCTTTACTATTGGCGCTCACAAAAAGTCGTTTTCAGCTGCAACAGGCAACAGTTTTCAGAAAAAAAGCTCTAAAAACCTCACTATACACCACCTGCTCAGCCCCAAACCACAGACTGGCACAGTTAGGTGGTGAACACAGTGGAACATTTAACAGCTAAACAGTCACATATTTCCTCAGGAGTTGGTGGAGACCAAAAACAAAACAACTAAAACAGAGTGAATATTGGACTTATGTTTGCCAGGTGGACACAGACAGGCATCCAAATGTAACTGCTGGATATACAGTATGTAGATAAGTAATCATGTACATACAAGCTTGTCATAGTGACTAAAAGGTAATGATACTGTTGTGTCATTGCAGATGTAGGGCATGGAGTCAAGATAAGTTTTTGAGCTTGCAGTTTGGGCCTCTGTGGCTAGAAGAACATAAATTATTTAAGTTTGGCTGAAAAGAAATCAGAGGAGAGAGATGGGGAATGGCATCCACTGAAAGTCCCCAGCATGCACACTACTTTTTGCTATCAAGCCCACAATGCAATGCAGTTTATATATGTGAAAATGGCAGTTGTGCTACACTTCAGCAATGATGTAAAATAATGATGATTTTAAGTGTCCAAAATCTCAATTTACTGTTCATAACAGAGTGAACTATTGAGTGTTATGAATGGAGAAGTGAATGACAAAATAAAGGAGTGATTTTGGACACGGCCTCGCTGTGGCCATGGAAAGTCAAAAGTCAGCAGGTTTTCATTTCCCATCGATCACCTCAGTGGGGTTTTCACGGATGAACTCTTTCCCTTTCCTTGAAGTCTCTGTTTGGAATAAAGCCTTGAGGCTAGTTGCCCACCTGCATCGTGTCTATTGTATGTGTAAATATATTTTAGGGTGGTTCTAAGCAGTTTTTTGAGGTATTTTATGATTTTGAAACATATTTTAACAGGTTTTGAACATGGTAGGGATTGGATCGTTTGTGACTCAAGCTGCCTGATTGAGCCTATTTAATTCTTCTGGTGCTGTAGATTTATGATGGCACAGCCTGATGTATTGCATAGTACTCATAGTACTCATTCGTACGTTGGCATCATTCAGTGGCCTCTGTAAGAGTTCTCTCGATTGATATTTTTTTTTCCTGTCATGTTTTTTTTGCTTCTCCATCCAGCACCTGTCTACATTTATAAAATGAATTAATCTGGTTAAAAATGCAGACAATGTCCTTTACCTTTCTCCAACATTTTCGACCCAGTTCACCAGGAGCTGGCACTGTGTTTTGAGGTACATTGTGATAACGATTTAAAGTCTGAAATACTGAGCAATTCCAGGAGCAAAATCTCTCAGAGTTCACTGCAGCAATAAGGTGCGCTTCCCTTTTCACAGCCTGAAGTCCTTGAGGAAGATTTATCACCGACAGCCTTTATGAGGCTCTTCCAACATAGAATGGAAATTACCAAAAGTGTCAGGCTGTTTTTGTTTTTCGAGCTCTAGTGTGCATTAAGGACCTGCATGGCTTGTCCACTGCAACAATAATATTGTGGCTGAAGTAATGTTATTTATGTCACCTAAAAAGCTTAATGGTCATGACTCTATCCTTTTTATCCAGGCCTCTCACAAAAAGGTCCTCTGATGAACACTCCCTATATGCAATCTTTTACTGAAAAAATAGTTTTCTGTATCCTAAAGAGTTTTTCTCATTATAATGGACATGTCTCGCTTGAAATGTGGCCTTGTTAGCGACTTTCAGTGTTTCCAGACCATCTGAGTGACCATTATCTTTGTTGAAAACTTCAGCAGACAGAACCAGACATAGTGCAGCAATCTCCCTAAATGCCCAAATTTCTTACCTTTGTAAGCCATCCTTTTTAAAATAGCACATAAAATATGTTAATGTGGGGCTTTGCAGCCTCCATACATGATTCAGATTTGCGTTATGGTAACGGTAAGGGCTAAAACTCGTATTATGTTTACACTTGTGATCATAATTATGCTGTACTGTTAGATTCATTGGTGCAGAGTAAGTTTAAGCAGGCTTTCACACCTACCTTGTTGCTCTAATGAAAAGAGGTATATGCATTTCATGGAACTGAAGAGTCAGAGTCACTGTCATGTTGCATATGTTTTGGTTATCCTGGAGCAAAAAAAAAAAAAAAGAAGAAAAGATAAACAGAGATAAACTGCAAACTTTGTAAGTGTTCTTGCCATTCATGCTTAACCTGCTTGCCCATCTTTTACCCTCTCTGCTCTCCATCCTCTAAATTTTCACTGTTTATGTCTTAATTACTTTGTGCATTTTAGATTGTTTTTAAAAGCTATTTTTATTTATTTATTAATATATTTATTAGCTTATAGTATTTGATTTGAGTTTTAGATTTGATAGTGTCCCTTCTTTCTTTTCCTGTCTGTTCTGTGTGTGTTTTTTTTAATTGAATTGAATCACAGCCACACAGTGAAATATTCTGACAAAGCCTGGGAGAAAAAGTGTCTGGGTTTTCACGACAGTCTCCAGTACATTTATTTGATGCAAGCTAATTGCTGAGAAATGTGTTCAGATCTTTTCTGTGCCCTCTCATCCCCGGACAGATCACTTCTCCTCTATCCCCGCTCCACCTTATCTTTTTCTCAAAATCTCCCTCCATTCATTATCTTGCTTCTGTTTCACTTCTTTCTCATCCTCTAGCCAACCTTCCCTCGATTTATCTTCTGTTTCCTCTGTCATTCTTCCTTCCTTCCCAAAGTCTTTCTTTGCAATCATCCCATTTCCATCCACTTGTTTATCCTCATCCAGCCCTCCTGCTGTTTCTGCTTCAGGCACCCTTTTCTGTCACCAGTCACCAGTCTTTCCTTCTTACCATCTATATGACTATCCTCACAATTGGACCTAGTACTAAGTAAAAGTGACAGGGAAGACTGGGGCTCTTCTTAAACCTTTTTAGTGGATCCCATCCGTCCATCAGCCCATCTATCACACTGACACTCACACACACATACACACACACACACACACACACACACACACACACACACACACACGACACACAAGTGAATCACCTCACACAATCTGAGACTTGTAGCTCAATCACAAAGTATTGCAAGTAAAGAGTCAGTGTACTTGGTTAAGAGAGTCTGTGCAGCCGCTCTCTGAGTGCATTCAGATCATCCACTGACATTGAGCAGAGGCCATGGAGCTAAATGGCTCCTTCTGCAGTAAGTGGTTTAGAGAGAGGCACACATCAGTGCTTTGTGGAAGATGGAGCTACCAAGGTCGCAGCTGCGGTTTAGACTTTTGACCACAATTATAAACACACATATGTTAACCTATGGCCACACACACACTTGGTATATAGATGAATTACACTTATAGGCTGGCTTTCTGGCCATAATAATATATACATCTCTAGTCATAATTGGCCATCAACAATATTATCATTACATAACAATACAATAAGGCTTGTTGTACTCAAGAACGTATCGTTTTTAGCTTTTATTCATTTCATATGGCGTTACTTTCATTTTATTTTGAAAGTGGGACTCTTATTTTGAAGGTTGACATGGCAGCAGGAGGCTGACTGACAGAAAGTGTCAAGAAGTCGTGAAAACGTGTGGATTATTTGAGTATTTTATATTGTTTAGTACGCTGCTGAAAAGGTTTGTGAATGTTTGTGGATGTTGTACCTGAATGACTTTACAGCTTCTTTTTATAGGTTTATTAGGCTTAAAAATATTTGCCTTTAGATAGCAAAACTGCTACGCTAGCTAAATGCGCAGGTGATATCGTCGTCTTTAATGAGTAGTTAGCATTCCTCGCTAACAGGGCTCTGCAGTGATGCCTGTGAAATGCCGTTAATGCGTGAACTAAGTGGTTTAATATAAGAGTAGCAACAAAATATAAACCACACTAAACATAACTAATATTTTCACTACTAGACTACTTTCTAAAGTTTTTGTCCGTTTTTTTCACAGCAGCCATTTTGACATGAAATAGTAGGGTAAACCCAACACAGGTGTTATCAATGACACTAATTAAGGCTCTGTTCCATTCAGGTCACACAGAGTCAGGGTGCTGCTGTGGTTGCATGTTGGCTCACTGGAAAGTCTCTGCTGCAATAAATGGAACGGAACCTTAATTAGTATAATTGGAAACACCTGTTGACCTTACTATTTCTATGACTATGCTGTGAAAAAGGCCTATACAGTTATCCAACCCTGGCATTGGTCAGGCTAATTAGGAATTATTAATATTATTGATTACACCTATGGTTTTATGCTAAGTCAAAATGCTGAGAAAGGCCTAAACCTTTTTAAGTATTTTCTTTATATGCTTTACTTCATTTTCTTAACCCATATCAGTGGCCCTAGTAGTGCAGTAGGTTAAAGCTACATTGCATGTGTATGTATAGGTAAACTGTGTTGACCCATTTCTCCTGAAAAACTCTGTGTACTCAATTGGATGTTTGTAGCGTTGGCAAGTGAAATAAACGTTTCTCATTCCACCCACAGGTCGTAAGTTCGTCATAGCCAATGCAAGAGTGGAGAACTGCGCCATCATCTTCTGCAACGATGGCTTCTGCCACCTGTGTGGTTACTCGCGTGCTGAAATCATGCAGAAGCCATGCACGTGTAACTTCCTGTACGGACCAGACACCAAGCGACTGGCCATCGCCCAGATGGCGCAGGCCCTGCTTGGGTCGGAGGAGAGGAAAGTGGAGATCAACCTCTACCGCAAAGATGGTAGGAAAAAAAAAAAAGTGATTTGAGATGGATTTGTGTGGATGTAGGAGAGGGTGTGTGCATCTGTTTTTTGACCTGTTCACTTGTACAGTGTCTGTACAACTTTTAGAAGGAAAGTGTGTTTGTGTGTGTTGTTTTGCATAAAAGTTGACAGGAGTCAGAGAGATGGATAGACATGGACTAAACCAAAAAGAAGCTCAGTGTGTATTAGGGGTTGACCAATATACTTTTTTCAGGGCTGATGTAAATTGTTAGTAATCCAGGAGACTGATCAATATTTGCAACCAATACATACCTACAGTAAAATGCAATGATGAAATGGCTTTAAGCATTAGTTTAATTAAATGCTGCAATAGGGAACTTTTCATCATAATCTCTAAAAAATAAATTATAAATAAACACAAGATCTACACATTTTTATAAAGTCAATCAAAGTTGTATTAAAATTTGAAATTCTCTGAAAGTCTGTCCTCGCTTAGTAGTTCCAGTTCAGCAGCACCAGATCATGGTGCAGAAGTTGCTCAGCATTTTGTTCAGTGAGACGGCTTCTGTTCTTCTCATAAACTGCTGAGATTCACTGAAGACGCACTCATTGGGAATGGACAGAGGTAGTAAGCAAAGAAGCTCTTGAGGATTGTATTCTGCTTTACCTTCAAAACACCGGAACAGCTCCTGTCAGTCCACTCTGTGCCTGTCCGTAACACAGTAGCCTTTAGTCCTGATTAGATATCACTTATGACATGTAACCAATCAGATTACACTGCAGACAGAGAGAGGCGGCTGCATCAGAACCAAAGTAGCACATTTTAAATACACTTATTAGCTGCTGTGTTTGTGTGAGTTTGTATGCATGGATTAGGATGGAAAGAGTACTATGAAAGGCACTTGTTTGTTTATGTATTTGAGTGTGCTTGTATGTGAATTCTTGGTGTTTGAATGGTTTTGTTGCTATAAATTGCACTTGTTTCTCAGTTGGCCCCAGTATCTGTTTGCGTGTACAGAACATTTGGCACACACAAGCCCATGTTTATGTTTGAGCTGCTATGTGTGAGTGACCTGACTACTGTTTGCTGATAAGTCCATGTTGTATTTTGTCTCTCTTGCAACTTTCTACTGCCAGATTTCTTGTTGTGACGAGCATGGAAGTGCAGTGAATGCAGTATGGTACTTTTGGTTTGTGTCCAGGTTGTATTAACAGACTAATCTATAACTGGGCTTAGACTTCAGCTGAGCACCTTCATAAAAGTATTTGACACATCCAAGTCAAAAACATATGTGAACAGTATAGCTGAATGAACCTTTACAGGAAAATGTACTTCAGGGGAAAGTAAATGAGGGAAGCCCTTGGAGAATTCTCTCCAGTAGCAAGAGTGTATTTATGTCCACACACATGCCAACTGGACCAGGACCAAGTAAGAGGACACTGGTCATGGCAACGATAGACATCTTCCATGGCGATAAAGAGCTGCCATGGTAATAAAGTCAGCAACTCCCTGGGCTATGGCCAAAGCATCAGCTGGACATTTTCCACCTGTGGGAGAGAGAGAGAGAGAGAGAGAGAGAGAGAGAGAGAGAGAGAGAGAGAGAGAAGGGGGGTTGAAACAAACTGAGGGTAAAAAGAGGGCAAGATGACTAAGAGGCAGGAAAACAGCACCACTCTGAAAAGTGAGGAAAAACCAGTGGGTGAGAGGTGGGAGAAACACAGAGTGAGAGAGTGAAACAGTGACTGTCAGAAAGTGTGTTTCTCACATAATCTGAAAGCGCTGGTGGTGAGAGAAAGCAAGTAAAGGGGAGAGGGAGAAACAGAGAGATGGCGCCAGCTGTCTCATGATACTTCTGAGTGCTGCTTTGCCAATTCATCTCTCCCCTCTGCACATTTCACTTTCCACTGTTTATACTGGAGACACCAACAATCTGCTTTACAAAAGGACCTCGTAAAAAGCTACAACTCTGTATATAGAATTGCAGTGGCGTTGTAATGTCTGCTCCACTGGCTATGTTAACGAGAGTCCACCATGCTAACAACACATAGTTAAAGGATTTGGAAGGAACATTTAATGCCTAAAAGAAGTCTTGTGCCAGTGTAGGCTGGTAGCTGTGAAGCTGCTGTTTGCATACTGAGTGCAGTACCTTGAACGTACCGTGACATTCTAGACAAAAGAGAAATTACCATAATAACAAAAATGTTACACTATAGTTTGTAGTTTTAGGAGGGAAGTGATTCATGTATTCTGATTTAAATATCCATAAAAATAGAAGCATTAAAAGGAGGTCAGTGAGGGGTAGATGAGCCTGGCCTAGCAAAGCAACACTCAAACAATATCATATACTTTTAAAAACCATGGAAAGTGTCTTCCGGTCTGTTTTTGTTTAATACAAAGTGCACCAAGATTTTTTCATGCAAGGAAGAATAATAATACATTCTAAATACTTAATGCAGCAGCTTAGCTCTGCCCAAAGTCTTGTAAATTCAAATTTCCTATTTACCTTTAACTTATCCATGAAGGGTCAGCAGAGCATGCTCCATGGCTACACTGTTGCACACACAGTCTCAGACATAACAGCTAGATGATGGTCAAGTTTTTCCTCAAGCGCACTACTGGTTAGCTTTCTACCTAGAGTTGTCACGATACCAAAATGAGTAACCACGATACTATACCAGACAAAGTATCATGGTTCCGGGTATTATCACGATACTGCAGCCTTTTTTTTTTACTATTGTTATTATTTTTATAAACTGCAATGTATTTATACAAGTTATAAATACTAAATATATATAATACTTAATTACTTTATTGTTTGGTGCATGATAAACATAATACTGGTGAAGTAAGAATTAGACTGAAACAAGTTTGAAACAACGAGTTTGGTTTTTTGAGCACAATATGTGAGTGCCACGGATGACGCCGTGGCAGACTCGCCGCTCGGGCCCGGTGCTTCTTCCATGGTGAGTGTGTTGTCTCGTGTTTGTGACTGTAAGCCGTGCGCGTCTGGGCGAGACAGAACTTTAGCTTGTTGTTTGTTTTGAAGCGAATTTCTATGGAAGCGGAGCTGTCTTCATGGAGTTCGTTCTTGCCGGCAGAAACACACGAACAGCCAATCAGCTAACATATTCCCGGACATCACCAGTAACAGGCAAACAGCCTATCATTCAGCAGCTGTGTAGTTCGGTTGCAGTAGTTGCCATGTTGGTTTGTTTACAAGGGAGTAGCATGCAGTGAGAAGCTGGGAGGAGCATAGAGGCGGCCGCTATGTAGCGGAAACTGGTAGTATAGTAATCCACAGTACTACCGTCGTGTAGAATTTCTAGTATAGTAGGAACCGTTACGATTTGGCACCGCGGGGTAGCGTGGGTACCGTGGGTACTGTGCAACTCTATTTCTACCATCACATTTTTCTCACAGCTTCCAATGACAAAGACATGACTTTGATTTACTTGTACTGTAGACAAACTAATTGCATCATTCATGTTGCCAGCTTTGAGCATCTGCTGTTTTCCCAGGGATGTGTGTAGTGAATTCTGAGTGGGATTCGTATCCACAGTTGAATTCACAGTCTCACCCTTCTACTGATGAAACTGTATGAGGTGAGGTGTGGTGCTGGTCTTCATTGGAAAAGGTGTACATAGTCAACCCCAGAAGTACAGGTCAAAGAATTATTATTTTTGATTAAAACAAAGTCAAAGGGAAGTTGTAATGGATGTATTTTCATGAAATGTTGACAGATGAACAGCCAATCAGAAACAAGTATCTTCTGTGGCCTTTAGCTGTAACTATGAAAACTGAAGGTTGATTCCAAATCCTGGTGTGCTCACAGCACTGTAAAGTGTTGGGTGTGTGTTGCAACAAGTAGGAGAATAATTTGGTTTTAGAGGAGGCTTGTGTTCTCTCAGTGCTTCGTCTCACAAATTGACTACATGCCCACGAAAACCCTGCAGCATCTTCTGCATGCTCGCAGTAAGGAAGTAATGAGTGCTGGGAGGACTGTTCAAGCTGTTATCTACTGTGGCAGTACACCCCACGAAAATGTGTGACTCTTTCAACAAATTTGAATATGGAGATATTTGAGCATAATTTTGTCAGTATGAATAGTTAAAAGTAATATTATCTAGTTAGATCAAGTTAGTTATCAAGTTAGACTTAAAATGTATGATTGGAAATAAATCTACTGTTCAGAAGATCATATGTACATGGAGAAGATTGTAAACAAACAGAATCCTAGCCTGGGTTCCTGAGGAGTCCAGCTGCTGGAGGACAAAGTGAAGGGCCATGTTGACTATAATGTCTAGCATTCTGTTGGCTCTGTAGGCAAAGTGCAGGCAGGGGTCTGGGGTTCTCTTTACATCCCTCTCCTAAACAGAGAGAGCCATCACGGAGGTAAAAGAGGATGTAGCTGACTATGTGAGTTGGTGCTGGTTGAGGGTGTCATTGGGGGGTGGTTTCAGCACCATCCTTTTGTCTTTCAAAGTGCCACTAACTCATTCAGGTTGTTGGCCAGGCGCAGGTCGTTAATGGAGTGGGGGGCTTTAGGTTAGTGGTTGGCGATCTGTCTGAGCCCCTTCGTACACACACACAAGCACTGCATCTATACAGCAGGCATATCCTGCTCTATGAATGGGGAGCTGTGTTTGTCATGTTGCCATGGAGTTTGTAGAGAGGCCCTCATCATGTTGTCACAGTAACCAAAGGACACTCTTATGACTGGATGGAACAATTTCTCCAATGTTTTGGCACTCTTCCTCCACTGGACACATTTCCTTTCTGAGGGGGGTGTTTCTAGGTGTACACTATCATCTAGTGCAGTATTATTGATATATTGCATTCTATGGCTTACTGTCATTGTTTTACATTGCACATCAAAACTTCTCTGTCTTTGTGTTGACCCAAAGCTTTTTTTGGTTACCAAACTCCCTATTGATTTGTACTAAACTAAAGATGGTAAATTCATACAAAATTATGCCCAGGAAGGGAGTTTGCTTTGTGTGTGTGTGTGTGCAGGCAGGTACTCCTCTCTCTCAATCATAGTCACACAGACTGGAGCTCACAAAGACACAAACACAGAGTCTTAGGTAACCCCAGCAGGACACCTTCAAGCCATCAGTGAGCTGCTGATCGAACACTGTGGACGAGTCTCATCCATAATGCACACAGGGAGGAAACACTATGCCACCTCCTCTTGTCCCCTTTGCCTCCTTCCCCTCTGTTTCTCGCACCTCCCTCCTCTCGCAAAGGCAAAAAAGGTAAAGAAAAGCAGTCTAAGCAATGAGTGTGCAGAGGCATGTGTGTACGTGTGTGTGTACTTGGAATAGTCCCACACATGCATCCATACAGAGAACGCACACACACATGCGTGAACACATTGCACACACACACACACACACATGCTATGAGCACACACAGGCTTCATCCAAGCCCATTTATCTAGTGCCAAGCTTAGGCATGAGCCTTCACGATGATGGATCTCCCTTCTCACGCTCGCACTCAATTGTCCGACTCCGATTGCTCACCAGCTTAATCAATCATGCTCTCCAGGTAAAATGCAATAGGAAACATGCACACAGACCGGGCATGTAGAGGGTTTGGTACATGGGCTACTGCCACAGCTGGGTATTACCTGTAAGGCTTTGAATCCCCTTGATGGCTGACACATCTCTATGGTTTAATGTTGGCCTTTCGTTCATAGGGAAATATGGTGGTAACTGGGAAGGGGAAGGAAGGTGAAACAAGAGCCAGGTGTCTTTGTTCTTTTTGATACAGAAAAATAGTAGCTGGGAAAAAGGGAGTCTATAAACAGTTTAAATTGGGTAGATAGTCTTTATTATTTGTCTCTAACACTTTCATGCTAAAACCCTCTATCTGTCTCTGAATCTCAGTCATTCTCTCTATAACTCACATTCTTATCTCCTTGTTTCTTATCTTTCTTTCCTCATTCTGTCGTATTGTGTCTCACTGTTTGTCTCTCTCCCTTCTTTCCTCTTGGCTCTTGTTGCAAAGCCTCACTATCTCTGGCTTTTCCTCTCTCCTGTTTCATCAACACTCTGTCTTTAACTTTCTCACGACCTTTGTCTTTCTGTCTCTCTCTGCCCCTCCACCAGGGAAGAGAAAATATTGCTTGCCATCAGCCATGTGACAGAGTGGGTTCCAATGCAGGTTGTCTGTATCAAGAACCTATGAAGACAGCCATCATGACCTACATCAATTTAAGGATGTCACTGTTGTCAGTGTTGAGCTGCTGAAGCAAGTCTGAATCCTATTTCAAGAGATGTCTTTCTGTAAGTTCAGACAGATGACAGAAATCCTTTGAATAGTGTTAGCTATTTGGGCTAATGATCCTGAAGTCCAAAAGTAAATATCAGTTTATTTATTTCATACAGGACATTTGGACAAAATCTTTGTTGATTTGCTTATACTATTCTTGTGAGAGACATAACTAATGCTTGTAACTATAGCAGATTTATGACAGAGATGGTGAACAGCTTCATTTACTCATTTATTATTGCCATTGTGCTGGGGTGAGGGTTATTCCTTAAATAGATACCACTGTTGAAGATAGAGAGGAAACAGAGTAGAGGGAGACAGGGGATCATATGCACCAGATTGAAATGGAATCCGGGCTGCACTTGACCAGGCAAAACTGATTTCCAGATTCAGAGATTCAGCTTTCAACTGAAAAAGTGGAACAGTGCATCCTCTAGTTAGCCCTATTTAGCAAAAATATTTGGCAGACAGAGGTCAGGGGGAAGGGCAGACAGATGGAGCTGTTAAGCTGAAATGCCACATTAAAGATGTGTTAAAGTTAACTGTCCAATGGTCAGGACATCATGCCCAATCCTGTGCACATCAGTGAGCACTCTTTAACACTGTTCTCTTCTCTCAAGTTTACCTGCCATCTGTTATAAAAGCTCTGATTGCCCAGAGCACCTACTCTTACTGGACTCAGCACCAGGAGTTCATGTTGCTGGGGCCACATAGCTGTGGCGATCAACTTAGGAGAAAAATTTCAACTTTATTTGAAGCAAAAAAAGATTAGTTCACAATGACATTAGCTTCAATCATTGCTTACCTGGGAATCCCCTGAATCTATTGTATCAGAGCCTCAACGCTTTTGTCTTCTACATATTTTTATCAAGCTTGAACATAGTCGCACACTCTGTACCTCTTTATCATGCTTTTAATGACTGAGACAGATTATCTTTGTTCTAAGGTCGGAAGGCAGCTGTGTCAACACATGCACCAAGGCAAATCTTAATTTCCTCAACAGCTGCACTGTATGACGGGCATGATACTTCCTGCAATTAAACATGCAGTAAATCACTAATGCACAATAGTTACACATTCATTTTTAATGATATATAATATGGAAACCTAAATCCACAACAGCCTTCTAACTGTGTCATTAGGGTCTTTTGGACATAAGGTAAGCATCTAAAAAGTATTAGGAATAAGTTTCAATCCAGATTCTGTATCTTTCAATTTAAGTTTTGGTGTCTATTCCTGACATGGGTTTGAATTGGGCGTGGTTCTCCTCCAACATTTATTACACAAATAATTCTGTGAACCAATCATAAAGAAACAAAACCTCTCTGCTCTGACTCAATCTATATTTATTATTGTCTCTTAGTAATACAATTTCCTGACAGTTTATTACAGGTCATCTTAAATGTCATTAACTCATAAAACATACTACATTCAGATGTGACAGGCGCAAAATGAAACTCACTAAAACGTCTTGGTTAGTCTTTCCACTGTTCCAACAATCACCAGCTCTGATGTGGTCGATCCTCAATTCACAGAGTAAGGTGTAAAAATATTCAAGTAAAATGAATGTTTTTGTAAATGGAGTCTGGTCTGATGGCTTTGAAGAGAGCGTAGACGACGGCATCAGTTCCATTGTGGAAAGTCTTGTCTGATGGTAAAGTAAAGCGGTGAAAGTGTTCTAAATATAGCGTCCTTAAACCTAAAATACGTGTTACTGCTCCCCCATCCACAGCAGTACATTGCGTAGCTGTTAATCAAAACAGAATCTGCCACACCTACACAGTCTTTAGAAATCATCTAAGCAGCAACATGAGCTGCTTCTGAACCAGGTTTTCTAATAGTTATATCTGTATATCTTTACTTAGTTTTTTGTTGATCCTTAATGAGACACTCCATGGCTGAATGTCTGTTTGGACCATAAAATGCTCCTCTGTGCTCTGAATTAAATTACCATCCGGTGACAGGTGACTTATTGCACAGACAAAGCATTAAATCAACTGAAAAAAAAGTTTTTCCATCTTATGTGACTATAAACTGTGAACCCCATGGCATTATTTGTGTTGTGGGTCTTGAGGACTAGCAGGTGTCTATCAGACAATGTGAGTGCCCTAACAGCATTGTGCTGTGATAATGCAGTGAGCCCAGAGGAGCAGGCTGTCCTGTGCGACTTGGGGGGGACTCTTGATTGCCTAGCAGCGGTAGCTAAGCAAAGCACTTAGAGACCTGCAGTCTCTCTGGAGAGGTTAGCACTCTATGCCGATGACTGCTGCGGATGATCCCACCTCCAGCACAAAAGCACAACGCACACAAACAGACACACAAACACGACTAATGCTGTCATCTGTCGCCCACACAACAAGTTGCATTAGGCTTTGAACTGAAGGGAGAGGCGTCCATTATCAAAACAGAGATGGAGAGCTTTTTGTTTGTTTCAGCACAAATGAACAAGTTAATGGCGTGAACTTGCACTTACTCTGTACGTGATGTAAGAGAATAGAGGAGGGAGATAGCAGGGGAAAGACAGAGGGTTAAGGTGACAGAGAAGAAACTGGATTCAGACCAACTGCATTCTCAGAACATGATCTGAATCTTAACACACTCTGTATTACCATGTAATATAAACCCCTCACTACAAGTTCACTGAGAGTGGGTAGTATGTGTTAAGTAACACTTTGAATTAGATCACAAAGCACCAAATTGAGGAGCATCAAGATCAAATGACATGTCACTCCAATTCTACTCTTTCAGTGTGACTCTTGGAGTCTGTGTACCGAGCTCACAGTGTGTGTGAGTTTTTTTTGATGACACTCAAATAATGAATCATGACACGTCGAAGTGTGATAGCGCTGCATTGTGTGTCTGCCTCATTAGTCACCCAATGTGCTGTACCAGGCTGCTCTACATGCTCCCACACACGCACGCACACAAACACACACACACACTCTTGTACACAGTAAAGGGCCAAAGATTAGAAGCCTTACACCATCCAAACCACTGTGGGCATCAACAATAATGCATGCTCTAGGTAATGTTAAGTAATGCTGGGTGTGTGTGTGTGAAATAATAGTTAATATCCATGCTAAGTACACAGTAGTCACCCTATTCAGTTGTGGAAATTTAATTCAATTCCAGCAGTCAATTTAATCTAGCCCTGGGAAGTGGTTTATTTAAATACACTTGTAATCTTTGATGTCCTTTTGTACAGTATAGACACTTGGACAAAGGCGTGTCCCATGCACCTTTAATGATATAAATGGAGTGAAGTTGAAGATCAATAATCACTTGGTCCCTAGAAAGCATTTGTTATGTATTTCAGTCTAATATGATGCTGCACATGAAAAGAAACACTGCAGCACTTCAGGCTACTGATGTAATCTGCTCTTATATTTCACACATGTATGCACATTTCTCTTACTTAAAGCTACATAAAAATGCAAACTGTAAACATACATGTGAATATACTGGTGTGCCTCACCCAGCACTGAGAACTTTTAGTCAGCAGTAGAATTGGTAGTATTATCACACACATGCACATGCACAGACCTTTAAAGCTCCTTTCCTGTGACATTACTGGGTGGATGCAGGGAAACCATTGTACTCACATGAATAAGGCTTGGCTTGAACAAGCCTCAGACGCTTCTCTGCGTGTGTGTGCAAGCTCGATATAAATTTGCTTTCTAAAAGTGTTTATCTTGAAATATGTGAACAGGTTTAGTCCACTACCCCAGAGCCTTAAAACTCCCTCTCCTCTTCCTCACTTGGAGTTATGCCCTCATACTCCTGCTCTCTCTGTGGGTTTGCTGCAACTCTACATCTGCATGCAAATGGAAATTGAAACTCCTGTTCTGAATTTGCAAACTTTGTTGATGTCAAAAATGGAAAGAAGTCGCTTTGTTCTCTCTTTGTACCAATTCTGAGCTCCTTCATAACAAAATCACATATTTCACTCCGTTTAGTTTATAAGGACAACACGTTAATCAACCTCTCTTTGAATGTGCCAGTGTTAGCCAGCTGGCTAACTGCAGTCCTTATTGATAAGAAAATATTATAATAACTTTTTCAATATGTTAGCATTATTCTTAGCAGGTTATCTGTAAACATCCAGTCTGCAAATGTGTTCAGCTTCGACATTCCAGGTATATCTCCTCCTATAATTGAAAATGATGAAGAATAAACTATTTGTTTGCTAATTAAAAAATTGGAATTTGCATGGTAACAGTAAAGTTGTGAACCACTTTTCTGGAGTCAGGTCTCTTCAGAGCTCAATATCTTTGGGTCCACTTGGGTTCAGGACTTTGAGTTTTTCTGTATTATAACATTAGTCTTGATGGCATATTGATTTGCCAAGCTATGAAGCCTTGTCACTACTTGATGGAAAATTAATTCACCAATCAGCATGAAGGACCCCAGGCTAAAACAGACACACTCACACACAGGCAAGGCACTTGCACACTGCTCACAGATGTTGCAGGTCTTTCCTGTGTGTTGACACATATGAGGCAAAAATAAACATTGACTTGTTGTGGTATACCAGTTGTTGTTAGTCAGTTATAGTCTGCTTGTGTGCTTAACTGGGTTAGCCATGCAGTGTTGTTGCTCCACTACATGGAGCACTGTGATTAGTTACAGTGCAAATGGACAAAGACTAGTGACAACCTTTACAGAGACAATGTTCACACACAATGTCATGAACCAAATGTGTTGATTAGTGGAATGTAGCAATGTGCGATATGTCATCGTTTACGATATACAGTCTCCCTCGCTACTTCGCGCCTCACCTTTCGCGCCCTCAGCGCATCGCAGATTTTTCAAAAATATTCATCAAAAATTCAAAATTGAAAAAAAATGGCGCGAAAGTTGCCCGGGCGCTAGCAGAAGGCAGGGAGACTACATTAGAACATCAGGTATCAACACAGAGACCCTGCACAACTCAAAATCCACCTCTCTGAATCGCTGGCCAGCACCCATTAACTGCGATAAGTGAGGGATCACTGTATCGTCAAAAACATTCCCCAGCGTAAGAATATGTCATCCCACGATAAAAACGATAAATTCCTATTGATGACGTATATATGTGCACGACACACTTGCAGCCCAACACGCATATTGACAAACATGGCGGAAGGCGGACTAAACTCTGATCATCTACCTGTGTGTGTGTTATCACTTTGTTTATTTCATGTACCAGCTTCTAAGTCTGAGTCTAAATTTACGCTGCAAAATATAATGACACGAAGAAGTTAATTTGATTTGTGTCTGTTGATTAGAGAGAGAGAGAGAGAGAGAGAGAGAGAGAGAGAGAGAGAGAGAGAGAGAGAGAGAGCACTTTGGTAGAGAGACAGAGTAACAATAACAGAGAGCGAGCGCTGGCCTCGATAAAGCTGTTATTAATCAGAGAAATAAAAAGTTATTTCCTGATTCACAGCAGTTCCATTCAGCAGGTATAGACACACCCAAAACCAGCTCCCCCTAGCCTTTATTATTATTTTGGTGATAGATTTCTTTTATCTTTGCCACAGTGAAAGCCTGTTATACTACTTTAACCTGTGTCTTACTGTACATGTAGTGCTTACAGATATCCCATAGGCCTCAGTACCTGCCTGTGGGTCATGAGATCACATTAAAACTAGTCAGATTAAACAGTACAATAACCTAATATAACATGATATAGCAACACACAACCTGCTCCATTTGCAAAGGCATTGTTTCCTGATGTCCAACCTTCCTGGGCTGTCACATGGTCATGGAAATCCTTTATTTTGTTATCTTTTAACAAATTCTTTTTTGTGTCTGTGGCTATTATCAGATAAAGAATATAACTAACAGATATAACTAACAGAACTATTCTGGAAGGTGAGTGGGATCTCTGAGCAAAGGTAGTCCACAAATGTGGTACTCTAATACTTTTTGATTGGTTTGTAGCTAATTATAGGATTATAGGCCAAATGCTGCAGCAGGGGTGGAAATGAACATTGGCTTTACCCATTTTTAGATACTGTAGATCATTCTGTGTGATGACTTGTTGGTAGGAGGCCATGTATGATGCACTGCTTTAGGCTTCGCTTTAGAAACTGTTCCATAAAACCTGAGGAGACTTATGGGTGCTGCCATGGTGCCAGCTGAGCTCACCTAACACAGCACTCATCTTATCAAGAGTGATAGAAGGAGGCGTGTTAGAGACGGTAATAGGGTGAATAGGTAGAGCGGGTCCATTGTTATAGCTTTATTACTTCATTTGCCTGCATGGCCTCAGTCCATCAGAGCCTGTCAATCAGCCTGTGCCATGCAGTGTGAGGTCTGATACCCGTCAAATGTGTTTCATTTGCCTCCATGGTGCAAACGCTCAAATGGCTGAGCTTTCCCAGTTGCTATTGCTGCTTCATGCTGCTGAACGCAGAAGGAAATGTCATTGGGGCAGAATAATAATGGTAAATTGAGTAATATGTCCTATTAAACAAAAGAGGCAATGTAGATTGGGATATATAAATGATATATAAAGGAACGTGTAATGTGTGCATTCAGGTGTGTATTATGAGAATAAGACTGAATTCTAGAGTGTGCATTTTCCACATTTGTATATGCAGACATGTGGTTGATGTTTGTATGTGTTTATCTAGTGTTGAAATCCAATGTCAGTCCTTTACCACTGAACTGTTGCTTCACTGATGAAACTCAGGGAAACATTGGACTGAGGAAATGGCTTCTGTGAGGACTTGCTTCCTTGGTGTGTATTTGTGTGGATAAACAAAATATTATCTAGAAATTTTGACTGCATGCCCACATCATTGTTTATTTGAGATCTCCTTGATAAGTGTGTGTGTGGCTGACAAACCACTGTCCAAGGATTCCCCTCTGCTCCCTCCTTATGTTTTTCTGTCTCTGTATATCTGTCTCTTTGTCATAGTTACACAGTTACACAGTCTCACAGTTACCGATGCACACAAAAGAGGTAGGGAGATGTACATATATCTGTGTCTGTGTGTATGCTTTGATCATAATACGCTGGGTTGCATCCCTCTGAAACTGTTGAAAGATCAAAGCAGTACTAGCTTGGCTTATGTTTTTAATCTTTGTAATTGAAGACAATATTTTTAGTCCCAAATATGCAGAGTGACCTTTCACTGCAAGGACTGCATACTGAATGTGTCAGCTTTGTACTTTTTCTGTCTGTAAAAGGAAGTTTGGTGCAGATCATTTTAGTGGTGCTTTTATTTTACTTTTTTGTGTTTAGTATACCAGAAATGGCCTTCTTATGAACTAACGGCATTTCTGTAAAGGCCAAAAGTAGAAGATGACATTTGTTACCTGTAATTGCACACAGTTTCACAGAAAACTGAATATATTGGAAATAAGATTCAGTATTTTTTCTGCATCTTCAATTCAAACAGCTTGCAAGCATTGTTCAAGCATTGTTGTCCCATAGACTCAGGGCTGTAGCTAGACTAAACCCTAGACTGTAGCATATCTAATGCCTAAAATCTAATTCTAATCTAAGTATCCTTAAAATATTTCGAAAAATAATTAAAATACAGAGCATGCATATAGTGCATATTCATATTAATTATTATTAAAGTTAATAATTCATGTTTGTTTACCAGATGATGAACTGTCATTATTTTTTCCTTCTTTAGAGGTACATTAAGAGGAGGCTTTGGTGCTTGTATATGATGCACAGAGAAACACAGCAGTGTGTGGGCTCTAACCCACCTTTCCCCACGGTGAGGATGAAATTGAAGGTACTCATCAACATATAGCATTCATCTGCACCACTCTCTTTTGTCACTTACCATTATTCTACATAGTTGATAATAATGCATTAAACATTTACTCTCTCTGTGTTGTTTCACTTCTGGAGAGCGCTGATGTTATTTACTGTTGCATACAGTACATTAGTATTGTGGGCCTGCTTATTTGCTGGCTACATTACATTTTAATTAGAATTACCGCAGAGCCTCATTCCCAAGTGGCACAGTCCAAGGAAATAGTCTGAAACATTAGCTTTCATCTGGTCAAGCCTGATCAGAATAGTGCCTCGCCATCCTTCCTCTCATCACTCACTCTCACTCACTGTCTCTCTTGTGATTTTGCAGGCTTGCTCACTCACATATTTGTGTATTTCCTCATTTGGATAGCAGTGCACAGAGCAGCATGTGGGTTATTCATCAGCTGCACTGTGCTGGTCAGAGCAACGGGGAACACATTTCCAGTTTTTATAGAAATGAGTGCAATAATAATTGAAGTACTTCTGGTCCCATTGTGAGAACTGTATGTCATTAAGTCCTCTGTTTTCCATTTCTTCCCTTCTTACCTCCATCTTGTCGTGCTTACCAAAGAAGTAGTGAGGTGGGGCAGGAAAGTCTGACATCCAGCATCAACCTGGCCGTCCGCCTTCAGAAACATTAAAATGCAAAAGTAGCTGCAAGTTAAAGAAAGTCCCTGTCTCCTGTTACAGATGTACAGGACAGGCATCAAATCCTACCTGTAACTTTTTCAGAGAACCAGAGAGATCACCACAGCACTGTGAGCAGAGTTTTCAAACCCGTATGTTCATGGCAATATATCAGTCTGCCCACTCACCAGGGCACCTCATGCTCTTCCCCCTGACAGAATTCTTTTTTTAGGCCGGCAAAGTGATTTTACTCTAGCAAAGACTTTCAGAAACTTTTAAAGAGTACCTGCAGTATTAGAACGTTTTACCCTGGGAGCTCTTGAAAGCCATTGTAGAAGTACCACTTTTCCTGCATATGTTCTTCATTAAAGTATGTGGTTGCTGTTGTTTGACATAATAATTGTTGTGAAAAGGCTTCGGAGACGAGTACTGCTGTTTTAAAAAGAAATACATTTGAATGACTGTTTAAATAGTGATTGAGAAATGAGAGAAAACAATTATATTTGACTTCTGCCTTTGGCTTTTGCATTTTTTAGGATGGTTTTCTTCCATAAATTTTCCCAGGAGGAGCATTGATGATCATTTTTTATCTTACAGAAGAAGAATAAAAATAAAAAAAAGAATAGGAATAAAATATTTGATCATAAAAAAGAAAAAAAAGTGCCTGTTCAAAAGGGCCTTTGAACATTCAGAGTTCAAAGTTTATGCTGACCATGGAGCGCTGGCTCTGTTCCCTTTGAAGTTCTACAGAGATGTATACCGTTTCAGATGTGCCTGCTTCTCAGGGTGGACTGAATGCCATTGTTTTTGCATTCAAAGCAGTTGAGGTTTTCAAATGAAACATTGAATGTCTGTCATCATATTTTATGATGCCATCATCCCTAAAAAAAAAAACAACAAAAAAAACATCCTCAGACAAAATCCTCAATTTGAATTTTGAATTTTGATTTACCGGATTAAATGAGTCTTAAACAGAATGAGTAGGATTCATTGTTTGCTCAACAAGTGAACGAGAGAGAGCAGCAGTGGTTGATCTAGCTAGAGCGTGAATGAAGAGAGGGAGCAGTGTGAGCGAGAACAAATAAGAGATTTGGCAGGAGTATTACGTTAATCAATCAAATAAATACATTTACAAGAACACATGCTTGAGCTACTAAAGAATCTCTACTCATTGTATTGTTTCACATGGTCTGTTCTTTTCTCCCAACACATGTGCCGTGCTGCTTTGGATGATGTCAGCCATCAGTTCTTTGTTTCCCCTCTCTGAAGTCCATTAGATCATTTGATTAGTACATGGGATAAGCCAGCAAAAATGAATACTACCTGAAGCTGTTGGCTGGCTGTGTTGCTCTGAACCCCACTGAGAACCAGAGTCTTGTGTTTGCACACTTGATTGATGGTGTTGACATATTATTGTGAAAGTCTGTTAGGGGGATGTTTAATAAGCCAGCACAACTAATGATGTTGAACACGTACAGCATTATTATGCTTCAGCAACCTCAATTTTGTATGTATTTTTGAGTATTTGTGTGCGTGTGCTTGTACCTGGGTGTGTGTGTGTGCATGCAAGTGTGTGAAAGATTGTGTACTTGTCTGTGGTGTGTGTGTGTGTGTGTGTGTGTGTGTGTATGAGAGAGAGAAAGAGTGCATTCATCTGTGTATATGTGTTTCCAGCATGTTGTTCCTTCCCATGCCATTATGTGTGTTTTCCTTGTGTACATTAGTAACTCAATTTCATTTTCGTCTGCTGAAACAGCCATGTTCGAGTACATATGTTCATCGCTTGACAGTGACAGTATTACTCACTTTGTATGGTTGCTATCACAACACTATCACATAATCTGCTGGGAAGAGACTCTGAACTCACAAAACTGTGACAAAAACAACTGTCGACGATGATGAAATGGGGACTAGTTCTTCCACCCTTGCTTAGGCTTTGAATATCCAGCCAATCACATTTAATGTTGCAGTGATATTTATTTGAGCACTTAAGATGCAGGGATAGGATAAATAGCACTTGCACAGACTCAAGTTATTGGGTAGTGTGTCTTTTCCAGTGCTATTAGGACTTAATGTAGCGCTATTCAGAGAGAGGAGGGAGGGAATGGAAAGAGAGGTTGATGGACAGAGTTGAAGGTAATGGAAAGGAGGAAGAGAAAAAAACGTGACTACTGAGGCAAAAACATAAAACACTGCTAGATATCATAAAAATTCATATTTTGTTTTGCATTGATTTCCTGAAAATGTAAATCCTGTCATTGAATATACACTAAACATTCTATCCATCTGTCTTTGTAATTAAAAGATAAATGGGAATATTTGACGGACATCCAATTGAGAGTCATTACTTCACTGAAACAGCTACAGAATTGTCCATTTGCGATAGAGGGCGAGCTAATGAGGCACACAAAACATGCATGAGTCATGACTACACATGCCATGCAATTATTAATACAATAACATACAATTTATGTCATGAAGGAAAGAAACCTTGATGTGTCTATTGATCCGAATACTTTTAATCACTCATGTTATCATGGCCGTGATCATTTCTGTTACCGTTGCTGCTGCTATTACTGATGCCACCAACACCACAGTCATCATCTCTCTCTCTCTCTCTCTCTCTCTCTCTCTCTCTCTCTCTATCTCAGTATCTATCTATCTATCTATCTATCTATCTATCTATCTATCTATCTATCTATCTATCTGTCCGTGATGCTTTCTCTCTACCTATCTCACTCTCTCTCTCTCTCTCTCTCTCTCTCTCTCTCTCTCTCTCTCTCTCTCTCTCTCTCATAACTCAGTATGTTACTGCAAACTGTATCCACAGAGTGATGGAAAAAGACATGCTGCTCATCTGCATTTACCTAGCCTGCTCTTAAATTTGGTCACTCTAGGCTTCCCTATTGATTTCCTGAGGGGATTCCGCCTGTCGTCAACACCACTTATCCTAAATCCGGGGACACTCCATACCGTCATGCTTGAATCTGACTCCATGTCAGTGAGACTACTCCCTGGCGCCAGGTGAAACCCTAGTGCTGGTCAGCTCACCCGCTGAGTTCAGATCAACTGATAATCCTTGATGCCAGGTGAAACCCTATCATTGCTCGGTGCTAGGCCTCTGGCCTCAGTGCAGTGACCACACATGAGAACTGTGCTTGCCTGGGGCCACATTCACATGCATTATTCACCACATCAGCTAGGTGTAGCTAAGCCACGGCCCCTACATTTTATGGTTCATATTACACAGAGGCTAGGGAGAGGCTCCCACTCTGACTTTGCCCTCAGGTCTCAATTTTTTAATGGAGAGCAGGCAGTGAACTCCTTATAATATTTCTTCTTTATTAAGCCGGTAGGGAGGCTGAGAGAGAGCTGAGAGAGAGCAGCGAGGGATCTTAAGAGATATGATCTAAGCTTTGCAGGAGGAAATATTAAAGGAAAATATTCTTCAAATACTTTAACTCTCATATTATCCATCTGTGACATGTTAGGGATTTTAAGAATTGGGCACTTTTCCTCAGCGGTTGTGAACAAAGTCCGGAGAAAATATCTGAGCAGTCTGCTTTCACTATGAGGCAGTAATGGTAGTCAAAGCAAGAATGCAAGTTTTGTCCTAAAATAAAGTGACCACCTGACTAATAACACAATACACCTTTTTGGCTGCACTGCATTCTGCTCCATTGAGGCTACTGCCAGCTTTTTGACTGTACATGTATTTGGCTGAATGGTCATACACTATTTTTAAAAATTTTTTTAGGACTTTCAAAGGATCTATGTTTCCTATATTAATTTTCTCAATTAGTAGATTAATACATAATGATAAATGTCTGAAAAAAATGCCATCCACCATCTAAAACCCACAGGTGGCAGTTTATTGTCATCCTAATGATAACCTTCCATTAATCGATTATAAAAGCTGTTAAGCTGATTAATTGGCTAAACATTGCACATACTGTACAGGACACGCACACCAGCTGGTTTCAGACATGACCATAACCTGAATCTGTTCACCTGGTCATGAACCTTGGCTGGCTGCATGACTTACTTCAACAACCCTGATCCCTAATGAGTTGGATTCACTGTGTGTCTGTGTGTGTGCACATGTGAGTGTCAGTTTAACCAAATGTGTGTATTTGCTTATGACTGTGTTTCATTGCTGGTGTGTGTGTTTGCATATCTATATGTGTGTACATAATGGAGCATGAAAGGGGGAAAGAGTGAAGTATTTAAATTTTGTGTGAAACAAGATAATAAGATACGATAATGCGGCATGCTGTTCTGACTGGCATTTCAATACACCATCTTTTCCTCAGTTCTTACAGAAAAGATGAGTCTGTAAATGGCTTTGACATTCCTTTGTGTTTTCATGCCTACTCTGTGTGACTGTTCAACATATACTGTAATACAGTGTGGTACACAGTATATGTTGGTGTAAAGTATCATGTGTCATGGTTTGGTGCTAATCCACGCGGCCTGGAATAATTCAATGTACAGGACAAGTGGGAGAAACTGAGGTCAATATTTTCAAAGCTGTATGATGAGACATGAATACTCTGTTTTAAGAGAAGGACTAGTCTGTGTTTTCTACTCTATTACCAAATAAAATATACAAATGAAGATGCTTGAACAAAGTGATTATAATTTGCTATATTAAGATTTATTTACAGGATACCAAAGTTGTTCTTTAGACTGAAATGGAGACATAAAAGGCAGACAACCTAATAACCAATGTTTAAAATCATGCCATGATTTGGAAAGTAGTCAGCAGTAATAGAAACCATACATTATTTGTAATGTGGTCCTTTTTAAAAAACTTATTTCACAAGGTATACTGCCACACTGGAAAAATGAGAAATGATATAATCAGAACTTAATCACAGTGATTTCATTCGCCATGGGAAATAAATGTGCAGGGATTAGTCTTTTGATATTGGTGCAGAAAACAGAAAGCTGCAGATTTATAAAATACTGTTTAATTTAGAGCTGGAATAAGAAGACATTACATCCATATTGCGCATAATCATTTTAGTCATTTGAGCATTTTCACCTCATTTCTGTGTGTCCTGTTGTTCTTACAGTAAACACTACCACCACACAGAGTCGTGTGTCAGAGCCAACATATTGCTGGCTATAGGTTACACCTCCATGCCTCTGCCCCATGCATTATTCTGTCAGTGTAAGCTAGGCCACGCCTGCCTTTTGTGTCCATACTGCACAAAGTGCGTCAGCTTGTCTCAAATTACACCATTTCCTTAATTGCTTTACTGACCCTCCTTCACACTAAGTCTCCCCCACTTTGAGTTTTTTTTTCTGGTGTTGTTTGACACCAGAAACAAGGTCAGTTTTGAGGGCTTAAGAAAGGCTAACAAGTCATCAGTAGAAGGAGAAATGTTAGGTAAAGTAATATGTGGACGTTTAAATAACAGTGACAATCATCCATATGCAGTGTAACATAAAAAACTGAAGAGGTTGAAGTTTTTTTTATCAGAGACTTTGTCTTTTCTCGTCAGTGCCCTGGTTCCTTCCAAGTCCCCATTTCACTCCTGTGCTCTGTCACGCAACACGAGTCAACCTGTCAAAGAGCTGTCTTCTGGCACAGGAGAAAAAGTAGAGTTAGAAAAGGCTAAAAGTATTCAAGACCTGTCTTCCCCCTGTGGTTCCTGTAGATGTCAAGAGGAGAGAGATGAGAAACAAAGATATCCTCTAATCTTCATGGAGGTGAGAACAAGGAAGGCAGAGAGGAGAAAGGATTGGGAACAGAGTGTGAGAGAGAACGCTATGTTTTTTTAAAGCACAGAAAATGAAGGAAGGTTTAGAGGGTTAAGTGAAGAAGAAGAAGCCATCGACCTAATAAGGCTGATTGAGATGAGTCTGCGGAAATGAAACGAGGAGGAGGGAAAAATACAAGCTAACCTATGACATTCAGAAACCACATGATACTGTAAGCAGGAGGTACTCCTCTCCTCTGTCATTCCCCCTTCCCAGTTTCTTTACCCCCCACCCTCCCCACCAACCAGCCTAATGAGGGTGATGGCTATGGTATCTCCTAATTGCCCCCAACCAATCCCCTCGCCCAACGGAACTATGTCTCACGATTACACAGGGCTGTCTTTCCCCATCCATTTTTAATTCTCTGCTCCCCCCTTTTTTTCTCTCCTCTCGTCTTTACTCAAATCCAGCCCCTTTACTCCTTCTTTTCCCACTCCTCCCTTTGCTTTGCTATCCTTCTTTGCTATAACTTTGGTTCCTCCTGCACTGCTTTCCACCCCACCTTGCCTTCATCTCCACAGTTAATCACACTGGCCCTGCCTGGCTGAGGGGATAATTATTTTTCACAGAGAAGAGCAGGACAAGAAGCAAAGGAAACAACTCTAAGCTTTCTCTAATTTACTCCATACTTGACATTTAGATTGTTTTTCAAAGTACAAGTGAACTCTGGGAATATTGACCAATGATAAAATTAGATTTTTATTAGGTGAATGAAGTGCAGCTATACAGTCCTTCAGAATTTTTTTTTTTGTGATTTTCCACTCGAAATCACACCATAAATAAATGAAGAAGAATTAAAGATGGGATGAATTAAAGGAAAATGAAAGAGGGAAGAGAGAGAGAGGACTGATCTGGGTTCCTCTGCTCTACCATCCCATAATGGAGGGCCACTTCTGTCACTGTGACAACCTCACCAGTCTGCAGGATGGAGATAATGGTCGCCTCGGAGACAGGTCCTTTAAATCATCTCCAACATTAAGAGTTCAACCCTAGTAGCCATTAATCAGGCTCCCTGGCCACTGATTGGACACAAAAATAAACAAAGCCTTCTGGGAAATGAAGTTTGGGTAAGAAAGATAAAAAAAAAAAAGAAATATCAACTTTAGTAACTTTAATATCACATAAAAAATGTTTTCTACCCACTATGACTTCAACACAGCTACAGTATTCTATATCTCTTTGTTCCAGCACCCAGTGAAACTAAATGATGATGTGAAATATTCAAATCCAAAACATTTTCAGTATGTTAAATCTTAAGCCATGCTAGGGGCCATGTCAGTCAGCTGGTCAATGGGTCTGAACCTTGGTCTAGACTAAAATACATTTAATAAAAAAATTTTTTAGCCTACATTCTACAATGAGGAGCTACAGTTGGTCTCACTGAAGAAGGTAATAGTCTCTCTTGAATGGTAACAAACATAATGGATATGAAATGATTACTAGCAGGTATATACCAGAAACATGTCACATTTATAGCTCTGCTCCTCTCCATCAACACGTCAAACGGACTGCTGACATTTTGTACTGTCGAACTGATAAATGGACTATTGATCAGCATCTCATGTCTGTTGATACGCAACAATGCCGAGCCACCTTTTGAATACAACATTAGCACTGATGCTTACCCACCATGTCCTTCTGCGAGGTTTGTCACAACTCTTGATGATGAATGGACCTGGACAGACTATCTGGTCCACCGTCCATAGAGCCAGTCACATAAACCACACGGGAAAAGTGGGCCAGGAGCAGTTGGCTCAGGTCTGTGTGCTGGATGGAAGATGAAAGCAAACAGGTATCTCCACATGATGTAGTATAAAAGCAAAGCCCTTGTGGTTTGTTATCTGCACCAAACAAACAATGTTCCAGCAAGGAGCTTCGCCCAGGTCCATATATCATGTGAGGATTCTTGTTATCTTTAGAAATTAAATGTTTAGTGCTATGATGGATGTCTAACTTCTTATCTGGGGTTCAGTCCACAGTTCACACATACAGTGCACTAAGTAGAAACTGCAACAAACACAGTATTTGTGATGCACAGTACTGATGATGTCATAGGTTGCTGTTTTACCTCATGTGTTTCAAATATAAAGTGTGTGTTAGTTACGTTGTCCATGAATAATAGGCCGTGCTGCTCTCCTCGCTCTCCTTCTCTTTGTGTGTGTTATGCAATAGCTAGTGTTTGAGTGCTGTGTGTCCCTTTATTCTATTCACTGTCACACATACATACTGTCACAGAAAAGAATTGTATGTACAGTATATGTGTGAATTTAGCTGTGCAGCAATGTAAAGCCAGCTGGAACTGTAATATCATTTAATTAGTCAACACTTGGTCTCTCTCTTTCTCTGTGTGTGTGAAGTGTTCCAGACACACTCTCTCTGTACCCCCTAGACCTTGTAATTAGGCCCTTCTATCCGATGGCTCATGCAACACACACTTTCTTTCTTTCTGATTACACTTGCTTCCTGTCTCCTTACTCCTTCCTGCAAATATAATTTTCGCACTCACTGATTAAAATACAATCCAATGAAATGATTACAAGATACTGATCTCACAGTTGAATGAATAATTGTGCTTCCATACCTTTCTTTCTGCCTTATCTCTGATTTGTTGTTGATCTCTTCCTCTTTCCTCCAGTGTATCTCTATGATTTTCTTTCATTTACAGCCCTGCTCCTCTTTGCTCTTGCTTCCTCTCTTTATTGTTTGATGATCAAAAGTGCCTTAATTTCACTTGCAAACTGAATTACACAATATTAAATCTCCACAAGGCAATTTAGGAAATGTAAAATGGCAATTTGAAAGTAACTTGAACATTAAAGTCAGGAATGCCCAGTGTTCCAAGTGTCCATCTCTTGATGTAGAATCCATAGAAATCTCATCAAATACAGCTTTTGGTAAGAATCAAATCGATTTGCACATTTTTTCATGATTTTATTGCCTGCTGTTTTCTTTTCTCTGAAAATCATCCATGAACTCATAATTCATAAACAAGGTTCTACTTTTGTGCATCTGAAGTAAATACAGCATTAATGTCATTGAAATAAACTGCCATTACCTCCATTAAGAAAGTGTTAGGGCTGCTTCTCTCTCACACTGCTGGCTGCTTGCTCTTCCTTCATCTGTTGGTCATGCACTGTCACCTGGTCACTCCTTAATGTATTTTAGACTGGACTTTAGCCTAACACACACACACACGGGTCTTCACACTGCTAGGAGAGATTATACACACTCTGGCTCCATGTCACTGAGTCCCAGTTAGAGTGATGGTGTTTATTCTGTCTCACACACATCATCTGAAACACCTCATTTGGAATGAACACACTGTCACTTTGACAGATAATTCTGCCCCCGTCCACTGTGCCCCATGGCCGACATCACTGCCTCGCTTCCCCAAACAACTGAACCTGGAGCAGCAGTGCAGCATGCACAAACTGTAACAACTGGCACTTTGGTGTTGCATTGCACCTGTACGGATGTTGCTACAGTAGCCCAACTGTCAGTTGTTTTTAATTTCCCAATCGACTTTAATAGATCAGATGGTGTCTCAAACCATTTTAATGCTGCTGCATGATATCTTATTTGATTTAGCAGTACTAAAAGTGAAACAAGAAACATAAAAACATTAATGAACTAATAAAGTAACTAATTAAAAAAAGAATTTTTGCAGGTTTATTTCTCCAACATGGAGAAAATGTGAATACTACATGCTAGTAGTCTGTTGGTACTTTTTGTTGTCATCAAGAAGTACATCATTTGTTTGCATGCATGGGACATATTTGACTTTAACTAGCAGTGCAGTAAGGAAATCAGCATTTTATTTACTATACATCACGTAATCACTTTTCTAGGCTGAGTTCGATTTTTTAAAAGTCTGACCTGCCGTCTCTGATTTACATTTTTATAAGAAATATAAAGAACTGACAGCATACACAAATATTTTTCAAACAGTTTTCTTGAAATACTTTAAAACATGGACTATTAAATGACTTTTACCTTTTTCCTGCTCCAGGTTACTGGACTTTTTCTCACTTAAACAAATCTCTCAGTAGAAAAGTTCCCCAGGTTAGGTGTTTTTGTTCAAATAAAATCTAGGTGAAAATCAATAACAGTTCCAGCTCCACCTTATTTTACTGTTTACTCACAAACTACTTTAACCTGCTCATCTTGTGTTTCCCTTTAGTTCTTTTCCCCACACACCAGCTTGCCCTGCCCCACCTTTCTGTTTCTCTCTCCCTGGGTGCTGTGTGGATGTTCCAAAAAACAGGCATGGACTCATTTTTTCCCCAATTCAGTTTTCAGAACACACACAGCAAGTAAGCTGTGTGTGGAAAAGGATAGTAGTAGAAAAGTGAGTCCTGCTCTCATTTGTATGGACCAGGGGGATTTCACCCTCTGTAAAAAGATATGAGCCAGTTTCATCCGAGTTATCTGTGATGAAGCAAATGTACCAGCAGCAGTCATAAAATCCACACCTGACTAAAAGTTCTTGAGAACATTTTATGACAAACTCTCCACCATTTACCATAAATTCTCAGCGAAGTGAAGCTTTGTCGAACATCAGAGCACTTTTTATTTGTGCGCGCCTTGCAGCGTACAGCTAACACGCCGCCGCCACTAAAGCAGAGCTTGATGACCCATCAAAGTTCTTTGACTGCTGTACTAAAAAGAGTTTGCTGTCCAGTATTATCTGTTTCTGTGTCTGCTCTGCACTGCCAAACAGGAGCTTCAGGAGCACACCGGTAAAGATAAGAACAGTTGTCAGAAAGAGGCAGCAGACAGTTGATTGAACTGATATAATCTTTAATACTGAAGCAACACAGTTAGACGGATGTGAGTAATTGTGGAAAATATTACTTTGCAGCTGTGAGAAAAGTATTTCATTGTGACAATATGAAATACACACTTAAGGCCAAAGGTGTTGATAGGAATCCTTTGATTTAAAGACTTGAGATAATGTTAATGATAGTTAGTATATACAGGATTCATGAGGCTGGTCTTTACAGTTGGTGTTCAGACCTCCTATGGGCTCCTGGATTTTGATGGAGCTGATGCTCTGTGTGTGTGTGTGTGTGTGTGTGTGTGTGTGTTCCGCCCGCCTGAGTTTCCAGCTGATGAGATCACGTTTAGCACCGTGCTAATCCAGCTCTCATGCTCTTGCTGGGCCAGCATCAGGCTTCTGGGAGCAGAGGGGAAACACTCCATCGATCCGCCCTGCCTGCTGGACCACGTGAGAGGTCAGCCATGTCACACCTTGTGGTGACTGGAACATACATAATCAAACACATGCACACACACACATACCTAAGGAACACTGAATGCATACAAAAGACTTGATTACACCCTCGTTCCTTAACGCAGCCTACCAAAAATGATCAGTCTATCTAACAGGTCAAGCCATGAATCGAGCCTTTAATTAAAGACTTTCCACAGCCTTTGGTACGTTAATCTTCTGCACTTCATTACATTAGCAGTCCATTTAAAGACCTGCGTCAAGGATGTGACTTTTCTCAGAATTATAATAGACTTAACTGACATTCATTTCTATTTCACAAACAGATTTTCCTGTGGCTGTGTTTTGGTTTAATAGTCACGCCCCTCCGTGTGCTCTAACGTCCCTAATCCATCAACACTTCCCCACCTTTTCCTCCCCCTCACTAATCTTGGCAGAGGCCAGCTCTGTGGCTCTAGTTTATGAAACAGAGGAGAATAACAGAACAGACAGCAGAGATGTCAACAGACCTATAAAGAAGACAGCACACACACATTTATACACACACATGTGAGTGTTGACCTTGGCTTGGCCTAGTGTGGTCTGGTTAAGCAGTGTAATGATGAGGCACCATGTTGACATGGTGGTAATGACATTAGGATCAGGGCACCTGAGGCCCCGTGCACCATGGGGAATGTGTTTAGAAGTGATTATAGTATGCACACTCAAACAGACTCACAGACACTGACATGAACTTGCATATGTGCATGCAACCAAACTAAGGGATGACACGAGAGAGAGTGCCTTTTGTATATAATCACTCCTGTTCACAAATGGTGTGTCTGTGAATACGCGTGCAGTACAGCAACCAGATGTTCCTGGATGTCTGGTATATCTGTCTGCACGTGTGTAAAGCCACTGTCAGTCCTCAGGCTCCGTAGAGCCGGCATTTATCCAGCTGTGGCAGATCGTCAGCCAGCATCGGCTAATGGCAGGCCTGGTTATAATTAGGAAGGCCATTAACACTCCTTCATTATTCAATTGATTTGAATTTATGTCCCTTTCTGTGCTCTCTCACTCTCACACTCCCTCTCCTTCTCTCTGTTGCAGTCGAGCCTAATCTTTCTTGCTCACTTTCTTTCTTGTTTGCATGTTTAACACACGACTGTTTCAGTGCTCCAGCAGTGAAATACTGTGTTTGTATGTGACAGCAAACAGATGCAAAGGTGTTTATAGTGTGAACGTGAAGCAGGCTGCTGCTGGTAAAGAGCGGGCATGTTTCTACATCCTTGTCTCAATGAATAAAGGTTAAACGAAAGAAAATTCTCCATCTATGCCGGTTTTCTTGGCTAATATTCATGAGCCTCTGGGTGGCTCATCCTCACTGATGAGCTTGGTGGGAGGTGGACTTCGTAAAAAACCTCCCTTGTACTTCTTTCTTTCTTGTACTTTCTTTTTTACAATGTCTTTTTATTGAGTATGAAAGTGCAACATCAAGTCAACATCTTATGTTATATTTTTCCTATTAACCCAACCAAAAGCGTCCAGCTGGCATTACACACACGTACAACTGTGCATACAAAAGAATGTATTTTACAAAAGATTGTCACGAACACTAGGCAAGACAAAAACTATAAGGAAGTAACAGAATAGTCACTATAATTAAATAATAAATAGAAAGAATAACATACTAAAGCCCCAAACTTGATAAACTTGATTTTCTTAGTCGCACACATAGCATTACATCCCTGAACCAGAGTCAGTGTGAGGGAGCTGCAGCGTCTCTAGATTTGAATGGTACAGCTTGTTGAACCAGTCAGGAGATGACAGCTGTATGGGTATGGTAGTAGTAAGATTTCAGAACATATGAAGTAGTGAGGCACAGGCATGTCTGTATTTGTCACAGGTAGCATTTACCACAGCGTATATATATATGATGTACTACTATGTCATCTGAAAAAGTAAAACATATATCCTGTTCCCATGCACTTCTCACAGCTGACATGCAGGGACAGCTTATGTATGAGATGAAAGAACATGGAACTGACATTGATCCTCTCGTGTTAGCGTTTCATGATAGAAATATGTCTATAGAGTTGTGAGTGGTTTTCTCCTAGAAAGCGTTGCACTAAATGTCTGAAAAAGGTGTATAATAATTTTAACCAGAAGATGAAATTGGAAAACCAAAAAATTCTGAAGCCATAAAAAATGTAAGTATTAGAGAGAAACCATTCAGGTACAGAAGGTTTTAAAGAGTATAAAATATTAAACAAACCCTGCATTTTGAAAAAAACTCTTGATCTCTCTCGCTTGATCAGTGCAGATTATTTTGAGATATTTTGGGAGGACTGATTGTCACATCTGTGTGCGAGAACCTTTGCAAGGGTTTTTACTATATCCATATTTAATAAGAAAATTGGCCTGTAAGAGGTACAGTCTGGAGAATGTTAAGTCAAAGAGATTCATGCTTGGTTAGAATTTCTTTAAGAAATCTGCTGAGATCTGTCCTGGTGCAAAACCAGGTGGAATGGGAGTGATTTGTTAGTTTACATGACTGTCAGAGGTATATAACTTTGAATAAAATGATTTTAACTTTGTTATTTTGCTGTTAAACTATGCAGCTGATAAGCCAAAGTCTTCCTCACTCTGTCACTCTGTAGAATACAGTACTCTTACTCCTGATAGTTGCCTTTCAGTTTGTTAAGAGAGACGGTCTGAGGTTTTAAGTGCTCTTTGTAAGTCTGGTGAGGAGCAATTTGAATATAGTGTGTCTCAACTTAGAATTGGATTGGGAATGTCAATTTGTTTCTGCTGTGAGCATTTCTTTTGAATAAAACTGGAAAAGTGATTTCTTGCCTTAGGTCTGCTCTCATCCAGTTTTTCTGTTACATTAGTGCTTAAAGAGAAATTCATTTGTGGAAATGTGAGGAGGAAGGTGCTCATCTTTTAATAACTGTGGGTCTAGTGCTTTCTTGTAAAATTTTAATTTGGGAGAGCCGGTGGTGAATGGTCTGAGATAACGATGCTTTAATGGGCACATGATCGCAAGTTAGCGAGAAAACTATTATCTATGAAGTATTCTGGGTGGTGCCTTCCATACTGTCTGTCCTCTCTTTACTTCAGGTCTTATTTTCTGTTCCTGTCTCTCCTTGACTCTTTACCTCATTCTTTCACTCTCATCCTTTCATGATTTCCACCTCTTTTTTTCCTTGCTACCTCCTGTCCTTCATACAAAGCTCTCTCCACATCCCCCCTTCCTTTCTGTGTCACATCCTCACCTCCTCATGCTCTATTCCACCTCTCCCCCTCAGTGTGATTTTCAATCTTTCTTGCTTGTATTTTTTTTTTTTGTTTTGTTGCTCCTACTCTTTCTCGTCGTCTTCTCTCGTTCTCTCTCCCACTTCCTCTCTTTACAGCCTTTCTTTGCCTTTCCTTTCTTGTTAAATTCTTAATGTACACCGCTGACTGTTTCTGATTAGTTAATTATTTTCCTGGAATGATTCAATGATTCATTTATTGACTGAATGCAGTGTGTGTGCGAGCCTCCAGGCCACCACTTTAATTGATGATAATGGATGCTGTGATGCTGCAGATGAAGCAACAAGCAGCTGATAGGCAACATTGTATTGTCATCTCCTGCTGTTGATCTATCTGACCTCTCCCTCTTCCTCCTTTTTATATTTTCACTGTATTTCTGGTCAGTTCAGTTTTTTCCCATGTTCTGTTGATAATTCTGTCTTTTGCCATTTGCTTTGTCTGTCCACATACCCATGAATAAAAGCAATCTTTGTAAGGCCCTTCTCAAGCAAATCTAGCCAAAATTCAAAATGGACAATACATCCATTTTAATTGCACTATGGGTTTGACATCATGTCAAAAGAGACAAAAGCTTCCCACTTCCACCTCTTGTGTCTACATGACTCGAGAGAATCTGCTGTGCTGCAGAACCAAGCGAGATGTGATTCAAACCACTGACGGGCCTTTCTCAGCAAGAGTTCCCCTTTGAAGCCTGTAGGTCCCCGATCAAAGCCGCCGCGGGCAGAAAGGTCACTGCAATAGGTTGTGTCAATGGAATCACTAGATGATGTGGCAATTCAGTGGATAATTCACTTCGCCTGGTTGCTGGACTCAGAGCCCAGCACGGTGCAGCAGTAATCAGGACAGTTTTTAATTCACGGTTACAGCCATGGTAATGATGTTATCTGATGTATCTTGGAACAGAGGAAATGAGATTGCATTGTGGACGGTGAGATAAGGGCCCATTCAGAAGGGTTTAATCTCACCGTCTTAATCAGAGGCCTCTGGTGGGGCCCAGTCTGGCTTGAATGGGTCCTGAACAGACTGCAGTTCTGAGTCAGTATAGGCTGGACTAATCTTGTGTTTACACTGTAACCCTGTTTTACATGGTTACATCTTGATACTGGGTGCCAGATACTGGAGATTTGATTGGTTTCCAATAAGCTGATTTTTACAATGCATTCAGGACAAGCGGTATCTGCAAGCGCTGATCAGAGATTATCAAGCACAAGCACTGATTCTGTAGCCACGCAGTGTGATACGGACCTAATTACTTAGCAGCTTTTACAATACTGTCTCATCTCATAGGCTGTCTACTTAGTCTGTATGTTTCATCTCTTAAACAGAATACGGTGATGTCTCATAAAATCCAGGTTACAGGGAACAATTTGTTCACTGTTGCTTTACCTGCGTGTGGCGCTCAAAGCCAGAAGAAGAGGTGTTAAGACAGAAAAACAACCAACAGGAGTAAACTAAATCCTCTAAAACCATGTGACCGGATGTTAGAATGAGTGTGTCCTGGCCTGGCTGAGCAGGTTTGGCTGTATGGGCTGGGAATCAGGTCAAAGACAGACAGGAAGTGTGTTTTTTTAGTGTGTGTGAGCATTTGTGTTTCGTCTTGCTGCTGTGTGTTGGTGTGAACGCGTGCGTGAAAGTGACTTTCTGATTGATGACATTAGGCTTGCGTTTAATATGGCTGCCACCAGAGCTCAATAGACACCCTGCTTAATTAATAGGATGCAGAGCCACTCCATTCATTCTTAATGCCAGCTTTCCAATAGATCTCTGCATAATGGCTCCAGAGTGCAGCCCAAAGGGTGGGGGTTTGTGTACCAGAGGTCATCCATCAACGACATGGGGTGGCCTCACTAGACAATAGGAATAACGCTCTTTGACTTGGAACTCCAGGTTTTAAAGATGTCTCTGTCTTGTTTATTTTAATGTCTCATCTGCTTTCTCTTCTCAGGCTCTCTCCACACACACACACACACACACACAAACACACACTCACACACACACACAACACACAAATGACCAGATCAGAATGACAAAGGCCTCTGCCCTTCCAGTCATTCATTCAGTCAAGCTGTCTGTCCATCTGTCTGTCACCAGCACTAGCCTGCTGTGGTGTTCATACCTTTGTAACCGCAGACTGATACCATGACAAGTTCTAAATCTGGCCCTTTTTAATCCATGGGTACAAAACAAATCAGCAGCAGCAGACGCAGCAACGCATGACGTATCGAGTGTTGTTTGTTAGAAATAACAGCTGACGCGGCAGGTCTATAGGTTAATATCATGTGTGCATTATCAGCATGTTACTTAACAGCCATCTTGGAGGCTGACCTTTGGAACAGAGGATGGGGAGGCTAAACTGTAGTGCCCTGTTAGGACCAAGTGGCAACCTCCAGTGCTTGGAAATGAAGCCAGTGTGGAAGTGCTAAAAACTGTAATTCCTCGAGCGGCTGCTTGAGACGGAAGTGAGACAACCTCCATAAGCGGCCATATTAAAATGCCCAGTTTCACAGCAGAATTAAACATGTTTACAGGCTGGTTCAGGCAACGGTTTTGGTCTCTATAGCTAATTTCCCGTCCATGACAAGTGTGAGGGGGGTGAATTTTTTTTAACTCACCTGTTCAGGTTATATTAAGGCTTGAAGTTACACATAATTAACAGTGTGAGCACTTGATTGACAGGTAGGTGCCGTTACAGATGGCTTATTAGACCACCCAGGCATCATTCAGCCCACCTTAGGTTTGCCGATGATGCACGTCTTTGCCGATATTTAGATTAACCAGCGGGCAGCAGAAGCAGTACATCCAACATGGCATTTTTCGTTTTTGAAGCAGTGCTTCAGAAACTTACGGGGGACATCACTCCATTCTTTATACTGTCATTGGTTAGGACAGGCCTTTAAAGGAAAATCTGTAGTGAGATTGATCTTCTTCCAGCTGTCAGCTTTTAGTTAAAATGTAATTCAATATATGACACTTGAGGAATGTTGATAATGCAAAAACTCAGTTTGTCCCTTAAACTAGTGAACATTCTGCAACATCAGAGTTTTTCCTTCCCTCAGGTGCTAACAGTGTCAGTCATTTTGGGGGTTTCACACCCCTCCTGCTTCTCATGGCCTCTCCAGCTGTTGTGATGTTTGCTGCATTTGTGCAAAACTTTAATAAGATCCAGAGGGAACGACAGCAAGGACTGAAACAAGGGCACAAAATGTGATCTGCTTTCGTGTGTCTGAGTGTTTGACGGCGTTCTTTGGGTGGTAAATGAGTAACTATGCAGTATGACCCCATTATTTCAGTGGTCAAGCCTCTTTATCTCTCTCACACACACATATCTAAAGCAGACTAAATGTTTTTGACAGGTAATTGACCCAGAAATGAATGGAGGTGTTTTTTACTTGGAGTTAAAAACTCCAATTGTATCTGTGTGTTTGTGTAGCGGTTTGGTTCACATTGGTTCTGAGAGTTGGGCTTTGGGTCGCATTGTGTCGCAGCGCCTGCTGCTTCATCTCTCATCTTGTCACATATTTCCCGGCTGTCACCCTGAAACCCTGTTAATTGGCCATCAGGAAGATGAGAGCGCAGCACACAGGAACAGAAATTGCTTCTCACTGCACATGGCGAGCTTTAGCTGAACACGGTCCATTGGCTAACAGACCAGTAATGTCTAAAAGCTGAAATCCTCCTAAAATATGTGCTGCTTTGTAGATTATATTAGCGTGGACTCATTTGTTCTGCTTGTATTATCAGACAACAGCTGCCTTTAAAGCTTTTTAAGATGCAGCTCATTATCCAGATATGATTGTGTGTTTTTTTGTTTTCAGCCCAGACTCATCTTTGGACTGTTTACAATGCTGTGCCCATGTTTTGCTGATACACTGCTAATGACTAAAAGATTAAACAGACTTAGACAAATGTAGACACACGCAGGCACACATATACAAACAGCATATCTTAAGATGGAGGAACACACATTAATCTATTTCTCCTCTAAAGCGAGAGTGGAGAATAAAAATGTCAATGTGATGGAAAGTGTGATTCATATTTGTTGGAGCCAAAAGTCATTCTGCAGAAAGAACAAATCTTTCATTGCATCCATTTTATGGCAGTCAGCAGCTTAATATATCTGAGACATGAAGTTATTGTTTCTACATGAGCTCTTAGATGAATTCTCACTTTGTTCAAGGCAAACAAAGTCTGCACAAATTGGACGTAACCGTGCCGAACAACAAACAATCCAAAAGTGATGATTCAACATCATTGATTAGCATTGGACAGTTTAGAAAAAACAAACTTATGGTAGCTGTTGAAAAAGTTTGCAAAAGTTTTTCTGCATTAAAACTGCATCTAACTGTGATTCATTCTGCATGTCGAGCGTTTCTTCAGTGTGTAATCTGTGAATATGCATGTAATTTACATTTGAATGTAAGCCTTCAGCAAAGGAAACAAACGTGGCCTGCAGTCTTCTCCAGAAATCACAAAACAAACAAACTGTGATTTCTCCAAATGAGGCAGTCTTTCATAAACAGGGAAAATATATTCTAAAGAAAATATCAATATTAATAACAGTGGGATAGACCATAGTGCTGACCAATACATTTCTACACTGAGCAGACTTTCTGTACTGGTCTATGACAAAAGTAATGATCCAGCAAAATAACAAGGGCAAATTGAAATCGCTGAAACCAGTGCCACAGATGAGGAGCAATTGATTGGAATATGGCTCTGAAGCCCTTGAGCAGTTCTAGCCTTGAGCATGCATCAACAGGGGATGGCAGAGAAAGTGATGTGTCACAGCTGTAAAAGGCCTATTTCCCACTGTGGTCTGCGCACTCAATAGAGCTTCTCTGATGAGCTAGTGTGGTCAGTGAGGAAGACTGAGCTGTGATTTATGCTCCCCTCTGTGAGCTACCAGAGATAAGCTGAGTTCTGCTGGGCTCTCAGCTCTTTTCTCATCAGATAGCTCTTGTGTCCTTGCCGCACCCCATTAATGGCTGAGCAGTTGGCTGTTTCCTCCTGATCTAGCTGGAGCTGTGGTTGTAGATTTAGCGGGATTGCTGCCATGGCTCTATGGGTTGCGACTGGCTATTGGCACAATGTCACTGTGCATGGTGGACTCTCCTGTAGGTCCTCCTTGTTAATCGAAGGCTGTGACTCTGACCTCTGTGGAGACAGGGAAGGTGTGTGTGTAGTAATGGTGGACGGCGTCATTTCAAAGTTTTAACAAGCTTTTACAGTGCAATTTGAGCAAACCATGACACTGTCAAAAGAATTCACTTTGTTATTCCTGCTTGCTCTTGACAAATGATAGAATTGAGAGAGCAAATTCAAGCGCGCTCTGACATTTCTATAATTCTACACTTTTGTAGGTTTTTTCCAGAATTCAGCATTATTAGAGGAAGGATGAGACATCTGACTGTAGCACTAGAGACACTGATTGATCAATTGATTAATCAATTAGTTGTCAGCTATTAAATTAATCAGCAACTATTTTGATTATTGAAAAATCACTTTGAGTCATTTTTAGGAAAAAATGTCAAATTCTCAAAATAGATTAATCAATCATGAAAGGAACTCTCATTTGTAGTCAAAGTAATGGATAAGGGCCTGTTTACTGCCATGTCACATGGCCTTCAAGTCCATATATGGAGAAGTCATGCTGATGTGGACATAGTAATATATGCAGGTGGATCAGAGACTGTTTAAAATATGGACATAGTCTCTTGTGACCTCACCCACAGGTTTCTGAAGAGCCGCTGTGAAGCTCAGATTGTGGTGGCTTTGGTCGTCTCCATCATGGCAGTCCTGCCTTTGCCTCCTCCCCACTAATCTAAAAACATGGGTGGAGCTGAGGTGGGCTGAGTGAAGCCTGGGAGCTCAAACAAGCCATCTGTAATGGCAGCCACCTGTCAATCAAAGTGGCTATGCTCTTTATTATGCACAACTTTAAGCCTTAATATAATTTAAACAGGGAGTTCCATAAAGATTCACCACCGGTACAGCTATCATGACCGGGGAAATTGTGAAGTTGGACATTTTAACATGGGGTCTTATGGAGAGTGAGTCGTTCTGGAGCCAGCCTCAAGTGGATGTTTGAGGAAGTGCGATTTTTAGCACTTACATGATGGCTTCAGTTCACAGCCACGGAGGTTGTTGCTTGGGGTGGATGTGAGACATGCACACTTCCTGTTCAGCCCCTCTAGTCCCTCATGTGTACCTTCAGCTTTTCTCTGCACCATCTCTGTGCCTTCATTTTCTTTTGCTCTCCTGCACCTCATTATCCTTCACTTACTGTAAATGTCAGCCTCTTCCTCTGCCCTCTCCTGCTCATATTTTGTCCTTCTGTCGGTCAGTCTCGCTTCTCTCTCTCCCGCACCTCTCTCTCCTTCTGTTGTTAATTAGCCAAGAGCTCGTCAGCTCAGTTTAAGTTACAGGTCTACTCCTCCATCTCTCTCTCTCTCTCCACCCTGATTTACAGCTCCTTAATATTTCACAGCTCATGAATCATTTAGGAGCTGGCGGCTCTCCTGTTGGTTTTTTGTGGTCCTGATCTTGGTCAGGATACAATTTTGGGTCAGCAAGTTAGCTCTATTTGCAGGACGTCCGCTACCTCTAATAATGGCTTTTCATTTGCCTTAAGTGTGGGGATAAAGTTTGCTCTTGGTGTTAATGACTGGCAACTTTAATCATAATAGCTGTTTCACATTAGCAAGATGAATGTTTAATTAATAGCACTATCTTAATGAGCAGGAAAGTGTTTGCAGTGTGTGTGTATGTAAAGCTTTTATGCTATGTATTAATGTCTGCAAGAGGGGATTATGAGTGTGTGGACGAGAAAGTGTCCGGCGTGTGTGTTATGATGTATTTTTCTTCCCTCCCCTCCACGGGCACATTAAAACTTTACAGAGCATTCGATACAGACTTGAAAAGCCAGCTGTCCAATTTGCCGTAGTCTGGTCGTGATCTCTAAAGTGCCACTGTTGTTTCCAATTGTCTCGCAGACGTTTAAATTGCATTGAAAGAAGACGCTGCTGTCTTACTGCCTGGCATGACATCGGCTGAGCTAGGGTGATTTTCCACATAATGAGACGTGTCTCATTGCCAGCAGCTCCACATAGGAGCGCCATCAAAGCCACAGAGGGATTGTAGAGGCTCACTGAGTCACCAGCTAATTTAAACTTCTGTTTTTAGGTGATCAGCGTAGGAGGTATCCCCGTCTGACAAACAGAAAAAGGAGAAACGATGCTGAGATAATGGACTGTTTGTTATATGCTTTAGTTAACATGCTGCGCACATCAATGTCCATCAATCTATTGATACTGAATAAGGCGTTCAGTCATGTGTGCATGGTGTGTTATTATATGCAGTGGCATCAGTCTAGCTGATTCACCCTCTGAGCCACTTTATCCTTGAAGTCATCTCACTGAAATCCAGATTTAATGAAGATCTTCAGCAAACAGCAGATATTTACCTGAAATGGACTCCTATTTTTTCCTGGCACTTACACGGTACCCGCCTGTGAACCTAAGCCACGTCTTTGTCAGAGACTTTATCTCTGTCATCGCTACAGCACCATTTGTTGTGAGTGCATGTAATTGAATTTGGCTCAATACATATCATCTGTGCAAATAAATCAGGGCTTACACAGCCGCTCTGGCGTGTGTGTTTGGACAGGGACAGGTAATTGAATGAACTGTGGGCTCATATTAGTATCTCAACCAATATGTTGCGATAGCTGTTATCCAGAGATGGTCTGATCATTTATTACAAAGTGTAGGGGGAATCACTGAGTTATTGATCCTTGTGAAGCTGTACTGTCACTTCTTGGCTTGTCTGACGGGGAAGTTGTGATAACTTTTAATGAGTTGTGGGAATGCTTTTGATTCTGCAGGTGATAAAATGCCAAAATAAAGCTTTTCTTGGCTGGGAGCTCATTCTCTTTACCAAACTTTGAAAACTTTAGTATGTGGGGTTTTAAAAAATATCTTCTATTTTATGTGCTGAGGACTTTTTTCTTTTTGTCTCAGTATCCGAAGACGTATTGTTTTTTTTAATTCAAGTATTGTATCAAAGTTTAAAATTCTGGTATCATGGCAACCTTAATTCACAGAGGTATTCACATTAAAAAACTGCCTTTAATCCCCTTTTCTTTAGCACTATCTTTCATGCCACATGCCTGTGTCTTCTCTCTGCTGCTGCATTAAGCATTTTGCTGTATAAGGTGAGGTTTGCGTAAGAATTTAGTAGAAGTACACAGTATGTAACAGCATGGGGATGTACAAGCACAGTTACTCTGGTGCCTGACAAATATTATGCCAGGAGAGGTTAAAAGAAAATGAAGACAAATTGCATAGCTGAGAGAATGTAGACAGTGTAGAGGATGATGATGAAATGATATCAAAGATGTCACTGAACACCCAAAAAGAGTCATTTTTTGAGTGTTTAGTGACATCTTTGTTTTGTTAGAGACACAGGGGAGATTTTAAATAACTAAGGTTCTGCCTTTAAACGCTACATACACATCAGGAAGCTCGCTCTTTAGCACCGGTGATGGCTGAATTGACCTTGTCCAGGTAAAGTGTCAGTTTAGGGATGTGCTGTCAGTGGTGAGCAGTTGTCTGGGTTGTGACTGATGGTGTAAACTTTCTCTTTCCAGGCTGAACGGCTCACTGCAGCCATTCATCATGCCTCCACTCTGACTCTGCCTCTGTCCTTGGTGCTGAATTCACTCACAGAGGAACATTCCTCTCTTTTCAAAGGTCTGGGCCAGTTCACTTTGAAATGACCCAAGTCCAGCCTTTGCTCTTGTTCTGTGTTCATTTTCAATTTCCTCATGAAAAACGAGTTTGTGGCAAACATTTTTGAGCTGGTTATAAAATGTAAAAAGTGTTTTTGTTGTTCTGCCCTACTCTGAACCACCTCCAGTGTGACTTTTTAATGATCATGATTTATTTATGTAAAAAACACAAGCCTGATTGTTCTGATTATTCTTGTGCTTTTCAATTGAGAATACAGTGGGCTGTAGTTCTTTGTGCTAATGTGTTTACGTCTCCTCTCTCAGAAAGAGACAAAGTTTTCACTTTGAATGAATTCCCCAGATAATCAGATCAGGCTGAGACAGAAAGTGAGGCTTACAGAGAGTTCCTGGTATGATGAGGTCATTTATCACTGTTGATTCTCAGCTGTAGTGGTAATGCCCAATTATGCAGAGCAAATATTTTGGATTAAAAGCTGTTACTCTTCCACAAATGGAATATCAAATACTCCACCTTTACCTTCTCCTCCCACTTCTTTCTGTCTGTCTGTATGATTGTCAGTCTCCCTCCACCCCTGTGTCTCCTGGAACACATGTAACATTGATCTTGTTTTTATCACCCCCTCTATAGCCCCATCTCATTCTCCCACTCAGTCGTGTTTATTCCCACGCCTCCTCTCTTTGCATCTGCCTCTCTGTCTCCAGCATTTTTCTTCCGCCTTTTTCATCCACCACATCCTGATGCCCTGTCAGCTGTCATCACCCTCTCATCACGTCAGTGGAAAAGTCAAAGTAACCCCCACTCAGTGTTCAGCCTCACCCCCTCCATCCCTCCGTTCCTCCCTAAAGGCATGAAGCAGCATTAGTAGCTCTCATTATGCACAGACATCACATGGAACCAATTCAAGGTCATACAAGCAGCCACACACACTGTATCCCCTTTCCTCAGGGGGTATGTGTATGTGTGTGAGATTATCACTCATATTGCACAGCGATCTACTGTTTCAAATTGCTATTGTTATCAACTGCTTGTCATTGGCTGGGCTGTAGTGATTACAGAGAGAGTAGAGAGCAAGAGAGATACTCAAGGAGCCGGATGGAGTGAGCAGGGAGGAGACGAGAGAGGAAGAAAGGACTGAGAAGAGATAAAGAGGGAGAGCTTTAGTGTCTGTGTTGTACAGTGTGAGGGTTTAATAAGACAGCATCTGTTTTTTCTGCCTGACTGTTGACTTTGAGCTAAACAGTGTGTGTGTGTGTGTGTGTGTGTGTTGCCATGCATCTGTTGGATACCAGTCTGTCACTACATGCTCAGTGATTGTTAGCTATAATCTCAAAATCACACATTCTCTGCACTTTCCATCTGTTGGATCTTTGTAGTGATCAGACAGGTGCTGGGATGAGAGCTAATGGTCTCACTGTGTGTGTGTGTGTGGGTGTATATTTTTGGATGGATGGTGAGGGGAGGGGATGGCAGCACCAGAGGGATAACTTGAAATAGAGCATTTTAACACTGTGAGCAGAAAGATGTAATCATTTAAGACAAACGAAACTCCTCTGGTGTGCCTATTTCCATATTGGATGACAGTGAGAATTTTAACTTTCTCTGCTTAAGCTCCCTCATTAGCCTTTGCTGAAATGTTGAATTCTAACAAAACTTTGAGAGAGAGAGAGAGCGTACAATGTAAGAGGTTATGTCCCATTCTTGAAGAGAATAGTTATAAATTGTATTGTATTGTATAAATTGTAAATGTCATGGAATTCCCAGATGGTTCAGGTTCAGGGAGAATGGGAGGGAAGCCAAACTGGGCGTTCCTTCTTGTCACACTCATGGTTCAGCTTGACAAGCTGACTTCTACTAAAATATTGCAGACATGCCATATACATCTAAAAGAAGAATATTTAACAGTTCGAGCTGTAATCAAACATAGATTTTTGATGTGACACGTTGTCCACTGCAGTGTCATGCTTGCTGTAATCCCACATTTGACCCACACTTACTGTAATCCACACTCCACCAAAGAGGTTGTGTTTTCACTGCTGTTTGTCTGTTTGTCTGTGAGGAGGATTATGGAAAACTACTGGCCTGATTTTCATGAAACTTGGGCCAGTGAAGAACCCGTTACATTTCAGAGTGGATCTAAATAACGAGGTGGAAAGACATTGTGAGAATCGTCATTTTTAACTGCGTCCTAATTAAAGTGAATTAAGTGGTGTGTCTGTGTGAGTAAACATACAACAAAACCAACAAAACCAGCAAAACAGCCCTTCTACTTACTTTTTAATTGGATTTGTTTAGTTTGGAAACATGTTGGTCTAAACTTTTGCAGGTGTTTTTTGGTCACATTTCAAAACAATGCTTTATACATGTACAAAGCATTAATGATGAGTCATAGGTAAATGTAAGGTGAGAAAATACATGTTTCTTTCTCATTTAGCACAGTCCCTTTCAATCACATTTTAGCAAGTGAATAATGAATTCAGCCTACAGCTGGTTGGACCTGTTTCCAGATAACATGAAAACAGTGTGTAGTATTTGTCCAGGGTGTTGAAGCTGTCAGCTGTCTTATGTCTATGTGCTATTTGCAGTTCTAAGTGGACCATCCACCTTTGGATGGTGTTCCATTGAGCCACTGATGCTCAGTGTTAAATAAGCTGAGGTTGCTAGGCAGCATATACTGTGCAATTCAAGCCAGTCAGCAGATTTTGCCATAATATTGCAGAGAAACAATATTAAGTCCTAGAGAGTAACATTCATCCCTGACCGCTCACTAGAAAATGTTTCTTTCCTCACTGTTGAAACTTTCTGTCAGATAATCTGTCTTGGATCCTTCATGAGCGATCAGCAGCTGTCAATCTCCGTCTGCCTTCTGGCTTCATCTCCTCCGTCATCACACTGTCATCTCTTCATTAATGTTCTCTCCTCTGTCTGTCCTTCACCCTTTAACTCAGTCCCGGTGGGAGTCTTGTCAGAATGGCACAGATATGGATGCAGAGGCTATCATGCATGTATGTGTGTGTTACCTCATCCTGTGTTCACTCAAGTCAGAGAGTTTGTCGTTGTGTGTTTTTTGGTGTTGGTCAAAGACCTGGCAGCAAGGTTCTGATTATATGATTCTGATGGCCCAGATGTACCCTTGACTTGGGTCTTTACTAATGGACCAGAGCTCCAGTGAGCCTCCAAGCTGTCCTCACGAATTCACCTCCGTAACAGGACACCCGTCAAGGGCTTGTATCGCTGCATCACTCCATGACCCCAAGGGCAGGCGCTGATGGTGGGCCTCCAGCGGTATGCTTGGCAGCGTGGCAAATGGCGGATTGGCACACGATCAAAGTGCTCTGGGAGTGACTGTGGGGAGAGAGAGGAGAGTCCTGAAGGTCAAAGGTAAACAGCTGGCTCAATACAGCTGACTTTGGTCAATGTGAGGGTGGGGAGGCAGCTGGAGAAAAATGAGCACTGGCTGCTGGTCATGTGCTTGATGACTTCAGCCCAAGGTTCAAGACATTAATCTGCAGAATTACATTCACTTTTTACTAACTTCTGTCAGATTACATTTTAACTGGTTTTTAATTAAGAAAGAACATCCAGTGAGCGTTAGAGGCAGGATCCTGCTGGAGACACACATCTTATACTATGTAGAGGTCACTGTCACAGATTTCAGATGCATGAGTCAAATTTCTTTTTTGAAAATAGCCAGACACATTTATTTTCATGGCCTTTAAAGATACTCTATGATGTTAGTAATGTCTCTAGTATACTTAATTGGGAGGTACGTGCTTACCTATCTGTCCTGGCCTGCACAGATGTGGTTCAGGCAGTATGCACTTGCACTTTATACTGAGCATTGTGACTGTAATTACAACATATATTATATATATATACAGACATGCAAGAAGTGTCTGTTTACTTCTTGTATGTCTGTGTATGTAAAATAAGTTTTGGCAGATGGTCATGCCAAATGTGTCATAGTTCACCATCTTGCGGACAGCTGGACTGGGTTTTTACTTTCTTCTATGAAGGCCTCCAGTTTTTATGCATAATAAATCAGAGTAGTGCCGTCTGAGGGAAATTCACCACACTTTGATCATTTCACTGCTCCTGTTGGGCTGTGGGTGGCAAAACGATGTCACTGTTTCCATCTCCGTGTAGCAGATGTGTGTTTGCAGCAGCTGGCAAATCTTGGTGGCAGGTGCACGGGGTGTTGTCGTGGAGACAGGGAAAAGAGGAACCCAAAGTACAGTAGCAACTCTATAATCGCCTGGACCCTTTACAAGCCACACACATGGCCATGTGCATGCACGCACGCACACACTCACACACACAGACATTGTGTCTGCCAGCATTAGTAATGGGAGATAGTGGCTCCGGCCATCAGACACCTGCTGCCATTGTCCAGGCTCAGAGCCATCGACCAGTCATACTCCAGAGCAGTGTGTGTGTGTGTTAGTGAGTGAGTCAGTGGCTGGACATTATGAGCCAGCCACTACCCAACCTTCCGGTTTTTCCCCTCAACATTATCAACTGCCAGGAAATTGTCTCCAGAGGAGCTACTTTTTAAACATGTTTCAAACTTTGGAAAACACAGTCTGGTGTTTTTTTTTAAATACATTTAGCTGCTGCTGGTCCTCCAAAGGAGATGGACTACCTCCACACAGTTACCACAATTGTCTATGTGCTGTATCATTACAAAAATGTCCCCTTTTACTGAATGATGTGTGACATGGAGCATGGCCGAAAACAAAAATGACAACATTGAAAAGCATTTTAAAGGGATAGGGCGTGAGAATTCCACTATATAGATTTAGTCTTACATTTTCTTGGTGGGGATCAGACAGGATTTAGAAAATGCAAGTCCAAAAACACTCACAAATCCAAGATTATTTATCTGATTCCAGAGCAATGTAGTGTGATGAATGCTGCAGGGTCTGGAGTGCACCAAACACACATCAAACTCTTTAGGAAATTGAATCCATTATCTGTAACCAGGGGGATCCTACATCAAAATAGAATAGTCGAGGAATGACACTGTGTGACACCAACCATCTGTATGGGAATACAATCACACTCTAATGTGTGTGCAGCACTATATGTGGCTTTCCACATGGGGTAGAACCAATCTTGTTAATGGCATGTTATACGCCACTCACACATGCTCGCCTGCACACTCCCACATTCTGATAGCCGTCACTCCCCATTGGGTCAAAACCTGCCTTCACATCGTGGCTCTCGCTTGCACTCTCTCCTCTTTCTCCATTGCTTTCCTCTCAAACATCTCTCTCACCTTCATTTTCTCCCTCTGTCTTCTCTCTTTCTCCATCATTGCCCCCCCTCTCCTGCAGGGTGATGATGGTGTTCCCCCCAGCAAATAAAGAGGGCCAGAGGTGCTGATTGGTTGTTGGCAGGGGGTGTCTAGTAGTTCTGAGCCCTGCAACTGTGTCCCTGGAAAAAGAAAGCCTGGTATTTGTATTTCTGACATGTAATGGCACAGTCACCACTGCTTTCTACAGGATTCCATTCCATTCAATCTCCCAATTTCCATTAGAGTTAGGCTGGCAGGCAGGGAACACACACACATTCAAGTATTCCTCACAGCTGTCAGCAGTCTTCAGTGGCAGTAGCCTCAGGTCCCCATAGCAAAACAACATAGGTTGTTTATGCATTTAGTTTTTTTCACAGTGAACCACTCTGCACAGTTATCCATCCACCTGAACCTTCCTCTCTCTGTTATGTAAGCATGGGGCATGAGTGAGTGATGCTGTGTGGGGAAGTTCATTAGCTCTGAGTGTTCAGAAGTTACTTGCGATTGATTGGATCAAAAGTTTGTGAGTGACTGACTGAAGGTAACAGAGTAGGCTGGGTTTCTCTCTTGTGAGCCCTCTTTATCCTTTGTTACTAGTTGGTTGTGTTGTGGTGCTTTTTATTTGTACCATGATAGATTTACAGTGCAACGGTCGTCTGAATCTGAAAACACACATCTGAAAAAAGATGTCACACTGATTGAGCTAAGTGACAAATCTTACATTACCTGGATAAGCAATAATCACCGAAGACAGCTGATTGCATCATTCTTTACACTGACCTGCTGTGCTCGGTTAATTACATGCTGTATAACGAGTCGGTACACTGCCAGCATCAACAGCATCCAGAAGTTAGAAAGAGGGACTCAGTCATGCAGATATTTAGGATATTAAGGAAAGCAGGGATGGAATGAAAGAGCTGCATGAAGAGAAAAAGAGGACTGAGAGAGTGTCTGAAGGAAAAAGGAGAGGAGAGCAAGAAGAATGTCCTTGCTGATCATTTTCTGTAGGGGAGTGTGTTGAGGGGTGGGGAATACAGCATGTGAAGAAGTGAATGGATAGAGAGAATGGTAGACAAGGACTGTGAATTCAAGTCAGGAAGAAGGTAGATGAGACGGTTGTAACGGATGTAGGGATGTAAGAAGAGAGGCGGGTGCAGGTCAGACGATACGCAGATAAGGAGGTCTTAACATAGATTGTTTGCAGGGCAGAAAGGGAGGAAAAGATGAAAAAGAAATATCCTGACGGTATTGACTTTCAGCCCCACACAGAGAGGAGTGAGTGATCAAGCCTGTGAGCAAATGAGCAGGGAGGGAAAGAAAGAGAGACAGAGAGAGAGTGCTAAGAGAAATGACTGAAGAAGAAGAGAAAGAGACTTTGTGGCTTAACCCAGTGACATTCAGCGCTGTGTGGGAACTCTTCAAGCCCTTTCAGCTTATTTCAAACTGGAAGACATCCACACACATACACACACTCAGCCTATTACCACTTATTAAAGATGTATAGTATGAAGCAGTTTAACATGAATAAACTGAGACACCCGTACACACAGAGGTCCAGAGTTGTACACCAAACAAGACAAGACTGTGTGTTATTGCACAGGGAAAAACCGAACACACACACACACACACACACACACACACACACACACACACACACACACACACACACACACACACACACACACACACACACTCTCACCATCATCATCAAAGCAAGGACTGTAGGCACCACTGAGCTTGGCAAGGGAGCAGCGCAGCGCTGGCATGGCAACAGTTGATGCCCAGAGAGATGACCCCTTTGTTATTCTCTTCACAATTGGCCCAAAGTCTGCATCCAGATGAGACAGACCCGGGACCAGCAGAGAAAAACACTTTAACAGTGTTTGTCAAAAGAATCAATGTTAAGTAGCTGTAGCTGTGTTATCTCAGCTGTGTCCCTTTCAAGTTCTGTTCTGTTTGTGTATTTATTATTCCACATGAAACCAGTATAACTTGTAATGTTACATCTTTATCATGTTATGGCTATAATCAGTATATCATCAAAGGTTTGTTCCTCTCATATTCTATATGATCATGATTATTAGGCCCACAGCCACAAGGTGTTAGTTGACTTTTATCAGGCATCAAAGTGGCAGAAATAGTTTATGCTCAGCAACAGCCACCCTTAGGATGAAAAACCCCCAAAGATTTGCATTGTCCTTTGCACTGTTAATGATCTGTTGATGATCAAATGTTCCATTTTGATCAGCGGCCTGCAGGGTTTTATGGCTTTTTCTCATGTAGAAACAGGAATATTTATTAAATTAGACATGTCTTCAGTCTAGGCCGGATGTGAAGACATCGAGAAAATGATATTTGAATTCTGCAGCTTTCTATGTTGTCTGTCTGCTCCTGTTTATTCCAACTTGCAGCAGGTTTTCTCCACTTTACAAGTTGGGCTGTGAGATATTGATTCCCTGTTAGATCAAAGACATTTAATCTCTTTGTTGACTGCTGGTAGAATTTGCCTCAGTACTATCTGTCTTTATCGTATTCCTCTATTCTTCTCTGTCCCTCCCTTTCTCCTCTAACTCCTGATTAGGCAAACTTTTTGTCTCTTTTTTCTCTCTGACTATAATGTGTGTGTGATGGTAAGCACTTTCTTGTATGCAGAATTCATGTGTGTAATCTGCTCTTGGTTGTCTTTTGTGTACGTACAAGACAGAGAACCTATGGGCAGGTTGAATCTCCCTCTTCACTCCCTCCTTCTGAGCTTGGCTGTGTCCAGACCTTTGCTTCAAAAGACGGATTAAGCCACTCTTACCAGTGTGTGTTTCTCTATGGTGTGCGTGAGGGTGATTGTGTGTACATGTATTCAGAAATGTTATATTAGATTTCCAAAGGCTTCTCGTGGATTTTTGTTGGTGAGGTAAAATGCAAGAACTTAAACTGGTTGATAATCCAGACTCCTCTGACCGGGCCATGGCTATGGTAGGGTGATGTATAAAATATGAAGTGTTTCTTGTATTTATCGTTGAATAGTAGCAGGAAGTCAGTATCCCATCTGTCTCTTGCTATCTTCTCAACCAGATGTTTTTAGGATGAGTTAATGTCCATAAATCATGGGGAAACACTTTCCCCCTCCTCCAGTCTGGGTGCAGGCGAATGTATGTGTCATGTCCTGAAATATCGAATTTGTGGCAACTCTGACGTTACATGTCAAGTAAATGTTGTGTCAGAGCTCGATAGTTTGTGTAAACGAACATTTTAAACAACGTTTAAACTAACATTGTTTTTAACTATCTGCTGTGTGTGGATGTTGTGGCAGTGAAAGATTGTACATATGTCTTAGCTCTAAGACAATTTAAACCTAGGCTGAACAAGGCAAGACATTAAAAGACTGACTTATATGGTAAAGCTTCATTTCTGCTTGGCTGTATCTCAACACAAAAATCTGACTTATTTATTTACTTATTGAGTCACTGTGGTTCACACTGGAGCTCTCATTTTGTTTCTTTTGGAAGAGTAGTGGTGTTTGACAGGGAGTTACTGCGTTACAGCAGAGCTTTTCACAAGGATATGGAAAAGCCAGGCAGCGCAGTCCTCAGACACAGTCCTACTCCTAGAGGAAAATGTGCTCCGTCACATTGTAATCACACATCACATACATTGATCTTTAATATTTCATTTGTCATTTGTAAAAATGGAGTGAAGTATTGTAAAGGAGACTAAGCTTATTTTTATTTCATTTCAGCCTGCACCGTCTATAAACAGCTGTTAACATTTAAACCCATGGTCAGAGCTGTAATCAGGAATCTTCTTGGAGATTTTAAACTGTAAACGTACAGTGCGAGGCGGAGACATGACCTGCATTTTCCTCATATGACATAGGCCTGTTACTCTGACAGTAGCACCTGTTTTAGTGTGTTTGCGAGCATATTAAAGGTGCGCTGCTGTAAAAAGCTCAGTGTAAATAAAGATCATTCATTCATTAATCTCATACACGTCTGTGTGGTGTTTATGGAAAATGCTTACTGCTCAATCGTTCAGTTGCTGCCACTGTGAAAGTGCTTTCTGCAAGAGCCCGTCTAATGAGGACGTCCCCTGTCTGTATTTCTTAATGTGTCTTGTCATCAGTTATTTTGCTAATATTCAAACAGTGATGACCACACTCTGCTCTCTGCTGAGCACACACACATTCATATAGAGCATGTGGGGTCGGACTGGTACAGTCGCTTTGAAGCGGAGGCTAGTGGCTGTAAAATGTACATACGTGTGAAAAACTATTTTATTATGATGAAAAACAAACATAATAAAGTAGGCAGCCGGACTTAAATGAGTAGTCGACTCTTACAGGGTTCCTGGCTGAGCCATTAGACCAGCCCTTGTTGATAAAAGACAGTAACTGTTCCAGATACTAAAATTAATGAGTCCTAGGCAGTGTCAGCTTTCTGTGCATTGCTCACAGAGATGACACTCCCTGTTTGTGTCTGCTCCGCTTGGACTGCAGAAAGGAACAAACTGTTGTTTCTTTGCTTCCTGTTTTATTTAATGACTGTTGCACAAATGCACACATGTGGTGGTCATGTAGATCTGCTGCCCTGCCAGTTAATTAAAGCTGGTAGGGGGCCGTTGGTGCTGCTCCGTGCTCTGAAAACTCACACTTCCCTGCCTTCCACTCACAGTCTCTCACCTGGAGTTGGATCAACCCTCCTTCTTTGTCTCCTGCTCTCTTAAAATTCATACAGGCACAGTTGTATGCTTGTTCATGCAGGGAGGCATGTACAGTATGTGCAAACTCTCACACAGCACTCTGATCTCATATTCCTGCCAAACTTGCCTCTCTGTGGCTTTCAGGTCTGTTCTGCATTTCAAGGCCGTTGCTGCTCAAATACCCTTTGAGACGACGCAGGTTTTTTCTTTCAGGCTTGGAGAAACAGTCCTGAACGAGCCTTGTTTGCTCGATTTTTATTTACTCTCTCAGGCAGCCATTATAGCAGGATCCCTGTGTCGTGTCTGGAAATTCTTGTTTGTATGTGTACCACCCACATCTTCAGGTGTTGGATGTAGTGCACCTGCTACCGAGAAATCTCATTCTCTCTGGTTTATTTTTGCTAAAAGCGTGGATCAACCGTAACTTCAGCATGATGATGTCTGCAGGCAGCATGAAAGCTTTCCTGATTTCCAGCTCATTATGTAAAGAAGCTGGCTGAGAATCAGTTCTCTCTCTCTCCTGTTGTTTAGCCATAATCCAATGGGATTAGCGGTCTGTGTGGACTTCATGTAATTAATGAATTACCCTCGACCTCTACAGTTCAGTGACTGCATAAGTGTGTGATAGTGAGATTATCTGGAACAGGTTTTTGCAGTTTGTCACTTCCTGATTTTGCAAAACAAAACCACTGGATATTTAAGTTTCAAATAGATGTTGTATCTGTATCTTGTCCTCTATATGTCCAGTTTTCCGCGTTTTGTCTCCGTCTCTATCTTCATGGCAAAGTAATACTCCACTAAAAATCTACTTTTTGAGCCAGTACTCGCCTCCTCACCTCACCTAGCCCAGAAAGGTTGCTCAGTAGTTTGGAGCTTGCTTCTTTGAAGTACAGAATGTTATGGTGGGAAAAAAGAAAAGTATCACACAAAGAACATTAAAAGCATAATCCATTTCTCAGCTGTTATATGTTCAGTCATTCCAGCCTAAGCCAAAGGCACTTCTTCTGTCTCACGCTATCACCTCCTCATGGCTCCAAAGGTCTGATTCTGATCTTTAATGATGAAAAGACAATTGTTTCAAATGTACTGAATGTTCGGATTAATTGCGTAGTGGTTTGAGAAGTTTCTGAAGCTGGGAAACTTTCCTTTTGAATCCATTGTAACTTTTGTGAATCCAAACAGCTGCTGCAAGCTACAAACTTTTTAGAACCACACTGCAAGCCTACAGGAGGTGAGTATTTGATACACAAAAGATAGATTTTCAGTGGAGTCTTCCTTTATGGCTTCAGTTTGATTGACTGTGCATTGTTATATTGTTTGTACAGTACATTGTACTGCTGTCCTCCTCCCGCTTAACTTTGGAGACAGATTGATTTCTGCTTACCAATGCAACTCTGGAGAATGGTGTGGGCACTTTGTAATTAAAATGTGAGTTTCGACTCCTAACCTTGTCTCTCTCTCTATTAAATCTGTAGCGGTAAGCAGCAAGCAACCACTGGGAATATATGACAGGTAATTTTAGCAGACATGTCTGAGGTAGAAATGTTTTACTCTGTGGATTCAGCATTGCAGCTCCTTTGGGAATACAAAGCACAGTACAGTCAAGGTGAACAGCCACCATCGGAATGCCACTCTATCTGTCCTACAGGTCTCTCTAAGTTAATGGACTCTGCACGCAAGGGCCTCTACCTGACCATGCAATCCCCTTCAGATAGGTACAATGACCCCTCTTGAAAGACATAGAAGTGACCATGCATTATATGCCACCACAGCTAAGAGAATATTTGACTGGCTGGGCCTCGGGTCAACTGGGAACTGATTGCTTTAAAATGTTGCACTGATGGAGATGGCATCTGAAAGTGGTCACCTTCTTACCAAGTGTCAGGAGTGCTCAGAAAAGGAAGAGGAAGACTGAAACATAACTGTTATTATCTCCTTTTCATCACTAAAATCAGAGGACTAAACTCACGTATGGATCACATATAATGTGTTAATGTGTGTAAAGTTTCTGTTCAAATACTATACAGAAAGGTATTTAACAGTTAACAGAGAACTTTCCATAGAGAATGAATGATTACAGGGACAAAAAAAGATCACATTCTACAATATTACTTCCATAAATGGCCCCCTCCACTTGCTGTTTATATTCAGCAACATTTTGTCCTCAACTGCTTCACTCAACAATTTATTCAGCAGTTGTGAACATGGCTGATCTTAGTGGAGGTCAGATGGCCAGGTGAATAAAATGTTTCTAAAATAAACAGCAAGACATCCAGTTGAGACCAATATTATTTGCTACAGTACCAAGTGTGCATTCACCCAGCGTGCAAAGTCATGGTTTTCTGTTTCACAGGTCAGCGGGTCATCATGCTGCTTAGACATGTATCTGTGCTGCTCGTTGAGACATGTGGAGGCACGAGAAAGAAAACTCCCAAACACTTGGAGACATATTAACAGTTCGCGAATGTAACCTTTAAAACCGCAGCCACCAGGAGCTTGTGTTTTCTTTGGTGGCTGGCTTCCAGGGCTCTCTGTCAGAGCCATTACAACCCTCATCTGTATCAGTCAGCTCCATCTTGTGTGTCATCCATCAGCCAATCAGTGTACAGTCACAGAGCACCGTCGCCTTACTCCTGCCGAGGTTGGCCAACTGCAATCACAGAAACCTGCTGCAAAATCATTTTCAATGGGATCTGACATGTGGGTCATTTTGGCAAACTTTTCAGTACTACAAACTGACTTTAGGGCCTAGATTAAAAAACCCATTTGGAGATCTGAACCTCCAACCCTCTAACCACTGTCTCCCTGTTCAAAAATGTCTCTAGCCGGTCCTAACTCTTCAGCTCATCCAGTCAGCTATAACATATTCTGTTTATCTCTCCTGTGTTGAGAGGTCTCATTATCTTTTTGTCACAGCTCCAGGGATGTATGACTGGTGAGATGTGAGCATGCTGAAATATCATTGCAGACATATTGCTTTTTAGCCTGAAAAATATGCTATCAGCAGCTTTCTCCTTGAAATGGTCTCATTATGTATGTTTTGGGAAAACCCAATAGAATGTACTAAAAAAATGTTCAAATAAACATACATCAAATATATCTACCAAGTGATGGCCCTGCTGGAATTGAATCATCAACCTTGGCGGCAACGGTTCTACTCTGTGATTCACAGAGGGACTCAATGCAGACAGGAAGAGGAAATGTGTCGGTTGGGATGCTATATTTCCTCACCTAACTTTAAATTCAACTTCACACCACTTGCTATATATCTTAGCTGCCAACCTCGGGCACCTTCAGTCCCTTCACCTCTCACTTTGAGGTCTGGCCTCTTCTGAAATGTATGTCGCTCCCCTGAGGCCTGACTACTCTTAGTAATGGTAGCCTATAATTGAATTAGTTGGGTATTGGGTGAATTGCTGTATATATTGACTCCTTTGGGTCCCTCACCAACAGTGCTCCTGCTATCATGTCCCTCCTCTCCCCATGGCTCGTTCTTCCTCTTCATAATAACACTCCTTTGTGAGTTTTTATCATCATGACCAGGGAGGAAATTGTTTTTCTGTGACTCAAACTCATTTAGAGAAACTTTTGGTGGTGTTTTATAACTTCTCCCAGCCCCCACCGTGTTTATCCTCCATCCGTTTTCTTAAACTCCCACCCTGTCAGGACAGGCTCAAGGCAGGACTCAGACGCAGAGCAGATGTAATTAAAGTGAACTTTATTCAGGAATGGCAGCAAGAGTAGTCCTCTGAACAGAGTGAAAATAAGTGCTACAAAAAGCTCCTGATATGGCTGTGAAATCTTAAAAGACGTCGCTCCAAAAGGAGGAAAAACACTATGAGTCTGAGTACACTAACTAAACAAACTAACCTGTCCTAATTTAAGAATTGAGCTAATCTACCCTAACAAGGGGGAATAACAAATAAACTCTAACAAACAAAAGGCGCACCAAATGGGAGGTAACAAAACCTGGTTGGGAAAATACAGAAAACTAAGAAACACTCCGAACTAACTGGAGGAAATGCTAAGAAGGATTAAATCTGAATAAACACAAAATCACTCCAAATGGAGGAAAACAAAACGGCAATCTCTAAACTATCAAACTGAACACTAGAAGTTACAAAGAAAAATCACTCTCACGAGGAGAAAACTCAAGGCGGCAAAGCAGGGCAAAACTGTGGCTGTGGCAAAGCTCTAGGGTACGGGACACACAGACTATTTAAACACATGGAGGGAAGGGAGCACCAGGTGCACACAATCGGTGATTTGGGAAGACAATCAGACAGGTGACACACGCGGAAGGGCAAGTGACTTGAAACGAGAGGAAATACTTTTCAAAATAAAACAGGAAATGACGAGACAAAAACACAAGACGAGACATGACCTCACCGCGGCGTGACACACTCGCACACATCCACAGCCTTAATGACGAGGCCTTCCTCTTGTTAATGTCCATCTTCCTCCGCGCACTGGCAATTACCACCCCCTATCTCATCGACTCCTCCTGTCTATGAGCATATCTTGCCGTCCATTTCTCAGTGGCCCCTCAGCAGCCCACTGCCACTTATCCTCATGAGTCACCATGGGGATCCACACAGATGCAGGAGCATGCACATCCTCGCACAGCCCCAGGGGTTCAACTCAAACACACACACGGACAGACACACTCACAAATAAACACAACCAAATTGCCTGAAGGCATGTCATGCTGTTAAATGGTGTCTCTCTACCAGCCATACTCCATTTTCCCCACAACAAACTTATTTGTCATGCTGTGTGATTTTGTTGTTTTATTGAAATATTCATTTAACTGTTCGGGTTAACATAATTCTGTTTTCTTCTGCTCAAAGATTTGTTAGGGCATTATTACAAACATATGCTATCATCGCCTGGTTTGTTTCCCCTTAAGTTAATTCTCTTTTATCAGCTGCAGTAAATTACACAAATGACAAATTGTGTTTGTTTATTTTATAATTATCCAGTACATATCTGTTAGATATTATCTTATGATGTGTCAATATCAAACCTTTTAAGGGAAAAAGCAGATTTTGATCCATAACCTCTGTACAACAATGTAAGTGTACAGGTAGATAGTATAACCTGCTGGGCATTACTGCCTGTCAGACTTCCTCCAGTGCCAACGCGTCATCAGCCATGAACCACCAATCCTCAACACTTCGCTCTGTTAGTCCTGGAACGTGTCCTGGTGCAAGAGCAGTGACAGGGACGTCCCCACTCCACCGCCTGCTGCTGGCGTCTGGGTTATGTGTTCTTCTCCCGACACTTGACTTTCCTCCTCAGCCATTTCATTTGTTGCCTGCCTCTTTCTTTGCATCATCCAACTTGTACTGGGTAGATGATCGTCCTCCAGCACACCTCCCTTCACTCAGCAGGCAGTTCTAAGTACTCGATCTCCTTTCATTCATTCATCCTCTGATAGTACTGTGGGCTCAATGAGGAGTTAAGCTTTTGCCCTGACCACACTACTGTGTCAGGACGAAGAGACATGGTGGTAATCATTGGGGAACTGGACCTGCCTGTCAAGAGGGACTCTCATATTCCACTCCTGGTTGGAGGAGAGGTGGTGTTTCATACCCATCCCAGCTTGTCCATCTTCCTTGCAGGCCTTGTGACACAGTCTTGATCTTGTATCACTCTTCCTCCATCCTTGTTAGCTCTGATACCACTATCTCCTTTCTATCTTTTCTGTTGACTTTCCAAGCAAAGTTAACAACTGATTGTTTAAAACTTCAGCCTCAAATTCCAACTCTTGGAAGAATAAGTGTGGTTTCACATCTCTCCTTTGAGATGGATTTCTTTGCTTCTGAAACGGAACTTCAGAGTGTGGCAACAAGAGGAGCAATAAAGAGGATAAACAACAGCTCTGGGGTTAGAGAGAGACAGAAAGAGAGACCACACAAGATGACACAGGATTAACACACAGACACACACACACACACTGACACAACCAGGAGGGGGTTAAATGTGTATGTTTATGCTCTTCCTGACAACAGCGAGGCCTCCGTGGGTGTGTGTGTGTGTGTGTGTGTGTGTGTGTGTGTGTGTGTGTGTGTGTTTGGGAGTTCAGGAGAGCTCAGTCACAACCTTATCTCTCCAACAAGGCTTAATGGGGTAATGGAAACCTCCTAGTGCATGCTGGGAATGAACATGAACGCAATGCTTTTGAGAAGGGGAAACAGCGATGGCTGATAGAGCTACACACTACAGGATTAAAGTATTGTGCATTACAGTGTAGTACTGATTTATTTAAATGATAAAAATGTAAATGTAAGAGAGGGAGTAGAGAATTGATCGTAAAATTAAGATACAGATTCACACAATCCTCCATAAATTCACAACAAAGCGTTACAGATGATTTTATTCAAAGCACTTCCTCAAGTCACTTCACATAATCCATGCATGAAAAGTTTTCTTCTGAAAAATTGAACACAAATACAAAAACTTCTTGCATGAACATAAAACTAGTTACCTATTGCAGAATTGGCAGACTTTAACGTCAAGGTTGATTATGCATCAGTCCTTTGGCCTTTCCATAATCAGACATAGAGCCTTTTTCTTAAGCTGACTCCCTTTATAAGCAAGTCTCTCCAGAGTGCTAGGTTCCACTAGAGCAGCCTATCGTTAAACCCCATCGAGCACGCTGCTCAACGCTGCGTTGGTTTTTACTTCACCTCGTTCAACACGCAAGCTCATTTCCAACCCAATTTCACAGCCATTTGAATTGGGTGGATTTGACTCCGTCCACTGAGAGACCACAGCAGTTTCCCCTCAAGCTGGGGCCGGCTGAGAAGTGAGAAAAAGATGAGGGGAATAAAAGAGTGTATGGAGTGTATGAGGCAATAATACCTTAATATGAGTCACTTAATATGATATCTCCAATATGATGAGGTTTGTTATACAGTAATATATAACTATAACCACACATGTCATCTGTAGAAAGTCCTGAACTGAACTCAGATTTCATATTTTTGACAGATCCTACACCAGTAAGCTGTTATGATTATATACTTTGTTATTATAGATTTCAGTGGAGTTTTTTATTGTACAATATTCTAAACACAGTTACAGAGTGACACTGCTGGGAGTACAGCTACAACAAATATCATTTAGGCAAGGAAATGGACTAATCTAAAGATACTGAGCAAAAGTACTAGCAATACATTAATAAATTATTTACACCTTCAGCCCATAAATAAATAAATATCAGCATTGTCTTTAATTGCTTTGGTGGAGTAAATGTAAAAGATGTGTAAACATTCAGAGGGCATGATGGACGTTAACAGCAACCATTCGCATAAACAAACACAACATCTGAATCATTTTGGCCTCAGATTTCAACCGTGCAGTTAGATTTCCATCCGGCAGTGTTACTTAACTTTTATTCTGACAAATCTTTTGGAATAATCACAATATTTTCTGGACAAAATGTAAACCTCAAGCTGATTGGCTACTGTTTTATTGAAATACATTTTCCAGACTGATATTGATGGAGGTATGCTTAGTTGAATCATGTCAGGAAACGATGTGAGTGTGTGTGACAGATAAAGAGACAGAGGGGCTGTTGAAGCTGAAGGCAGGGTGGGCCTGTCACACAGTGGGACTCTGTCTGTCTCTCTGTTCTTAGTGCTTTAGTAGGACGTCCATAAACCATAAAGTCAGAGGCAGAGCGGCCACCCTCCTTTATCTGCTGCCCTCCAGGGGAGCGGCCCATTCACGCTGCCACTCTCTGATTTAATTGTACAGTTCGGGATGACTGGCTTTCACCTTCAGCTTCCACCAGGCTCAGCACATCTCATCCCCCGACAGTCCACTCCTTTACCTGGGCGATGGCAGGAGGGAGGCTGTAGCAGAATCTACAGCTCTCATCTTCCTGCTTCCGCAATATTGCTCTTTGACTTTTATACCAATGAAATCTGTTGACTTCAGCCAAATTGAAAGAGGGAGAGTGTGAGAAATGGACAGTGAGTTAGAGAGGAGATAGAAGAGGTTAAACAGAGGTAGAGTGAGATATGAGAGAGATATAAATGGAAGGTTTGAGAGAGAAGTGGAAGGCAGGCAAAGATCAAGTGGGGAAAATGGTGAGTGAAGAGCAGAGATTGGAGAACAGAGGACACAGAGTAAGAGTTATTTGGTGTCTTGAAATGAAACCTCCCACAATGACAGGTAAAGGTGATCAGAATCCCCCTTTGACAAGTTAACAACGTACAAGAAAATGAACCGAACCACACTTGTGTATATGTTGAAGGTAAGATTTAAACTGGGGTGAGCCAGAGAGAATGTGAGAATATACTTGTTTCATTGCTCATTATTTACCCTGTTTTCCAAATGTCACTGAGAGCTGAAAAAGAAGCAAGAAATAGCGGGGGAAAGTGACACGTCGTCTGTTGCAGAATGCCTTGTTGGCGCTTAATTGCTCACAGCATTGACCAAAATGTCCTGCTTGCTTACAGAAAGTCAGACCGTGAGCCACTCGTGGTCCTGATCTAATTATCCCAAACACGACAGCTATTGAAGTCTCTTTCTTTCCCTGTATGACAAACAATAAGATTTGTCCCACTGGCTTCTATCTTCCACTGTAGAAACTTGTCAAAGTGTGGCTTATTTACCTCTCTGAACTTTTAGTCGTATCTGTGGTGTTAAAGTGAGGATAGAAGCACACAGAGAGGTGAGGCAGGGGGGTGAAACACTTGTCACCTGCTTCCTTTCCGTAGCTACACTCAAAAGTCTGAGATGTTTGGGACGTTTGTGCTCTTCAGGATATTGTTCAATGAGCACTGCTGCTATTTACTGACAAGTAACAGCTGAACAACTGATTGTTCACAGTGTCCTTTTTGCACAGTCACCAGCTTTGCACACTTCACACTGTAAACTTTACCAACTCTAAACAAAGACCCTGTGGTACAAGAAGTATTCAGATCCTTTATCGGATGTATAGACGAAACACATACAAGTGAAGTGAAAAGTAAGGCTAGTCAGGGCAGCAGGACACGCTATCAGACACAGAAGATGCTTTAGTGATGAAGTCCACTTTGTTCACCAGTAGCAGAGGCTGAGTGTCTCAGTGGTTTTAACATGTTTGATGTAAGCATGTAGCCACATGGCGCCCATGACTCTGACCTGTTCTTTCCCCTATTCAGTATCTTCACCCCTCAACAAGCGCTTTAAAGCCAACTCTTCTGAGACCCCCTTTGTCATTATTATGCAAATGACAGTATTCCACACTATCTTGCTTTGTTGTAAATAAATTGCATAGTAATTAGGAGAGCATGATTTATTTTCATGAGTGCTCGGGCATACAGAGTAAGAGGACAAATAAAAAAAAGGATAGAGCTGCAGAGAGGAACACAAAGCTGAGCTGGTCAGAGTTAGACAGCTGTATAGACGGCTCATTTGAAGTGCTCTTCATTGTAGCATGGGTTGTGGACAGATCGGGGGTTTGACCTAAAGGGCACTTACTAAGTACTTCCCTCATTGTGGCTTCCTGTTGGAAATGAATTCTTTCTAAATCAGTATTTTTTTAACTGGCTGACCTGCATTCATTATCTAACAAGAAACCGTCCTGAGCTATGTGAGCATTTCATTTTGCTACTCTCTTTCCAGTTGATATTACTGTGGAATTAGCATTGGCAGTGGCCCTTGATGAGTCAGTCAGTCACTTCCCTGCCCTCCCCAGCCTCAAAGGCTGCATAGTGCACCTGGCAGTAATGCCCTCTGTATTGACATACAGAGTGGACCAGTGATGAGTCAACTTGCGGTCTGTGCATCACACCTGGTAGTTATGTGCGTGTGTCGTTTGATTTCTTCACACATAATACAAAAAGCATAATGTTGGCAGGGAATATTGTTTCACAAACAAACACGGCAGGTGCACAGTAGGTAATATTATATGTGATGCTGTACCGCCTGTATTTGTTGTTCCCTTCACGTTATTTCCATCACCGTATTTTATGACTCTTTTGATAGAAGGCAGACGGTGTCGGGCAACATTTTATAATAATCATTAACAAATGGTAAATTAATAAGAAATGAAACTTAAGTTAATACTATTTTACTGTAAACAAACAACCATTCAAGTCAAAGCCAACCACATAGAACAGTTTACTATAATTAACACATAAGGCAGCTTATGTTGTTTCGGTTACGTTGTCATCACAAAGACGTCTCTAACAAAGTCTAAGTCAAAGTCTGAAACAGTCACTTAGATAACATACAGTACAATACAGTCTTTATAAAGCTTTAAGTTTTAGAAACATCAGATGCAACTTTATAACAGCCATCCAATAATGTTTACACACCAGTTATTAACCATTAACAATATCTGGCCCGTGTATCTGTGATGTGCAAACAATTTCCTGTAGGTTTACAAATGATGCATTTATTGTCATTTACAACAATGTGTTATTGTTGTGTGCAACAATAAACCCTTATGTAACTGTTATTGTCTCTTATTAGCTATGATACAATATATAATGTAGCAACTAATGATTAATAACAGAAATTGTAGCATTACTAAGAATTAATAAACAGGTATTTAGTCAAGTTTAATAACTATCAATTAACCATGTATGAATGAAGGAGTAACCTTCTTTGAACTCTACTACGGTCACGTCTTCATCTGCTGGGAAAATGATATCTTGTAAGATGAGACCTTACTCTACTCCAAAACGTCAAACTTCATTGTGAGCTGTTTCTTACCTGTGCTCTATTGAACACACTCTACAGGCCAGACTGTCAGTTGTCAGAACCAATCTCCTTCTATTTGCAATGTTTCTGCTGTTCCATACTATGCCCTGATTCAGACCACGTTGTAATTACAAATATGTCTGAAGTATATGTTTCGTGTCTGTTGACTGTCTCAAGTGTTTACAGTCAACGCCTTCTGTCGTCTTTTTACTAGAGCCAACACGCACTAATAAAAATGCAGCTAAAAGCCCGACAAACAGTTTGTAATGTCAACATGAGGCACTTCTGTCCTTACTTGTTGTTGATTGTCTTGGTTAAACTGCCATACGAGAAAGGATAAGCTCTTTCTAATCACATCACTGTCTCCTTGAATTATAATTTGCGTGAACGGTCGGTTAATCCAGAGGGAAATTGGATTCAACCAGTGCTGTCTCTCTTGGGAAATTTCCACCTTTCAAAGTCCAGGCCTTTCGGCTTTGATTAGAAGGCCAGTGGCCTGTTTTTCCTGGTTAATAGATGCATTTTGAGCATGGTGTGATGCATGTGCATTTACAGCTCCCTACACATGTCCTCCTTCAGAATTATTTTTTTTCCTGAAATGAAAATGTTAAATGATGAACGTTTTATTTAAACTAATCAGGTCTTGGATCTTTAACACAGGATATTTATTCAGAGACAGACGAAATCATAGTTTTGACTCTCAAATCTGTCACACTGCATTTTTCCTGTTAGCAGTTCATTTTGTAGCGGTGTTTGAAACCCTGCTCAGATGGTTGTGACCAGTAGACGTTCCCTCCAGCAGGCATGTTAGAGCAGCTCCTCATTTTTATGGCCAGAACAGCCACTCAGCCATCCACATTTTGACATTTACACTGTGCCGTTGGGTATCGATGGCCAGACCTCAGCGGGGCTGAATGGTAATGGCCAGCGATAACCTTTTGGATAGACAGTGGGTAAATATAAAGGAGCAGCAAAAAGAAAAAAAAGGCGACCAGAGAATATTTGTTTCCTTTCGTTTGCTCTGCCTTTAATAATTTCATACGTGCAGCCGGCTTCTCGGTAAACACAGATGTCGTTTGTCCCACACTCTGCTGTTAACCACAGGTTGAATCTACACATCTACACAGCTTTTCTTTCAGAGAGCTCTTTGTATATGCATAGAGCTAACACACACACACACACACACACACACACACACACACACACACACACACACACACACATGAATGCTCTCTGGGTGCAGTTAGCCGTGTGGTGAATGTGCAGACCATTCCTATATCTACCACCTAAGTTTGGTCATCAGTCTGGGTGATGGAGGCAGTGGTATTCTGGTGTGTTGTTTTTTAGTTAATGTTTCATATGTTTTCACCATACATTTCTATGATTTGTATGTTACTTCATTTATTTGTATGCATGCTACATTAGATATGCAACAGCAGGAGAGCAGACGAATGGGACTACAGCCCAGTATCAACAATGCATTATTTTCTACTGATGAAGTTTGTTATTAAAAGATTTCCTGAAAGTATCTGATAGCTGTGAAATGTGTCTGTTGTATTATACAGTAGCTAAGAGTTAGTCTATCATCTACCAATGCACGTTTCATGAACGTGTGATATTCCCATAACATTAGTTATTATTATCTCTGTCAGTCATCCTAAAGCAGCCTTATTTTGAGATCAAAATAAAAGCAAGAGAGAAGGAATGAAGAATGCAAACTTTGTTAATAATACTTACTGATCTGAAACTCTTTGTTTAATTTGAGCATTTAAATTTGATTAACCAAACTCATGCTCACAATCATTTGAATCTATTTAGAGACAAAATGCAACATTTTGAAATGTCTTTTCTCTGATAGAGGAGTTTCTTCATCAAAGCTCATACAACATACATACATACATACCGACATATGATGGGTTTTAGTCCTTTCGGCTACTAGTGCCTTCCTTCTTTTTAGTTTCCTTGTCACAGACAAGGTGTGGTTACCTAAACACTAGAATATGCTTTCTTCCTTCAGTCATGGTATGAAAAATCTTCCCAGACACAGAACTTTGGACAAACAATGAAGATCAATGCATGAGTGTGTGTGAGCGGTGTGTGTCTGTGACTAATGAGGGCCCTTGGTAGCCTACCAACTGACTCTAATAATCAGATGCTTAATCACTAGGAATAACAAAAAGCTTGTCATGTTTACACTGTTAATCAGTCATCTAAAATGTGTGTGCCCGTGTTTATGTATTTCAGAGGGTTGATTAGTAGGACATGAAACTTCTTTGTGTGTTTCTCTGTGTGTGTGTGTGTGTGTGTGTGTGGCAGGCCAGCCAGCAGGATGGACTGTGTCAGTAATTGTAGCAGACAGAAGAGGTTAGTACTGGACCCTGATGGTCCAGTCAGCCGTGGAGTAAACACTCATTAACACATGTTCCCATTGATCAGACAGAAGGACAGGACTCACGCACTCACAGACACACACTTCAAGTACTAGTATTAACTACTCGGAGGAGTTTTGTCATTGCAGTACATACTATAACAAGTTTTATGTAACAAATATATTTTGACTGTACTCTGGAATACAGTGGCAGCAGGTAAATATATCAAATCTATAAAAAAACAGATTTGTTTCAAGACAAGTTTCCAGTGGATACAGTGAGGAAATCCTTTACTTGATCATCTAACGCATTTTTTATTTATCCTTTTTTAAAAATCGATCCTGCCCTTTCACATGTGTAAACACCAGCTGACAAAACACCTTGATTTAGACCTTTTCAGCTTTAATAACTCTCCTTTCCTCATAAATGAACCCTAAGGATTGCAACCCTGCTCTGAAGTACTCTCATACACACATGACCATTTTAGTCGCACAGGGATCCCGCATCCCACGTCAATGTCAGAGGTGTTTACTGGCCGATGAAATGTATCGATTCACTGAGGGGGGTGGGATTGGAGTTGTGGCAGCACTACAGAGGTATTCACCCTCTGCTGAGTGGTGCCTTGAATTTTGAGGAGGTAAATATTGATCTGGAATTACCTCTATGGCCCTGAACAGCTAACTAGATACAGAAGGGATACAAGGGCGACTTTGTTGCTGTTCAGAGATCTTGGTTTTGACCTAATTAGGGCACCAACATTATTTTAAACTGAAGATCAAAGATCTTTTCATCTTTAATCCTTCAAAAAGCACAGCTACATAGACAATCTTTCCAAAAATGTTTTGAGGAGTAGATGGACATAATGAGGGAGTGCTGAGGTCTGATGGAGGTTGAAGAGGAACGTTGGAGTCTTTGGTAAGCTCTGAGCATCCAGAAGGTCTTGGATAAATGTGTGCCCTGTTCAACCTTGAAGTCTGGCCAAGTTGAATCAGTGAAATGACTGGCTATTGGCTACCAATCTCAAAGCCAAGTGCTACATGAATTAACCATGGACCTCAGAGGACAAGAGTGGAGGGTTAGGGTTAGTGAAGGAGTGGGAGGTGAGGAGAAGGAAATGCAAGAACAGATGAAGTAAAAAGACAAGACTGAAGAAAGGAAGGAATTAAAGACAAAGAGGAGGAGAGAGTAAGGGGTCCGAGCATACGCCTGAATGTCAAGTTGTCAAGGTGGCGCCCTGCCCTAGCCACAACTCCAGGTCACTACTTTCTGGCAGAGTCCAAGGTGAATGGCTCTCGGCTAGGATGTGCGAGAGTTTGCATTCATGTGCTTGCGCTGCTGAAAGGCCCCAAGCAAGTGCTGGCAGGGTGGCGTAAAGCTGATGAAGCGAGGGAGTGAGTGATGCCCCTGGTCCGGGGCTGTCAGCCAGGCTAATGGAGGGCGCCACACTTGGCCGCCCACTGACTGACAGGTGCCAACCGAGGCCTTCATCAAGCAAGCACCAAGTTGGCGGTGCCAGCTCGCTTACGGCGGTGAAGGATGATGACACAGAGATCGCTCACTCGGCTAATGCTGACACACATGGCCCATGCACACCCTTCTGAGCCTGTCACTCAGTGAGGAGCGTAGGCCGCAAGATGAGATAGTCTTAAAAGTACCCTGACTCATCAAGCATAGACAAGAGGGTCAAGTTGCTGCTTTGAAATAGGAATCACCATTATCAGTGCCATTTTCACGCTGGCAGGCTGACCTATGATCTCTACTGGCCCACATACAAGACCACAGTTCTCCTCCATACACAGGCAGGATCACTTACATACACCACAGCTACTCTCTTGATGGACCCCATGATGCAGCAGGAAAAATAAAATGGGTAAACTATCAAACAAAATGAATCTCAAGTACTTTTTGTGTATTTGTGCAAAGGGGCAGTGTGTTAATGCTTATAAAAAATGCTTATATAGAGACAGAGGAAAAAGGTTTACAAGAAACATATACCATGTCAAATGGAGGAAACGGGACAAGAACTAAACAAAATCATACCATAAAAAGAGGTTTGTTACTAAGAGGGGTTCTGCAGGGAATGTCTGTGAGTGTGTATATTTATAACTCGAAGAGAAAAGACAGGAGATAGAAGAAGAATGAGCTAAAAATAGAGAGCTAAAAAAAGGAAATGTGTTATAGCAACACTGAAACTGGCACCTCTGGGCACTATTGATGGCACCACAAGGGCACTAAGACTCAGGCAGAGGTTAGCTGGGTTCAGCCTGCTAGTCACACAATTATGTATGGCTAATCCACTTAGGGCCGTGCCCAGACTCTTGGGAGGATGGCAGATACTGATGGGCCTTTTCAGAACTTGACCCCAAACCCATGAGTGTGAGCCGGCTCTGTTCGGACAGGAAAGTATTTTTAGTGCAGTGGACCCAGTCCTTGTCCTCACCCTGCTCTGCACCCCCCCTTGAGACTATCTCCACAGAATCTAAGGCTGAGCCAGAGGTGATGCCTCATCACTGGCACAGAATCTGAAATTTGGGTTTCTGCATCGTAGGCAGCCTGATTCTTTTTTTTATTTTACTATTGTCGCAATGGTGAAAGGTCTTTTTTTTAATGCAGCCTATTCAGTAAGTTTTTTTTAAGTGAAATAGAATGCAATTAGAATATAATGTTGCCTGAACAGTATCTGTAATGTTGTGACAATGGGTCTACATGTTCATTTGGCCCTGTATTGTAGTCTATGATGGTCAGGACAGTAACTTCTCTACTGACAGCATGTCAGGCATGTGTTTCATTGTGACTAACGTCTTACATAAAATCTTGTAGCGCTTAATCAGACTTTAAGCAGGACCTCAGCACTTGAGCTTTTTCAAAAGGCCTTCTGATTGCTTTCACAAGCTTGAGTCACCCGTAAGAAAAGTTTCATTTGACGTTATAAAGCTGGACTGGGAGGCTGCTTCTGTATTTGTATCCAATACTATAACATTTCAAGTCTTGACTTATGATATCCTGTTACTGAAAAAAGGTTTCTTGCCAGTTGGTAGAAGCATCAACAAAAGACTTGACCATGACTGTGACTTGAAGGAAAAATGGAAAGCCAGCTGAAGTATGTGACGATGACTGACGAGATCCCCTGGAAGGTTAGAGAAAAGCTCGATCAATAACAAGGAGAAGCAAGAAAAAAAAATGACAGCAGTGCTAAATTGATTGAAGATTGATTAGTGAAGAAATGGATAAAGAATCTGGTGCGGGGTGCAGAATAAGAATGGAGGGAGGTGAATGAAGAAAGAAGGCGAAAGGGTGAATGGGGGGATGGCAACTCCCTGAGTTGTCACCCTATCTACCACCATGTATCAGGTTCCCAGTAGGAGACAGGTCAACTGACAGAATGGGATCAGCCCAGTCAAGCAGGCTGATGAGCTGCTGTCTTTTTTTAATTGAGTAACTGAGGCCTCAGAGGTCAGCGTCAGTCCTGACTGGACAAGGCCAGGTTGAGCCAAGCATCAGGACTGGAACTAGAAACACACCAATCTATGCAATGTCAGATTCTCAGCGTTAACTATGCTGTACGGCAACATTTCAGATGTAGTATCACTCTGAAACCCTCTTAAGAAAGTGCACTTGAGAGAAACTAAGACGAATGCAGAGAGACAATGAGACAGGACTCATGGGTGTGTGTGAGAGAGAGAAGACGCTAAACGGGAAAAGGAGTGAATCTGATGGCTGGGCCCTGGAGAGGGAGGGACTGAGCCGAATAAAAAGGGGCCAGAGGAGCAGGAGAGCAGGCGCTCTTCATCTCAGCCTCTAATTGCTCAGATCAAATTGCTGCCTCTGCATATATCCAGGGACAGTGCGAGTGTGATAGCCTGTAGCACAATCATTGACATTGTAATAACTGTTTAATTGCTATGGGCCCGAGCTTCATGAAGATGTCAAGCCGTTCACCTCCTAATGGCCTCTTCTTTTGTCAGGGATCAAGCCCCTTCCCATAGCAGCATGAGATGGATGCCCTCCCACTGACACCATCAACTCTTTCTCTCCACTAGATTAATGATGACCCCATCAAGCCTCAAGAATACCGATGTCTTTTCGAAGCCTCACTGTGTTTTACAAGGGTCAGGACCTAGGTTAAAATGTTGAAAGCACACAGTCATAGTGGTAGGATTTTATGTGGACTGTGGGCCTGCGGACTAGTTCCCCTGGAGAGGAATGACTAGAAGTTAATGCTCCTTTGAGAGGATATTGAGTGGTACTGTATAATTCCAGGATGGCTGCATTTGGACACAGTAGAGCGGAGACGCTCTGGAAAACAGTCTGGAGAGGGTCAGGGTCAGGTCACGTGGCTCCACCCATATCATCATTAAGCTTCTGAATGCAGCCGGCCATGGGCTCATTAGCGCTAATGAGACGCTATAACTCTAGATGAGAAAGAAGCAGAATTGGTGGGTGTGTGGGGGGGGAGGAGGAAGGGGTGCAGCGCTTATTCATAGTCCTCTCATCATGTTGCATCACTAATATGGCAATGTGCAATAAACATATTATTGCCTGTTGGAACTTCAAACACCTGTTGTTTGTTCATCACTACCTGTGAAATCGCGATGGCCGTGTGGCAGAGGCGTGTTGAGGTTTTAAGTAATGATGCTGTGTTTGTTTAGTCCGAAAACTTTGAATAACACACATCACAACACAAACACCTGTGATTATTTAGCAGACATTTACCTTCTATTAGAAGTATTTAGAATGCCAAATAAGCCATTAAAAATGGTGTGCAACTGAAGTGAACAGGAGCCGTGGAGAAATCAGATTCTCTCAGCACTTTCTGGTACTACGAAAAAAGTTCACTTCTGTAATACACAGGAGCCTGGCCTTGGCTGCGGCATCAAGATGAATTATTGGCTGCTTTTATCACAGCGTGTTCCATAAAAGCAAACATATTGGATTTTTGTGAATATTTGTGATTTAGTATTGACAGTCAGGCCAGAGTCATTTCCATGGCTCGGAACAAAAAGTGTCTTGTATTGGATTTTTACCAACAGTGGCTATGTTTGGCAGCCAGTGCATGAGGGAGAGGGATATTTTCACTGAGTGTGTTTGTATATGTGCCCGTGTTGCAGTGTGTGTGTGTGTGTGTGTGCTCCCAGGGTATTTCACTTTGTGCTGTGTTTGTACTGTGTTATCCTCTGAGTCGTGAATTAACTGGCAGCACCATTTATTATCCCTGCAAAAACCGCTGAGCAACGTTACATCTACCTGCACCGTGCTTCTTTGTTGCATCTGTGCTTCTTTATTGTTCACCTTATTTAGATGAAAATCAATACACCACATGCACATTTTATCACTGCATGCACTGTATACATGCAGTGTATACATGTGTACATTTTTTTAATTGGCTTGGAAGTCTTAAGATTCAGGTTTGTTGTTTGTATATGTGTGTGTGTGTGTGTGTGTGTGTCTGTGGGTGTGTGAAATGGGGGGTGTGGTGCACAGACATATTCCAGTGGTAGACAGAGGCCACATTTATCACCATGAACTTTGAAACACTGCTTAATAACAACAAACCTCCTGTTCCAACACTCTGACGTGAATTGAAACTTTTCAAGCTCGTTATTTCATCAGAAGCCTTTTTCACCTGATCAAACAGAAAGCTAAACTGTGAGTGTTGCTGGCAACAAGAAAGTAAATGCTCACAGGGCAGAACAAGTGTCGCTCTTGCTGCTTTACAACACGCACTGACAGGAAGTTGCCAGCTCTGTAATTAGTGTTAGCAGGCTAACCTGGAGTGAAGTGAAGGAGGGGGTATAGCAGTGTTGAAAATAAACAAGGGAAACTTTTTTGTGCTGTTCATGTGAAGATGTAAGATACATTCATCTTTCTATTTTAGAGGAGAGTTGAAGAGGCTGCTGTGTCACGATTACTTTTTTTTTGACATGGTGCCATGGAGCGAGACATGATCAGTTTGTAGAAGAGAGAAGCATCACAAAACATGTCATGTCTAAAAAGAGAAGCAAGTAATTCAGAAATACATCAGTCATGACCAACCACTGAAAAGACCTGAAAAAAGAAGCTTTTCACTGACACCATCTCCTCTCCTCTCCTCTCCTCTCCTCTCCTCTCCTCTCCTCTCCTCTCCTCTCCTCTCCTCTCCTCTCCTCTCCTCTCCTCTCCTCTCCTCTCCTCTCCTCTCTCCTCCATTGCAGGTCTCCTTGCTTAACTCTTTATTCATCATCCCACTCAGTGCCATCAGCACTATTTGGGATAGCTTTGTTATATAACTGGGAGTTATGTCATGTCACTTCAGTCAGCAACTGAGTCATAAAACACCTTTACATTTTACATTGCAGCAGTCTGACTATAGTTATTAAGTGATGCAGTTGCCTTTAAACATACTTTAACCAGAGTTAAATACACATAGGAAAAGTATTGCATAGTGAATTAAATTCTTAATTTGACTTATTTTCAAATGAACTTGAGCCAACAGAGGGGAGCAACAAATTAAACGTAACTCCTCCTTTCTATCTAAATAATGACCACAGTTAATTGACACATTTGTATTATTTAGCAAGTTAATAATGCAACATGGTGTTTTCCGGAGACTTCATTCAAAATTTAACATGTTCTATGTACTGCCAGGAAATGGCTTTTCCTGAGTCTGTCATTTCAGAAGCTGTGCTGGTGTTCTGTGGAAGCATTTCACTTAGCGTCTGCATTTCTGAATAGGATCTGCTCAGTTTTACTGCTCCATAAAACATCCCAAATCCACTGTATCAGAGGTTTATAGACTCTGCATCCCATCTATAGCTGAGGCCTTATTCTTGTAGAACCTCTGCTCTAAACAAATGACCCTTGTAAAATCTTTTTTCCATGTGTACCCTAGTGAAACTTTGTGTGAAAGAAGTATTTTGACACGTAAAGGTTCTCCTGGCCCAAAAAAACAGTAATGAAAGGTCACTCCTGCCATCCTGTACAAAAGCTGGAAATAGCTGTCCCCTCTCCCCTAATCCCTCTCTCCTGCTCTCTGACCTGTCCCTTTTCAATCTATTTCTCCTCCCTCTGCTCTCCCTGCTCCTTGCTCCTACACACTTGGGATCACCTTTACTATTGCAGCTGTAGCACTGGATTTGGACACAGTTGGTTACATTGTGAGATGTCAGTTTGATGATTTTGAGAGCATCTTTACTCCGACATCAGCAGAAAAAAGTAACTGGGTGTGCAGGTCAAGGGTCAATCAAGTGAGATGTTCTGTAGTTTTCCATAGCAGATGATGAGTGAGCAGCCAGACAGGTGGGTGCATGGTGACGTGTATAAGAAACAGTGTGGTAAAGTGAATCTATGGGCCAAGAGGTTATGGTGATGTTAACAGATAGATAATGAAATAGAGTACAGTCATAATGGCTGAACACACACAAACTGACGTTCAATCATGGAGAGACAGGCCCATTACCAGACAGGATGTTTTAGTTGTATTTGCAATTAAAATATAATATTACATAACTGGCCAATATATCTTAGTTTTGCCATATTGATTATGTATTATGTCATGTAGTCACACACATTTCTGAGAGTGGTCAGTAATGTGCTCGTGTGGAACGCGTAAAAGCTTCTCATTGCTCTGTACACAGAGATGAGACACACTAGGAGAACTTATTTTTTTTCTGTGTAACTGGAGTGAGGGGAGGCAATTTTCCACATGGTCTAGGCTGGAAACATTTGTCTCCCATCCAAAACACACACACACACACACACACACACACACACACACACACACACACACACACACACACACACACACATACAAATACAACGTACACGTACAGAGTACCCCTGTCCAAACAGCCCAGCACGAACTCCTCTTAAATATTTAAGCCTAGCTGTATTGGGTTACTGTGTGTGTGTGTGTGTGTGTGTGTGTGTGTGTGTGTGCGTGTGTGTGTGTGACTAGTGTATGGTGATATCCTTTACTGTTGGTAGTCATTATGCAAAGCACATTATCTAGCATGTAGTTGGCCACTGCTCTGCCCGTAGACTGATGAATGACCCACATAGATGAATTGTTTGTTTTACAGGAACATTTATTGTACGTACACACACACACACACACACTTTCTCTGTCTTACCCTCTGCCTTGATCTTTCTCACTCTTACACACAGACAAACTCAAATCACTCTCTCATATAATCAAGGGCTGAAACACACTTTTTCTGGATGATAGTAGAGCTCTCAGAAAGTCGCACAAGCGCGCACATGCTTAGCAGTGATCTGCCTCAGCTGCCGGCTGCTTTAGAAGCACTGAGAATAGAAAGGTGATATTAACCACAACATACACACAGTCTCAGTGCTCTGAGACTTTTAGCCAATCAGGGATGTGCATGTGGAGGCACTGCAGGATTTCCTGCAGATAATTCTCCATGATCCATTTGAGAACATACATGGAAATAGTTTTTATATTTTTACATCTGCTGATGTTATGACTGTGCAGCTTCCTCACAGATAAAGACAGTATGAGCTCATCCTGTCAGCCGGTTATAGCAAGGTTAGCTCTCATATGGATTTACTCTCCATTGCTGGCACTTGTAAAGCCTACATCACCTTGAGTCATGATTTGTCATGTCATAGCTTCACTTACAGTCCAAGGTTATTGCTAAGGCAGCATGAAGAATCCAAAAATAAACATTTCACCTTGACATGGGCCGTTCTTTGTTAGTTTTTTACACAGCAGCAAAAGCACATTAATAACTTCACTCAGTAGCTGTGTGTCTTAAAGCTCCAGCTGTATGCTTGCATTGTGCTTAATTTGTTCATGTCTGTGTGTTCCCATGCTTGGTTGGCTGGCTCATTAGCTAGTCAGTTATTGATTAGAATAACAATCATATTTATCAGACTAATGAGCCACACAGCATGGATATGGTTTGTGGATCACTGAGGCCAATTATGGATTGGTTTGGTGGTTCCAAATGTACATAAGGTGAAAGGTTGTTCATGCTATCTTGTGTCTGTAACGAAAGAAGTTGCTGTAACTTCTGGGGAAATGCAGGATACGTCAAAACACACTCACAATGATCAAACTATGTCTTTTGTTAATGCTTTGATAGAGGCATCAATCCATAGAGAATTGATGCCTACATTTACTTAAAGCAACATTACTCAGAAATTGGTATTTTGTGATTTAGCACTACCAGTTTCAGAATGTAATCCCACTGTGGTAAATATGGACAGCTGTACACATGTATTTGTTCTGATTACATTACTTATGATCAGAAACTAGTGAGTCAACAGCTTTGCTAACAGCCAAACATCAAGCAAGGTCACCAACAGCAGACATAGCAGCCAGCTAACATTACTTACTAGTCCAACAGCAGTCAGCCCAGCTCGGCATCTGTCTTTCAGAATTTTATTTCACCAAGCTCTCGCCAACGACGAAAAGTCAGTCCCAGATTTACTCTACTCTTCGGCGGCTTCTTGCTTGCTCTCTCTCTCCTTTTCTCGTCTTAGCTATCTTTGGTCTCTTTGTCTTTGTCCTTATGTCCATAGAGGCTGCTGAGCCTGCTTGCTCAGCTCCGGTTCTGGCATGACACCGGCTCCACTCCCCATCCACATTCCCCATTCCCGCATTGCTGCCCCGGGTCTGAGAAGCTTCTGGTCTGGCTGGTCCACCAGTGGTACAAACACTAACACTCACCAGGTGGCAGTCTGGCTAACAAACTGAGCTAACATTAGCTAACAGCGGCTACAGTTGGCAACAGTTTACTGTCCAACAGGAAACTCTGTATATGACAGAGAGTTGAGGCGGAGCAGCCGCGAGGACTTTAGAGGGATAACCAGAAAACATTTTCTCCATAAAATATGATCCAGTTGCACCAAAATCACTGAAATAGTTGCTGATGTGTGACGTAGTGCCTTCAATTGTAACAAACATCTCGTGGGTCATTGTACCCTGAGCACAAAGTTACATGTCTAAGACACACCATGCACATAATTAAAAGGCAGTGTAACATCAACATGATTTAAATGTGTTGTGGTACCAAAGTTACATAATGTTGCTTTAACGCAGGGTTAATTTTTAATGCTGCCTTTAAGTTTGTACGTGTAGTCTGTGTAATGCAGTGTACTACTATATTATAAAACATTCTTTTTCATTTGTTTCTAATATAGGAAAGATCAGTTCTGTGTGTGTGTGTGTGTGTGTGTGTGTGTGTGTGTACATACAGTATAAAGTAAGACAAGTTCTTGGAGCTGTGCTTTCATCAGGCCTGGCTCTGATGTACGGCTTCGCCAGTGGTACCCGACCCTCCATCCAAATTAGAGTTCCTCTGCTCCCCGGGCTAGAAAACATAGTGGGTCTTGTTAGTCCTTGTTTTCTGTGTGTGCATGATGTGGAGGTTTACACATAACTCATGCTAGCCTCACCCTTTGGCCACAAACAGAGGAGGAAGAGGAGATGAAGGAAAAATGAATGGAGAGGCCACAGGAAGAGAAAAAAGAAAAGGGAAGAGGCAAACACTCAGAGGATGGATGTAGATGTGATGGCTTGTGTCTGTCCCAGTCACACATCAAGCTAACAGCTGCAACAGATGAGCTTCAGGCTCTCTTTTACACTCTGGTTTCTATCACACAGCTTATAAACCGACGGCCGGTGACAGTCGGCAGTAAAGTATCACACACACACAAACACGCACACTGCACTTGCACTGTAACACTACGTTCCACTGAGTCCTTACATTTCAAACCTTGACAGTAGTACCCGTTCTCTGTTTTCTGTTTTGCTCTCAGTCGTCCCCCCTTTGTTACCAAGGCAACAAAGCTCCCAGTTTATGAAGCCGTCCCTTTAAATTAGGGAGCAGGTGGTGGACGGTGTTGGTTGAAGTTCTCCTTCATTCTTAATTAAATAAAGAGATGATGATATTATAGTCAATGCTTTGCTTTTCTGTTGTCAACACATTTTTTAAAGCCCCCATGTCCCTTTATTACCACAGCTGATTTAAGACGCTTTGCCAATAGCTCTTCTCTCACACACCCTCAGTTTGACTTTGTTTCTCTTTCCTTCTAATCAATTTTACCTTTTCCCTAAACTTCCTCTCCGGCTGTCCTCCTCTCTCTCTAATGCAGACGATTGGCTCATTACAGTTAACCATCTTCGGTGTCCGTTTGCCAAAAACACTTATCTTGCCGCTTAGCCAAACCACAGATCATCAGACCGACAATTACAAACTGTGTTTCCAAGTGGCTCGGCTCCATACAGAGGAGACAATTACAGATTGCGTTTTGAAGAGGCCGGCTGCTAAATGAGCATGCCAGCAAACAGCAGTGGACGAGTGCTGCATTCACACACTCCAACCATCTTCTGGAAATTAGCGCTGCTTTTGCAGATGGTGTTTGGTGGTTGGAGGGCGGTTTCTTCATCCCGCTCTTTTGAGGAAAGAGAGGCTCGGGGAACGCTGAAAAACGTACATCAGAGTATATCTTTGAAAGTGCCTGCACCTCCCCCTGTCGCTGTCTCTCTCCGGCAGCCTATACTGCTGAGAAATCTTGAGATCTTACATAACCACATTCAAAGACAGAGGGAGGGAGAGGGGACAGAGAGGGCAGCACGGGCAGAAAAGTGCACACAAAGGAATAACAGCAAAGAAAATGGAGAGGGAGATCACCGGTTAAAGAACAGTAGATCTGTGTACAGATATATGTATAATTAATTACAAAATACAACATTTATTGAAGTCATAAACAGCCCATACAGCACCGTGTGCTTGTATTTTTTAAGTGTATGCAAATCCCTTGGGTCAGGTCGGCCAATCTTGTGTGCCCTATCTGTGTCGAGGACCATGAAAATGATGTAGACCCGCAGAGTTTTCCATTCAAATAAGCTCTTGTCCTCTATTCAAATAACCTCAGCCAACCTCCAGTTGACATGATTCCCACCACCTGTGCCCTCCCTCCTCACATGTACCCTCTCCTGCCTGTGCATACAGCACGTCTGCGTGATCGTGATTTTACTGTGTGGTTTGTGCTGCTCTGGATTTGTATTTTTTGCCTGTGAACTCTGTCACCTTGTTCCTCTCTGATCTGCGAATGTTCTGTGTTGAATAACAACTGTGAGATGTTTCGCTCAGGCAGAAGCGCTCTTAAAGTCTTCTTTATCTCGATCTGACTCTCTCAGGTTCATCCTCAGGATTTTTTTTAACATACATACCTGTCAGGCTTAAGTGTGCATTCCTGTCTGTCTTTAAACAGTAAGAGTGCAGGAATGTCCGGCAGACAGGGACAGAGGAAGATGGGAATCATCATCATATTAAATAACTACAGCCGTGGACAGGAAATGAAACTCTCTTGTTCTTTCTCCTCTCTCTATCACTCTTCTATCTGCCACTGTCTACATAGTCCCTTCTGAAAAACAAGATGACCACAGAGGTCACAATGTGTGTTTGACCCCACAATACAAGTGTTGGTTCAAATTAACATCAAGTATGTGTCCAGTTTGTCCTGAGGGTGGCATTAGAGGGCAGGGTTTATTTTTGAGCACATACTGAGTCAGTATCATAGCAGTCTGCATACTGAAGTGTAAATTTTGACTTGATGGTGTGGTTGAGTCAGCAGATCCAAAAACATCAACCATAAATATCATGAAAAGAATGAAAGCTCACTAAATCACTGATCATTTAGTCTAATGACTTTTTTCTATGTATAAAAATAGCTTGTTGTCTAACTAACGGTTCAAACCACAAAGATATTATGGGCATGATATGATTTAAATGTTTCAGCCTAAATAAATGGATGAAGTTTCATGTCTGGTCCAAAGTGCTGGTCAACTTGAGTTTTGACCTGGTGGTGGCACTAGTGGAAAGACCAGGAGGTCAGCAGTGTCCAGATTGCATGGCAGTCTAACGAGTTAAACATCATCTCACTCAGAATCAAAAACAGAGGGACAAAAAATCAACGAGAATCACATCAGTAGTAAAATATAACATTCACTTTGTATATGAACATATGGCCAGTGCATATTATATGTACAGTATCTGTTTCTTTAAATATATCATGGTAACGCGCGTGACGTGTGATGATCCTGACTGAGGGGTTTATGTACAGCGTGTCCTTGATTTTGCATCTTTGCACTTCTGTGCCAACTTGGCCGCTCCTAAGCCGTACAGCGTCGACGTCTGTTATATGAAGCATATTTAGATATTTTCTTGGCAGCATGAGCTCATTCTGGCACCACCTTCTACTTGATAAGACATTAGAAAGTCAAGTCTGTCAGGGCATTTACTTGTGCATAAAGGGTATTCAGAGCACCAATGACATTATTAATGTACTAATGAACAGCATTGCACGTCTTTATTTGACTTGAAAGTTCATGCTGTCCCATTAGTCTGTAGATATTTTCTTTACACGTGGGAGTACTGTGTACAGCAAGCATGCGAACGACTTAAAGGTCCACATCAGACCTTAATGTGAATTGTTTTTGTTTCTAGCATTATTACTGTTCAGCACTGACTGTTAAGTAGTGTGCATTTTATTCCACCACAGTAATTTTCTTGCTACATTAAATGAACGTTGGATAGTGTATTACCCACAGTGTTTAACTTGAAACATCATGTTTGGGTCTGAATCTTTACTTTCAGGGTCGTGCATTAAATAATGTATGCTGTGAAGATGCTGTGCTTCTTCTTCTTTCTCCTGTAATGTAAACACATTACATAAAGTCCATACATACACGTTTGCCGCTGCTAACACAGTGAGTCATGTAAAAGAAACGAAGAAAATTCCAGGCAGCCCTTGTGAAATAAGTCTCTTTAATTGAAGAGGTTCTCCAAGAGAGTAGTAACATCAAGTAGGCTGTCTCTGCTAATGAGCCTTTCCTGATCGAACCCACATTTGCCCGGCCGATAGAGGTATACGGAGCTTTAATTAACCCAAGAACGACAATGTCGAACTACATCCTGTTTCTAGACATTTATTATTGATTTATTTTGATGTGTTTGGTAGGTATGTTGTAGAGGTTCCAGCTTCACCAGGTTTCTACTTGAGGATGATTAATTTGGCTCGGTGTGCATTGGTATACTGACCATAGTATACACAGTTTAAAACCTCTCATTGGCAGTCGAGTGTGCATATCACTCCATAAATCCTGTTCCACTTGAATGTGCATGATGGTTTCAGAAGAGTCCCAGTGTTCCTCCCGAGCTCCATGGTGTAATTATAAAGAACAGAAGAGAATGTGATCCACAAACCTCCAGGCAGAGCCAATGATGTGTAAATTTTCTTTCTCGAATGAACATCTGAAAAGCGGGCAGAGTGCTTTCAAAACATGTAAGAACTTGATTTCAATTTCATCTCACTTACTAAAATCGTCCAACTGTAGCAAAATGTGAAAATTAGACGGGAGGCGTCGTGAAAATGTTCTCTCGTTTCTTGCTTCCCCTTTTTGCACTTTTGTCTCATCAGCTTGAAGGAAATGTAATTGAACAGTGAGCTTTACCTGGATTTAGGGCTGTGGTGGTATAGATTTTTTCTTCCTGCGATGTAGCTGTGCAGGTTACAGTTTGTCAGTTAATGAACGTCTCAAGACCAAGAAAAGTCTCATCTGTCATTTCTTAACTGCTGGTAAAGTGAAGAAACGGTCAGGAAGTTGAATGTTACTGTTGTCCGATTATCGTTGTATCCCTTTCAGAAGTTTTGTAATGCAGCCCCAACTTTTTGACTGAACGTCTTCTCTGATCATTTTTTCCCCCCATTTCTGTTACTGCTGTTACTGTAACTATTAGCTGTCCACGATCAATCCCATGATCTCTTGGGTTAAGTCTGTCTACCAATCAGAGGCTGTGTCAGTCAATCACAGGTAGAGTCTGGTCTTCATGGGATGGCTGTGCTATGGCAGATCTCAAACTTGTTGTAAATAACATGAGATTGACTGATGTCGGTAATGAGTCCTAGCTGGATGGCAGTGCTTTAAAACCAACCTGACATGTAATCTGTGTTAACCTGTGTGTCTACGTGCGTACACGTGCAGATGTTTGAGGTGTGTGTGTATTAGGCTGTCCACGTGTGCCCTTTCACTTGACAGGCACTCTGGACTCCATTTATACAGGTGTGTGCCTGCGCTCCAGGACTGACATGTAATCTCCTAATAGCAGTGTGTGTGACGTGAGCAGAGTGGGGTGAACGAGACATCCAGCCGACTATGCTGTATGTATTTGACACCGCCGTGTCATACAGTGTCACTGGTGGAGACAGCTCGTGAGGCACTCACGCACCATCCTGTGTGGTCACAGTTGCACCCTTTTGTGCACGTGTGTCTACTTTATGTGTGATTTTATGAACTTGTCAATCAATTTAAACGATCATCAAGAAGAAGCAACATGATAGTCCAACCAAAATTTGATATTTCAGTATTGGACAGTAATCTGTTGGCCAGTATTTCTTTTGTTAAACGAACACGTAACATTGAACACAATCGATAATGACTCTTACAGTTGACTAGTTAGTGCTCTCTATTGACAAACTATGTAACACAGATAGACAACCTCATGCTGAACTGTTTTGGCCTTTCTAAAAATGTACATATATTGATATATCTGTGATAGGCTTACTCAGCTAACAAATCAGCCAAAGTGATATCAGTCTAACTCTAAGGTACTTAGATTGTATGTCCAAAATCACAACCACTTGTTTTGTGTCTCTTTGTGGTCCGTCCATACAAGAGTCCGGATAGAGACAAGGCAGTTAGATACAATATAGAACGTGGAACGTGATCCATCAGCCTCTGTGTCCACTTTATTGCCTAAATACCTGAACCGTGACATCTGGGTCTGAACTGAATTGTTGTTGGATGCAGTTCCAAGTGCAGTTCTTTTATATTTAGTGATCATGTCAAAACTAACGCTAATAACCAACAAACAACCCTAATGTATTTAGATTTTTTGATTTGATGATCTGCAGTCTGATATTGTTTAATTCCAAACACATGCAATCCCTAACCAGGCTCAGTGTTGTGTTAGAGTTTGTCTGAACCGAGGCGAGGCTGCGGTATGGGTAAGGTTCTGCTCTGAACTTTGGACCGCCTGATTACACTTCATCTCCTCATGTCTCCCGTTATTGAGGTATGTTGATCAAGCGTGAGGGTTAATGTAAAACCTCAATCTCTGATCAGTCACCTGATCTCTCCTTCCCTCTATTACTTGAGTTTCTTATTTCTCCATCGCATCAATAGAAGAGGGTATGGAGGACAAGACATACTGAAGGCTCAGGAAGAGAGTGCTGTTGATTGGAAACAAGCTTCTCTGATTAACTTTGCACTAACACTAAGTGGTATGGAGGGGAAATGGAGGGATATTAGATTGATCCTGGCAAATTCTTGTTAAATCTAATTATTCGCTTTTTTTTTTGTCTTGTCAGAAAATTAATAACAAAACAATTTATCTTCATGGCATTAGTATGTATCGCTCAGTGTTCACTCCCAGAAACAAATACCTATTTGATATTCAGTGGTCACACTGCAGTTCAAAAGGTGTTATTGCTTTCATCACAGCCTCACCTGCAGCTGAAATATTGAAACCTTCTTCCACTCCTGTTTATTCTTTCATTTTCATCATTTCAGCCCCACTAAGCTATCTTGGATTTTCCAAAAATGAAAGGTAAAATCATCACTTCATCTTCAGGCATACTGTAGTGCATTACCGCTCACAGGTTTTGGCCAATCCAGTCATCCACCTTAAGATTTCCAGGCCAGGATAAGCACCACAGAAGAAACAGAAACCATGAGTCCACTCAACCATGAACACACTTCATCCTTTATCCAGGGCAGGTGCCCTCTGGGATGGACAGCTGGTTTAATGGATCCCTATGGTCAGTCCAGAGCTTTGTCAACTTGCCAACCACCCTGCTTCCATCGGCCCTGCCACATCGATCATATCTACAGCTTGACCACCATTATTTTATATTTCCTTACCGACAGGAGGCAGAATTATTCATTCGGGGTATCATATGGAACAGAAATATATACGCATACATGTTTGATACATAGCTTAAAGCATACACACATACTGTACAGACTCACACACCACAACAGTGTATTACAGTCCAGCCACCACTTTACAGAACAAACACACAGCTCTCCAGTTGGCTATTTGTCTCTATTACAGGTGAGGGAGGCTGATGAATTGTTGTCCGGCGTAGTTTGTCCTTCCACTGCTTCTCTTCCCTTCCCCAATCTAGAAAAAGGTACAGGGGTCAGCCACATGGCATTTGTGTGTGCGTGTGCTTGTGTGTGTTATCAGTTTTGAAAGATGGAGTAATGTTACATCACTTATCAGAGGACAGCTGGTGGCCAAGATCAGAGGGATAGAGGGGGGGGGTTGCAACGCCAATATTAAGTCTGTGTGACATTCACACACACAGGCAAATATGCCACATGCACACAAGTGTACACACACACACACGCACACCCACCAATTTATTTTTCCATTCTGTCACCCATCTCCTGCCCAGCCCGTCAGAACAACACACCTGTATGAGCTCAGAGCTGTGGTGTAGTATAGCCGGCTCATTTCTCGTATCTCGGTTTCTGAAGATCATCATCACAGCAGGCCTGTGTGTGTGTGTGTGTGTGTGTGTAGCTGCATTTGCCACTATGTATATTACCTTGAAAGAATATGAGGGAAAAAGTTGCTGTGCCCTGCCACCTAGTGGATCTCTAGCATTCAGGAAGATTTCAACCTGTACTAAAGAGTACTAAAAACCTGATGACATGATTCCCACCTCATGTCTCATTCACCGCATTAACACGCTCTACTGTAATGCACTGTTCTTGAGCGTTAATCAATTACAATAATTACTAGAACCAATAACAACAATAGTTAGTTAAGCAAAGCTGAACCGTGTGAGTATAATTTGTTTACCTCGACTTAAACGATGTGTCTTTTGCCTCCATGGTGATTATTATATATGTAATTAATGATCCCAGTGCATTCTGGGTGAGCGTGCATGCAGCAGTAGCTGACTGCCTCGTTCTGTCCTCAAACAGTTGATCTCAGAAAGCTCTCAAGGTAATGGGGCAGCACTCAGGATGCAGCAGAGATTCCCCTGCGAGAATGACTCACGGCGGAGTTGGTTGGGGCTTGTTGATGTGACTAATGACACTGGAGTCATTACTTCTTCACATCCAAGGGGACGCTCCCTTTTCTCATTTCCAGGGGAGCTGGAAGTCATAATTGCCTATAAAGTAGCATCCGTGCAGCTGGCAGGAATTCAGGGTTTTTATTGTGGCATTTTCATCAACTTTTATGGACAGTAACAGTTTCTTATCCTCAATGTGGGTAAAGGGCAGGGCAACTTGTCTTTTCCTTCAGTTGCCATTGAATGTACAGTGTGCAGTATGTCCATCAACTCATGATACGCTTCCTGCATGAGGAAAATGTTTATTTGCTGCAGATCTTCATCTCAGAGCAGAGGGTTTCCAGTAGAAATGGCTTTGTTCAGTGGGTGTAATTGGAAAAACAGAAGACTACTGAGTCTTTCGAACTTTCCAGTGTTTTCTTCAGTATCAGCATCATCGCATCAGAAACGTGAAAACCACAAACAGCCAATCACAGTTTTGGTCCCCACACTGTGTCTCTGTAGCTGATTCAGTCACCCTGATGTGTAGGTACAGGTTTGAGAGGGCGTCACATGTGGTGTGAACGTGGCCCAGAGCTTGTGATGCTCATCCATTGTCATTAATAGTTAATTCCACTACATGCAGTACATTTTCTTTGTGATGAATGACACTTTCAGGCAATTATGCAAGTGCGTTTGTCAGCTTGGGCTGAGTGTTTTGGATTTAAGCGGGGTTCCTTTGGCTCTGATTATGGCCAGGAACATAACAAGCGTTGCCAGTTGGCCTGCAGCCAGCCGGCCTGTAGAACATTTAAAGCCGTCTCAGTGGATCTGTGGATATGAAGATCTGCAACTTGTCCTCTTTTAGTTTTTTTATCTCATTTTTTTCTGCCAAGGAGTGATGGAGCGGAGGAGAGTTTGTCTGTGAATGAGGCTCTCCTCCTCTTCCATTCCCCGCTGTCACATTGTCGTGTGTGTGCGTGTGTGTGTGTGTGTGATACAGAACAGAGCAGCTGAGAGGAAACACAGCTCACATCCTCATCCTCTTACATCTCTGCAGCTCTCACTCTGTCTGTGATGGACAGTAACCATGAGCTAATGGTTTTCAGATGTGATCCATCCTGATGGAAACACAGACGTGTTCTGTGCCAGCGCTCTCACAGCAATTAAACAAAACCACATTGTTTGCGAATCTGAACAGCTGTGGTTTACGTACATGACACTCTTTGACAACAACTCAAAAACTAATAAGAACTGGACATTTTTACTGCTCTGACAAGCTGCTGTACCCCTTTTTTAACCTACTTTCATACTACTGTAAATTTGCTGTTGTTGCTGTCTGTAAGTGTGCAGAGACCACTGTTGTCCACTAGGAGGAGTGTCTGTACGGAGGGAGTGAATAATAGTGTTTTGGTGCTTTGAATTTCTGTCATATGCTAAAACGTTTCAACTTCTCCATTAGCATTTAGTAACATGATGAGAAGTCAAGATGTGCTGATGAACAATGATGCTTCATGTCAGGTCACTCTATCCTGTGTGTGAACAAACTTAAAATAATATAACGGTATTGGTGTCTTGTTGACGGTGTGGTCCATGCCAGTGAAAGACATTTTTAGAATAGAATAGACACTTTTATTGATCTCTTGAGGGGAAATTCTTTATTTAAGTTATTTCACATGCATTTTTATCTGAAATACAATCACACACACACACACACATAAGGGGCTTATGGACTTGCAAATGTGGAGTGATGGTGGAATGACGGGCAGCCACACAGAGCACCGCCCAGGGAACAGATTGGGGTTCGGTGCCTTGCCCAAGGGCACTTGGCAGTGCCCAGGAGGTGAACTGGCACCTCTCCAGTTAGCGTCCACACTCCAGTATACTGGACTACAAACCGGCCACCCTCTGGTTCCCAAAGATTAAAAAATAAATGCATGTTTCTAGAAAGACATATAAGAATATATAATGATAGATACATGCTGTGATAAACATTCTTATACTCATATATAGAGCAAATACACAGCTCTGAGATATCGCTTGACTTCATGGTTATCTCTAAGCACACCGCTCTGATCCCTTCACCTCAGTAGAGGAGTGAGGAGCTGGTTGATTGAACACTAATCTTTTTTTTTTTTCCTTTAATCCACTTGTTCTGCAGCAGAGATTATGATACTAATTTCTAATCCAGCACAGTGCAGGATGCTGTGTGACAGAGTGGAAATAGAGCTGTAGACTCACCTGTTTATGTTCAGGTTGGAAAGGTTAAGAGGAGAAGAGAAATGCTTAAAAGCCTCTTGACCTTCTTGTGTGTTTTGTCAGCAGAGGAATTGCTCAGCCTCGGTGTTAAACATGCTCTGACATCAGGTTAGTTGGGAGCAGCCGGATTCTTGTTTACTGTTCGGCAATCCTCTCTGAAGAAAGATGTTCCTGTACATCTAATCCTTCCCTCCTCGTCCCTCTAAACCCACTAAGTAACAATGCAGCCTGTCTGACTGGACTGATAAACCATCTATAGATCATTCATTTCTTCTTTTTCTTAATGTGTCTCCCTTTCATCTGTCTTTCTTCTCTTTGTCTTCACTTCTTTCCTTATTTCAAACCTGCTTTACTTCCTTTCCCCACTCTTTTCTCTCTCCGTTTTACCACTTCAGTAGCAGCTTGTGATGATCCGCATGAACTGTGGTGTGGTTTAAGTGCAGCACTTTGACCCAGAATAGCCTTTACCTTGTAAGGACCAGTAGTTCAGTCATTTCTTTAATCCGTGCGTGCTTTTGAGGATCGTGTGAGAGCACTTTATCTGTCTGTGAGCTTCAGCTTCTCAAATCTGAGCAGTCCTTTTAAATCTGAAGTTCAATGCACTGCTGTCTGATCACTGGACCATCCCTGGTGGACCATGAGCAGTGTGCACTCTGTGCTTTTTTTGGATGTGTTTTAATGTATTGTAATAATCTCCCAGAGCTTTGTAAATCAGCAACGCTGAATCAGATTATCAGATGGTACACGCTGAATTGGAATCCATCCAGGAGGAGCATTTAGATGAAATGGCATTTGCCCTCTTAACCTCAGAGCTCAATTTATTTCAGATGCTCTCAGAGGAAATCTTGTGCGGCAGATAGAGACGGTACGATGTTCGACAACAAAATCGGTCTGATGTGCCTGAAATATGTAGGCTTAATACTGGATATTCACCACTCAGGACACATGCTCGGATAAACCCACTTATGTGTGCATGTGCCTACAGTAGAACACACTGTACAACGCACTCATGCATTGATGCATGCAGCGCATTGATGCATGCATGATTATTGTACATCATATGTGTATTTAGAGGAAACACACACTTGCATTATACACACACACACACTTAGAGAAGTGAAAGCCGAGTGAGTGTTCCAGATTCATCCGAAGAATTGACAATACTTTGTCTTATCGTGTATTAGACTTAAAACAATGAGCTGAAGTTAAATCCTCTTGTGTTGACATTTAATCCCGCTGTGTCGTGTGTGTGTGTGTGTGTGTGTGCACATGCACGTGTGTGTTTGCACAAATCGCATCTGTCAGCCACAAAACACACATCTGTGTCCTGTGTCTAAACAGAAACGCGCACACACACACTCACAGCTCACTGCCTTTATAGTTTGGTTTGGGAGACTGCAGATAAAGAAAGAGTTGCTGGTTCAGTGTCTGGAACCGACAGCCCGCAGAGGTATCAAAGTAATTCTGAGGCGTTGTCTTCCACCAGTACATGTGCACCAGTTCCAAGAATCCAATAATCTACCTAGCATCATGGGATGTTAAATGAAAGCCGTCTAGAGGGAGGACTAGTGCTGGAAATCTGTCTCTGAATACTGTTCATGTGACAGGAATTAGAATCAGTGTGTGCAAACCATTAATCCAATTCAATCTGTTGACAAATTAATATGAGATATTTTATTATATCAAGTGTTTCACTGAAACCAGTCTCACTTCTCTTTGTGACAGAATCATGTCAAACAGACTTCATCTTCAAACATGTCTCCTGTCTGGACAGGTGGCTGCAGGACTGTGTTAAAGCAGCTTTAAGCGTGATGCAGCAACACCTTAAGTGATTAAACAGGCTGCAAATGCAATGTCACAGCTGTTAATGAAAGCATGACATGACCCAATAGCTTATGAATGGAACATGAGACCGGGCATCTACCTACAGTACACATGTGCGCATAAGCATGCAAACGCACAGACATACATCCACATATGCACACATGCGTTGCTAGATATGGCCAGATGGTGTAATCCTTCAGTTTTCTGTGTGTTTCATATTTTCCCCCTCCTGTGTTGGGATTATGCTGTTGTCCAATCGGATTTGGGCCCACTCTCCAGCGATGATGTGACATGAATGACAGGCGGGTGGGTGGGTGTTTGAGGCAGGCATGCAGTAGACACACTGTACGTTGGGTCGCACGCTCCACCAAGTCAAAACCACTTTGGCTGCTGTTCGTAGAGCCGGTCACTGACCATCACTGTGCAGGTAAGAGACGGGTCGAACCAGAGCCAGGTACGCTGGGAAACATGAGAGGAACTGTTTAACAGTAAAGGACCACTTTAGGCAGTGACCATGGCACTCATGTTTGGAGGAAACTAATGTCTGCACGAGGATTACAGTGCCAAACTGAATCGGATTGTTAAATTCTCAGAAAGCTGATGCACAGTGTGAGCCATTTCACTGTTTAGTGTTAAATGTTATTTTTTGGGTCAATGGGAGACGAGGAGTTTGGTGTTCTAGGCGGCAGATTAAATTAGATTTAGATGATGTGTAACATGACAGTATGGCTGCAGGATATTAGTCATTTAATTGCTGTTTGTTCATTTTTGTGTCACTGAGATGAAGCTCTATTTAGACATGCAGTAAAATAATAAAACCTTCCACACGGGACAAAACCATTTTAGTTCGTCATGGAAATGACCTGCATCTACATGTTGACTTAGTTTTGTAGCTGATGTGTTTACTTGCAGCTAATTGTTGTTTACTTCTTCTAAACCTACTTTGAATGTAATTCATTTGTCATTCCGTGAATTTAAGTATCCATTATACCTTGAGCTGGATATAAACTTGTAAGCCGTCCATTTTTCCTGAACGTTTTCGGAATGCTTCCAGATAATCCTCCACTTTGGGGTCTTCTCAAGTTGTCTCTCAGTAGCTGTATTGATTTTGCTGTTTGATTCCTTTTCAGTGTTTCAAATTAGGATGAAAGTGTCTTTTTTTCATGTCTCAGTGTGTATTTTGATGCCTTGAAGGTTCAAATTCCACGTGTCACAACCAGAACAGCAGCTTATGTTTGCTAGGATGTACCGTGTATCCAGGCCTGTAGACCTGGTAGAAAACTCTCGTCATAAACTACTATCATATGTCGTCTAATTTCACGCTTACTTAGCTGTTTTATCATGTGGCAGATTAGCGAACGTGGCCGGCCTCACATGCAAGAGAGTGTGTGAGCTGATTAAACACAGATGCACATTTAATAAGGAGAGAGAATTAGAAAGTGTGTGTGGAAAAGTGGGTGTGTGTAATTAGTGTATATATGTTCACATTCACAGTGCGATGTGTGCATCTCTGACTGCTCATAATGCACATAACACGGTACATGTGTGTTTCCACACATATATTATGAATTGTCACTAAAACAGTGATTGGACTTGTTTTGTATATAAAAACATATTTTACTGTTACCTCAAATGACTTCACCTGTTTAACTGAAGGTTTTAATCTCAGGATTACTCTCAGAGGTCCTGTCTGAGCTTGATCTTCTTCTCTTCCCACGCAGGCCACTGCTTCCTGTGTATGGTGGATGTGGTGCCAGTGAAGAACGAGGATGGCGTGGTGATCATGTTCATCCTCAACTTCGAGGTCATGTCGGACGAGGCACTGCAAGACCACAAAGAGGAGCTCAACCACCGCCTGCCCACCTGGCTTGTCACTGGTAGCTACTGACTGACGTTATTTTTCTTTGTTTGTTGTCTGGTGTTCTTTGCTACTCAGACTTCCAGGTCATCCTTCCTCATCCCTGTTGTCCTTCACTCACTCTTAAACCATTCAGTATACATATTTTCATTAAAATCAACAGAACAAACAAGTAAATGGCAGTAACCATTAATAAAGAGGTAGTTAAAGTAGAAAAATAGAATTCAAATGCCCCGTAGATTGACACATCTTTTAGAAAAATGTCCAACATGTCTAACTGTTCATTTACATTTCCTTTTTCATAACTGAAGTGGATTTAACAACGTCAGCTAGAAGTGACAGCCATCACTTTAATTCACCCGGATCATTTGTGCATTACATTTTGCACAATAGCCAGGTGCTCATGATATTTGCATTTCATATTATTCCCCTGAAACGTGGCTTTTTGAACGTGCACTTGATGTTCCAGAGCGATCACCAGAGCGGGGAACAGCATGAAGTAGGACACTGATGATATTTGGAAACAAGTCTGTCTGTTAACCAGATTTCTTGTTTTTAACTTTGTGGCTAAAACCTAAATCTAATCAAAGTTACTGTCCCAGATTCCTGCAGTAAATTGTTTTTGCAGCTGTGTTTTAAAAGTCTATTAGACTCTACGTGATCCAGTTGAAATCTCCCTCTCTCCTAGCGTGACCTCCACTGCCTAGAATATCCACATCTCTCTACTTGTTTCTCACTTTGATTCACACGTTCCTGTCAGCTTCCTAAACCAATTCTCCTTCCTGCCACAGTTTCATATTGGAAATCCACCTTTCACTCTGCAGGTGATGATTGATTCTGTTCCACCTTCCTCCCTCCTCTTCCTCCTCCTCCTCCTTCAGGTCGTCCACGAGGCTTCAAGCTGCGTCTTCCACTCCTGCGCTCCTTGTCCAACAGTAAAGCGTCTCTGGACGACGCAGAGGTCGGTCACATTCCCACTGCTACACCCCTGCCGCTGCACCCAGACCACCAGAGTCGAGAGTCCCTAGGCCTGGGAGAGTTCCTGCCCCTTCCCCCTTTACCATCAGACCACCACGAGCAAATCAGTGGAAGCAGGTTGGATTACATTTGATAAGTGTGTGGAGACATACAGAGCTGGACTAGCAGAGGCTTATTTTAAATATTATTTATGTAGAACGTGTCTCGCTCATTCTCATTACATCCTTTTCTGTTTCTCAGGTCAGCTCTACAGAGTTGGCCAGAAGACCGCCAGGAGGACCAGTGCACCCTACTGAGCTCTGACCCCCCTGTACCCCCTCCTCCACCTCCTCCTCCACCACCACAGAGAGGCCACCTGGTGGGTCCCCTCACCCAGTCATCACCCTGTGTAGCGCCTCACCACCGCCTCAGCCTCAACCCGGACGGTTCGGGCTCCAACTGCTCCTTGTCGCACAGCCGCTCGCGGGAGAGCTTCCACAGCATGCGTCGTGCCTCCTCCGTAGACGAGATCGAGGCCATGAGGCCCGACTGGGACCGAAAGAACCGGAGAGCGAGTATCCGGCCGGGCAGCAGCAGCACCGGTGAGGACAGTGGTAGAGGGAAAGACAGATGAGCCTTTGTGTTATATCCCCTTTGATTTTTACCTTAATGTCTGCTCTGTGTGTGTGCAGGTGCAGTAAACAGCAAGTCCAACATACTGAACTCCACATCGGACTCGGACCTCATGCGGTACCGCACCATTTCCAAAATCCCTCAGATCACCCTCAATTTTGTGGATTTCAAACCTGACCCCCTGATCACCCTGCCCAGCGGAGAGATGGACATCATAGCTCCCTGCAAACTCATCGACCGGACCCACCACGTCACAGAGAAAGTCACACAGGTAGGTTCATGTGTCGAGTGTGTGGTGTGCAACGCAGGGAGAGAGGCTGTGCTTGTGTCATTTGTGAGTTGCTGATGCTTTTCTGAATCAGAACTTGACGGTTCAGTACTGGTTATATGTGTGCATGTGCGCATGCACACAAAGAATATTCATGTGCATATGTGCTCTTGGACAGATATGTAACTGAGTTAGCATAATCCACTTAGCTTCTGCCAGCTACCTCCACTCAATGTTATCTGACGAGTCTTCCTGGGGAGATGATGCTTGTAGCACCATCTCAAGTGAGACTGATTGAGCTCTGATGAGATGATGATGGAGGGCGGCGTGGCTGCATTCCAATGACTGATAATTAACTCAGGGAGTGACAGAGAAAGGATGCATGGGACATGTTGTGAAGCACCAAGCCTGCGTTCTTTCCCTCCACAGCCTCCACCTCTCACTGTAGATGCAAAACATGGCAAATATGGTAAACATCAACTCTGATGTTTTCCCTGCATTTTGACACAGATGGGTTGTGTGTTGTCTCTGTGTTCATGTTGAAAGATGATTTGTGTCTGGCCACCAGCCGTGTTTTTTCACCCCATCTGCTTAAAAAGCATTTGTCATAGTAACTCAGTTGAGGAGACACAGAAGAGGCGACCATATGGGACTTGTGGAGAGAAGGATGGTCTGCAGTGACTTCATCATTTTACCAAGGTGCTTGTTCTGTCACACGAAAACCAAACCACATTTAGCAAACAAGTAAATAAGGAACCTCAAGGGAAGTTTTCTTGCCTACTTACACAGAAAGTTGAAAGTTGAACTGAGTATTGGGCCTCATTTCTTCATTAGAGGACGATGTGTTCCAGAGGAGCAGGTTGATTAGGCTCCATCAGTGTTATTCTGCCTCGTTTCAAGTGTCCTGAGAGTCTTTCAAACTCTTTGTTGGATGAGCAGAGAAAATCTAGTGTTGTAGGTGAATGACACTCGCTCTTGTTCACTCTAAACTTAGTCATTGTTTTCTTTTTTTGTTTTGGACTTGCTTACTTTATTCTTTTTGAATATGCACCGTGTGTGTGTATTCAGCAGATATGTCTCAGACTGACTGCATCTCATCAGTCAGCTTCCTGTAGATGAATCTTCTCTTTCTTAAAAGCCCGTATCTGTGGAATTCATGACTGTGATGAACAGCAGGGGAAACAATTATAGTGCCAAGTGTGCCATAAACTTAACAGCTTAGAGCCGCCTGATACAGACGACACCTCACATCAGTGACAGCTTTGTAACAGCCCACTGTAAATCACCTGGTGTTCTTTCATGCCCTATTTTAAAATGAATGATGATGTTGATATTTTTAAATTTCTCTTTCGTCAGAAAGATTGTTGAGACTGACTTTTGGATTTTTAAGTGATGCTGTCCTGTCAGTTATCTTAAGTCTGTGTGATTTATATTTGGAAATACAGTAGAAGATCACCTCCTTTAAAAGCTCATCTGCAGCTATTCATCCTAAAGTCTGAAGTCTCAGTGTCGTTATTGAATTGTTGTTTCAGTGTAGCTGTTTTCATGTCACTATGCCACACCAAACAATACATAGTATGTGTGCATTGTCACAGTGTGATTGTCTATAGTGAGTGTCATGCTTTATTTAAGAGAATATGTTTTCAAGTTCATCTGTTAACCGTCTGAGATCAACTTATTTTGTTTTTATCCAAACTTTAATATGAGCTCAGTGACCCGACATGTCAGCCTGGTTGTTTTCTCACATTTTGAAGCCCGTGTTGAGAGTTAGATGAACAAAGAGCAGTGAAAGATTAAGTTAATCTCTCTGCTAGGACTCTAGTCTGCACGGAATTACTGAAGATGAATATGAGTGATCTCTTCTTTCATATTGGTCGAGCGAGACTCTGAGTAAGAACTGGAACATCAACAGAGAATAATCCAAAGTTGATGATGCAACGCACTATAAACCTAATGCAATCATGCCACACTGTGTGTGAGGTGCAGCTGGCAAGGTCAAAATCTAACCCTGAGTAGATGTGAGTGTGTACGTGTGTGCATATTCATGCATGTGCATTAACTCATACTACATATTCTGGTTATGTTAGAGTGCAGATGGAGGAGACAGCACCAGCTGTGTCTCCAAATGCTATAAACTACTATTTATAGTAGTCTATAGCATTTATCTATAGACCTATCTATATTTAATATATTTATCTATATTTATATTTAAGGAAAAAAACAAAAAACAAAAAGAAAACAAGACGAGCTGCTTTATCACTGCACATATCTGATATCATTTAACATGAAAGCTCTCTTTGTAACATTATATTCCTTTTAAAGTAAGAAACTCACATCAGGGGGCGATGAGGAAAGAAAGGGAAGTGTGGGAGTCATAATAACACCACTACAGCAGGGTGTTTTTGTTTGATGTTAGTCCCTAAAGATCTGGCTCCACATGCCCTCTGACCTTCGTGTGGAGTCCAAAAGTCTGCTGGTTTTCAGTCGACTACAGCAGCTGATTTCAGTGACGGACCTTAAATCTACAACCGAGCCATGTGGTTCAACTCAAAACCTTCTCACTCTTTGATCTGTTGGGTAAAAGCCTGAGAACAACTAATCTGTGGCCATTATGTTATTGTAAGAGCGCATGCAGTGCCTGCTCAGGCCTGAAGATAGCAGCATTGCACCAGGTAGTGCGATGACAGGCCCTCGGCTCCCCCCTCAGAGGAGCAGAGAAGATGTTGAAAGGCAAACAAGGCTGAATAATTTAAGTGTTCCATAAAACATCTGACACCCTGAACAACAGCACATGCAGATTTCCTCTCTCATGTAGAATGGCTCCTGGCACTGTCCCCTTTTTCCTGCTCTGAACATGGTGCTGTGTGCCTCCTGTGTTCACACTGGCTCATTAATGCTGACTTTGTTGCTTGGTCCACAAGTAAAAGGCTGTAATGTAAATGCACCGACTGCTTTTAAATGTTCTTCGTTAACATCGGCACTGCCTGCTCATCAGTTATTTCAACAATCGATGAAAAGCTTTCTTCTTCGGGTCTTGCCTCTCCGTGAGCTTTTTATATAGACTTGAGTGCAGCTGACCTGTGAGTGACACATTACCCAGTCTGAAGTCTGGATGGATGGATAGATGGGGAGGAGTGCCAACAAGAGGAAGGTCTTACTTAGTGTTTGGAGAGGCATGAAGGACTCAGCAGACCACAGAACAGTGTAGAGATAAACTGGGATCATGTCTCATCGCACACTCGGACACACACACGCTCATAGCTGCTCTGACTATAGTCAGGTCCTATAGGGGACACTCGACTAGCTAAGGACTAAGATATACACGACACGCTCGCCCATTGCAACTCTCATATCTCATACAATATTCCTGACACACACCCAGCTCCATACATGGCAGTCCTACACACACATCTACATACACACACAGGAGGGCAAACTCACTTACAACACACTGACGCTGTCTTACACTCAGGCATATATACACACACACACACATTGCCTCTCCTCTCAAGCAGCATATCACATCCAACTTCACAGTGGGATCCAATGGAGCAGTGGATGGCAAACACCGCGCCCAGCAGCAAAGCGGTAGGACCTGTTCCCTTAAAATCTACCTGAGAACGAGTGCAGCTCGTGTTACAAGTTTGACTTTTGGTGAATTGTGTTGATGGTATTTGGAGGCCCGTGCATTGAATCATCTGTACGGGAGACCGCTGATACTGTAATCTCTTTCACATTTTATTCATGGCTTAACATGACGTGTGATTCAGTCTCAAAGTGATCCAGTGGCTGTTTATTTTCAGGAGGTTTTGAAAGGAACAGATGAAATGTAGATTCTTATCTATGTACTTCTTTCTGATTAAAAAAAAGTGTTTGTTTGAGGTGTCAAATGTTTGATTAGTCACAGGGTTACTCAGAAACATGTTTAGTGGTTCAATTAAAGACATCTATAGCGATGTATAGCATTCAGTAATGACTGATCATTGTTGGACTTTATGTGATTAAAATACAGCCTATAATGTGGTTTTATTTTGTCCTTAATCTTGCTTTTACTTTGATTTAATAGTGAAGTAATCACAAAGTATCTAAAAAAAATAAGGTTACACAACAGAATGTGTGTAATCCTCTGGATTATCTTGCGATGACACGTTCTCTGTAAGATTACAGACGCAGCACTGATCAAAAATGAATTATGCTTCAGTCTTCCATATTTCCAGGACTCTTAGATTTGCATTTCCATACTTTTTATTTAAAAAGTTTGTCAGTTAGTCATGATTTATTTTCCTCATGGTCATTGAGCAGCTACTCATGGACTCTGTGAACTGCTCTTGTTTTGCTTTGATGATGAAAATAAGAAGTCAAACTGTCAAGTCCTGTTTTGGCTTTTAGGAACTCTCTTGATCCAATTTGTGATCATGGTCGAGGTCCACTAAACTCGAGCTCCAGTGAACTTTGTGCTACTTTGACAAGATTCAGTTCCAATTAAGCAGTGTATGGAAAGTCCGGAAAATGTTTGGTAATAATCTCCAAAGTGTTTTAGTGGCAAAGAGTTTGAGAGACGACTCAAGTCTAATACTTAATATCCTGGTGGTGAAATTGTGAATGTGGGTGTCAAAAAATTGTCTTAATTAGAATGATTTATTTGGTTAGTTTTTCTAAGCCAGTGCATTCCTCTCCTCTTCCTGCTGAGACCTACACTGGAACAGTTTTCCTCCAGCATATTTCATCAAGACGCCCACGTAAATGTGGGGTGGCTCTGTCTCCAGAGGTAGAGTGGGCAAAATGTAAGTCGCTTTGTCCATTAAGGTGGAAAGTCACAGTAAAAGTGCAGTCCATTTACTGTAAATAATCCCAAACTCTTTTTTATCTGGCTGCTAATCATTCAAAATCATACTTTGTCTCTTAAATTCTGTCACCATGTGAAACTGATGCTATTTTGCGACTTATACTGTATTCTTTAATGAGCCACTTATCAAAGTACACTTGTTATGCCATTATAGGCTTACATTAAGTGGAATGTAGGTTGTGTATATTTCTTTAATGAGCTGCTTTACAGGAAACGGGAGGAGAAGCTCTCTATGGAGAAGGCAGGAGGACCGAGTTTGTGTTTATATATGCGTCCTCATCTCTTCTCTTCTGTGATGTGAACGTACATAAGAAATACATTTGTATGAGCACATAAAACACTTTCACATGTCTCTGCTGTACTGAGACTGCATGCACATACTTGGGCAGTAACGGTGTGCGCTCAAAAAAAACCATTCATTTCATATCATTTCGTGAAGTTTGACTGCAAAAGAACATTACATGGTTCACAACATTTTCTGTGTCCCTTATGTGCCATCTGCGCTGCCCAAACACTACACATTTCATAAGCGGGTATACAGTGGTTGCTGTTGTGGGGATCAACATATTTCAGTAAAGTGATGGCTCCTCAAACTTTGTAGCAACCAGCTGGAAGACTTGTGTTTTAAGAACTAACTTCATTATGCACTGGGGAAAACAGCCACAAACGTATGTTTTGCTAGAAGATTACACAGAGACTTTGATCAGAGTTCAGTTTCCCTGCATGCCACTGCTTCATTCAGGTTGTTAATGTACGGTATAGCAAAGCGGCTCAGCCCACAGCCCCTGTTATTACATTAATTGAATTCCCTGCTAGTCAAAGTCTGATGATACATATTTGCATAGGGTCATGATTATGTATGAGCTCTCTAAATAGTGTATGACGTGAATGATTCAAAAGCAGGTATTTTTAGCAGTGCCACATGTTTTTTGCTGAGAAAGCGCCATGGGGCGGGGGGCTGGGCTCTTATGTGACACTGTGGTTGTTTTGGTGAGAGATGCACCTCTGGCAAAGTCCCTCAGCAGGGCTGTGTTCGTTAAATAGGACACAAATGAGCAGAAATGAGGGAGAGGGAAGAGAGGAGCGTTAGTCAGTCGACCTGGAGGAGAGTACTTTATCCAACCGCGTGGCTGCTTCAGCCTGGGGGTGTTTCAGAGACATCTGAAGGTGTTAATTGTTTAATTTCTTGCTTTTCCTTGTGTCACTGCTTCCAACCTGAATAGCAGAGCAGTATTTGATGTGTTAATAGAAGTTAAAAGAGCTCAGGTTGAATTTTGCAAACACCTCCTCCAGACATGAGTCTGTAGCGAAAGAAGAGAGCATGCTTTAAACCTGTCTGCTTGTTCTTGTCTACACATATTATGCACTTCACTTCATCAGCAAGAGAAATTGCTTGAATGGCAAGAAGACAAAAGAAATGGGATTTATTTTGGCTATTTGCAGTTTGGGCCTGCAGCCATACTCCATACCTCAAGTAACCATTATCCTGTTTGCAGCCCGTGTCTTAAATGGTCTTCTTTTTGCATTCAAATTGCTCTATTCCATTTTAATTTAGAGGATTTTTGTCATTGGGGAGCAGCTTTCAGCATGACAGCATGGTAATATTTTGGTGAGAAATGCACATGTGCGGAGTGCCAGTGCCTGCCTCTGTCAGTTAAATGGGCTGGAATAGAGTAGAGTCTGGGAGCATGTGACGCACTCAACCTGCAGGACTGTAATTTAGCCGCCCGCTCTGTGGCTCTGCCTCAATACCTCAAATTGATTGAATGCTTCCTCTATGTGAGTTCAATGACCCACAAAGAAGGAAAGCATGTTGTCAGTGTATTGAAGCAACGTGTATCTACCAAAAGAGCCCTCTGTCTTCAGCCCTGTTCAAATGGGACTACACAGTGTGTTCTGTAGATCAGAGATGTACATGGTGATGATAATTATGTCCTACATGTTCAATGTCACCTACAGTATGGGATGCTGTAAGCAGTCTTTCACACCAAATGCACATGAGGTGGATTTATTTAACTAGTGTGAACAATCCCATTTGAGGTACTTCATTTTTATTATCTGCTATTTCACTATAGTCTCTGAGATATTTCTGGTCAGGTTTTTCACACTGTCCTGTTAGGATAAGAGAGCAAAGTTAACAATTCTCTCTTCAAATCTTCTGCCTACACTTCCAAATACCACTAGACAGGTGTGGTGGAGGTCAGCATATTTGGGGTCAAAGTTCAGTTTGGCTGCTCAACCTGGTGGAATTGCATCATGTGACCTTAAGTCTGCACGGCTATGGCTGTTGAAGGAGCACACAGCTGCACGATCTATTTAAAACAACGGCCTTACTTTTGGTTATGTTGCACAAGTGACAAACAAACATTTGGTGTAGAACAAGGGTCGGTATGAAATGCTTCAATCTGCTGTTGGATATTACTAGCCTGCATGCAGTAGGAGTTGTATCACATGCTTACTTGCTTAAGATGTAAAGTCATCAGTCAGTGAAGAGAGTTCGATCATGCACGCTGCTGAGCAGAACCACTGTATTGACCCTTCTTCTTAATTTGACTTAACCTAATGAATTCTACCACTTCATTTCATCTGTCTGCCATTTATTTTTCATGTGTGAAATATTCAGAAGAAACAAAGGTGCTTCAAATCCCATCCATTACTGGCATGTCAGTAATGTACAGTTTGTGAGATGAATCCAGTGTGAAGTGAGTAAAACCTGCTGAGCAGGATTGTGATGAATCCACGAATCTGTGATTTAATGCAGGAAGGTCAAAGGTGACTTTGAAAATGTCGTCCCTGTAGAACAAATGTGCTCATTCTCAAGCAGCTAATCTATATCAGACTAATCTATTTTCCCTTCCTGCTGCTGAGAGGCTTCCCATTCAAACAACATTAGAGACATTGATTTGGCCATTTGTAACGCTCTATATAACGTTAGCTGGTTTCAAGTAAATGTAGGTGTGTCTTTGAAATAATGTGATGACACTAGGGCTGCAACTCATGATTATTTTCAGTATTGACGAGTCTGTCCGTCGTTTTCTTGATTAATTGACTCGTTTTTTGGTCCATAAAATGTTGATCAGTGTCCTCAAAAGCCCAAGGTGACATCTACAAATGTCTGTGTGTGTCCACAGCCCAAAGATATTCAGTTTACTGTCACACACAGTCACATTTGAGAAGCTGAAATCAGAGAATATTTTGTGATAATTAAATAAAGTTTGCAGCTTGAACAGTTTTAGTGTAAAGTTTTACAGGCTCTGAGACATTCATAAAGACACAAACAAAGACACAAAGAAAACAGAAGCCTGTTATAATATAATAACATACAATTTCATGTCTTCATGTCTTTACTCTTCACCTATTCATCATCAACCAGATCGTTGTGTGTGTGTGTGTGTGTGTGTGTGTTTGTTTGTGTGTGTGTACCTGCTCAGCAGGGACTGGCTAACTGAATCTGTCCGGCTCAAATTCACACCCAGGCAGGAAGGCTTCTCAATCTGTTTGCAGTCTGATTGAACGCCTTTTAGCACTGCTGGCAGGCTTCCTCTCTGTCTTCATTGCTCTCTCTCTCTCTCTCTCTCTCTCTCTCTCTCTCTCTCTCACACACACACACACACACACACACACACACACACACACACCGAGTGATCAATGGCAGACTTTGAAAGGCAGGTGGCATGACAGTGGAAGTGTGACAGAAGGTTCATTGAGATAGAGAGAGGGAGATAAAAGTTAAAGTGAGACAGGGAAATGGGAAAGGATGGAGAGTGGAGGGAACTAAACCGAAGATAGAACAGAAGAAAGAAAGAAAGGAGCAAAACACTAAAGGAAGAAGAAAAGGAAAGGAAGGAGGGAAGAGTGGAGGAGGAAAGGAAGGCTAGTCAAGGCAGATAGGAACAAAGAGTAGAGAAGACAGAAAAATGGTACTTAGAACAAACAGAGAGGAAAAAGTCGGAGAGACGGGGCAGACAGGCGTGAAGGGGCAGTGAGGACCACATAGAAGTAAAAGTTCAAAGAGCAACAGAAGAAGGATGAGCGCTGCGTTCAAGGCCACACAGTCTGCTCCACACCTTCACTGACTCTGTCCCTCTCCTCATCTCTCCTTGTTTCTCCACAAATATTCTGTCACATCTCTCATCTCTTTCTCTCTCCATGTCTCACACTGCTTCTCATTCCTTCCCTCATTTTCTTTCTCTCCCCCTCAGCCTGTAATTTCTCTTTTCTTTATTTTCTCCACTCTTTCCCCTCCTTCTCTTTGGTCCTCCTCCACTCTCTGTCTGTATGACCCATTTCCTTGGCCCTCGCCCCATTAATCACAGCAGTGCTGTGGGCTCGGCCTGCCTGCCTGGCTGCCCTTCCTCATCATAGCAGGTAATTGAATCAGAGAGGGCTCAAGGTCCCAACAATAAGCAACCATTGATTGGTCTGTCATTTACTCTGCTTACGTATGACCTGGTTGCTTTTTAGACTTGGATGGTTATGGTGTGGATACATGTCTGATAATGGAGCTCTGTCTATATTTACCAGATCAACTCTGTCAGTCTCTCTGACAGGGAAAAAGTGCTTAACAACTTTGCAACAGTGCCGTTCATCAAATACGTTTCCTCGTTGTGTTGCAGCATTATGTTACCCCTCATATTGTATTTGCCTTTGCAGCTTAATAATATATGTGATTTCTCTGAAACAGCGTTGACCTCCTTCAAAAGAGTGCATTACTGTATTTACACCTGCATCCAGTCAGAGCGACAGCTGAACTGAGTTCTAGGATTAAAGTTCCTCCCAAAAAAGAACAGAAGCAGTCCCAGGCTTTCAGTTTTACTTTAACAAACATCATTAGGAGCAGGTAGAGGTGTCAAGAAACATCTAATGCATACCTGGTGTGTCAGCTGATTGCATCAGCAAAGCTAATGATGTCACAGGCCGACACCCATAGCTCTCAGCATCAACTTTAGTTCCTTGAAGCTTTCACAGATCAAAGGTGTACATCTCCTAATAGCACGTGTTTCTTTAAGAATCAGGGTTTAACTTAAAGCTCCAGACTTTTTAGTGATCAGAGCCTCTTTAAATTACTCTGATGGCAGTTTTTAAGTTTTTAAATGAAAAGTCTTGCAGTCTCTGTTGTTTTCAGCCTTGTTTTCAGTATTCAGTGTCGCTGTGTTTTTTATTGTCACCAGTAGGAGTCGCCAAAGTTAGAACTGTACGAAAATCTTAGGCTCATATTGTCCCTGTAAATGCATCTTAGTGAAACATAATTCTGCTGAAATGTTAGTAAATAAATACCTTGGCTCTGATACTAAACTCGTCGCACTTCACACTCTTCAGATGCAGTCAGCTTTATACCTTGCATAATTGATTTTGCTCCTTACCCCACATGGGAGTTGGTCGAATCCAGATTGGGTTAGTGAGGCAGTTAGGGACCCGCCCTGGACCAATCCATCAAAGGATGTGAAGGGGTGGGGCAGGGTGAAGAAATGGGCTCATCTCAGGATGCAGTGGAGTGAACCAGGGAAGGTACCGAGGTGCTCTGTCACTGACACGCACACAAACATGCACACATGCAGCCTGTGACGCTCATCCCCACGGTGTAGCCGGAAGCTTCCATTCTTCTGTGCAATTTGTTCCACTGTGTCTACTGTAACAGCACTGTTATACTGAAGCTGTGTGGATGTGTGTGAATCTGCGGTTGGCTCCACCAGTCAGAAGTGATGTAGCTCTAGCTTGTTGTACATTAATTCATACAGTTCATACACACACGCCTGAACTTTCTAAATCACCCATAAGATCAGCTTTAACACTGTGACGAGGAAATCAATAGCTGCCTCGATCTGTCACTCTCTCTCTCTCTCTCTCTCTCGCTCTCAATTTTCAATTCAATTCACTATGGCTTTATTGGCATGGGAAACATGTTAACATTGTCAAAGCAAGTGTGACATTAACAAAAAGCATAGATAGATGTCTCTCTCTCTCGCTCTCTCTCTCTCACACACACACACACGCACGCACACACGCACTGTGATGCGATTACCTGCAGTGGTGTCAGTACAGCAAGTCCTCTTGAGACTACAGAACCTCTTGAGAGATTATCTTGGTGTCGGCTCCTCTAAGCCACCAGGGAATGGAAACCGAGGCTGCCATTTACACCCAGTCATTATCCATGACCCTGGTCCAGACCTTGAGCCCTGCAGAAATATCATGGTAAATACCAGCAGAGCAGCACTGCAACAAGACATGCTTCAGCCAAATATAGACCCTGTGTAATGCACCCAAAGCAAACAGAAATACTGTACACACAGCTTGACGTAGGGACAGTTTTACAGATTCTCTTGAGCCTACTCTAACTGTTCATTATTGAGTGTTAATTGGTTTGCAGGTTTTTGTTTGTAAAGAGACAAACTGGAAAGAAATCATTAAAAAAAAAAACTCTTTTGAGGCCAAACACTTAGCCCAGCCTCTAATGGATCTGCTCACTGGACAACAGGATGTTAGTCCTGGTGGTGAGACTTTTAATAAACTTTAGTTGCTTTAATGGAGAAAACACTGAAGTACTAATCTTTGCCCACACAGAAACAAAACATCCCAGCTTTTATATTTATTTGTGTGCAGACATAGAAGTGTGTGTGTTTCCCCAGTGTCTGCCCATTGGCTTGTGAGTCGACCATCTGCATATGCAGCTTGCATGGAGATGCTCATGTTCTCAAGGTCTCTCGTTCATTCGTGTATTAATGAATGACTCCATGTACACACACACACAGTAATAATAACCCTATAGTCCTATACCTGATAGATATATATATATATACACACACACACAGAAAAAAAAAACAGGCCTCCCCAGTATGACACAATGAGAAATCACCTCTTATTGTATTCTATTCAGGTTAGTGTATTTCCTGTGTAGAAAACTGCTTAGCACACAACTTCACTAACTGGGAAACAGACCAACCCATGTAGGAATATCTGCGGGGTGGGTTGTCTCATCTCAGTGTGTGTGTATGTGTGTGTGTGTGTGTGGGACTGTGTGTAAAATAGTAGCACCACCTGGCCGGTTCAGTGTGAGTAGATCTGTGTGTCCTACTAAAGCCGGAGGTTGTTCAGTACCTTTACAGGACGTGTCAGCGTCGTAGCAGCATGTCATGTCATGTCATGTCGGTCCTGTCACGAGCTGCTGCAGAGCATCATGGGAGCTGGGATACTGTCCAGAGATTCTCGTCGACCCACCTGCCGAGACTGACTCATTTTCCAAAAGTTAAACTCCACGGGAGACTCTCCTCTGTTCTCTGCTCTTTCATTTACTCCATTTTCTCTCTGCTTCTCTCTCAGTTTATCTTCCTCTGTTATTATTTTTTTATTGCTTTCTGTGTCGGCCTCTCTCTCTTCTCGATTCTCACTCAGCACCTGTTCTGTCCTTATTTTTGGATGTTCTGGTTTTGTTCTTTGAATCTTCTTCTCTGTACATTTTAGTGGTGTTGATCAGCAGGCCTTCATTTAAGCCGGAACAGTTAAGAAGGTGAAGAAATGGTAAGAATGCAGGGAGGGAAAACGCATTGACTGAGACCTAGTAGACAAGTGGGCAGGTCTCCTGGGTAATCTCGGGATAGTGACATTGTAGCTGAATGCTGTCCCGCTGCTTACCAAAAGGATTTGGTGATTACTGTGACAGCTAAGTGACCGCCACTATAAAAAGTGTTGTGCTGAAGCCAAAACTCAATTAAAGAACATAAAAAATCTTGTGTTCTGACATATGTGCACACAGTTTGTGTCACATACAGAAAATATTACACCACATTAAGTTCTTTTTTACTACACTATTGTGTTTAAAACTACACTACAGTGTCCTTCTTTTCACTTGTTTTGGGGAACATGCTCTGTAAGAGGGAAAATATCACAACTGAATCTTTGAATGTTGGGAGCAGTGCCAAGAGGCATAGCTGGACTGCAAAAAGAGGTTTTTGGATTAGCTACAAATAGAAGAATGCTTCATTATTTATGTCCTTTCTCCAGGCTTCTCCTTAACAGACTACTCCTCATCATGTCGGGGAGACTGCATCTTTGTTGGATTTTTAACAATTTTGTTAGAGACAACACAAGCATGAAACAACAGGAAAGCAACAGCAAAGACCAACAGCACCTCAGACAGCTACTCGAGGCTTTTTAGTGTCTGGCACAGTCGAGGTATTTCTGCTTGTGTGCAGTCTGTCAAAGGTCGCAACATAATGGCAAGTTCTGGGATTTTCGCGCGGCAAATACTCAACACTTCAGCTGCATGTGTATATTTGGTACAGTGTCACATTAACACGGCAATCGCACATGCACATATGCTCCAAGTTAACAGAGGCACAGTTACAGACAGGCTTTGGGCCAAAAGACGAGAGACGGAGTGAAAACTAACTGTCACATTACAACAAATTGTAGCTGAGGTGTGTGCGGTTCTTTGTTTAAGCCGAAGGTGACATGTCTTCTGTCCTGTCTAACGGTGTTCCATTGCTTCCGTTAGCCCTCTGGACCCTCGTTAGACCTCCTGCAGTATCAATGATCTGCCATGTGTTTGTTTGTGCGCGTTTGTGTGTATGCATGCTTAAACGCCTGTGAAAGGAAGCGAAAACATCTGAGAATGGAATGTGTGTCGCAGGACTTTATCTGCAAGAGTGTGTGGGTGAGTGTGTGTTGTGTAATCCATTGGGACTTCTTGTCACAGCTGTCACAGTCCAGGCTTATTGGAGCTGTCAGCCACTTCTTGGTGTCTTTGTCTACCTTATTCCAATACCTCACTGTCCACTGGGAATGACTGAGCTAATGTGTATTGGAATAAATGTGAGGAGCTGTATTTTCTCTATGCTTTTCTAGTTTTGATTTCACCTTAGGTGTGCTAAATGTATCTTCTGTTGATTTCAAATGTTCAATTCTCCCTAGTCCTGTAGGAATCTCTCACTTTTCCAAATATTAGATCGCATGAAAGATTTAGAGAGACACTGGGAAAACTGCCCTTGCACCCAAGTTGACATTCTGCTTGACCTCACAAAGTCATTTGATAAACACAACACAGAAGCAGAAATTGCAGAGCAAATACTTCTGGAGCTCACTGTAGTTGCCTGAAATAGTTTTTGCTGCGTTGTCTGTTTCCACAGCGTTAATGACAAACAGAGACAGTTTAAAGAAGATTTGGCATGTTTAATCCTCAGTAGTGTTAGCTTTGACAACTTCAACTAAGTGCATGTCACTCAAATATAGAGCTGCTACAGTAGCAGCTTAAGTGCTGCACTTGTGCCTGAGCTTCCTAATGAAGTCATAGAGATGTTTTTATTTGTTCGTGGCAGTGCTAAAGAATTTGAATGAATTCATTAATCCTCTCTCATTTTATGTCCCGTCAGTACTTTGAATCTAGCTATAAGAGTTCTAAAGTAACAAGCTATGAATATATGCAAGCAGTCAGTGCGCTAACAATATATTGACACAAAAAGACATTTGTATAGTTTACAATCAAGAAGACATGAACTCATCTCATTATAATATGTCATAATTCCCATCAATAGTTGACATACATGTTCATATAAACACCCGAACTCATCTCTCCCTTTTGACTTTGTCCCATTCTCTCTCCATGTAAGCTGTGTTATTATGCGCTAAAGCAGAAAGTTAAACCTCAGGGTGGAGCACTGTACAGCCAATTCTCCAAGGAGAGTTACAGTGTCAATGAATCTCACTGTTACACCTCCATCACGACACTGCTTAGCATGCATAGCCTGTGCTCCCCACTTTATCAGCTTAGTCAGCGGGGACAGGAGAATGAACCCCCTGATTCATTTGGTCATCCCCGCTATCACGCTGTACAAAGGAATGAGATTGTTATTGTTGACAAGACAGGAGAAATATAATCACAGATCAGTGTGCTTATTAGCATACTGTAATAGTGTCCCATGAGCCTACTTACAAACCCTTTGTTTGTCATGGTGGAGGGCCATCCAGGGAAAGGGCAAACATGTGATGAGCAATGTCATGATCATCAGCACTTTTCGCCTGCTTTTTCCCTTCAACATCACTGTGAAATATATCAAACCTGGCTCCACAGGAGTGGACTGTGTTGGATTTGCCACGTGTTAGCACTTTTTTTATTCTCCCATCATCACAATATGTCAGGGACATGTCCAAACAAACAAACACACGCATCACATTCAGAGTACAGGAGAGAAAACAAGTCGCCTCAAATCAAGTGTTTTCCAGGAAAACCCTTTAAACAGAATGCTAGCTAGACAAGACAAGTGCTGGTGAATGGTGGCTGCAGCGTACTGTATACAGTGTGATTTCTATTTATTATGTTATTGTTATTATTTGTTTTATTAGGCGGTCTCTGTGGTCCATGTTTATGATACCTGAAGATATAAAGAAACCTTCACCTTGTGGTTGCTGTGTGATGATTTCCTGATGGCGATTTTGGTGACGATGCATTTCAAATGGCTGTAGAAGCCTTGAATCCACCTGCCACAGTGACTGGTGACACAAAGTGACACCAGTCACCAGTGACACAAAGACCGGAATAAAAGGGACCCGAATAGAGAAGCAGTGTAAACAAAAACAGAGCAATGAGACTGAAAGTACTTTGTTCCACTAGATTGGCTGCGAGATGCAACACTGTGGCATCCTGTGGTATTTCTAAAAGACCACCAATTCACAGTTTAAAAGAGCAAATCCCTCCCACTCCCTCTGTGGGAGTCTCACTCTGTTCTTCACTCTTTCTGTCCCTCTTTCTTCCTCCCTTTTTCCTGCTCGCTCCCTCTGTTTGCCAGTTGTCTTAAAAGGTCATCCCCACCTGGCGCGGCACCCAAAGTGAACTGTCAAATCCCATCTGTCATTGTGTTTGAGAGAAGAGTGTGTGTTTCCGTGTGTGTGTGTATAGCAGACCATTCAGGGCATTTTGTGAGGGTGGTAAATGGATGAATACATTATATTTAAATGGTGAATGCATGTTGAAGGATGTGGTTTACTGCATAATGAATCTACAAGTGCAGAGTGAACATTTGGTTTTGTAGTTTTTAACATCTTAATATAGACTTTAAGTTTGATTTGCCGTAGACTTATTGGTGAATTAGCAATAAGAATAGTCTGTACACATGTCAGTGTACCCTCCCTAGTCTGACTCTAACTGGCTTAACCTGATATTCTTATCCTAATCCGAACCATGCACCCTGCACTAGCCAATCAGAGGCAGAGTAGGGCGGATCATACAGTATGGACACACTGTTTTAGAGTGGTGAAGAAGAGTTGATTTCTGGTAGTGTAACATAAATGTAACTCCCACAGTCTGAGTGGAATATAAACTTAACAGCACATTGGGTCATCCTGACGTTGAATGTTAATTGCGACGTCATCTTGATAAATCTACCTGTTTCTTACCTCGTGTATCACTTTACTGTAAGTCACATACACACACACACACAGTTTGATTCTCACGAATCCAACTACAGCAACCAACTGGGCTACTTTGATGAATAGGAAAGTAGACATTAATAACGGTCCTGTATGCATCTGTGTGTACATGTGCGTGTGTGATTAATTCTCCTGGCCCTGCAACCAGTTTACCTGTATATATGCACATATACACCGTTACACACACAGACTCTTTGTGCTAATGAGCAGGTTGAGTCATCATGTTGTCACTGCCGCAGTAATGAAACATGGAGGTCAGGGGACATAAATAGTTGGTAGTGAATTAGCCACTAGCAATAATTTGTAGAGGCTGACGGTAAAATAATGAGTTGGATGAACCTGCAAGGCAGGGTTAAGGTTATACAGTTGGACTACATTATTAAAGCTGTTGGTTGGACTGTTTGTACCTGTGTGTTTGTGTAATCTCCCTGTCCACACGACAGACACAAACACACACATTCCGTCATTGACCGATCGTGGATCACCGTTCCCATCACTGCTCCGTTTCTAAATATTATCTGTGGTGACATTTATTAGGAGGGATCTTGTGCTATTTAGCCTCTGACACACAATCAGCCCTGACCTTTATATGCTGGCCAACAGATGCATAATGCACAGTCGCTTTTCACCAGCCTTCAACAACTCTTCCTCCTTGTATCAGGATGTCTGCTGATCCTTAAAATGTCCTAAAAGGTCTTATTTTTAAGACCTGGACTGATGACACATCACATCGATCTACAGGATTCAGTGTTACGTATTTAAATATAAAATCAGTTGTCTCGATCAAATCCGTTTTTTCTCCACAGCCAGCCACCTGCTCTGGTCATTAAATCTGATTCCAAAAAGCTTTCAAATGAGCTGTTGTATACACACAGACATGACAAGACAGTGGCACACACCATGCACATGCACACACATAAATCCACTCACACAAAGGTATATTTTATACACTGGCTTATGTAATAGGTAAATGTCATTTTTTTTGACAACTTTCCTGACAAATGTGTGCGATGTTCCCAAGTGAGAAGGTGCCAGCAGACGGACGATTTCCCCCGAAATAACAGAGGTGTCATTCTCTACACCCAGCTTCTGTCTGTCAAACAGGTTTCTTAAACTGGAGCTTGGGACAGTTATGACAGAGACATGGGCACTTTTTTTGTGTGTCTTTAGTGTGTCTACTGTTATTAATCTCTTTAATATGGGATGTAAAATGGTGCATAAAGTAGGATTCAGCATTTTTAAGATTGCATTTTGAATGCTAAAAATGAGATTTGGTTTTTGATATTCTGATACAAACAAAGATCCATCGCCATGGATACTGCTGACCTTCACTGAGCTGATTCCAGCACTATCATCTTACTCTCATGGACAGCTGGTTTGGCCCAAAGCTCTGCACTCAGCTCTCAGAAAAACTCCTACAACTCTGTAATGTGCGCTTGCAGTCCTTGGTCCTTTGCACCTTGCTTATTTTAGCTTCCTGATGGTAGGCTACACACACCCACCAGTCCTTGATTCCCCGACTCCCCTTGGTGTTAGCCTGGCCTTCAACCTCTCTGCCCCATCTCCTCCGATCCCAGCCTGTCTATATTCATCACTCATGTGTGTCCCCTGTTCAATACATGGTCCACATTGCCTTGTCTCACAACCTTCAAGATGTTATGACCACAGGGCTTCATCCCATCAAAACACTTCTGAACTTTTAAAAGCTTTTACGACACCGGACACAAGAATTACCAGACAGAGAAAGTTTAACCCACAGCCAGCTGAGTCACTCCTAACTACTGTATGAAGACATGACGATTTAAGAACAAAATCATTTCTACTGATCTGTTTTATATACATTAAAATGGAAGATTACATGTGGAGTAAGGTGACAGCAGTGTACTGATACCATGGTAAAATCATATCCTGTACATTTGCTTATCCTCTGTAAAAAAAAAAAAAATATATAGGACATAATATTCTATAAAAATTATCAAAGCATTTGTTCAACCAAAAAAAAAGGACTTTTCAGTCCTTTAAGGGTCATCTTAACTGTTGATAATAATAATAATGATTATGTAATACAGTATACCATTATGCTGTGAAACTGAGGCCGTTATCGTACTGTGAAAATATCACACTGTTGCAACCCTCATGTGAAATTCTTCAATTTCTTCTACTGTGATAGCTTAACTTAATTAGCTTTAGGATGTTAGAAAGGCTATGAACAGGAAAGTGTTATGTTCCTAATTACAGTGTGCTTGGCTGACCCCCACTTTGTTTCAAAGGTACACTCTATATCATTCACTGTCCTCTGATTATTGCTCCCATACATGGTCCCCTGTCCCTCATAATGTCCTGTCAGAATGCAGAGATGCTCATTAATTAACTAAACCATCTGTGTGTGTGTGTGTGTGTGTGTGTGTGTGTGTGTGTGTGTGTGTGTGTGCCCCGAGCGTTTCTCGTCTCCTTAAAATAATATACCTCAGTTCCTAGCCTGTGCCTTCTGCTCCTTCACTTTCTAGATTAAAGGTGGTTATTTTCATTGTCCCACCACTTTATTGGATAGTTTTTCATCAAGATTGTCACACAGCTAGAGTTGTGAGTCGGGGAGAGCATGCTCATAGTGTTTAACGGCATCTTAAAAATCGTTTCATCACATGCAGTTCAGGTTAGATTCACCCCTTCATTTGTTTTTTTCCTCCTGTTTCCTTGGCTCCCTTCCTCTTATCTTATCTGATGCTTTGCTGTCTTCTTAGCGTCATTCGTCTTTGGCTTATTTGGGTTTTTTTGATTTGATTTATTTGATCGATTCAGGTTCAGTGCTCCTCTCTGGTCTGTGGGATAGTAGTTTTATTTATGTGGTTTAGTCTCCGTCAGCAGTTTCTCTCTCCCCGTCTCATTAGTCATTGCTGTGTGTGTTTTCTAAACTTTTTCTTTTCTTTCTTTTCCTGGAAAAGTTAGCTTAAAACGTATTTCACAGTGTTTCAAACAGTCCTCCTTCTATTTTTGTGAGCTGCTTTCTAATGTCTGTTATTGGACTCATTCCCAGGAGCTTTGCACAAGGGCACCTCGGCATTACTAATAGAGGGGGGAGCTTTACTCATTTCCTTGCTCACGTCTCCCCAGCCTGTATTTCATGCCGTGCCGTCCTGCTCCAGGCGTTTTCCACGTGCATCACCCTCCTGTACTTCACGTGCCCTGCCCATCGCCTTCAGCCAACCTCTGACCTCTGCCTCCGCTTCCTGTCCCTGCCTGGAGCTTTCTCCTTCACCAACCCATCCTCCTCTTCCTCGTCCTTCCCAGTCCCTCCCTCTATCCCCATCCCCAGAGAAAGCTGATATTCTTCATTCTGGAATCCGTTCGTTATCTCATCCTCCTTTTCTCGTCCCATATCTACCCCCATTTCACCACAGACATCATTAATGAGGGTAGAAGGATTGTTGGGGTTGTCCTTTGCCTGTCCTTGGGGCACAGTGCCTTGTGCGTCACACTCGTGCGTCTGTAAATTCCCCTCCCGTCTGTTGCCGCCTGACGTCTTATACACACCATCAAAGGCAATGAAGGTTTATTTATCTATGGATTTATTTATTTATTTACTTATCTTTGCGGCAGTGATAAAGCCATTGAGTGATGGGGGACAATTTAGGGCCATTGGACGTTTCCCAAGGCTGAGTGAACACCGGACGCCAGCCAGAATACAAAGTTGAGTCAGTGAAAAGAGGGAGTGTGCGTGTGTTTCGACAGGTCAGCCTGCATCGGGTCGTCACTTTCAACGTACCGCCAGGAGACTGATCTATGTTCATACTACAAGTGCCAGGCTCACAGTGGTGCCGAACATGCACCCAACTGCACAAACTTATGCACACATATGTACGCTTGTGCTGCTCAGCTGTGTCATCTAACAATGACTCGATGTGTTCCCCGCTCTGTGGGGTGCTGACGACACTGTCATCAGTCACACTCACACTAAAATATAAGCAAGCTTTAGGAAGGGCACCTAGTATCGCTCCAGAGCGGCCAACGACAGACTGTACCTGCGAGTGTGAATCAAGGTGTTTCTGAAAAAGAGCAAATGAGCTCAACCTGCTCAAGTACACACAACACACATACACACAGGCAGGACATACACATTCATACAAGGACATGTAACTTGGCCATATATAGCACTGATGTCGCAATGTCGTACGTCATATTGAGCATTAGGAGCACCTGGCCCACAGTTGGGGGGCTCTGTAGACACACAGTCACACATGATCTCTCTCACACACACACACACATACACAATGTGGTACTCAAACATGCGTACATGAGACGGAACCTTGGGATGTCACATTCACAGGATACCTTAGAAGATGCATGAGCTGTGACGGGGAGTGTTGTTCTTCACCATCCTACCTGGAGATGTGGCCCCCACAGCAGCACGGGTAGAGGAGGGGATGGGGGTAGGTTAGGGGCAGGTGGCAGTGGCGCCTACCTCAGCAGTACGCAGACATTAAGTGGGACACCGACATGAGAAGTAATGGTGTCATTTGTTATCGGAGATCATCGAGAGAGGGAGGTGTGAGGAAACGAGCGCTGTTCTGTTTTCTCTCACCTGGCATGGTGGCTGGCTCGTGTGTGTGTTTGCCAAATAAAAAAGAAAAAACAGGAGTATCCTTAAACCACCTCATATGAAGCAGCTACAATATTTCTGCTTATTTTTTTGTCTTTTAACGCAACCTGTGTCATAAAGGTTCATTTATCTGTTACCCGTTCCTTCTACTCACTGAACTGGATATATGAGCTGCATCATTCCACTGACATGGTTGTTATCTCACTTCCTGTTTGGTGAGAATTGACAGTACTGTATTGGCCTGTTAAACACAATGTAATTAGATATCTGTTCCTTCCAGTCTGGGCTATCTGCTCCCTATGTTCACGTTTTTGGAGTTTTTAGAGCATTCAGTCTGTGTCCATGTAAAGAACTGAGCTTGTTCTGCTCAACACGGCCTCCTCCCCAATCCACACAGCATCTCATAGCTTGTCCTTGTGGGAGTTACCATTACTCTGCAATACTGTTGTGAAAGCTGTGGACAAGTGACTAAGAACACGGGGAAGGCTGCTGTTATCTCTTTTACAATGGCTGAATGTCGTCCCTCTATAGCAGGGCTGCCCACACTTTTTCAGCCTGAGAGCTACTTATGAAATGACCAAGTCAAATGATCTACCACCTACTTTAAAAATGCAAAATATGAATTTATTCCTAAATATATTGAGAATTATCTTTATAAGTACAATATATGCTGGTGTATCTTGCATTACTGCATAAACCCATATTGCACAATACAACATTTTTTGTCATTACCTTACTCTGATGACTTGCACTGAATGGAATCAACCAGGGATGCGTAGTCCGGACAATAACTGCTGATATTCAGCCTCAAGCAGACTACCAGATGATCATCAGTCATGGTGGAACGGTATTTGGACTTAATGATCTTCATGTGGGAAAAGGCTGACTCACATAAATAAGTAGAGCCAAATAATGCAGTCAAAGAGGTAGCACATTTCCTGATGTTGGGGTACTTGTCCTCTATCAGTAAGTTCCAGAATTGTCCATGAGCTCTGGACTTCTCATCCTCCACTCCAGAAAGGTTCAGGTGAAACAGTGTTGCAATTTTTGATGCGAGTGAAACAACCTCAGCATCTTCCTGAAAAGGGTAGCACATGAATGTGGCGACTGGCTCGAGTAAAGCAAAGTCTTGAAAGCGTTTGTCAAACTCTGACAGACAATTGTCAATTTGCTTTATGAAGTGTGCACTGTCAAACTGCACACATGACTGATCTTGCGTCTCCAGCTCTGACGCTAGGTTCTGGAAGTTTGCCAAATCATGGCGCTGGAGCTTTGAAGAGAGATGTTTCATTTTTCGTTTCAAAGCATTAACTGAGCTGATCATATTGATCACAGTTTTTTCTTTTCCTTGCAGCTCTAGATTAAGGTCATTCAACATGTTGGTCAGATCTGTTAAAAATGCCAAGTCCAGGAGCCACTGACGGTCATTTAGTTGGTTATATTCCGCATGTTCAGCTTCATGGAAAAACTCCTTAATTTCCGGTAAGAGATCTCGAAATCTTTGCAGGAATTTCCCTCGACTTAGCCATCTCATGTCAGTGTGCAGCAACAAGTCAGAGCGGTCGCAGTCAACCTTCTCCAGATGCGCACGGAAGAGCCATCTTTGGAGAGATCTGGCACGAATGGAACAGGCGACCTTTGTTGCTACATCCATTATCTCTTTCATGTTGAGCATTTTTGCGCTTGTTGATGTATAATGCAGTGATAATTGAGGAAGTCCGGGAAAGCATCGTCCTCCCTGCACTTGGCGATGAATCCATCCGAGCGGTTTTTTATATTTTTTACTTTATTTTTATTTTGTATTTGGGTCAGGAGTACCACAGACCAGTCCAGTAAGCCTGCTGTTAACAAGGCACTGCATGCAAAGAAATCTTTTTCTATTCATTTTGTTCTTCCATCCATGCAAAAGTAGTATTCTTCAACCCAAAAGGAAACGAGCGAGGGTTTGTGCTCTTGCTCAGGACGGGGAGAGGCTGTTCTGAGGGATCTTCCACTCTTTGATCACTGACTATCTTCACTGCTGCTGTTTACAGCGTCTTTGATGCTGAGCACATGGACCTACCAATCAACACAACCAACTTCACTACTGACTGTCTGACACTCATATATATAATATATATATATATATGAAGACCTAAAAAAGAAAACCATCCAGAAGCATCCATCTATTGGAATGTCTATCTCCAGACCTTATTCTATCATTGATGAAATCTAATTTAAGGAAGTCTGAAGTTATTTGAGGACAAGATTCCCATTTAATCGATACAAGTTGCGCCTTCTGACACCATAAAGAAAATTGTGCCATAAAACTCTGATGACACTCGGAAATAAATTCTAGTTGAAGTAATTTTCTTTACACAGTCAATTAGGCTGTGGAGTCCTCCCTCTGAATGGTTTAACCTCACAAGGTCCTTCTGAGACATTTGTTTGGAAATCCAATCATTGCAGTAATTAGCAGAGTTTACTGGCCGATATGGAGGCAGGAACATGGTGGATTTCATTTCAGGGAGCCAAATTTAAATTGAATATAAACATCAAAATCATTATAAACCTTTTAGGCAGATTACATTACTCTTTGAAAAGTTTGTGCCACCAGCGGAACAGGTGTCCATCAGTACAGAAACCATTAATATCTGCGATGCTCAGGCCAGGTCGGCCATTAAAGTTTTACTGTACCAAATACTGATGAACATGTGTTTGCATCATATCAAAACACTGCTGTTCCATTGCTTTCAGTGATACTGTGGCACGAACATGGCGAGGGTCACACAGCATGACGTGTGCGGAGCAGGTGTTACTGCACCTGTCCACCCAAACACACGCATGCACACACACCTGTCATCTTGTCCCTTGACATGTGTGCTCATATCACCATAACACAAACATACAGCGATGACAAACAGCTTCCACCGCCACACATACATGCACTTCCTTCCCGACTGCCGCACGCACACACACGTACACGCACACCTGTCTGATGGCTGTCATTGCAGCAGTAGTCACACGTCATTTGTCATGATCCCCCCTCGCAGCCTCCACCCAGGGGGCCATTGACAAGCCAGCAAGGCAGTAACTGATGTGTCCATTGTGTTTGTGTAAATCAACCCCCAGAGCTAATTAAATATGGCTGCCTGGTCCATTGTGTAGGGGAATGGTAGCATAGTAGTAACAACTGGCTGCTGATGACTGCCAGAGAGACACAAAGACAGAGAGAGGGAGAGATTTGCTTCTTTATGCAGACTGTAACATCCCATCCTGGCCTTTGGCAGAGCACACGGGGCTGGTGTTGGTTAGACCAAATGCCAAGCATGAGTCTTTTTTCTTCGTCTGAGGTCAGCTCCCATTTACCAAATGTAACGTACGCCTTGATGCCAGAGCAGCAGGAACACTGAGAGATGAGTTAGGAATATTGAGTAGCACTTTACAAAATGCAGTTGTTGAATTCTGTCTTAAGAAACAAGAGACAGAACAAGAACCCTGCGTAATGGATTCTGAAATGCACAAGCACATTTAAAAAAAATGACTTATGGCCTCAACAGAAGGGCTTGTCGGATGTTTGAAGAGTACCTGGAACTCCCTCTCCCTCACGGCTTCCTAAAGCCGGAATTGGTAGTCAGAGGGGAGTCACACAATTTCTGTCACTTTCTAAAACCGCTCACTTCACGCAGCGATTGGCCAGGTGTCCGGAGGTGAGACAGTCGACTCTCTCTCAAGCTCTCATTCTTTACACCGCTATTTCTATCACCTCTCATATCCAGTACAACCTAAAACAGCATTATGAATGTCTTCTAGTAGAGACATATTCTGCAGATATACACTGAAACTGTAGTGAAAGGTGTATATATTGCTGGTATGATGTACATATGACTAACATAGTCTGTGTTTGCTGAGAGCTGTGCAGCTCACAGATTATTCTCTATTCATGCTGCACATGCAGCCAGTCTCTCCCCTCTCCGTGGGACACGGTTGGACGGCATATCATATAAACTAGTTCTTTCTGAACAAGCCGTTGTCCCATCTGCGAATGTGGGAACAGGCACCCGTCGTTTCAGTGCTCATCTTTATGTGTAATGAGCTTTTAGGGTTGATCATTAACCCTATATACTAAGGGATACCTCTAAAGACTGCTTTGTAAATTTTAAACTGTGTGTTGTTTATGAAGAATGATAACAGCTTGAAGACTGTGTCTACAATATAGCAGTAATATTTTCTTTATAGAAGAATTAGGGCACGTTTTTGGAATGTAAATGACAAGAGCAGGAATGGAAACTGAAGTAGTTGTAGTAGAAAAAGCTTTATTCTCACTCTGGGGAAATGTGCTGAGCTTTCACTATGTTTTCAACAAATCCCAGCTGCAAGCTCCCTCCACTGAGGGCATTCCTACTCCACCGTCCGCCCCTGCACAACAACACAGAAAGCAGATGAGCATTACGTGTTTGGACCAAGGGCTTTGAGGAGGCAATCAAAAGTCTGAGGGCATGGTCACTTCAAATTGAGTGTGAGGGTGTTTGGGATTGGAAGGTACACAGAAAAAAGCCATACTGGTACATACTGTAGTCAACGCTGTGGAAATGTATCTAAAGCTAACACCGGAGGAGAACACACAACACCATATTTATATATTTATTATATACATGTACCAGGAAATGGAAGGTCAGAAAACACAGTACAGCCAAACTGCCCAAAGGCAAACCACAGGCTGCACTAAAGACAGTGTGGAGTTGCATTCTGCTTTGCACATGTTTGTGCTGCTTATCCCCAGACAAATAAAAACCTGCACACACACGCTCAGCTGTGCATGTACTACGCACTCCTTCCAGGTTGACAGGTCCACAAAATTTCAGTAAATAAGCTACTCTGTCGGTCCATGAGAATTTAGTTTACAGGAATTGAAACTTTTCTGCAGTGGTGGCAGAGGATTTAAACCACCAATGTTAACTTCTTCATCGGCTCCACTTGATGAACTTTCTTCTTGATGATAGAAACTCTTCAGAGGTCCATATTTGGTAAGAAATTTGTTTGAACTGTGTTTACCCGAGTGTTTTGCTTTTCTGATAATACTAATATCCTGAATATAATTGCTTCCTGCTGCCTTCAGTCAGTAGATTTATCTTATTAGTTTTTTAGTAAAGTATCAAGGTGCCTCAATGAATGCATCATTGATATGTTTAATTAGAGCTGAAGGCCTATAAGATAACTCCAGGTCATTCAGAGGGCCAAACCATAGCCTGAAGCAGGACAGCTGTGTGTTCAGTAGATTACAAATACATATACAGTTTAAAGTTTTCTGTTCAAACACTGTATAATGACAACACACGTGACACAAACATACACAAAAACACCTCATCTCCTGGCAGAGCAGCATGTTTGAAGGACATCTTGTATAAGTCCTCTCACTTATTTCAAGGTTGATTCAACCGTCGTCGATGTGCCACTGATTTGGCCATCTCAGCTCCCGCACTTTATTCTGATTCTGTCAAGATTGCATTGTGATAAGTAATAAGTCGGCTCTCTGTCTCCGCCCCATGGAAGAGTGATGGTGGAGAGGCATCTGAGCATGCTAATGGAAATGGAGAGCAGGGAGCCGCCATAATCTCAGTGATTAAAGATGAATTTATTCCACTCGGCAACCTGTATGAGAACAAAAGACCCGCAGTCGCCCCGGGTTTGGTGGTGAAGAAGGAAGAGAGAGAAGGAAGGAAGGAGGGAGGGAGAGAGGAGAAGTGCATAATTCAAATGAAGAATTATGTCTGTGAGGCAATTATGACTGGATAGGGGAGAAGGAAATGTAGGGAGCCAATTAATAGTTCCACGGGACTTTAACTGCAGCAAGTTGTGTGTTTGCTGAGAGGAACTATGGAGTGTTGTTCATGAATACACTTTAAATATGATCTAAACTTTATTTTGCAGCATGTCACTTTGTATCTTTGTTATGACTCCTTCATCGTGTTATGCACATTGGTCAACATTCATATACAAACAGTTACTAGCTCCTTTTATGGAGTGTTTCTAAGCAGCCTTTATTACTGCAAATGTCTCCTAAACCAAGCCGGTTCACTGGTATTTATCTGTTTAGCGCCTTGCCTTCATCACTGTTGAATAGCCTGTTGTTTGGATATTAAAGGAATGACACAAACACTGTTGATTTTGTATTATGCGCTCTGTCGACTGCACCAGTACTGGCCTCTGACTGAAACTTAAAAAGAGGACCTGTAGTCATGTGTGATCTGAAAGAACTTGGTCATGTCTATAGTTGGAGATGTTTTGGATGGTGGTTTGAGAAGCGAGTTTCATTTCATCATCTAAATATGGTTTTGTTTACATGGACAAGCAGGCAGGCAGGAATGGGGAAAGAAAATACGAAAATGTGAAACATGTCATGTCACCACAGCTGCAGCTCGGGCTTGTTTTTTTAAGTATGGTGAGTATTCCACGGTCAACATCCTTTCTGTATTTCAGTGTTAAACTTCATACACAAAGACAGCAAGGGTCAAACTTTACCTCATCCATCAAAGCAGCCCCTCTGTGTTGGCATATAGGTCCGCATTGCTGCTGTGTTTATTATTTATGAAGCATCCCAGATGAAAGAGACGTAGAGATTCATTCAGATCGGAGGAAGGATGAGCTGTCAGCCTGGACGGACCAGCAGGGGTGTAATGACGTAAACAACAGGGTTATATGAACTGATGAAGATGACGAGAGCTTAATGCACCGCTTGCACGGCTATGCCATCAATCCATATCCTGATGTTATTTCTGACATGAATTACAGAAATTTCAGTGAAGAAAAACAATGCACCATAACTGTCTATGGTAGTTTGTTACTATGTCAGTTAAGTTAAAAGTGTATGTCTGTTCATATATAACATGCAGTTTCTGAAAATATGCATTTGTGTGAATGAAGGTAAATGGGAGACAGAAGAGGCAGAAAATAAGTACAGAATGTTCCTGCTGTGGATTTCAGCAAGGCCGTGAACACTACTCACATTATTCAGATTTCACTGCAGCCCTCTTGAATCAGCCCAATTCTGAAAGTTGCAGATCTAATCAGCCGCAGCGTTTGTCTCGTAATATATTCTGTAGATTATTTGGCATCAGAAATGTGGAAGCTGATTTTGATTTAGCAAAGAAGACCTTTGGCAGTGTGCTACCCTGCTCTGTTCACGTTGTTTTACCAGGTAAGGTCAGAAATGGAGACAAATGAGGAAAAAAACAACATTACAGAACTTGCATGTGTGTGTGCTTGCGTTTGTAGCATGTGTCCCTGTAACAGCTCCAAGCTAGAAGCTCTGTGGTCCCCATTCATGCAGCGCCAGCAGTCTGTTACCAGGACTTGTCAGAGAGTCTTTTTCTCTCTCACACACACACTGAGCTGTGCCTGAAACAATTTTGGTTTGGTAATGGGATTCATAAAGCGCACTATTCTCAGTGTGATTCATCAAGGAATATTTCCAGGCCATTGCAATTATTATTTTTTTGTTTTTTTCTTTCGGCTGCGTTGTAAAAACGTAATGCACTGCTGTTCACAGAGGTGTGCACGATTGAGTGTCAGAAACAGAGCATGACTTACAAACATCTGTCTACACAAGTATGCACAACCGCTTCCACCCACACAAACTAGGTCAGCAGAAGACGCCATCGTTTGGTATGAATCATAACCTACCATCATGGAAGTAGGCTCACAACAAATCAATATGAAGCATGGCTCGTGCTAAAGACCAGTGACTGGCTGATATGACGCAAGCCAGCCTGTTAACAGGCTATCACCAGCTCAATTGTTTCTCCAACAATGCTTCTGATTGTGTTGATGGTCTGTGTGAGGATAGTTATTACCGTGGTCAAATCTACAATCATATTTTCCATTGAGGATTTTATATTTTCAGGAAACAACTCCCCCTAGATGCGTTTTTTCCTCACAGCATTATTTTAAGAACAGTTTAACACTTCAGAGATGATCTGAAGGGCCCTCCAGAGCTGTGAAGCTTATTCAGTTCACAAAGGAGAAGGTAGTATTTAATCATTTAAGAAATCATTATCCAATCATTTTTAAATCCCTGTAGGGAAATCCTCTTTTCACCCGCTCCCACAAATGAGGTCAGAGGTAGCTCTCAGCCACACAGGAGCCCCAGCAGGGACTCAAAGACACATTGGGAGGGTCGCTGACATGCGGCTTGAACTCGGGAAGATAAGATTTTTCTAACTGCAGATTAAGTCGAGCAGCGTTGTTAATGCTTCAACAAATTTGATGTTCATAATGAATCACTTTTGAGTGACGCTGCTTGAACTATAGCGAAGACTGTGTAAGATCGGGCTGAGAAATCAACCTGAAAAACAAGCGAGACAAAAGACACATAGACTGTGCTTTAGCCGTTTAGTGATTTGACATTTTCTAAGTTGCACAGACATGTTTTTGTTTGAAAGAGAGTGAGAGTGAAAAAGTGAAGCGCAGAGCGGGAGATGAAGAAAGTGACATACAGACCCAAAAAAAAGCTGTGGAAGCAGAATCCTAGTTGAGGGCGTAAAACACACAGACACACGCTAATTCAGCAATATGTTCAGTAATGAGAAGCGAACAGAAGGGGATGAGAGGGTGGAGCAAGAGAGAAAGAGAGAGAGGGATGTTAAGAGTTTGCAAGGGCTGACTGGATGGACGGATGGAAGGAGGTTGGAGTTTTTTCACGCAGGAGAGCAATTAGTACTGACACAGGCTGAGATTTAAAGAGAGGGAGAGGGGATGGAGGGAAAGTAGCAGACAGCAGAAAAAGAAATAAAGGAAATATTTTCTTAAATAAAAGTATTTAAAGTTTTCTCTCTGTAGGTGCCCCCTCTGTCATCATTCTTTTCAGCTTCAATTAACACATCACTCCCTGTGCAACTGTATATAGATTTTTCAGGGACATATCTACCCAAAACTGAAGTTTATCAGTGACATTTTGTATTCTTATTGATATTTTTGGATCCAGCACCCATCCCAGTGAGGCTTAGTGGATGTGCACGCAACTGTTCAACCAATAGTCCATCAAATTCCACAGTCTGATGGCAATCAATACTTTGAATTGCCTGTAAAGAGAAGTGGACCTGGTCCGTCTCCTTGGAAATAAAAATAGACACAGAAAATAATGGACAGACAAAGAATAGAAGTGAAAGAAAGAATCAGAGGAAGGAACATAGATTCAGTATGTATGGTTGGTTACACAAAGAACTATAAAACTCGAGAAGAAGGTATATTAAGACAGGGAAAGACTGACACTTGTATCAGATAAGGAGAGGGAGATGGCAGAAAAGGTGGATTTAGTTTGGAGAGATGAAACAGAGATTGGGCACGAGAATAAGAGATGCAAAAGTCAAAAGAAAGACAAAGAAGCAAATCAACAGAGCAGCAGAGAGATAGAGACATCAGGTGTATTGAACGAGAGAACAAAAAGGAAATCCTGAATAAAGAACGAGTTCAGAGAGAGAGAGAGAGAGAGAGAGAGAGAGAGAGAGAGAGAGAGATCCTGTGTAGAGGAACGGTGAGAGAGCATCAACATAGAAACAGAGAGGGAGGGAGAGAGAGAGAGCTGAGCGGAGGGAAGTCTCAACAGCAGCAGCAGCAGCAGTTTGGCTGAGCGCTCAGTCAGACCGGCTACAGCTGTGGATCTGATGATACGAGCTCTGTTTCTCGACCGGCCCCAAGAGACTGACTGAGACACAGACGGAGGGAGAGAAAGACAGAAAATGAAAAACAAACCAACAGAAAGAGTGAGAAAAACTGAGGAAGAGCACAGCAGAGTGACAGCAGAGTAACAGGAGAGAGGAGAAACTGAGGGGAGGCAGAGGGACCAACCCCAGGAGCCAAAACTCTTTGTTGCTGCCGGAGCATTGGGGTCCGACCAGTGACAGCACGGTCAAGGGGGAGGAGGAGGAGGAGGAGGGCGAGGGTGAGGAGGTGGAGGAGGAAACGACGAGGCCTCGGGGGCACGGTGACGGTGCCGACGGTGCCAACTGTAGTGCCGCCTTCGCCCTTTCCGTCTCTGGGGGAGAGCGGAGGGGGGAGGACGGCCGACGGAGTGGCAGGACGTGTGAGGGCGGATGGCGGGCGGGCGCGGGGTGCCAGCTGGGGGGGGACTGGGGAAGCCCGGTGGGACGTGCCCGTGCCCGTGGGCCGGGGATCCTGGGCCGACCAGGTGAGCGAGATGTCGCTGAGTGGGCGGGACAGCCTCCCCCAGGAGGGGGGGAGGAACGCCAGGGTCCGAAGGGCTGTCCGCATCTCTTCCCTCGTGGCACAGGAGGTGAGTGGAAGAGCGGTGCTTTTGTGTGTGTGTGTGTGTGTGTGTGTTTGGAAGTGAACGTGTGTGTGTATCTGGTTCAGAGGCAGATTAAACAATCAGAAAATGAAAGGAGTGTGAAAAGTAGGAGACGTGTGTGTGACAGGGTAAGCAATCAGTGAAATACATGCGCTGTGTATTATAGATGTGTGTATGAATTTGCTTTCATCAGTGGTCTGAGCTCTGGTACATGTGACCCTTGACCTCATCAGCGTTGGTTGTGTGTAATGTGCTGTACAGTAGATGTCCAGGAGGAATGTGAAGAATATCAGAGATCATCAGCTGTGAGTCGTGTACTCAGATCTGTTCTGCCCAAATCCTTCTGCCTGTGTGTGCCGCTGACACGACACCCACAGTGTGTTATCATACCATCATTGTCATGAACACTGTGTGCTTATCAGTTCACAGGTGGATTATATTGGAGATTAATTAAACAGTCGTTTGGTTGATCAGTAACTAGTCACAGTTTCCTGAAGCCCAACGTGATATTAAATTCCAGATCTTCATCAGCAAGCAGCAAATCTGCACAATTTAGACCAACTGGTGAATTTAACAATTAATCAATTATCGAAATATTTGCTCATTATCTTTCTGTCTATTGACTATTTCATTTATCAACTCTAATGAACAGAAAATGGATTCTTCGCGTGTGCATTGCAGACACTGATGTGCCTGATAATATACATTTAGAATGGCAGAGGATGGACAAAGCAGTGATGTATGTTTTCAGTTAGTCATATCTCTTTTTGTGTGTCGAACATTTATGGCTCTTTTGTCATTTTTCGGTCTCTAATTTTATTGCTGCGCATTGAGGAAACGCTGAGTGTTTAAAGTTTTCATCATTTCCAGCTTCCACACAAGCACACAAAAAGTCTGGCTGGCAGAGAAGTGCTTTCAGGTTTTCAGTGTAGTTGGACGTCTCACCCTTTATGTAATGAGAAAGTGTATCCAAGGTAGATCTTTCCATTTAACGTTCACACTTCAACATGAGCTCCATTTAGTGAGTGCATGCTCCAAGCATCTCGAAAGTGAGAAAGTGACGTCTTGGCAGGGCTGAATGTAAATGGTAAGTACTCATAAATCATAGCTAATTAATTGTGGGAGTGTGTAGAGCAGATAAGGAAAACTTCAGAATGAAGTGATGATGAATATGTTCTTTGAACAGCCATCATGGCATATACACTAGACTTTAGGACCGATGTAGATACATACAAAGAGAATATTTATCATCAGTTAAAATAATAATTCATTCATTTACCTGCAAATGAAACCAACCATAACCAATGACCTCACAGTTTGACATCACCTGACTCCAAACCGACCTTCTCATTTCAACAATGGGCATAATTCAGTCACACTCAGTGGTGACTGTAATGTGACTGTCTCCTGTGTATACGTGTGTGTGTGTGTGTGTGTGTGTGTGTGTGTGTGTGTGTGTGTGTGTGTGTGGCCTCCCTGTGTCCCTGAGTGAGAAGTGTTTCCATTTTGGCCCCATGTCGCCTGTGGAGAGAGACAACACATCTGCACCAAAAAATCTGGGAACATTAGGTCCAAGAGTGCACTGGACCCAGCTCTCCTCTACACTGTTCCATTTCTCCTCTCCTCTCCTCTCCTCTCCTCTCCTCTCCTCTCCTCTCCTCTCCTCTCCTCTCCTCTCCTCTCCTCTCCTCTCCTCTCCTCTCCTCTCCTCTCCTCTCCTCTCCTCTCCTCTCCTCCATCACCCCAGCAGCTGATGTAGATCCAGTCCAGGGCTATACCTGTACTAACAGAACAGTGTGAAGCGGGACGCTCCAATTATAGCAAGGCACATGTGTTCTCTTTTAGTTCCCTTCATTTTGTGTGTGTGTCTGTGTGTGTGAGAAAGAGCAAGAGAGATTGAGGTTAGAACTGGGCTATTGCTGACATTCTTCAAATATTGCCATTTAAGCTCTCTCTCTTTGCCGCTATTTAGAGAGAGACACAGGCAAGAAAGAGGGAGAGAGCGAGGGAGAGGAAAAGAGTGGAAATGAAAGAGGAGAAGAAGGGGAAAGCAGTATGGAAATGTCCATAGTTTATTAATATTTCTCTTTATATAAAATACTGGCAGATGGTGCATTTCTGGACCAGCCTTTTTTTATTTTAAGTTGGTAGTGTTGGTAGAAATGTTGGTTATAGTTTAATAAGCAGCTGGAGAAAAAATGACATAACATTATAAATGCATTGACAATATGTTTTATATGTGTTTCTGTGCATGTGCATTTGTATGTTTGTGTGCTTGTGTGTATTGACCAAATGTGTGTGTGTGTGTGTGTGTGTGTGTGTGCAGGAGCAGATGATATATGTTTACAATGGGATGCTGGTGAGCTCCCATTCATCAATACAAACGACTGTTTACATAAGGCACAAGCTAAGAATTGGTGGATTGTACACTGTGCCCATGTTAGCTCTCATACTCAAACACACACACACAAACACACACACACACAAACACCACACATTAGCCTACATATCTAGTAGCATGGCTTCATGGTAAAACTAGTGGGTTTACTCAAATCGGGCTTTCACACTCATTTTGAATCATTGTTAAAGGGAGAGAGTTCAGTACACGCCACAAGAAGCAGCTTGTGAAACCTGTTGTGTCATGTCTTCAGGGTTCTGGAGGGAGATTTCCTAAGGCTTTACTCACAGAAAGTCTGCATTACAAACTGCAGGTGTGGAGTCTGGAAGAAGTGGGCATTTGAGTTGCTTTTAGAAAATGTTGCATCCAGCATTTTTGGAGCTTGAACAATACTAGAGAGTAAAGAGTCAGGATATCTCAGCCTCTGCTGCTTTGATGTTGATTGTTCTTTTTTTTAAATGGTCTCTTGTAAGTTCCTCAACTCTACTGCACTAAATCACTGGGATGCCCCTTTGAATGTAAAGTGCAGCAGAACGGAAGCTATTGTAGATTATTGTTGCCCAAAAATAATGACTCAGTGGGTGAGTAGTATATGGCAGTTTTATGATAGATTTAAAACACGGTAACTAAATCTGTTCTGTCATCTTTTACAGAACAATATGGCAGCTCTGACAAAGTGCTGTGTTCACTGCTTTTGTTTTAGTCATTTTCTCTGACATGAACAGGTGGACACAGCCAGAAGAAATGAGGGTGAAACCGGTGTAGTATTAACAGCTGAGATAATAATAGTCTGTATTTTTATAACACATTAAACATCTAATAGACAGCACAGCCTGTTTTACTGACTCCAACCAATTTGTCTCTTTTCTAGGAAACGTGTGTGTGTGTGTGTTTGTCACGTTACTTGCCCGAACCTGACCTCATGTGGCTGACAGGGTGTTAACAGTCAACTCAGTATCGTAGAGTGTGTGTGTAGTATGTGTGTGTAGTATGGGTGTGAATTTGTTACAGTGGAAGTACCAGGACTTGTGCCATAGGATTTAAATAAGACACACACAATGTCTTGCAATGCATTGTGGGAACATGTTATGACTGTAGAAGAGTACAGGTGTGTGCGAGTTATATTCACGAGCACATTATATTTTATGGCATACATATTGTAGAGAACCATTTGAAGGACTATTTTTCTTTGAGGCATTCTGTAATATATTTCAGGAAGCGCACGAGTCACAATTAGTTTTTCTGTCCCAGCTGAGGCAGCGCACAAACAGCCTCCATACTGGACTGTAGTGAGGCAAAATAAATCAGTAAATGCTTACAAGACAAATTGCTTTTTTTATTGTCCGGTCCCTCTTTTTTCTTGCCCATGGGAAAAGTTATGTCGGCGGTCTGCAGGAGTGTTGGATCAGAGAGAGAAAGAAAGGACGTGCAAACAATTCCCATCCATCAGCTTTACCAGAAATGCCCTTGAACGCAGCAATCAGTAGCTCTGGACAAATAAATCAGGAGTCTCTTCCTTCTGCCATAAACTGTATCCTCTCACTACACTACATTACACACACACCCCTACACTACTATCTTACTAACAGTGGACTGTCATTGTGAACCAACCATGTATGGACCCTGTTTCTGGACATTCCGGAGTAAAAAAAATGTTATTTTATGGTCTTTTTGTGTAATGTGTTTTTTCTTGTGGAGACTGAGCCTGCAGTGAACGTGTCAGGTGGTTGTCAGACCTGGACTTAAAGAGGATTCAGACGCAGAGTAAAGATAGTTCAGGCAGACTTTATTCAAATACTCCCACCTCTCAGACAGAGTGATAAACAATCAGGCTATGAAAATTAGTCTGTGAATTCTAGAAAAGGTGAAAAAAAAAACAAATGGTAAGACTATAACTAAACAAAACCCACTCCGAAAGGGAGGCAAGAATCACTAATCAAAGGAAAAATAAAAACAGAAAATCTCTCCGCTAGGAGGAAATCAAAGGCTAGGAACTATAAACTCAAAGCGCTCCAAAACGGAGGAAAACTAAACTCAGGTCTAGAAAGACTAAAATAACAAAACAACGAAAAATCACTCCAAATGGAGGCTAACAAGGGCCAAGGAAAGAAACAGAACTACAATACTAAACTATGGAATGTACAAACAAAAAAATCACTCTCAAAGAGGCAAGGAATACTAACTCATGACGTGAAAAAGGCAAGGACAAAACTATGACGACTGGCTGGGGTGCACGACATGAACGAGACACTCTGGCACAAGACAAAGGGACACGCAGACTATAAAACACATGAGGGTAATGGGGAACAGGTGGATTGGAATCAGGAATCAGGGAGGACACTCAGACCGGTGACACATGAGGAAGGGCAAGTGACCTGAAACGAGAGGAGAGTTAATTTTCAAAATAAAAGACAAAAACCCAGGACAAGACAAAACCTCACCGCGGTGTGACAGTGGTGATCACAAACTGAATAATTAATCATAATTATAAAAGATTTTATGGTTTTCAACATTGAAATATTTCTGACAAATGTTCTGAAAAAGTACGCCCACTTAAAATCTGAGAAAATGACTGTTTTACCTGCGATTCATTAATTACTACATTAGTTACAGCAATGGCCTAGACTTATCAAGAGCTGCAGTGTTCGACACATTGTACACTTTTTACATATACATACATACATATTTAATGTATGTATGCTTTGCTTATACTTTGTGTTTTATACCTCCATCACACCAGTGATCACAAGCACGAGTGGGTGCGCTCACATGTTGCTGTGTTACTGCATGTCATTAGTATGAAATGGGTGGAGTATGAATTTAAATAGGACTTCCTTCATCATGTGGCATACATCACATTTTGTATTAGGTATTAATAATTAAATTCTTAGTCCATAAAGTCAGGCTCTGTTTTGAATCATGATTGCACTCCAGTGTATTGTGTTGCATTCATTTGAAACTCATTTATGGTACTAGTTATATAAAAGTTTCTGAATAATAATTTTTCAAAATGCAGCTTTGTCTGTCTGTAAGCATCCACGTTGGTGTGAACATGACTCCATGCTATCTAAAAGGGCACCCGTGTTAGCTAAGAGAGGACCTCTGTCATTCAGTGTCTTTTCGACTTTAAAACCAAGCCTCATTTTGTTTTGGACTAATTTAATAGAACTGACTGATATATTATTTAACGGGCTTTTCCAAAATTAGATTTTGGCAAACACTTAATTAATTAATGTATCACATCTACAAGCACATTCTGATGAAAACAAAATGAATCTCAGTCTCAGTTTTATCACACAAACACACAAAGACCCGTACAACTACAAACAGTCTAAATATTTCACGTCATCATCTCTGAGAAAAGCAGATGCTGACCCACATAGAGTAGCTGATATATTAACTACGTCTCACACATGATTTAGTTCAAACATTATAATTAAAACTGTGACATCAGTGACTGCTCTTAAAATTTTAATTGTTGCAGAGGGAGCTGGTGTTATTATGTACTATCAAAGTTAGGACCCTTTTTTCAGTTACGTGCATCAACATACAAGTTGCATTCCTATATGAGTAGAGTGGATCTTATTGCTGACCCCTTTCCTGATTGTTTTATCATTTAAAATACAGTTTGCTCCCCTACTTTCATGGTAGCTTTTCATTTTGATACAGTGTGAAGCTTGAAACTAGTTAAGACATCCACTAAAGTTGAACTTTTTCTATTTTTTTTTAACAGACATTCTACAACATCACATACATACAAAGCCTATCTTGTGGCTGCAAGCCATTGGCTGACTGGTCAGCTGTTGGTGAACGTGTAACACTAATGCCACACACACACACTCACTCACACATACCCCACCCATCTTTTGCTTGGTGGATGATGAAGTGTTGCTGTTGCCCATGAGTGAATTCCAGCTTTCTCTTTCTTTCTGTCCGCCTTGCTCTCTCTGTCAGTTCCGGGCCTCTGGTATACTCAATTTGAAACTGAGTTTGGCGTTTTCTCAAAGGCTGTCAAATACAGTGCCGGGTTTAAATGCCAGTGTACTGACAGTGATTGGAGGTGTGTTCCTCCAGAGCAGAGCAGCCAGAGCTCATGAGCAGAGTTTGTGAGTCATATTGAAAACAAGCATGCTCCAGATAATCAGGATGGTATTGATGTAGCTGCATTAAAATCTAATGTTGGTTTAAAATATAAAAATAGTATAGTAAATAATATCAAAAATAAAAAATATAATAACAACACACCTAACCAACCAGGTGCTTTCCGTTGTTCTTCTTCAGTGTGTTAGTGTGTGTACAGTGTAGGCCTAGCCATGATAAATAGGGTCAATAAATATGATAATTAACCTTCCCTGTTTACCTGAACAGTGCATACAGTAAATGCGGTACTTATGTGCACAAAACTGCAGTTAAACTGTGCCTTGCTATCGTGTTCTTGGGGAGCTGTGAATGAACCTGAAGCTATGTTTTGTGGAAAACAACACCATTACCACTCTTGGTGATCTATCTTCTGCATCAGGGAGCTGACTGTGAGGCTGGAGAATTGATCTCAGTGTCAGAAATCGTTCCATCCACAAAAATGTAGCAATAACACAGAATAATCAAAAAGGAAACTGGAATGGGGCAGCACTTGTTAAGAAAGTGCCACTAATTGCCTGTTAAATAAGTGCAGGGGATGCTGCATCAGGAGGGTGTTGAATAAAAGCGTGTGAAACTTGAAGTCATGCCTGCAGGGCTATTCTGTCTATATTCTGCTGTACAGTATATTATTTTTCTCTGAAAATGTTCTGTTTCAGTTTTGCTGTTCAGCTGCTTTTTGTGTTATTTGCATTCAACTGTTTCTTCCCCTCGCCCTCCCTTATTTCTTTACCTCCCTCTCTCACACACATGCACACAGTAACACTCCCTCGCTCTCTCGTATTTGCGGCCTCCTTCTCTAAATGATAGTTATCCATGCCTCATTCCCCCCTCCGTTCACTTGTGTCTAACTATTTCTTTGCCCTTTACTTGTGCTGTGCCTTTGTGTGTTCTTGAATGTGCTTATGTGTGTGAGGATGTGTGCAACCTCTCTTGAGGAAGGCTATCTATTTATTTATTTATTTATTTTCTTTTAGCTCACCCTAGGGTGCTGCATTCTTGGCCCAATCCCCTCTGTCTGTCCACGTTCTCCCTCCACTTTGTTGTTTGTCTCTGGAAGGTGATTGGAGGGTTGCTGTATTCCCTGTTGGTTAGTCTGTGTTGCTCCAGGGAGTGTGAGTGATGGGGGAGCCGGAAGACGGACACTTTGAAGCCTAAGGGCAGATAAGGACACTTGTTCTCTGCCCTTTGAAACAGTAGGGGGAGTTGTCCTTGTGGATTATTGTGTTTCATTCTGGGTCATGTATTTTAACCTTTTGAAAAGTTATTCAGGCAGGAGAAGAAAGAATGTTTGATGGTGTGAATGCGTCACCTGGTTGCATTCATATTAAATCCATCCAGACATTCATTCATTCTCCTGTGTATTCATATACTTCAGTTTCTAGTTATGCACATGTAAATAGCTGTAATTTTTATATGATGTCATGCACTGCAATCAATGTGTATACTATATGTGTGATTTGTGTAAACACCTGACTCTAAAGCTTATGGGAAAACCCTGATGGGAATAGTTGGCAGGCCATGCATCACTGGTAAATCATCACGGGGTGTATGAATGTATATTTTCTTCTCTTTCATCATAGACCCTGTGAAACTGAAATCAAAGCTCACTTCATCACTCATGTATTTTAATAAAAAGGAAATAAGGGAGTGCTTTTCTGCTCGAATTGTGGCAGTGAGTATTTATGTTGAGGAACTGTGCTGTAAAGACCGATGTGAGAGCATGTAACAGCAACACTGTGTCAGTCCACCCCACATCCTCCAGTAAAGTCTGGACTGAATCTGATCAGTCATGTTGCACGTTCCACTGATGTTTGGAGAGAAACCTTGTGCACACTACAACATTTAGTGAGTATTTTTTATTAATCTTGCCTTGAGACTGAAGAAACTATTTTTGTGACTTTGTAAATGCTAATTTACAAAACGAGTTGTTATTCTGGCTTCCAGATGAAATTACTCTAATGGCATGGCTCGACATGTTACATGATTTAATTACCTGGCAGGTAACTCATCTCAGAATGTGTGTGTGTGTCTCTGGGCGTTGAGGTGGCGGGTGTCCACATTCATGTGTTTCTATGACGGTGCCAGCTCAATGGTGCAGAGTCTCATTCGATATATCTGCTATTTTATTTAGCAGCTCAGCTTGTGTGTGTGTTTGTGTGTGTGTGTGTGTAGCTCGCTTCTCATCATCCAAGGCATCCCACCAAGGGGACTGCGAAGCTGATAGGAACAGAAAAAGGTGCTAAACAGCCAATCACACATACACAAAGACTGTCTGGACTGAAGCTGCCACCAACACTTGCGTGTGCACCTGGAGCTTCATTCACTCTCCATCACATCCTGCTGTTTGTGTACACATGCAGACGCACAGACAGACAAAATGCATAGTACATACAGAGACAGGTTAGACTCTCTCTCTCTCTCTCCATCCCTCACACTTGCACTATACAAAAACCCACACACACTTACACACACGCAACGAAAGCAGCCGAGACCCTCCCTTAGGATCCAATCAATAGTCAGTCTAGCTGCCTCCCACGTTGTACTGATGATGACAACTTGTCCTTGGCAGCTTTCACTGTCTCTCTCTCACTCTCCCTAACTTACATGCACACACACACACACACACACACACACACACACACACACACACACACACACTTGCCCAGTAACTTGCTGTACTCTGACTTGTCAAACATCTCTGCCTCTTTGTCCTGATGAATCTAGCTTCAAATTGGGAATGGGAATGTGTGGAACATTTTTAATAATAATTACACACCGGTCACGGGTTCTCCTCTGTCATTAAACCATGCAGAGAGAGAGAGAGGGAGAGAGGGACAGAGAGAGACAGAGAGAGAGAGAGAGAGAGAGAGAGAGAGAGAGAGAGAGAGAGAGAGAGACAGAGAGAACACTTCCTCCCTTTTCTCTTCACACATCATTTCTCATTCTTTTTGGTCCTCGCTGTCCGTCTCTCCAGCCACATTTACACCTGGCATTAAAAATGCAGCCTGGACCTAGACATGTTATCTAGCTAATGATATGGTTCTTGAATATAAACTGTACACCTGCCATTAAATCTGTATTCTCATTATCTGAAATTTTCTTTCCAATTTTGAACAAGCTGTTGAAACTACACTTGCACCTCGTTGACTGTAGTCAAGATCCCATCACAGTTTAAGTCAGACTGCGTCCAGATGTGGTCTGCTTGATGTGCGTGATATGTATGTAATGCACATAAGAATGTATCTTTTTATGGATAAGATATAAAGAATGCATCACTTACAAACAGCACCTTTCTTCCTTGCAGGACTTACTGTTAGCTGGGATCCAGAAAGTGGCAAAAAAAAAAAGAAATATTAAATACATTAGAGTTTGTTGTTAGAATCAGGACCACTCAATAATCAGACACCTAGTACACAGGTATATAAACACATATAAACATGCATACATATTAGTGAAGATAGATACTGCAAAGGCACACATTAGTCTACGTATGACTACACATTTAAAAACAGACATAGGTATGTATACCTTCTTTTATTGTGAAAACATGAATGAGACACTTAACCAGCCAAAATAACTTGAGTGACTAAAGCAGATAAAAGGCTGGTTTAGTAATATTCTATAAGTGTCTATAAACTCCTGACCAGACTTATGTCTGTCGTCTGATCGTGTTTCTTGTCACGTCGGACTTAGCTGCAGTGAAATCATCATGTTCCCAGATCTCAGCAGGTCTTTAGAGATGAAGCCCAAAGCTGTGAATGTGCAGCCCAAGATATAATAAGCCTCAGTGTCTCAGATAGTCGTCTCAATCAGCCAGCTGGCGTAACACCAGAACCCCGAGACTGACAAAACTCCAAGTGATGCAGCAATCATTAATATTATTAATTAGACCTGTGCTCTTTCCTGCTGAGACATGTCACGGAATCTGCTGTGCCTATTTTAGGCACACTTTATCATCTCAACTCAACTAAATTTAGGAGCAAAATGAGCAGTCAATAGAGGAGGAATAAAGGGTCTATAGCCAACATTAAATATTATATGCCTATTATGCATTTCATGAGCTTGCTTTGCTCCTTTAGATGATGCTCTCCTCTCTGTGCGTCTCTCCATCTTTTTTTTTTTTTACCCAGCAGCATTAGTGACACAGGAATGATAAAGGCAGAGGAATGATCCCCTCCCTCTGCCGCTGCAGCCTGATTCATTCCAACTTGGTCGATAGTGCAAGTCTGGCAATGCATTGTGGGAGTCAGCTTTCTGACTTTGACCCTCTCTCCCCCTTAACATCATGTTATCCCTATAGGTCAGTAGCAGGTGTGTGTGAGTTGTATTCACCACACACACACACACACACACTAACACAGACCAAAAGCTTTCCCAGTCAGTGTTTCACTGCACCTCTAGACTCAAAGAGTTAGGTTGACAGCTGATTCCTTGTGTTTCGATACCCGTTCCACACAAGTCAGACGGTTTGCTCACTTTTTAATGAGCTCTGTGTTTTGGAGATTTGTATTGGTGGTTTGAGCTTCTGTGCTCTCCTTCTTCTGCTTCTGAGTGCTGCTGTTACATCACCTCATAGTTTGCTCTAACATGAGGCAATCACTGCGGAGTTCCCCAGTCATCTGAATGATGATACTGGATTTACGCTTCAGGCAGTGTCTGTTTGTGAGTCTTATATGTTGGCCATGCTCAACTCGACTCACGTCAATTACATTGAAATCCCAGTGCTCGTTTACAAATAGATGCGACTCAAAACACATTTTAGATTTTTCAAACTTTCATGTTTTTTTTTTAATCACACCTCAAGGGCATATTGAAATTGGCTGTAAGTATTACCTGTTCCAGGATATGTCTCCTCGCCTGCCAGCAGGTCAGTTGTTAACCTGCCATGACCAGAGGGAGGTGTCTCCCCTGATAGATGGAGACTGCTCTCGGATGAGCTTAGGGATTTTTTGGCTAACGTCACTTTCTGCTCCTCTGGGGGAGGTTGTTGGCCAAGGTCTCCCGTCACAAAAGGAGCGTCGCCTCTGCAGCTGTTTATCACCCTCAGAGACAGGACTCAGATTCGCTGTTGCGGCTGCCAGTCGTGCCGTACCCATTCATCAAAACGACAAATGGCTCAGAGGGAGGCGGGGCTATCCATCACCGTGAGGGTGCCCCATAGGATGATATCGGGGCCTGTCAAGCTCTGCTAGATATTAGCCATGAATCAGGGTTGTTTCTCTTGCCAAAATGGCTGTACTGTGTGAATGGATTTATCATAATTTTTGCAAAGAGAAGTCATTTAAATGATTTGCTCAGATGAAATGGCTCCAGTCTGCTTGTCACGACATCCAGATAAAAAAAAAAAAAAAAAGTCAATAAATATTTTTGCATTATTGGTTACTGAACTCACAAGAATGATTGACTGCACTTTCTCCATCAAGTGAAGCCCATAAAACAAAATGTAGCTTGACTGCAAAGGAACAGAGCTAATGTATTTTCTGTGTGTTCGTCCATGAATGTTTCTGTTTATGAACCTGTGTGGAAGCTAAAACTTGACTTCGGTACATTGTGTGCATCTTTCTAGGAAGCAAGAGTGGCACAAAGGACGCTGCTCGCTCGCTCTTGTGTTTTAGCTTAGTTATCAGCTCGTGGTTATATCACATGACAAGACACATTGCAACAGCCGGGAACATACACTCCGCTAAAAAGCCATCTGCCCACGTGCTCAGAATGCCTAACAGAAGATATGTGTCACACCGCGACAAAGTGTGCATCTCAGACTGACACTTCAACAGCGCCACCCTCTCTACAGTACCCTCAGCTCACCCCAACTTTCTTTTTTTGTTTCTTTTATGAGTGAACACACACACACATACATTGTTCTCTTCCTCCTTATTTGGGCAATTCATCAGAATAACGTGCGAGCAGACCTGACATGAATTACGTGTAGTGAGTGTTCTTCTTGTCTGTGATAAAAGATGCCCAGCTTCCTCCCGGGCCAGCGAATGTGAATATGAATTTGAATGAATCATGACTTTCCAGTGGCTTTCGGGATGTGTGTGTTTTTGTTTGTGCATATGCTTACACACACACACATCCCATATATGTATGAGAGTGTGTGTATGAGACATTGCTTGGAGGTTCACTGAACTCCCAGAAACCTCCTCCTCTTCTTCTTTGGATTAATACATTCAGCATTCTAGACACATGTCCAACATGAAATATTAAATATTTCATTGACACTTGCTCCAAAAGTGCCTCAGCCTGCTGCATGATTCAAGTAAAGTGCTGTTTAGAACCTTGTGATCCGTTTTTTTTTTTAACATGCATTATGTTTATACATTTTTCTGACTTCTTGACACCAGCCATCAGAAATCTGTCTCTCTACAATGATTGAGCTCTACTCATTCTTCACACAACTTCTTCTAACTCAGTGTTCAGCTGCTCACCATGAATAGCTTCAAGGACGTACTCTGCAATGGTTTCATTCGACTTTTTCATCATGAAGTTGGAAACTGGTGTTCAGCACACAGCATGAAGGGCTAATAGTGACATCAGCATTTCTTTGCACGTATACTTTATCTATATGACCTTTTAGACACTGTACAGTATAGATTTAATATATTCCTTCGGCTTCACGGCTAAAAAATTAAGTCACAAATTTGAAAAGGATGAACTGCTTGGCGTTGGGGTTGGTTGGTGCATCTGCTTCATCCCTGCTTCATAAATCTTTAACTGATTGTGTAAATGATGAATATGATCATGAGATCAGCTTATACTTCAACAATAACTGTACTGCTTCTCCTGAATGTCTACAACACTCTGAGGATGTGTGTGTGGGAGAGAGAGAGAGAGAGAGAGAGAGAGAGAGAATACATAGACTCATGACATACTGCAGTTTCCAGTCCAATAAATAGAAAGCAATTTGTATCTCATCTGATGATCCAGACACACACACACACTAAGACACTAGTTTGACCTGATATCACCACTTGGCTTGTGGGTGTTTTGTGATAGTCAGTGACAAATTAAAGAAAAATGTGATAAATGGAGAAACAATGTATGTAGATGATTTTGTATAAGTTACCCTAACCCAGCTGAACACCTTAGAGCACCAAATGGTCAATATCTGCTGAAAAAATGGCGTCCATCCGTCCAAGTGGATTCTCAGACCTGGATAATCTGTGACAATGAGAACTAACAATGTTCTTGCAGCTTGTTGTCTCAGTGTTACTCAGACGCTTGCTGTCTTTTCCTGTAATTTGCATGTGAATACACAGTATGTACTGTAGCCCAATCTTGATGTGTTGTGACAGCAACTCCTCAGTATAAGAATTTCTTTACATGAAACTTTTAATCATCATGCCTAAAGTCTAAATTAGACATCACAGTTCTCCTCTTGGTCCTATATTTTATCCTCACACTGACAAATGGTCTGTAATAGTTAAGGCTCTAAATCCAGACAGGCACAGTGGTGACATTTTGAGACTTCAGTGTCCACCTTGTCCACACTCTGTGCCTTTTACCTGCAGGTACATTACAGACCAAATACTCTCAGCAGATATTACATGGTCTGTAGAGCTTTCTCATATCTGGTGCGTGAACGTCATCTTTCACCAAATCCATCAAAATATAAATTTTAATCAATCAGATGGAAGAAAAAGCTAATTGTACAGTAGAGATGTGGATTTGGGGCACAGCAGTGCTTCCAAGAGTGTGCAGACTCAAGCATGTTAACTTAAACACACCGTGTAACGAAGTCATAGTGTGTTTTTAAACATATTGGCCATAGGATGAAAGTGTACAGCTGTCTGAAGGACACGTGTGCCCTTCACATACCTCCTTCAGCACATGAGAACATTTGGGGGGTGGGTAGTTTGCTCATTTACTCACAGCCCATGATGGACGATTTCATCCAGGTGCAGCACAGTTCGTCCATCAGCCTAATGTGTAGTTCTGACACTGACATGACCCTAGGAGGTTGCTTACAAGGTGGCGGCCCTGTAGACATTATATTAATAATGACTGTTTAAGGTTGCCCTTGTGACTGAGGGAGCCATGTTGTGTGGTCTGCACGCACCGCGTTAGAATTTTTCTCCACCAACATACTTGTGGTTATCATTGCAAATGTTCATAAACAGTAAAGAAAATGGATGCAGCCATTTGGACAACCTGAAGAATCACATTCAAAAACATAAAGTATCATCAGGACAGGACAGAAACCACTAATGGGTCTTCCCCCCATGATATATTTTACACCCTCCTCACCCCCTGGTAGGTGCTACAGGCCATTTGGAGGAAAAACAAATCATTTACGTGCAATCTGTACAAATGATCATCTCCTCCTTCCTGATTTTTAATGGAGGTAGGTTAAGTCCATTTAGTTTGCAGTGTGTACATGTTGTGTTCTGTCGCAGTGTTGGGTTAAACGTGATATCAAACACAGGTAGAACTAATTGTCATTGCTCACATGCACTAAGAGCTTATAATCAGAAAGTCTCCAGGACAAACCTTTACACTAACCACTTTTACAAATTCAAAGTCACTTCTGGCCTTGAGCCAGCTGCTGGCCTAGGTGATATAAAGTTTAATCACATACAGCAGATCCACATTTAGATAAATGTTCTCTGCACTTCTACACGTTCTACGTACTTTTTAGACATGTTTATCATGTTCTAATCTCCATAAAGATAAGATATTATCTGCAAACAGGATTTGGGCATGGGGAGTGTCCTGGTTTCTGTTGGTAGTCTGAGTAGTGTTGACCAATCTGGTTTGAGCAGTGTTTGGTTGCATGCAGGTAAACGGTCTGTGCGGCAAGCAAAAGAGAGGGAACACATAGACTAAAAATAACTCTTTATTAGCTTTTTAAAATGAATCAGCATTTACATGTAGATGTCTGTTTAGAGAGATTAGAAATGTGACTTTCTTGTCGTTTTCGGGACTACAGAGCAAGTCTTGTTCTGGATAGCTGATTTCCCAAAACATTTTTGGGATATCAGCTGGCTACACTGAAGCCCAGAAACATTAACTGTTGCCCCCAGAGGCTAAATGGATGGCTAAGTTGGTGGATGGTGAGATTGGTCATATTGTTAAGCCGCTTCCCTTTATGGACCTCATTCTTAAATCCGTTGGGGTTCTTAGGGTTAAGCCAGATTTATGTACACAAGGTGTTAACAGCGGTCGCATTGTAGTTACGTACAGTTTTAATTTACACCTTCACCAGTTCTGTTCACCAGTGTCTGTTGTGTTTTAATGATAATAAGCATTCTTTCACTCACATTGTTGACGCTGCAGCACCTGCTGTGTTTAATTATGAAGTATGAAATTGCATTTGCCATATTTATGTTGTTACTTCACTTTAATAGAGAGTGACGGTCACAGTGAGCTGGAGTTCTGCAGAGTTGTCTTTGTCCATAAAACTACATATTTCACATGACAGAGGGGGTGAGGGTGAATTACTTCAATCTTATTCCCATGTTCACTCAGTCCGCCGTCAGACTTTATAGAGCCGTTAATGTAAAAAAGTTTTTCATTGACTTTGTTGTCCTGACAGAATGCTGGATTAAACCCAAATTCACCCTCTGAAATAAGGCAGACCATTTATCTCCCGTCAATCTTTCACTATAAATTCAGACCTGCCCATCAGTGAGTGAGCCTCCAAAAGTTTGAACGTGGCCTCCTGTCTTTCAAACTCTTTCCACTTTTTAAAAGTTAACATACAACTTATTTGTTCTGACTGAGAGCCATCAGACTGCCGTGGATACTGGAGGACCTTTTGTAGTCGTGACCATCGTATCGACCATCGCCGGTCTGAATGAGCACATTCTTACTGTAAAGAGCGGATGTAGAGGATGAGAGGAATTTGAGGACGTGCAGCCTTGATGGCAGTTACATCCCCATGAGGGATTTGATGAAGCCTTTTATGCCGCAGTTAAGGATGATAAAGGAAAGCATTCTTCATGCATCTGCTGTCTGATAACACCGTTAATCCAAGATTACTTTTGGCACTTAATAGACTTTGAAATCCACCTCAACCACCCTCATGATAGAAGTGTGGGAGAATGTTCGTTTCCAGGCTGTGATCTTGACTCAGCTGAACCTAAATCAACCAAAGCACTCATGGATATCCTTCTTGAAATCCTCTGCCTGCTTTCTGGACTTCACACCTGCATACAGATGCATAAAGAGGTCATAATTATTATTATAAATGATTCATTATCATCACCCTCCTGACTTGGCTCTCTCAGCTTACACTCCTACCAAAAGTACTGGAGACAGTTTTCTGTCTCTGATGGATTGGCAGTTAGTTCAGGGTGTCTTCCCGCCATCCACCCAGTGCATGCTAGGAGAGGCTCCAACCATTTTTAACGACGTCCCTGTTTCATTAGTCATTTTAACAAGCCTTCATCAACCTCCACTTGCTTTTTCCCTTAGGGGAATCCATCTTAAGTGCTGTTCCATTAGTCTGATAACTCAAGTGATGCCTCCAAGATCGACCTTTTGAGGGAGCAGGTTCAGAATGACCGCGTTCAGACGTCAGGAGGACATTTGCCAGGAACACATTTAGATCTGCTGTCATTTATTGAGCACGACCCATCATGTTAGAACAAGCAATTTGGAGAGTTTATGCTCCCCCTCTGAGCCAGCCCCATGCTCTGCGAGTGGCCGTTAGCTCAGTGTATCACCAAGTACCAGAGGGAAGTCTGAGAGAGCGTGTTAAATGACAAACAAGAGGAGCCTCCTGAATACAAATAGACATGTAAAGAAAACGAATGAGCAGAAAGGCAATGGGACAAAGACCGAGGAGAGATGAGGTGGAGCGCTTCATCAGCTTCCCTCGGCTCCCTCGCAGTGATGCAGCCACATGCTGTGTTGTGATTTCCCGGCCAGGGAGGGGAGCTGCTGGCTCCCGGATAGAAATGATCCAAGCACAGCTCCACGTTACATCAGCATCATGCAATGCTTCATTTGGAAAGCACAGCCATTTATCAATGCCACCATTGATTTGTGACTCTGCACTAACAGACAGTTTGCATGTGTGAGTACTGTATGGGTGTGTTACCATGATAGTCTTGTGATAAAAGAGCCGTGTGTGTGTGGGTGCAAAAGCATTTTATTTATTTTTTTTTATTTAATTTTAGAAACTTTATTAATCACGTACACGTGAAATAATTTTTCCGCATTTGACCCATCCAGTTGGCACCTGTCGGAACACACGTGCACATGCACAGGATCACACATAGTGGCAGATGCCTGATACACACAGACTGGAGAGGTGGGCAGCGATTCGCAGCGCCCGGGGAGCAGATGTTGTTGGGGGGTACGGTGCCTTGCTCAAGGGCACCTCGGTGGTAAATGTTAACTATATCCACCTATAACTGGGAAATGATAGTTTAAAATGAGTATTTAAACACATATTGTTCACGCAGACGATTACACAAAATGAAGAGAGGAAGGATTTTATTTCTTACGTCTGCTGGCTGTGATGGCAATACGTGTTTGATGAGGGGCTTAGCTGTAAGAGCTTTACTTCTTAACCCCCCAACTTCTTTCTTACTTTCTTTCTAGCTTTCTTGCTTAGTCAACTTTCCATTGATGTATCCAGATAAGCATGTTCTGTGTCTGTCATTTGTACGGCCAGCTCTTGTGTTCACTGTCCTCTCCTGCCCCCTTTTTCATCACCCTCCACCTCTCATCTGTCTCCTCTCACCATTTCTTTCACCTCTCCATTGTCCTCTCTCATTCTTTCATCTCACTCCACACCAGCTTCTCTCTCTCTCTCTCTCTCTCTCTCTCTCTCTCTCTCTCTCTCTCTCTCTCTCTCTCTCTCTCTCTCTCTCTCTCCTCCTCTCCAGGTTTAAATTTAGATTGGAGTTTCTCTCCGCTGTATCCAGGCAACCTATCCCCCATATGTAAAGAACCAGCCTCTTCTAATTTTCGTCCTTACCCTGTCTCCTCTCCTCTCCTCTCCTCTCCTCTCCTCTCCTCTCCTCTCTCCTTACCTCTCCTCTCCTCTCCTCTCCTCTCCTCTCCTCTCCACTTTATTCCTTTCCTACCATTTACTATTTCTTTTCCTGCTGTGTGTGCATGTTTGTATTGGTGGGCACGATTGTGTTTATGCACAATAGTCAGGGATGTGGAGTCATGTCATATGGTCGTGTGGTGAGTGTGTGGTGAGTGTGTGGGTGTGAGAGTGCGTGGGTGGGTGGATGGTGGGGGACTGTGGCCCATAAAAAACCCAGAGCATTATTTACCCCTGGAGTCACAAGCTGTGCTGACAGAGAGGGCAGGCACAGAAAGCATTGCAGCTGGCCTTTAAAACAGTTTGTCAGCCTCGTAGGAGACCACAACACCAGTAACACTATTATTCACACAGCCTAACACCAATCAGAAGGACAGTGCACATGTGAAACAAATTAGTGTCTGTTTAGAGAATGAAGTGCTGTTTAGTGTTTAAGTGTGTGCGTGTGTGTGTGTGTGTGTGTGTGTGTGTGTGTGTGTGTGTGTGTGTGTGTGTGTGCATTTAAATAGTTGTGAACTTGTTTTTGGGTGTGGTGGACTGTTTCACTCTGTGTTTTCAGTTAATTGTAACATTTCGATCGCCTAAAAATGTCTTGTTCAGCGTTTGGTTGTACTAAAAGACACTCCGAGGAGTCGGCTGTTAGTTTTAAGCTTGCTAGCTAAAATTAGCATCTCAGTTAATATCACAGTTAACGTGAATTATGGATGCATCTTTGCTAGCCAGGCTGCACACACACATTTCTGGGCTTGGACAGGTGCAGGTCCTATAAGTAGCCGTGGCACCCCATCAAATCCACAATCAATTTAATTTATCACTAAGCCAGCTGGGTCCTAATTATGAGGCTGCTCTCCCTCACCCCCTCTTTCTTCTTCTCTCTGTCTTTCTTACACACACACAGTTTAATCACACAGAACACACCTAGACACTGTAGCACGCCATCATACCACACATCCACCCAGGTAATCAGCATAAATTACACATGAATTCATATAAAACATGCAGGCATTCACACACTTTAGGACATATTACTCACTCAAACAGATAAAGTCATACAAGTGTTTGCTAAATTTAAACAGCAACAGAAATTATCCACCCATCCAGGGGAGCACCAACACCAAATAACCAAGCAGTGTGTGCTGGGAGCCATTGATAGGTGAACATTTAGGCCATCTGCCAAGATGAGATAAAACACACATTGCAGCTTATTTCCCCAAAGAAATACAAAAAGTTTCTGCAGAGGAAAATTGAACCAGTTCCTGACAGAAAGTTGGATGGTCAACAGATTTTTATCTGTGTCTGAGGAAAATTATTAATATTCGTTGTCTGAATATTTTCAGTTTGCTAAATGAGGCTCAACTTTACACTATACTTACACATACTTGCAATGTATTGCAAAGAAAGTGATTTTGTGTAACTCAACACATGAGATGCAACCAGTCACACCAACTAGATGATCACAGATCCAGCGAAAACATGAAACACAGCTTATTATGAGCAGGCATATGTAATAAACTTATTTATAAAGCATGTTTCATATAACGGGTGTAGCTCAGAGTGCTGCACTAAGACACAAGAAATAAAAACAAAACAACGGGCACATTAAAACCACACAATCAAATGAATAACAAAAGAAAGAGGCAGACAACGGCAAGACGAGGTGTCCTAAGTAGCAGTAGAATATGTGCAAGTTAAACATAAGGAGTGAATGCATTTAGCATAAATGCAAAATGCTTTAAAGCATGAATGATTAAGCTATGGTTGGAGGAAGGGCCTGCCAGTCCAAAGGACGAGGGATTTGTTCGCAGCCTGTGAGGGTCTGCCTGGGTGGCACCACACAAAAATCTCCCTGAGCCTATTTTAGGACACTAGCAGGCAGAGCATAATGAGCTTGCTAGCCTGTAGGTACCTGTGCCAAGCAGCGGCTAACTGCTCTGTGACCTTTACCAGCATTGTGTGTGTGTTTGTGTGTGTGTGTGTGTGTGTGTGTGTGTGTGTGTGTGCGTCTGTGAGTCAGCTAAAGTACACGGCACACATCCCTTCTCACCTGTCACCATGGTTGCAGTGCGTGCATACACTTACACATGCATTTACATTACACACATGTATACACACATGGACAGAGGGCAGTATGGGTAACTGTCACAGCAATTTCTAGTGGCTGAGAAATTCCCTGCGAGCAACACCCAACTTCAACATACACTGCGCACATACACAGACACACACACACACACACACATGTCCACATGAACAGCAGCTTCTACTACAAATCTTCTATGAATTTCTGCACTCCAGCATCACTCCCCCATACTGTCTGTTATTATAGGTAGTGTCTGTGCTTCCTCCTCTCTGTCTGTGCCTTTAGAGGCAGGACTGTACAGCCTGGTTGTCAAGGCAGAGCCACTGAGCTGGGAATAATACATTAATACTGGCTGCCTTTTCTGCCCCAATAAACAGTCCAGTCTGGCAGTGGGCAAGACCCTCTTATTCTCCCTCTAACTCTGGATCTGTCACGGCCTGTCTGCATGCCAGTATTATTCATCCTAAAGATTGGGGATATTATTGGGGATATGAGCCAGTTGATATCATGTACAGTCAAGCCTGTGAGGCTTCCTCAATGACCACAGTCTAGTTTAATGTTTTGAATTTAATTCTGATAAGAATAAAATCATAAGGTTACTCAAAAAGTTTGGAATTGCAGCAGTAAAATATAAAGATATTTGATATTGATGTCAATCAATATGTCTATAAGTTAGGGCTCTGTTGGTATGTTTCTTATCTTACTGCAGTGAAAAAGCAGTGTGACGTTTGAGTGTGTTTGTGTGTGTGTGTGTGTGTGTGTGTGTGTGTAAGAGAGCATCACAGAAGTGAGCAGCATTTACTGCCAGATTGACAACTTAGTGCTAACCTTTTCCTCTGCTTACATTCACCATCACTCTCTGCTCTCTCTCTCTCTCTCTCTCCCACATGATGCATTAACAATAATAAACCCAACACTGAATGTCTTCTGTGATTATTAATACCATTTTTTTTGTTCTTAGCCATTCAATCAATATTCAATTCCAAGATGCCTTGGGTTGACTCTGTTGACTAATCAGAGGCCATGTTCCTAACTCGTCGACCAATCAGAGGCTGTGTTATTGACTGAACATGTGTGTGACAGCTCTGATTTCAAACATCTTGCGCAACATGAAAAAATAACACGAGATTGACTCCATTTTCCTAACGATAGTTCCACCTGCGGCACGCATCACATGACCGTGAGGTTGCACCACTATTAATGACATAATAACATTTAATTAAAAATATTAGTATATCAAAAATATGAGCATAATGTGTATGTTGTGTCTTGATGTGTCTCTCTGTATGTGTGTGTGTGTCGCACAAAAAGGACAGAGACAATTACATGAACACCTGCACAGTATAATCTAATCCAATGTAACGCTCCTCTGTTTCTTGTTGCCACTCTCAAAGCTTTTTGTTCAGCTCCGGGATCCCACAGTTTGTAGCATTGTTGCACTGGATTACATAATATTGTGAGACACACCATTTTTCCATGCCCCTGTATGTAAGGTGAACAATAAAATGGTAAAGAAAACAAAATACGAGCACCTATAACACTGTGTATGCATAATATGCCACTATTTTCCCCTTCCTCTTTCTGCCTCCCTCTCTCCCTCTCTCTCTCTCTCTCTCTCTCTCTCTCTCTCTCTCTCTCCATTCCTTCCTCTCTGATTATCCTCAACAGAGCATCTCATCTCTTCTGTGCAGAGGATTTTTTCTCTCTCACCGAAACACTTCCCAGAACAAGCTTCTTTCTCTCTCTCTCTCTCTCTCTCTCTCTCTGTCTCTGTCTCTCTCTGTCCTTCTGTAATTCTCTCTCCTTTTCTCTCTACCACTCTCTTTTCGGAGTAGTAGTAGTAGTAATACCAGCAGCAGCTAAATGGCATCGGGGTTCCATCTACAACAAATGGAAGCCGAATCTCCTGTTGCCGTCTTCCGTCTCTTCTCTCCTCCTCCTCTTCTCTTTTGTTGCGTGCTGATTTGTTCAGCGATTGAGAGGAGTTAACAGCCAGACAGCCGTCAAGCAGAGTGTGGCGTTGGGGCGGGGTGTGCAGGCAGTCGAAGAAACTCATTGAGATGTTGTAGGAAAAATAAAAAAAGGTGACGCCAGCAGTGGTTTAATAAGGAACCGTGGGCCAGCTGAGGACTGATCTGAGCCATGCAGAGGGAAGGCAGAGCAGAGACAGAGGGCATGCTGGGTTTCAGTTGCGTCAGGCTGGAAGCTGTTGAATAGTTATTACCGAATTGCTATGACTGCTTCCATTTGTAAGCCTGAGAGCGAAGGAGCCTACGAGGAAGAAGAGTGAAGAAGATGAGCTTTATCCGGGAAGCAGGGGCACAGAGTGATTGCCCCTCTTCGATGTGACATTTGACAACGTCTCCAGGGATGAGACTCAGTCTACGCCACACTACGCCTTCTGGGCTGCCTTTGCACCGTGACCTCCTCGACGTCGCAACACCACATAGTGAAGTCTCGGTGTGGGTTCGCGTGGCCACAGACGCCTGGGGGGCCACCCTGACCCTGACCCCGCCGTGGTGAGTTGCCGCTGAGGACCATGGTCCTGCCATCGCTGCTCAAGCTCCTCAACGTCTTCCTGCGCCAGTCAACCTTCACCAAAGCCTCTACCTCCGATCACTGCTGCCGCCCTTCCTGCTGCCCGGCTGCTCTAATGCCGCGCCCGCCCGGCCTGCCACTCTCTTGCCACCGTGGGTGGGAGGCGAGAGAGCACCCACAACGTCTGCCCGCTGAGGGGAGAGAGGTGAGACAGAGAGGGACAACTGAGGTGACAGGGGAGAGGTTTGGAGAGGTGTAAAGGAGAAGTCAAAGTGTAGGAATGAATGTACTGTAAGATGATGACAGTGTGCACTAGATGTTAGAAGGCTGGAAGATTATGACAGTATTTAAAAAGGCAACAGTGCTAGATACTAGACAACGAAGATTGTTGTCCATGAGGTTCAGTCTGTGCACAGCTTGAAGCCATTTCAGAAGAATTCATGGCTGTGTGTCGTTGTTGCAGATCATTCTGAATGTTTTATGTCGTACTTGGGAGTCACATTATCTCGTATCTCTCACCAGAAAACAAAGATGCATTCTGTTGCAGTGACCTTTTAAATTTTATACTTCATCCTCCGGTGGTGTAAAATGATATGAGGTCACAGATGAAGAGGAGAGGCAGCCCATCTGTCTAGTTTGTGGTAAGGTTGGATAGTAAGAACTCAACCAGTAAGGCTGTGAAGTATTTTGCAAAGTTGCAAAACAGCAGCATATTCCTTCAAGATGTGGTGTAATAGGAACATTTCACAGTTGATCATCTTTTGCTCAAGCGTTGATATCAGTCCCTTCATGCTGTTGTTAGTTTGTTCTTTGGCCTGCAGTATCTCAGGGCGAAACAGAGTCACTCTCTATCATGTCAGCTTAACCAGCGGGACATCGAGAGCCAAGTAAAAAGTGAAGCCACTGCTCTTCATCTAATACTAACAAAAAAGGAGTCACGATTCCTGAGTCATCTTCATAGCAGCTAAAATCTGACTTGGATTCATTTTAAAGTGCAACTTTATCTGTATGATTATATCTAACAATTAAATACTACTGCTACTACTTAAGACTTAGAAACTTAGACGTAGAAAGCTCCTGGTGGTAGCATCTTGTGAGCATCGTAGGAATTCCATTCTGTCCTCAGCGCTAGTGCTGTTAGCTAAAGTTTGTGATTGTAGTGGACGACTTGATAGTTTAATGTGCAAGTGGGATGGCTGCATGGTTGAGGAGTTTTCAGAGAAAATGGATCAACTCTTCCTTTGTTTGACCTCCGGGGACGCATAAAGTGATCTTTATAAATCTGCAAACAGGTCTGTGCTCAAGGAATTTAACATTAAACTCCCTTATGAGACCAACCACAAATCCTATATCCAGTTCAAGACTTATCATATGCTGCTCTTGATCATATGCTGCCTCCCTAAATTAGTACTCAGTCATCAGAAACATAATAAAAAAACTTGTTTCTTACTATTGTGGGTTCACTTTTGTCCTGGTGTCAATTTCAGAGTGACCTAGACTTCTGCTTTGATTAAATGTCCTTGAGCAAATCATTTAATAATTTCCAGACCCATGCTGTTCTATCTCTGACCTTGACCTCTAAGCTGTCCATGGGAGATAGAAGAGAGATGTTAGCGATGTGACTTGATAACTTGATAATCACCACATATTCTTGATAAGGATTGCTTTTTGCTCATTGGACCCTTGGTTACAATAGGAGATGGCACATGATTCATCTTGTAGCTAAATTGTTTTGCCTACTCTTTGTATAATGGACTTAACGTCATTTGGCATCAATGCTACTTCTACAGATTGGACAGCAGCAAAGAAAATAAAAGGACTGACTGAAGCTCACTGAGAAGAAACGTGGTTTTCATTGTACATACACAGAAATACAACAAACAACAAATAGAGGTTGAGTTTCCTGTATCTCATCTCTCACATACATCCAATAGTCATGGATCAATGGTCAAACAGGCAGCACATTTTCACCTACTCTGCAGAGTATGTAGTCGTGATACAGACTGGCAGTCAGATATCCAATTCTGGCTCAGTCTCTCGTTCTCTTTCTCGCCTTTTCTCTCTCACTCTCATTCTCTCTTCCTCCTACACAGCTTTCAGACAGGCCCTGTTTGACACCTGAAAGCACCCTTAGTTTTAAATGTACCTGCTGCCAGTGTTAAAAGTTATGCAAGAGTTTGGCAAACCCAGAAATAGGACAGAGCCGTGGATCCACATAGCATGAGATGTGTTTTCTTTTTTTTTTTGAGCAATTAAAAGAAAATCCACCCTCACAAATCTACAGTATCTTTGACCATACATGGATGTCCTCTGTGCAGTGCCAGCAGTTATTAACTAGAAAGTGTTCCCATAATACCAGCCTTTGATACTGCCATACTATTCATAAAGTCTGAGTCTGTTTCAATGAACAGTTCTGGGGTTTGCCTGAAGCCTTGTTGGCTAAACCTTTGTGACAGAAATACTGTGTGTGTGTGTGTCGTAATAGCGAAGTTGTGGTGAAAATAAACAGTGTTCATCTTAAGGGACCTCCAGTTGACTCACATCAGTGAACAGAAGCCCATTTGATCTGATTTTCCTGCTGACACCTCCTTAACAATGTTGTTGATTTTGTATTGGACTTCTTACTCTGCATGTAGAGAGAAAATAGTCTCAGGTTGTTCAGGAACTGTTGAGAAAACTAAATCTACAACATTCAAATGAGGCTTTGAGGATGGCTACATTCAGGATTTAATTCAATTAGAAGCCTGGAATCATTGTGTTGATTGTGTTTTAGATTAATTTCAGTAGGAATGTCCCCATGAGTCCTTTGATACTGCTTATCTGTGATACCAAGTGCGATCTGATACTTCTATTTAAATGTTTAAACTAAATGTTTAAATGTTAAACTCTTTGTCACTTTGCAAGAGCTCCACTTTCAGGACTACAACAACAAACCAGACTAAATTAGACTGTGATAGTATAAGTAAGTCAGACAAACAAAGTCCCAGTCCATGCGGTCCTGGTGCACACTGTACTCACACCTCAATGAGACAAAACCAAGCCTGGTACCTAAAGCAGGGAGGATGAAGAGAACAGGACGTAGAGGGAGGGTGAGGTAGTGGAACTCTGGCGTTTCCTGACTCCCACACATGTTGTACATGCCTGAAGCGATTTGCAAAGACACACTATCTCCCTGCCAGCTCAGGGATGTGGGTTTACGAGTGTGTACAGTACAGTAGATGTCCACTTCTTGCTACATAATCACACTACTGCTGCACTTTTTTTCCCAAGTGGAATTATTTAGATATCAAGTGTTGCCCCTAAAAAGCTGTTGCAGGACTTAAGCAGGATAAATACAGCTACCAATGTACCGTGTTAAATTGTTCAGGCAGCCGTTCTAACCGCAATTAACTTCATTTGTACTATATGGTGTAGGTTGCACATGTGGGTGCTTTCCTCTAAGTCTGGGATATGTACTTTTTCATTTCCTCACAATAATAGTGTCTGGATGTGTGTGTGTGTGTGTGTGTGTGTGTGTGTGTGTGTGTGAGTCTCTGTGCATTCATCACAAGAAGCTTAGCTCTCACCAAAGTGGAGGTGTTCATAATGGCAAGCGAAGCTTGAGGGGGAAAAAAAGAGAAATCACACTGATATCTTCTTTGCATGTTTTACTTGCTCGGCACAGCTCGGCTCGCCTAGGCTGGGATTAAGAAACCTTGTGAGATGACTTAATATGCACCCCGCCTCTGTCACCCACTGTGAGAGAGGCGGAAAGGGGATGGTAGGGGAGAGGAGCAGGGGAAGTGTGGGGATGCAGAGGAAGAGAAGGTGATTGTGAATTGCGTGTGCTTCTGGGATTATCAAATGTAAGTTTCCCACCAGGAATGTTACCCAAACTTTGGGTCTGAAGTATGCGGATGCATTATTGAACTGGTCTAGCTGTGGTGCCGTTACCTTAGCCAACTGTCTGTTGATCTGTGATACAAATAAGAAGATGAAGCGAGGGAAGGTTGGTGGAAGACAGGAAGGTAGGAAGGTGTAGGCGGGCACTTTGGCAGGCAGGTAAAGAGTGAGAAACAACAGGAAAGATCCAGTTTGGTTTCTGAGCCATCACAACCTGTCCACAGCTGGTCCCTGCATCCCCTGTGTAAATTTGGCATCCAACTTCCTTGAAACCACCTCCAAACACCTCCAAACAGTTCCCAAATCTGAATTTCTGCTGTGTCATTTTATTCTTTAATGAAAATGGTTGTTTGGGTTGCAGGCTTTGATTTCCTGTATGTAGTATGTATATCACTCACAGTGTTGGGAGGTTTACATAATATATGTGAAACAAATATCAAAACACTCACCATTGCTGCTACAGCTGATACCAACCACTAGCAGCTCCTAAACTGTGAACGCTCCAGCAGATTTCACGACACTGAAATGACTCATCCCACCGTCATCCTCTGCCACATTTAAACTCACCACATGATCACATGAAATTGTGAAAAGATCTGAGTGGAAGAAAAAACTATTTTCATACCTATTAAGCTCAGTTTTTTATTATGTATTCGCAGGATTTATTAGTCCGTGAGCATACGGAAACCAGGATTCGGAGACAGGTGTTAGATCTGAGCTGCATTATAGAAACTTGGATTTTACAAACTTTGTAAAGGAACTTTACAAGAATGTCTGTTTGCAGTCATGCAACTTAAAAAAAGTTTAAACTAGAGGTCAGAGTCGGCTGGGTATAAAGTAACCTTTAACCCTGTTTTAATGAACAAAATGTGCCAAACTGCTCAACCCACATGTGAACTTTGTCAAAACAGAATTAAGCTGGAAAGATTGCCTAATTTACATGAGGAAATATTTGATCACAAGAAATGTAAAGAGGTCTGAGAAGCAGTCACTGCTTATATATACTCAAAATGATGTCACATTTTGGTCAATAATTAAAAAGTATTGTGGTTTGATATCAAACACTAGTCAAATGGAAACGTCTGTCTGGTAAGAGCACACTCTCTTGCCTGAGTATTGGAGGAAGGAGTTGGAGTTTTATGGTATATTTTTTTGCAGCTTTCAAAAATCCCAAAGAACATGCTGCAGGCTACTTTACATATTTTGGAGACAAGGAGCTGTTCTTGTAACCTTGCTGTTTTTGGGTGATATAAACCTCACAGACATTTTGACTGATACAGGGATGACTCCTGTAGCGCCCGCGAAGTCAGAACCACATTGCTACACACCTTTCCATTAAAATCCACCTCCATCCATGGCTTCCTCCGTCATCCAACCGCATTCATCTCCTACTCCAATGGAAATAAACCACCGATCCCCGCGCAGTTTGAATCCGTCCTCCAGGAAGGGCATTTGGTATGAGTGCAAGTCACCGGTGAACGAAGAAGAAAAAGAAGAGTCAGAAGGAGAGTCCATGAGGAGAAGAGTGACAGCGACATTAAGCGTGTGTCGAATTCCGCGATATAGCCGTCTTGTGGATTAAATCCTCGTCGCTGGAGTCCCGTTGGCACGATTGTCTGTTGGATGTGTCTATTTCCCTGTCGGATCAGCTGTCTCAGGAGTCAGGAGATGCTGGTTCCAGTGGAGAAAAGTCCTACTCTGACTGACTGACGAACTAACTTTAAAAACTTCGGTAGCGTTTGTGGTGGCGCATGTACTGGACTGAACTGTGGTATTGTGGAGTACTGGAATGGACTTTTCCCAAATGGACTGAACTGAACTTTTCTGCACTATGAATGATAATTGTGAAAATATATATATTGTGGAAATCGCATTGTTGGTGTGTTTGATTGCTTCTGTGGGTTATTGCTGTGTTGATCTGCATGGTTATTATTTTGTGTGGGTTGACTAAACTATTTTTGTTCTGTTTTATTTTACTTTGTCAGACTTGACTCTGACTGGCACCCCAACATTATTCTAGTCGACACGCTACACTCCATAATGAGGAACCTTTATTTGACGATTAACTTTAATAGAAATAATAGATCATAGATTGAAGTGTGTATCATTGACTTTAACGAACCTTACAATGGACGGAGCCTTTTGGAGTGCTGTCCAGTGCCAGTGTTTCTTGGACTTTGTTGATTAAATATGATTTTCCAGGTTCATTCATGCACATGTACATTCATGTATCCACACTACGTATCCAGAGAAATGTGTGAATCAGTGTGCGTGGATCAGCGCCAAGTGTTTCTGCGATGTCAGTGACTTGGATAATGATCTGTGAATTAGAATGGTGCTTAGTGAAGCAATGGGCTGTGAAACAAAGAGACAAGCTTTGTACCCATCTACCAATCCCAGAGGAAGCAAACCAGAGGGCGTGACACCATTGTGTTCGCTGTGAACTCTTGCTTATACACACACTTGATGATTCAGTGCAATGGCTGCACATATGCAAAACAGTTGTTGTCCAACAATGGATTGTACATGATTGCTAGGTCAAGCAGCTCTTTTCTAGACACTGCGAGCATCCATCCATGGAAAGCACTGGACCAAATCTTTTTATCCGCCCTTTCCACCATCTTCTTGACCTCTCTGTAGGATGACAGTGGATGACGTTGCTGTGAGGGCTGAAAGTCACAGTTTCACCACAGTTCTAATTCTCACAACAAATATCTTTCTTTTCAGAACAGAACAGAACATTATGTGTTTCATAGTCTCCAATATTTATACTCTGCAGACAAGCCGTATAAGGGATGTTCATTCTTGATCTTTAACAGTGTGCTGAGCAGAATCTGAACAGTGCGGCTCAGGTGTCATCCGAGGTGTAGGTCAGCTGTTGATGGGCAGGGAGACATCATATGTGATGCCATTAGTCCAAAAAGAACCACAAGACAGTTTTCAGATTTATTTTCTGAACATGTGCTCACCTTGCAGTTTAAGGTGTGTACAGTAAGCAGGACTTTGTGACATCGCAACTCGTTTGGAGCCAGTCACAGTATGCAGCTCACACAAGTGTGAAGCCTGCAGTGCAGATACACTGAGAATGGACTTTTCAGTGACATGTCTTGTGTCTACTAGTTTGAAATGAATATTTGCATACTCATAGATTGTAGGTTTTTCAGAGGATCGGTCTTCTATCATGTCTGGAGGGGATCACGTAATGACACCTAAGCCACCGCTATATGCTGAATAAAAAAACAGAATTGTTACAAATTATTTTCTGCCCTGTAATTGTGACATCACATTTCCCATAGTTGCAAGTCCTCTGTTATCTCATGTATTATATTCCATGTTGTGAAAAATAAGTATCTAAGTAAATATAATATTGCCTATCCAGTGTCCAATCCTGTCCGGTTACCCTTTTATACAGACACTGATTCAGTCTTGTTAATACCTCAGCCCAACAATCCAATCATGAACAGGCTGTGTCATCTCATCTACTGTATATAACACTAAATTATTGTGTAGAAAAATTTCTATTCTTAATATATATACAGTATATAAGACTTGACTTTGCATATCCATTTCCACAGCATGGCGCATACATGATGAAACTTTGCTGACTTCAGCTTCTCTTGATATATTTACTTGTCTTGTCATTTGCCGAACAAGATGGCTGCATCTAATGCATCGGAAAACCAGGACAGAGCACACACACAGAAACATACATTGAATGTTTCCAAAGTTCACCGCACAAACATCCAACATGCCACGGGCCTTCCACTGATTATGTGTTTGTCCCTCTGTGGCTTCACACACCAGCATCTTTTATTCAGGTGGCCTGATTCCATAGTTTGAACTGATGCATGATGGCATCCCCTGCTCCCTTTAAAGCCACATGAACAGCAGCTGTAGCTCTGCACTAAGCCCCATCAATATTGCACAATGTGTACTTTGCAGTTGGTGAAGGATAACTTAAATGAGCAGAATGTGAAATGTAAGACTTGTATATGTATATTTTTTCTGCAAACCTGGATAATATGACAACAATTTCTCCCAAAAAGTGATGAGTGAGTTCTCTCCTGGATATGAGCTTTGGTCAGTACAGTTTAAATCCCGATGGGTTCTTTTGAACTGCAGTTTCTGGACTTAAGGCCACCGTCTCTCTGGTTTGAATACTAGTGGATGAAAGCAGTTTCTCAGACAGAGAGAGAAGAGATTAAAAACTTAAGCTGAGGGTCGACTCTGAAGACTCCTTGTGCCGTAGATTAACGATTGCATTTGTGCCTGTGTCTCAATGCTGCATTTATATTTCAACTCCCCTCTGTGTTGCAGAGAGAGGGGGAGCTGGATGGAGTAATGTAGAAATTGAGGAAGAGAAAGATCAAGACAAAGACTCAGAAGGAGTCAAATAAGAGACAGAGTTGGAGCAAGATTAGATCATGGAAGAGATATGGGGACAAAGACAAAGAGAGATGGAGAGAGAACGATATTCAGAGAGAGAGGAGGCAACCTCCCTAAGCGCTGATGGTGCTGATGAATATTGGAGGAGAAGGCTGCGGTGAGGAGGAGGGAGGAGAAGGAGGAGGGGGAGAGAGATGGAGGGAGAGAGATCGGGGCTGAGGAAATATGCTCCTTTGTTATGTCTTAATGGGAACTGTCAGAGCTGGAGAGAAAAGGGTCAGCCAGGAAGCCAATCATAGTGGTAGGCAGATATCAAACTGATAGACACACACTCACAGATGCAGGCATACCCATACAAATGCATAATCATAACCACAAAATGTAGTATGTTTCTAACACACAACAACAGACTAACACACACAGGTTGTTTTCATATGTCTCATGATAATAGACTGAACCAAGCATTTGTCTCCCTGCATAAAGACATATTCATTCAACTTCAACTACACTGGTCATCCACACCAACAAGTGCAGTGGCTCTATGCCCCACAGTTTAAGGACAACTGGTATGGAGCAATAACACTTGAGACAAACAGCCCTTAAGTCTGTTTTGTAACCATAAAGAAAAAGAACAGAGTGCAGCTTTGGCTGAGAGGATTTGGAAACTAAATTCTGGGGGAAAACAGCTTTGTGGCAAACAGGGACAGAATCCAATCCAAAACTACTTTGACCACAGAGATTATTATTCCCTTTTATATATGCATTTTTAGTTGTTTATTTAATATTACATCTAACAAGATGGAAAACACTGATGCACTGCAGATGCCTTGATATTCTAGAGGAGAATTAGATTTGCTTTAATCTCTCGAGTACAATTATAACTTAATACTTTTTACGTTTGACTTTATTCTTACGGTTTGTGCAGTGATGTTTTTTTTTTTCTTACTTTGGAAGCAGAAACGTTTTAGTGAGAGTTGGTCTCATTAATTTTAAAAACCGTTGGACTCTGTTGGGATTTAACAGCACAGAATTCAAGGTTACATTTTTTGTAGATTTTGGTTCATTTATATTTTACCAGAAGAATTCAGTATTCTTCTCCCTCTACATTGTCCAGGCAGCAGCGGCGGTCCTGTCCACTGACTGACACTCTCTATTAATATCACACAAGTCTTTTGGTAAAAGATAAAGGCGTCAGCCAGTGTCAAACCCTTATGCCCTTCTGTGTGTCCATGAGTGTGGCTGCACAGCAGTGTGTGTGTTGGTGTTGTAAGATGAAAATCCAGACCTTCATTTAAAATTCGTTGGACTAAGGATGACAAAAGGTTAGGTGGGATTTATCTGTTCAGCTGACAGGCTTGAGTTCAGGGTGACAGGAGAACGTCAGTGTTAAAATGTGTGTGTTGGTGCTTGTGTATATATGTGTATACACCATGCATCTTATACCTGGGTTATGTACAGCTGGCTTTGACGTGTGTTTTTGGTGAACACACGTTCCAAGTCATGCCAGGATACAGAGTGACATGCACATCATTCGCTGTCTGAATATTTCCATCCTATGAAGTTGGCGGTGAACACCTGTCCTCCACTCTGCAGCCTCCTAACAGTCCTGTCTGACAGCCGTGTAACTCTGTCACCTGTTTGATTTACACTATCTTTCTAATTGGATTTCTGCACAAAAACTTCCATTAGTGCCTATGTTTGCACAGGTGATGTCACGCATTTGCACCCGATGTGTCTCTAACCGCCTCCAGAGGTGGGTTGGATTATTGTGCATCTTTAAGCAAATAATTTTCTGCTAATTCCTGGTGGAAAGGAGCTACATATATAAACACACACACACACAGCTTTACCGAACATAAATGATTAGATACTGCGTCATTAAATCAACCATGTGAGCTCTTGCTCCTAAAATAACAGCCTGCATGCTCCTCGGTGCTGGTGGCTCACAGGCCTCTTTGTTTACAGCAGAAATTGAAGCCTCTGAAATTTTTATGTGCTTCTTTCACTGCTGTTTGAACACTGCGCTTGCCAGGACAGGCTCTTTCTAATACAGAGTATGGGCATGAATGAGTAGTGCTGTTTGACTACGTATAAAATATTGATCAGTTGTCCATCATGAAGTGTTGACAGAGTTTGCAGAACCTTTCCAAGCAACCACGACTGCAGAAAAGCAAAAGAAATCTATTGGAAAGGAAGCGGGTGGAAAAGTCTTCTCTTCTAGACATGCTGTGTAATGAGTTGTCTTATGAAAGCAAACACAAAGAAACCTTTACTGTGCGTATTTGAATAATCACAAAACAAACAAAGAACAATGATGTGCTGACACTGTTTCTTTGTGTCTCCTGCTCACACTTAACGATGCTTTCTTTGAATCACAGCCACCATCTATTCCCATGTCTTCATGCATGAGGCCGTGTTGAAATACAGAGAGAGGGAGTATAAAGTCAGTTTTTAAAGTGAGAGGATGATCTCAGTGTTTTTGTGTTGTGGTTCAGCTCGGCTCTGGGTTGGCAGAGAATCTGAACTGCTGTAGATATCCAAGTGTTCTGGTTTTTGAGCACGCACGAACATTTTCTATTTTAGAATTCAATGTGTGTGTGTGTGTGTGTGTGTGTGTGTGTGTGTGTGTGTGTGTGTGTGTCACGTTGACCCAGGCCTGTAAAGTTGTGTCATTGTTATTCCTCTTTCATTTTTATCACTCCTTTTTCTCTCTTCCTTTGTCTTTCTGTATATTCGTCCCCCACAGCTCTGTTTCTCCATCCTTCTCTGTCTCGCATACTAGCTCCCTCTTTCAGACACATACACACGCAAAAACACACACACACTCTCTCTCTCTCGCTTTTTCTCTCTATCTCTCTGTTTCATTCCCCCCATCCCTTTGTTTCATTCTCCGATCTATATTATGTCAAAGTGGCCATGTAACTTCGCGCTTTGCTCTGAGACGGTGCATTACACACACGCATATAAACACACACACACACATACACAGACGAGGAAGTGTGTGTGCGTGAGGTTCTGTAACTTGCACTGCACAGCTCACTGGTTCTGATTATAGTAGTACTCTCACTGTTATAACTATATGCACACTCAAATGCACATAGACAAATCTGCACACTTGAACATAGAAGCATATCCTGTACAGCAAGTTCATGCTAATATCTGCACCTGTATACACACACACACACACACACACACATTCTAACACTCTCAGTATGGAAGTTAATCACCAAAAAGAAAGTGAAGACAAAAAGAGATGAAAGAGGGTCAGGACAGATCACAGTCGACACAGCTCCCTCTGGGGCAGTAGTAGTACTCTTCTACTCCTGGACACACACTGCGCTGTGTTCAATCAGTGGAGTCACTCTTTAAAGCTGAGCTTTGGCACTCATTCTGTAGTAGTAGTAGTAACAAAAGCACTCACCAACATGAACATGCATATGTGGGTGAGTATTTAAGAGTTGAGAAATCGGTCGGTAACCACTGCTGTTTGCACAGCTCTGGGGAAAGCTCTTTGGCTCTACCCTTCATGAGATGTTTCCTGTGTGACAGCTCGGTAACAAATGATTTGTTTACTTGCATTCAGAGGTGAGTAACTCTTTTCAAAGAGGGGCAGTACTAACCTAGCAACCTACTTTTTACTTACTGTGTTTTCTTTCCTGTGTCAATCCACTTCATTGCATGCACACAGTCCCTCTTATACATAAACAGTGTGTAACAAGCATACATGCAGTACCCTTTAAGAGAGTGTGTGACACACAAACAGAGAGGCTGATATCGGTTTGACTCCCTATTTGATCCCTCAAAGTTTTAGACTGGAGGGATTGCTATGTTCAGTAGGAACCAGCAGTTGGTAGCCGTTGATCTGCGTTCTCATATTAATATTCAACATCAAGGTTACATTCATGCAGGCTTTGAGTGAAACATTTGTGCTTGTGTTGCTTGGTGTCCATGTTTGTGAAGGGGTGTATGTGTGTGTGTGTATGTGTGTGTGAGGTTTCACACATTAAGGGATGTGATTTCATTTTCCGCACGTGAAAACTAAAAAAAAAATCCGCTCCAGATTTCAAAACATCTAGCAACTCTCCTGCGGCTGATACAACACCACAGTAAGTGAAGAGTGTTTTTCATGTGATACACACTCCCATGATGCTTTGAGCTGTTGGAATGCACTTGATTGAAAATTTCCTCGGTCCAACTCCTCCACTCTAAATTAGAACAAGAAGCCAATTGAAAAGATGCTAATTAATGTCTGGCTAAGAATGTCACTGTAACAGTATTTTTTTTTCTTTTGTCTTCACTTTCTGTATCCATTCGTCTGCACGCTGGACTGTAATTGTTTTTCATTTTGTTGTTGTTTCTTTGAAGTTCTACACAAGTGTTTCCTGCCAAATGAATCTCATGCAATGTGAGAAATGGAAGCCTCCCAAAACCATCAACACCCCTACCAAGCAGATGGATGGTGCTGCCTTCCTCTGCTGTTAACCTCATACCATGTTATTTTGTTAGTTTTTGTCGGTCCCCTTCTGAGACCCGCACAAAGTTATCAATCAACAGACGGGGTGTCAAAGCCTGTACTGTGCTGTAGGGTTGTCAAGTTGAGAGTTCTGACTGGTAGACACAACTAGAGGAAGTTCTTTTAAAGGTCCAGTGTGTACGATTTAGTGGCACCTAGTGGTGAAGTTGCAGATTGCAACCAAATGAGTACTCTCCATACCTCACCCTCTCCTTCCAAGCAACTGCCAAATTCACATTAAAAGAATAAGTCCATATCTAGATCAGTGCTTAGTTTGTCTGTTCTGGGCTTTCTGGGGATTCTATACTAATGAATATTGTATTCCACACCTGCCAATAAATACTCCTAAATCTCCACCATGTAGTGTAATCCTGCAGCTACCATTCACCCGTAAAATGTTCAGGCTGTCCATCAACTGTGATGACGTACAGTATTGAGTGACGCCTCCAGTTTTTCTGCCAGAAAAGTTTCCTTTAAAGTGTGAGACACACAGACAGCGGGGTGTTCAGGTGCACCTTGACTTTCCAGCTTCATTCTATGTTTGATTTTCCAACTTTGTGTGGAAAACTTTGTGTTTATACCGCTGCAGCTGTACGTGCCTGTGACTCAGTCTTCTGCACCGGCAGAAGATTTGATTGAAGATTAATGGTGGAAGTGGCTGTTCAGTCATCACCGTTTATAGGACTGCAGCGGTACTGAACATCTCAGGTGTAGGTGTAAGTGTTGGTGTGTGTGTGTGTGTGTGTGTGTGTGTGTGTGCGCTATTCAAACTTTGTTGGCTGTAAAAAAGGTGAGTCATAACCTTCACAGTTCTCAACTTCAGACTCAGTCAATACTGTAACCTTGTCCTTCTGTCAGCTGCTTTGTAGTTGTGGCAGTTATTCCTTTAAACAAATGAGTTACCTCATCTTTGATTAGTTCTACTGAGAAAGGTTTTTCAAGGAGTAAATCATATCAGCTGACGTGGGCAGTGCGGTACATTTGACTATCTTTGTAATTTCCTTTCTCCTCCCTTTCTCTCTCTGCATATGTATTTTTATCTTTTCATCTCTCTGTCTTTCCTTTAATTTCCTCCTTTATAAGAAACAAAAATGAATAATAATGGGAATAGGTTTCTAAACGTGTTATATTACCCTTCTACTCTGCTGTCGTCTTACTGAAAGGTGACATCGCAGAAAGCAAAGAGAACATGACAGGTTTGATAGTTTAGCAGGTGCATGCCATGTGTCTGACATTTTGGGTTTAAATTTGATTGATATTTTGTCACAAGTCATCTCCTCTTGTCATCTTCTCTGCTCTCCTGTCACTCTAAAGCACATGCTGCCGTGTAAAGTAGAACAGACTGCAGCAGTGTATGATGACACTGATGTCTGCTGAACCGGGGATTCCACTCTGTAGACTGACTCCAGGAGGAAACAGCTTGTTGTGGGTGAAGTGAGAAAACCACATCATCTTCACTGCGCATGCGGTTAGCTCTGTAAACTGCCCCTCCACCCCTACCTCATTGCCCCAAGTCTGCTCCCTCCAGTGCTGTCCTCAAATACAACCCTATCCTATCTGCACTTAAATGTGTCTTGACATCTGCACTTTTAACGGTCCTTGTGGAAATTTTTTTTTTTTTTTTAGTTTCACACAGATGGCTAAAAATAACCCACAATCCAGGAGGGGACTCACAGCTGAGAGGGGCACTTTACTGAACTGTAAGGGTGTGAGGGTGTGCGTATGTGTGTGTGTGTACACATATCCATATAGTGTTTGTATCGACTCACACTTGTATTAATGAGTGCATATCTGGATCCAGATGTGTTAGTGTTAACCTAAGGTAATGTTAGATATTTGTGTGATAGCTTGACCCTAAAATGCCTGAAATCCAATAGTAGAGGGCAGAAAAAGCCTGACATAAAATATTAATGTGTGAATGAAGCAGCTGCCCTCAGTTGGTCACTGTAGGTGATCCTTTGATCAGAAAATAGCAAAGCACAGGGCCTGAAGCGATAGAAAGCTTTGACACCGCAAACCTTAACATGAGAGGAAATGTCAAGCTGACGCTCAAACAAAACTAAACTATAAAAAATCACAAAACTACTCAGTGATCAGAGACAGGTGTCCCAAAACTGTTGCTAGCAGTGTGAAATAAAGCGTTTTAGTTGATGCATACAGTATAAAACTTCTTTCCATCTGTTCCAGTCACATTTGTCATCATAACACCGTGTATGTTTATGTCCTTTTTAAGTGAAAACAGATGAACAGATTGGAGAAAAACACAGCTGCTAACCCTGATCAGAGCCTCACATACTAAGTTTGCTGTGGACTACTTTATGCATGAAGACCCTGAGAATCCCTGTCGAGCTTTATAAAACTTTATCAAACTTTATGTACGATTATGATTATTTATATCTCACATTCATGTTTTAGGAATTGCAAAAGATTTGCTCAAGAATTCAGTTTGTTTGAAGAGGTGGTCAACAAAAGAGAAAATGCAAGTGTGGGGATTCCTAACCCTAATGATCTGTTTTAGGTTCACTTCAATTCAACTAGTCAGTTTGGGTAAAACACTAACATGAGAGGAAAGTTCAATTGTTTGGAGAACCTGAACATTTCAATGACCAGTAACCTGCAAAACTGACACTTTAATCAGCTGTACTTTTGTGCTAATTAGCACACGATAGCATGATGTCAAGCTGAATTAAGAGTCAACATGGTAAACATTATACCTGCTTGTCATCAGCATGTTAGCATGGTCAGTGTGTGTATGCTTTAGCATTTAGCTGTAATCACCTCTATGCCTCAGTGCAGCCACACAGAGCTGCTAGCATGGCTGCAGACTCTTCATAGTGTTGTATGAAGGGAGGCAGTAGTTGGGTTTACAAAGACTGCTGCAGCACAACAGTCATGTATGTGGAGAGTTCTTGTACTGAATGTCATGAGCTGTGCTGGATAGTTGATAACATCCATAAACCAAGTAAGCATTACTGTGTTCTCCATAGAAGAGATGGAGGCAGATCAGTGCAAGAGAGCCATGATTACACTCAAATCAACTAATAATTAAAGTTTGATAGTTATACATTAGATAATTCATACAGTTTCCAAGAAAAGCTAAAGTATTCTATCTCTATGAACAAAACACTAGCATAAGTGTGATTTCACACAAGCAGGGGCTTACACACATAAATGCTTGAAAGCCTTTGAAGGAGCCAGAATGTGAAGAGCTGGCTTAGATATCAAACAGCTGGCGCAATTACAGCGTGGATAGACACTGAAATATTTCTTGCTCATTCATAATAAATCAAGCAAATGTGATCTTGCCAAATTTTGGTATCTATAAGAAATACAGAGGTCCTCATACACCAGATGTTTTAGAGATGGATTAAACATGAGGGCTGTACATAAATAAAGCCTGTCATTGGGCATCAGTATGTGAAGAAGAGATTGATAGTGGAATAGAGAATGGGTGATGATGAAAGTGGGAGGGCGAATGAAAGCACGGGGAGAAAGAGCGACTCAAAGAGAGTCAAATGAGGGAAAGATTCTAAAGGGATGAAAAAAAAATCGACCATTCAAGCGAGAGAAGAAAGGAAGGTGAGATGGGAGGAAGGATGAATGGTAATAGGTAACAGGCAACAGGCAGAATGAAAAGTGCCTGGGCTGCTGGCCATGTGGAAGAAGAGAAAGAGGTAGAAAGGTGGAGCGAAAACTTCTGGAAGAAGAAAATGTAGAATTAGAAAATGAGAGAGATTCATCGGGTCAAGGGGAGAGCAGGATGAAACAGGAGCAAGAGAAAGTGGAGTAAAGAGTAATGAAAGCTAAATGGAGTGAACCAAAAAAATAAAAAACGCAAAGGTGAGAGGAGGTGAAGGAAACGTGCCAACCAGAAATACATGGCTGTATGTGAACCACAAAACAAGCCTTCCTTTTATTGCTTCACTTCATCTTTTAGAGCTTCTGTTTGACTTATTTCATTGTGTGAGTATGATTTTCATTTTTTACTTGATTGTTACACACTGCACACACTCTGTCCCCTCTGTGGAGATTGTGTTGGAACTCTGTCAGCTTGCTGTACTTGTCGCTGCCTCCCAGGCCAAACAGGTCAACTCTACCTGCATACAAATGTGTCTGTTGGTCCGCTGCTCCGGTGATGAATTTTGCTCTGAGCTGACAGGTATTGTTTGGAAAAAGTCAACGTGGCCACACAGAGCAGATGCATTTTGATGAATGAATCATTTTGAAGAGCTCTTTTAGAAATGGACACCACATCCAAATAGACAATTGCACAAATATGTCAACATCTGACAATACAAAGCACATAAAATGCACAGTGGCTCAGCATTTGGATTTTAAATTTGTGTGTTGATCTGCAGCATGATGGAGGTATTTACATCTGCACATCCAAGAGTATGAGACTGTCCCGATTTTAGGACACTCCTGGAAAATGATCCACATTTTCTTGTGGACAAACAGAGTAATTTTCAAGTCAGTCATCTAAATTTAATCCAACTAAAGATTTATTTGACTGCTGAAGACCAGACTGAAAGCAAGAAGCCACAAAACAAGCAGGGCGTGAAGTTGGTTGTAATACCCAGAAGCCTGCCAGAGAATCACCAGCATTAACAAAGTGCCTGCCCGTAGGTCACAAACTTCAGACAGTTATTGACTGCAGAGGATTTGCAGCCAAATTATTTTAAAATGGACTCTTTGGTTTATTCCAATTCCTGTGCCTGGGTTGACACTGGTCTGGAAAGTACTTGAAAGTATGCTGTGATTAGAAAATAAAAAAGTGCTCTTGAAGGGGTTTGGATTTACCAAGCAATTAAAAGGTTCTTAAGAGTGTGTGGATTTAGGAGTTCAGTCAAAATTCACCTATGATACCATTTTTATACGTCTGGAGTGCTGGTCTTGACTTAGTCTCAGACAAAGAAGATTTTAATTCAAGAACACTGAATTACCTGTGAATTATCAGATCGATCTGTTATCATCATAACTGATTGGATGTAAAACTTCCTGCTTCAAAGGCAACCAATAACTTAACTCATTTCTAATTGAAGATTTTTGATACAGTTAGCGGCTGTGACTCAGCCTTGGTCTTGGCCATGACTTGCTGTCAGGTTATTGGGGTCTTAACTACAACACTGAATTGTGCTGGCTTCTCATTGTTTGTTTGCCTGGCCTTAAATTCAAGGTAAACCATTCAAGTCTTTGTAGTGTGCAAACATTCAGTGTGTGAATCATTGGCTGTTCATTGTGAAATAATTCATCCTCCAAAAGTGTTGAAGTCCTTGAAATGTGCCATTAGTGATATGAGTGGCAAAGGTCTAATTAACTTTTTCATTTTTAAAGCCAATGTGTCTTTTTTACTTCCTGACTGTATTGTAATGGAATGATTAAACTCCAGGCCACAGTATGTGTATGCTGTTGTATTGGATTGCATTATATTGTAAGCTCTGTCATATTTTGATAAAAGCAACAACATGCCATCTCTATTGTAATACATTCCTCCATTCAGTTATTCCTCTGTTTATTTTACATACTGTTTGAAACACAGTGAACGTCGATCGAAACTCTCGTCTGGATTTGTCACTTCCTTCTCTGATGATCGGCGTGTGTTTTTCAGCACAGAGGCCGATGCTTCTGCGGGTCACATTGTGTGATTCTATTAAGCAGAGACACAAGGCAGGCTGTGCTAATGCCTCTTTATACTGATTCATTCCTGCTCTCATCCAGACCAGAGTGCAGTGCAGACAGTGGAATACATTACTGTGAGAAAAGCTACTTAGAACTGCTCCGTAATACCCGAGATTTCATTCCTGGTGTGTGTTTGTGTGTGAGGCAGCAGACACAGAGACGGATCTGTGTGTGTGTGTGTGTGTGTGTGTGTATGTTTGGAATATGGTTATATGTGGTTCCTTGTCACTTTTGAGTCAAAGCCCTCACGTCAGAGACACAGGTACAGAGAAATAGAGGATGTGTGTATGTGCCTACATCTATGCACTATTGTACATTTGCATATCTAGAACGACTGTGTAGAGTGTGTGTGTGTGTGTGTGAAACATGCCACCAGGGCGGGTAACCTTAAGAGGGTCAGTGCTTTCAGAACAGTTCTCATCATCGTCATCTTCAGTGGACACTCTGGCTCTATGGCTGTAATTGCAGAATGCTGTGGTTGTAGTCAGTGTGTAAGCACAGCACACATGTCAGAGAAGTTGATGTATATTTCATGGAGCTGCTATATGCACTCATGTTGTGTGCACATGTGCAAGTGTGCATATTGCATGTTTGTCAACTCATGTTCCATCACACTACCGCCTGTCTCTGCTCCTCTTTTCTGCACATTTTCTCTACACCTTCTATCGATCTGTCCTCCTCCTGCCTCATCGCTTGCCTTCCTTCCGTTGTCTCTCACGATTCAATGTCTGACTGCCCCTCTGCCCCCCTCTCTCTACCCAGGTGCTGTCTCTGGGTGCAGATGTGTTGCCAGAGTACAAGCTCCAGGCTCCTCGCATCCACAAGTGGACGGTGTTGCACTACAGCCCCTTCAAGGCGGTGTGGGACTGGCTCATCCTGCTGCTGGTCATCTACACCGCCATCCTGACACCCTACTCAGCGGCATTCCTCCTTAACGACCAGGTGGGGGTCTCATCTAGGAATAGAATCATTCATCAGCCGGCTGTCAGCTCGAGTCAATTTTATTTACATTGCCCGATCACAAATCACAAAAGTGCTTCGAAGGGGCTTTGCATCTATAAAATATACAATCCTTTGACATGAGTCAAGGGTGTGAGGATCATGTGATTTATATGCAAATGTACAATACTGACAGTTTTATAGAGACTAGTTAGACTACACTGAAATCATCGCGGATCCATAATATGACAACGTTTAATGGGTACAAATTGATATTAAATATACAGTACACTTATTTACATCCCCTGCTCCTGCATATGAATCATTTTCATAAAAATGACATACACATGAACAATTTAATATCAGTTTTCCTGCACATCTACTTTATCCTGACAAAGTTTCCAACGAGTGTCAGCAAACTCAACTTTTTCTCGATAAACTTTGGTCACACTCTGGACGGTTCACCATCATTTAGCATATTTATAACATTTCAAAGACTTCTTTATCTGTGGATTAACAGGTTATCTTGAGTGTATTTGTGATAATTCATAAAAAAAACCCTGACCAAGATGTTTTTTGTGCTGAAACCTAAACAAACCTGAACCACAGTGGTTTAATGTCAGAAAACTGTTGTTGAATCTCAACGATAAGCTGTTAAAATGTTACAAATACTATCTGTAGTCTTAAACTCAGTTCACGTTAACTATAAGTAACACTAGCTAATCTTGCTGGCCTGCTCAACACTTATCACAGTAAGTTAGTTTCACAATAAAGGGCTATGTTTTCATATATTGTGAAGTACATGTAGGAATTCTAGTGAGTTTAAGCATCAACATTTTCTGTGAGGACGTCCTTTGTGTGACAAATCACTTTGTGTGTTGAAGCGCTGCTTCTGCTAAGACTTAGATCCTCCTGAAAGCTCTGTTTTTGTGTCACCTCCTCATGTTGTGTCTACGCATGTATGCAAATTATCTCGACATCCTTAATGCTGATCCATTTGAAGGAGGTAATCACACAGACGTGTTCTATTTTTAGAGCATTAGATTATAATATTCCTTTCTTTTCTGCTCTCTTCTATATTCTCTTCTTCTCTCCTCTCAGGAAGAGGTAGCCATGCAGAATTGTGGTTACTCCTGCTCTCCTCTCAATGTGGTGGACCTCATAGTGGATATCATGTTCATCATTGACATCCTCATCAACTTCAGGTGTGCCTTTAGACACATGAATACACAGTGTGATCATAGTAACAATAGTGGCAGTGTTATTTGTTCTTGTAGAAGCAGCTGCAGCAGCAGTGATGGTTGAATTATTCCTAATAAATTTTAAAAAGCTGCAAATTGAATCCCCACATCCACTCCTCTGTCCTCATTAGAGTTGTTTGTGAAAGAAGAAACTTTGCTAGTAGCTTTAGTACAGCAAACAAAGTGGTTTAGTGTTAGAATAACATCTATTCATGTCTGTAATTTGAATATAATCTGCACTCTTCCTCTCAGGACAACATATGTGAACTCTAATGATGAGGTGGTGAGCCACCCGGTGCGTATCGCCGTCCACTACTTCAAAGGCTGGTTCCTCATCGACATGGTGGCTGCTATTCCCTTTGACCTGCTCATCTACCGCAATGGAGAGGAGGTATGTCATGATGGAGGAGGAGGGGGAGGGACGGTTGGCTGTTGATATACCGCAGAGAAGGTGTGAGGGAAATGTTGCTGCACTGACATCGTGTCTGCCATCTCTGCCACTGAGAGAAACAGAAAGACATGAAGAGGGACGAGGAGGAGGGACACAGGGAGGTGGGAGACAGGAAAGAAGGTCTAGTTTTTGTTTCATATTTAATTGTCTCCATGGGGGAGTTGTTGTGCATTCAGCTGTGCTGGAGCGTCAAAGTAAAATGATGCATTGTAGTAAAAAAAAGTAGCCAATTAATCAAATATTGTCAAATACAGTTGTGATAATTAAGTACTGAAGTGGTTTGTTAAATGTCCTACAAGGAGTTTTAAGGGGTTATCAAATAATCACAATTTAATATTGATGCCTCTATGACCAAAACACAACAACATGTCTGCCACCGGCTCAGATTTGGTCAGATTCCCCTCAGAAATGAGATTGTAGAAACATTGCCGCTTTTGACCACAGGGGGCGCCGTAATCTACACAAAGGACACAAACGACAAGGGTCGTTTTCTTACCTATAAGACGTGACACATTGCATTGTGGGATTGTTAGCACATAGTACATGTCATGTGTATTTGCATACATTTGGCTTTGCAAAAATTCAGGCAGTCAAATGAAAAAGCGTGGATGTAGTGCTCTGCACTGTAGAGGGATTAGAGGGATTCTGGACACAGTCTGTAACAGTAGAACAAATTTCACAAATAAATGAGTTAATTATTCCAAACATCTTACATTGTATGCTTTTGAATATTCAAATGACTAAAAGGCTCTCAAGGTTACACTAGCAATTAATTCAACAGTGTCTCTATTCTTGTAGCTATAATTAGTACCAAATTACTTTCTTTCTGGTAACTTTGACCAAAGGATATATCAATAGATTGAAAAAAAAAATAATGAGAAAATGACTGGTGTGCTGCAGTGATTTGTTGTTGTGCTTCCATAAAGTTGGGGGACAGATTAATCAAAGCAGCAGAGGCCGAGATATCCTGATATTTAATGTCTAGCATGGCTCATGTTCCACAAATTCTGGATCCTGCTTTTCTGACACTTTGATAGCATCTTTCTGGCCTCCTGAATGCACACATTTCCAGATGACATTAAAGAGCTGAACAGAGCTCCTGCTGACTAAACAGAACCTCACGTGTAGAATCGTTGAAGTGTCCCTTTAGTCAGTAATGAAGATAATCACTGGCTGCATCCTTAATGAGGCATACCAGAGACTAACATGCAGCGACACACGCAACAGCTGAGAGGATTCTACAGGTTCAATGATTTGCTGAACGATTGAAGACTGAGGAGATGGAGGTGTTGGTTGGAGACTTGAAGGAAGTGGGAAGTGCTGGAGCGCTCTGGCGATACTTCCCATATAATAGATAAAGATGAAAAGCACAGAGCAGCTCAGCCCAGGGGGATTCAACTGACAGAGTATGCTGTACTTGAAATGCATCTATAAGTAATGTGAAACGGGTAAGTCATAAAAAAATAGTTATTTATGTGATTAAGCCAACCAACGAGCCAATAATGATGAATGTGGAATCTCCCCAACATTCAAATACTGCCTGGGGAATGTTTCGCCAAGGTTCGATTCACTGTAGCTGTCTGGGAGGGTCCACAGAGCCAAGAAAGAATTTCCTCAGCAGACCGTTATTATTTACTGTGAGGACGCACGCAGCACACACACATTGAGAAGGACTAGGCTCTGTGCCAGCTCAGTAATCGGCCTGTTATTTATTTGTTGTATGGACATGAAGGGGGCCACCTGAATACAAGTAGAAAGGAGAGGGAGTAGACAGCCCACAGTAATGAAAAGGAGTCAGGATTTACCACCTCCACAACAGTGAATCACATCGGGACAAGGCCACGGCTGCACCACCTGTGTGTGTAAATGTGTGTGTGTGTGTGTGACAGGATGACAGCAGGTGGGATCGCTGTGATGAGATATCAGAGCCGAGGGACTTTGTTTTCTGTCACGCTTTACAAAACCTTATCTCTACTTTTCTCTGTCTCTCCCGCCCCCCATCAGACCACCACTCTGATTGGTCTACTGAAAACCGCTCGTCTCCTGCGATTGGTGCGCGTTGCCAGGAAGCTGGACCGCTACTCGGAGTACGGCGCGGCTGTCCTCTTCCTCCTCATGTGCACCTTCGCCCTCATCGCGCACTGGCTAGCCTGCATCTGGTACAAAGAGTGTCTGATGAATGATTTAAAGAGGGGTAACACAGGAATAATGTGTCTGTGTGTACACTTTAAAGTGGGATTATGTGGGCGCTAGTGTTTTATATGGAGGTGTGCTGTGTGTTGTCAAGCATAACAGCATCTTACAAGTTTATTTAATTCTACCCACAGTCACATTGTAGAAGTTGTTGCAGCAGAAATTGAGTATTTGAACAAAGTATTCATCACAAAATAGATATTTTGACAGCACCATTAGGAAAATCAGTCCAATCAATCTAGTGTACTTATCTTTGTACTTAGTGTAACAGCACCATCCTAGTTATTGCTAACATTAGTAATTTTAAGCAGTTCAATCATAGTCTAACTGTTATTTCTTCCCAGGTATGCCATTGGTAGCGTAGAGAGGAGTGGTTCAATTGGCTGGCTCCACACACTCGGGGACCAGTTGGGAAAACACTACAATGACTCTGTCCAAGGTACTGAGAGTAAAAATACTGTAGTACTAATATTTGTTGAAAGGTTTTATCGTGGTACTGTCTGTATCGGTAAATCAGATATGTGTTTTTGATTTGTTCTGACTGTGGAAAGATCATCAGTGTCACTCTGTTTTTACAATATTTGTCCACACTAGGTTCGGGACCCTCCATCAAAGACAAGTACGTCACAGCTCTGTACTTCACCTTCAGCAGTCTGACCTCTGTGGGATTTGGAAACGTGTCCCCGAACACCAACTCTGAGAAGATCTTCTCCATCTGCGTCATGCTCATAGGATGTAAGTACTGATTTTATGGTAAAAGCAACTGTTCCTTGGCTTCAGACCTGTGTGGGAGAAAGTGCCCTGTCACAGTGTGTGAAATACATCTTGGCACACTGACAAACACTGATACGTGCTGAAATAAACCAACGGAGACATTCGGTGTAGCAGTGTCCAGCACCTGCATGACCGAAGCGTCTCACTCACATCTATTCTATTGATCTGTTTTTGTCTGAGCATGCACGTGTGTCAGACATTCAGAAAGTTCAATGTGTACTGTAAAGAATTTGTAATTTAGGAGAAGGCTAGTGTTAGTCTGTCCATTGATTTGTGGGAACATTACTTGTTCCAGCTCTTCTGAACTTTTCTGCAGACACCAGGCAACACAACAGGAATCACTTTACACCAGTGTCAGTCAGAGAGCTGGGAAGTTTTAATTAATGAAGATATTATTTTTTCCTTTTTTACGTACTGTTCCTCTTATAGTTACAGTGGCTGAACAGAGCCATAGATCATACTTTTCATTCTCAAAGCATATCACTAAATAATTTATTAACACAATCCATCAGCAGGATTGCAATATCCCCTCTCATGCTTATCATCTCTCTTCAGAGTAATTACCTCTGCAGGCTGGCGGAGGCCTGGACCTCATTGATCAAGCAAACCATAGGATGAGAAAACAAATATGACATTCAAAAATAGTTCTGAGTCTAAAAAGTAACTAGAAACTAGTCACGACTTGTTTATGGCGTGCAGGTGCTCATTATTTTCTGCTGTGCTGTGAAATCAAATTGAAAAAAAGTCCTATGTATTTATTGTAGGGACAATTAAACGGGGTTAAAATCTTGACTCAGAGGCCGGTTGTTGTTTTTATTTTTAGTTTTGGCTCTGTTCCTCCTCCAGGCAGTTTGACATTTGCTTGGCCAGAAAATGAACAGGCTTGTCAAATAACCATTATTAAAGCAGAACATGAAAGTGTGCTATGAAATAACAATGAGCATTATAAAACTTATTCCAACAGAGTCAGTGTGTTGTGTCTCTTGTAACATACATATACACAAACACATGAAGCGGTTTTAGTGGGTGATGTAGACAGTGATGGGAGCTGACAGAGGTTGAGAGGTTAGCAGAATCCAAAATGACAACAGGACAAAACAGGGAGGCTCGTGAGGGATGAAACACTCTGTCCTCTGCAGACTAAACTCTTGTAGATCAGTCCAACTGCTGCTCTGTCTACTCTCCGCAGGACTCACCTCATGCAAAACACTGGAGGTATGCTTCTAAAGTTACTTGGAGGAGTTATGTGAGAACTTTTTTTCTCATGGTTAGATTTTCCTCTCTCAGTCAGTGTGTGCAGATGGGTTAAGTATAAGTATGGTTCAAGGGAGGCACAGTATCATAATAAGAAGGTTCTGGGTTCGAACCTGCCAGCCGGCTGGAGTCGTTCTGTGGCTGGGATACTGCACCGTGTGGGGTTTGCATGTTCTCTCCATGTCTGAGTGGGTTCTCTCCAGTTTCCCCGGCTTCCTCCCACAGTCCAAACACACGCAGGTTAACCAGTGACTCTAAATTGTCGTAGGTGTGAGAGTGAATAAGAGTGAACTGGCCTGTCCAGGGTGAAGCCCACCTCCTGCCCAGTGTCAGCTGGGATCGGCTCTTGCCCCACAACAGGATAAGATGTTATGGAAAATGAATGAATCAATGTTGTCGGTATCTTGTTGTGCAGTAGTATTTAACTGTAGTTCTGTAGAACTGTAGTTCAGATTATAATTCAACTTGAACTGGCAGTTGAACACATTTTATATACAGCTATAATATCAACATCTCAAACTCATTAAAGTTTAAGTTGGCAAATACTCACTAGTGCATACACTGATATCATTTTGAGCTGCTGTAATTATTCTTCCTGACTGGCCTTCAGCACCCTCTTAACACTATTTTAATGTAAATGATGGGAGAGAAAATCTGTGTACAAATGCATTCAGAATATTATCTGAAGTTAATATTCAGCAGTCTGAGTCAGAGGAAGTTCTTTTAGGAAGACATGCTGAACTTAAACTTCAGCTGGCTCTCAGTACTGACGGTGAGAACAGGAGGAACAATTAAAGTGACCTTTCAGTATACACGTGGACATGTGGGTGTTGTTTTAGGGTGGACTGGAAACAATGTGATCCTTTAATACATCGCACTGTGTTCTGTTGCTAACATGACTTCAGTGGGAGAGATGTGGTGACAAAGTTCACATTTCTTGTTCAGTGTAAAAATGTTTTCTAAAGTTCAACAGAAGATCAAATAGAACTTCAACAGTCTGAGTGGTTCAGATTAAGTGTGTGTATTTCAAAGTTTTAGAGTTTTTACACACAAAGTAGACAAACTATTTAAATGTTAGTGCCTGTTGTGCAGTGTGACAATCACATACTGTGTCTGTGTAGCATATATATCTGTCCTGTAATGCAAAAGGACAAAAAAAGTCTGTTTGACAGTACAGAAATAACAGATCATCAGAGCTCATCCCACAACTTCAAATCAGCTGTCGCCTTTGGATTCACACAGTCTGTAGACTCTATGTAGACCTTTACCCCCTGCAAAGACACTTATAATGTATATATCTGTATACATACTTCAACACAGTTCTAATATAACAATATACCTTCATTATTCTACATTATTACACCATCAGCTTGAAGTTTCCTCTCTCTTTTCTCCATAATCTTTACTTGCCTTTCTCCACAGTATTTTCCTCAAACATACCACCTGAGGATTTAGTTTAATTTATTTAGAGAAGGGACAATGAAAATTAATAAATGCAAATGGTGAAACAGGTTCAAGAATTCACGAAGAGAAGAGACTTCCTAAAGGAAGTCAAAGCTAATAATATATATTTTTTCAGCTGCAGAAGACAGAGAAACAGAGATGTGTCAGTCCCTCTGCTCTCTGTTAATGTATATATTATTCTCATTTCCTCCCTCCTCACGCTTCCAAATCCTCCTTCACCTTCTTCTGACCCTGTACCTCTGCCACCTCCAGCCCTGATGTACGCCAGCATCTTTGGGAATGTGTCAGCCATCATCCAGCGGCTGTACTCGGGGACGGCCCGCTACCACACCCAGATGCTGAGAGTCAGGGAGTTCATCCGCTTCCACCAGATCCCCAACCCGCTCAGGCAGAGGCTGGAGGAGTACTTCCAGCACGCCTGGTCATACACTAATGGCATCGACATGAACGCCGTGAGTACTCATCCTCATGCACCCATATCCTGTGTGTGTACACCTAGTCTGTTCATGTTAATGAGTGAGTGTTGCGCATGAATACCCACACAGAAGGCTAGAGGAGTATTTTGAGCCTGCGTTGTACGTTAATAGGATGATTGGAAGCCTTTGTCTCAGCATGCATGGTCCGACACCTTCAGAGAAAATAGGAATGATGTGAGTATTATAAATAATATGCACACACACACATACACACACATACACACACATGCTCAAACATGTGCAAATAGACGGGTTCATGTCTTTGCAACATGCATGGACCTACTTCAGTCTGTTCACATGCATGAGGGCTAATACACTCTTTTCACATATTTAAGTTGAAACACACACACACACACACACACACACACACACAGTGACTCACTCCTGTCGAAGCACACAAACACACCATGCATGCTTACACACACACGCAGAAGGAGCGCTTCCAACACGCTCGGTGTGTACGGTCGACCTCGACCTGAACTCTGCATAGAGTGTTTTACTAACACACACACACACACACACTCACACACACACACTCTATCTCACATCTTCTGTTTCTCTGTTATGAAGGCTTTGAGTCAAACATCACACACATGCATGCCAATGCCACTTAATCATGAACATAAAGCACACTTGAGATCTGCTAATTCAAATCTGTCCTACAGTGCATGAGTCAGTGGATGTCATCTTTACAACACTTCAGATGTATTATATGAAGAGAATATATGGATCTATAAATATTAATGTCTGGTATTTTTCAGCTACAGCTCTGTAAACTGTTTCGCTGTTACGAACTCGGCTCAGAAAGTCTAATTTACCAAAAATATCTGCGCTCATAACTTCAGGAAGCCTCTCCAGCATCCATATTATTTTTAAACTTGCTTGTCGGGGCATAATCAGCTCCTCATTATTGCCTGTGAAGGCTTACAGAGGCATCGAGGATCTGCATTTGGGAGGAAAGACCAAGTGCAAACACAATATTCCATCAGCGAAATGTTGTTTGATTTCAGCGCAATAAGTGAGTCACTGAAGTATAGAGGGAGCAAATTTGACAAGCATCCATGGGAGCGTGTTTCCACGGCGGCGTCCCGCTCCTCTTCCCTCATTATGATCCCTCTCTAAAAGGCCCAGTGCAAGTGCAGCGTCGTGAGCAGACTGGATTAAAGAATGTTTACTGTAATGATTATTATGATTACGTGGAGCAGACCCTGTCTGTCTGCCTCCACTACTGATTTCATCAGCCGCGACCTCTTTCATTCATGAGGATGGAGAGAATAATAATGCAGCTCTGATGAGGAACTGAACTGGAGCATTGAGGGCACGAGGAAGGAGACAGAAATCTGTTGTGTTGTTTGGACGAGCAGGACACTGAATCTGCTCTCAGGTGGCACTTTTGGAGCTGACCTCCGACCTCTGAATACGTGCCACACCTGTGGAGAACAATAACATGTAAAATAAAAATGTTCTTTCCAGGATCGACTTTAGGCACAGCCACAGCTTCACTTCACATTAAAGAAGACTGTAGCTGACAGAGATGTTAATACACTAATCTGAGTTGCCTTCAGTGATTACTGGACAGCAGAGCTTTTTGTCCTGGGTTCTTGCATCTGAGGCTTTCTCTGGTTCAGAAGGAGACTGCAGGCAAAACTGAAACAAAGTCCACAGAGGGTTCACTGTAGTAAAGATGCAAAATACAATGCTATGAATCATAAAGTATCATAAAGTAAGTCTGGTATCTATCAGGTCAACATACGTTTAGGAAAGCAAGTGCATTAACCACACAGAGGTGATACATGATTTTTATTTGCATAAGATGGCAAAATATCCAAATAATGGAGAAAAAAAGATGTCTGGAGGAGTGAAGAAGCCACAGGCTTATACAACAGACCACCCCACCCTCAAGGAGAAAGAACAGACAATAATACAAATTAATTAATTAAGTTAAAATAAATTAATTAATTAAAAAAGCATCAGGAAAGACCGAGTGAAAAGAAAAAATTCAATCATTAAACAACCATCCAATAAAAACAGAGACACATGAAAAAAAAAAGTTTTTCATTATTATGGTGATTTCTTATTTGCTAGATTGATTTGAATGTATATAAATGTTGTATATAATACATGGACGTGTATATGTAAACCAAACCTTGCTCTACACCTACAGCAGTTAAAGGTGGGGTCAGACAGACTGGAGCCTGTCGTGTTGTGTGGCTGGTCTGTTTCCCTTTTCCGTCAGTATCTGACAACCTGAGATTGAGACTCAACAATTATTAATGCTTGTCCAATATGACTGACCCCACCTTTAACTACATATATATCATAATGCCAGACATCACCCGTGTGTGTGTGGTGGAGGCCATAAAGACAAAAAGACATAAAAGTCCATAAAAAGACTATTTTCCCACACTAAACAGAGACTGTGCACAGGAGAGACGCTACAGCAAAGTCTCCAATAATATATCACGACAACAAACATTTATATGAACAATAACAGCGTAGCCTTGAAAGTCAGCAGTTCAGCGTCTGCTAAATGTACCATTAAACTGGAGCCAGAGGAACACCTGATACCGCCGGGGGTAAAAGCTGACTTCAGCACATTTTGGTGTTGTACCTGTTGGCACCGCAGACATGGAACAAAATGGTTGTTGTGCACTGGGAGTAATAGCAGGCAATTACTCAAATCCACATAGGGGGGTTGTGTTGTTCCATTCATTTGCATGTTTTTATGTGTGTGACTGACTTCAAACCAGACCTTAACACTTTTAAAAAGGTTTGTGTGTGTGGGGGAGAGGTGTTAAAGGACAGATGGAAAAAGGAATGTCTGATTGCTGGAGTAAAAAAAAAGTGGTAGAGATGACGAGCAATGAGGCTCGCACAAAAAGACAGTAAGTGAGGAACGAGAGAGATGGCAGGTGAACAATGTGAACAGAGAGAATTGACATTGGCTGATAGAGAGATGAAGACAGAGCCCAGTGAAGGCTGAAATGAAAAAAGCAGCTTGAAACTGATGAAAAAGAGAGAAAACTCAGTGTGGGTGTTTTATGTACGATTCTGTTCTGTGCAGTCAGCCAGAGAGTTACAAGAGGAGCCTGTAGCTTGCTGCTTAAAAGAGCCGGGGCTTCGAGTGAACTCATTAAAACTGCACCAATTCTTCACATTAATTACACTCTACGGGCCTGCTGACTGTGTTCCTGAAGGCCCTCTGAAATACAGTTTGAACTAATTTTACTGTGAAGCTCTAAAAATGACTGCACAGGCTCTTTTTAAAGAATAAGAATCCAAATGTGCTGATGTTCCTCTTTAAGATCACAAAAGATTGAACTAAAGCAATCACCTCTCTGATAGTTTGAATAAAGACAGTAAAGGCTCCACTTGTTATTATTCCTTTTAAAGCATCCGTAATCTGTGACATTTATCTGACATTAGCTTTATGTTCTGACTCATCGTATCAGTCACTGGCTGCTAATAGCATGTATCAATACTGATGTAACCTTTCTAACTATCAATTCATCAGCTTTCTTTTCCCTCCTCCTTTTTCTGTCTCCCAACTATTTTGCCGCTTGTATCTCTTACTTTTTCTCACCTGTTGTCTTCTTTTGTTCTTTATTCCCTTCTTTCCTCTCCTATCCTCTCCTACTTCTCTGTCCCTCCTTATCTCCTCCCTCCCTCTGCTTCCTTGCTCCCTCGCTCCCTCTCCCCAGGTGCTGAAAGGTTTCCCAGAGTGTCTCCAGGCAGATATCTGCCTCCACCTGAACCGCACACTGCTCCAGAACTGTAAGGCTTTTAAAGGCTCCACCAAGGGCTGCCTCAGGGCGCTGGCCATGAAGTTCAAGACCACCCACGCACCTCCTGGTGACACGCTGGTCCATGCTGGGGACGTCCTCACTGCCCTCTACTTCATATCCAGGGGATCCATAGAGATACTGAGAGGAGATGTGGTGGTAGCCATCTTGGGTACAAAATCTTATATTTTATATTTTACTAACTACTGTAGAGTTCCCTCGTTAACTTTTAGCGTATTAGAAACTAAATCTGGAGCAAGAACGTGACAACATCTGGATGTATTTCTCTTTCAGGAGATTATTTAGATGACTTAGTTTAGACTAATATTTAAATTTGCATTTCAGCTCGTAGGTCCGGCCCTTTGCAGACCAGCTCAGGGCTGATCCTTCAGCATGCACAGACTCATCAGCAGGAGAGTGTTAATAAAATGTATCCATTGGTGCATAGCCTCCTGTATCAATCCAGACTTTGAAAAGTAGGAGCCCGTCTCTTTCTTTCCCAGTTCCAGTTTCTTTTTGGTCAGATATGCATTATCTGGTAACGCCATCTGCTGGTGAACATAGAGTGTTACTCCTGACAGAGTCAGGATTACACAACATAAAACATGTTCAGGGTGTAACTCGCCTCTCGCTCAGTGTGAGCACAGTTTGGGTCTTGCTCCATAAACAGAAAAACAGTTTACAGAATGGATGAACTCTGTTATATAAAGATCAGTTTTACATGTGTTGACCTAAAAGCTACTGAGCTTAATATTTTTAAGTTGGGGAAGATATCTGTTAGTCTGAGAAGAATCTACTTTGAAACCGTTTTGGGAAAATGACTTAAACATCTTGATTCATTTTGCCACAATTTGAGATACAATACGATGATGATAGCTTTGATAATGGTTCACCACTGTCTTTCTAATGCGTTTCACCCATGAAGGTTTTCTTCATTTTCACCTTTCTCAGGTAAGAATGACATCTTCGGCGAGCCTATCAACCTGTATGCCCGACCAGGTAAATCCAACGCTGATGTGAGGGCTCTGACCTACTGCGACCTCCATAAGATCTTTAGAGAAGATGTTCTGGAGGTGCTGGACATGTATCCGGAGTTCGCAGACAACTTCTGGAACAACTTGGAAATCACCTTCAACCTCCGAGACGTGAGTTTACAACTATATATATATAATATAACGTGAATTCAGATTCAGACACGCCCTGAATACTTAAAAATATTGAGACCACAATAATCTCTGCACTGAGTGCATGTTTCCAGGTTGTTGGTTCCATTTTCTTGAACTTTTGGAAACACTTACTGTTGTTTGTTGTAGCATCCCTGCAGTGTTTCTTTTAATAGAGATAATGCTGGTGCTCATTTCAGACCAACATGATCCCAGGCTCTCCAAGCAGTGATGACTCCAACTGTGGGGGATTCAACAAATTACGCAGACGCAAGTTATCATTCCGAAGACGTACAGAAAAAGGTAACCCACCCTCTGTAGCACATCTCACCACGACCTTTGGTTTTATCGTCACATAAAAAAAATCAGATGATCTGACCGTCTGAATGGTTACAGAAATACAACTTCAGTGAATTTAATTTGATAATGACGTTTGTCCATGCCAGAGTTTTTCTGGCAATCGTCCCACTGTAGACATCTTTTGAAAAGTCGTCCTGATCCAGCCAGTCTGACTAATCCGTCTGTCTTTTTTTAATTTTTCCTGGCAAACCTCCGTCCAGATGATGCAGATGCCGGAGAAATTAAAAAGTCCCATAAGTCTGTGAGACGAAGACACAGGGAAGCAGCCAACAACCAAAAACAGGAGGAGGTACCTAAGTGTCAGTGGGAGGCACATCGGAGCTCGGTGTCTTCACACTCCAGCGGTGACGAGGTAGAACTTCACTTTTCATCAGCACTCACTCTGAAACACTTTGTCGATGTCCACCATGGCACGATAAAAGGTGGTGTTAATGTCTTGGATCTACGCCTCTTACAGGGGGAGGAGTCAGTTGTGAACAGGCTAGCCCCTCCATCGGCAATGATGGAGAACCCGCATGCTCAGGCTACGCACATGAAGTATAACGAGAACACCGAGGGTGATGGAGACCCCAAGACTGGGAACACCTGCAACGCCCTGTCAGGTAACACAGAACTGAACAGCATACAGTGACGCCTGCACAGTGTTTTCACACACTCACTCTCTTCTTCTCCACCTGTCCTCCTCCTCCTCCCACAGGTGCATTCTCAGGCGTGTCCAACATCTTTAGCTTCTGGGGGGAGAGTCGAGGGGGCGGTCAGTACCGGGAGGTTCCCAGCTGCAGCCTGGCATCCCCCCCACCCCTCAACACGCCGCTGCACAGCCTGAGCCGTCAGCAACGCAACCAGTTGGACACACGCCTGGACCTGCTACAGAAACAGCTCAACAGGTGTGATGGGTTGAAAGCCTGGGTGTGTGTGCGTGTGTGTTGCTGCTATTTTTGTGTTCTGTTTTGTATCGAGCAGTTGTTGAAGAAAGACTAAAATTAAAGTGCCCGCTTAAACGCTGCAGTCTTCTGACGCTTGGAGTCATCTGACAGTTGGAGACTATTTCTTTTAGCCGGCTGCCTCTGAAGGAAGCCTCTTCTCTCCACCACAGTGGAAAAAATGAGATTTTCCATCCCTGCAGCTTAGTGCTGGATGAGTCTTCTTTGTCAGGTCCTGTTGAGATCACAGGCTCACAGCTCTGAGGCTGGCTGCGCCTCCAGCTGAATGCTTTTAACGCATGATTGACTGGATGCCTCCGTTGGATAGGATGTGTCAGCGGGCTAAATGTGTATGTGAGGAACTTTGGATGAGGAGTAGTGTTGTGTAAAGAGAGAGCTCCTCTTCCAAGTGCTGAAAACATTTGCACATATGGTCTCACAAGTCTCTGTTGGCTCTCAGAAAGTTGAACCAAACAAAGAAATCATCAGGATGAGGCCTAATTAGCTATATGGGAGCCTCGGATGGGACCCAGCAGGTTTGATGGTTAATCTTACACCTCCTGTGTGTGTGTGTGTGTACCACACACTCATCTATTTCCACCAAGATAATGATTTACTAATAAGAAAAAATAAAACTTTGTTGACTCCTGTGGGGAAAATACAGATGTTACGGCTCCAAAAGCAACAGAGTAAAGATGGGAAGAGAAATGCAGCATCAGCAACACAGAGTTTAGAAAAGTATAATTAGAATGGAAAGTTTGTGTGAGAAGTGGAGGCTGACAACATTCTGCACATGCAGATATTATTATTATCATGTTAGTTTTGGACATTAAACCTAATAGTTATGATGGCACATTCCACACAAACCGTCGAGACTTCTGTACTTCCCACAGCTGCTCTCTCACACAGCACAGAGCGAGCGTATCTGTTCCCAAATCTTAGCCACGGACTCTGTGAGTCCTTTAAGATGATAATAATAAGATACAATAGACTTTATTGATCCCACGTCGGGGGAAATTCACTTGTTACTGCAGCTCATAATACACAAGGTGGATAAGAAAAATACTCAGCTGGTAGAGTGAGCTCCCCACGTATGAGCCCTTCCTGCCGCGACCCGGTTCTGACACCAGCCTGTGGTCCACAGACGTTTTCCGTCGCTGTGTTGTCCCCTCTCTCTTTCCCTGTTTTCCTGTCTGTCTTCAGCTGTCCGCTCTCACAAGTTTAAAGCTGTCCAGAGTACCACCAGCTAGTCCAAAGTGACTACAACCAGCCACATCTCTGTGATGCTACACTCTTGATTCTCTCTCGGTAGCCTGGTTTGCACTGTTAGCTCCTCCATCTTACTGGGGAGAGATCTTACACTCACTGGAGGATAGAAAAGCATGCATCTCCTCTGTGGAGTACTAGTCGTAGATCATGCTATGAAATGTATGACTCTTAGTGAACATTCCAGGTCAGCACAGACTGATCTGAACTTCTCAGTCATCTCCTGTACAACACAAACGACTGCTAACGTGTAGAAGAATCCCTTTACTGCTGTAATTATGAACAAAATTAGACCCTGGAGGATAAACAAAAGCATCAGTTTTCTTTAGATGTGGAGTACTAAATGTCCTACATCATGCTAGCAGAATGAATTCAGTGACATGCATTAAAAGATTAAATGTATAGAAGATAATCTAGTGATTAACAGACAATCTGCTGCACAGGTTGGAGAGTCGCATGTCAACGGACATCGGAGCGATCATGCAGCTGCTGCAGAGACAGATGGCCCTCGTTCCTCCTGCCTACAGCGCTGTCTCATCACCACCTCAGGTAATAACACACACACATACACACACAGGGGGTATGTACGTAGAAGCTTGTTGTCACAGGGGTTGTGACAGCAAGCATCTGTCTTTGAGCAAGACTAAGTCACCTTAACAGCAGGAGGCAGGATGAAAGACAGCTTTCTATTATTGTCAGAGACAGACCCAGGCTGTGAATAGACACGAGGCCACACTTCCTGCAGACAAATAAGGTGCTGTCTCTTGCAGGCCTCGCCCTACCCTGGTCCCGGCCCAGGACCAGGTCCAGGAGAGAGACTGGTCCAGCCTGTTACACCTCTGGAGACCGACACTCTGGCGTCTCTATCACAGGTGAAGCACATGTGGTATTAAAATGTGAAATCTGTGAATAATAAGAAGTAAAGAGGAGAAGTAGCCCGTTCCTCTGAACTCTCTGTTTCTGTCCTGCAGATCTTGGATTCCCAGGACTTTGAGGAGTTCCCAGCTAAGCCTCTTGACTCCCTGCAGCCACAGGACTCTCCACTGATCAACACCAACCAGGGCCAGCTGGTCCCCTCCGGACTGGACAGCTTTGGGCAGCAACTGGAGCTAGAGCTGGGACTGGGGACTGCGGCTGGGGTCATTTCAGGGCCAGCAGCAGGTTCAGGTTTAGCGTTAGATTTAGGCAGCGGAGCAGCATTGGGGTCAACCTTAGGTGCAGGGTTAGACTTTGGTTCAGGGGTGTGTATGGGGGCTGGGGCTGGGCCAGCAGCTGGAACAGAGGTATCTTCCCTGGATCCTGAAACCCAAAGGAGGCTGTCCCTCCAAGAACCACAGACACCTCTGGACTCACGGACACCACAGAGACACAGCTCTGACCCAGGGGGGAGCTAAGGAAGAGGTGAAGGGGGAGGAGAGTGGGATGGAAGAGGAGATACAGAGTGATGTTTAATCCTGTAATCCAGCTGTACCTCCAAAACCCTCCAGGACACCCGGCTACTGTATCTTCACTGTTGACCTCTCCAGATAGTACACTGCTCAGAGAGAGTGAAGCCAGGTGGAGGGGGGGTCCAGAAAAGGTGGAGGCCTCCTCTCTCTGTCTCTCTCTTCCACATGCCCTCCCCCTCCTCCCCTCTCCTCATGAAACATGTGGAGCTTTCTGAACTCCACCACAGAACAACCTTTAACCAAAACCACAAACAGAGCAGAGAGGAGCTCTGCCTCTTAACGAACACAGTCCAGATCAACCCAGACTGATCTGAACCACTCAGTCATCCACTAACGATGACACATCGTCACACACATCAATGACTGCTAACCTGTAGAAGAATCCCTTTACTGCTGTATCCAGTGTTGGATGACTGACAAGAACAAGAAAAGACAACAACCGAGAGAATAATGACGAAACAAGTAGCCATTTAAGTCTTGCACTGAAAATCTATTGATATATTGATTATTATTCTATTCTCTATGTCCGTGGCGCTTCCGATAAACTCAAACTGGTTGGTAAATTGTAGTGTTAGCTGGCCTAACAGGAAACCTGCTGTCCCGTTCTGTTATTGGTTCCTTCCCCCTGACGTCCTGCCCCAACACGGCGGAGCCGACGCTCCCCCCTTCCCAAGAGCACACTGGATTGGCTGGTTTGCGCCTCAGGGGTGGGAACTGGAGGGTTAAAAGCCATGAATTTTCTCGACGAACATATCAGCTGCCCTATCATAAACATTGTACAGATTTGCTAGTGAGTGAAGAACATATGGCATTAGACTTAGGCGGAGTCGCAAACAGGTAAACTGGCAAACTTACAGGATTACCACGGGAACAGTGCACCAAAAGAACTAACTATAAACCTGTAAAGAGGCAGGAAACCCCAGCTAACTAATCGTGACCTTACAGAGAGACAAGAAGTTGTGTTTGATGGAGGCGGCAGTGACACACTGGCCCGCTCTGGTTTCTAAAAGTCAAGCACATGCATCAGAGAAAGAAAAGAGTGATTCTAGTTCATCATAGTTGAATTTGCTACCTCAGATTTCATCGGTCCTTACTTTTTTTTTTTTTTCTTTTTTTTTCACCTGAGCAAGAACCCGGAACGCTTTTACCTTGTACATACCAGTCTGTCATGTGATAACGTAAATATACAAGTTTGCCAGTTTACAATGACCAGCCGAATGCGCCATTATTCTATGTACGGTACAATATGCAAACACTGGCAGGAAGAGACGAGTGAGTGCGCACTAATCTTATTATGTGTGTGATAAGTTCAGGTCCAAAGCTTTTTATGCGTGTTTGTCCTTGTGTTGTTTTGTTGTTCGGTCTGCAGAGCATGGCGTGTATGTTTGCTTCCACACACACACACACACACACACACACTGTCGAGGGTCACTGGATTCTGATGTCGAGGACGAATTTGTTTTCTTTGCCCCAAACTGATTTGAATGGCTTTGAAACAGGCAAATGACAGATTCAGTGTTTGTGTTTTGAAACGAGACAGCACAAATAAAATTAAAAAAAAAAATGTTTACATTGTAGGCTTTAGTATACTTAGGAGATCATCCAATTTTTTAATACTAAGAAATGCAGCATGTCCAGACAGACTGACCAATCAGATCATCATTAAATCCGAGTCTGTCCATCGGTCACACTGCACCGTTCACCAGAAGTTACCACGACTCAGGTTTCATGTGATTTAGTGGCTCTGTACCGCCTTGCTGTAGACCACCTTCTGCCACAGTATCTGACAGATAACAGCAGTTTATGAAACTGTGAACTGAAAACATCTTTCAGACCTTCTTTCATCTTCCTGCATCATATGCATACACTTCATCAAAACAGTGCAACACCTCACCGTGCCCCGTCGGGAAACTGACAGCTTCATGGTGAATGATATGATGTTGTTTGTTTATGAGTGTTCTTTTGACTTCAGTCATGCTGCAGTGGTCAGTGAGCAGGATGACGAACATGATATTAATAATAATAATTGCATGTAAGTGCATGTACATCCCATACTGTATAGACTCCCCCCTTTGCAGTGTCATTTTCCACAGGATTCCTGAAAAGGTCACACAAAAATGTGAGCGAGAAGTAATAAGAGCAGGTGCAATGATACCCTTTATTATCGAACTTAACTGAAATCACTTTTCTAATATCTCCAAAACCTTTCAGTTTATCACGCTTTAGTTTTGAGTTGTCAAGATGACGGAAAATATCTTCAACATCTTCAAATTGTCTTCCCTGATCTCAAATTCTACGGACATCCCTCCCTGCACCGCACACTGAGGAGGCAGAGCCCGGTGAAGTGCAATAGTCCTTTAAACAGTTCCGACTTGTAGCAGCGTAACCGCACCCGTTCATTTTTAGCACTTTATTTCTTAAACAGTGCAGATGTTTAATAAAGACTCAGGAACGCGTCATCGGTGTTAGAGGATTCATTTATCTTTTGTCTCAAAACCAACCAATCAGAAGGAAGGAAGGTAAGACAGAAACACTGGAGGAAGGTGACGTTCACAGGGTAACATCCTGAACCTTAGCTCTGGTGGAATCCCCCTTTAATGCAGAATTGTGAAGATTGTATTTTGCTGCTTGCTGGTCTAAGCTATTGTATTTATTTATTGTTGTAGGATTGTTATTGTTTGTCTATGGATTGTACTTATGATTTATCACTTTGTGTCGGGTTGAACAGCTCATTCATTGGAGCGAGTGAAGGCTTTCTGTGTAACTTCTACTGTTCATAATCCTGACAGTCATACAACCATTTGTCAATATTTATTCAATATTTATGGGTGTACATGCTTTCTGAGCAGTACACATTTTTATTCTCATTAATGATTCTGAAGCGATCAATTCCAGAACGCACACAGAGCCGCGTTGTGCGGGTGTCCTGTTCTACCTGTTCTCAGTCGTCTTCAGTGTGTCTTTGCTCTGCGCACTGATTGGACCGTGCGGCTGTATGTACGCGGCTGATGTCACGCTTTGCAGAGGTGCACTTTAGTATCGAACCAAAGCAAGTGAACGCTGTAACGAATGATCATTGGTGCCTTTTCAGATTCAGCTCTGTGAGTGAAAAAACGACAAACGTTGGCTCTAAGTTGTGACTGCAGCTGAGATGTTAAAGTTCAACCAATGACATTTTTACAGTGACTTTATGAGTTTTTGAGGGTGTGATCAGGACAGTTTGGAAAACTTGAACCCAGAGAATCACTGTGAAGGTGATTCCTTTCAGATAATATGTTGTATTGGAGCTGGTTACACGGTTCGATGTAAGTGAACGCATCACGTTTAAAGCTGATAAGCTCACACTGACCAAATCTACTGACTTCTTCTTACTACTGAACCCTGAATCTGCTTGTTGTTGTTGTGTTTGTTTGTTTATTTGGTTTACTTTGCCGACACACCCATCACCACCACTTAGTTCTCACCAGCAGCCCATGCCTGTGGTCACCACGACGACAAATCAGTCTCTGATGATAGACATCCAGTAAACACCCAGTAGATCTGGATTCCATCAAGCTCTTTTTTTTTTTACAGTGCAGTGCTGAGGTTCTGGTTTTTGAAGCGGGCTCTCCTCTTCATTTCACACACACACACACACACACACACACACACACACACACACAACGCTGTAGCGAGAGTGTTGTTAGTGTACAATAACAGTCACCTAGTGGCCTGAACTGTATCTTTACATTCAGAACTATGACCTCAAAACTAGAATGTGGTTGTCGTTGACTTCTTATTTGACCTTGTATGTGACGTTAGATCTTAGAGGAATATTCGATGCTAGAGAATACATTTATGTAATGCATACTGCATATTATAACAGTAGAGGGCGCACTTTGAGAAAAAAAAAAAGAAGAAAACACAGGGGACTGGGTGGGAGGGTGGGAGTGTTTAAGGAGTGTTTTTCCCTTTTGCATTTAATAATACACATACACGCACACACAACATACATAAAAACTCATCACAGGCACACACACACACACCGACACACACCTTCCTTAATGGCTCTTCCATACTGAGCTTTTTTCAGCTCTGTTCAACTTTCTATGAGTTCTGACAGACTTGAGTCCTGTATTTGTAGATATTTTGAGCACTTGGGGAGGGGGGGTTTGGTACAGTTTACACAACACTGGATCTGCTCTGTCACTCCTTGCCTGTACATACCAACTTCTACTACTTGTAAAGGAATCAAACTCTTTGGCACTCGTATAGCCAGCACTATGCAGAAACTGAAAAATTTCTTTGGCATGCTTTGAAATGCAGAATACTATAGAGGAAAATATACTAAATAAATAAAGTCTGCTCTAATTTCTTATTGAAATAATCACCTCATTGAAAAAGAAAAGAAAAAGCTGTCCATGGTACAAATGGATACGATGATGAGGATGATTAATGTGATTAGGATGGTGAAGCTAAAGACTTTTAATATTGTGCACATTTTTACTTGCATGCTGCGCTGAAAATCATCCAGCAATGAGAGGGTTTGACGTGCAAAGCAGCTGATTTTTGCTGTATGCTTGCAAACTGTGTGTAGAGTGAAACACTGAATTCTTCCGGGGTACGGGAGAGTCATATTTATATATACATATATATATACATACTACTTCCAGGTCATGGAAGAGAGGGGTACTGAATAGCTGCAAATATAGTGATCCTAGATGATACAATATTCTATTGTATATTTGTATCTTTGGTTGCAAACCACTGTAACAGAGTGATGCATGTGTGGCAGTCCTGAGCAGAATTATTAACCATTTCCCAAATATCAAGGAGCGCTTGATTTTCCTTAGCTGGGCTGTTTCTATTCTTGCTTGAAAAATAAAATCAAGCACACCTAAAATATTAAAAATCCTGCTTTCGCCCAGCTGGGACAGCTACACACTGAAGAATGACTGTTCTCAACACATCTGAGTGAAGTTTTGGAATCACAGCTTTCTTTTCAGCACATGAGGTGTTAAACCTGTCAGCGTATCTGAAACACACACTGCTGAAAAGTACTGAGTTGTGTGATTTCACAAACAACTTGCAGGCGTTTTGAAAATAGTTCATCTTTTTACTCTATGACAGTCGCTTGAGTATTGACTTAACCATGGATTTCTAATAACGGGCTGGCCTACGGAGTCCTTCGAGAAGCTCATCAAACATGATTCATATCAAATGTTGAAGAAGGTTGGAGGGGAAATGGTGAAGCTCCAGGTTCTGATTGTGTGATAGCATTATTAATGGTTGAACTTTATAAAATTTCAAAATATTTCTTTCAATAAACCTCTTTGAAAGCAAATCCATGACGCCAGGACTCATTCTTATGACACGTTTACATCCATTAACCTGTGTTCTCCCAGGTCAGTGAGCATGTGGAGTGTATGAACTGCTCTAACTGTGGAAAAGAACTTTTCTTTATCTTCCTGTTTTTGTCCCGAGGAACTGAAGAAGCATCCTCGTCTCATCTGAAATGAGAAACAGTCTTACTGTGTTCGGATTCAGTATTCATACAATGACTCCTAACATAATGTTTCCTCTAACCTCCTCTAACAAACATGGCTGTGCAGACATACTCAGAATAAAATGACTTATCTCCTCAAATCTTCCACATGAAGCCCTTCAAACAGTGTTTCCACAAAGGACACATTTTACTGTTCGCTGTTCACCTTCTGCCCACCTCGCCCCCACATGACTTGCAGTTTTTTTTCTAGAGGGGGTTTTGCAGGTTGGGGTTGGTTGGAAACAGATCCTGAACTCCCGAAGAAAAACTGCTGAGATCATCCTCAAAGCTTCATGCCACAGCAGGTCCACACTGCTTCCACACAATATACAAAGTACACCAGCATAGATGTATTTTCTACAGAGCGGAGTTGTCAATAGATTTGAATCTAACTTTGCAGCAGCTTACATGCACTGCAGAGAGGAAAATCATTTGTGTGTCCTCAGACACAGCTGTTATTAATGAGCTGTAATAAAAAAATGTTTGGACATCAAATACAAGAATTCTGCACTGCATTGGTTTATTCTAAGACTTCATTCCAAACATAAATGTAAACCAATAATGAGCCCATTTATTTATCACTTGTGACAGAAGTAATTCATTTCTGGGGCAAAAAGCATTAAACTCATCCAGACATGCAGACGCCTGCTCGGCTTTAATATCTGCAAGTCATGGATGTGTTCAGAGAGAGATTCCCAGAGGGAGGGGAGGGAAGCTGTGGAGAAGGTCCTGTCAGACTTCTCATCATCTGACTGATGATGTTAGAAAATATACTGTATATTTAATCAAACATCACAGACTGGTGATGATGCCGAGAAAGGGTGCGGCTCCTGCCCTGATGTTGTGCGTTGTTGTCACACGGTGTCAGTATAAACCAACATTATGTGAGGATGAACCATTTTACAGTTAAACTGCTTCTGATTTTTCCCTCCTGCTTCTTTATATGGAAAGTTTTTGTAATTTTCCCGCCACAGAGGGGAACGTTGGCAGATAAAATGTGAGAATGAGCCAGAAGAATTCTTTCACATCATTTTTACAACATGGAACGTGAACATGTTGCTCAGGTTTCATCTGCACTAGTTAATCTCACTGATTGGAGTTCTGAACATAATTTTGAATTGTCTGTTAATTAAAGAATAAAACAGACTAAATTATGAAACTGTTTATTTTAATAGCTGCTCCGTGTGTGTTTCAGGTGAGCTGACCATGTCTAACACCAGGCTCTGTGTGTTTTCTATAATAAATCGAACTCTGTCATCCCGGTGACATTCCACTGATCTGGGCGGTATCAGGGCGTCTTCCTGGCCCGTGCCCGTGTCCACAGCTTGTTCCCCCGCGGCGATTGGACCGGCACCGTCCCGTAAAAGGAGTCAAACTTCTCTATTGTATGTACAGGGTGTCTGTCAAAAGTACATTTAGTGACGACGAAGGCCCTGCCCAGGGTTTTAAAGCTTTGAATGGACAATGCCACCGTCACTCAGAACTCCGCGTCAATATCATTGGATAAAACGGAAGCCAGTCACCAACCTCGATCTGTGATTGGAGCAGAGCTCCTCCGGGGGAGGAGCAAGTTAGTCTGCGGCCAGCGGAGTTGCACACTCGGGTGGGCGGATCGTAGCGGTGACAGCGACGCTCGGAGACTCCCGACAAACTGTCAAAAAGCGGACAACTAACGGTGAGTCCGGTGGAAATGTCAACTTTTGTGTGTGTGTCGCTGCGCGCGGGAACGTGAGCTGTTAACTGCGCGCGCGTAGCCTGCGTGCGGACACGGCTGGAGTCCGTAGCAGTGAAATGACGCTGATTTTGGATGAGTGATCTCACAGCATGCATCACGGCGACGGTGTGCGGGTGTAGGATGATGTTGCCTTCAGGTGCTCCTCGGAAACTTTTACTTTCGATGAGCAGCAGGTAGAATCGCGCGGCAGTGAACGTGCCCGCCCTCTCTGTGCGCTATTAGCTAACGGGAGTTGTCTTTGCAACTTTACCGAACGCCTCGTTGTTAACAGCGACTGTGAACTTTCACTTTGCCCGTCCGAGTCACTACAGAGGTGGGCCGTGGGTCGTTCACGTGCAAGCTGAACATGGTGGTTCCGATATTCCCGACAGCACTTGAGGCAGCATGGGTGCGCACGGTGAAGTTGCACTGTCACAGCAGACAGGAGCAAAGTTATGCAAGCTAGCTGTAGACTGTGTGTGCGTGTGTGTGTCTCCATTCATTTAGTGTGTGAGGAGGACTGAGGGACTGAACTGCAGAGCCTTTTGTGCTGCCCTGTGCGTCCAGACTTCTCCCTTCAGTGAGATCACTTGTATCGATGTGTTAGTGCAGTCTGGCTGATCACAGATCAGTTTGAACAAACCGTCACTGTTGTTTTAGCTTGAGAAGAGAATAATAATAATAATAAGTGCACACATTCAGAGTTTACAGCACATTTGTGATATTGCCGATTACAAGATCAATAACATTGCTATGAATTTTGAAAAGTTCAATCCTAACATTTGCAGATGAAGAGAATGGGGTGTGGCTGAAAGTTCCGGAAAAAGCTAAGCTGACACCTGATGCTCTGCCACAGAAATCAATGATAAAAAGAGGAGCCACAGCAGAGAGGATTGTCTCTCCCTCCCTGTCTGTCCTCCCTCCTTTATATCCAGATTACTCTCCAATCCTCCCCCCAGCCAGATTACTCAGTGGGAAATAAGAGGTGGGACTGATCTAAGGCCCTGAATTCATTATGGACCTGATCCAATCACATCCCTAAAATGTCCCGTTGCTTGTCGCTTCGCTCTAAGCCCGCCAAAGTGATCAGGTATTAGGCCTGAGGCGTTGACCGTTAACAGGACACACGGCGCGCTCACTGTCTCGCCAACTGTCCCCAGAGGAAGGGACAGCTCCGGTGTCTCTCTGTTTAAAAGGCGGGGCAACATGCTGCAATGAAAGGGTGGTGGAACACATACCCAGAGATCGAACCCCACCTGAAACTTGTTTGCCCACAGCTGGATCTCTCCCAGCTCCCCTGCTGTGTAGAACAGAAGCACAAAGAAAGTCTCTGAGTGCAAGTGAGGCTCTTATTTTGAAGGGCGCCAACGTATATCAGCTCAAATAACTTCTTGTTGAGTGACGTAGGAGACCACACCATGCATCTCAGTTGTCAGTCCAGTCAGTGTTTTTCTCTGTGCAGTGAAGTTCCTTGTGTCTGAAGCTTGGACCTGTGTCAGGAGGAGAAACTACCTTGAAAAGCATTTACTGCAGCCGTTTTATAGAAATACCACAGCAGGGCCGGTGCCACTACGAGCAGATATTTCCAGTGATGAAAACGTCCCAAAAAAAAAAAAAAAGAGGAACATCTGTTTTATTCTCTAACTCTGTTATAAATACATCAGCCCAGCTCTTCTCATTCTGCTACAATACAACTGTCTGTGTGCTGAACCTTTACCAGAGTTTCCCTATTTAACACTCAGCAGCTTCTTGCCAATCTCAAATACCAATCCCAGTAGTTTTATAGCTGTGGACAGCTTTGGATTCTGGTTCTGCACTGCAAAGGTGAATTAGACTTAACAATAGCCTGCTGTTGTGTGCAGCATAGAAAACTAAACTAAACTCTGCTTGCTCCTCACTGGTTTTACATGCAGTGAAGCTGAGCACAGTTTCACACCGCGGAGGTTCAGCCGTGTGACAAATGACCCACCTCCAGGTCAAATTGGATAAATGATCAATTAAGCATGTTTGCCAAAATCTAATGTCAGACATGGACCTTGAAAAGAACGCTTTGTTTAGGGAGCTAAGTGGGATGGTTGGTCATTTGGTTGCCCATAGAAACCCAAAGTGGAAAAAGCACATTGCCTTAGTTGAAACAACATGTGTCCTTACCCACTGGTGAAGTTTGCTTCATGCTCATGCTCAGAATATCTTTAACACACGTGTCCACGCAGCCACATCATCCAGACTTGTATGAAAAACAGTGAATGGATTTAATTTAGTACATTTTAATACTTCTTTTGTCTGTTGAGCTCTGTGTGGAGACCGAGCACCGACCTTCTGTCAGTGCTGGAGACACTGTTAAAACATCTGTATGGGAACCAGAGCGACTGAACACAACCCATCACAAACCTTTAGGCTGTCATCGGATGGCGATTTGGCCTCTGGGGCTCCGGTAACCGGCTCGGCCAAGACTTCCTCTGCAATCTGATTAGCAGCTTGATACGCAAAAAATAATGAGAAAGAAACGATTATACTAATCTTTATATATATATCCTGTAAACGGAGAGGCTAATTAAAGCAGACAAATCAGACAATAGTCGAGCCGTTCTGAGGTTGCATTTCGGCTTTCCGTGCAGACTGTTGCTACCAAACGTGATTGGTCAATACTACTCAGACTACAATTGGAAACCAGAATGCTTCTCATGCTAAAATCCTTCCGGTTCTCCGTTCATATGCAGATAATATCTGTTTATGAAGATGATACACATCGTTGAACTGCAGCAGTAAGTTCAGGTGTAGTACCAGTACAATGTGTGTATGAAGTTTAGACTGTAGACATGAACTGGCCGGCCTAATCCCGACAGACTGAGCTACTGCCGCCCCCGAGATGATGAAGTGTTGATGTTATGAGGCAGACATGCATCATCACTGATCACCAGTTGGACTTAGTGTCATACTGATGTTCCAGCTTCACGGTGAGTCCAGTAGAAACCTTTCATTTCATGTAGAATCAAAATCTTTCACTAGTGTGCTGGTCAGGTGATGAAGATGAAAGGTTAGGTTGGCACACTCACTGCTGAAGGAAGTAATCTCTTCATATCATGTATATATCTGTCCATGTATGGTGAAAGATTCGTGATTTGTATTGAAGCTCTGGATTGATGTCGGTTTTACTTCGTTCCAGTGTTTTAGTATTTGATGGATGATCACTCGGTCCAGATGTTTGTGTCCTGGCCTCATGTTCTCCAGCTTTGAGAGGAATTATTAATGCTCTTTGTTTGTCTTTTTTGGCGTCGTTTTTAAAGAAATAATCAGGCCAAGTCCAAAGCAGGCAGCCCTGCATCATCTTTCCTTTCCTCTCACATCTCTGAAGATGGGGGATTTTTTTCAGGAATGTGTTTTAAGGATGATGAAGGGCACACAGAGAACTTGACGTTTGACTTTATTTAAAATCAGACCATCTGTTCATTAATGATCGAGGGCAGACAGGGACACAGTGACCCTCTTCTACTTTCTATTGTTTTTGGAGTTGACTGTTACTAGAAATGAAGAGGAGATCAGTCAGGTTATTGATTCTCTCACACACACACACACACATTAGCACGTTAGCCTTCAGGAGTTCTTTGGTATTTTAAAACAGCGGCCTGTATGGCTTTTATTCTTTAACATCAATCAAAGCGACATGTTTAATGTGTAACTTTTATGGCCGCTCCATAAAACCACAATGTTTGACTGGATGGTCGTAGACTGCTAGTCATCAATATAAAATACTCATCGAGTGATAATTGGACTCTTCTGGCCGTGCAGCACTTTGTACACACTTAAAATGATTAAACTGGCAGCATTAAATATAATGTACATAAGTCATAATTGATTGTGTTATATATGTTTGGCAGCATTAACGGCAAGTAAATCTGTCAGGAGACATGAGGAGGGAGAAATAATACAAGGAAAGGCTGAGTCAGGAAATAATGATCATAGTAGGAGGGGAAGGAAGGAAGGAAGGGTGGAAGGAAGTGGAGGAGGAAGTATTTTACGAGCAGACAGGTTCCTAGAGTTACTCAGGCGGAGAGATCCTGAATTCCTCTCAGCCTGTGGAATGTCAATTGACTGAAACTGAGAGCCATTGACTCGCTGCCTTCTTGCTCTCCACCCAGACACTGATGATGATCTGCTGTTGTCTCCTTCTTTGTCTCCTCATGTGTGCTCACCCAGACGGGAAATCAGAACTCATCTTAGAATACAGTAATTTGCAGTTGTGTGATTGGATGTTGAAGCTAGTTTTGGGAGTTTTCCATGCGTAACAGGAGCCCGGGTTAGGACTGGGATTGTCCTTCGCTGTAGCAGGATACTCTCTTCAAGGTCAGCAGGCTGCTTCATCCTGGCCTCTGTCTAGGAATCAGGAAGCATCGGAATCCATCATCCATTTGCTGCCGTGCTGCCAAACAGTGCTGCTTCTGCTGAGGGCGGTTTAGTATTACCCTTACATAATGATGCTCCCTCACTTTTGTCTAAGCTTCCCACAGAACGAATAACCTGTACTCGCTTTACTTCTTTTTGACAGACTGGTCTTCTCCTCAGCTTGCACTCACCGATTCATGAATAATTTTCAGACATAGGTCCAGTTATTGACCCCTCAGCTGCTGTCTCCTCTTTACACTGGATTGTAGCTTGGATGTTGGGAAGCTTGGGAGTCAGTTGTTGAGGTGCAGGGATACGGGATCTGTTTTGTACTAGAGATGGACGAGAGTACTCTAGTACTTGTTTGGATGTCAGTATTTGTACTGTAACACTTTCAGTTACACGTCACCCGTCTAATATTACAGGCAGAGTGATGACCAGGCATGAAAATGTTGTTTGTATTCCAGGAAAATATCTAGATGAAATGAACATGCAGTGCAACCAATCTTTGAGTATCAAAGAGGAACCAGTTTGATGGTTATCCATTTTTGGAAACAGGCAACCAATCATCACTTCATTTGTTAACATCAGCAGTGTTAGCAAATGCTCTGGTGATGCTACCAGCGCAGAGAAGGTTAGTCGGCTCATAACTAAAAAGGTGGCAGAAGATGTTCTCCAGAGTTTGTTGAGTGTGGAGGGTGGAGAAGATGTGTGAGGAACATGGTGAGATCTGCAAAGTGTCAATTAAAATGAACCGTAAAGGTTCAGCCTACAGGCCAAAGTGGCTGCACATGAAAAAGTAAACCAGCTTTTGTATAAATGTATTCCAGCATCTTGATGTTCATGAGGACTTGATACAAAAATGACTTCAAATGGCAGCTTGGACGTCTGTCCAAAGCTAAAGGCAGAAGAGTTTTTAGATGTTCCAAATGGCTAAAGTTTTGAAAATCTGGTCGTCGTAGTGACGGCCAGCTTGCCATTATTGTGCAGATGTGCACACTTTCACACAGCTTCTTATTGAAGACATTGATGCTGTTTCACCTGGCAGTGTGCATAAAAAGTGACAGAAGTGCACACGCTTGGCCGGTCACCGGGCGCAGCGTCTGTGCTCGTCAGATTGACGCTTTCGGAAAAGTTCCAAAGTTGCTGGAACACAGCGTTCCTTGATTCTGCTGTCGGAAAGGTTTCTTTTGATTTACAGTAGTGTTCATGTTCAGTTCTGTGTAGAGGGATGAGTCCATACATGTTCTTACTGTGGTCATAGCATGTTAATTGTACTGGACTGGTTGACTGCCATGTAATTAGTGAGCATGTGTAGCAGACAGCTTGACCCAGGATGAGCGTTTATGATCTGAAGAGATCGATACTGCACACAGTGGTTAATAGCTCCAGCACTGCCGGTAATGTTTTCCATCAGCATTGATGGATGGTGGATCTGTGAAGCATTTCATGTTGTTTACTGTCAAATCAATAGATCTGTAAAAGGTGCTTTGATGACTGTGTTGCAGGAAGTTGAGACCGGCTGTGATTCAGCTCTTTCGTACCAAAGCAGCAGTTAAAGCTCAGACGTGTAACTGATTCATTAAAACATATTCACGTCCTGGAAGTCTGTCTGCAGATGAGTGTGTAAGTTTGTGTGTGTGTGAGCTGTTGTTCACTTCTGTCTGTAGTTCCCGTCAGGAGTGTGTGCTGCTCCGCCTCAGACGATCTGTTGTCTTTTTATGTAGTCTGAGCTTGTTAAGAGTCACTTTAAGGGAAGTCACAGCTCAGTGAATTCATGCACGCTCATTCTGCTCTATGAAATCCACAAAACATTTTCATCAGAGAGAGGGCGAGTCCTCAGCTTCACCGCTCTGCTTCCATGCATTATTCATCACTGGTTACTGATTTTATGTTAAGTCAATATGGCAGCCATTAAATGCAGAGCTCTGGTTGCTGTGGGAGCTCTACGAGCAGTCTATGGCTGAATTATTGATTAATTGTTCAGTCTGTTCCAATTCTGTGTTCTCTCAGGCCAACTGTCCAAAACCTGAAATCATCCAAAAGATTAAAACAATTTCAAAAGCCAACATTCAAATTCTATATTATTTCTTTATATAGTGCCAAATCATAACAGAAGTTATGTGTTGTGTGTATGCTGGTCATTCTCACATTGGGAGCGTGTTCTGAGGCATGGCTCATTCATTTGAACATTTGATTGACAGAATTGATTGACAGAATTCATCTTTAACACACTCTGTGATTATGAATATGTCTAAACATGTTTCATCTGTCAGGCTGAGCGATCACAACTACAGGAGTTGAGTAATCCCCAAATGATTTTATCAGGGTCAGCGGTGTGTGACGGTGCTGCTGACTTCACACTCTGTCATGTGTCTGTCTGAAGGGTGTGTGTGCACACTGTAGAAAAGTATTAGATGTATCTTTATAGATGTGCATGTGTGTGTGTTAGTGTGTGTGAACACGTACATGGATGCTGGATGGGGCGGAGTCTGAGATTGCGTGACAGCGGCGGATTGAATGAATGAAATGATGGAGGGATAGAGAGCGGAGAGGAAGAATGGGATGGTACAGAGTGAACCGGTCGCTGTAATCCCCCCCTCTCAACAGTAGCAGCTGGACCAGTGTGTCAGCAACCAGGCTTTACCGCTGCCAATCAGCCCTGCTGGGAATTAGGCTGAAGAGTATGTTGGACGGCGCACAGATGGATGGATAGGTGGATGGAGGGATGCGGTTTAGGAGGTGTGTTTCAGACGAGGAAGGTCAGGGAGTTTGAGAGAATTCTCTAGAGATGTCAGGCGAGACTTGTATAGAAAGGTCTAGTTTCAGAGCTTTGAGTAGCGTTTAGTTGGAGTCCAAATGACACGAGAAGGGCTTTAAAATCATGTTGCAGTGCATCCACACGCTTTGTGAGGGCCGATGGTGTAATCCTAGCTTAATTCCAAATTCAAAGACCCGTCTCGGATGTCCTGAAAGGGCCAAAACACAAAGAAAAGGACATGCACAGGAAAGTTTGACTGACAGAATGTTTAAAAAAGAGGCAACAGCTGAGACGACGGCGAAAGTGAAAATACAGACATCCAAACAGTGAAGTGAATTTATGGACAGAGCCATCGGCCAAATCAAACCATTAAAGCCGCGACGACTGGAAAGAAGCATAAAAGCAGGGCACTGTTTCTCACTGAGCGACCACATTCACAGCAGAATGATGGCTCTCGTTCCGCAGGGCGAGCTGCTCAGTTCAGGTCGAGGTTACGCTTGTGAGCGAGTCAGCATATTTTTCAGCAGCTAATATTCCACCCGAGGAACTATGCACTGCTTCTTTGACACTTGCTCGGGACTCTCGCCTGCTGATCTCAGGCCTGTAGCTTTTCAAATGCACCGTGTGTCAGTGTCAGTGCGGAAAATGAAAAGAGAAACAGGAAGTGTAGCATCACTCTGTGTGGTTAGAGTTCTCTGTCATGTTCAGGATGTGCAGAACTATCCAGCATAGTGATGACAACCAGCCTTAATACGTCCATCACAGATGTACATGCACCTCTGTCTTTACAAGCCTTGCTTTGAGTACTTTTGGTGCAGACCAACAAACTTTTGCAGGAGATGATTGAAAACTGGCATCAGACTCCTGCTGTGTTTTGGAATATATTTCCTCTCACTCTTCAGGTATCTCTGTCAAATAAAGCTTAGAAAGCCTAAAAATATGAGACGAAAATAAACTGTAACAAATTGCTTGTAGTTTGACCAGAAGGTTTAAACTCAGCATTCAACAGAGGTCCCCGGACATGAAGCGGGGATGCTGTGGTTTGCTGTCTGCAGGTCACCAGAGCAGCTCAAGTTAGTGGTTTTGTAGAAACATGTTCATATTGTTGAAGCGTCGGTTGCTCCATCTCATTCTCACTGAATCACTCTTCAAGAGAAGCAGTACCAGTCCTCTGCTGCTTCATGTTTCTGTTTATTTGATCCTAACTATCATTTTAATATCTGTGTTTTTGTAACAGAAATGACTCCACGTAGCTGTGAACAACTTCTGGGAATGTGAGGAATGTAAAGTTCATGGTGAAGTGCATGAGTCACCGGGCTGAGAAAGACCTTTCTGATGATAGGAGCCTCTTTCCCAGCAGGCCAAGCTGCAGTTTATACACACAGATACACACGAGTGAATACCCTCTGACATGTCCTGACTCTGGACGAGTGTGTCCACTACCTGTGTGTGACAGTGTTTGCTTTGGGATTAGAGTTCGACCTCTGTCTGTCAGTGTGCATGTGTGTGTATGTGTGTGTGCTGCTTTGCATTCCATTGCGATGTGTTCAGCTTCGCTCTGCAACAATAGAGCATAGTTCCCGAAGAAATTCTGCATGTGTGTGTGTGTGTGTGTGTAGGCGAGAACACAGGGACATACAGGGAAGTCATTCAGTCACTGCTGCTGTGTGTCCTTTCCAAAGGGAGGGGGGGGAGGGGGGAGAAAAAGCGGGACATGATGGAGGGTGTGGACATCACTACCTGTCTGTCTGCCCGTCTGTCTGCTCGCTAACGTGCACCCTAATGGGCTGCAGCAAGCGCCGAATTATACAAACATGTCCTGAGAGTCCTGTTTAATTCTGTTAGGACCAGAACACAGCTCTGTCACACACACACACACACACACACACACACACACACACACACATACACACAGTCAAACACTAGTCCTTTCACTTAGCCCTCAAACAGGCCCACTGTGAGCTCCATCAAGGCACTGTGTGGATGTGAAAGCAGTAAAACACACACACACACACACACACACACACACACACACACAGGGTACATATTAACATTACCTAAAGTGGAGCTCTGTGAATGGAGCCAAACATCAAAGAGCGGCTGGCTGTTAAGAACCCGGAGGCCTCTGGCTTCAACACAGCATACAGATGTAGCCACATGTGCAGTTATGAGCCAGTCTCAGTTGAAATGAACCATTTTCATCCTTTTAGTTTAACATGAGCGTCTGCCTTCTCATTAACATATTTATTCACACTGCTGCGATGTCAGCCGTCCTGTCCATCTCTGTTTGCCTTCACTGTCTCCTCATGCAGCACTACTTTTCCTGTCCTGCCACTTAACTGTCAAATGACTGTGATGTGAGAGAATGCAAACGCTGCAGAAAAGCATCCTGAGAAGAACTGAAAGCGTTGTCCAAGTTTCATCGCTGAAAAAGGACGTGATGTCATAATCTCAACGTGGGTAATAAACGAACACAGCAGAGCAATCGCAACCAGTTCATGAGGGCATGACAAAGTGATGACACAATGCTAGAATAATGACTTTTGTGTGGAGGAAAGCAGCCAATCTTTGCCTGAAATTCTACTCTTAAACCAATCGATTGGTTGGTGAGGGGAAAAACCTGAATACTATCTCTAGATAAATTAGATAATTAGATGAATCTAAAATAATTCCTGCATTTCTTTTTCACATGTAGCTGTATGTCTATCAAGTAAACTGACATACAGCAAATCGGACGTCCATACAACAGCTAACACAGTATAAAGCTCTGCAGCTCCAGCAACATGAAACAACAGTTACCAGCATCCAACCCACTGCTCTTCCCTCAGTATTACAGTGTTAGTCCAGCCTGGGGGACTGATGTTAACTTAAGTTCAGCTAATACAAAAACATGAACACCTACAACTTGTTTATAATCAGGTCACAGAGAGCCGGTTATTGATCATCATTGAGTTTGAACAGTGTGTAATAAAATATGCACATGCATGTTGGCATCATAAATAGTCTTTATCCACTCAGCATTTGTGTCCTCGTGGAGCTGATGTGGTTTGTGCTGGTTCTTGTGTCGTGGTGTCAGTTAGTTTGGACCTGCACCTGTTCAGTCCAAAGTTGGGCACAGGTTCATTTGGCTTCCTGACTTATACATCTACTTTCTATTAAAGCATACAACAACCACACACTTGTTGTATAAAATATGTATTCCTAATATCTTCAGTCATAGTCAATGTTTTTTTTTTAGAACAAAATAGCCCACAGCCTATCATGTGTCCTTCCAGCTGCCCCTTATATAATGATCAGCGATTGGCCAGCCACTGAGAATTTGGTACAGAGCAAACTGACCAACCAGTCGACCAAGAAGGTGTCAGCCCTAGATCTTTGAAGGTCCAAACACTGTGAGTCCATGCTGATCGCAACAAGACAGGAACCTGCTGTGTGACAGTCACATCAGACAGAAAGGAAATATAGTGTCTGTATATGAGTTATAAATCATGTTTACATCCATGTCGACTTGGTAGCAGTTTTCTTTAGTGTCCTTGTTGGCTGGTTGTGAATTGTGCCTCCAGCCTGCTCGCGCACAAAAGAGTGAAACGTTGTGAAAACGTTGCCCCGTAGCTCCTACTAGTGTTGAATAACTCCACAGGGGACCTTTAAGTCTGTTGCTTACTTAATTGTCCAAAATGTGGAAAAAGGTCGTCATGGTTTTACATCAGCACTGATTAGGAAAGCAGAGCACACACACACACACACACACACACACACACACAGTGTTTTTCCCAGCTACATGAGAAAGCCCTTACAGACTGACTCAGCCTCTGCATTATTCATCTGCATATGGCACACCATTCATTATGCACTATATGTGGGATATCGTGCATAAGAGCCATTATTACATAATGATGTTACACAAACATGCACACACTCTCGTCCATTGAAAAGACCTAAACGTGCACCACAGCGTCCTGTCAGCAGTTTCCTCACAGCGATTTACAGCAGACTATTCCAAGTCACATCCACCTCATCCGATGGTGTCGCATCCGGAGGAGAGGATTGATGGTGAAGTGAAAATGAAGGTTTCAATTTGTCACTGCGTGTGTGTGTGTGTGTCTGTGTTTGAATTGTGATTGCTATGCAGCAGCCCAGCCCCAGATGAACACTTAATGAGCACATTAGTCTGTCAGGGTCTCACATCAGCTCTAATATATTACTGACCACAGTGTTGTTGTGTCACCAGTGTGTTTGGTGCAGCTGTGTGTTTTCTTTGACTTCTTAGACAGATTTCTGTATTTTTCCAGTTTTGTGTTACTCATCTGAAATGTTTCGATTCCTCTTTATATCTTCCTCATACTGGCACAGAAATAGATCAGATGTTGGTCAGTATTTTAATTGCTGAAATGTATACGTGCACATTTCCCATAACTCAGTCCTGTCTATACCTGGTAGTTGCTCCACTTCCCCAGTTTGTGATTGACACTTCCTTTAAAAAGGAAATCATAGCCGTCATGCCCAATCTGAGATAACCTTGATGACATCATCAGGGGTTATTTTTCCAGATTTAATAAACTTCTCCAGAGCCACAGAGCAGTGCTGGTTTGTGAGTGTGAGCAGTACTCTGCACGATGTGTAAACTGATCCTGGAGCATTGGTTTCAGATTGGAATCAGTATCAGGACAGGAATAGACGGATAATTGCCTCTCTGATTACAGCCATTCTTGTCTGTGTCGTTTATCACATAAGCAAATAGATCAGCATGAACTACACCTCCTAATAATCCCTGGATTATTGTAATTAGGGATTAAGAATTCTAAGATTTTATTGATACCAGTGCTGTTATGGATTCAGATTATCAGTCCAATGTTTTATTGATTCCCTCATTGATTCCTGATCAGTTTTCAGCATCAATGCGATTGTTTTATTATCTCTGAGTCTGAACACTGTGGAAACAGAGCAGAAAGGGGCCTGCATGGTGTGTAGAAGCTTCACTGTTGAACCCTTTCATTTAGATTTCCTTAATCGAAAAAAAAATGCAAATGCAGCCTGCGTGGCACTCGTTATTACAACAGGATGTTTAGCGTCAGTAACAGACGTGCTGCTCCGTTGAGGCAGTGCTGCACCTGTGTGCAGAGTTGTGAATCCAAGGAGTTGTGTAGATGTTTCTGCATTTTTACCCGAGCTATTGACCGTCACAGCACTGTGACAAACAGCTTTTCAAGTGAGATGAATTGTATCTGATAAATGTTGTTTGCCCATCACCATCGGGGCTACAGCTACACACTGACCTGGATCAGTGTTATATCACTGCTGTGCACCGCAGCAAGGACATCAACCAACCCATTTAGACAAAGTGAACGTGTTCCGAGCCTAGGGTCAACAGAACACACACACACACGCACACACAGCGCTCTGTAGTAGGCGAGGAGCTGGGAAACGAGACTCTGACCTGACCAAGACCCCTCTGCTAAAAATGCTGTCACTATTAATGGCCTGTTGGTGCAGATGGGGGCATCAGACATGACATGGATCTTTACACCATTTCTGCTTTAAATAGGAGACTGTCCAACGAGTCCACAAAAGGACTTCATAAAGTGTGACAGCATGCAGGCGACACCCTGTTTGACCTTTATTAAACTTCCCCTTTAAGTATTCCAGAGCGCATCGTTTAGTGTGTGTGTGTGTGTGTGTGTGTGCTTTAGTGCTTTTTTAACTAAAATGTCACACACTTTAGCCCGGCTGCCATCAGTGTTTTATATGTAACAAGCTTCCACACACAAATGTGTGTGTCCTCTCTGCTCTGACCCCTTTTATGAATGTTTTTATCAGTGAGTCAACCACCACATTGTCCTCTGTGTGTGTGTGTGTGTGTGTGTGTGTGTGTGTGTGTGTGTGTGTGTGTGTGTTCAAGGAAATATCAGACCTCTGAGAGCAAAGTTCACAGAGAGCATATTTTTATTTGCATGTTCATGTGTGTGACTCTTGTTTTTTTTGTTTTTTTATGTCTACCAGCGTGTTCATGTTTTGCTGTTGTGTGTCCAGCCATGTAATTCTCATGAGAAGGAGCAACACTGGTTCTGGTTGTGTAACCAAGTGATAGTCAAATGAACAAGTCATTCAATCTGAATGACTGAGAGACATTTTAGTCGAGTTTTCATCAGTAAAGTTTGCAGGTGCATGCAGGTCAAACATCATTTGTCCTTTATTCTAGCTTTAGTTTTTATTCATTCCCAAATAAATGAAATTGGTTTTTACTTTTTATTCTGGTTTAGTCTTGTTTTCTGGCAGGAAGGTCATGAACAGATATCTATCATCATAGTTTTCACTGACAAAATGAATGCTGCTGCAGAGACGTTCTGAGAGCAGGAACTACAGCCCAATAGCCTGCACCTATTTAACATTCACAGGTGCTGTGGACTAAGGCTGAGCAGTTTTATCAATCCTGCGATATATATATATATATTAATATTTTGAAAGTATCGATTTTTCAGCCGCGGGTATCGATACATTAAGTCCCATTCAAATCCCCTGTGTTACGCCTGGCACTCTGCTCATTGCCCATTTCCCCCGTTGGCTTTGCAGGAAGAGCGATTAGGCTAGTCTCGCTGTAGAGCATTTCTAGCAAGTTACCTGTCTAGATACTCTCTTTACACAGACGCCGACGTCTTCCTCTTCCTGTTCACGCAGTCAGAGCGATTAGGATTGGGCGGATCCGCCCAGAAAGTCTAAAGTTTTACATATCTGTGAATATCTCTGAAACGGTTTATGATAGAGAGATGTGTTTACTAGTACTGTTTGAGGTGTGATATGACAAAAATCTGATTCATTTTGTCCAGCATTTGCAAGCTGTAGACTCGTTGGCTGAATATTGTGTATCGTATCGTGAGATTAGTGTATCGCTACAGCCCTACTGTGGACACACACACACTTTCCCAGGGCCTGAACATAGTGCACATGAAGGATCACTGAACTGCACCTTTCCACCTCCTGAGACTAATTACAACACACAGCATGTCCGTCTCTCTGCCTCTCTCTCTCACACACAGACACACACACACACACACACACACACCTCCCTGTGACTGTAGGCCACTCCCTGTATTCGATAACAACCCAGAGACCCGTGGGGCTTCTTTCCCGCTTTCTCTTTCACCGATGCCTCATCACTCGCTCCCCGATGGTGGACATGCAACCAACTTCTTACATAAACAACAATATGTGTGTTTGTGTGTGTGTGTGTGTGTGTGTGTGTGTGTACCTTAGTTGTGAGCTGAAATGTCGTAATGTGAAATGAGAGAAGTGTGTGTGTGTGTGTGTGTGTATTGTCAGATGTGTAGAGGTGTCGGAGATTATGTGTCTCGAGTGAATGAATGCTATTGTTTGTGTGTGTGTGTGTGTGTGTGTGTGTGTGTTTGGGTGTGTCAGCACTCTGATATGCTCTTTTACTTTAACATCAGGAAACATCCCATCATTAAAGGTGTAGCCTGCTTTCATCTGCTGAATTATAGTCATCTCTGAACGTGTAAAGTGAACATTATCCACTCCGGCATCCAGCGGAGTGTTTTAAGAATAACTTTTCTTACAGTGCTTCCTCCTAGCTATTCTTGACTGGTTGGAAGCAGTTCCACATATTTGTCCTGCAGGTTTTGCAGCTCAGTAAACAGTGAAAAGCTGTTAACACAAGCCGCGAATATGCCGAGGGCTTAGGTGTGAACACACCATGCTAAGATAAAGTGTGTTTTAAACAAAATATGTCAAGTTTTAAAGGTTACACTGCTGCTCAGTGTTTGGGGACACTTTTGAAACTAAGTATAACCGTGATTCTAAAAAAAAAAAGTTTTGACGCTGCGTAAAACAAAAATAAAAACTGAATGCAATGATTTGCAGATAGGGGATTTAGTGTTGTGGCTAATTGCAGCCTCTCGCCTCACCTTCTCCTTCCTAGTGTGAAGCAAGCGGCAGCCTGTGTAGGAAAGGAAGCTAATGAAGCCAGAAACTGTAAATCATCAAGCATCCACTTGAGGCTGGCTCCAGAAGTGAGTCAGTCTCCATAAGTCCCCATGTTAAAATGTCTAACTTAAATACACAGAAATAAACATGTTTACAGCCTGGTTCAAAAAACAGTTTAGGTCTCTGTAGCTAATTTCCCGTTCATGTGAACTTTTATACAACTCACCTGTTCAAATGATATTAAGGCTTAAAGTTATGCAGAATTAAGAGTGTAGATGATTTAATTGACAGGTGGGTGCTGTGGCTTGTTTGAGCACCCAGGCGTCATTCAGCCCACCTCTGGTATTAGATCAGCTGGTAGGCGGTAGAGGCAGTACATCCAACATGGCAGCGGCCAGCGCCACATAAATTGAGCTTCAAAACAGCTCTCCAGAAACCTGTGGGTGACGTCACACGTACGCTGTCTGGGCGAAACGACGGTGGCCGAAAAACAGTAAAGACTACTGTAGAAACATGGCTGTGTGTATGTGTGTGTGTGTGTGTGTGTGTGTGTGTGTATACTGACAATATGCTGACAATATGCTGTGGTGAAATAGACTGAATGGCTCGTGAGGAATGTCACTGATAGCATCAGATTAGTGTGATGGCCGCTGAACAAGAGGACCCCTCAGACGCTACACACACACACACACACGTACACACACACACACACACACACACAAAAGAAATGTTAATGAAAAGAGACTTATTATTTTATTGTCTGACATCAGTCAGATAATAATGGTAAAGGTAATGACATCTTCGGACCGTTCTGCTGGCTGACATTCAGTCTCTGTGCACGTAGTCTGCAGAGTCCAATAATTCTTACAGTTTACACGAGAGCGTCCGGTAAAGAGGTTTTTTATGGTATGACACCTCGACATGACAGCATGGTGGATTCCCTGTGGGCGTACTTGAGGATGTGATTTACAGGGTGTGAACAGGTATCAGATAACGGTCTCTCACCTCCCTGCCCCCCCATCTGCTTTCATGTAAACTAAGTGAGGGAGGGTCACAGTGCTTTCCCTGGAAGTACCTCTGCTTCTTATAGTCTCACAGACACACACACACACACACACACACTCCCTGTGACTGTAGGCCACTCCCTGTATTCGATAACAACTCAGAGACCCGCGGGACTTTTGAAGTGTATCCCCTCAGGGTGTGTATTGATTAATAAGGCAGGGTGTGACAGTGAGTTGTAGCTGAGGCAGAAAAACTCCTCCACGCCTGACTAGTTTAAGGCAGGATGAACAACCAATCAGAGGGAGGGGAATACTAAACAGGGGAGTGAAAATGATATGATGTGATAAATATGTGGGATTTTAAATGTCTTGTTCAGATTACTAAACAACATAAACAAAGGAAACGTTTGGAATTTGTGATTAAAAAAAGTCTAAAACAATTATTCAATTCTAGATTGGCTTATCGATGAATCTTTAGCTCTCATTCCTTGCACATTCATGTTGTCTGTTTATAGTTGCTAATATTTTTGCCAGAAAGACTCCTTTGCTGTCCCTGTATGTCTGAACGTGGGGATTCAGTTACACTTTTTATGAAGTGTTAAGAAGCCTCACATCCTCAAACTGGACGTGCAGCTTGTAGTCTGATATGAACTCATGTGTATCTGAGCTATTTATATGAGAACGTCCACACTGATAATAAATGTGTAATAATACAGCACATGTATTTTATTATTATAAAAATGTTTGTGTGATCACATTTCATATCAAGTTCAATCAAGTTATTTTGCTTTTTAATCTTTGATCTAAAATATGTTTTCCAATAATGAGGTTAGACTCAGGTCGCTCATCCATGCAAGTGTTGGAGAGAGAAGGCTGCAGTTTGTAATTGAATACATCAGGTTGTGCATGAGCAGGTCACGTGTGTGTGTGTGTGTGTGTGTGTGTGTGTGTGTGTGTGTGTGTGTGTGAGAGAGAGAGGGAAATTGAGCGTGGGCTGAAAGTCCCTCGTCAGCTGTCTCTGTATATCAGCCTGAACAAAACAGAAGTGTGGCTGCAGAAAAAAGAGGAAATAGCCTCAAATACACAAATAAAGTACCCTGTGCTCTCTGGGGCAAACAGACACTGAATGAATTTGCTGAAAATGAATCCCAATTATGCAGTTGCCAGTAAATATTGTGATGATTATTATTCCTGACTTGTTGTCGGTCATTTCTGAAACACGATTTAGCTCCAAACCTCTGCGATCGGTTTGATCATTTTAATCAGTGTCTTCTTCAATCAGTGCTTTGACTGTTTCTGTGACGGTAACACGAGAAGCCACAGAGTCATAAACTCATTCAAGCAGCAGTTTGAGACAACACACACACAAACACACACTCACTGAGCATTTAGAGGAAGCGCCACACCTCTCTTAGAAAGTGACATCAGTGGCGAGCGCTCCACATGGTGGCTACAGGCGTGTTTTTCCACTTTAATACATATTACACACCACACTCACTCTGTCCACATGGAGCGCGTTGTTTGTCTTCATTTGAAGTCCCATCATGAGCTGCAGCAGATGATGTGGAGGAGTGTTACACGAGCAGAAAACAGGCCAGCATGGGTCGATGATGTCGGCTGACCTATATATATATATATATATATATATATATATGACCTATATGATGATCGGCTGACCTATATATATATATATATATATATATATATATATATTGCTCTAATTATCAGTTTATTATTGTTTTATACATGTGTTTTTCATATTTGGTGTCATTTAATGTGAAACGCAGTTTATTGCTTCTAATATTTGCACTTACGACTTTTAGCAAATTATGATTATGAAAGAATATTTCCAGTTTATTACACAGGTTTATTTTCATAGTTTGACTTCACGGTTCACTTCTCTCTCACTGCACACAGATTATTTAAACATTTGCACCCTCTGTTGATGTTCCCTCCAAATAAAGTGGTTTGGGTGAGCTGACATTGTTTGGACATTTTCTCTATTTATCACAATCTTCACAGTAATAACTGATATAATGTGTCATATGTAACAAGTTATCCTTCAGTGATATTAACACAGCTTGGTTTATATATTTCAAACTTGTGGATCAGTCAGATTTCTGCAGCTTGTTACAGGAGTACTGCGTTATTGTGAAGCTTAATGTCACCGTCTCTCCTCCTCACACACCCACACACACCCACACAGATACACATGATATCTCCCTCCTCCATTTATTTTGAAGTCAAACTTTCTCCCATACGGATTCCACCCATGACTTCATAGCTCCCTGTCTGACTCCAGTGAGGTCAGCATTTCCTTCAGCGCTCCGTCCATGTGACCTCCCATAATCACAGGTCCACATGGTGCCAATGAAGGCAGAGTAAACTGCCCTGCAGTTGTTTTACAGCCACATCGTCCTTGGACAGTGAACACTCCGCCACACTTGCCAAACCCTTGGTAGTGGAGCGAGTGTAGCTGCAGGCAGCAGAATCTGGCTGTTTTAGCCGTGGCCGTCTGGTTCAGTTAAAATCTGCTGCACCGAACAGCAGAGCGGCCTGTCACGGGCTCCCAGCGGCACCAGAAGATCATTTTGGGTGACGATGACGACCGCTTAGCACTTCAGGGAAGTGACCTCACACGCATGCAGCACATTATAAAGCCCTTACTTTTCTTCTCTTACTGTTTTAGCCGCGTTACAGCAGGGACGAAGCATTTGTCTTTTCGCATTTCTGAGTTAATTATAGTTGCCTGGAGCAGTTAAAGCTGCAGTGCCTTGCTCGGAGGCACAGTTTAGAACACATTAGACGTCCCGGCAGCTGGTCTGTATCTGGTTTCAACCCCGCAGCTGGAATGTAGCAGCAGAATCAAACCAGCAAATCATCTTCCATCGTCTTCACCAGCCGTATTAGAATCGAGCTGTTTCCGTTTGGATATTTGGCTGAGAGATAATTAGGGTTAATGATTTATGAAGAGTAAACATCTTATTGTTAACCCAGATTTGTGATTCAATGTTTAACTAAGGAAGTTGAGATCAGATCCAGGTCATGTAGATCTTCTCTTTCAGGCCAACATGGCAGCTGAAGCGTCCTTGAGCGAGATACTGAACGAGCTCCAAGAACCCCCCCCGAGCTTCTCGGGGATTAATCAAGCACGATGTTACATTGTTCTGTCGTATATTAAAGGAACAGGAGGAGGAGAAGACGCAGAGTGGTTTTTGGGATTAGGTCCTCTGTGTTATGTCATGCGTTGGCCCTGACAACCGCTATAGGAGCTGTGTTGGTGCCCTGCCAATGTTAAGCTTATGGAAAACCACACAAACACACACGAACAGCAGATCTTCTCTCAGACAGTCACTCTGTGATCTGAGCACTGCATCTGCAACACATTTCTTCATGTGGACACACACTTTATGATTGTATTGTGAAACCTGTATAGTTGACAGTAAACACGGTCCACTCGTCCTCATCCTCACGTGTGCGTGCCCTGCTGCTTCATTGTTTACCTCCACGGTGTGTGGAAGCAGATTAAAAAGAGGCTTAACCTTCACCTCTGGCTTTCTGGCAGCCGGAGGACACGCACACCCACCCAACCCCACACACATGACTAATCCACGCATACATTCACACGCTCGTTTGTTAGCAGACAACACAATAGAAACTGCCTCTTCTGTGGATTTCCTTCCTTTGTTGAGTCCAGATTGTTTCCGAGTGGCCACACCAAACTTTCGAGCGGCGGTGGAAAACAGGAGCTCAAACTACGGCATCTCGCCAGGATCAAAAAAAAAAAGAAAACCTTGAGTTTTACGACTTTCTCATCCCGAGATCCAAATCCATCCCACTGCAGGACCCAGGCTAATGAAAAGGTTCTGCTCCTGTGGTCATGTGGGGTGGAAATAGAAGCTGAAGGAGCTGAAAAGAAACAAACTGTAGTAGAGTACTCAAATGGCTGCGATTGGTCTGCGTTAAATCATTCATTAAAATCAGTTGGTAAGACTGCTGGCATGGATCACCTGGCTAACTCTGCAGCTGGCACACATGACATACTGTATACTAAACACACACACACACACACACAGATGACGTGGGGTTAAATATGGAAAGTGGGGCAGTGTTTCTGACCAGCATGGCTTTGTGGTCGAGGCAATAGGCAGCAGTCTTCCTGCGACACACCCTGGTCTCAGCAGTGGGGGCTCATTTAGTCTGCTGATACGCTGGCAGTCAGGCGTGCAATGGCTACGCCTACATATGGTTTATTTATATTCCTGCCCGCCTCAGAAACCATACATTGTTCACTGTATGTGCAGTTTGATTTGCTGATGAAATCTGACTGAATAACTGAAGACTTACTGAGTGGATAACTGTCCATGTGACTGATTGACTCTGTGATCGATTGGTTGGCAGCTCTTCCACTGCACTTAGTGACGCTCTAACAGATCTGTGAAAGAGCCTGACTCATAATGGATTGTCAGGGCTGCTGACAATCATGATATCAGGGAGTAACTAACATTTTTGCAATGATCCTTGTTTAATGTGGTTATCCAACACTTCATAATATATATGTAATAGAGACAGGACATACTGTAAACTACAGTGAACTCTACATAAAACTACATAAAGTCAAATGGAACATAATTATTTGTTGTTGTTTTGTGTAGGAAGAAAGTATGCTGATACCAACAGATCCATGTCCAGTCTGCATGTCGAAGTGTCCTTGTCCTCCAAAATTCTGTGTCATCAGTGTGTGAATGTGTATGAATGGTTAAAACTGATAAAAACAGTTGGTGCCTTGCATGGCAGCCAATGGCTGGCAGAAAGGTGCTATATAAGTACAGCCCATTTACCATTTTTACCATATCTGTCTGGCTCTCGTCTGTGATATTAAATGGTCAATGAACACAATAATATTGTCCTATAAAGAGAAAACAATGAGCCTTTTTTAGCTTTATGAGCAAGATAAACTCCATGTCAAAACATATGAACATCTGAGCATTACAAACATGACTGCTGAAGATCTTATTTCAGAACCATCAGTGTTAATCTGATTTGGGACTCTGGCTGCAGAGATTTGGTTCCACTCAGTCACAGCAGCATTCACCTCAGTGCCCACTGGATCCATTTGTGTCGTGTTCTGGCTCCGTCATGGCTGCTGGAGGAAATCTGCTGCCATCTCTGATGGAATAGCTCACGTCTCTGAAACATGACATCACTTTTTTTAATGTTAGGGCTGCACGATATAGTAAAACTAATCGTATTGCCATCATTAAAACCTGATTCAGAGTCTTTATTGAACAAACATTTCTTACGTCTAGTTTATTAAAACCTACGTTTACTGACAGTTGGCATGGTTTTAATATTTATTGATAGCTTCATCAATTATTAACTTTTCCTTGACATACTGTAAACAGAGTCAAACTAGTTTGTCCTGTTGTGTTTATGTCACTCGTTCCAGCAGAGTGTGGATGCTAATCAAAGGAGTAAAGTACAACCACAAATATGGTTTGTAAAGTACGAAAATGTTTCAACAATGAAAACTGGCTAAACAACTCTGACCTGGAGTGTACATTTGTTCATCGCAACACGATGCGACACGACTGCACCTGGAGTGAACATCCGGGGTTAGTGAGGTCCAGGTGATCCGGCCTGGCTCGCAGTCAGAGTTACAGTTCATCCCAAAGGTGTTGGATGTCATTGAGGTCAAGTCTCTGCAGATCGGTCATGGTCTTCCACTTTTGGTTGTGGTCCTATTGAAACTTGTTGCGTGCTCGTTCCCCAAGCACACTGTTGTCTAAGTGTTACCATACGTTGTAGCATTCAGGTTGCCATCAAACCTGAACTAAATGTACATAAAACCATAAAGGACAGCCACAAAGTACACAAAACCCCTTTGGTCATATAGTATAGTGTACCTGAACCTGTTCTTGTGGTAATGAACACATCATCCAGCAGATGGGGCTGTGGAGTTATGTTTGATTGTTCATTTTTGACGGCTTCTGTTAGAGAAAGCTGACTGATCTCTGCACAGATGATTGATTGATTACAGACGTTTGTAGCCTTAAAGAATATCTGTGCCACTTTGTTCATGTTCACAATGTGCTGAGCTGTGAAGGAATTTATGAGTTTACATGAGCGTGGCTGGCAGGGCAGCCAGGTAGGAAGGTAGGAAGGAAACTAGAATAACTCGAAGGTCTCAGGTTTGATCCTCTTTGTAGCAAATGTGCTCTCCTGTGTCGTCCTTCAGGAAAACGTTGAAGCCTGACCTGCTGTTTGAACAATGCAAAAAAAAAAGGATGTTCAGCAGAGAGGGGGACGTGTTTGGTACAGGACAGAGATGTAAAGTGTGCAGCAGACGATGAAATAAAGATTGTTAGGATGAGATGAGACACAGTGAGTGTCTGAGCAGCGGAGGAAAGACGGCTGTGCAGGCAGATGAAGATAATCTGGCATTATAGTTGGAAGGATGACACGGCATGACTCGGCAAATTCCCCTAGTGGCCATTGGTCAGCTGAACTCCCAGACGAGCTGATGACTGTTTGGATCTGTGTGTCTGAGTCCATGTTTCGGTACAGACTGTGGCTCTGTGGTGCATTTCTTTCATTCAGAGTAATCCCAGCTGAAAGTGTGCATCCTTGTGGTAGAACGTGGTATTACATCAGGTTAGAAACAGATAAAAAAAGACGTGTATTGCCCATCAGAGAGGTCAGAGGTCAGGCTCAGCTCACCCTGCAGCTGGTAGACATTCAGTGTGTTGCTCATGGGGCACTTGGCTTCCATCACAGGGTTTGGATCCAGGTCCTGCAGTCTCGGTCGTGCTCCAGTTTGACGCCACCTCGGGACAACAAACCTGCGGCCCAGTTCAGCTCACATCAGATTTTCCCTGATCACCAACAGCAAATAGACTTTGTTGTTTTGATCATCACACTTGTCAGATTTGAGACTTCCTGCGTGCTGTGATGCAACGGGCTGTGATTTTGTTTGTCTGGTGTCATTGCATAGAGGTCGGGTTAAATTGACCTTGCTTCGTTCCTCTCTCACCTCCTTTACTTCCACTTTTAGCGTCATCTCTTCATTTCAGCTTCAGTCTGTCACTTTCTCTCTTTCCACGTTGCCGAAGTTCAATTAAATCTGGCAACAGGAATTTGAGAAGTAGTCTTGAGTTTAAGATGGCAGGCAGCATGAATCTGGTGATTTGGAAGGAAGAACGATGCCTGGGGCTAAGGTTAAAACTGTGTTTGGGTGAAATAAAAGATTTTTAAGGACATATTCTATGTTTGAGTAGCATCGTGATATTTAGCATATTGTTAGGTCTCGTGTTTGAGGTTTCCCCATGATCATATCACTATATTCCAGTGGTGAGAGTTGATCTGAGAAAGAGCTGTGGGAAATTATGAAGAGATGTTTTCCTGTTTTGCATTCATATTCATCACATTTATATCTATTGATATTTATATATTTCGTATTGATATTTATCATTTTAACTCTCCTTCTTATCGTTTGCTTGTCACACATCATTTGATCCTGTTTTTCATTCTACCAGTTTCCTGTCTGAGTGGTTACATAAGAGGTTATGAGCATCTTTGTAGGGCTGACTGTAGGGTGCTGCAGTGTCCATCGATTTTGTTGTGTTGGTTTGGGAGCATGGAAACAGGAGTATTGTTGGACCTTTAATTGAATCATGCTGCACTCCATGATCCCCTCGTAGATGGAGGTCTGATTGAACTGCCTGTACAATATTGTGGTGCAGAGCTGAACTGTAAACCACCTTTGTAGCATGAAAAGCAACTCGAATAAAGATTCACAGGTATTTTTCTCAGGAAATGGGACTCTATGTTTGGTGGGAGTATCTGGGAAATATTGGTTTCTCATTTCCCAACATTCAACCCGAGTTAGGAAAAAAAAAAAAATATTTTCATTCAGTCATTTTAATGTTGAAACAACATTTGAATGGTTTACGATCTAACAAATCAGCCAACGAGTGTGTCAGTCAGGCTGTACAATATGAAATGTTGCAGTGTTTCGATGATTGATGCCTGCAATGTTTGTGTTTTTTCCTTTTTCTCAGAAAAATATTGATTTAAAATTTCCAAACTTTCCAAATGGCATTAAATCATGTGCATGAATAAAGCTCTCTGTAGAAATGCCTTCAGCATCTCTGATTGTTTTTCCATTTTCTTGGAAAGGAGAGATGTGCAGCACTCTTTGGACAGCGTTATTCAGTGGTGATTGACAGTTCTCTTCTTTATTCTTGTGTTTGCGTGCAGCCATGGAGGAGTTAGACCTGAGTCTGAGCGACGCTCTGACGGACAACGTTCCCCAGAGGACCCCAGAGGGCCTGGTGGAGAGGGACTTTGTGGCTCAGCTGGAGGCGGAGGCCTTCGACGATCAGGTCGGGGAGACGGTGGGGAAGACGGACTACATCCCCCTGCTGGACAACGACGACCCCAGGGCAGGTGAGAATGATTTGGTGGAGCCCAGTGGAGCATGGGTAATGTAGATTTTACTCATCATGACTACAGTAATCAGAGAGAGCGAGGAGATGATGTCAATTCTGTTTCTGTTACCACACATGAAAAGAAACACACTTTTGTTGGCAAATAAGTACAAGGACAGACAGAGACAGTAAAGCTGCTGTCTCCTTAACAGTTACATCCAGTCCCTCTTTCTCAAGGTGAGAACTCGGTGGCAGAGAGGACAAGAAAGCTAAAGATGAGAGGAAGTTAGGAAGAGGAACAGAGGCAGAGAGGTGAAGAATAGAAAGAGAAGGAGGAAAGAAAGATGAGATAAAACAAATTTAAGTCAGACAGTCAGCACAGCATAATTAATTACTAAATAGAGAAGGAAGAAAAAACACCACTGAAAATAAAACAAAAAATAAACTCAACTTAGTTTCTCACAATCATGAAAACAAAAATGTATTTTCACATTTTATTTGGAATCTCTAGTGAAACTTTAAAATCCACTCACTAGCTTCCAGCTGCATGTTATGGTCACCCGCCTCTCACAGCCTTCTCTGATAAAGTAATTTGTCTGTAAATTGAAGTTAAAGCAGCAAAATGTAAGACATGAAACAAAGTTATAAACCTGCGGACCTGTAGCTGCATCAAAATGAATTCAACAAATAATTTTTTTGTCTACTTGAGGGCAGCAGAACAAGTTGAAAACATACAGCAGTATGGTAAATGTGTTAGCGGACATGCTTATGTACGTATCCAGCAGACAAACAGTGAGCTGAAAGATAATAAAAGCTCTGTACTTGTTGTGCACATTGACTTATTATTAAGAATCTTTGTTTTAAAATCTTTGGATTACTTGTTCCAGTAAAATTAGCTTTAAGATGAACAAAACTCTGTGTCCTGAGTGTAGTTCCTCCTTCCTAAGTGTAAAAGCAGGAGGGAACCATGGTCTAAATTTTCCTCAGCAACCTCGTGTTTGTGTCTGCGCCTCTGTATCTGATTCCATCCATCCTCACCGGGATGAGAATCTGTGTTACGTAACATGAACTGCAGCTGCCCTAAATGACTGACAGTGTCAGGCAACCGCTGGACACTGGCTGCCATCTTGGATCTGCTGAGATGTCATTCAGCCACAGGGAAGATAGTAGCCTGAAGATAAGCTGAGTAGCGGCTGCTGCTTTGAATATCCCAGCTGACAAGGACTATTTGGGAACTCAGGAAAGTGTGTCCCAACAGAAGATGCTCAAGGTTTAGTTCCAAGGTCTACATGTGTGATCATGGCAATCACAGTGCTACAGGCCAAGTCCCTTCATGTAAATAGGAATGTGTCCTTGACCAATGTGCCTGGTTTAAAGAACCCTGCTGTCGAGTTCATGGGTCTCAGATCAGATGTATTAGACATGTTGAGTCATTGCGGGTTCAGGGCAACATGAAGTAAGTAATGAGGGTGTCACTTTTCCTCTTTACGCATGTGCCTTTTAAAAGCAGTGTCAAACTGCTGATGATACCATGGCTTCATGCTGTATATAGATACATAGATGCTGCAACCTAGCAACAGACCTAGCAACAAACAACAACAACTAACTAACTAACGTTAAAGCTTTCTAGAGATGGTGGGGTTTTCCAAACTGAATAAATACTGCAGATATGAACACTAAACTGACTTGCTAGTTCAGTCTCAGCTGAGCATTGTAAAGTCCAAAAGTCAAAATATATTGAAAAGAAGATAGAAGCAATCATTTCAACAATACAACATGTTTTTATCCAACAAAATATTCAGCTTCAGTCCATATTAGTCGACCTGCAGTCTTAAAGAATAACATTTTCTCTGCAGTATTGAACTGACTGATCTCTGACGTGCTGAAGAACCTTTTTATATAATATATTCAGATAGATTGTTGCATTAATATCAGCATGCAAACATCAAAATCAAATGTACTGTAGGTCGGCGTGCTTCTCTCTTTCTCACATGTGGCTTGTGTACTGGTTAGCTGATATAACGGATTTAATTTTAGAATAGATTTTTTTCAGCACACGCACACACACACACACACACACACACACACACACACACCTGTAATGATACACTCATTTCATTCTGGCTCATGTTAGCGTGATATCAAAGATACTGAAGGATTTAGCAGCAGGATAAGAAAACAACAAAACAATAATCATAATCAGCCACAGTGTGAAGACAGGCACGCCTCCTAAACAAAGTTGTTCTTGCATTATTGCAACAGAAACCGCCTCAAAAAGAGCATCAGTATACATCTGTGAGAGAAATATGAACAGATACTGGATAGAAATGTAACAACACTCCACCACTGAAGGCTCGGCAAAGACATGTAGTCTATTTTTCAGAAACAGAAGAGGCTGAGACCTTCCACTGGTTCATGGTTGTATGAGCACCACTTGTTGCCTGCTAGCTCTGGATGTAGCAGTAAAAAGAGAAACAGAGGTGTACAGGGAGGTGAGTGAGCCGATAGATAAACAGTAGATGGATCAAATAAACAGCTGAGCGTACAACAAGATAAAAAGGAAGTTACAGTTAACCGGGGCTGACTCAGCTCTCGGGCCTGTTTTTGGTTACCCAGACAGTTTGGTCAGACAGTTAGACTGCGTGTGGGCACTCGTCGGTGACAGCCGGCTGTAGGACGGCCCGTGGGTGGTGTTGCCAGTGATCAACTGTGGCACGCTGTGTGCATTTGGACAAACGCAGACATGCTGACACTCAGAGTGCCAAACAGCAGGGCGAGGCACTCTGCAAATGATTGTCCCCCGTCAGCAGGAGCGCTAGACGGAGGAGGAGGAGGAGGCACTCTTCTGTTTTTGTTTTTTTTCATCAGAGCTGCTGGTGTGCGGCACTGATGCACACGTAATGTGCACTCACGGTGACCGACGTGTGTTCGAGTCCTGCGCTCTGTTTTGATCTGTGGTGTTTGTGTCTGTCTGTGTGGACACAAATGAATCACGCGTGCATGTGTGTGTTCTTGCATGTACTCTTAAGGCTTTTGCACGCCTACACATTGATGTATTAATAAATGTGTGCGATATTCATGTGTATGCATGCACTGATGGCAGAATGGTCTCGTTTTTGTGGCTCTGTGGCTGCATGTTCCCATCTTTGTTCTTCTCTTGTTAGCGCGTGTGTGCGTGTGTGCGTGTGTGTGTGTGTGTGTGAGAGAGAGAGAGAGAGAGAGAATAAAGAACAGTGCTGTGGCCTGTATCACAAAGTGAGCTTAGCAGGTTAATCAGCTATCTTTAGGCATCACAAAGCTGGCTCACTTTTAGCCTGGATAGATCACCATGCTAACATATTGGCTAACTTGCTCCAGAGCAGGGTAATGACTTCTGACCAATCAGCTTATTAGAAATATATAAATCTTTCTAGAGGGATCCCAAATCCATCCAATATTAAAAATGTGATTATTTATCCTAAAGTCAGTGTTTCATCTCGTGTCATATTAAAGGTTCCCTGTGGAGTTTTTGACCGCTCGTAGTGTGGTGGAGCAGTGTTTCACCCTGCTGTAGGTGTCATGTTATTCCACTGATCAACAGTCGGTGGCACCAGTAAACATTAGGCAGTAATTCTCCGACAAAGGCAGAGAAGAAGAAAACTGTTAGCAAGCAAACGTGGACGTAAACAATGCTTAAAATATTTAAAAAATGAGTACAGAATGTATCCAACACATTAATTAGACCTCAAAGATGAACAGACAGTTTGCTCAGAGTGATGGTTGTATACTGACTGCACCTTAAAGTACTGTTCTGATGGTGTGACTGGCCTGTAATTAAGAATCCCGCCACTTTAAGTGAGTTAATGAGCCATTTAATGATAATTCATTGAATTAGTCTTAGCCAGGAGAGCCAGACTAAGAACTTAAACTTGCTTCATGATACAGGCCTCTGTCCTCTAAGGGGTTGGTGGTTCATCTCCGGCTTGTTGAGGTGGTTTAGACCAGCGCCTTGCATGGCAGCTCACCGCCATCAGGGTGTGTGTAGTGAGTGTGTGGGTGAGAGGTAGACTTGAAAGTACTGTGGATGGAAGCAGTCCATTTTGACTTTGTTTGAGTTGTTCATGTTGCTGTAAAGCTTCTGATACAGAATGTGCTGTGTGTGTTCTGTACTCGTGTACGTGTGTGTGTTTGTGCGCTGTGCACATTAGACGAACACAGCGCGGTGACTCAGCAGTCAGATGTCACACTGCATCGCCTCCTTCAGTGTCCCACGCTGACACCAGCCAGTATGTGCTGCCCTCTGCCTGCCCGAGCCTGACCACAACGGGCCTGTGTGCTATTAACAGGCGCGTCCACACACACACACACACACACACACCTCGTGCTCAGCGACTACAGTGAGGCGTGCTTTAAAAAGACACAGAAGTCAGGGTCAATGCTCTCCATTCAACTGCACCCATCTGTCTGTCATACACAACACAGTTTGATTTCCTATCTCATCAAGCCTTTAGCACTTAGATGGATAGTAATGTGTTTGCTTGTTTTTGTGTGTGTGTGTGTGTGTGTGTGTAGACACGAGTACTGCGTTGGAGAATGGAGAGCAGGAAGCTCATGGGGTGCAAAAGCCTGGTAAGACACACAAATCCCTCTGCCGTCGGTCAGTCTGCTCAGGCCGCCTGGTCATCCTCATCCACCAGTCATGGCCTGTCAGTCTTCTCTTGTGTTTCAACCTTGTTTACTTCCTCTGTGTTCTTCTGTGTGTCATTAGTGGCCTTTCAGAGCAGGATGTGAGCTGCTCTCACTGCTCTCCAGCATCCTTTCGAATGTCCTCTTAAGTACAGTACTTTCTTTTTTTCCTCCTGCCGTTCAGCCCGAGCTGAAGAGAATGAGGCACAGAAATACGAATTACCTGTGAAGCATATTAAAGATGTCGTAAGTTTCTTAATACAGTGCACTGTCACACATCTGTTGCCAACAGTGATCCAATCAAATCTGAAGGGTTTCACCAAAGCACTCGTGAAATTATTGCTCTGCCCACATTCTCCCCCTCACTCTGAAATACAACACCTCGTGGAAGCCAAAGATGCTCCAACTGCCACGTCATGGAGCCTCGCATACTGCCCGCATAGTCCCATGCTTCTATGAACAAAAACTTGATGTAACACACATTTGAAAGATCCTCTGACCACGTAAACAATCAAAAACACACACAGTGGCTCTCAGTGAATTAAAATAGATAATTCAATATGTATGTTGTCAGTCTGAGAATCTATAAAAATGTGTGTTTGAACGTGTGCAGCTTTGCGTAGCTGCCTTCATACAGCTCAGGATGAAAGAGACTCAGTTGCGATATGCTCATCTGCATCATCGGTGCTTTAAAATGAATCTTAATTGACGACAGGAGTTTGTCAAATTAATATCAGTCACGCTCCTTTTAATAAAAGGAACCATTGAGGCTCGCTTGCACAATGCTTCTTGTACTCAGCAGTCCTTTTGTTGCTGATGATGATGGAATAGAGGAGATGCATCTCAAGAGGAATATTTATTATACCCTCTGTTGTCCTCTCTGTTTCTGTGTGTGTGTGTGTGTGTGTGTGTGTGTGTGTGTGTGTGTGTATGTTACAGTCCTGGAAACCAGCTCATCACATTTTTTTTTTCCCCCAGTAGTCTGATCTCTTTATTTGCCACCTCTCACGTCTTGTTGTCACGCAGTCGTTCCATTTTAAAGTGCGGAGCTGCCGTGCATGTCATCAGCAGAGAGGATTTCTCATGGGGGGGGGTATAAATTAATATGCGAGGTCTCCTCCACAGCACGCAATCCCCATGACAACATATCAAAGTACAACACAGTGTATGAAACCATTAACGATTAGACAGTTCACCTTCAAAAGTTGTAATTCAGTAACTCGTGAAGCACACAGCAGGAAGCTAAAGTGCACTTCTGAACTACGTGCACGCCCAGGCCGAGATCTCAGGTGGTGGAGGGCTGTGCCCACTGAACTGACATTGACCTTGGCAGTATCTGCTCAGCATGACACATGATCCTAGCTAAATGCTGCTACATATATATAGTAGCCAGTGTCTTTGTCACTTCAGGCTTGAATGTTAAAGGAAGATTTTCCAGACTTTTTCTTGTAAAAACAAAATGAAAGTCTCACACATGCTCCATCCACTTGGCAGAAGGGCAGTGCCGGTATTGATATGTTTTTGTGTGTGTGTGTGTGTGTGTGTGTGGTTAAACCACATTCAGCTTCTGTATTTGTTGAAAGTGAGCGACAGAGCTGTAGCTGACCGCAAGTAACTCTGATCAGAGCCATGATGACGTCAGATGCAAACGTGAACATCCCAATAAAACATGTTGATTATGTCAGTGATATTTCTGTGATTTGTTGTTTAACAGTAAGAACCTGTCACTGCTCCTCTTCATCTATATATACAGTATATATACGAGTACTGCATGTTGATCTGTTAAAGTATAGTCGTACACATGAAGGGTCCGTTTACCCGTCATGGTTTGTTCAGTGCAGCATGTGGAAACAGATGTACAATGTCTCCTGTGGCTCTAGAGCACTGGTTCCCAACCTGAGGGTCTGGACACCCACAAGGGGTCACTAAATGCATCTCATTACTGAGATACAAGGGGTCACAGGGGGGTCACGAGGCCTTTAAAAAAGCTTCAAAAATATGCATACATTAGGTTTATATTTCACAATTTCATGAATTAATATTTATATATTAATAATAACAATAATAAAAAGTTCCAAAAATATTAGGAAAACTCTTAAAAATGAAGGAAGATTCATCTACTCAGAATGTATCCAAACTTTGTGCAGTTGTTGCATTTATTATTTGGATTAATTGTAAGTTCATCATTTGTTCTGTTATTGTTCTATAATATGAAATATCCATAAATGATGTCTCTTAGTCAGGGGGCATCAGTTCACCCAATGAACGGGGTGTCTTAGGGACAAAGGTTGGGAACCATTGGTCTAGAGGAGCTGGTGATGATGTCATCAGGGTTACTTCAGCTTGGAGACTATTATGTGCTAACATGCTAACTGCATTACAAACTGGGAGCTGGGTGTTCACCAGGTAGGGAGCAGATACAGAGAGACACTATCAATAGTAAGATGTTTTTGCCTTCACCCCAACCCACTCAGGTAAGATGAGAGAAATAGCAGTGCTGATGACATAAACCTGGTGTCATGTGACCACTGTGCAGGTGATGGAGTTAACCACACCAGTCTTGTTTGGCAGCTAACCGACCTGGTCTGTCATTCTACCTTTATTTGAATTATTAAAACCATCTATTGTCTGCTGAGGGATGAAACTGGCACGGGTGAAGCTGTATCTTTAATTTCCACTGAGTGCCAGATGATACAGGTGCACGGTGGGCAGGATGACGCTGTCAGACCTGCCATCTTTCATGTGCTGTGTGGGATGACTGGAAGCCTTGCTGGGATGGATGTTGGCGACAGTGTGGGTGTGGGAGGGGTGGAGTTACCAGCATGTAAATGTGACGTCTGTGTTGGCATGTTCTGCACTTCGCTGCCCGGCTGTTTGCATGGCATGGATAGCTTGTTGTTACCATGGTTACAGAGCTGTATGTGTGCATGTGTGCATTTCTACCAGAGAGTAACTGGAAGGACTCTCTGTTTCACTTTTGGTTAAACTCTACCTCTAATCTCCCACACTGCATCAGTAATGAGCTCAGAGTACAGTGCAAGGGTGTGAGCTGACTTTTCAGTAGGCCTACTTTAGTAGATGGAGCATCTGGCACCGTCGAGGTGCGTTGGATACATTCATCACTGTTATCCCGGCAGACCCCAGGGAGAGGACGCAGGCGGTATAAGTAGTAACTGGGTCAGAGAATTGAGAGCGTAAGCTGAATCCTGACAGAGCAAATGCAGATGTGTATGTGTGTGTGTGTGTGTGTGTGTGTGTGTGCGCGTAAGTGTGTGTTTAGATGCTGCATGTCACCTCCTATGCATGGCGCTCCTGCACAGCACGTAAAGACAATTATATGTTGTAGGATATCTTCCCAAATGTTTGACCAACGTAAGACGAAACTTTCAGAATGGGATCGATCATGTTGGTCAAGTGTTTGACATTTGTTGGATGAGTTGCAGTTGATTTTGTGACAGCTTTACTAACCTGCTTTCTTCCTTTTTTCCCCTCATCCCCGACCCCCTTCATTCTACTTTTTTTCTTCTTATGCCATTTTTATCCATACCCCTCTTTTTTTGAATGAACCCTCTTTGGTTGATGCACTTATTTTCCTTCTTTCCTTCCTCTTTGTTGCTGTCGTCACCATCTTTTTCATCTTTTTTACTCCCCTCTTCTCTCCGTTATCCCTCTTCTCTCCTCCCTCCCCAATCCCCACACTTCAGAGGACTAGAACCCGCCTCCATCGCCATGCCGACTGTCAATCAGCTGTGCTTCCGCGTCTGTGCACCTCTTCCCTCTCCTTGTGCAGCACACACACACACATATACACACACTCTTCCTCCACATAATGCGTTAGTCCTCTGTGACTCTCTCCACTGGGTGTCTCTGACACACACTCTTTTTTTGGACGAAATTCAGTTTGTACTTTTTCTTATTTTTGTCTGGAGCCACGATGACCACTGTTACTTATTTCCACTGTGTCCAATGAAGTGTTCCCTCCTTGTCTGTTTCTCTCTGATCACTTATTGTTTGCTAATTTGTCCAATATTAACAAAAACATCCACAAATTTAATTCAACCTGACAGATTTAAAAGCCTAATGTGGCATAAACGAATACATCAAACTGAAAAAGCCTGCACATCTGCTGCCCCTCTCTCTGTCTCATTATCACACCGAAGCAGATAGTAAGTTCACAAGTTCATGTCCTCACATACACTCACACACACACACACACACACGGGCACAGACACCGTCCAGCAGCCAGCCCTTGTCCTCATGTCTGAAAGCCAACGCTGCGAGCTGGATCCAGCAGCACCCAGCAAACCAGCACACACACACACACGCACACACACACAACCACAAAAACAAACAAACATCGTCACACATCAGCCCGCCAAAGGACTTTTTGTATTTTTTGTTCATGTTTTTTTATTCTTCTGAAATGCCTTTTAACCTGCACCTTGTATCTGCTGTGCACTATTTCAATCGTTCTTTAACCAGACTAAAGCCTTCAGACCTTCAGTGGACAATCCTCCATGTAGACGATGATGACTGTGTTTGTAGTTTTTAGTTTTTAGTTTAGTTAGTCGATCTGATCATTCAGAATGATTGTTTGTCATAGTTAAGTTACTTCTGTGTTTGCTTCCTAATAACTCAGATGTGTCTGTTGTGTCTGTTGCTGTACATTGTAACTAACCTCAGGATCAGAACTCATCATTAAGATGGCGTCCTGTTAGCTGCTGGTTATAGAATGCATATGCATCTTCTCAAAACATATTTCTGACATGGGTTAATGTGCCACTTTCTGCATGGTCGCACCAGTTAGCAATGTAAACATGGTTAGTGTTTTCTTTTTTAAATAGCTTGACCTGACCCTTTAAGAAAAAAACTGTGAATGAGGTGTAGTGATGTCCTGCGCCACTGTTTTCTTTCATCATCTAAACAAGTCACTGCTCTGACTCTCACTTCATCTGTCTGTGCACCTCAGCAGACAGAACAGCACTCACTGTGACATATGATACTCTATAGAGATGTTTTCAGGGTCAGAGGTCATGGTCAGCTGCAGACACAACAGACGAGCTGATTTATTTCACCCTGCAGTGTGATGTACTGTATATTATTTATGTATTATTTAACTTTTAGATGCATACAAACATCCTATATGTGCCACAGAGGTTTGATGAAGCCTCTTTGATGTGTTCCAAACGGTATCTTATCTCCGTGTCTCTTTTTATAGATGTGCCTCTCTTTGTCTGCCTGCACATTGTGCTAATAAACCAATATAACACACACTTACCTGGCTTTTGGTTTCTCTTTCTTCTAACCACCTTGAACCTAAACCTCCTGTCTAATGTCTTCTCTGCTTTTCCCCCTTCTCTCAGTCCCTTTCTGTTCCCGTCCCTCACAGCCTTTTATATGATGTGCAGTATTATTTCCTGTTTTCAGATATTCTTATATCTTCTAAGAGAACAAGACGCTTAGTCATCTCGGCTGTAACCTTTGGAGGCAGTGTTTTTTTTTTTTCTTTTTACAATGTAAAGCTTAGCGATTAGAGTGTGCCGCATGGGAATGGTTTTCTATTGCTTCTGAGCGATGTGCCTCTTTGGTTACAAAACAGATTTCTTTATTACTCTCTGCTTTTTTGGAAGGAGAAAAGAGGAAAAGCAGTCATTTCTTTTGCCCGCTTACCGTAGCTTAAAAATATTCATAGAAAAGGAAATAAAGAGGATTGCTAGCTATCAGTATTTTATAGCTTCTCTTCCAAAATCAGTGACTGACTGTCGGATTCCAAACATAAATGTACTTCAGGAAAAGTAGAAATAAGACTACGCTGCATTATCATCAGCTTAACTAAAAAAACATACATTACACTCAGTTTGTTCCACTTAAAGTCATTTCTAAAGATTAGAAAAATAAAGTACAGTAGATTATAGTACAGTAAAAAATACCAAGCTGATAGAAGTGCTGTTCTGTTCATAGAGGGAGGAAGAAGCAATTCTGAAATGCTTCTAGAAACATTTCCAAAAGTGATGTTAACAATTTATCCTCCTCCTCCTTACGTGCGTTTTTTTGATTTTGGGTCCGGACGTGGTCAACAGCGTTGACAGTTGGGAGGAGACATGATGTCAGTGGCAATCTCCGGTGTTTGTATTTTGTACGCTCAACCTCCCATTTGACCGCCCCCTAGAGGTATTGGAGTGCTACAACAACATTATGCTTCTTCTTCCTGTATAGTTGATATGTGTACAAGTGTAAACGCTTTTATTTAGCATTCTAACGCTCGCTGATGGCACTAAACACAAAGTACAGCTTTGCAGGTATCTGGTCAAGTCATAGACTGTACCATACAATGAACTTAATCAGCATTATGATAAACAATGAAAACAGTTCTTAGCTTCAGCTCTACTGAAACACTTTTTTGAGTCCACTCCCAGCAGCTCTGGTAGTTTTGACATGATGCTGGGATGGAGCTGTACTGCTCATGCTTTACTGTACTCTATACTGTAACCTCCAGAGATCATCCTGACCTGTGCAATCCTCTCTGTCAGCATGGGCGTGGTTGCATGTGAGAGAGATTCTATATGGGGCAGCCTGTCCTACTTAGACTCAGAGAGTTGTGGTGGGGTGATGCAGGGAGAGAAAGAGAGGGAGACCAACTGAAAAAGTCCTCTCTGTAAGCAGATGTGCTTTTCAGCACAGGGATCGTCCCGTACCTTTCAGAGTGTACACCACAAACACACACTTCAAATACACAAACATCCCAACCTCCAGAGAACCTCACCCCGAACAGCTGATCCCCCACATTACCCTTAAAGAGGGCGAGTGAAGGAGGATTCAGGAGAGGGAATGAGTTTGAGTGATATACATAATGCATAGATAGACCCCCACACTAGTACAGTGCATTATGTGCTTCATGTGTGTGGGCAGATGCAGATAATGGACTAGTACAGACCATTATCTGCATCTGCCCACACACATGAAGACATACATCATCTGAGGACCTTGAACTCCCGTCATGCCTGCAGCATGCTTTATACATTATTGATTGACTGCATTAAAGTGTTACATCATTGGTGGTCCACCACTGTGGTCAAGGACTTCCATTACATGTCGTACAGACATTGATGGTCCCCACAGGATGAATCCCAATGACTTTGGTGATCCCCTGACTTTTTGTCTAGTGCCACCAGCAGGTCAAAGCTTAGACATATCCAGTTAAATCTCTCATAGTCTGATGGATGTACTCGTTACAGACGGTTTGTCAAGTCCTCAAATGTGGCACTAACCCCTAAATACCACCAGCCAATTCTCACGTTCTGGCCACGACACCATTTTGGTCCATTCTCCACCAGGAGCGTTTCATAAGTGGAGGTTTTGCCCATCAGACTTTATGAACTTGCTCAGAATTTCCCTTTTATCTGTTTCTGTTTCCATCGAGTCTCCACAGGGTGTTTTATTTTGAAAGTTGACCGGGTTCTCTATGCTGTTTCTAACTTCCTGCCAGCTCAATCTTCTCTGTGCTGCTTGACATGGCTTATTGAAGCATCTGTGAAAAATAGACCAGCGTGTTCTCCATAGAGCCGTGGAGAGACACACTTCTGAAACGTAACTGTAGTGCTTCTAGTGGAATCACAATCATTTGTCTAGAACGAGTGCAATCAGCTCTGACGGGCCTGATGCAGCCCGAATGCGGCGCAGCTGTGTCCGGTGGAATTTATTGGCCATAGTGGTGACGGTGGCTGTATATCTTGAGTAAGGACGATAGACATCAGTTCAGCCAGTAAAACCCTCCAGAGTTTTTGGTAGGTAAGCTGATTTCTGCTTGGTCTGCTACACCAATAGTGGCACCGATGTCACCTGACGTTGTTTCTCCAGTTTCTCCTACAGACTCTCCCTGCAGCATATTCAGCCATCGGAGCAGCGATCATGTCATTTACAAACAGGTCTGAGCTTCTGTGAGCAGCTGATCTGCCAGGCATGAGACCATATCCATTATATCACAAATGTGAGGTTTAGCTAACTTCACTAGCATTGTCAACCTTTCCTGCAGTCCTTTCACAGTAAAGGTCTACCACAGCCTGCAAATCAAAATGCATTTATCATGAAACACATGCAGGAAGTAACGTTCTAGTATTAACATATTGTCTCACTCGTGAAACCAATAGTACAGAAATGAAAACAGTTGTCCCCTGAGAGTAAAGAATAAAATACGTTGCTGTTGTTTGTAGTAACCTGAACCGCAGACTAGTAGTTTTAGAAGTTAACCACGCGCGAAAACAAACTTGACCTCAGTGTGAGTGTCAAAGCCTTACAGAGCTGCTGGTGGGGCTGTACACTCTGTAGAGACACTGCTGCAGAAACTGTCAGCATCCTTCATAAACCTCTTTTCTTCATTTTTTTTACAATGTTAGCATACTGACCAAGACAAGTGAAAATATTAGAAACTTGAAAAAGCATCCATCATGTATCAGCCTTTGAAAAGTCAAAGCGACCTACTTTACACGTCTCCATTTTATTTGATTGAAAAACCACAAATCCGAACTTTTAGCTGAGCACATCCCCATCTTTGTATAATTTGATAAAGTCACGCTGCGGTCCTGTTAACTTGAAGAAGTGATTGGGTAGAAATACTGGATAAATCTCCCTTAAATATTCATGATGCAACTTTAATCCCTGAAGACCTAATTCCTCCGTCACTGATGTCTTCTGTGTAGACAGAAAGCTTTTCATCTGTGTGAGCTTCTCTCACATGTGAAGGTGTGTGTGTGTGTGTGTTTGAGTAAACGTCTCTCTTTACTCTCATGTCAGTATACTGTGTGTGTGTGTGTGTGTGTGTGTGTGTGAACATTAAGGCCTCAGACTTACCTTTGAGTTTGGGTGGGGAACATCAACATGTGCAACTAGTGATTCTTCCACTCTGCTGAAACGTTCACTTCATCTGTTGGTTTGACAGGTACTGACTGCACAATCCCTGCTGGTGGGAGTGAAATGCAGCTTGGTAGTATGAATTGTGATCCATGACAGTAAGGCGTGCTGGAAAGCGTGACAGCTGGAAATGCAAATAAGAGTGAACAAAATGCCGTGGATAGTCTGAAAATCCTTCACGTCAGCTCGACTCCTAAATCCTGCCAATAAAAACTAACAAACACTGACGTGAAGGAGGTCAGAACAGAGTTGGGGTGGGATTGAAATAGCTACAGAGGGATTGCCTCTGTGTTATTTTCATCTTTCCAGACAAACATAGGGTTGTTTTCAGGCTATGACAAGGAGGTGTGGAAGATACAATGACAAAGTAGGACTGGGGTTCAAAGAAAATAAACCAGGATGGAGGGAGAAGAAAGGTTTCACGGGCAGCTGTGTGTATGTGTTCGTTAAAGACTCCTGCAGGTCCTATCCACCACCCACTTTGCGCAGACACGTGCACACACACACACACACACACACTACAGAGACGTCACATTCAATGCACCTTGCATCTCTACAGCCTGTCAATGCACATCACCCTCTCACACACTGAATTTGTACCATTGCTGCATCAGCCTCTTGACTTGTCATCCTCCACAGGCTGGTCTGTTTTAAAGGACTGTCGCGCTGCCAAAGATGTCTGTGATTATGGAGGAAAGGCTACAACCAGAAAAAGTCACAAAGTCATAAAATGCTGCTAGCTCAATTTTATATATAATTTCATAATTCTGTGTCATAACACTGTGCTCAAACAAAAAAAAAGTCTTTTGAGTATTGCGATATGTATTGCACAATGGACATATTGATAGATATTCAAATTCTTAACAAATAGATTAAAGCGAAAAATGTAAACTTAATTAATACAGCAGTCAACAACCACCCAGAGAGATTCTCTGTGGTGTTGCATCCATAGTGTGATAGTTACAAACCAAGACAACCGTCCATGTTTGTTGATGCTGTCCATACCTCGCTCAGTAATTTCACTGAATCACTCATTCATTCAGTCAGTCTTGTTCCTTTTTCCTGTTGGTGTTTTGTTCTGTTTCGCCCTGACCAATCAGTGTCACATCTGTGGTCTTATCGGAAGTTGGGTGTAGCATCTGCTGGAGTCAGTTCAAAGTTGCTCTTTCAGTTGACTTATAACAAGCTGTACGACTTCATCGACGTCAAACATCATTTTTATTTGGCTGATTTCCATGGATGTAGCTAGGTAGCCTGCTGAAACAGACATAAATGGGCACAACACTGGATCAAATCGGAGATGTGGGCAGACAGTCAGAGTTTTGGAACCAGGCTAATGGATGCTTTGTGTTTGTCGATGACAGCAGCCAGGCGATATGGGTCATATGTCAAATTCATCTGTTCCAGTAGCTGAGAGAGAAATTGTAAAGTTGTAAGTTCTAAAAGTGAAATGTTGGCTGGGTTTCTCAGGCCACACTTCTATACTCTCTTTTGTAATAATAGGTGAGATCCCTGCCAATGGAACCGCTGGAGGAAGGCTCAGTGCTCAGGTGGTTTAGGAGGGCTTCTAGGAATGTCAGAACGCGAGTGGGAACCCGTCAAACTGAGGTTAGACTAGTGTCATATGGTTGTTATAAAGACGGCATCCCCAAGCTCAGAGAAACTGATGGAGTCTTTTAGCTCTCCTAATCCAAACTGCAGATTTATTTTTGCCCCCAACCTCGTCTCACCTCAGCATGCCTCACCTTCTCCCTCTGACACTCATTCTCTGAGTTCACTCTCATTTTTACTCTGTTAATAATTCAGTTATTTTTAGTATTTTGTATAGAATGAGTAGAAGATATCCTCTAGAAGGCTATCGACCAGACGTGGATATAAAATAAGTGACTTATATTCTAAAGCCTGCTACATTCAGACTCTTAGAGTTTGTAGTAGACAGTTGCAGGTAAAGGTGGACAGAATAGGAAGTACTGCTGTTTCAATCTGATGCAGTACTCTGTCGGGGCCAGATCCACAGGACACTCTGGATGTTTGTCCTCACCAGAGACTAGCACTCTGTCCTGTCCTCTCGGTGAACCGTCATTGTGCGCCTGTGGTAGTGCGGCAGCCCTGACCCAGCCAGTTCATAGTGTCTGTCCCTGCTCGAGGAGCTGAGGCTGAAGCAGAGGAGCAGGGAGAGGCTGGGGTCAGCTGGAGGACAGCTGCAGAATTCCAGCATGCCCTGCCGGCTCATCCCAGATTAGACAGTTTGGTGAGGCGAACCATAGGGCGCCATGCAGAATCAGAGAGAGAAATACATTGAAGAAGAGCCAGGTTTGGTTTTAGGCTTACATGGCAGTAAGCTGTTACCATAATCAGATCAACTAAATTGATTTGGACATTTTCTGTTAAGGTTGCAAGAAAGAACCTCTCTTTGCCTTCCTACAGTGTGTTATAAAGTATAGACATTCATAATGTTGTCGTGGAAACAGCCTGACATATACACTGTAGCAATTCTGCTCTGGCTGCTTATAGATCCAAACTAGGCTGTGGCCTTATTTCCAGAGGACACCCGGCTGATATATATTTATATATTCTCACTAGCAGAGGAGGTTCAAGGAGAAGTCTACACTCCTGTGCATTGCATAGACTTCTTCAAACAGCCAGTTTGTAACATGTGAGAGGCTCTATTGGCATGTAATAATAACAAGAATTATTCATGTATAACATTCTCTGTGACGTCACCCACAGGTTTACGGAACGTTGTGAAGCTCAGAGTGTGGTGCCTCTGGTTGTCGCCATCGTGGCCTTCCTCCAGAGTAGAGGCAGATCGAATGAAGCCTGCCTGCTCAAACAAGCCACCTGTGACATCGCCCACCTTTCAATCAAAGTGGCCTTGTCTCTAATTATGCATAAGTTTAAGCCTTAAACGAGGGAGTTCTATAAGAATTCAGCCTCAGTGCAGCTGACAGGAGAGAGGGGCAGAGGAGCACGCTGAGGCCTGGTCAGATGGAGGACAGAGACTAGCCCACGGCCTGTCGGCCACATGAGAGAAGATAATAAGCCAGGCAGCGCTAGGTTAGACTTGAGCTGAGTCAGACCCTTCATGAAAACCATACAGTCCAGTCTGAGAGTTCCACGACGACTTCTGTCTTATGGACTTACTGAAATAAAGAATAAAGTGAAACAGGAAATTAGTTGCGGTTAGTAAAGGTCACTGATGTGCTAACAGTAACAGTCCTTCATCTCCTCTCTCCCTGTGTTTTACTGTCACGGCCTGTCTCTGTGTGTCTCAGTCCAGGCCTGGGACAGACTTCCATCAGTCATGTTCAAAAGCCAAAAACAAACGACCAAAACAAAACACTCACGTCTTTGTCTCATGTGAAAAATGAGAGCATTGTGTAGTGACACAGTATTCTGCAGGCTTTTGTTTAACCTGCAGTGGTATTAGCATTCAGCCAGGTCAGAGTAAACACACCTGCTGCAGGACTGAAAGTAGAATAAATTAACCTAACACTTACTTTACCTGATGAGACCTCATCTGAGGACTGTGAGTCCTGCTTTTTGTGACTTGCAACTTTTTTATCAGCACATGGTGACCTCAGTTACAATATATTCCAGAATAGCTGAGTATAGCAACCTCAGCTGAGCTCTGATCAGCCAGAATAAAAACACCTGTGTGTGTGTGTACATGGCTTTATTATCACATTAGACAGATACAATTTCCTTCTTAGGGGAAATGAGGTCACAGCTGCAACAAGGTAGGCATGACGAGGTACAGCTTGAGCCAGGTGATTGAAGGAATATATCTGGTGATCAGCCAAAGAATGACTCGATCGCTGCCAGCTGGAAAATCTCTTGCTGGTTACTTTGTTACTTTTAATGCAGTTTTTAAAAGCAGCTTGGTGCACGGCTATAAAATGAGTCATCACACACAGGGACCAAAAGATGTGCCCGAGTGTGGTGCAGTCCGTAGCCAGCACTAGACTTGCCTCAGTGTTATAAGACCTCCAAAACACATGGTGCGATGTTAAAACCTGATAACAAGCTGAACAAGAAGTTGGTTTTTTTTCGCGTCCCAGTGTGATCTGTGAGAGAGTGTACTGTTGCCTAACCCTAGCTCATGCTTCAGACGGTGAGGATGTCATCATAACAAAGTTTGAGTGGCAGCCTTCCTCCACTAACCTCTGCACCACCTCCTCAGCTCATCCAGAATCTGCTGCCTGTCCTCAGAAGAAGCCTCACAGGGATCCACTGCCACTTCTACAGCTTAGCCGTGCATGAGTGGAATTAGGAGAGACGTGTGTGCGTGTGTGTGTGTGTGTGTGTGTGTCCGTCCTAGGCTATATTTATCCATTTTATTCTGTCAGGTCAGCAGAGTGTACCTCAAGCGTGGGCTCTGACTTTCTGTCTGTCTGTCTACCATCGCCTTGTTTCTTTCTCTGTCTTAACAGAAGTGTGTGTACTCACTCTTAGTGTGTTTGTGCGTGTTAGTGCGTGGTGTATGTGGGTGCATGTGCATTTGTTTGTCCACATTAGTGCAGCAGTGTATGTGTGTGTGTGTGTGTGTGTGTGTGGTTGTGTGTCCTCAGATGCCTCTCAGACGTTGAAGTTCATCCATCAGACAAATAGCTGCTCCAGTCTGTCTCGCCATACTTCGTCCTCATGCTGAGGTCAGCAGCAGCTCTTACATAATTGGGCAATTTTGTCCACACTAACAGAGCATCAGAAATATAACTCTCTGTGGCTGAAGTCACTCTTTTGTCATGTTGCATTCTAGAGTTAGTTAACTCCTTGTTTCCTACTTAGATGTTTGGTCTTCTTTGTCTCGCTAAGCTTTGAAAATGGTGCTGTGTGAGTATGAGAATGTCCTGCCGGAGTCCAGCAGTGAGTCTCTCCTGTGCTCTGTAAGGAGACCGTTATTAACGGTCAAGCAGTCATGATGAATGATGACACTGTAATGAGCCTCCTGTCAGGCTCTGACTCACCTGCAGCACCAGGAGCAATTCATGGGACAAAAGACAACACGCAGACACACACAGGCGTGCATGTACACACACTCACATTTTGTACATCGCAGTTAGTCTTCCTTCTTCTTTCAAGCTGAGCAGTTCATCACTAGTACATTAAACACAGTGCAGTGTGAAGAGAATATTTCCCTCCACACACACACACACACGCAGAATGTGTCTGAGCTAGAAGACGGCCTGAAGCACAATTAAAATTTACTGGGCCAAAGAAGCTGAAGCCCCAAATTTCATGAATATCATTGTTTTACAGCAGACAAACAAAATGTTTTTGTTTTTATTTTTATTTTTTTATTTTTGTCCGATGCAGATAATAATGATAAGCTGCTACAACTGACAACCTTTGCAATTTTTCCTGCAGGGCTGTAGTCAGGATGTTAGAAATCATAAATTCCTTCAGCACACCCACCAAACCTTTTGTGAAAAGGATTTTTTTTTTTTTTAAATCTCCAAATTTTCTTCATTCATTTTGAATTTTCAGTTATTTGTTCTTCAGATATTTTCTCAATGTTTCTCCATTCTAGACACTATGCCAGTGCGTGCTGTGTGTACATATAACTGTAGTGGAGAAGTCTCTTTAATTGTGATTCATGTAGATGTCTTGTACCTTGTACCTCCTGGTAACTGTACGTTGGATTGTGGAGGAGCTCACAAAACTGATAAACTGGTATTTACCCTCACAGCTACCACAGGCCATAAACACAGACTTTAAACCCCTTGTGTTGTGACTAAGAGTACCTGAGAAGATGCTATTTAGATGAAAATCATATCAAACCATATACTGTATCTAAGTAATATACAAATGGTTGAGATGTAAAGCCTTGCCAAGTGGTAGAAGTGCAAATGCAAACTTGACCAAACCTACTGAAAAGAGAGAGAGAGATCAGACCTTAACATCTACACATGTACAACATGTATCTACCAATTCACCACAAACAATGTTCATTCTTCATTCTTGATGAGGCCATCCCATCTGTAGAGAAAGTGTGATGAAGAGTTACTTGTGCCCATTTTTTGTCTGCAATAAAGTCATTAAATACACAGTAGGACATAGGACAAATACAAAGACGACAGAGACAGACAGGACATGATGAATGATTGAGTGGATACAACATGAGGTCAAGCTGGTGAGTGGGTATGTAGTAAATCAGGCCAGAGACTGGAGGTTCTAGATAGAGAAAGGCGTGGGTGTGTTTCAAACAAAAAAGGTTGGGAACCACAAATATAAACCAATTTTTGATGCAAATCCAAAAATAGGCACGATTGAAATGTTGATTAAAAACACGGGAAATCTGTCTGAGCCTAATTAGAAAAGTAAAGTACAAAAGTTCAACCAGGAAGTAGGTCTGAAAACTGTGATGCATATTTAAAATGTGGCTAATGATTTGACCTCTGTTTTCCCAGCCAAATAAGCCACATAAGCTAACCTTAGAGAATGCTCTAATTACCAAAAAAATTGACTGACAAAAAGCCGTAAAATAATCGACATCTGCTTGAACTCCCTAGTTGTTTCAACTCTGCTAATATGTTTGCTAATTTTGCCAAAGAGATGTTTCTTTGAGTGATGGGTGCTTACCAGACAGCTACCAGCTTTGAGGTTATGTATTTGCTGTAACCTCCCTCCACCACCCCCCAACACAAAAACACCCTCTGGCTACAGCTTTAAATAAGACTGATCCAGTCGAGTCAACCCGAGTGGTTCGGCAAGGGCTACAAATGCAAATAGGGAGAGATATTAGAGGTTTTCATTCCAGTGCCCCTGACTGCCCTTTGAAAGCTGCTTAGTCTGATTTCAGCACCTTGGACAGCGGCGCGACACAGCGGGAGCTAACATCGTCTGTTTGCTGCGACGCTCATGCTTCACTGATTTAACCAAGAGGAGCACAAGACGCTCAGTGCGTTTATGTGTTAGCCATGTGGGAAGTCTACGCTGTGACCTTGTACGTCCCCTGTTATTTTTTTTCCCAAATGTGTGTTCAAAAGGCAGAGAGAGACACAAAGACAGGCAGACAAACACAAGGACGAGTGCTGCTGCACTAGTGTTTTTGAATCAATCACTGACCCTGCCCACGGAGTGTTTGCTGCGTCCTGTCGTGACAGACAATGCACACCATGGCCTCTGTGTGTGTCTGATATATGGAAGCGTTTGTGACTTTGGGTGGCGTCCTGTCTGTTCGCCTCACTGTCACCCTCTGTGAACACTGCTGGGAGAGGGTTGCCATCGGCACCTCCCTCCTTCTCTCCTCTGCTCCTCCCCTCCCTCTGTGACTCCTCTGTTTCTTCCTTCTTGTTTATCCTTGTTTCTCTTTTCCATACCTGTCTTTTTTTTGCCTTATTCTGTTAATCCTTTTTCTCGCCTTTCTTTGCTTCCTTCTGTTAGTCCGAGTGCACTCAACCCTTCATCTTCCTCTCTGACCCACCCGCCTGCTTTGCCTTTGATGTCTTCTTTTTCTCCTCCTCTTCTTCCTCCATTTTTATCTTCCATACACAAGCAGCCACATAAATTCTGCCAGTCGGGGCGGGGGTGTTCTGGCCTCTGAGGTCCACTCAGGCTCCCCGGTCAGAGACTGGGACAAGAGTTGAAGGGTGACCACAGGAGTAGAGAGGGAGGGAGTGAGCTGTGGGAAGTCGGTGAGTGCGAGGGGAGGTGCTAGCTGGCGGGGCCTGGGACCTGAACCAGACAGACAGTGAAACGTCACACCAAACCCAGACTCCCCGACTGTGATCACATTTTTGTGTGTGTCTGTGCGTGTGTCTCTTTGTGTGGTGATTGTGTGTGTGTGTGTGTGTGTGACTGGGGGTTCACAGTGTTAGTAGCTCAGAGTCAGCTGAGGCTGCAGTAGAGACAGACAGAGACAGAGGCACTGAGCAGTACATAGCATACATCACTGAATGTTGAGTTGTGTGGGACTGGGAGATCTGCTTTTGGGAGAGAATTCAGCAGGTGAGAGTGTGGGTGTGTGTTTATGTGTTGCAAGTGTTTAATGTGTGATGGAGTCCACTATATTAGAAGGGTATATGTTGTCTTCATGCCGATGTGTGAGTAATCTGCGAGCATGTGTGTGGATTTGGGTTCAGCTGCGTCTGATTTAACAGCCTCATGTCAGTAAATTAATTAATTCGTACAGTAGCGCGTCATCAGCGAGGAGGAGGAACTGATGTTCGATGATCCATGTTGTCACTGCAGGTTATAAGCTGACCGCGGGGGGACAGACTTCAGCAGCGCGCCCAGAGCCGCAGGGAGAGGTGTGGCCATACTCACTTGACCAGCAGCAGGCCCTGGCTACGGACTTCTTATCAGGTACGAAGGTCAAGGACGCTGATCCAACGTGACACTTGAAGTGAAAGAAACGATTGTGTCCATGATGGTGCTGCAGTAGTTTTTGGGGTTTTTGGTGTTCCTCATGGTGTCGTAACAGGACATTTATAATATGATATTTAAAACAAGGAAGAAGATGATAATATTTGCAGCCAGAATAACATTTAATATTTGGACTTACTGCATGTTGAAGACATTTTCAAAACAAGTTTCTTTGCAGAGAACATTACTAACGTAACTAATGACTCAGATTTGAGTCACATGACTCTGAAGTAAGACCAGGAATCTGGTGCTTTAGACTTTAAAGGTTTAAAGTATTGAAGGGGTTCTATCTACAGAATATGACAGGAATTGAATATAATATGCATAACTATATTTTCATATTTGTATAATCATCTAAGGATAAGAATTGTCCTCGACCACAGAGTCCACCAGATATGGCCTCACCTTTTGTAGTGGCCACTACAGTCCTACACACTGGACCTTTAAAGAAAAGAAAGACTTGCACCTGGAATCATGACTTGTGATTTCACTTGACCTACAGTCTTCATTTACTTGACTTGATATTCTCACCAATGCCATAGATGAAAATGATAAAGTATACACCCTTTGAATCTTTGAATTAGTTGAGAGCAGCCAATCATGTTGCAGGAGCAGAAAGGAAAGGTGTGTTTGGTAGCGCACACCAGCAGTCACATGAAATGATTTGTTTAGGATGAGAAACACAAAATTTAGGATCTGGATTTAAACTGGAACTTGACTCAAAACTCAACCCTAACATATTAAAACTTGAGACTTACAGTGTGACTTGGTACCATCTGTGGGTCATTTACTCTCAAATAATGAACTATTTTTCATCTTATCAATTTGATTGATGAAGTATGTCGACAAATACAAAGTATGTTGTCTGTGGTTGTCAGAAGTCTCAAGATATAAATATAAATATACAACTGAACAAAGTAGAGAAACTCAACAAAATGTCATATTTTCTGAACTGTCCTGTAAGATACAACACAAGTCAGGACTTAGAGTTCAGTCCTCAGAACATTATTTCACTCATGCATGCTAAAATGTAGAAAAGTTTGATTTCCAAGCCTTTTCTTTTTCTTCTCTTCCTCCATGTTGTCTACCTCCACCTCACCCACTCTGAATTATTAATGCTTTTGTGCCCAACCACCACGTACTCCATCTTCTCCTTCCCTTCTTTTTCTCCTTTGGCCACCTCATCCATCTTTGCCTTTTTCTTATTCTTCTCCCTCTACGACTTCTTCCTTCCCACATGTTCTCTTCTTCTTTCTCTCCCCCTCGCCAGCCTCCATGGCAGGTTATTCAGATCCTCTGGGCTCTCAGACCAGCTCTGCCCAATTGATGGATACTGGCCGGATGGGAGCTTTTTCAGGTATACTGCAGATATTTCCCACAGTAACGCTGCATCAGTACTGAAGCTGGTACTACTCTGATAGCAGCAGTAACAAAACATCATTTCATACATTAAGTTGACAGATACCAATATTTAAACATAAACATCTACACACACAAATTAATATTTGGCTTCCCAAAAATCGAAATATATATATTTTTTATTTTTTATATTATTTTTTTTTTTTCACCAGTTAAACTAAGTGACAGCAGTAGCCTTAGAAAACTGACAGCTTGCATCAGCAGTAATTCATCTGAGTGGTGATAACACACCTTTGTTTTTAACTGAGCTATCAGCTAAGCTACTGATGTTTTCATCACAATCACTTCAATATGATTGTACCTCTTTGATTTGTGTTCTTTCTTTCTTTTTCTTTCTTTCTTTCTTTCTTTCTTTCTTTCTTTCTTTCTTTCTTTCTTTCTTTCTTTCTTTCTTTCTTTCTTTCTTTCTTTCTTTTAGATGTTTCTATTCTGTTTCTCTGATCTCTGTTAAGGAAATGCACACTTAAGTTCACAATTCACCATTTAAAGCGCCTGAAGTACAGGAGAAAGGATTTTGATGACTGTGTATATGTTTTAATCACATTATAGTCACTTGATTACTTGTTATTTTAAGTCATTGACTACAGTCTACATATAATGAAGACAGTAACTGTCATTTTTTCAATCCCAAACTGAATATAACTCTCACTAGCTGTGTTTCTTTGGCTGTGTTTTGATGGATTTTGTGTTGGATTAGATTACGCACACCATTCAGCCTGAATTAAATGTTTGGCTAGCCTACTTGCCTACCTGTTATCCTGCACACACACTGCCTGTGCACTCATTGTGCATGGGAATGTGTTCTGACTTTGGATGGGAGGAGGCTGGTTGGATCTCGTTGGGTCTTGTACGAGTTTCTCCAGTGTTACCTAGCTTAGCTTTAAAGTAACATTAATTACTGATGAGTTCTTCATCACTCTTCATAATATTCACATTACTATTAGCTCCTCTTCTTATAAATCCGGTGCTGTTGGCCTGTATTTGTGATTTCTTCCAGCTGTTCTGTTTGGTTGCTGTTCTGTTTGCATTATGTTATTTTCAGTCAAATTGTAGATGACATTCGTCCATCATTTATTTTTCATGCAAGAACAGGTAGCAAGCTAACAGTACTGGCAATGATGTTGACATTATTAAAATAGATGATGATGCTTTTAGAGTAACAGGTCAAGTACGTACAGTATGTAGCTAAATCTCCTCTGAACAGGACAGATTTTAGGTGGCAGATTATCTTGTTTTACCGATCGCAGGCATCTTCCTACTGGCATTGTGAGGTTATAGCAGCCCAGTTATGCTAGCAGCACAGCGTTCAGTATAACTGTGGTTAGAGGTTGTATTCTTCTCAGCTCTATGTCAGTGTCCTGTTTGTATTTCAAACAGTTTTATGCTGTTTCCATGTGATAATAATTAGTCTCTAGCTTTAGTTCATGGTGTGTTAAGAAAAGCGGTTGACATTTTGAAAATACAGTTACAAACATGAATTAATCTCCAGCCTTCATTACCCTAAACCCTGATATTTCACTACCTCTTTGCTCATTACATTTCTCTTTTTAAAAATGTCACTTCAGTCCAACAACTGGTCTGGAATCTGAATCTGTGCTCGTAAAATCCGCCCTGATAAATGGCTTGTGGTGAGGCACAACTTGTTAGCTGCATGCAGAGTTGTAGCTGTCACAAGCTTGATATCTGCTGGTGTTCCACAGAGTGACAGACACGCGCGCACACACACACACACACACACACACACACACACACACACACACACACACACACACACACACACACGCACACACAGTATGAGCTATGAGGCTGAGTTATGCCTTTCACCAATGCCAACCTCTGCATACTCAGATCTCACCGTCGCCTTAATGAGACCTGTCGTCTACGGGCCACGGAATTACGCTCCAGGCTTGAACCCACACACACATAGTCGTTTGCTCCCACACACACACACACACACACACACACACACATTCCCATAACAATACAGTTGACACTTTCTAACCCAATTTCCACTAATTTAGCTAACACACCAAGCCTTCATGCACACGCAGATCCTCTCTAATCGTACTCATTTGTATGTTTAGATCACACACACACACACACACATGCACACACACATTGTGCACACACACTCATAATCTCGTCCAGGCTATGCCAGTGTGCCTCACACATACTGTACATGTTCGGACCACGTACACACACACACAGAATCTCCGGCAGCTGATTGGATGTTTGGTTTTCTTGGAGTCATTTTTGAAGCTGATCTTGCTCTGTCCGTCGTTAATGCATAATTTATCCATGTTGTAGTTATTAACCAGTAGAGAAAAAAAAAATCCATGTCCACATTGTTAGTGTTTGAAAACCTACACGAGCTGAACACTGTTCTGTTGCAGGCTTCTAGGAATGATGGGTCCCCTATGGGCCGTGAAGGCTTTTACATGATGTCACTTGGCTATCCTCTCAAGACATTAAAGTCCATTAAAATTAAAATAATTACTACCTTGTATTATTTAGGATTTCTGTGGGACATTCAAACGTCTAGAATCCAATAATCTGAATTTTAGCTCTTAAATTATCTTAAATACGATTTGAATATCTTAGAAATTGATTTGAAGTAGAAGTAGTAGAAGTAATTATTCATTATAATATGAATAATTCTAGGACTTAAATTGTGTTTGTTTTTGCCACCATGGGCATGAATTGTCTTAAAAAGGTCTTAACAGTCTTAACAAACCCTGATTATTGTGGGCGTATGTTGCATCAGTGCTAACAGAATCTCCAGCACTGACCCTGTATCTGCTTGTCTGACTTTAATTATCAGGTTTTTCCCAGCCTGGTGAGATGGGGGTCAACATGGAGGTGGGGGCTGCACCCCTCTCACCAGAGAGGATACAAAATATAGTGGAACCCTCAGCAGGGTCGGACGCCCCTAAAGAGCACACCCCCATGCTGCCTGAACCACAGCCTCCTCGCAGCCCTCTGGATCTGCCAGCAGGTAAAGCACATGCCACTGAAACATGCATCTAGTTCTAAAGAAACATCGGGCACGTTGACCTTCTGCTTCTTCAACAAGGTTGTGCATCAGTGTAGCAAGTGGAATCCCCTAGAATTTCCAACCAAACTGACTTACAGCGCTGTGTGTACTGCTTTTAGTTGTCTCAACTTGCTTTAAAAGCTCATGTATCAAAGTATCGATTGCTATACAGGACAAATACTGCTAATTGTAATATGGTCAGCTTCTGTAGTAATGTTTGCACTCGACAGCTTTTGAATTGCGTTTACATCCTTTTGTCCAGGAATAATTCAGATCTGATTACTGTACAGTGTAAGTTATCTTATGTGCTCTGTGCTGCACTGCCTGATTGTTCCACAGAGGGGCGCAGTACACAGAGCAGCTGTCCGTCCGTCTGTCTGTCTCTCCTATAGCTTCCATCTCACTCCAGCTCCAATGTGATTTAGTCATCCAGCTCAAGGTCAATGCACATCTGATGCTGACATGTATAGGGTACCATGGCTTCAGGTCATACACTGTGTTTAGTTTGTGTGTGTGTGTGTTAGCGTGTGTAGATCTCAGTGTGTATTTATCCTCCAGAGAGAAGCTGTCTGTTTGTCTCACTGTCCACTCTCTCTTGACCACCCTCTACCCTGCCCCACCCGCCCACCCGCCCCACCCCGATAGGGCCGCTCTCAGTTGGACGCTCATGTGATCCTAGAGAGCGTGGGGTTGTAGTAGTCACCATGCGGTAGCTTGTGTGAGCTAATGCAGCCATGCTAACATCCCATGTGGCTAGTGGAACGATGCAGAAAGCATCATAGCAGCTGAGCCCCCATGGTGCACTGCTGCACAGCAGGTGGTAGAACCCTCAGTGCCACTGTACTGTAAATATCAGAGTGGTTCTGTCAAATGCACATGAGCCACGCGCCAAATAACTGTGAGTGCAAAAATGTGTACAGTACAGTGCCGGCTGCTCTTCTAGGACCCCAAAACTGAAGCTTTAAGGGTGGAAGGAGATGTTGTTTTCAGAGAGCCAGCAGGTACTGATTATAAATAAAAATACATCTTGAAAATGAAACAAATGCAAACATTAATCACATGGAGGGTTGCTCATTGTCAGCTGGTCCTTCATGTGGTCTTAAAGTTACAGTCCTTAAGATTTCCGTCCTGATTTGGCGACACCTGTGGTTACTGGTGGGAACAGGTGGACTGTTCCTGCAGAAAACAATCTCAAGATTTACACTGTAAAGTTTCAAATAAAAGCTATTATTCAAATAATGACCATGTCTCAATAATTATAGCAGGCCCAAAGGCCGGTCACAAATACAATTTGCTGGAAAAAAACATTGAGGTGGAGTAAAATTACCTAAACTAAATATGTCATGTCATGGTCACCAGTCTGTTGCTCTGAATTTATCTTTTTAAGAGAAATATTATGCAGTTTAGTTTGATTGTTGTTAAGATTCTATCAGTGAATTTGAAATCAGTGAACATTTCTTGCATATTTTTCAAATTAAAAGTCTTCCTGGAAAGACAGAGAGGGAGGACTGGATTAGACTGCCCCGATCAAACATTTTTCTCCTGTACTGATTACTATACCTGAACTCACACTAATCTGCTCATTAAGATTACCTGAAACCAGAGCGTCTATAAAATTTAAATATATGTAAAGCTCACAGCAAGGAACTGATTAAAAGTTAATAATGACATTAAGACAAACAACAACAACAACAAAGAAGTCTATTTAATGCAGATCAGGCAGATACCCAATGCTTTTCATAAAGCCAATACTAGTTCCAGTATCGATGTGATGTATCTTATAGATGCATCCCTGCTTTTAATATGAAACATTTGCACAGAATGTAGAGATCCATGGACGCTCACTTAACATCGATCCAAAAATGGCAAAGTGGAAACAACTGGAAGAAGTGAGTGGATAAAAATTTGTAAAAGCTAAGAGCAGTAAAGTGTAACAGCATGGAAACATGGACGTGTTGAGTAAAGCCTGTTCCAAATTATCTTCCATCAAGGTAAATGAAGTTTCCAGCCACAGTTTGAGAGTCTATGGTACTGTAAACCTTTGAAGCATGTGACCTTTAACCATGTTACCACAGTCCAACCATGACCGATAGATCTTGGTCTAAAATCTGGTTTGTTTGATTCACTCTTCTGCTAAAATATTAACCACTAGCAGAGACCAAATACAAGGCAGGAATGTTTGAGTCATGACAACTGAGCAGTGCTTCAGTTTAAATGCAACCAGCAGAACCGTAGCTTGACTCACTGCAGCAGACGGAGATGATTCATTCAAGTTTTCAATCAGCCTGTAACAGGTGATGAAGGCACAGAGGATGGAGACTACTCTGCTTGTTAACCCCTCACTGCCACCCTCAAATCGATTGTAAGAAGTGTCCCGCTGTGTGTGTGTGTGTGTGTATTAGGGATGGGCGATATGGACTAAAAAATGTATCCCGATAATTTCTGGTATTTATCACGGTAACGATAAAAACGTCGATAAATAAACACCAATTCAGCCTAATCTTTATAACTATAAATCTATCACCAAAATAATAATAAAGGCTAGGGGGAGCTGGTGGTGGGTGTGTCTATACCTGCTGAATGGAACTGCTGTGAATCAGGAAATAACTTTTTATTTCTCTGATTAATAACAGCTTTATCGAGGCCAGCGCTCGCTCTCTGTTATTGTTACTCTATGTCTCTCTACCAAAGTGCTCTCTCTCTCTCTCTCTCTCTAATCAACAGACACAAATCAAATTAACTTCTTCGTGTCATTATATTTTGCAGCGTAAATTCAGACTCAGACTTAGAAGCTGGTACATGAAATAAACAAAGTGAGAACACACACACAGGTAGATGATCAGAGTTTAGTCCGTGAATCCACCTGGATAGTCTCTGCTTCAGAGACATTTCAGGCTGTCTGTGGAGGTTTGACCGATCTGAGTGTCTGATTGGTGGCCGGAGCGTGAGGAAACTGCTAGGTAACACATGGTGACTCAGCAGTGCGGCAACCACCACCTCACCTTCCCCATTACAAGATGTGCAGATCTCTGTAGAGCAGAACAATAAACCAGATTTATTAAATTACCAGCATAATGAATCCATTACTGACTCTAATTAACTTAAAGTATAATGAAGTTTTCTAAGCAGATAAAAACATTGAATCATCGTAATTAAAGTGAGAATACAGCTACGTACGCCAACAACAGGTGACATCTAATCAGACCTTCAACCAACCAATCAGACGACAGTTAAAGTCTGGTCATCTCAAGTGAGCCAACATGAGAAAGGGAGTTCTTTTAAAAATATTTATTGTTGCATTTATGTTTATTAACTATTAACCGCTGTAGCTTTCAGGACACACAGCCTTATCGTCATTGCTCCCTTTGACTCTTAATATAGAGGTGGAGGGTGACGTGTCATGCTTTTACCAGTGATGCAATCAACTGGTAACACAATAACACAAAAACACATTAGAATCACAGCAATCAGCCTATATACTCTATCAAGGGAAGAACCCAAAACAATTCCCCTTTTATACTCAACATAGTCAAGTGTACACAGCAAATATAAGGCAGAGTGTGATACGAGATAGTAGGGAGAAGGTACTTCAGCCTGTCATCACTCTGTTGCTGTAAGTGGAGTCCTTAGACAGGGAGCAAGCAGAGCATTACACCAGCGCTCTGATTTAGTTAGTCTTGCGCTGGTCAGGAATGTTTACAGCTCTTTCCCAGGTCATAAAGTTGCCCACTAGCTATTTTATATAGAGCATAAATATCTCCATGGCAGATAATAGAGCACAGCTCAATTTTGTGTTACTCTTTGAACTGTTTTCACCATTTTCTGTGGTTATATTTGGACCAGCTGGTAATGGCATTTTTGCAGTTCATTAAATTTGTATTTAAAAATGCATTAACGGAAAACTCTTATGGAATAGACGGATATTAGCCACATTGTTTCTGCTCGAATGTCTTTTATAATTGTACCATTTTGAAAGTATAGAATAACTACATGGATGTTCCCTCCAGCCTAATGAGGTTGCACAACACAATATTTAATTCGTTCTGATCCATTTGCTGCATGTCTTTTCCTGCATCTCCCAGTTACTGCACATACAGTATGGAGAGCAGAGTTCTGTCATGGGTTTGTTAATATGAAATATGGCACTCCAGAGAGCAACTGTACTGTATGGGGCCTGACAGCTGCTCCACTTTAGCTCTTCTTCTGTATGTGTGTGTGTGTGTATATATAACAGAAAGCTGGAAACAAACTGGGCCAAAGTAGGAGAACAACCCTATCTCAGTGTCCCCTTTACTCTTGTTACCTCTCATCTACCTAAGCTTTATTATACACTGTCCCAAGACCGGGCTGTTTTAGTTACAGCATAGTTACCTATAATTGACCTCTTTTCTATGGCACCATTAAGCAGTCTTTTTGTTCTGTGTGTCTGTTTCAGTGTCCATGTACATGTGGAACACTATATCATTATATACCTGAGTCTTGCTTTCTGTTTTGATTTCAATTTCTTTTGCTGCCCAATAGTTTCAGTTTACTACGCCCGGAGGCTGCAGTGAGTCAGCCACCCAAAAGTGCAAGTTTTCTATATCATTTAATTCAGTAGTCTCCAGCATGTTTGTGTGAGTATGCGTTTGATTCTCATCCGTCCATGCGCTCATACGCTCAATCAACGTTGACACAGCAGGAATTTCGAGACTTGAAATCCAGATTTTTCTCTGGTTCTATTTTAAGATCAACAAAACACACACATTTGCTTGTTTGACCAAACACTGACAGATTAATGAAAGAGAATAAGCACTCCTACAGATCACAAGGGGTGTAATGATTAAAGCCTGGCTTTCTGGAAGAAAATGCATCCCTTCTGGCCTTGGATTGGAGTCCTCCAGATGCTTCCTCACCATCTCAGCCAATAAGAAATAGCTAATATAATGGCCTCTACGATTTAGAACTATTTTCGTGTGGTGTTATTTTGTGTTGTAGTATTATTATCTTTGTTATTTTGTTTTTAGATTAAGAATTTATATATTCTGAAGCCCAGTTAGTTTTTGTTTGAGTTAGAGTAAGGGAACCAATTCATATACCGGTATCCATCTCCCCCAACTTTAAACTCTCCCCTCTTCACCCACAACAAGGTGCCTTAGGTGACTGCTGGCCAGACCAGGCTGGCCTCCTACCGACAGACATCCCTTTCACTCCCAGTGTCAGCGCATTGATCGGTCGTCATGGCACCCACCTTTCAAACAGCCCCGATGACCCACCTGACAGCTGGCCTAGCCGAGAGAGCACTGCCTATGCTGGAGGCGACGAAAGGGAGGGAGATGGATCAGACCGAAAACAAAAGAAGAAGAAGAAAAGGCGACAGAAAGAGGAGGGATCTTATGAGCACCTCGAGAGCAGGGGTGAGGTGCAAGCACAGGGAGAGAACACTCCCTCAACAGATGAGTTTTACCACAGGATTGGCCCAAGGCGGGATAGAGTAGAAGGTGGCTGGGAAGAGCAACTTGGAAAGAGTGGAGGCCGAGGGAAGAGGGGTAAGAGCAGGAAGAAGCTTCCCGAGGAGTGGGGAGTGATGGCGGAACCATTCGTCCCTGCGGCCACAGCGACCTCTCAGATTACAGAGGAGGTGATGATGGATCTAGGGAGTTCTGTTCAGGCAAACCCAGAGGCCTCATTTGCAGACATAGACACCAGCCAGAGCCCCTGGAAAAAGGAGGTCTTCCCAGAAGAAGGCCTGGTCCCTTCCCCTCTGTCCCATGACCTGTTCTCTCCAACAGCTACTCCCATCAACCCATTGGTTCTGAACAGTGAGCTGAAAGCCACAGCTGCTCCATTTACCATGCCCTCCACCACCAACAGCGCAACACTTGGCTCCTTCCCCATGGCTTCTCGCCCTGGTGAGCCATTTGATCTCCTGGTAGACACCGAAAATGCCAGTTTGGGTAACAGCGGCCAGGCCTTTTCTCCACCTTTCTCTCCAGAGAATGAAGCAATGGTTGGTGACATGGTTGACAGCGGGATGTTTGAGTCCTCTGTGCAAGGAATGCCTGAGGGAGACACCTCAGCGTTCAGCCCCCCCTCCCAGCCAAGTCCAGGCCTTTCTCAAATAGGCGAGGTGTTAGCTTCAGCTCCACCTCTCTCGCCCTCAGATGCTTCGTGGCTCTTGAACGAATCTCGCATGAGCAGCAACAGCGAGCTATTTGACTTCAGTGACATGAACACCTCAGGTCATCCTCTACCATTAGGGCTGTCCTTCGACACCCCTAGCCCAGCCCCTCTCCGGTCCCCTAAAACCACAGCGCAGGAATTCCAACCCAAAGAGCACAAAGACGCCAAATCGGCCCAGAAGCAATCCAAGAAGTCTCGTTCTTCATCTTCCTCCTCCTCTGTAAAGAGTCCCACCTCACCAGGAGAAAAGAAGTTCCCTCCACAAGCATCCCCAGTCATCAGCCCCTCTTCCCCTCCATCGGCCACCCCTTTGGCAGTTCCAGGATCTGGCCTTAACCCTTCAGCTAAGCCCTTCTTTCCAAGTTTTGCTGATTCCATGGAAGAACCAGCCGTGGTCCCTCCAGTTATCCCCATCACCGAAGGTTGGTTGTAGTCAGCCCTGGACGAAAAAGTTAGATGTAGAGTAACTAAAAAATAACATATGGTTCATTGTCATGCATGATGTTTTCATCCAGCTTGAGTCGTTCAGATATTTGAACCTGATTTCCAATAATCCTTTGGGCAAAGTTGATTGCTTGGGTGTTCTTTTACTAATTAAGGGTTAAATGGATAATGAGAACCATTTGTATTGCCCCTTGCATGGACACATTTGTCTAAAAACTTGGCTGGAGCTTTTTGGCTTGTCCAATTTGGACTGTTTGTGAGTGACTAATGCATGAGCTCAAGTGTTGACCAACTGAGGCTGTGGATTGGCTTGACTTTTCTGTGAGTATATTAATTCCCAATGATGTTCTCATAATTAACAGAGTTGCTGTTGACGGGTGTGCCACTACTAACCAATCACAGAGTGTTTCTCTTTAGCAACACCACTAGACTTCACCAAATCGAAACAAACCTTCTTTTTTTTTCTCTCTTCTGTCCAGGTGTTTGTGTTAACACTAATCATGCTCTGTTTCCTTTGCATCCAGGGGTGAGGTGTCACTCTATCTTTTCTCTCTCTCTCTCTCTCTCTCTCTCTCTCTCTCTCTCTCTCTCTCGTGTCCAATTAACTTTTTTTCTCACTAGCTGCCTGTTTCTTTACAACTTCTAGAAAAAAATGTTGAAAAAAGTGTTTGTTGGTGTCATGTTAACTCCCCTCTGTTGTTATATATCAACAGTTCACATCTTGGTCTCCTGAGAGTACCACTTTTAAAGAATATCACATGGTAATTGTTGTTTTTGTCGATTTTACTTTCCATGTTCTGTGATGGTTGCTGCTGTGGCTGATTCTCCACCATAGGTGAGTCCTATTTTAATTCTTCTTGTGGTTTTGCTGTGTGTTTCCATGCATTATTTTTTAGACTAGACACTGAGATGATTACAGAATGATTGAGAGAAGATGCAGACAGTTGAGTGCTTCTTCGTGAGTGCAAATGCAGCAACAAGGCTGCTGTTGCTTAAAACAAGAATGAGGTGCACTCAAGTATATGCACTCAAAACAAGAGCTTTCTTCACATTCTTAGCACATTCACTGCAGCCATTGGATTCTTACACGGGTACCCTGTGCTACCTCTACTGTTTATGAATTTCATGGTTCAGACATGAAGGCGTAGCAGAGTGGCAGCTGGAGAGTCTTTATTGGTGACATTAGGGGGGCATCTCTACTATTTGCAGATGATGTTGTCTTTTTGTCCCTATAGGACCATAACCTGTAACCTTCCTCTAACCTTTTTCACAAGCTTTGGGTAATGACCAAAAGACCAAAACCCTAAACCATTTACATTAAAAAAGGAGCCAGTTAAATTTTTTTGGGTAATATGGCGAAGATTCCTAGATCCTCCTTACTCTCTGGTCTGGGAATGCTGTGGTATGACCAGAAGAGCTTGTAAACTTAGCTTAGCTACCGTTCCTATAGTAGCTACCTTGGTTACCTGGATTACTGCCTCTGTAACTGGATATTAGGCGGTGGAAGATAAAAGCTGTTGGTTGCTCTTGTTTTTAATCAGGAATAGTTTTGTAGCAGTGTGACTCATTAAAAAAAAAAAGGTTTCAGCAAACAGGGGAAAAATAATGATTATGTGAGCCAGAGATGAGCAGTTAAAAATACAACATTTTGACTTGTGTGTGTGACTGACATAAGCCTGAAGTATTAGATTTAATAGGGAGTCCAAAGGGAGCTGTTGATAAGTGTGATGTTCAGGTCTTGTTTTAATGTAACATTAATGTGTGGCAGTGTTTTCAGCTGACTGGAAGAAATGGGTAGGCAGAAATAGCATAGATTGAGACTTTTGTGTGTGAGTGGATGTCATCTATGTATACTGATGTTCCTGATTAAAACAAAAATGACATGATGCCTTTTAAGTTTTCCTTGTATTTTATGTTTCCTTAGCCGGCTGGATTTACTTATGACATCATTGCCTGCAGCAGCTGCAGCATGGCTAGTGGGGTGATTCAACATTAATAAAATATTCAGAATTCATTGAACCAACTAGTATCTCTGGTGTGAACTAGCGAGGGTAGCAACGGTCATTGATTTCTTGACAAATTGCGCACATCCATAATATGGATGCATCCAATTGTGCACATGTGTTTTTGCATGTGTATGTGTGTGTGTGTTTGTACTTTTCCAGAGGAGCTGAGATGTTGTGTGTGTGTGTGTGTGTGTGTGTGTGTATTGCTGTGATTTATGGAGATGCAGAGTTCCACAGGATCTGTTTCCTTGTCCTTCCTCTCAACACTTCCTGTCTCTGCCTCCCATTGGAGGCCATAATGAGGACTGAGCCAGCCTTCAGCTCCCCACAGAATCAGCAGTGTTGAACCTGGCTATTAAGCAGCTTTGATCAATGCTCCCCGTCCTTCCACGAGAGCGGAAAGGCTTGCATTAGTATTTTTGTTCCGTATTTCCACGCAGGTCACATAGATAATCTAGAACATCTGAATATGGTGTTGGATTAATGCTTGTTGTGCTGAATTTTAATTTCTTTGTTACACACAGATGGGGTCATGTTTTGAGTGAATGTGTAAAATGTTGCACTCGTGTGTGTGTGTATGTGTGTCTGTGTGTGCGTGTGGCATGTGGGCCTCCATTCATATGTATATTTGCTGTCATTGTATATCTGTGTGTGCATATTTCTACCAAGCAGGCTCTTTCTCTCGGCAGATTTTGACATGCAGGATGTGCACTAGTGAGTCTTGTATGTGCTTTTGGGTACGTTTGAGTGTGTGCTTGTATAAATGTGTGAAAGAAAGGCAAAGTGCTAAATGCAGCTGGCTCCGTCTTCCCTCTGTGTAATGAGACCTCTTGTCAGTGTCCAGGGGTGGGTCTTTGTCACCAAGAGTGGTATTTAAGTCTTGTACAAAAGATAAGAAGGCATGTGGTGCACAATAAAGAGCAAGAAGAGAGACAGACAGGGAGTACAGTGAGGAAGAGGGAGGTCGACGTGCAGAAAAGAACTGCTCAAAGCATAATAAATCGAAAGTTAGAAACAAAAAAGGTTTTCAAATCATTTTCAGAGAAACCAGGCATGAACAAGAGGAGTGCAGGGATAGAAAAATATTGTTTATATACCACAGGGGAGAGAAAGAGAGAAATGATGAAGAGATGATGTTGTGGAAGGCTTATGGGATTGATGAAGTATGAAGAGGTGAACAGAATGCTGAGGGGAGAATAGATGGATGAAGATCATTTATAAACCTGTGCGATGAAAGAGATACAGAGGAGTAACAATGAGAGGGAGAAGCCTCGATAGAGAAGGAGAACGATCTAACCTCAGGGAATGCGACGGTGATGTTTAAAACATTGAGTTAAAGGTAGCGCCTGGTTTTCTTCCTACCTTATTACCTATCTGTAAGGCTATTAATAGACAACCCAGAAGACAGTGCACTGTATAAAGTGTATCTACATTTTTGTACTGTATGTAAGTGTGCATACATCACCCACAGATGTACAGAAACATACATATAAATAATGCAAAGACACTGTGCATGGACCATAACATGCAGAACAGTATGGTCTCGTTGTGTTGGCTAAAATTACATAAAATAGACTTAAAGAGGTAGTAATTCATATTTTTATTGTAGCAGTCAAATAACAGATATAATAATAATAAATATGTGTCATGTGAAAGGGCTTGAACCCACAGAGAATTATCACCAGCCTCTGAGACTTCCTCTGAGCTTTACAAAGTCATTTTAGCCTATTTCAGCTCATTGTTTTGGAATTGCGCCCATGAAATTTACTGTTTTGGCAATCTTACGAATCTCATCAACTTTTCTTCCAGCACCAGCAGGCAGCTGGAATTGGAACTGTGCAGTACCAAACATAAAACTGATAATGTTAACAACTAGCTGCTGAACCCAGTGTAGCATTTAGCAGCTAAACAGCCAGATATTTTTTTTCAGGAGCTCGTTGGAGACCAAAACAGAGCTAAAATGACTGAATATTGGACTTAGACTTGTCAGGTGCCACAAACAGGACTGCAAATGATTGCTAATGATGCTTTATGTTTGCTAGATGTGTAAATAGCTAATTGTCTGCTAATCTATATGGTGGTAATATGTCACTGTTTTGTTTACAGCTTGTTCCGCTGCCCCCAAGTGGCTAAGAAATGCCATATCACTGTTTCTTATCCTGTTTTGTTTTTGATTCTCTTCTCTGACATGGTTCTTTCTACTCTAAACTTATTAATTCAAATAAAAAGTAGTCATGGCACCAAAATAACCTGGAGGGACATTCAGGACACATCACAGCAACACCTGTTCTGTTCCAGTGCCGGGACTATTCCTTCTTTCTCAGACGGAGCTAAAAACACAGGTGCCAGCCAGTATAAAGACCACAAATACCCATGTCGTGGTCGCGTCTACTGCACAAACCCAAATACACACCCACACATACATACATACTGTACACACAACTGAGTACTCAAGCTGTTTGAGGACAAACACAAATCCTCAAAAGGCAGGCAGGCGTGAAAATACTGTATCAGCGGTCTGTTTTTACCACATGGTGCTTCTCGCTGTTGTTTAGGCTTTCTCATTGGGACACAGACTGTTAGATGGAAGCCCAGAAGGGACATTTGTACAGTATGGGCCCATCCCTAAATGGAGATGAGCTAATGTATTTTGACGGCATCTGGGGAAGTGTTGGCATTTTGCCTCGTTGGCGCTACTGTAAAAGGCAACATGCTAACTCAAAGCTAACTGTAGAGTGTGAGTCACTCTGGGTTATTCTTTTTTTTTTTAGAAGATGTACCATGCCTCAGCAACACACAGCCTATAGAGAGCTGGCTCCAGGCCAGCAGTGTGGGCTGTGCTTAAGATTTAATAGATTTTGATGTTGACATTTTAAAACAACAGTCATATCAGCTCCAAACAGCTCTGAATGTGAAGTAGCTCTTGGAAGATTATCGAAAGAATTAATTAAAGCATTTAGACCTTTTTAATATTTTTGTGACAAATGGTGTCGATTACTGCCAACAACACATATTATTAACCTTAAGTCGTCAGAGGTTGTTTGTATTTATTTGCTCCACAAAAACCTCTTCTTGCAGTCATGTAAATTAGCCATTAATAAAAAATGGTTTCGTATACCAAGACATTTCCTCTTTGCCATCCACACTCAAATATGAGACCGCCTGTTCTCCCTTCATGTGATATTCATCCGTCTGCCTTCAAGTTCAAGCCCAAGCTGAGATCACCCTGATGACATTACATTCTCAGACTTAATAAAGCTCCTCTAGAGCCACAGAACACTGTTAAAACTGTTCGTACGTGCTGGATACTTTAACCAATCACTACTAAACTGACGTTTATGAGTTCAAATTGGTGGAGTTGCCCTTTAATGTAAGGGTCTCTGTCCATGGTGCTGAAACTCTGTGTGGAGGCAGCCTACATTCATGACTCTTCTCACCACATTCTTTAGATTGGAATAGATTAGATTAGATTATCACTGTGTACATGTACTGAGACAACAAAATGCAGTTTAGCATCAAACCAGTGCAAAAAGCAGTAAAGTGTAGATAAATATACATATGCATACAGATATGAATAACAGTGGGGGATCTATGAATATGCTAAGATGTATACAACAGCATTAACAGTGACATGAATACACTAAAATATATGCAGCATGAGCAACAGTTATTGTCATCAGTCACAGATATAGGAACAGTGCTGACGTAAGAAAGAGTAAAGCTGGTAGTAGACATTGTGTATAAATTGCTGGATATGAATACGGTGTATACACTGTAGTTCAGATATGTATATTCATAATAGACAGTATGTCGTCATTGTTCTTTGTTCTTTTTCTTTGTCGCATCGATAAAAAGTCCCTTTTCCAGAAGTGTAATTACTCCAAACTTTCACAAAACAAAGTTTTCTTTTCTTTGTCAGGACTGGGTCCCGTAGATCTATATGGACTATATCCATATCATTGATTTCTTTTGTACTCTTCTAAAACTTTTCCTCTATAAAAACAAGTTGGCCTGATTTCTGATTTAGTGGAGCATCTTTATGTTCGGAGCTTTGCTTAGACAGCAGGTAAGCAAACAAGTAGGTCTACACCGTACAGTATGTTTTCGTTGTCCTGCTAAGATGAATCTAAAATGTTGGCTTGGCAGGGTAAGAGAAGAAAAATCCATAAATTACATATTTATGGATTTTTCTTCTCTTACCCTGTTATATTAAGTATTTGAAGTATGCTGTGATTAGCTTGGTTCTAGTATTTCGCCTTAAAGCCGATGCTTCCACTCTCTACAATATACAGCACAAACATAGTCAAACCATTACGTTTTAAAGCTGTGTCACACTTGAATCTTCCAAACAGTTACTTTTGGCTGAAGCCTGCTCTGTATTTAGCATGTCTGTGAAAGCATTAAATAGAAAGACAAATAGAAAATAAATAAAAATAGACATTTAGAGCCAGTTGTTCCTCAGGCAGGCAGACTTCAGAGAGGCTGAGAGAATTTAAGAAAACAGAATGACAGAACACGGACAGATCTGAGACAGAGGAGCGGCCAGAAAAACACGAGACTGACAAAGCCACGGAAAGATCGTCAAGCAAACTGAGAGAGAAACAAACAGACACAAGGAGGCAGGAAGGGATTTATGCATGAGGAGACAGAGAGGCAGACAGACTTAGCAACAGATTCAAACAGGTGGATGAAAAACATTGTCATGCATATAGATGAATAAGTAAATAGATGGATATATAGACAGAGCCCATATATGCGGATATCTGTTCTCCCACATGGGGAATCGCAGTACATCAGCAATAGACATATTTACATCTGCGTGCATTAGATATAACGTGCTGTGTCGTTGTGTTGTATTGTCTTTGCATGGTATCGTCATTTCTGTGCACTTAACTAAATATCTGCCTGCACAGAACACAGCGTTATCATCATTTGAGTAAATGTTGGATGCTTCCACTAGAAAAGGGTGCAACATTAACACTCCACCAGAAGCTTTTAAAAAGGTGCAAGACTGTGTAAAACAGGCAGACGAGCAGGTAGCACCGAGGATAAGTTGCCCTTTATGCCTCAGCAGCTAGAGGAAGGGTCCATTTAGCATGTTTGTTGGGTAAAACCGTGTCTGATTGGACAGGCAGACATACGACTGTCACACAATTCAGGAATGTTGAAAGTCTTCAGGTGTTAATGAGTCTATTAACAGCATCCTAAAGTCATTTTCTCCTTTGGCCTGATGTGCTCGCTGTGAAACAGATTTGCCTGTTTTGAACTAGATGATGGAGGCTGAAGAATGTACAAGATAAAATGTTGATAAAGGTCAAATTGTTATTTTCAAGTTTCCAGTGGTAGACGGATAGAGACGTGAAGTGCCTTTGGGGAGGGACAGGAGGAAAGAAAAGAACAGGGAGGGGGTAGTTGCCATAGAGACTAAGGATCAGTTAATGTTGCCCTAGGAACAGCAACAAATGTTGGAGTTAATGAGACACTACATTGACATCACACTTGCTGATGGCACAGAATCGGTTTGGCACAGACGCAAAACTGAAATAGACATAAACAGTTGCAAATCTGTTGTACCATCATTTAAGATCAATATACTTTAATTTCTTTGTCAATGTATTTACATTTCACCATTAGCTACAAGATTCTATTCCAGAAATTGATCAATGAATTGTTTCCAGCTGAATAAATTTCAGCTATTTTATACATTACTCTTCAACATCCAGTTTGCAGCTACCAATAGCCAAGCTGACTGTCATTGTTACCTGTTAGTTCATCTCTATAAACTGGTATCTGCATATGAATGCAGAATATGTAGGCAGGGGAACAGGAGATTGGTGCTGGAAGCATTTTGAGAGTAGTATTGACCAGTCAGGTTAAAGCAGGCTTTGGTCCCTGTGGAGAGCAAAAGAGGAGGAACGCATTAGCTGAAATGCAACCTCGGATCTCATTAGCTAGATTTTAATTAGCTTTTTGAAGTTAGTTTGTATTCCAAAAATAAAAAGAAACAACTAATAACACATGGATGGTGATCTGATCTGATGATCTTTTGGTGGATCTTTTTTGAAATTTTGAAATGATTAAAATCAGCCATCATAGGTTTTATACTTGAACCCAATATTTTCTCAACTTATGTTTTTCCATTATCATCCAAAAACACTGATGATGCCGATGACACCCTCATCTACCTACGTCTACGTACCTGCTTACTCCTCGCCCATTGGCTCCTGTATTTTCTCATGTCGTGTGAATCACTTTGAAACAGCTCTGCTCTGTTTAAAGTGCTATATGAATTAAGTTGAGTCAGATTAATTGGTGTTTGTACCTTTTCCACCAGCAGTAATAACCTTTAGGCAGTCTCTAATATATGTTGCAGACAGTCTTGTCATTTGTTGTTGCCATGACACTAATGCAGCAAATATCAATGCTGCTAAAGTCCATCTCTTCGTTTATAATGAAAGACTGAGGAAACCAATTGGAAGACGGGCAGGGTGTATAGGCAGTAACATAACAAAATGTAGAGCAGGCATGCGGCTGTCTAGGTTTTCTGTGGGGGTAGGTTTTGGTAAGTGATTGCTCTGCACGAACCTCAGTGGGAGGCGGTCACAAACAGCAAAGCCTCTTCTCTTTCAGAGTCTTAATTATGCAAAACAAGTAAACAAGACTGGCACTGGTGCATTTCAGTACCAGTCTGTGAAACATGGAGATATTCTAAACCAGCAGGCAGCGGGGGACAGAGGTGGAGAGACGACGGATGAAAAATGTTTTGGCTTAGTGCCATCAAAGAACAGTCTAAACCGAGTACCAGACAATCCCACGTTCTACACTGAGCTAGGCATAGTTCAGTCCCTGACGTATGTGTCAAATTATATTGAAATGTGTCAAGAGCCTTTCACCATTTCAAGTTTGCTGTAAAAATTGAAAGCTGTCTCCTAAAAGGAGCTGGAGGAGGATGAAATAGATAGGGCAAAGCCTGAGCTGTCACCAGTATAAAATATTCTTCCAGCAGCCAGGATGGAGTGATGATAAATTGCCTGGTGCTGCAGTGAGTGAGCCTGGTGATGAGTGTCTGGCTGTGACACAGGTTGACTAATCCAGACTGGAAATGGAATTGAAATGCCACCTGAGGCTTAATATAGAGCTGACTTTGTTTCATTAGCAAGGAACTGACTTTGTCCACTAACACCAAACAACAAGAGCTGCGGGGCAGTAATAACCTAGTCTTACCCTTAGACACAAACCCATTCAGATTGCTTTAGTTTTGTTTAATTGGGATCTTGGCTTACAAATGTCATGGATGTGCTGTTGTTTTTGTTCAATAATTAATAATCCAGGCAGTGTTACCTTCGGTCCCCTTTTGGTATCACTTGAAAAACAAAAACTTTCTTAGCCACACCAGCAGCATGTGGTTTAAAGATGTTGATGCTGGACTGTGTGACGGTCAGCTTTGGTCTAATCTAAAATAAAATATAATATCTCAATAAATATTGGATGGATTGTCATAAAATAGGTAACAATCATTCATGGTCTCCAGAAGATAAATGAATTTGGTGATCCCCTAACTTTTTATCTAACTTTGAATTCTCTTGTTCCTCTCTAACCATAGCAAAATAGGATTATCAAACCTGATCAACGCTGGTGCCACATGTTGCACATGAATAAGATTTATTACTCTACAGTGGCAGAAACGTAAGACATGAGCCCACCAATGTTCAAAGCTATACAACACAGGTGACTCACTCAAATAGCGGTAAACGTGCTTCTAGTGACTGTCAAAGCTCATGGCTAATCAGCTCTCACTTGTTCAGCTCTCAAAGTTTAGATTTGTGTCCATGCTACACTGAGCCATGGTCAGTTTGTCCATCCATGACACCCTATGTAGCCACCTCCTGCAGTCTTGCATGGTTGGTACACTCCAGCATTTGCAAACAAGCTGGCTAACCAAAGCATCACCAAATTCCACCTCGTGTCAGGTGCAGAAGATTACTCTAGTCTCTAGCCTGTTTGATTCCACCTGCTACTGCACAGTGTTTTAGCTGTATTAGCTCTGGTATTAGCATTCTGCACTGCTGGGAGTACAGTAACAGTGCACTAGACATGCTAAAAAGCATGCTAACAAGCTAAACTAACTGAATGAACATGGTAAATATGACCTGCTAAACATCTGTGAACATGTCTGTAGTAATTTAACAATTTAAGCAAAATTACTTTGGTTTTACCCGATTTTGTGATTTAATATTACCAGTTCACACCTTTCAATGCAGCTAACAGGTAACTTCCATGTGGTTCATCTTCTCATGTAACAGTTACTGTGAATATAATATATGTAAATATAGCATTATATTTTATGCTTCACTATGCATTAACCTGATTTCCAACTGCCCTTTTTCGTTATTTAAATACCACAAATGCATGACCGATTCATTTGTTTTCATCACATTCTTGAAATTGGCTGTATGAATAAATCCAGGCTAAAGTGACAGACAGACACGTAATGGCGGCGCTAACAGATATGAATGTCAAATTTTCCATTTCCCCCCTCATTCTTTATTCCAAAGATTAATTTCGTCTCACTCAGCATGGATCCTCGTCCAATTAGCTTCTAGTTTTAGGAGCCGGGCTAAGCGGTTTGAGCCGCTGTCCATCACGGCCGACAGACCGCATGCCCTCAGGGATGATGAGGGTGATGTTAGGAGGAGTGGAACTGTAGGTGGACATTTGGTGACGGTGGTGAATGTTGTAAACACAGACACAGTTTGTGTTGTTGTGTGTGTTTGTGTGTCTGTGTGTTCGTGACAGAAAGACAGAGATTAGCCAAGGGCGCCAGATTCATTCATTATGTATAATGAACTTAGATCAGACAGTTGCAGCTGCTTCATGGGGAATAGAAGAGCTGATGGTTATTATGTCATTAATTAATAAAAATGAATACGACACTCTCTCAATTACACACCATTTAGGAAAATATAATCACCAAGCTATGCACGAGAAGTGCTGACAGTGTGCACATTGTGTGATGGGTGGATGAAATGCAGACAGGATGTGAGATGATTGACTCAAGTGAAATCCACACAGCTTTTATTCATGCTGCTGATGTTCTCACAACAGTTTGGTGTCTCACAGATGTTTTCTTTTATTTATTTGTGGTTATGACACATCGGAACATGAACAGAAAATTAGATTTGTGCGCACTGAAAATTTTAATTAGGTTTTTTTTTTTCTTTTAATTGTAGACAGATGTCCAGCTTCGACTCTCTTGATGTTTAAAACACATTTGTGTGCAAGCACGTTTGGCCCAAGATTTTACAAACTCTCCAGCCACCATCATTAGAACAATTTCCATATTGTATTTATTCTGTCCAAGTATTCATGCCTTCCTTTGGAGGTTTTCTGGGCATGTCCGACTGGTAGGAGACCCTAGGGCAGACCCAGAACCTGCTGGACTATATTTCCCATCTGGCCTGGGAACACCTCGGGATCCCCCAGGAGGAGCTAGAATCCATTGCTGGGGAAAGGGGCGTCAGGAATGCCCTGCAACTGCTATTTTACCCCACATAAGCAAAAGGAAATGGAAGGATGGGAGTGTTCATATCGTCTGTAGAATTGAGGCTTTTAGTCATTAATTAACTGATTGGCCCAGTTGTGAGTTTGCCTTTAGCCAAAAACAGTTCAAATGAGTGAAGCTATGGAGGATGTCTTGGGAGATGAGGTGAGAACTTGGTGGAGATATACCAGCATACATTTCACAGGAACTGGCAACGATGGCAAAGCTGTTGCGATTTTTGTATCCTAACAGTAAATGTTTCACAAAGTTTGATTTTTAGGTGGGATTTTGGATATGTGGTCCATTTATAAAAATTAAATTTGTTCCAACTCTTACATCAAGCCTTCTGGCTCAAGGCCTATTGAGGCTCCTGTCATGTTTCAGATGTTTATGAGTTATTAGTAGTTCTACTAGACATTTTCAGACAAGACATGTTCCCTTTGAAACCTCACAAATGGTTTTATTTGAACAACATTTGGTCTGATGAGCAAAAAGAGTAACTTCAGTAGGATTTTGAATGCAGAGTGTGTTTACATTGTACACTGGGAATGGCCTGATTCTGGCTGAGCTGCTGGGGTCATAAAAATGCTGTTGGTGACTCTTGTTTCTGCTGGGAACATTATTATTTCTTTGTCTGCATGACTGTGCACTATATATTTCTGTGCAGTGACTAAGTACAGACCTCCACGTTCACATTCATCTCTTCATCAGCAGACGAGTTTCCAAGGAACTACTCCCTTTCTTCCCTGATGACTGTAATTAATACAAAGACACCAGTGAGTGTAGCAAACTCTGACCTGTGGCAGAGTAGATAGTGGAATACCCTCCACAGGGGTTTGCAGCATATTAATTTCCCTCCCCCTCCTCTCACACACACACGCACGCACACACACACACACACACACACACACACACACACAGACAGTTAGCTTTCAATGCCGTCATCCATCCTCCCTCCATCAGCCTCTGATTCTTCAGACAATACCCGCACCATCACCACCAAACATTCCCCCTCTAACCATTTCCCCCCAACCCCCCCACATGGCTGGAGCTGGCACACTGATGAGGAGCCAGTTGCCATAGCAACAGGAGGCAGTTGCTTTGGCGACTAATGGGAAGAGGGGCTATGGAGCAAACAATGGATGTTTAGCAAGGATGGGGGTGTTGAGACGGAGATGCAATTGAGCTATAAATAGAATAAAGACTGTCTGTGTCCCTCCATCATCGATTCCTCAAGCAGCCCCCCGCTGAGATGATCCTCAATCCTCTTCTCTCTCTCCACACCTGTGATCATCACTCCTCCTCTCTGCTCACGCCTTTCAGAGGTGAATTAGCATAAAGAAAAAGGCTTGTCAGTATTCAGGCCACAGCAAAGGAATTTCTCACTCTTTCATTGTGACATTTTCACATGTGCCTCAGCTCATGAATAGTCTGCATGGGAATTATACAACCTGATGACACATTATACGTTAAAGCAGCATGGAAAATATAAGAAACAACACCATGGCGGATGATATAAACATGTGGTGTGATTGTGATAGAAACTCAACATAAACAACCAATCACATCATAGATATGAAGCTATTTGGATAGACAGGAGATATGAGCACTGCTTGAGCACTTTTGTTTGGCCATGTAGTGGAACACACAGTCCAATATGGGGTGGGTGGTTGGTTAGACCACTGCAACATGAAGCAGCAACTACAAGGAACTTTCATTTTGTGTTAATTTGGCGGCCCTGGTGGACAAAAGTGGTAGTTATCCCCATAATTACGACTGAACCAACACCTTGTGTCTTAAAGGTCTCTCCATCTGTTAAATGACTGACCAAGGTTGAGTTGTCTTATTGTCCGTGCTCCATCACTGTCCAAAAGCCACAAAATATTTTGCCAGAAATAAAATTCTCCAAAGGAAAATCTCCTCCTGCTTCCCTTTGACTGGCTAACAAACAACTTACTGCCGAACTTCGCCTGGACAATGTAAACAGGGTCTTCCATTCTGTGTGCTGTAAATCATTTTGACTAACTTTACAAGAAATCTGCCCTGACTACAGGCCTTAAGAATAATTACATAGAAATAGTCTCATCGGATTATAATTTTTACCAGTAACGGTCATACTCAGAACAGATTATACTCATAGGTCAACTTTAAATGTATAGCACACCAGAATGCAGTCTGAAAATAAGCAGGTATAATTTTTTTTTTTTCGTGGAGGCATCCGTATTAAATTACAGCTGTTTCGTGACCAGATAAAAACTCCTTGTCGCTGCTTTGACTCCGTCTAAATCTAAAACAAAGACTGGAAATACCACAAATAACAAGCATCACCATCCAATAAAGCATGGAGTGAAACCACTTACAGTCTCAAATGGCAACAATTAGACCCAAACCTGGAACAAGCAGTGAGGAACATGAATGTCCTCCCCACATTAATAGACACATTGCACATGCTGTTGCTTTGTAGCCCCACAAAACATCACAAAATCTGCTTGGCTCTAGTGATGTCAACGGTCAGTCCGCAGACATTCACAGTCCCCAGAGGATGACAGCTATAGGATGGATTGTCGTGAAATTTGGGACATTCGTGTTCCCCCAAACATTAAATGAATGTGAGTTAGGCCTATAATACATGTGAGGAACTGTGCACTGTGAACTTGTTTTATTGTGAAAAACACTGCTGTTTCCTGTCACTTTCACCCTGAATCATTGAGGCCATTTAAAGGTGATATGTAGCCCTTTTATTGGCCACAGCTTTGTGCCCTCCTAGCGCCCACGCAGGTTATTAGGCACAACGCTTCTGTCACAGTGGGATTATATAACGCTTTGTATAGTCTCTCTGTGTGTGTATATTGTGTCTTTGCCAGCCAGCCAGACAGGGTGAGGTCATTCATTTGGTGGGCTGTGTGAGTGAGTGTGTGTCTGTCCCCGTGGGACTCTGGTGTCAGTTTTGTACTTCAAGAGGCAAGCAGACAAGGAAAGAAGAATTCTAAAGAAAATAAAAAAAAGAGGACAGATGTGACACACAAAGGCAGCGACAGTACACCAGCCTGCAGCATGTCTACCCACCTGCCTGCTTGTCTACCTAACTACCTGTCTGTCCACACCTACCTGTCTGTCTATCTGTGTGATGTGTAGACTGTGACGGTGTGATGTGGTGATTGGGGGAGATCAGGGGCTTTTGGTGCAGACACACAGACAGACACACGGACACACAGGTTTGGGAATGGAACAGACTGTAGATGATGTGACTGCGCAGTGATTGAGGTGGTTGGCATTTTGCTGCAGACGTGCTTTCCGACTGTGGTGACAGGCTGCCTTTTAATGCTGTCCAAACATGTAGGCGTCATCAGGAGATGTTTGAAATAGATTGATGGGTGCACTGGAAGGAAGGAAAAAGGCAAACTGAGAACTCCTAATGTGTCAGAGGGACTGTAGAGGCAGATGAGCGGGCATGCGATTAAGACATTAAGTTATCTTTCTATCAGCTACTCCCCAAAGGTGACAAAAAATAACAATGATTTGATCATACATTTGAGTATAGTCTTATTCCTCCATGAAGACCTCTGATGTCCAGTATAACAATTTAAAAACTGATTTTCATCCTTCATTAGGATAGCCGTCGCAGATTGTTCTGTAGTTTTGATTTCTAACTCAGGGCATCACTGTTCATACTCCTGACGTATCTCCACATTCACACTGCTTAGACAAATAAGCTGACCACTGACCATATCGATAGCAATTAAAGAATGTGATGCTAATTGGGCAAAATGCAGTTCTATGAGGTTGCTGCTGTTTGGAAGATAAGTTCTATAGTAGAGTCTAGAATCATGCCTGCCTGAGTGTCATTATTCTAAATACCTTGACGCAAATATTATTTTTATATCCACTCTGTTAGTCATCGGTACTATGTTAAGGTCAATCAAGACACTGAGAGAGTGTTTGGTCATCGGTCAGCCAGTTTTTGATTTGAGTGGACTACTTTGCATCTTTCAAAGCCATCTCATCATCGTAATGGCTACTTATCCATTTTTAGTATTGGTAACGCAGAAAAACTCGAACAGGATGTGCAGACACTACTTTGTGGCAACATCTCATCCACCAAACACTTTTACAAACTTTTGAAGATGACCTGGTCAAATAAGTAAAAAAGTGCACTCTTGCTTCCTGATTGTTAGTGACACGCCCCCTGCCGTGCATCGCCTCACACTTCCTTGAAGTCGAGCTCATGGTGGGTCACCAAAATACCAAACCTGCGTGAACGGGATGGAAATGCCACATCCCTGGAGCAAAGTTCCGCCATTCACTGTGTGCTGCCACAAACAACAGCAGAGCTCTGATTGTCCCACGGGATGCTGTGCATTCATGGACATGGTAAATCAGATGGAAAGCTTTCCGAAGGTGCAAACAAAAAACAAGTTCAGCCTTCAAACATGACTGCAATACATGAGGAAGGCTTTACTCCATGTTACACTGTCATGGTGATTTGTAAATGGAAGTCATCTCTTTGAAATTAACACTTTTACTTAGTTGATTAAGACATGCAAGTTGATGCATGAGTTGATTCTAAGGCTGTTCCTAACTATGACTGCTGCATTTTGAAACCATAGTCCAGAAATGCTTTGTCATGTTTGACAGACTTTGAATGGAATCGTTTTTCATAGAATTAGCCTGGTCATTACATGGCTATAGTGTTACATGGGTTGTGTAGACACAAACTGTTTTATGTCTTGTCTTGTAGTTTCTGTGTCTACAGATTTGGTTTTAAGTTTTGCCTAAGTTTCCTCATTCTCTTTTCTTTTGTCTTGCCCCTGTCCATGTCCCCAAAATAGAAAAAGTAAAATGTCTTCTGTTGTTTTCAAGTGGCTCCCCTACCTTTCTCTTTCTCAAAGCCAGCTTGGCATGGCTTTTTTTCCAGTGGGAAACTGCAATGAAAACAAGGCTATTGTTCATTTAGTGTTTTATGAAGCACTGGGACCATTTGCACTCATGCTTTTATTCAGTAAACCATCAGGAGAAGATTGTTTGTAGGAACCACTTTAAGTTGTCTTCAGGTTTTAGAGTTTATTGATTGAAGGTATAGGTTGAGGTTATGTTAAAAGGAGGATTTGGATTAGATTTAATTCGCCTCTGTGCATCGATATATTGTTCAATGTACTTATTAACATTCAGTGTGGCTGCTCCAAAGCACAACAAGATCCTCAAGTAAGGAAGAAACAAAACTTGAGTCGAGTCTCTTGTTTTTTGAGCAAAAAGTACGATGAGGTGGACAAACCAGACAGAAGCTCTGTACCCTTCAGCCTTGCGTCCTGTCCTGTCCTGTCCAGTGACGGTTTTCGGGAGGCGACATGTGTACCCACACAACATCTCCCAGTCAGCTTTCCTGTTTACCCCTGTGTCCTGCGTCCTTTGTTGCCCTTTTCCTTCCCTTTTTTCCTTCTTGTCCTTCTCCTTTACCCTTGTCCTCTTCACTCATTTGACACTCTGATCTTCCTTTCTTTTCTGCCTCTTAATACTTCAACTATGTTCTTAACGGTAAATGGACAGTACTTTTATAGCACCTTTCTAGTCTTCCAACCACTCATGCCATTTTTAGACTTCACATACACCCATTCACACACTGGCAAAATGGAACTAGGAACTAATCACATTCACATGCAGTCACACACTGATGGTACCGGTACAGCCTTCAGAGTTTTAGTATCTTACCCAAGGACACTTCAACATACGGACTGGAGGAGCCACGTATCGACCTACCAATCTTCTGTTTAGTGGATGACCCACTCCACAGCCACTCATCGCCGTTGCCTCTGTCTCCCTCATCACCTTGATAATTTCTTCTTACCCTTACTCTTTTCCTTTTGCCCACCTGTCTGTCATCCCTACTTCAGTCCTCCCTATTTTCTCCTCCTACCTCCCTCTTTCTGCCCTAATCTCTCTGTATCCTCCTCACCCCTCTGTCCCGCCGTCCCTCGCTCTGTCCCTGTTTGCCTGTCTGCCTGTTATAAATCATTGTTTTCTGCCAACGTTTCAACCTTCAGTCCAAACCGACAGCCACAGGAACGCCTGTAACTGCCAGCTGTTTTGACTGGCACTGAACACACAAACACACACTCGCACACACACACACACACACACACATACAAAGCTCATCCCAGGACAACAAAACTCATCTCCCTCCTTCTGATCACATACTAACCTTTGCCTAAAATGCTGGGTCATCTCAGATGAGACATTTCTATGTAACAGTGCTTTTGACAGTTTACATACATGATCATCTATTAGATATGTGCAACTATAAAATGATATACTGACATCATCTCATAGTTGCATATCTGCAATACAACAGTACGTTATTTTAAGTATATTTCTGGGATATATTAACAGCTCTAACAAATAAAAGCTGGGAGTGTGTACAGGCCGTGCAAAACACATTTGAATTACTTGCAGTATAATGTCTCACACGGTAAATTCATCATATTGTATGTTTTGACAGCATTGATTGCATTAGTGCGGCGACAGTCATGTCATACTCAACACTTCAATGTTTTACTGATGAATTTCAGTCACAGTTTTGTAGTTTTTCCAATCGTTGCTAAATTACTGTCAACAAAATTCAACACCTGCAGAGGTTTCATATTAAAAACCTTTTTTAGAGGAGCGTTATGCCCTTTGAGCTGTTGGAAAGCTTTTGATGTGATTCATTTATTGACTATAGAGGACATGATTCTGGACTGGAGTGCAAAGAGCTTAGACATCCAGAGGATGTCACTTTGAAAAGGAGCCAGCTGAGGTAGCTCAGGCATCTGATTAGGATGCCCCCAGTGCGCCTCCCTTTCGAGGTGTTCCGGGCACATCCACCTGGGAGGAGACCCCGGGCCAGAGATGGAATGTGTTGCTGGGGAGAAGGTCTAAGTGACCTGCTAAACCTGCTGCCGATGGATGGATGGATGGATGGATATGATTTCGATGAATATTGCACAGCATTCTCTGAATATTTATTCCTGTAGTGTGTGTTTATGTGTGTATGTATTGTCATGAACTTACTCATGGTTCAGACAGAGCAGGGAGGAGAGTGCTGGAAGGCTAGAAGATAACTTCATTTAGTTACCTCATGTTGACACTATCCATACAGAGCGGTCTAGACCGTATTCTTCACAGCTTTATAGGCTTGCCAACTCATGAGCCCAGGTGAGCCGGCTCACTAGCAACCTTCACTCTGTCAGCCTAACGTCCTGCAGGTGGAGGAGAAAACACAAGCAGGCCAGGCAGAGCAGAGACAGGAGTCGTGGTCGCAGTATGAATTTACTGCTCTACTTTGAATGTAATATTGATGTGTTACTCAGTCAGGTTTTGTGTGCTCTCTCCTTTAGCACATTTGTCTATCACTTGTATATTTAATAGCCAATTCACTGCTTATGTGTGACGTGTCATCACAGCTCACCTATATATACAGTCCAGGTGTTTTCACACCTCACCTTCACCTGAGAAAGAGCAGTGTGTGAAAGCAGTGTGAATACATTGTCTGCAGTCTGAGGGAATTTTCTAGTCTAGCATGTCACATGTGGGGTCACACACACATGTCTCACAGTCACTGTTAATGGGACACTAACTCTGAGATACAGAGCCGCTGTATGTTTGCATTACTATAACCAGACAGACTGAACTGACCATTGATGAATTGCATTCTCCAAGTGCATGAAGGTTTAATTGACACCCCAAAAAATGAGTAAATGAGAAATTGTACAAATTTGTGGAAATGTACATTATCTTTATCAAGAATAAAAAGCTATTTATGGAGAGTTGAGTTTGTATTAACACCAAACAAAATCAACAGCCGCAGTACTGCTAAAATATAATATAATATGTAAAGTAGTAGTAACACTGTACCTATAATCCCTAATATGTTTTTAAAAAGGCGTGGCTTTCTCTGCTTTTGTGGTAAATAAAGGTCTCAGGTATCATTAGTGAGCATGCTACCATACAAACAATTAAAATGAGAGACACTAAATCACTCCAAAAGTCACAATCTGTCCAGCTCTCCCTAAGGGAAACTGAACTTTTTTCCGACAAGTCGTAGCACAATCAGTTCCTGTCGACTGGTCCAATCACCACAGCTCCAGTAGAAGCTTGTCAGTTTTGTGTAATTTTGCAGCTTTGGCGCGATTGGGAAGACAGAATAGCAGAAATGGAGCTGAAAGTGTGCAAGACACCAAGCCGAGTTCCTGTTAAATGCTTACAGGCTCAACTCACTGTGTCCGTCTGAGTTAGCCTGAACTGTGTGTGTGTGTGTGTGTGTGTGTGTGTGTGTGTGTGTGTGTGTGCGCATGTATAAGCTTGTCTGTTTTTCATGAATGTTTCTTACACACTACGTGGCAGAATGATGACCCAGGTGCATACACTGTGTGTCTATATATATGTGGTGATGTGTGAGAACCTGCATGTTTTTGTGTATTTTGCAAAGCCTGTTTGATTATCCAAGTGTGTGGTAGAAGTATGTGGGAGTAATGGAGTGTGATTCTCCATATGTGACCAGATGTGCTGTGACAGACAACAGAGTCTATTTATCAGAGGCTTTCCTCCTCATCCATCTCCATTTCTCCTTCTTCTTCTTCTTCTTCTTCTTCCTCTTCCATCTCATACCGAGCACTTAGATTTGAATCACTGCGCACATGCTTAAGTAGACCTTCCTTTTGAAACACATGAAAATATTCACATATTCTCACACACACACACACACACACACACACATCTGTTCATGCTGTTATTTCTTTAGTCTTTCCGACTCCTGCTGTCGTCTCTCATCCGATCCGTCTCTCTTTCTTTCTGTTTCACACCTGCGCATTGTGGAGCAGGGGTGTCTGCAGTCTCGCAACAAGGACCATGTACTTGCTTTTGACAAGGAGGTCTAACGAAACACTCCTCTCCTGGGTTTTAAGATTTGAGCCAAGAGCATTTTTATATTTTGCATAAAAAAAACTCTCGGTCAGGCAAAACAGAGAAGCTAATTAAGTGCAGAGACGTGTGAAGTGAAGTGAAGTGAAGAAGTGTAGTAACAGGTCAGATAGAGATAACTATGCACTAGATGGCTGACACAGAGCGTGTGCAGATGCGTGCAGATGTGTGCAGTGTGTACAGTCTGGGAAGGTCTTGAGTTCAAATCAACTCTCCTCCCAAACGCCTGCTTTTCACCAGGAGACAGAATGAGCAGAAAGAATAGGGGTTGAGGGGAGGGGGGGAAAAAAACGTGGAGTGAAAGAGAAGACTAGAGGGGAGGGGGCTTACTCACTCCACCACAGTGGGTGGGATCTGGGAACTGGCAGCAGCCAATTGTAAGCCACAACTGAGTCACATGATGACTGTAATAATCAGTGAGAGAGGGAGGGAACGAGGGAGCGAGCTGCACATCCAGCTCACCCTCAGTGTGTGTTTGAGTTCTGAACAAAGACACAGCACGAGAGACTCCACACACACACAGACACACACACACACACACTGAGTGCAGAGCGCACCTGAGTGACTGACGAAAAGGAGCAACAGCACAAGACAACAAAGGAAAGAGGGAGAGAGGAGAAGAGAAGTGGTGAAGATTACCTTTAGACACCTAAGACTGAACAAAAGACAGACTTTGACACAAAGAAAGGTAAAGAAAGAGAACATAAAGGAGAGACAGCATGTCTTCTCTCTCCAATCAGCAGCCTGGCTCTCCTTTCTCAGAGTACAGTGAGCTGTGTAAGGTGCCGTCTCTGTCGCCCACCGTGCCGGCTCAGAACTGGGATTGGCAGCACCCCTCGGGCATGGACATGGGTACCCCAAAGGGCTTGGTGGTAGGTGCCGGGGCTCTGGCACCCACTGGACTCACAGACGAAGACAAGCTGTGCTTCTTCGAGCAGCCGGGCAGGGGCAGCATGGACGTGGAGCTGAAGGTGCCAGACAAGGTTGGCGGCATCTCCGGAAGCACCTCGCTGGGTAACGCATCACTGGGCAGTGCAGGGGAAAGCCCAGACAGCCCTCTGTCGTCCTCCCCATCTCCCTCCCCAGCTTCCCCAGGCAGACTACCTTCTGCCCTGGGATGTGGGGACACCAGCAGGGTTTCCTTGCCACCCGTTCCTGGATCCCCAGCCAGGCATATGGAGCAGTCATCACCTATTAGTGCAATGCCTCCACACCCAATGGGCGCCTCACTGATGGAGGCAGCTCCAACAGATGGAGACTCTACATCCAAACCATGGAACAACTCCAGTTTTGCTGAGTCCAGCCCAAAGGTTGCCATGCCACAGGTGGCCCCTAATTACTGTGTCATTGGAGTTGTCAATGACAACCACTTGGAGAAGGGTGATGAGGTTGTTGCTGGAGCTGAGGCAGCCCTGGGGGCCCAGCAATTATCCCAGGGCTCTTCAGGGGACAACAGCGAGGAGGAAGAAATAGAAGAGGAAGAGGAGTTGGATTTGGAGTTGGAGCCTTGTTTTATGGGCCGGGCGCAGCAGCAGAGGAAGGCTATGCGCCGTGCAATGTCCGAATGTTCCCACCTGTCCGTACCAACCAGCCTAGATCTGCCTGATAAATACCCAGGTGGAGACGGGGCAGGGTTGGACCAGCTGGTGTCACCCATGGGCGGTCCTCGTCGCTCACCACACTCCATGAAGCGCTCGCTGACCGTCGCAGAAGATCCGCCCTCCACCCCGCCTCCCACCCTCTCTGCAGCGGGCACCACACAGATCGACCTGCGGCAGTCCCCACCTGAACCCCGCCTCTGCCTCTCCCCATTCCCTCCGTTGAGAGACGGCAATGCTGGCATCCCACCACTAGAGGCCCCACTTGAGGGCTTTAAGGCAGAGAAGGAACCAGGTGGCATTGTGCTTCCAGTGCCCCTCAGCCCCAAGGGGTTCAGCAGCATGGATACCAGCTATGCTCTGTCTGTAGGCTCCGACACTGAAGGGGAAACTGGTAGCAAATCTGACATGGCTAAAGACGCTAAGTTTGACAGCAATGACGCTAAACGCGACACTTTTGAAGGTGTAGACTTCGGAGCCGGCAACAAATCAGCAGTGGCTGGGGACACTGAGGGTGACCTTAGCACTGAAGGCTATACCAACCTTGGCTTGAACCCCAGCACTAACCCCTTCATCACAGTGGATGGTAGGTGGAGGTCATATTTGCAGTCCACCCCTTTATAACTGCGATTGTTCATAAAAATATCAAATATGATGATTTGGACTGAACTGATTTTGTAAGTTTTACTCGTATAGTATAAACATGCAAATGAACTGACAGATTAGACTCTTGTGTTTCCGGTCGTTGTAGTTCCCCATCATAAAAATAATCGAGACCCAAATTTTACAAAAAAATATGTTGTCACTCTACTTTAAAAGTGGTGCGGCAGTCCGGCCATTTAACTGACAAATGTAGACCACCCAGAAAAGGGTCTCAGTGCTCAAGTATTAAAGTGGGTGCAGCATGCAGGGCGGGAAATAAGAAGGTCGATCAAGAAATATGATTTCTCATTCAAGTGTTGTCTTCTGTTTGTACTGAAAGCACATACAGTCCCAAGGACTCATTATTTGAATAGCATCTCAATACTTTCTTTTCATTTTGGGATTCTGCATGTTGATAAAAATAGTATAAAGATCTTTTTTTGTGCTCTCCAGTTGCGTGGATGCATGAAGGTTGTGGGTATATTGGTCTACTGACGAAGGCAGTGATTCAGTCATTCATTGTTCAAACACTTCATTTACTGAGTCCAGTCGGTTTCAAACCACATTTGGTTTTCTGGTCTAAGCTTGCAAATGGCTCGGGGTTAGGAATAGCTGCGGAGGCAGACTGAAAGGAGGAGTGTCAGACAGAGAGAGAGAGAGAGAGAGAGAGAGAATGAAAAGCTGCAAGAAGTCGACATCAGCGGAGCAGCCCCCCGTGGGCTACTTGACATTCTGTGATGGTAGTGTCTGTCTCGTTTTGTTGGTCAAACACAGCGTGCCAATTTCAGATACACATCTACCACGAGCTGTACGAAGTGTGTGAATAGGTTACTCCCAATAGTCCAAGAATACTGGAACAACAGGTACATTGTCTTGAGTTTTTTTGCATTTGTGGACACAGGTGGCCGTCTCCATGTGCGACCGAGCGCGTCTGGTCATGTGCATGCAAATTTGTGTTGCAGCGAGACAAGCTAGCAGCATGAGGTTGTATAGAAGCTGACACTGCAGCTGACATTTGGATACAGGGTCAGGATAACACAGCTCATTATAGCTGACGGAGGCCCCGTCTTTGTCCAGACACATTTTCTCTCATACGCCGTGCTTCCTTCATATCCTGTTTGTCTCTTTCTAGCTCTTTCTTCTGTCTTCCTGTTGCTCTGAATGCTCATTAGATTCTTGGTGAAGACAGGCAGAGCCAAGATGGCTGAAAACGGGTCACGGTCACTTCGAATAATGCCAAACGGGTCACTGACTGGGATGTGCGGTCCGCTATGATTGTGCTTTCTATAACGACTATCTTTCTTTCACTTTGTCTCCGTCAAACACTTTTCTCTCACCCTCCACCACAAATCCGAGCCTGCACAGCGGAGTATTAAAGGGGCAGTGATCTTTATTTTCTGCCCCCTGAAGTCTAAACAGGAGCATGGCAGAGTCATCAGGCCACAGGCTGTGTGTTGTATTTATGCATCTGTTTGCTTTCTTGTCAAGGTCGTGGAAAGACGTTTCCAGCTCCTGTTGTTGTGTAAAAACCTGATATGTCCACTGAATAGAGCTTAATGTACAATTGACTGACTGACTGAGATACTTGGTTTCCCCAAACAGTGATATAGTGTAGGCAATCCCTGCAGCACAATACCCAACCAATTTGGGGTTTAAAATGAAGTTAGACCAAAAGAGGTCAGTCCATCAGCTTGCGTTTCAACAGACACAAAGCTAAACATTTGCCCTGAGTCAGCGTGGAGATCTTCTGTCACGTCAAATCATTTCCGCCCTGTCATATTTCCTTCAGGCAGATTTTCGAGCAGATCATCGTCCCATAATGTTTCCTTCAGACTCGTTGAATTGGATGCTCTCTCCAGCGGCTGTAGTAAAAGGCTTTGGGACATGTGTTTGCTGTCACCTTGACATCACAGTGCTGAAAGGGAGCTCTGTCTGTATTTGCATACTTGTTTGCTTGTCTGCATGTGGGCATAGTATTTGTTTTCTGTGTGAATATGTCTGTCAGTGTGTATCTGCATATTTGTGTACATTTGTACACTTTGTGTTAAAATTCACACCTCTTCTCATAACTCAATGAAACTAGAATATACAGACTTCACACACTATTTCTAGCCGTGATATCAGATTTTACAATGCTCACAGTAGAAAATATGCACCCTTTGACTTCAGATCTTGCCTCAGCTTATTTCATGTGTCTGTTTTTCATGAGTGTCAAAAGTTAACCAGTCGATTCTTGTCTGTCTTGCCTTGTCTTGTCCTGGTTATAATGTCAGCAGCGATTCCGAGCAGCCTAATCTATCCTGAAATAACAACATATAGCTTGCCTAGCTGAGACATCAGTGCCTAATGTCCGGTACATTAACGGAAAACCAAACATATATAAATATATTGTTAAAAGGCTTCACAACATCACTGCAGACTGTTATAACTCCATCACAACTGAGCTGCAAGTGAGTCTTTATGTCTGCTAAGACAACCAAACAGAGGGTCTCACACTTCAGATACCACAATCTTCACTCTCCACTCTCTCTGGCTGTTACCACTTCAAATCCACTTTTAAGTGTCCAGCGTGTTTGATGTGCTACAAGGGCCGGTGATGGAGTGTGGCTTTCCCTTCACACGGAGTGCTGTTGTCAAGAGAGTGACAGTGTTTTAATGAGACAGCGTCTGTCAGAGCTGATCTGATTTATATAATACATCCGAGGAGTCAAATGAAGACCGTAGAATTTAGGTCTGATTGGTTTATTAATGATGGAAATCTCAGTTGATTAGAAATTCTTTATGAAAGATAAAGATAATGAACTTTTTCCACTTAAGTAGCTTCGATAGTGAGAAAAACACGTGCATGAACTGAACATCATGTGTCACTCTAAAGCAAAAAGAGCTGTGTAATGTTTCCTCAATAGAAGCCATTCTTAGGTATATGCATATATACAGTATGTTATACAAATGAATAAGTGCCTATTATTCTTTACAAATGTCAGATACGCCTTATTTAACCTACATTTCTAAAAATTATGAGAGCGCTTAAAGAGCTTTTTTACCAGAAGGCTAGACTCTGCATATTTGATATCTGCATATAGTTGAGTCTGTGCTCTTCAGGAGAGTCCAGGCTTAATAGCCCTAAATGAGCTCTAAGTGTTATCATTATGCTAATGAAACCTTCAAATGAATTGGCTCATTGCACCCAGATGCTCATTGTTCTCTGCTGTCCTGAGCCATATATTATACCAGTTAGGCAACCCCGGGGCGTCCTGGTGCCTCAGCAGCTCTGCTAATGCAGCAGGTTGAGATCCAGCTAAAAAAAAAAAAACTCTTATCAGGGTGCTGCGCTGTGCTTTGTGACCCATGCAGAACAGCGGTGCACAGCCAAACCTCCCAGCTCTTGTGACAACAACAGCAACATTATCGCCATATGAAGGTGTGTTCAACCAAATGTGAAGCCAATTTCAGAGGTGTGAACGTAAAGTCGCTCCACTTCATGGCTCCATTTCAGAAACATGTAGAGACAGGAGGGGAAAAAAGAGAGTAGACACTCATACTCACGCTCGGAGTCAGTGTGTATGTTGTTAGCCAGGCTGTGGTCTAGTCTAGTAGGGCAAATAAACTGCAACTGAACAGTCCAACCTTCAACTTTGCTTCAATAACATGAGGAGAAAGGCAGTTTGTGCATCACTCATATATGTGTCTGGTCCCCCTCCTGTTCAGACAGCTTTCAACCCAGCATGGGTTGGGTCAGGCCAATCACAGCCATTTATCTAACATGGGGGTGGGCTTGATTTGAAGATCTTACAGAGGAGTGCAAACTTGTTGGTTGTTGAGGTATTTTTCGTAAACAACCAAGATGGCTGCCGCTCATGTGGAATGTTTTGTTTAATCATCCTTCACATCACTGAAGTGGACAGTATATCATCTCTAAAACATGAAGTCTTTTTCTGATAAGAAAGATATGGTTGTCTTCGTACTGTTGTACTACACTGCGTCACGTGTTTCCTGGCATTGATTGGTTGTTGGTTCATCTAGTTGCATCCGGAGCAATTTTGAGATAGGAAATCGAAAACAGACTGAGATTGTCAAGACTTGAGAATTGGTGTGGCGATGTCAACAACATACCAAAGAAGCTGTGGATCTCACTGGTGCCTCAGAGCTAATTCAAATTGCAACCAGTTCTCAGATGACCCGCACACTCACACAGGTTCACCTAAACTCTTGCTGATTAGACTTCTGCTCAAGTCGAAGGTTTTTGGAACCACGGTATTTGATGACATTTAGCAACATCACGTAATCCTCCATGCACTAACGAGGTATAATTTGTCCCAAATTCAGCCATCAACCTGTGCTTTTGAATGTCGTCCATTAACACAGTGCATACACCCACACACTTCTGAGAATCCTTAAACACTGTGTGGCTAACAAATCACTTGTACCTACCATTCTTCTACATTTCTTCACCGTGGTTTTTACGTGAAGCCCGTTGTTTTGTCTCGTGGCTTCATTCACCAAAGAACATATCGGACATGATTGTTATACTCATATTGTCATGACTACACTGAGTCATTGCCGACATCATGCTTGACCTCCGCTGTAACCATCATGTTGTCATGAGATATTTCCCTCAGTACTGCCCCCCGTCACACACCATCTACACCTACATCCTCGAGGCACACTATGATTGATGCTTCCAATCACAAGCCCCGTCAATAATTAATGCTCGTCTCTAGGGAGGTGAATAATTGCCCTTTTTTTTTGCTGGATAGTCGAACACAGACAGGTCACACCTTGAGCTCATTTAATATCTGTGTTTCCCTTCAGTCCCATTGCTCCGGGGCTTTAGTGTTATCTGTTATCACCTTTACTGATTGCTGAAAATGGACAAAGAAGCATTTTAAAAAAGAGATCAATAAAAGAAAGAGTGTTGTGAATATGAATCACACAGGAGAGAGTGTGTGTTTTGGGCGTCACCTCCTGCTGTTTGCCTAAATGAAGCCATCCTGGCTCTCCTGGCTGTCACACATCTCACATTTCTGCCCTAATTAGAGGATCAAGTTGATCTCCTGAGCCTCTCATTGTTGGCAGTGTTGAAAATGAAGACCTTGTTTGTTCATTTTTTTTTGACTCTCATTTCTTTCCTCTTGTTCTCTTTCCTTTGTCTCGTCACACGCTGTCTCGCTTTATTTAGGTCAGTATTCTGTTTTTCTCGTACAGTCACTCATTTGTGTTCACTCCGCTTGGTCTGATGTCTGTCTCCGCTCCAGGTTTGGGGTCACTGCGCGTTATGTAAGCTAACAATGTCATTTTATTCTACTCAAAGCCTTACACCCCAGTTACCTCGCCTCGTTCCCTTCCTCTTATTTCTTCTTCAGTTAAGGTAATTTAAAGGTCATTATGGGCATGGTATGAGTTTGCTAATATAAAAAAGCACAACGAGCTCAAACTGAACATGTTAGTCCCATTCCTTCACCTTTGTGTTCCCTCTATCTTCTACTCGCTCTCCTTCTGTCCACCTACACACCTTTAACTCTGTTAATCAATATTTCCCACGCTGCCTCTCAAGGCCCACCCGTCTCGCTGTCTTTGTTCTTTCTTTTATCATTTCGCGCTAATTCTCAGCCCTCTGACGTGATTTCTCCGTTATCTCATTAGTCTGCTAAAACAACAGGAGAGACTTAAGGCCACAGAAGTGAGTGTGGGTGTGTTTGTCCTGTTTGGGAGATAGATAATGAAGCCAGGAAGAGAAAGCCGAGGCTATTAAAGCTGAAGGGAAAAGCCAATAATCCAGTTGATCAGCACCACTGTGAACCTTCTGATAGACTACATTTCAATGATGATGCATTGTTGTAGTTTGGAGCTCATGGAGGCAAATTAAGGGGCTTTAAACCTTCAGGCATTGATTGCCACGGCTTGTGTTAAAATCACAGTGCTTCTCTGAATCATGAGTCAAATCTGGAGACAAACTGGGGATTGAGTCCTGTACTAGAACCTTCCTCAATCTGCAACCAGCTGACAGAAGGAGCCTCTGTGCTCGCCCTTCTTCTAGGGATGTCAGCAGGTAACCATTAATCAGAACATTCATCTGTATGTTGGTCTGTAGGTTAATTAGAATACTGAGTCTGCTGGCAGCTTCACTAGCTACACTGTAAACAAAAAACAGTAAAAGATCGTAAAATATGCCACAAAGTATGACTGTGTCTTCCTGTATATAATAAAACACAGTCATATAAAAAACATTTTAAGGGAATTTAAACAGAATAAAGCAGTATTTTCTAGTACTATAATGATATAGTAAAACACTGTAATATTTAAAGGCATGTTTTACAGTCTTTTACTGTCATGATGGTTTGGCAGTCTTCCATTGTAAAGTCTAGAGACAGTCAGCCCCGTTGTTAGACCATCATCACCTGAGGTCAGATGATGCACATGTTTCATTCAGTGAGTCAACACAGGACACATTTCTTCTCTCGGCTTGTTTATGTTGTTGCATGATATTCTCATTTAGCAGAGCAGCGACATCGTCCAGATTCATAGTATTTTGTCTTTATCTGTCGTTCCTCTCAATACTTTCAGTGTTGATCTGTGTTAAACCCCTTCAAGCTAATCTACAGCATCCAATAAACAGACTGGAGATGATTTTTTCTCAGCTAATTTTCCACATTTTGCTTGATGTTTGTTTGATGTTTGCCACCTGTATGTGATACAGTATTGATGCCAGTATGGATCCAAAGACCAGTGGGAGTGGAATGAGTTGCAGATTAGATTCAGTCAGTTTATCTAGACATGGATTTTGTTTGCATGCCATTCTCACGAGTTCCTTTTTCTATCTAAACCGCTCACATCCTCCTCGTTATGGTAGCCCGGGCAACAGGAAGAGACAGTTTTCATTATGAGCAATTTGAGCATCAGATGGCATTTGACTGCAGAGACTGGTCAGGACAGACGGGGAGAAACAGGAACGATCAACGGCAGGGAGGATGACACACCTCAGCCGTTTTAAGAGGAAATGCTATATAAAAAAAAAAAAAGACATGCAGGAAGTGGAAACAGTACATAGGTAACAGGAACAGTTCAAGGTCCTGGAGATAGAGGAGACAAGAGAGGAGAAAGATGTAGAACACAAGGTGATATATTCAGGAGAGGGATGATCTGCCAAAGGCAAAGAGGAGAAGCAACATTTCACGTTAGTGTGAAGGAGAAAACTGATTCTTTTCTATCTCACGCCATTCTCTTCTCTATTTGTCTAAATTTGTGCAGTTAGATGACGAAGATTTGCCCGGGCACATGTTGCATCTTTTGTCTCTGCTGGGTCTTTTAACACATTCTGTACGTGCAGATTGTACAGATCAGTCTGCACAGAGGATGAGTGCTGCTTCAGTGAACTGTGTAGAAGCTTATAGCCAAAAGAAAACTGTCAGTCTCATGAAGGACGTGTTCTTCTCAGTGTTCGACATCAGTCATGTTTTTCACTTTTTCCGAAGGCAGTTTGTTTCTGGCACATTGTCCAGCAGAACATCCCATACACAACGTCAGCAGCAGACACATCATGCATCGCTCAGTAAATATTGATCACAATATTTCTAGTTCATAAAGCTGTGTATTTAGGAGCATGATGCAGAGTTGTAGGGTTGTATTCAGAAATCATAAGTCCTGATTGCAGAAGGAAAAAGCTGTTTTTGAAGCTCTGCTTTCATTTCATTTCTTTTTGTAGAATCAAAGAGCTCAGTCAAAAAAGACGATTATGATTACATTTTTTTTAACTTCACAGATCTTTTATGTGCTCATACTGAGATCCAATATTCAGTTTTTGTTATATTCCGGCTGTTTTCCTCTCTGCACTACAGTTAGCTGACATTAAAACTGTCGAGTGTCTCTGCTTTAAGAAAATATAACTGCTTCCTTTATTGCTTTTCTGTATTTTTTATGTCAGCGTGTCTCTTCTTGCCTCCGATGTGAACAATAATACTGAAGCTCAGTTGCAATTTTCAACCAGCAGCGGCGTTTCACAGTTGTGGTTAACCAGCAAAATGTTGCTGATAAAGATGCAGAGCAACTGCTTCAGAGAGTGATGTGGAACAGGACCGGAGAGTCCACATATGTCTGTGCCCAGATAATCTGTCTGTGGACTGAGTACACTTTCAGTGATGGCTGTCTGAATCAGTCTTTGTATCTATAATATATTGATTGACGTCTAATTCAAATCACTTTTCTTTCCAGTAAAATCAGACACGATGGAGAAGGCAGAGAAGAAGGAGGAGAAGCTGGAGGGCAATGTGAAGAAGGTGGAGGTGTCTGAGCCTGTGGATAAAGCGGAGCAGAAGGAGGAGAAGCTGGAGGACAACGTGAAGAAGGTGGAGGTGTCTGAGCCTGTGGATAAAGCGGAGCAGAAGGAGGAGAAGCTGGAGGACAACGTGAAGAAGGTGGAGGTGTCTGAGCCTCTGGATAAAGCTGAGCAGAAGGAGGAGAAGCTGGAGGACAACGTGAAGAAGGTGGAGGTGTCTGAGCCTGTGGATAAAGCGGAGCAGAAGGAGGAGAAGCTGGAGGACAACGTGAAGAAGGTGGAGGTGTCTGAGCCTGTGGATAAAGCTGAGCAGAAGAGCGTGAAGGTTGAATTCACAAGCGAGGCTCCAGCCAAGGTGGAGAAGGAAAAAGAGAATGAGACACCAAAAGAGGAGAAGAAAGAGGCAGAAAAGGTGAAAGAGGACGCAAAAGAGGCAGAAAAATGGAGAGAGAAGCAGAAAAGCTGAAGGAAATGGAGAAAGAAGCAGAAAAAGAGAAGGAGAAAGAGGCGGAGAAGGTGAAAGCGGAGAAGGAGGCAGAACAGCTGAAGCAAAAAGAGGCCGAAAAAGTTAAAGAGGAGAAAGAGACAGAAAAGGTGAAGGTGACAGAGAAACAGGCAGAAAAGGAAGAAGAAAAGAAAACAGATGAGGTGAAAGAAAAGAAGCCAGAGACAAACAAAGTGGAGGCAGTGCCACAGAAGGAAGAAAAAGAGGATCAAATGAACAAGATAGAAAAATCACCTGAGAAACTGGTGAAGACAGTTAACGTGGAAGTAGAAAAAGCTGAGATGACAGAAAAAGTGGAGAGCAAAGTGGAAGTAACAACTGAGAACAAAAACAGTGAGAAGCTTGAGAAAACAGAGGTGAAGGATGACAAAGAGCAGCACATCGACAACGTGGAGGAGACCCCAGAGCAGCAGCCGACACCTGTCAAACTTGATACCAGTCTGGAGAAGAAGTCTGACGCTGAGACAAAGACGACAGCGGAGGTGGAAGAACCCAAGAAAGAAGAGGCCGACACAGACAAGAAGGCCAAGAAAGAGGATGTGGTGGAGAAGCCGCCTGAGAAACCAGCAGAAAAACCAACGCAGAAGGGCGAAAAGGAGGAGAAGCAGGACAAAACGCAGGCCGGGAAAAGGGTTGCAGAGAAAAAGGATGACAAGAAGGATAAGGCTGCAAAAGCAGACGCAGGAGAGAAGGCCAAAAAAGCAAAACCTGCAACTAACGGAAGCAGTGCCACACCGAGCAAAGACCTGGGAGGTGCGGACAAGAAGACCAAGGTAGGATTTCCTGTAAGCTGTAAAGATGTGACGCTCCTTTACATACTGATAAGATCCAGAATCTAAACATGGGTCAGACTTTTTCCACTGACTTGTCAGATCTGAAAATGTCACGCAAACAGAAACATGCATCCATGCATTGACCTTCCACTATGAGTCCTTCTAGCTCCAAAATGATCCAATCCAATGATCAAATGAGTTGTTTTTCACAATAACAACATTAAAAACAATATTTGCACAGCCTGCTCGGCTTCCCTAAAGACCACTGTATAATGTAAAACATCACATACAGAGTCACATCTGACATGAAAATCAAGGTAAGTTAAAGGGTTTTTTATTGTGAGCGGTGTGGTGAGATGAGTTTTAATTTTAACAGTTCACTACAGGTATGGACCGCTGTGAGCTTCAGTACACCGTCACACACCTCACACACCTCACACACCTCTCACTCCTGTACACCATGCTTTAGTTTTCAGCTGTCTGGGGTTGTATCCTGTTTGGTTCCATACAGTGTAGTCCATCAATCACTCGTGTGACTTTACAAAAGAAATGATTATTACAGTGTTGCCCACAGTTTCTTTGGGCTTTTAACAGTTGTACAGTGTGTCATAAGGCATCTATGGACAGTCTGTGCTGTACAGCAGGTTTGAAACTGTTTAAAACTGCTGAAGATATGTGATTATATACTATACTGTTATCAAGCATTGAAGCTATACTCTTTTCATCATCCTTTCATTAACGCTCTTCATTTATACAGCAGTTCTAGATGCTTCACAGGAGGAATAATTCGCACAGACATTGATAGACATTTAAAAACAAGTGCTTACTACGACACTTTAGTATGTCACTGTGTATTATAAACCTTTTACTAATTATTTGTATAATGCTTATGAAGGCAAAACGGGCAGTTAAAATAAGATGTAACAAAAATGTAATGAAGTACACGTACATTATATGTGTAATAAAAAGTGATTACATGCTTTGCAAGCAGTCACCAGGCCGGTAAATTCAACCAATCCTTAAACTGTTTGTTAAACCATAATTTCTCATTCTCTGTTTGTACACATGATGAATACAGAAGAACGTGGCTGTGTGTAATGTGGCTATGTAGACTGTGTAGACTAGGCTATGTAACAGTTTAAAGTCATGTGATGTAGCTGAGATTAAGTGTTGAGAAAAGGTTAAAAAACATGACAAACTTTTTATTTTAAGGCGCGTGCATAAGACTGACACGACACGTGGCATAAACATCTGGTCAGTTATGTCATTTTTAATCAAAGTTGACTTTGTAGCAACAATTTGCAGTTTATTTGAGTAAACTCAAATCTGTTCTTGTCGTCAGGTTTTGATGCTTTAGCTTTAGCTGGCGTTTTGTCACCCTCGAATAACAATATTTTATTCTGACTGCATGTGGTTCAAAAGTCAATCTTTCATTTATAGTAATTCCCGTTTCCCTTGTAAAGTCACGTGACTAATTGATGAGCTCAGATCGCTCAGATGGGGGGATCTAGCTGAGACTTGTGGGTAATAATGAGACACTGAGAGGACCTGTGTGACATGTTAAATGTTGAGGGCGGGACATTCATCACGCATGCTGCCAAAGCTTCTCCTCCTGTCTCCTGCACTACATTTTTTCAGACCTGCTCAAAGTCATAAACTTGAATTATTATTAAGTCATCAGACCCAATGCAAATTATTATTTTCCTCCATTTTTATTATATGATTTATCATTTTTGTGCTGCTTAACCTCCCCTGCTGTTATCATTTGCGTTTCCCTTAATTTTTTTTCTTTTGCTCTCCCTCCTTGTTTTGCCCTCCATCATTCCCGTACGTCTCGGTCACGCGTCGCAGGCTGCTGTCGGGGCGACCAAACCCACCGCTGCTGCCAAAACTCGGCCGAGCATCGCAGCTGTCGGTGGTTCAGTTGCCACTAAGCGCCCCACTCTCCACCACCACCACCACCACTTCCACCTCAGACAAAAAAACAACAGCAGCCAGGGCACCATCCACAGCAGCCGCTGCTCCAAAGCGGCCCTCCACCACCTCCACCAGCCGCCCTGCATCCTCAGCGACCAGCACCACTACACGTGATGTCAAACCCAAGGTGAGTTTCAGCTGTCAGGCTGCTGTCAGAGAGTGCTCGGTTATACAGAACGACACGCCTGGATCCACTTCAGCGTGCTGGATGCTCACCAGAGGCACAGTAACAAGGCGGTGTTCCCCTCTCAGCTCCAAACTCAGGAGGTGTGGTTGAATTTCAACAGACTGCACATGGACATTTAAGAGAACGCCCCTGATGGATCAAGTCTGATATTTCTCATTGGTTGTGTGGTTTGTTCAGCGTGTAGCTCTAATTTGAGGCTCATAAAAATCTGTTTCCCTCTTAGTCAGGGAATGTGACCATCTGGTCTCTGTGCCTTTTAGCACACACACACTCAAAGTAGTGTGATATAACACTCTGTTGCATACAGCTGCATATGTAGTCAGGAATTAGAGTGCATTTTCTTTAAAGAACTAACAGCCAGCAGGAGTTCCTAAGAGAATCAGAGAATTGTCCCATGATCGAATAAAACATTCTTTACATATATTAATGAATGTATCATTTCCTAACACTTTGCAGTTAGGAGCTATTAATGAGACATTTTGTGTCGCCAGGTTTGAAAAACATCCTTGGCCTGTATCTGTTCTCCTTCAGCATGACACTTTCCGATATCGATTCCTTGCCGTGGGCCTTTGTTGCATGTAGGCCCCCTCCCTCCCTCTTGGCTGTGTCCAGATCATAACTCTAGATTTGCCAAACTCTTGTGAAATTTGTATACGTTCCTGTTTGTGTGAAACCAAAAATTGACTTTTAATTGAAACCAAACATGTTTTCTTTCCTAATAAACCTAACCAAATTGCAGCTGAGAACTGAGAATGATGAAATAAGTCTAAAAATCGACTTTTGTCTTCACATGGAGCAGAAATCTGGGTGAACGGTCTGTGTTTGCCCGTCTCTTCCAACACAAACTACCTAAATCCACTTTGTCTCTCTTCATATTACATCACCTGACCTCCCAAAGGCTTTATCAATCCTATTTTTTACAAATAATTTTTATAAAACCCTGCAGTATAAACCATACCTGATGAGATGAGTGTCACTGGATTAAGATCACATTGCGTCTGATACAAACATCTAAGAGTGGACATGTTTGTTATCAAGTCTCATTGACTCACTGAGGACCTGATGTCACTTCTTCATGCTCTTTGCTCTCAAAACACCCATCAGCCTTCTGTTACTTTGGTCCGGTGGCCTCCTTTACTGCAACCAGTGTGACACTACAACCAATTAACAGCTTTAATTTAGCCCCTCAGCGCCCAGGGGTGCAGGGAGGATCAGTTAGGTCAGCTTGTCGTGGAGCGAGGCATCATCCACCCAGGTCATGGAAATATGCTGCTGAATGAAATGTGCAGTCCTCAAGGAGCACCTTGGACTCATCATCATCATGTGACACTCATCAGGACAAAGTCTGTGACCTGAATTTCTCAGTGAGGTCACTGAACATTAGCCTGAACTGATGACAGCAGCCAGAAACACACAAAGTTGTTTTATGACCCACTTTAGCGCTGAAAACATTTGATTTGTTCGCTGTGCTTCTTTATTGATTTGCAGCGTTCAATGCTGCTGCCTGTGTTTGCCTTCGTACATCGGTCTCTCCTGTCTCTCCTCTCCTGACATGTCCTGTGTTTTATTTGTCTCCCTCTCCTCAGACGACTGCAGAGAAGCGCCCCCTTGTGCCAAAGGCCAGCTCTGCCACCTCAAATCAAACGGGCTCCACGGCTGCCACCAAAAATGGAGCTGCTTCCACAGCAGCCAGTAAAACTGCCACATCAGTGCGCACGACGGCGTCTGCTCGCACCACTGCTACCACTGCAGCCAAAAAGCCTCTGGGTACGGCAGACATGCTCACACACATGATCAGTACCTTGATGTGTAGCTTTTAACGGGCTTTGAAACTAAATAAAAGTGCGTTCAGTGCATTTTCTGATGCATCACAGTTGTAATGTTGCAAATTACTGAGCATGTATTTCTATATGCTTTTATTTTATTATCATTTGCAACAACTGCACGCTCACCATCTGTTTCAGCCTCGAAGACAGACAGCAAACCAGGAGAGGAGAAGAAGCCCAGCACTCTGAAGACTTCTGCAGGTAAACAAATTATCATGCAGTGAACTGTACCCATGAAAAAAGACCTCAAATGTGTAACTGATCTCAGCCCTGTGTGGATAGAGTTCATTTTTCAGCTTTTACAGACACATTTTACAGCACACCAACGGTGGATAATATTTGCTTCCATTCTTTCCAGCTGCACAGCTCTCCTCTTTCTTCTTCACTCTTCTGTAATCCTTCCCTCAGTTTCTCCTCCCCTCTCTCTTCCCACACAGTTACAGTTTTACTCCTCCTGTGGACAGATTAGTTTACACCTCGGCAACAGGAGAGCTGTCAGCAGGAGTGTGACACTGCAGCACACACTGTCTAACCGTAACAATGCCGGTCAGGCCTGTAGAGAGAGAGAGAGAAGGGCTTTATGGCTGAAAAGCCTTGGAAAGTTAAAAACCTTCACCACAGCAGTCAGTGGATTACTGTCCCCTTGCTGTAGACAGGAGTTTGCAGCTCCTGCTGATGCAGCCTCGGGTTGTCTAATCTGCCAGGGTTCATACGGCAAGTCAAATTACTCGCCGTAGGATTTCCTCATTTAAACATGTCTTAACAGGAGCTGGAGATACACCGAAGAGTCTCGGACGAGGATTGACAGCAGGACACACGGCTCAGCATGCCTCAGCACTCTGAGGAGAAAGCTGACACACAGCAAAGTGTTTGTCAATTGACAGAGTTTAATTGGTGCAAATGTTGCGCTGCCTCAGTGGCTTAGCATGCTGACGTGAAGGATGCTGGAATGTATTCAGTCAAAGCAGACAGGGATAGAAATGTGTGGTGGAGGTGGCGTGGTTCAACAGAAGGTGGGAGGACAGAATGAAACCCAGACATTCAAAATCAATAGTCTATGAACTTGAACTGATGTGAGTTCAGTGTTTAGATGCGTGTGGGTGAAAGAAGCCCTCTCTGAATGGTTATCTTCCTCTCTGGAACTCATTCATCCGTCGGGGTGGACTGTAAATAAGAGTTTCCTTCCTGAATACATAATACAGATAGAACTAAATCATATCTAATCATCAGCACATCGTCTTTGAATGTCATTTGTATGATGTTTCTATAAAGGTTGTGTATGAATATAAGAATAAGAATATTTTCAATGTAGCGCTTTAAAGCGCTGGTTTCCATCCTGGGGATTCTAACCTTCACTAGGGGTCACCAAAGCTTCATGGCCATCGCAAGGCCTTTTTGACTTTAAGAGGTGTAAAAAATATAAAATAAAAAATATACAGTAGCTCTATATCTCAACATTTAATTAATTTCTGTGAAGACAGAAGAGCCTTCACTCTCTGCTAAACAGCCTCGTACTGCAAACATCCAAAGAGCTCAAAGAACAATGAGAAGAAAAGACTGGAGTTTTACAAAAAGACTCCTGTTAAATATGTATGACAGAGAACAGACTGAGAATAATATAAAAAGATCTTAGAACTCATCTCTGCTGAAATATTCACAGGAAGTCATCTGCTCAGATATTATGCTTTAGTCTACGTTGTCCTTCACTGACTGCAGATTAGGGAAGTAGAGGTTCAACAGCCGATGTGCCAACTGTAGAGACATTAGCTGTACCTAGACAGCAGTTTACACACAGATTGTATGTTTGGAGTGTGTGTTGTGCTGTGTTTGTGTGACAGCTCAGCATCTGATCTCAGACTCCAGGAATCATAAAGCTTCAGGATAATTGTCCATCTTAACATCTTCATCTTGCAGTGATTCACCTCATCTCATGAAATACTATAAAACTCTTCCCCCAGCTGACTCTACCAAATCCAAGACCACCACCTCCACCACCACCACCACCCGCAGCTCTGCTTCCACCACCGCTGCATCTCGCACTCGAACCACAGCAGCCAAACCGGCCACACCATCCTCCACCTCCGGCTCAGTACCGGAGAAGAAGCCCCCGGTGCCCCGCGTCGCCCGGGCCGCTTCCTCAACCACCGCCACGACCACCGCCTCCAGGACCACAGCTCGCCCCAGCACAGCACCGGCTCCCGACATCCGTAACGCCCGCTCTAAGATCGGCTCTACGGACAACATGAAGCACCAGCCTGGAGGAGGGAAGGTAGGTCCTGCTTCATCCGCAAATTCCACTCTTTGAGACCGGTGTTTGGTTTGTGATGGCACGACACTCGCCGCCCCTCAACTAACAGGAAGTGCAGACTTCAAACTTATTTCTGCAGTGTTTCATACAAACCTTCATATAACCATAAATATTAAAGATTAATTACAGTCCATACATTTCTGCATCCTCTTCCTCGCTGTCCTTGTCTCTGTTCAGTTTCTTGGTTTCGATGTGACGCCTTCTTGTATTCTTACATCTCTCCCTCCTCATACCTCTGCAACTGTGTTTTGGCAGGTGTGTGTGTGGTAGGTTAAAGTTGAAGCAGTAAGTCGCTCTCTAATCGGTTTGGGTAAAATGATAGTAGGGCCACAAGTAAGTCACACTGGAGTTAAATCCAGGACTCCTTTGCTGGAGTACTTCTACCTGACTACAGGTCAGTCAGTCAGTTTGTATCCACAGCACAAATTACTGTAACAAAGGTACAGGCCCCGCTTACAATAGCTGAGGTAGCAGTTGTTATTTCTGTACCTTGACTTACAACTACCTCTACAACTGTTGTGTCATACAGTTCTTTTTCCCAGCAGCTGTCAGTGAGGACAGCTCCAGAACTTTTGGAATCTCTGAAAAAAAAAAGAGATGTTGGGAGTTATTTAAAGATGTGGAACCAGACATCTTCTGTCAGACAGCACCACAGGTTTATGTTATAACACAAGAGACTCTGAGCTGATAGTGTACCTCAGTGGTGCAAACTGCAAACTACCAGAACCATCTGACAAACACTGGATTTCTGTGGCTGTTGCATGCTTTGACCAACTGGTAGCTAAGCTTTGCCTGTTGGACGTCAGTGTGTTTTGCTGACCTATCTTACAATAAACCAGAATTAGCCTCCATGAAACCTCCCCGCTCTCTGTTTGCGCGCTTTATTCCTCCCTCTCCATCTCTCTTCCCTCTCTACCTTGATGTCTTCTTGCTCCTCTCCTTCTTGCGTCCCTGACTTCCTCCCTCCTTCCCTGGTGCTCTCCATCATCTGTTTCCTCCCCCATCTCACCCTCTGCTTCCTGCATCTGCCTTCTTCTCTTTCTCCTTCACAATCTCAATCCGTCATCCTCATGCGTAATTTGTTTGCACTTCCTGCACCGTCCTCCCGTTCCTGTGTGTTGTTATGAGCTGTTGTCGTTGACCCCCGGGGTGGGCTTGTCTCCCCAGGTATCATCTGCCTCTCAGAGCAGGGCCCTCGCCTCCAAAGAAACAAGCCAGGGCAAAGTGAGTTCCCTCTCCATCCTCCCCACCATCACCACATACTCTCTCCCACCTCCCACCTCTCCTTTCTGCTCATACATATTCAGTTGTTTTCTTTTCATTGCTGTTGTTGTTCTTTTGAAGAAAGTGCACTACTGAGGACACAAAACCTGTCAGAACGACATTTCAAACATTTAATCACTCATCCTCAGTGATCACATCCATCCTCAACATGAATACAGAAATATCATAATCACACGAGCGATAACTGATTCTCTCTGCCTCTTTATTCTCTAAGTTAGGTTGTTCTGACAGAGAAGCTTGCTCTCATAGTTAATTATCAGCCTGCTTAGAGAGCCAGGCTGATAATTAACCTTGACGAAGTTTGCAGTTTCTCTTCGATCCTGTGTTACCTACGTTACCTTGAGCTATGAAAAAAGAAGAAATCAAAGAAAGCTGACTCATCACCCCCACATCCTGGCCTGGTTTCACTACATTCATCAGACCAGCAGTGGACATTTAAAGTAGCCATTGGTTAAAATCTCTGTTCTAATATATGTTGTTACACAGAGACCATCCAAACACTCATCAACAGATAACGCAGACAGAACTACCTTCAAACACAATTAGACAATTCTAACAAAAATCGAAGTGTATTTTTACGTTTTACTGTTGTTACAGTAACAAATAAGATGAAAAGGTGAGTATCCCTGATCTGCTGACATTAATGCATGACATATGTCTAAGGTTATGTGTGCTGTACTAGATTTAAATGAGTACAAATGTGAGGGAGTGTTTCCTCAAACACAGCAGATTCTTACAGCAGTAACATGTCCTGAGGTAGCAGAAGTGTCAACCATCACGCTCATATCCAGCATAATACTGTAAGTCTGTGCACTCCATACACCACGCTATGATGGCTCACTGCTACAGGACCTCCAGCAGTGGTGCTTCCTCATTCGTTGTTGTTCATCAGCTGGATCACGCCCTTGTCGCTGCGCTAGCGACTCCTGCTGGTTGGTCTCTCGTGTAAAGGGACCTGTGTGGCCCACAGCTGACAAATCTGTGACTGTGTGTGACAAACGTGTGATAACTGTAACAACTAACGTGGATCAGTGTCACTGTGGTCTGGAAGTCTAACCTGTCATTACAGTCTTAATGTTGCTTTCGTGTGTTAATAACATGTAGGGGGTCCGTGGATTCTCCTCACAGTGACACGGGGTGTTTATATGTTGTGTTGCATGTGTGTGCTCTGCTTCTGGAAAGATTTCTTTCACCATTCAAAAGGCAACACAGGAAAGATTTACCATCTCAGCAGCTGACATCAAGCACACCTAAAATATTTGTAGCCATGTTTGATTTTTGCCCAGGTGAACCTCGCTCCACCCGTCCGCCCTTTCCTATCTAACCCCACGTGTGATGGTGACTCCTTCTCCTCTACTCTTTTCTTTTTTATCCTCCTGTCTCCTTTTATCATTCCTTCTCCTCTCCTCTGTCCTCTTTCTTTTCTTTCCTCTCCTCTGGTTTCACTTCCTCTCATGTCACCCCCTCCCCTCCCATCCCCTCCCTCGCTCTCCTCTGCTCTCCTCTCCCCTCTTGCTGCTATGCTGTGTCCATGTAGGTTCAGATAGTCTCCAAAAAGGTGGACTTCAGCCACGTCACCTCACGCTTGGGCTCCAAGGACAATATGAAGCATATTCCTGGTGGAGGGAATGTAAGTACTGCCTGGCCTGCAACCAGAGCTCATATGCATCGGCCAATCAGTCAGACAAATTCGACTTGATGAAATGGCTAAAGGGAACAGTTGTACAACAACTATGAGATGGGTCAGCCATTAAAAGCATCGAGGTAGCTTCAAGCTTCAGTACTTAAGGCCACCATCACTTGCTTGGAAGTCAAGGGGATCAATGGACAGCATGCTAGCAAACCTGATGTAACAGCCCTTCCTCGGAACCCGCTTCACAGTCCCTTGCTTCCTTAAACTCTTCCTGTGTTGTCCTGCCTTGTCACTAACTTACTAAACAAATAATAAAGTCAAGCAAACATACACCACTGGCCTCTGATTGGCTGTGTCTGTTAAAGTTGTCTGGTTCTATAAGGACAGGATCACCACAGCGAAGTACATTTCCAGGGATTTCCTGAAATGATGCTGTCCTGTCCGCAGCTCCGTCTTTTGCTTTTTGGCTTCTGTACACTGACTGTACCAGGTGATCCTGCCGTCATTACAGCACATACTTTTTACTACAGAAGATAATAAAGTGTATTTTTAATAAGGCTGGTTTCAACAACATCTTGTCTGACTTCTCAAGTCAGTAAGCAGCATGATCTTGGCCGCAATATGGAGGACAGTTTGTGTTCCACCACTTGATTTGGCTCCTCGTCTTTGGGAGAGATCCGCCTGTCCTGATGGTGGTAATTCAACGTGTAAAAGGGGCTTTTAGTGCAGCTGGAGAAGAAATAACCTTTAAAATGAAACAATGAAGGACTCCATGTAGAGTGGTTTAAACACTGCTGATTAAAAGGCCTGTGTGACATTTGACAGGTGCAGATACTCAACAAGAAGGTGGATCTGAGCAAGGTGACGTCAAAGTGCGGCTCCAAGGACAACATCAAGCACAAGCCTGGTGAGCTGGGAAATTTAGTTTTGAGTTGGCAGTTTATTATTTAACGTTGAAATACTTTTCAAGTACAGTGCAGTTTATTTAGAACCTGTTTTACCCACGCGTATGAATATGTAAGCTTGTGTCCATCCATGCATGACCGTGATCATCAGACTGATTGTCCATGTGTGCTGCAGGCGGTGGTGATGTGAAGATCGAGTCCCATAAAGTGAGCTTTAGGGAAAAGGCTCAGTCCAAAGTGGGCTCCATGGACAATGTGAGCCATTCACCAGGTGGAGGAAACATCAAGGTGAGATTTATCACCCCACTACAGTCTGTGTGCACGTAAACTATGAACTACATTCCTTTTTATCAGAGGTGGCTGTGGATCAGAGGACTTTGTGGATCTGAAGTTTAAAGTTTCACATTAGCAGAGGAAAAATCAGATACACTTCCCACATATAGTCAACACTTATTGTAAAGTGTTGGCAAGTTGTGTCCAGTGCTAACTACAGTTTACTCAGTAGTAGCATCTCAGCATTGCATGACTCACCTTCATTATTATATGCAGAAAATGCAGTTGAGCCAATGTGTCTAGATGTAAGCAGTCCATTTATTTACTCCCTCCTATGAAAATAGGAGCTGCACATTAGTCCAGTTTCTGGTTGTTGGTATTCTACAATGGCTGCTTGTATATAAACTCTACTGTGTCTGTTGTAAGCTGATGACATGTTGCCTTGATGAGAGACCAGATTTCACTTTTTATACTTAAACTTGTTAAACTTTTTGTCATATTTGCTGAAACTGTCACAATATCCTGACAGTGGTACGAGACAGATAATCTGTGAAAAACATGGACACTTCAGGTTGGTAGCTTGAAGGAAGTTGATTGATGTTGGTTCCGATGTTGGTATTTGGCAACCCGGGAATGCGACCTAACAATCAACTATCTTTCTGGGTTCTGATTGGTTGTTTTCAGGTTGGGTCCAGGAGGAGTGAGAGGAACCTGATTCTTTTTTCTTTCCACAGATTTTTTCATGTGTTTCTGTCAGGATAGAGTGACAGTTTCAGCAAGTATGACATAAAGTTATCTTTATCTAAGAGTTACCAACTGCAGCTTTAAGTTAGATGATATCTCAGCTCTTCTTCATATTTGCTGACTCCCCTTCTTACATCGAGTGGTCAGAAGTGTCAAAGGTGTTTGTGATAACTTTCAGTGAAGGACACTGCTGCTGACTCAGTTCTTTCACTTCCTGTGTGTCTGCATGTTAATAATGAAATAAAAAGGGTCATGGAGATCTTTCTGTATGAGAAGAAAATAGTTTGAGGCTTCTCATTCTCGTCTTGTTCCACCACTGTGTTCATAATGACATCTAAAAGATGCTCGGTGGCTTCAAGCTGCAGTCGCTGATGATAATGACAGCCTGTCATAAACCATCTGCAGAAACCTGAAACATCTCAAACCCTCCTCACCTACAGTCGGCTCCCTTCCTCCTGGCCTTTTTGTCCTTTTTGTTGTGTCTGGACGTTTCCCTGCAGGCCACAACTCAGCTCAGCTGTCTGACAGATTTAGAGAGAAAATGGGAGAAGATGGAGACGCAGAGAAAAGATGTTGACATGATGGCGTATGGCATAGACAGAGCTGCCCATATGTGATACAAAAGATTGGAGATGGTCATAAATTTCTAAAATATAAAACATTTTAAACAATTATGGGTTGGGTTATTGTATTTGATGGCCTTGTGAAGATAGTCACCTGTCCCCTCAGCCTATGGCAGCCCATCTGTATTTCATGATCACTGCATGATCCCATCCATCACTGCCATTCTCATCTTCACACACTGTTTTGCACATTCAGTTATCATCTGCAGCCTTCAGTCTATGAAGAGGCGTCATCATAAGGACAGCTAAAAATATCACCCACATAATAATAACCTGACTGAGAGAGACTTTTGCTTTTTGAAGACTGTTAACTGAAGTCTATTTTTAAAAATAATTTGTAGAGCTTTGAGACATCTACAGCTTGTTAGAACAACAACAAAACAGATATTTTGCTGCCCATACTTGTATTTTTTTAGACCTTAAACAAACCCAATCCCCACGTCTCTCATGCTGTCACTGTCTAAAGTACCCAACTGATGGGCGTTCTGAATGTTTAGCAGTCGTGTTTTTAGTTTTTTTGCTTGAACAGATAAGACTGGCAATAATCAATATTTTTGCCACACAGCTTTGTGTAGTTATTTGGTCAGTTACTGCATTCTACAGAGCATGGTTATTGGTTATTTCTGAGTAACAGACCATTGCAATAGATGCAGTTCTGATCATAGACTCTGGAGGAGTACAGCAGAAGCAATAAAATCAAGTTTTAAATCAATAAAATCAATGTTCATCAACCAATCAATCAATGTTTTCTTCAGTGAGTAGCTGTATACTAAGTGAGATATTACTCGGCTACGCACTGGGGTCCCTGTCAAGGGTTTATTTTGTAACAACGGACGGCTCGCTATACATTATTCCTTACATAATACAATTATTTTAATACAATATATTTATATATTTTTCTTAGTATCAACAAGTTCTGTGAAAAGACTAAACAAACAATGCTAACAAGTATTGTCAAATCTAGTTTTATTTATATAGCCCAAAATCACAAATCACCATTTAGGGGGCTTTACAATCAGCACAGCATACTACACCCTCTATCCTTAGACCCTTGATGTGTGTCCATAGCCTGATATATCAGCAAGCCACACTGCTGAACTGGGTGACATGTTCCTTCATTACCATAGCACACATTAGTTTCTTTTTAACTCCCACATACACTGTCGTGCTGCCCTAAATACTTACTAGAGCACTAAATGTGGCTCCTTCCTTCAGTAGCAACCAATCGGCTCGGGTCTGAGTGCTGCACACAGGGAAGGGAAGTCAGGAATGTTTTTTCATGGGAATTGTTGACATTAAAGTCCATGTAAAGGCAACTCTGTGATTTCTTTCAGAATACATTAAATATGTTGGAAAATAGTTGCTGAAAACACGTGAAAAGAATGATGTATCACTGAAATGTGGAGTTAGAGGTTCAAACAGTTTTCACCAGTTTTCAGTCCAGGATTTTTTGGGCGGTCCTAAAGAGTGGCTCGATGACACGCTGAGGCCACCCTGAGCAGAGAGATAGAGATGAATTTTGGTCAGAGTGTGTCAGAGATTGTCATGTGATTTTTTTTTTTTTTTTTAAACTCATCTGACATGTTTCAGTCACTTCAAAATGGCTGTTTGACTGCTCCCACGAGTGGGCGTGGCTTCAGCACATTCAGAGGACACGCCCCCACAGTCCTGGAGCTGAGAATTCATAGACCTGATTTTGATTAATTTCATAAACTTGTCGATATTTTTAATCATTCAAATTTGGCTGGATGCTTAATAACACTTTCTTCTTTGGTCTGACAAACTCAGAACACATTTTTTTAAGAACAATGAATGACTTTAAGAACAATGAATAATATTGCCAACCTACCAAGACGTATTTAGGGTGTTTCAGTCTACACAGCTGTCACTCAGGACTCTTACTTCTGCAGGAATATTCCTGCAGGTTGTTGAACTGTGTGTAAATCTATCAGTCCTCTTGAACTCTTGTGTTTTTACCTGGTTTCTCCTCAGTTTTGTAATCAAAGCATTTTTACAATATGCATATGAGATCATGCAGAAGGGTCTCTGGTTCAGGAAAACACCATTTCTACACTTTACATCTGCTTTTTTTGATATGATGTGCTTGAATTTGTTTTCTGTCGTTGCATTCATTAGGCATTAATGTTATACACTCTTATTCTTTTTGTTATTCCATCTCCCTCCACCTGAGTCTGGCTCCAGATCTTTATAATCTGCCTCACCCAATTTTTGTAATCTGAATCATCTGAAAATATCTACATACAGAACTAGATTCTCTTTCACAAAAAAAAAGCAAACAAATGCACTGTAGTCACCTGAGATTTGGAGCCAGGTTATTCATCCCCATCCCCACCGATTGACACGCCCTGCTATGTGTTTCTAGGCTGAGGGGGCCCAGGAGACAACAGAGGGGAATGGGACTCCCCTGAGTGGCACCGAGGGCCCAGCCCAGGCTCCGAGCCAGGGCAGGCAGGGAGCCCTGCTGCCCAGGAGAATGGGCTGAAGGAGGGGGCTCCCTGTGATAGTGAGGGCCTCCGGGAGCCCCAGGCTCTGGACTCGCGCATCCCAGAGACAAGTAAGTTTGTGTGTGTGCCAGCTTCATCTGCTGTCAGTTCAGGGTTTGAGTCCAAACGCGGAAGGAGGGGGCACATGGGAAAAGCCAATGATGCCCTGTGGTGTCCTGTTGCCGGGGAGCATCTGAAACATAGCGTGCTGAATAATAAATGGACTAACAGTGTGTGGGAGTGACTTTTTTTTCTCCTTAACTGAGATCAAACTGTTCATCAGAACGTCTTTGTCACTGCACTGAGTGTGAATCTGTACCTGTTGTATCCATCATGTTGTCTGCAGTCCAAAGCACCTGATCACACCGTCATCTTTTGACTTCTTATCTTGCAGGCATCTAATTCTTCTATCCCTCTGCCCTCCTCATCTCAACTCCCCCACAACAACATCTCCTCCCCCCTTCCCGACTTCTCCCCTTTTTTCTTCACCTCCTCCCCCCCCTCCCCTTCTCTGCCTCCCCTCCCTTTTCTTTCCAACCTTTCTGCTGCAGATTGAGTCTTTCAAGCTCAACTTCCGCGAGAATGCTCGCTCTCGCACGGACCACGGCGCCGACATCATCACCTGGCCAGCCCCCCAGGACAACGACAGTCCCCACCCACACGGCTCCACCTACTCCCTACACCAAACCCATCACCACTACCACCCGACTCCTCGCAGTGTCTCCCTCATTGAATCGTTGGCTTCTGCAGGCTGCGTCAGCTCCCCCTCTGCCCCCTCCTTGTTGCATCTTCAGGGGGACAACAGCAGCTCCTTTAATGGATCTTGACCTTTCCTGCCCCCCCCCCCCATCAACCTCTGAAAACCCCCTTTTATCTTAAATCTGTCATTGCAAATGTTTGAATCATCCAATAGTTCTGTAACTCTAGTGTCAACGTCACGTTATCATGCTTCTTCTGTCACATCTGAGCTCATCATCACGCGCCATCGCCCTCATCGTCGCCATCCCTACCCTCCTCTATTTGGCTGAAGTGACTGTATAGACTAAGCTTGGGCCTCGGTGGGAATCTATGTGGTGGGAAACGAGGGGACGACAAGGTTTTTTGGTTGCGTCTTCTCCCAGCCGGCTGACCTGGAATCATCGGGTCTCACCTGGATCCTCTTTGCCCAACAGCCTGGTGGCGACCCTTCATCATCTCACCTCCACACACCGAATAACAGCAGCAGCGTGATCACTTCATCTGTCGACTGGGCAGCATGGAAACCCCTCTCAGACTCACCTATGGCTTCTGTCACACACTTAGCTTCTCTGTTCCTCGTGACTTTTAGGGGCTTGTTTGTACCCGATAACCACTTAACTCTCTGCTTCAGTGACATCCTAGTAATTCATTGTCTCATCTCATCTGCTTCATCACTTCCCGTCTCTAAACTACCACTTATCATAAACAAGCTGACAAACAAAAAAGCTAGACAACAAGTAGGATGTTTAACTCTTTATTCTCTGTGTTTGTGATGATGTGTTTGAGTGACAAAAATTGTGTAAAAATGAGCTTTGGTGTTCTGTTTGGACCTTATTTCTGTCTTTCTTCTTTCTTTCCTCCTCGTTTCTTGGTTTTTAAAACAAGGTTTTATTTATTTATTGTACATTTCTTCCTGTATAAGCAATACAGCGGGTCTTTTTGTTTTCCGATAGCACTCAGAAAATCTTGGAAACACGCACGGGTTTTTTTGTAAAGCAGGACACACAGTGAAGAAAGGAGATGATAGTCAGAGGGGAGGAAGAAAGTGAGGAAAGACGTGTCGCTAGAAGGGTGAACAAGAAGCATTTGAGGTGTGTCTCATGTTTGTGGCAGAGTAGCAAAAAAAGACATGTCGAAATCTGAAAGTTTTTGAAGCGCGATCGAGGACGTTCGCTGAAGTAGAGAAGCTTTAACAGAGTCCAGAGGGAGATGAGGAAGATGTCTAAACGCCGCAGATAGGAAACGTCTCTGAAGTCAAAGGAGCTGTGTGTCTCGTATGTGCCTCCTGTCTTTCTTACCGAGCGAGGATGACGCCTAAAACTGCTCACAGGATGAGAATATCATAGTCGATAAAGCAGACATAAAACACTAGGGGACACCTGGTATTGCTGTTTTAAGGGATTTCTGTAAATGAAGATGTCCTGGTAGTTGCGTGTTATCAAGGTTGCTGTCTCATTTTCAGGTGTTTCTACGAGGGGTTTGGTAGCATGTTGTTTGTCAGCTGATAAACAGAAACATCTGTAACATGCGTTGGGCACTTTTCTTGTCATGTAGTATCAGTGGAACATGGCGTGGCTTTATTCTCTTCTCTTGTAGCAATGTATTCAACTGTTGCCTCCGATTGCCTTTATAATGCATGGCCAGATTATATAAATATGACGCCCGGAGCTGAAAGCCTATGTGCATTACGACTCAAAGTGTTGTGGTTTGGTACCATGTGTATATCTCTGGGGCAGTCCACGCTGGTTGATGTGTTGTTTCTCAAACTTTTAGGGCAGGTAGAGCTGCTTTCTGATGGTTGTCGTTTCACCTCTCAGTTTTATGATTTCATTCTTGCTCCAGATGCAGATTTTGTGTTTTTATCAAAGGTTATGATGATTTAGTGGCATGTTATTTCATTGCTATATCCATAAAATGCTCGGTTTGAATTCTAGTGTCATCACAAAGGGCTGGGTCATCATCCGGAATCTTTCAGTATCAGTTTTGGTCCCAATACAGAAACTTTTGTTGACATCTTAAACGTGCATCGATATAGTTTGTTTTTTGGGGTACTGCGCAAATAAGCTGTAAACATGAAATAGACATATGAACTATGTTAGATAAGAACTGATATAGAGCAGCATTAGCATTTATTTGGAGTCGTGTTTGTGTCCACCTTGCAAACGTCCAGTATTCACTTTCCTTTGGTTTGGTCTTTACCAATTCCTCAGGGAAATATCTGGCTTTAAGCTGCAAAAGCCTTGACGATGTTCACCAGCTAGCCGCTGACTGTGTCTGTTTGCTGTTTGCTGTTGGACAGGTGCCGTGCTCTGGGTCTGTCAGATCCTTTTTGAGCGCAGCTGCTTAATGAGAGTAAAGAAATAAAGAACTGAGGTCAGGTGATCTTTTCTGTGCGACATCTTTCACTTTACAAACAATCATTTGACCCACTGTTCAGTATTTATTAGTTGCAGCTTCAACAATATCTAAAAATGTTTCTACAAAAACCTTCTTTCCTTTAACAGAAGAAGCAAAACTCTGACCCAAACATTTGATGACATAACCTTTCGATACTTGATACTACCAGTGAAGAATCAAAGTTCTAACACATCTGTAACCAGCTTTGGTTGAGTTTGCAGCCAATAACTTTATCATAATTCTTTCATTCTTTTAATTTCAGTTTTAAGACCAAAGCTCCACTGACTGCCTCGAGAGACAACATCAACTTATAAAAGCAACTTTTATTCAAACTGTCACTTTAGAAATGGTTTGTGAAGAAGCTTTGACGGAACGAAATTGCACCTTAATGCTTTAATGTATCAAGAGAGCTCACTGTGATGGAGTGGCAGTATGTAATTAACAATTAAAACACCCCTCTAAGAACAAGTGATCCTGAATGACCTAATAATGAATGAGCTTTTGCATGATGACATGAATAGAGCAATAAACCTGATGAGAGCGCCCTCATTTTCCTTTTATTATTCAATCATGAAACAGTTCAATTCAGTCATTGTTTTGTTTTTATATTGGAGTCCCTTTAAATTTAATATCAGAAAATGAAGCCTTTCATGAAAGATTCAGTTTTTTTCTGACAAAAATGGGCAATAACTTCTAATTAATGTCTTCTGAAAGTGGGAATGTTTCAGTGCAGATGTTTGAGTACTTTTCTGCCAGCTGAGGATTGAGTGTTGCTAAAAGAACATCTGTCATCAGATAGTCGGATTGCTTTGCTTGTGCCGCGGCTGTCACCAAGCTCCATTTGTCCTCGTGCCTGTCCACAACCGAGTTTCAGCTTCGCTTTTACCCCAGAGTTTTTACTTACCACTACTTATGAGATTGCACATGGATGTATATAGATATTTTATTGCTGATGCACTCTTCATGGCCCTAAAGAAAAAAAAAAAAAAAAAAGAACAATAGACAGTCCAGCAACAGCATCAGGGGGGTTTGGTGGGTGGGGGGTTTCAGAGTTGTTCAGACCGGCTCTTATGTCCATGTACCTCTAATTGTTTTAAGGGGGTGAAGCTTTTTATCATGACTATTATTCTGATTCTTAGTATGACAAATTGAAAAAGTCTGCCTTTTTCATTAGAAAGGGGCCACTGAAGTGAAAGAATGTCTTTTGAGATATATTGTACTAAAGACGCAACACTTTTGTATATGTATTTATCGTTGTGTTCCTGTAGCCTCGTGGTGGTTGTGCTCTCATGGTTGAAGGGATTGTACTTTTGATTTGTGACAGCCTGTTTCACAAACCAACGACAATGCACAATGAGATTTGAACCCAGTACATCACTTTGAAAGTCTTTAAAATCTCAATAAATCAGATTTTATTTAAAGTGCTTGAGTTAGAAACGATTAACTGGCAACATATAGCTTAATTAATTTAAGACTTTTGTAACAATATATTCAGTGCACAAAATACGCCTGCACACTATTGAATCATGCCCTCGAGCCCAGTCTTAAGAGATGAGAATAATGTTCTGACAGGCTGGTAAACTCCTCTGCAGGTTCACATGATAACAGAACAAAGCTGAAAGGGACTGAAGCTAAAGCACCTGAAACACATGACGCTGTATATCACAGTGGACACATCTTGTTCCAGCAGGCGCTGAGTGTAGAGGTCAGTGTACAGACCTGTCATTTGGGAGCGCTGCATATCAGAACAATCCAAAAAGCAGCAACCTGCCCAGGAGAGTCACACACACACACACACGAGACCCTAACACATCCTCGTCTAAAGTTAAGAAGACTAACTGTAGTTGTCAGGTTGGTTTTGTGTAATAAATGCTCCTCAGTAATCTATCTAGGGAGCATCGTAGAGCTTCATCTACCGCCACTCATACCAGACATGCAAGTGTTAACACTAGCTAATAAACACCTACTGTACCTGCAGAGCATGCTGAAAAACAACAATGGGATGTGTTAGGTAGACTTACTATGTCATTTGCAGAACCTCCTCATTGTTTTATTTTTTTGTGGTTTTCTTTTTTTTTTTTTCATTAATTTGAATTTTATTTTTTGGTTTGGAAAAAAAGTGTTTATTGTGATTACTTGTTAATTAGTGATGTGATTGTTGAACATGAAATAAAATGGACTAAAACTCTCATTTGTGTTGTTGACTTTGTTCTTTGTTCAGACAGCGTAGTGCAGGGAATACACAGCTTTACAGAATATACTCATTATTTTTCAGTCCACATTGGGAATACCCACTTATAAATCTCTGATGTACATCATTCAGTAGCTAATTCTGTGCCTAATGTTGATTTAATAAAGGATTCTTAGACCCTGAAATCAAGCAACAGAAGTTAAGTCATAATGTCCAAATACTACTGACCCATTTGTTGGTGAGCAGTCCTACATATTACTGTTTATAACACAGTGTGTTTATCTTGTTGGACACTATAAATTAAGAGTAACCCACTTGTCCATGGTACCACTACACCAGCACACACAGGTGTTAGTCAGTGGGCTGGTTTTAGGTTGAAAATGGGCACAGCTAACTGCTAACAGCTAGAGCTAACAAGAGCTAACAGACAGACTACAACTTCTGAAAGAAGAAACAAAAAATAAATAAATACATTTAATAGAAAATGAACCCTTATTTTATTCAGACAGCTTTACTTGGGCTGGTACAACCAATAACTTTAGCTTTTGTAGGCTAACGGTAAGTAGACCTTTTGACATGAAATAGTAGGTAAACACAGGTGTTTCCAATGTCACTAATTAAGGTTCCGTTCCATTTATTATAGCAGAGACTTTCCAGTGAGCCAACATGCAACCACAGCAGCACCCTGACTCTGTGTGACCTGAATGGAACAGAACCTTAATTAGTATCATTGATAACACCTGTGTTTACTATTTCATGTCAAAATGGCTCCATGGTGCCGGGTAACATGTTTTTACACTGTGTGTGTCACACATCTGCTTTGGTTGTATGACAAAAGCACAAGAAGTAACATCCTAACAGGAGACATTCACTTGCCTGTGAGTGAGATATCCTTCTTTATTCCTAAATTATATATATATATATAAATTAGTTGTTCACAGTAACTGCTTGAAATAGAGAGTCTTTCCACAGCTTTATTGTTTTAGTTTATATTGGCATCCTTAGTGCATATATTAAGTAAAGTTAAGTTGAATTAAATTACCAAATTCAAACTGACTGACTGAAAACCTGGAGCCAGATGTGTTCGTCTAAGAACCCCTGGTGGGTTTCTGGGTATGAGGTATGGGAACTTTGAGGAGACACAGGTCAGGAGGTGGATGTGATCAACTGAGGCAGAGCAGTGAACTTTTGTTCTAGGACCTCCAAAAGGACTGACTGTGACTGCATGTGTTTTATACAGTGTGACAAAGTCATGGTGAAATAAATTGTATTCATCTGAGAAAAATGGAACAAAGTGGACATTCTGCATATATCTATCCAAACACGTCCTCATTTGGAAAAGCTGTACTCCTTCAGGATGTCGTTGCAGTCTTCCACCACCTGAGGGCGGAGTAGGACAAGACATGGCGGGGAGAAGAATCAGAATTTTGGTGAGTTGAATAAGAAAAAAACAGAAGATGATTGTGAGCGTGTGCGCTTTTGTGTGCACATGCACCATCATCCATAATGCGTACACACACAGCAGAATATTAAACTCACTCAGAGTGAGTGTGCATGTATTTCCGCTGTTGGACGATGGGTGGCAGCAGCAGCACACTTTTCTACTATGACTACCCCTAATATCAGTAGAAGAAGACGGTTACTGGGGTAACGTCAACATCATGTTGAGTTGCTAACTTTCTCGTTGCTAACAGAGCATTTTATTTTTCATTGACATTTCCCTCTCAGGGAAACAATTTAACTGACTAACCCCAGACTGTCCTGTCGACGAACGCGGCCAAGAAGGAGTTCAGTTTAAGGTACGGAACGCTTACTGTCTTATCTGTGCTATGCCGAGACAACGAGCTAACGCTAAAGTTGGCTAATGGTAATGACGTTTGGGAAGCTAGCGTGAAATGTCCGACATGAGTTCAGCTGACGTTACAGCCGATGTTACAGTATTTCTTACGGATAACGTGAACTCTACTCGGTAACGTTAAGTATAACGTCATTTCTTCAGCAAGTGTAACGTTTTCTTGATATTTTAAAGTACTTAAACTATCATTTGACGGATACCCTGCCTTTTATTGTTAGCTGTTATTGTTAGCTTCCATCCTTTAAAATGTGTGTTTTAAGCCAGGGGTCTTCAACCTTTTTCAGGCCAAGGACCCCTTGGATGAGAGACAAACAGAACAGAGACCCCCACATTGTCACATTTTAAGCCTGCCTTATAATAACTTTTATATTTACTTTATTCACCTTATTAACCTATTTATGTATTGGGTTATTATCCTTTATGTATGTATGATTGATAAAAAAGCTAATGCAGAATGAAATAATTTATTTTGTAAATAGTTTTTGCCAAAAGTAGCTCATTATTGCTTATTGATGCTTGCAGTTTACTCAGTATCATTTTGGTTATATTTTTTAATTCTCACAAATTATTTTGGGGAAAATTGTCAATTATTATGACAAAAATTGGTTAAGGACCCGTGGTTGAAGACCCCTGTTTTAAGCTAATGTGCAGCAGTGCATAGCTCCACAGACAGACAGCCTGTTCCAATCATAAATACTGAAGCAGACCACATAAAGGAACTGTTTTATATCATCTCCCACTTCAGTGATGAACTGTTGTGTGACTGATTTTGGTTCCCAGGCCAGCCAAACAAACAAACCGGGCAGCACTCAGTTGCTGAGACAGCTTTCATGACTGATGCATGACTTTGAATATCTGTCCTTAGCATTATATTTTCCATCTTTCCCTCCTGGACTCATATCAGCTGGATCAGGTGGTGCGCAGAGTAAGGATGGATGGATGTGAAATTTACAGTAGAGCAATTGAATCAAACATACTAACATTGAGCTACAGCAGCACCACTAGGTTGATTGTTACTGTTAATAATCTGTCCAGTAGTTCTAGGCATCATGGCGAGCCAGCGGCCTCCCTCCGGCATGGGCCGCCCAATGAGCCGCAGTGGATCAGTGCTCCCTGGTGCTGGAAGACCACCGACGGCCGTCAGACCTCCTCCTACAGCTATACGTGTCGCAACTGGGGTAAGTCAACTGCAGCATGGATGCACTTCTAGCTTTGAGATACAAGAACATAGCTGCAGAACTTCTTCTAGCACAACCAGAATTCTCTTACCTGTTAGTTGTAACTCTCACACAGACTACTTCTTATCACAATGAAGATTTCTGTTTGCATTTATGATCTGCATGTTATTAGCACCTGATTTACTAAGGTATCATTTCTTTACACATTCTAGCCTGAACTTTAAATTCTGTGTAGAAGCCCAGTCTTACAGAGTTTTATTCTTTCATCATTCAGATGGTTCCAGGTACGAGTAGTCATCCTGGTATGAGGGGCGGCCTCCCTATTGCCACTCCTGGAGTCCTGTCAGCGCCAATTAAAGTGACTGACAGGCCTGTGACCCAACAGGGGCTCAGTGGGATGAAGACTGGTATGAAAGGTAAGTTTGAAGTGACATCAGCCCACTCTTTTACATGGATACATGTGTGTTTGTGTTCTCTCTTTATCTCCACCACCTGCCTCCTCAACAGGTCCTCAGAGACAGATTCTGGATAAGTCCTACTACCTGGGCCTCCTGAGGTAACACATGCTACTAAACTCCTACAACTACTCCTATTTCTTTACACTATGCAACAAGTGTTCTCAACACCTCAAACATACCTGTTGATACACACTGGTTTAAAAGTGACTGTTTTTTCTTGTTAGGAGTAAGATCAACGAGTTAACCACGGAGAGCAGCAAACTGCACAAAGAGATCGAAAACTACAACCAGGAGAACTCTGTTTATCTCTCCTATGAGAAGAGGTGAGAGCTGAAACCAGTTTGTACTGGAGTATTAACACATCACACACAAACACAACGGCTCCTGTGATGCTGGACTGATTGAACAATGGTGTAACAGCGCCAATCACTCAGCAACACTTTGTTGTTTTCTTTCTCTTCAGGGCTGAAGGCCTGGCTGCAGAGATTAAAGATCTACAAGGCCAGCTTGCTGACTACAACATGGTGAAGTTTCAGCCATTGTTTCTCAAATATTTAAGGTGTATCCACTGGAAAATAGTTTCAGTTCTTACATCCTGGACACTAAAAGCAACCAACTGACCAAACACTTTATATTGAGCTGAAGTTTTGAAGTATTTGGAGTATTTTGAAAGTACATTAGCTCAGATGAATTACAGATGTTTAGAGAGTCTTCAGTGGTTCACAGTGTTCTGTGTTGTCCTTATTAAACACTTGATGAGTCACGTAGCTTCATGTTTGTGTGTTTTTGTTTCTTTATATTTCCAGCTGGTGGACAAGCTCAACACCAACACAGAGATGGAGGAGATGATCAACAACTACAACATTGTAAGTTCACCAACATGGTGAAAACTTTGTGCTTACTTCACCTGCCTTGGACCTGAAAAGTCAGAAGTCAAGTCATGGATATGATTCAGTGAACAGTCTGCCCTCTCATCCCTTCATTTCCACTCGTCTCCTCCTCCAGGTGAAAGCCCAGAATAACAGCGAGGCTGAAAGCATTGACAGCATCTTCACTGAGAGGAGAGAGTAAGTTAGTACTTATTGTTATGATGTTATGGTTATTCTTAAGGTGTCTCAAACAGTTGCTTGAGATCTTTAGGATTTCTATTAGGAAATCCTGTATCATCATCATTATTATTATTATTATTATTTATTTATTTATTTTTTATTGTTGACATTTTATATTGAATGTTTGTGAAATGATGAGATGACGCTGAAAAGCAAACATGAGAAAGTTGGTTAATCAGTTTTATCAAAGATCAGTTGTTTGAATGTTGTGTTAAAGTTGTTATATGTCATGGTCATGCTCATCATGGCTGTTAGCTGTATTACATTTTCATACAGTTAAACAACAATCTGAGCTACAGAGTTGCATCAATGAGCATATTTACTTATTCATCTTTAATGTGTTTGAGTTCAGTTTTTACCTTCTGGAAACGTTACATGGCACAAAATGAATGAAGCAGAAGAATCTTTGGTTTGACCCACTCGTAAACATCTTCAAAAGTGTGCAGGTAAAGCTAACGTTAGGCTCAGTGGCTAAGATGATCTGAGGGGATCATACTGTAAAAAACAAATACAGACTTGTAAGGAAAGCTACACGTGGAGCTCATTCACTGAGTTAAACACTAATTCACAGCATTGACTCTACATCACATATTTCCCATGTTGTCTGATAAGCTCACATAAACAGCCACTTCAACTTCCTGTGATTTGAGTAACATCCCAACGTGTATCTTACAATATCAGCTGTGCAATTTGTGGAGAGTAAAGAGCTCTATCTGTGGACTGTCATAGTATGAGCAGGCCGTCCATGTTAGGCTTGATTTGTCAGCCAGAAACACACAGAATAAGACATAGTTAGGACAAGATTGACACCTGAATGATAGAAAACAAAGTGCTTAGAGAACAAATAGCTAAATGATTTGATTTTGCTTATCCACCCAATGTGGTATCCCGTCTAGAGGAACGACGATGCATGTCACTCTTCCCTCTTTATGTATGGATCCTCAAAATAACCATCCTCCTCCTCATCCTCCTCCTCTTCCTCCACATCCTCCTCTATCTGCCCGTTCTCTTCCTCGAAAATGAAAGTCTGATGCTGTCTCATCGTCTCTGTGAAGATCGTCGAGACCGGGTCCTCCTCCAGCTCGTCTTGGTGTAGTCTCCGATGGCGGTAGTTGTGGTAGAGTTTGTACCAGGAGGGGCCCTTTATGGCTAACATGATGAGCATCAAGGAGCACAGAGCCAAGGCTGCAACGCACGCTGTGAACTTCCACGTGTTGCCCAGCACAGGCGTCTGGGCTGGTTGTGGTTGAAGGATGGAGATCACACTGTTAAACCTGTTTGTACATCCACATACATTAAGACAATGACATCGTTCACCTACCTCTGTTGTTGCGGATCTGGTTTGTCAGTGTGGTCAGCAGCGTAGTGGATGAGCTCGACTGCCCAACGCTGACTGGTGTCGGTGCTTCTTTTGGGACTGTAGTGAAGGTGGGTGGTGGTAATGGTGGGTAACACACACCTATAGCCTTCAAAAAATCCCTCCCTGTCTCATCCTCCAGTGGAGCACAGGTGACCTGTGGCCCCCCTGTAGAGACATCACATATACAATTTAATGAATGAGCTTTCACGTGAGCTCCTTTCAGACGTGCACCCTCTGATCTGAGGACAAATGAGTTTGTCCATGTTTGAATTACCTGTGCTAACTCCACCTTTGACCTCTCCGCTGCTCAGCAGTGGACAGGAACAATTCCAGGGGTTCGCCTGTAGCTTCAGCACCTGATGGGACCGACAGTCAGGTGAAGAATTAGAATGAAGATAGACTTTATATAGTCTCATAATCAGTAGTATTTAAATATTTTGCAGATTTCGTCAAGTGATTTTTGGTTCACCTGTAGTTTACTGAGCTGTGTGAACAGCTGTGTATGGACACTGGTCAGCAGGTTGTGGGACAGGTCCAGCTCTGTTAGTAACTTCAGGCCAGAGAAAGACTCTGGGTCCAGGCTGCAGCAGGAGGACGATCAGTTGCACTTTTTGTAGCAGAAGCAGTCAAACACACTTATTTATGCTGCAGCAGCACAGATGACTTCATTTACCTGCTGATTTTGTTCCCAGACAGAGACAACACTTTGAGCAGTGGAACCACAGAGAAGTACTTGGCTGGTACACCGGTCACCTGGTTACCATTCAGGTGGAGTTCCACCAGGTTGGGATAACTAGCCAGAGCTAGTCTGTCAGTCTCATTCAGAGTAATCAGGCTTCCCTCAATCACCAGTTTAGTAACAAAGGAACTGTTGTCACTCTGAGGAATGACCTGCAGGGACTCACTGGTCAGGTTCTTCACCTGCTGATGGGTATAATGGACAGTTCTTATAATATATAAACACACAGACAGGCCATAAAAACATGAAACTCCACTCTGTGCTGAACAGAACTTTTACCAGTTTTACCCTACCAGTGTGCCGTTTTCTGCAGCATTACTTCCCAGTATGTTCAACACTACCACTGCAGTAATCCACAGCAGGAGAAGAGGGCGCTGCCACCGTTCCATCATCCTAACCTGAAAAAAACAAAAACAATATTTTAAAAGTTTCGGTGCCTTGCTCAAGGACGTGAACTGGCACCTCTCCAGCTACCCGTCCACCTTCCATACTTTGGTCCATACTGGACTTGAACTAGCCACCCTTCGGTTCCCAAGCCAAGTCTCTATGGACTTAGCTACTGCCGCCCCAGAGTAGGTAGATCACACAAAACCACGTCAACATCTTCATCAAACTGTTCTGAACATGGAGAGAAACTACAGCTGTGTACGACACGATCTGCAAACATGTATATAATACTATAAGATGATCTGTGTTTGATTTTGGGTCCTCACAAATGTGTAATTCTAATCAAGACAAATATCACACAACACACACAACACAACCTATATTTAATATACAGAACTGTACGTTCAGCTTCACAGGTCTGAACTTTCACTTATACAAATGTCTAAAAATACATTACATGTACTTTGCTTTCCTGCTTCATACAAGTCTGTTCCTCGTCTGTGACTTCTCTTTTTTAAGGAGCTTCACACAGTCATCAACCACATCTTCCTGATATCTTTTGGAGAAACCAAACACCGAACCTCTTGAGGCTGAAATTCAGTGAACACCTGAAGCACGCCAGTTTCTATTTATGAAGTCATGTAAATATGTGTCTGCTGAATAACCTTTAACCTGCATACAGTACTGCAACATGAGTCCATGTTTCTGTTGTTTCTCTGTATTCTCACACGTTAATCTCATTATTTCACAGTTCTATGTCACTGAAAAATAACCGAAGACACGTACCTGTACTTGTATGGGCACTCAGATGAACTTTAATAGTACGTGATGAAGCCAGCGCAGCACATGACCTTTGTTCCTCGTCGTAAAACCCGAAGGCTGATGTTCACTGTAACAGCGTGCTAAACATTTATGACAGTCCACTTTCCTTCCTTCCTTTCTTTCTTTGTAACGTGGTTTGAAGGAAGGCTGAAGTAATAAAGTAACCACAGGAGAAGGATTTACAGTCGTGAATGAGAGAAAGGAGGGAAGACATAAGACGTGATATAATGTCCATGTGGCCAGTCTGCGTCACATCTCTTCCACCCTGCATCCTTTCTGTATCTGTCATGTTATCTCATCAGGATATCGGTCTGTCTTATCTGTCCTGGGTTTAAATGTGACCCAGAACGTTTGTCACGTCTCTCTCCTCATGATTTTAACTAAGAAGACAATTAATTAAAGTGAAATGAATAAAAAACACTCCACACTGTTGTGTGTGTGTGTGCTCTGCAGAAGAGAGGAGGCCATCAGGGCGATTGAAGAAGAGATCAGGAGGGAAAGGCGAGTTGCTGACGAGGTTGTCCAGGCCATGCCAGCCGCAAAGCAAGAAAAGTATTTCAGCATGACGACAGCCAATGAGGAGCTGCTGCAGGTATTCATGTAGTTTATATGTCACTGCTCTTCTCTTCGTAGGACTTGTGTGATGTTTGCATGACACTGCAGTGATGATACGTTGTTAAATAAATCTGCTTTATGTCCTCCTCTCTTCTCCTTACCGCCTTGTTTTGCAGGAACTCACTGTTCTCCAGGAGGAGCTGGACATTCTCATCACCAGGAAGGAGGACTACGAAGCAGTGAGTTGGGTTACAAAGAGGAGTCAAGGGGGGTAAAAGGAAGTGTTAATATATGATACATGGATTAAAGTTCACCGTCGCTCTTCACATAATTCAATAATTAACTTTTAATAGCTGTGACATGATCGTACCTTGCAAAATATGAACGATAATAATAAAAACCAGGAGGGATGAGGCCTGTTATAACTTACCAACTGCCACAGGTCAGTTTATTGACATTTATTTCACATTTTCGTCATTGCTTCCTTCTATGTTACAGTCATTATCAGTGATATCAATAATGAATCATGAGGTGGATCTGGATAAGCAGCAAAAACCTAAATCAGTTTGTTTTCAGACTTTTCCTGGCCTGCAGATACCCTGTGAAGGGAGATGAGCTGTGGAAAAATGCTGTGGAGTGGTAACACCTCCAGCTGCTGTGGTAACAGTATTATTCTAAGCTGTTTTTAAATGACCTTCTCCCGTCTGCAGGAGCTCTACCACTCGCACATAAAGCAGGAAGTAGTTCGGCTTCACGACACTCTGTCGGCGCTGGAGGCGAAACGTGACACCATGGAGGCCGAGCACAAGAGCCTGGGCTCCCCACAGGAGGAGAGAGAGAAGCTGTTTAAACAGGTCAGCTACACAGACAGGCAGCCGACCAATCAGTGTTAGTCGAGAACATCAAACTATTGAAAGAAACAAAATGGAACAACAAAGTTCTCTTAGACTAATGTAAGCTGCGTGCGTTTTATTTGCTGTGTCCAGGTCAGTAAAGAAACAACTCCAGCTACTGTTTTTATTTTCCAGGTGAAGGAGGACAACCAGGAGATCGCCAGCATGGAGAGACAGTATGTGTTCATCCAAACACAACACCAACACATGTATTACTTTAACTGGAGGCCATGAAACACTGGCCAGATGATCCACCTCATTAATTATTCATGTTAATGTTTTGCCTCATTCAGTTCAATTCAATTTTATTTATATGGCACCAGATCATAACAAAAGCTATCTCATGACACTTTCCACACAGAGCAGAGCAGACTGTAGATCTGTATAATGTTATCTACAGAGACCAACAGTTCTATGATTAGCAGCAGCAAGGTATGGTAGTAATAATAATAATTATAATATATGTAGTGGACGTCATGCAGGACCACAGCAGCAGCCATGATCCATGAGAACCTGACTCACAGTTAGACGTTTCTAAATTAAATTTAAAACTGCTTCTGTGTGTGTGTGTGTGTGTGTGTGTGTGTGTGTGTGTGTGTGTGTGTGTGTGTGTGTTCAGGCTCACAGAGATCAGGGACAGGGCCACACAAATCACAGAGGAGATCCGTCAGCTGGAGCAGGACTCGGAGGAAGCACAGGGTGACACTTCTCATTACTTCCTGTCAAGTGATACTCCGCTATCAATTATTGTTTCTGTCAGCTAATGGATACATTTTTTAAATGTAATTCATTTTTTAATGTTTCTTTATTTGGACACATTTCCAAACTCTAAAACACAAAAATGATAGGACAATGCTACCAGATGAAGAATGTGTTCTGTTTCACAATGATCTGTCTGTCCATCAGGCGAGTGTCAGCAGAAATACAAAGAGCTGAAGAAGAAAGAGGAGGAAATCGATCGTGAGTTCACATAACTGGACCTGAAATCTCACTTTCATTTATTTTCAATGATGTGTCAGTATCATGGGATGATTATTGTAAGACAGGGGTGGATAATAATCTGTGAGAAGAATTAATAATGTAGATATTGAATTAATATCTCATCATATCGCATCAGTTTGGCTTTGTTGTTTTAAAACTTTGATTTGATACAATCATCTCATGGCTGCCAGTTCTATTGAAGAAGGCGCTTTACGGTCTTCTCAGAAGCTGCCACCAGGTGTCGCCAAAGGCAGAATGTTTTTATGTCACACACTGTAAATTGAATGACACACAGCTCACAGTCTCACTTTGTCTCCTTGTTTCAGGGTACCTGGAGTCGTTCGAGGAGTCCAGGGCTCAGGAGCAGGAGAAGATGACACAGAGCCAGGAGAACATCGTCTCCCTCCTGGAACACTGCAGCAGGGTGAGGAGGAAGGGGGGAGCAGGGGAGAGGAAGGAAGGGAGGGGGCGTGATGGTAGGAAAGAAGGAATGTGAATGTTGGAGTATCCAAGAGAAGGGGTGAGGAAATGAGTAGCTGGAGAAGGATAAATGGAAATTCCACAGGGGGGAAGGAAAGTGTGGAGGAAACTAAGTGTGTGTTTGTGTGTGTGTGTGTAGAACATGTTGCGACTACGTCATGTGGATACAGTGACAGCCAGTGAGCTGAGGAACATGCAGGAGGTGCTGGTCAGCAAGGAGACGGAGGTGGTCCAATCAGAGAGCACCGCCAAGGGACTGACAACCGGTCAGTAACACACACACACACACACACACACACACACACACCCACCCACCCTACCTTCTTTGAAAACCCGAACACGGCAAACATTCAAAGGCTAACTGGCAGACCTCCACCCTGTACCCGCACTGACCACCACCCAGAGTCCCAGCGTCTGCAGCAGGACCTGGAGAAGGTGCAGCAGCTGGAGGGGAAGATCACGGGCGAGCTGAGCACCCTGAGGGAGCGCGTCAGCACCATGGAGTCCGAGCTGCACACCTACCGAGACCTGGACACCCTGAAGCACACGGCGGAGGAGAAGAAGAAGGTAACACCAGCTGATCTGCAGACAAACACTTTTATTTGTTTGCAGTTGGAGATACCAACTTCATCCAAACTGTCTGACTAAAGCTAAAGTGTATGTTCTTTGTGTTCAGAGACTACAGGAGGAGCGCATGTCAATGACTCAGCGTCGGGATTCATTCAAACAGCTGCTGGAAGAAATGAACCAGAAATATGAAGCTCTGAAGAGCAAACTGCAGGAAAACGAGACGCACGCTCAGGTTGGAGCTCAGCTTCACACTTCACACAGAAAATACATTACTATAGTTGATACCTATGATGTCAGCATCATAATAAACACTGATAATATTACAGTTTCTGGTTCTCTTCATGCAGCCTGCAAACATTTAACACAAGCTGAGTTCAGATTTGATCCATCTGCTTCAGAACATGTTTGTGTCTGCGCTGCAGTCATTCCAAGTCACACAGGTTCTGTTGTTAAACCATGTTGCTGTTTTAATGAAGCGTTCTGGGAACGTTTGCTGTTTTGTTTGTGTCACTCCTTCTCAGAGCTGAGAGAAGCTGCAGTAAGCAGGGACTTCTGTTTGTGCAGCAACACACAGGAAATCAGACAGTGTTTGAGTACAGCAGTGTTGAGGTGCCCTTGAGCAAAGCAATTGAACCATTTTATTAGCCTGCTCATGCTAATCTTGTGTTTGTTTCCTCTGTGTGTGTGTGTGTGTGTGTGTGTGTGTGTGTGTTTTAGCTGGCTAACCTTGAGAGGAAATGGCAGCACATGGAGCAGAACAACTTTGTAATGAAAGAGTGTATCCTTCACAAATGTGTCTTCGTCTCTTTCTGCCTGGCTAAAGCTCATCACCTCCAACGATGACACGAGTGAGATCTGTAATCTGTGTAAAAGACACCCACTGGTTACAATCAGAGTCTTCTTTCCTGAACTGCAGCATCAGTCATCGCCTCGAAATCCCAGGAGACCGACTACGACTCTGTCGCCAAGAACGTCTCCCAGCAAGTGTCCGAGTACAACAAGAGTCTGATGGAGAACTTGCAAAACAACAGGAGTTAGACACACACACAGGAAAACACACACTTCAGGTAGAGTGGAATCATTTACCTGTGATGCTCAGACTGAAGCACCATGTACGAGCAGATTACACATTAGTTATAAAACTTATAAACTCTTCTTATGTTTTGCTCTTCAGACAAAGGATGGTGTGTTTTCTAAATATTAATATTCGCTTTGTTTCAGTTTGTGATGAAAGTCAATTACACTATAGCTGCTTACTGTCCTTAAAATCTCCAAATGTGTCTGTTTAGTCAAAGTCTGTATTTATCTGCGTTATTTTCTATTAAAATTTGTATTAAAATTCCATGTTAGCCTCAGAGTGCTCTGATCATTTCAATGATAAGTTGTGTTAAGTTACAAATATCACCACCCTGTTTTCTCCCACCGTGTAAGGAGAGCTACCACCAGTCCTGTCACATGACTTCTATATATCTTTATTATTTATGAGTCATTTATTATCAGTCTTGTGTATATGAGCTGCTGTGACAGTGTGGAATCATTGAAGTGTAATCAGGAGTGATGAGTTCCACATCCATCAATATTTATGCTTCTACAAGTTTTAACAGATTGATTCACAGTTAACAGACACTAAATGACACTGTCTTTCTCACACAGCCCGTCAGGCTGCCAGCGCTTTCATTCATTTAGTGCTCAATGAGAGATCAACATGTACGACTGAAGGAACAGTACGCACGGTGTCTGCTTTTACTTGGGTCAACTTCACAGCCGCGTGCTAACACCGTGCAGACTTTTAAATAAGTCCTCTTCGTTGGTCATGGGTTATGTTGCTCTCCATGACTCAAAGAATGTAAGTTTAGCTTTGTAAACGTGTCTCTGAATTTCTCACATTTTAAGGGAAAGCTGTAGATTTATTTCAAGTTTTTCTCATGAAAACAAAACATAATGACGTCTCATAAATGTGACTAAATTTACATTATCAAATCAATTTACCCAACCAGGAAACTCCAACATAATGCATTACACTGTGTCATCATTATCTGATCTCACTGTTGCCATGGTGTGACCGCTGGCTCCTGCCATCAAACCCTGAGAAACATCCCAACAATAAATCTGAAGTGAGACAAATTCACTTCTCGTTTTTATATTTATTGCTTTTAATTACAGGAAAAAACATCAACGATTTGCATAAAATCCAAACTCCACTCTAGAAATATATTTGACCTTTCCAGTACAGAGATATCAAAGAGTACAGTAAACATTACAAGTTGAGGGTGGCAGCAGAGGGACCCTTTGCAAATGTACAGTACAGCATTTTTCAAACCATCGAGGTTAACAAAACTACACTTGGGTTGTTTGGTGCACCCTCAGTATATACACTGGACTTGCCACTTCCTCCACACAGTCTGACTGGTCCACGTCTGCTCACTGCTCGTGATCAATGGATCCAGAACTCTGCAGGACCTTCTGATCCATTTCAAGTGTCAAATAAAAGGAAGAACTTTTTGGGGGGGAAATAGTCTGATCTGACAGCAGTGTGTTCGAGGGTGTGCATTCTTTAGAGATTTACATCAAATATCATCTCCTGACAGTCACCGAGAATTCAGGAAAACAAGTGTGTATGCATAGATTTGAACTGAACTGACAGTAGGTTGAGCAGGAATGGCAGACAAAACCTTAAAAACAAGCATGAAGCCCTGAAAACAACCAAACAGCAGCCTGAGACACACACACACACACCTGACCAGGAACAACACAGCTGGACACAACAATGCTGAGGACAGCATCACCTTAATTATAAGAAATGAAGTGAGAAGCGATTTCCGGGCTGCCGGGAGATCTGATGGCTTAGAACAGAAAAATTAAAGAGATTTTTGTCCTCATCAGAGAGACAGAAAAAACTTCACTATCACCTTTGTAATGTTTCGTAATATGAGCACTGTTAACTCTTTATACACTTTCTGATATGGAACCCAAAAGTGTTCAATATTTAATAAATAAATATTTGGTGAAATAAATAAACACAAGTACATTAAATGAACCACCTCATTCCAGTATAAACTTATTTAAAAGTTTTTTCATGTCAGCTAATCACAAGCCTCCGTTACCCAGTTAGCACCTGTTAGCAAGAGCAACAATGTCAACTAGCTGCTGCTGTATACAAACATAGTTAGCATGAGCAGCTTTAGGCTAAGCTAAACAGGTTTAGTCACTATCTAACTAGCTCTTAAAATTGAGTTTGTGTATGAGCTAGCTCTGCGTGGTGAAAGTGACCACAGTGAAAGTCTTATTTTAGTCTTCAGAGTTTTCTAAAATCTTTATAGTGCCGACATAACTGAGTTAACCAGCTAATGTTAGCTGCTGTCATTAGCACTTCACTTTGACGCTAAACCAAGCTAACGACCCTTCCTAGCTCACCAGCTAAGTAGATAGCACGTGCAGCCTAGTTATGCTCGAAAAAAAAAAGAAACATGTTAATTTATGTTAATTAGACACAGTAACAGTGAGTTTGTGGCCTTTAGTGTTGACACTGCTCAAGCTAAAAGGTGCTAACTGGCTAAATTTGGGAGTAGTTGCTGAACTTGCTAGCTTATGAGAAACGAGGCACGTGACAGGCTGACAGGTGCTAAAACTATAAAACCAGAATATAATGTGTTTGTGTCATTTACTATTATTCTTTTTTATTTAATTCTGTACACTTTTGGGCTCCATATTCTCACACATGGCTTCTGTTCATTACCTAAAAACCCCCAAATGACGTTAACGAACTTCCCTCAAATGTCATTTTCATTTGTTTGTCAGACATCTTGGGTCAGTTATCAACAATTTTGTGCAGAAAAACCAAAACAAAAAAACCCAACAGATATTTCAGATTTATTCACTCAATTAACAAGTGTAGAAAAAGTCAGTGATTTCCCTCCTCAGTGTTTCAACTTCAACACACATTCTGCTCTCTTCTAGGCTTCAAATGGAACGAGATGTGCACACTTCACTCTCTAAGAGGTGATCTGACCATACACACAGAGCTGTCAGATAAAACTAACACATTGCATTAATATACCAAAAGTGCAAGAGAGACGTGCCTTGATGACTTGGTCTATATAATGTAATGTTTGCTGTCCGTTCTGACTGTTTCTGTCACTTGATGAATTCATCCGAGTAATAACGTGAAGCCAGCCCTCTGTAGTGTTGTACCTTTGTACGCTGATGAGAGCAACAGCTGAAATTCTACATTTTAAAATGTAAGCTTGACAGTCTGCATCCCCAACGAGCACCGAACAACACCAAACTGTTGTTTTGTAAAGCCTCAGTATGCTTCAAACAGACAACTTGTTGAATTGTCTACATCTAGACCAGAATTGCTCTGGTATACAAGCAATACGGTGGCAACTGATAGCTAACTTCGGATAGATATTAATTATGGAGTCATTTCACTGACTTTATATGTAATATTCTTTAACATTTAACATCCTGTAAACTCAACAAAAGTCCAGTTGACTTGATGAAATAATGGGAACGCCATCTTCCCACAAAGCTAGCCAAAAAACGTCATTCTCAGGGAGAGATCGGGGCGAGCATGGAGATAAAAACAAACATTTGAAGCAGACTGAGGTCTTTAGAATCATCAGTAGTGGTTAAAAACCTGAAATCCTGTCTCCAAAAACTGGGTCCAAAATAGAATGTGTTCATCTTCAGGAGAACATGAATGCAGCTTGGTATTTTCTGTGTGCACGTGGGAATTGTAGTCTGAATATCACTGCAATCCAGCTGGTAGTTGGAGTAGTTATCTAGCTGTTGACCAAATGTGATGACTGAGAGAGGTGATCTGAATGATTCTCTGTTTTGCTGTATTTCTACAGTGTCTGTAGTTTAAGTTAGAACAGTGAGAGCTCACTCTGTCTAAAACGTTAACTGTCTCACCTGAAGCACTTCTAAAAGAGTCAACACGCAGCACTTGCTGACTGTTTTGTTGACTGGGCGATTAAAAACGAAGAAATCCTGTCATAGTGCTGAGTTTTAGTGCACTTGTGTTCTTGCCTCGCTATAGTGCATTTCACCAAATAAAACAATGTGAAACAAAATATTACAAAGCAGCAATTACTTTCCAACTAAACATACATCGAGTGGCAAAAAACGCATGAGATCAATACACGTCATAGATTCCTTAAACAAGAAGGTGTACATTCAAAAACCTTACAGCAACATAAAACAAACCTAAAATCCGCTTTGCTTACGACTCTTTTTTTGATTCTTCTTCTCATCTTTGAAAAAACTGCTGTACATTTCTGTCAGACCGTAAAATCCTAGATGAACAGTAATGAGGGAGAAGCATAAATACGCTATTTTAGAAATAAGTGTACAGAGCTCGGACTAGTCTCCACTTGAATGAAAAAAACAAAACAAAAAATCTCTCAACCTCCTAATAATTAAGTAATAAGTTAATCACTTCCAACCCTCAGTGCAAAAATATCAAAACAAACTGAAAGGGAAGAGACCCGGGGAGTCACGTGGACTGTTGGTGTGCACGAGACGGCGAATCATCTCCATGGGAACAAGATTTTCTCAGGCACAAGTACTTAGGCTTTGTCCACAGAGCCCTTGGCAGGTCACTCTTTCTTTTTGAGATTTCTTTTTTTTTCCTGAAGTACTCAGAAGCTTCAGTGCGCTGCTCACTCTCACACACACGCACACACACAGACACACACACACACACACACACACACACACACACACACACACACACACACAGTGCCTGGGGAAGAACAGAGGACCGGGAATGAGACTCGAACTCCTCTTCATCCTTTTCTTCCTCTTCAGTCGGCATTGTCAAGTGCTTCTGAAATGTGGGAGGCTGCGTACTTTAACCGGAATCCACCTGTCAACACACAAGCCACCACATGCACACATACAGAGATGCATCCAAACACACAGAGGATACACAATCAGTGGACAGTTCACATAAATAACACTGAACATTTAAAGGTCATGATGTCAGGCTGTGTGTAGCTTACAAACTTTTTGATCATGCTCACTTTACATCGTTAGAGTATTAATTCACCTTAATTAAAGTACCTTCAGCTATGAGCTGTGACTGTGAGTGTTTGTGTACCATCCTGGCAGTCACTGGTTTGCTTTGACTTATATTTGCCACGTCCTCTGAGCTGCAGTGCCAGTTTAAACCTGCAGGTGGTGCTACAAGCAGCAGGGCGGAGCACTGACACTGTCATCCACTGACATGGAACAGGTTAAGCGTGCAGGAAATTCACCTTTGTCTAACTCGTCCAAGACTGTTTGAGCATTGCTGCCAAAAAAACCCTAAAACATATTTGCTGTGGACGTGTTCCACTGTCTGCCTCAGGGGGGCAGTGACGAGCACATCACTGCTCAGCGCAAAATAGAAGGAGGACATGGACTCCAGTTAAAAAAACGAAACTAAAATTTGGAAAGGCTAGACAAAGGTGAGATTTATGCATTGTAAGTTTTGTTTTTTATAAGAGGAAATGTTTCGAGGATGAAGACTAACTGCTTGGTTGGTAACTTCACCACATCCGGAGCAGCATACAGACGCTAACTTTTAATTCTGCCCACGCTTAGTGGGTGAGACAGTCCTCAACGGAGCAAAATAATAAGCTGTGAGTCTGTAATGTTAACAAACCTCAAAATACACGTAAAACTGTTGTGTTAAGCCGTTTATCGCTTACTTGAATTGCCTGTAGGAGGCGACACTGACATATGCAGATGTTGTCGAAGTAGTGCAGGTTGTACCCGCCAATAACATAACAACTGAACAGTACCCCCTTGATGGAAATCTGCAGGCGGTTAACCGTGAATGAGTGAGCCTGTGAGCTTATCATGAGTTTGCATGACGTGCTTCATGTTAGAGTTCTGCCTTCAGGCTGAAACACTGTCTCGTGTATTGCTACATCCTAAAACAGAGGCCACGTGTAGACGGCGGTCACACCGTCAGAGTGCCTGACTACATGCAAACCAGGGACTGGCACTGGCATGGTACTCTTGTGGATTAACCAATCACAGTGGATTTTGATGGCAGCGATGTAGCCCAAACAAACTTTACTCTCGTCCCTGACAGCTCTGCTTGTTGTCGTGTCCTGCAGGATAACCCACACTTGTTTGTTTGGTGCAATTTGAATGTTCCGGTGGCACAGCTTCCAAACTGAAGCAAGAGAGCTGAAACTAAACACCTCACAATATACTCGCCCTAACTTCTCATAGTCTGGGCTCAGTGTTAGACCTTCTCAATGACTAAGTGGTCCTCTGTTTATCCCTGTTCCGTGTAGCTGCACTACCTTGCTGTGTGGAGTCTATGGAGGGTTGGTTGCAGTCCTGAGCGTAGTGGCCGCTCACCCCACAGTTATAACAGGACACGTTGCCATTCTTCTTATTGACTCCACCTCCGCCCAGGGTAGCAGTGGGTATCATACCCAGGGTGTTTGGGTACACGTGCTGGTAGACGCGCTGGCAGAACGACGCGGCCGGCGCCATCTGCTGCTGGAGGTTGTAGTTTGCGCCGCGGCGGCTGCCACTGCGGCGGCCTGGGTGCCGAGCATGTGCGATGGCACGTCCGCGTGGCTGTGTGCGTGGGTGTGGAGGGGGCCGTAGGGGGGCGGGTGTGCGGGAGGTGGAGCGGTGGGGAAGAAGGGGGACAGGGTGGCAGCGCCGTTGGCCTGGTGAGGAGGCTGCGCCTGGGTGAGGTAACTGTTACTGCACAGGCTCGTGAGCTGAGCGAAGAGAGGCGGAGGAACGCTAAACACCTGCCGGGCTGCCGCCATCTGGTGGGCAGGGAAGAATAAGGGGGCCTGGCAGCCGGAGGCGCCGCTGACACTGTTGTTGTTGCTGACGCTGACTCGGCCGCCACAGTTGTTGTGACAACCACAGGTCCCACAGCCCATCGGTTGCTGCTGCTGCTGCTGTGGTTGTTGTTGTGGTGTTGGCTGCTGTGGGGGCAACTGTTGCTGCTGGGTTTGCTGAAGAGTAATAGGGTTGCCAACAGCAGCACTTCCACAGGAAGCGCTGCTGTTGCTGTACGATGTACAGTCGCTGTGCGCCGTGCTGTGAGTGAGCGCTGGGCTGGGACTGGGGGCAGGTCCAGGCGTGTGGGTGGGCACGGCTGGAGGAACAGCTGCTTGTACGTGTCCAGGAGACGGAGCTATTCCAGCGGCTGCAGGAGCTCCTACAGTAGGCATGACAGAGGTGGGGACTGGCGGCAGGGTGTAGGGAGAAGGCAGGCCGGACGGTAAGTTTAAGCCGGGGTGCTTGGCATGTTGTGAAGTCTCCACGTGTGGCAGAGCGGGGGCCAGGCCTGAGCTGACGCCGGCCGGGTCTTGGCAGGGCAGAGGCTGCTGAAGAGGAGAGGAGAAGGATGTGGGGCCAGGAGACATGACGCTCATGGCTCTTACAGGGACCTGGTGTGGAGCCTGCGGGGCAGCAGGAGTCGAAGCACTCCCTAGAGCTCCGTCAGTGCCGCCTGGGCTGTGAGACAAAGCTGTTTTGAACCTCTGCACCATGGGCTGCACGGCGGGACTTCCTGAAGGGTGGAGGCCAATAGGTGGAATCCCAAAGGTCGGGAGCATGTCCCGCTTCTCTGGGTCTCCCACTATTCCAGGGCCTGGGATGGCTGAAGGCACTAGGGGCATCTGCATCATCAGTGTCCCAGACGAGGGCTTCACATCAGGGACAATGCTTTGGCTGGGAGGAGGCGCCAGTGGAAGCGGAGAGTCAGCGGCCCCGTTGGGGAGCACGTAGGGCAGAGAATGTATGAAGGGGGAGAGGGGGAGAGGGGGGAAATCTGCGCTGGGCTCCGGGCAGACTGGATCCATCTGGGCCCGGTGGTTCTTGGAAGACAGAGGGTGGACAGAGGTAACCTCCCCCACCACAGCTGGATCAGCCTGGTGGGTGAAGAACATGTCAGGGCCCGGGCCTTTGCTGGAGTCATCAGAGTGGCTGTCGGTGTCTGGCGGAGAAACAAGATGACATTCAGCCAACGTTACAACAACATTCTTGAGACAGAAGAGAGAGCCACGCAGTGTGTGTTTTACCTTTGTTGTTGTCGTCCTCGCTGTCCATGCTCTCTGGTCCTCTGTGTTGAGGGCTGGATGGAGAGCTGTAGCTTTCTGATGATGTCTCACCAAACGTATCTGGACCAGAACCTCCATCTGCAACAACATGTGTGTGTTAACTACACAGACAATACGCCCAGCCTCAGACACATCATGTAAAAGCACCTCCGATATGTCAAATATCTATGAAGTGGAGCGTCAGCAAAGCAGTATGAAGCTGTAGAACTGTAATAGTTATGCATTTTATTTTATATTTTCTCAATCATATTATTGTTTTATTTGATAGATCATCCCTAAGTTTTGGAAATACAGTTCCCATAATGCTTTGGGGGGATTTAAATAGCCCACTTTTTCTCTCTGTATATTTGTACAGAGTACTGTATTGCACCGTTAACAGTATGGGTGAGCTATTACTGCTTCCTGTCTTCAGCGTACCCGCTCATGTACAGACTATCACTGACTGATACTGAAGACAGAGATGATACCTGCAGTGTTATAAGTGTATAAAAGTCTGTGAATCATGTCTGTGTGTGTTCGAGTTATGACTCAGAAGCAGCGCGACCGTTTTGGGAAACTGCGGCAATATGACACTAAGTTGGGTTGTTAAGCCTCCGTGAGCCACTGCTGCTGCCACCGTGACGGCTGGCCTTATCGTGACACGAGCCAAATCCCAACAAGTACCTTCCTGTTGTTTTTAGGACAGTGACGCGCTCTCGTTCCTTTTACATCACGTAGGATCTTTGCCTCATGTCTCTACTTCCTTGCCGCTCCGTTCAATAATGACTTTTTGAGGATAATTCATGGACGTGGATGGAAACAGCAGTGGGGACCGTGGACCAACATGTACCCGACATTCTTCACGTTAAAAAGCTGCAGCCAATATGAAGGCTCAGACTTTTGGTTTGTATCATTTCAAACGGTTTCATCATCCAATTAGCCACCACAGGTGCCATCCATCCAGACACTGACCTTTCCTCTGAGGTGACAGGGCTGCTGCCAGCCTGCCGTTGGCCACAAAGGCAGGACCCTTCACTTTCCCCTTGTCCCTGAAAAGAGACAGGGAATGGAGACAGTCAAGAGAGAGACACAATGAAAGTCAGAAGAGGTACAGATATGGTATGCGATGAGTAGAGAGAGTAACATAAGGAGCTTTAATGGCAGTGACACTACTCTGTTGTATCCATACACATCACACTGATGTCTCACAGTTTCATCCTCGAGCATTGACAGCTGCAGAGTCATAAAACACCGATCGGCGGTAGCTGACTCACCTGTCTGTGGGCAGGCCTCTGCTCTTTGTTTTGGCGCCCGGGTGGCTCCTCTTCTCGCTGTCCAGGTGCTGCGAGGAGGACAGTGAGTCAGAAGAGCATGAGAATCAGCCAAAAAATAGGTCACACAGCACTACAGAGAAATCCTCCAGGATCGTTAATGTGACACTAGAAAGCAAAGAATGACTACCACATAGTTACAACACCAGAGCATTAATGAAAGGAGGCATCACTGTTCATGTCAATGTTTTGTTACTCATACGGTTTAATTCACTCTGTGTGCCATGCATACATTTAAGATTTTATTTTTAAAAATGTCATTAAGGGATAACTCAGGAAAAAAGATTCATTGTTAGTCTTTAGTGATAATCAGTTCATCAAAATTCTTTATCAAATATGTAAAATTTTGGTTTCAGATCTGGAGAAAAAGTTTTCTTGAGTTTTGGACTTAAAGAATCAACATTTAAAGACATCAACTTGGACTTAGAGGAAGTAGGATGAATATTTTTCACTATTTTCTAACATTTTTAAGAACAATTTATTGAAACATTAAAAGAATAACAGATTAAGAAAATAATCGTAAATTGCATCTGTGAGAAAAAAAAAAAAATCAATAAATACGGAGAACATTATCTGCTAAAGTCCAGCAGCACAAAGAGAGAGAGAGGATGTGCTTCATCAGCAGAGTGCTCTCTCTCCCACCCACACACAGACTCACACACACACACACACACACACAGACTCACACACGTAGTCTTGACCTATATCAGTGAGATTAGCAGTGAGTACTCCCATTCACGTGGCATTGTGTGACACATCCAGCCACACACACACACACACACACACACACACACACACACACACCATATAACTACAACTGCAATGATTAACTTGTGTTCATGGAATCAAACTGTGAACTGTGCTGCTGAACTTTACAGTCGAGTTAATCATTTGAGGGACGCTGCCGAATACCTCTGCTGCTGTTACACAAGAGAAACTGAACATCACGACATGAGCCACACGCCCAACAAACAATCATCACTGAAATATGATTGTTTTATGAGCCTGTGTTTCTATTTGTAAATAAACTCTTGTGGACAGGACACACCAACAGATTCTGCTGTCAGACACTTTCATTGATTTCTGCGAGAAGCGGCTGCCAACATTGTTTGACGCACGTCTTTACTCATCTTCAAACAACACAAATGTGTTCAATCAATGTGCCTGCTGCTGGAAATTCAAATTCAAAGGACAGCAAACATCCAAACATTTATGAAGGATTACTGTGACAAGAATCTGTGTACAGAGTAGTGGTCGACTGATACATCAGTCGGCTGATATATCGGGCTGATATTTGCGTTTTTTACTTGTATCGGCATCGGCCGATACGTACGTGCGTGCGTTTGCCGATCAATTAGCGCATTCAGCAGCCATGCGTTGAGATGCTGGAGATCACGTGAAGCGCATGCATTGCCCCTCCCTCCCTGGCAGAGAGCAGCTGGTAATGTTGGAAGACTGCCAACAACAAGGCTAAGTTTTCAACTTTTAATGTATTTTTAACTGTCTAATTTAGCTGTATTATCTGCACTTTGAAAGTCTGTCTGTCTCACTGTGAGCGGTGTGTGTGTGTTTCACTCTGACGGAGCGGGCTGGAGCAGTCATCAGAGCGGTGTGTGTTTCTTTCTCTTTCTCTCTGCCACTGAAATGAGCGGGTCAACGCGGGTTTTTAAACGCTGGTCGAGCCGCTTACAGTTGGCATAGGGCTCCTGTCCCACTGTCTGAAAAACCCACGTCTGATCTCCAGCTGGCGAGCTGCCACCGCTGCGCATGTGCGCGTTGCCATGGAGTATCATGTCTGCACATGAAAACTATTACCTATCACTACGTGTACAGCATCTAGAATAAAATAATGTCCATACACTGCAGCGGTGGTCAGTGTTTTCTCGCCTCCTCTTCCCCACTGAACATGAGAAGCTCTCTTTTCTCGCTGTGACACGTTCATTAAGTCCGAGCAAAGCGCCGGCGTGTACGAGTCGCAAACGCAGGTTGGTTCGGTGTACCTTTCACACTGCGGTCTGAAGATTGTTAGCTGGTTTAAACGCAATTTTTGCCCAGTGGGAAAGGCGGACTCAGAGCGGAGCGGGGCAGAGCGGCTATCAGCGCTGTGTGTGTGTGTGTGTGAGAGAGTTTCCTTTAGGCCTACTAGTGTGTTGTTAACAAAGTGTTTAATTTACAAATCAAACAGAAGATATAGTACTAGATAAAAATATACTGAATTTTTGTTTTTGTTTGTTTCTTTTTAAAGAAATGTCTGAAAAGAAATTAAATCCTGTGTGGCAGCATAAATGTTTCTTTTTTGTTTAAACAGAGACTTGTGTAACATTTGTTATCATTGTGTCATTTTTATCATGTAAGCAATATCGGCTTTAAGAATCAGCCCCAAAAAAATCAGCAGCAAATATCAGGGATCGGTTAAGACTGATGTCAAAATAATCGGTATCGGCATCGGCCTTAAAAAACCTGTACAGGTCGCCCTCTAGTACAGAGGAAAAGTGAAATGATCAGCCGTGTAGCAGCAGCAGCAGCAGCAGCAGAAAGGTATGCGGCCCCTGCTGCCAGCCCTCGTGCAGCCCTCAGACCTCACCTGCTCAGCTGCCTGGCTGCTCCTCAGTGTGCAGCTCTTCCTCCTCTCTGCTGGACCGTTGAGCTCTGCGGCGTGGCCTGTCCTCCGACTATCCCCCTGTGAGCCCTTGGCACTGGAGAGACTTTTAGACAATAGAGGAACATGTAAGTATTGTCCTTTGAACAAAAACATGTTTCACTGCTGTGTATGTAAGTAAACACCTCTGTGTATCTTCTGTATTCTAACTGAAGTGCTATTGTTTTCTGTAATATAGACTATAGCAGTATTACATCATTGTTTGCTGCAGTGTCCTACTTTGATCAGGGGCACCCATGAGACCGGACCAGGCCTACTTACCCTTGACATGGACTCTTGGTCCCGTGCTTCTTCTTATGTCCCTGAACGTACGACTCTAAATCTGAGACGAAGATCAAGAAAACTGCATCACACATCAATATTCAAGAGATGTTTTTATAGATGATTTCCCACTGTGATGAGGAAAATATGTGGAAGTAAATGACTGTGGGATTAACAATGACAGATTTTGAAGCTATAGAACAGATATTTGCTGTGTGAAACTAAACCATAAAAGAGTATGACTTTTCTATTGCACTACTTCTTTAATATTAAAGGGAGAGCTTATTTAAAGCAGTATAACATTAATCTAACACAGCACGGCCTTCTAGCATTGATGATTCTGATGTAAGCATGAGGCAGGTCAGAGCTGTGATTACTGCTGCTCGAGCTGACCTCAGTCCAGCACATGATCGTGCAAATATGGCCGTGAAATATGAGGATTTGAAACAGACTCGGCCTCCCCGAACGACCTCCAAAAATAAACGCTAGTTAACTTGGTGTTTACTACGGAGCTCCAGCTACGCCTGCAGTCTGCTGGTCGGTGGGGCTGTTCCTTTGCTTTGTCTGCACACACAATCAGGCCTCATTCACTCATTAAACATGCTCTTGTGCATGTCTTTTGTCCTCTGCTCCCTCTCCCTGCCACTACTAATCTCCACAGAGGGAAAACACACACAAAGAAGTACGTCACTGTGGGAAACAAGTGCAATCATTTCACTTCCTCTCACCTTCCTCCTGACTGGAGGCATCAGAACAGTCTCCCGGGTAGGCCTTACCCAGCTGGCAGTTGCCTACAAAGAAAAAGATACGTTTGTTTTATGGTTAAAAGATGTTGCTAAGAAACGATTAAAACATGCAATCTATGAGCTTTCTTGTGTTCAACTTTTTACCATATGGTTTTGATAGTTGGTAATTACTCTATTATAGTATATAATATATATTTCATGTCTGATTTTAGAGTTTTATTTCCTCAACATAAGGTACAAAGGTATTATGTTTCTATATAGTTTAATATAAAAGGTTTTTTGCTGGCGATGCTGATTGCATCTCGTCTACCAGTCAATGGTGTCTTTTTGTCTTGTGACAGCAGCTGGTATCAACAAATCAAGGTGGTCATGTCCATGTGAGTTCTGGAACAACTGACTATCTGATGTTTTAATAGTCAAAGACCACGACAGTCTCTAAGCACATATCAAGAGCTGTTCAGATCATGATGAATGAGACCAACATCTTCATCTGTCTGATGGTGGCGATGTTCTGCTTAAAATTTATTATCTTTTATCTTTATTTAATAAACAAGTGTCCAAAATGGAGATTTGATCAATAAACATACTGTACATGAAAAGGGAACACATGGCTTAAGGAAATCCTTCCTCACATTTACAGCTTAGTAGATATTTGCTCACAGTCTGATACTCACATCTGCAGCCAGCAGGTTTTGTCGAGTAAGTGGAGTCACAGTTGAAGAAGCTGCAGACCTTTCTGGTCTGCCTGAAGACGGGAGGAGCAGACAGGAACCTTTCCCTGCAGGTGGACAGAGGCAGAGAGACGATGAGTGAAACCTGGCTGTCACAGTTTCTACAACTACAATACAACTGTAGAAGGCAGACATTTAAATTCTGTAACATTACCACTCAAACATGTATCCTTCCATTATTATGTCATGTTTTGGCATTTTTAGGATTAGAGTGGTCACCATGGATATAACGACATCTTGTCCTCATAACAAAGGTCTGACTGAGACTGATTTATTTGGCTTTTCTATGTCTAAGAAGGGAAGAATCCTATGAGAATCACTGTATAATAAACCACACGTTCATACTTTAGAAAGCTTTCTCACTGAACAATGGACTTGTTTTTCACAGAACTGGCCTTTGTGTGGCTAACATCAACACGCAAATTAGTGCTCGATCAAAACAAACTTTTTGAAACCATCTGTAGGCCTCTCTTGCAGTGCCAAAACACTGCAGTTACACGGACATGGTGTAGCTGAAATAAATAAAGCTTATAGCTTTCCCTGGCACCGTTAAAGGAGCACAGCACACTGCAGTGCAGCTGGGCTGTGGGCTGGGCTGCTGATGAAAAGCTGGAGATCAGGCAGATAAGTTTCACTTTGCACAAAATGAAACTGATGGACACCATGGTGTGTGTGTGTGTGTGTGTGTGTGTGTGTGTGTGTGAGAGAGAGAGAGAGAGTGTGACTTTTGTGTATCACATAAAGGGCGTAGCTGGATTTAAAAATCAGCCTCACCCCTTGTCAGTGGTTGACGAGCCATCCAGCTATGACACACACACATTCACTTCTGGGAGACTTTCCCTAACCATAACCATAAGCACTACTTGTCCAACCCTAACCTTAGCCCTACCCTTAACCTTCACCTAACCTTACTCTACCCTTAACACAAGTCTTCACCCTAACATTTAATGATTTTGTTTATGGGGACTTGTGTTTTGTCCCCAAAAGGAAGACAAGTCCCCACAATGTGACTATGTCTGATTTATGTCCCCACAACATGAGTAAAACCTGTCCACACACACACACATAATATAGCGTCCCTTGTCCAGCAAGCCTACGTGTGGTCGGTTGAAGATTATGTTGGGACCTACTTGAAAGAGATAATCGTATAATCTTGTGATTAAAGTGAAGCTGGATCTCTGGAGCAGAGCTTTTCAAACTGTGAGGAAGAAAGAGAGGGGAGGTTCGTGTGCTGTTGTTCTGAACACAACAGGAAGCTGGTTATTGTAGTTTGACCTGATGATTTGGCCCGCTCACTCGTGCGGTCAGCAGTTGGAGAAGCAGGGACTGTGACACACAGCCCTGACTGCCTGCTGCTTTTGTTTGGAGTCATAACATGACAAAAAGACGCTCATTAGAACTCCTGCCTGGAGTCCTCACATGTTTTCTGCACTATCAAAGTACTCTAATGATAGTTGTATGTGCATCACAATCACAATTATGTCCAAATACTGACGCAGATGACTTTGTTTTGTTTTTAAGTAGGGTCACAGTTTGAGACTTTTTAAAAACCCTGCTCTAGATCTCTCATTTAAAATGTCAGATTTCAGATTCATTCCTTTAAATCATCATGATATTTTACAAAATAGTTAAATGAATATTATTTTAATATAAAAATCTTAATAGTTCATGGATTACATTCTAATCTGAGATCTTCACTCCTGCCAGTCTAGTATGTAACATGGCTATTCTGTGTTGATGTTGCAAATATTTTTAATACTGTCCAATATCTCTTATGTTATTCTTTCACAAAGTGTAAAAAATAGGCTACATCTAAATATTTGATGGAATATTTATATTTTGTAAGGGGTCCCTGGCTGAACAAACATTGAGAACATCTGCTCTAGATTGACAAAAAAACATGTCATCAAACACTGAAAATCTACGGGGAGTTTATGATTTTAATTTAGGTTTTTCTTGGTGAGAATAAAGCCTTTCAAATTCTACTTACTGAATCAGATATTATATTGGTGTATATGTCTATGTTATACAAGATAAAATTGTTCTTTCTACTATATAATGCAGAACAAATATTTATGGTAATATATTGGTGTTTTTTAACACTGTGACAAGCAGCACAGACTACGAGAGAAGAAGCTTTGTTAAAAATGTTAAATTATGAACCATGTTAAAGAATATTTCACTTGCTGCTTTCTTAAACAAATAACTTTATTAAATATATCTTTGCATAGTTACATCTGTGCCAAACCCACATAGAAAAGGTCTATTTTTTCCACTTCATCTCAGAAATTCAATACATGGTAATATCATATCAGTCTCAACGGTCAAGCTCTAGAGAGCACAAGAGAGTCTTGGTGAAGTGAACTATGACACAGTACTGAGCAGGAATGTATTTCAGATTTATTACATACAGGAAATGACCCCCCCAAAAAAAGAATGTTTTCGGGTAAAAGGAGACAGATGTTGACCTCTTATCCTTCCAGAACTCAGACAAACAAAACGAGACGACCACAAGACCACGGTCAAGACTGCAGTCTGCCCTCAGTCAAGGCTGCAGTTTGCAGTGTTTTCATAGCAATCTTGTGTGTGGCATGAACGCCAGAGAGCACCAAACAACAGCACAGAGTCCAGACACATTCATCACGTGATGAACCTGAAACTAGATTAATTTGAACTCTATCTAATTATGAACATGTTCAACGGAGAATAACAACTGAATCTCAGTGAAGGAAACCAATGAATAAATGAATCATTGTTCCCAAAGTGCAAAGTGTAATCTTAATCAGTCAGTTTGTACAGTTTCAAATAAATTCATCAAAAAGAACCCTCAAATATTTTGAAGTTAGAATCATTTTAAGAACACTAAAGCCAGATTCATTACAGCAAAAACAAATATTGATCACTAATGCCATTAGTGCTATTAGTCTTGCAATTATTTGACATATGAGATGTATATCTGGGCTAAATGTAACGTACCTGAGGTTCTTCTCCACGTCCCTGCTCTCACTCTGGTCCCCCTGGTTCAGAAGCCTCAGGATGCTCTTCTCAAAGGACTCAGTACACTGATCCTTAGGAAGCTGCAGGGAGAAAGAGCAGAGGTAAACAACTACGAGAGAAATAAGCTAGAGATGAAATGATTTAGGTCTAAACTTGCTAAATCTGGTATCAAATGCAATTCAGCTTTAGTGTTCTTGGATCAGGCTTTAGCCAAAGAATCTGTCAGCATATTAGTCCTTGCCCAGAGAAACTGGCTTCTAGATTTGGGCTAATTACTTTATGATCAGTGGTCAAACTTTTTAGTTGTACTCTGTACTTTCTTTACTGGAGGTGATAAATAAAAACAAATCTTTTCCCTCTTTTGTGAGTGAACTGTCAAAGCCTTTATCAAACTGTCATTTCTAGACAGACAAGGGTTTTCACAACTTCTTAAACATCAAATTCAAAGACTTTTTTCAGGACTTTCCGGTGCCAATTTACTCAAATTCAAGGACCCAACACGACATAGCTTGAGACATGGATCCATCTATATTTTCAAAATCTTTGAAGGCTTTGATTTTTCCCCATGAAATTTCAAGTTTATTTGTCATGTGTAAGTTTGTGTGTAGGTCAACAACACACTGAAATTTGCTGGACGAGAAGGAACCGGTCAGCTCAGCAAAAGAGTGTAACAGTACTACACATAAGAATAAAAATAAGATGAGAACAAAATACAATGCAAACATTTTAGGTGAAAAAGAACAATATAGAAATGCAAAATAAAGATACAAAATATAAAAATATACTAAAATAGAATATAAAAAAATATGAGAAATATATAAAAACAACAAAAAAAAAACTAAAATAGGATATGAAAAAAATATGTGCAAGCAGTCTAATACGTGTACACAGGCATTGGAGTGAGCTGTATAAATAAACATGACATATTATATATGCACAGATGTTTATGAGATGAGTTTAAGAGTAGTAAAAACTGTTCTTGAGTCTAGTGGTGTGTGCAACGAAACAGGTCATCGCCTGTTGAGTGATCACTGAAATCTACCTGGCTGTATTATTTGGTCTTAATACGGGTGTAAAAGAACTAAATCTGCCCTGTTCACTGCTTAACTTGGAAAAGCACTATTAATTAACTAATAATAGCTAATAACATGAATGGGTGTTATGTTTAAGCATCCCAGTAAGCCATGATAGTGTAGCCAGCATGGACGATACCAGGATCCTGTATATAACCAAAGGATATTAAAAGACAATATCCACCCCAGAAACAGCCTGTTCACCCTGCTGCTATCTGGCAAGCGATACAGAAGTATCCAGTGCCGTACCACCAGACTGCAGGGCAGCTTCTTCCTCAGGCTGTGAGACTCATCAACTCCTCCGCACTACACTGGTGAAAAATGATTTTCTTGTGTAGGCTGACGGAGCTACAATGTGGCATTTCATTATGAAACTTTGTAAAGATAACCCTGAAAGTGAAGCGTTCATTTTCTGTGAACACGTTTTGAGCGCCACTGCCAATATGTGTTGTGTGAGCTCTGTCACACAGACACTGTCCATGGTGCTGATACACTCAGGTATCGCCTCATATAACACAGACCAAAACGCTGTAAACGTACTATCAACACTTCCAGCGCACGCACCGTACACTGCGTATACTGTTAACAATAAATCTGTGCTGAAACTAAATTTATTTAGTGAATGACATGCTACCATGCTGACAGATTCTTTTAGCTGAGTTAGACCAGAGAATATTCAATATTTTGAATTATGTGGCTACATAATGGTTCCCATTTCACTAGCACTACACATAGAAACAGAATCCAACACATATTTTCTTCTGTTTATTACACATGTAACTACAAGCCTGTAGTGTTTTGGGCTTATGTGGTGCCAAAACATGACCTACACTCAACAGTGTGCCTGAAACATTCTGAAGCCGCTGTCGTTCCGCTAACGTACTGCTCGTCCCATGCAGATACTTTGAAACTGACGTTGCTCTAGCTAACAGGAGCTAACGGGCTACATGTGGTCGCAGCTGTTGAGCTTGCTGGTTTAAAGAGAGAAAGGGGACATGGGATTGGCTGCAAGGTGAGAGTGCAGACTTGAAAAGGACATTCTGAAATAAAAGTATATTGAAAGAAAAATGCTAGCCAACAAAGCTAAACAAAGATAACAGGTTTAGTTTTAAGATTTTTTCAATGATTTCACACATTTTGATTGGTTTAATTTATTTCATAATGTCTCTTTCAGTATTTAACACTTTGGAGTTGCATATACAACACAACAGTCCTAGCTAGAGTGATGACAAGAACTGTTTTTTCTTGTTTGTGTGACTGGTTGGAGGATCTGTAACTTAAGCTACTTTGTCTTTTACACTGGATTGGAGGGGAAAAAAAATCAATAACTTGAATCAATAACAACAAAAGTGTGTACCTTAAGAAGGAAATTCTCCAGTTCCAGATGGGTTTTGGTCACACTGCTGGAAGAAGAGTCTGACCACTTCACCTGAAACACAGCACAGGACATTCTCCATCACCACACAGGCTATATTCACAAATCTGACATCAGTATTAAAGGAAATGGGCTCACGCTCATGCTTCATGGTACAATGCCAATGCAGGGCGGGATTCTTAGCTGACTGTCAACATGATGCCGTGTGAAACTGTGACATTATCTTCAGCGCGAGATAAAGACATAAAAAAAGAGGGAAAATGTATTGATGGATGGTGTTCTTGATTCTCGGTATGTGGCTGCTTGTCACAGCAAAGAGACAATCTTTGTTTGAGAAAAGGCTGAAAGTGACAAGACAAAAGACTGCTGAAAAAACAACAGGAGAGTTTGAGAAATCCTACATCAGGGCGCAGCCGGCAAAACGACACTATTTTCTCTGTGTGGTCTGCAGTGTTTTCACTCCACCTTGTATTATTGAGTACCAGATACTGCCCACAACGTGTGTCAGTGGAAAATCAAAAAGAACAGATCCAAGCGAGTCGAGTGGAGCCGTACCATGCAGTGGAAATAAGGCAATGATTCCACTAACAAAACACAGTGAGTGCTGTGGGAAAGTGAGAAAGCAGGTCAACTCCCCACCCTTAAAGTCTACACACACACACACGTCCCTACTCATCTCTCCCTGTAATCATGTACAACTGTATGACAGTTACACCCATACAGAAGACACATGTGCTAAGGTTATGTAATAGCTGATAATAAAAAAAAGTTGTACTTCACATATTTGTTCAAATGTATTAAGCACTTTCTATCCTCATAGAAAATTACCAAAGAAAATGAATAACCATGGACATGTGACATCTGGCTGTACAGAAAGGATGTAAGATATATTCATGTATCATTCCTGTTGAGACACAGGGTGCTGCATGAGCTCATGAGTTACTCATGATCAAGAATAACTGTATGAGGAAGTTAGGAATATATTATTAAAGGGCACAAAGGAACAAAAGGCTTAAACTAAGTTCTTTGTGAATGGTGAGGTAAAATCAGACAGACTGATCACAGCTGGCTGATAATCAGCTGATATAAACTCAAACTGTGCTCACACTGTCTGACCCATTACGGCCACGTGAAGGCCGACTGTACTGTTTCTGTTTCCTCTCAACTAATAAGTGCTTTCTGGATGCATTCATTGTGTGTGCTGATAGAAGCGTTAGGATCGGCTGTGTGAAGAGTCACATGATGTTACACAGCATCTTATTCAGTTTATGACTCAACACGCAACAACGCAACTGTGGGAGTGCCTCACTGTCTTAACACCACGTGAATTTAGAAGGACAATCACAAGTGACATGATGCAAACTATATGGAAATATGTCTATGGAAAATAAATTAGGCAATAAATATATTAATAAATGTATTTCTAAATATATAAATGTGTCCGTATAGTTCAGAAAAATAAATACATTTAAAACTTTTTTCAAAATAAAAGACTACTTTTATTTATTTCAGAGCGCAGGTAATACAGTAACATTACAGAGGAGCTTTTCTTGTTGGGTTTGATTCCCAGCAGCCCGGACATCCTCTGCTTCAACTCTGAAGAAACTGCTAACTGCTGCTAATGGTAGCTGCTGTTAGCTCTTTAGCTCAGTTAGCCATGCTAGTAAGGCCAAGTTCTGTTGCCCATTCCCCCCGTTCTGGTTGTACTGCTCAATTAACAACAGTTTCCCTGCTGGGCCCCCCGCCCCAGGACTCCCAGGGGTTCAAAGCTCCAGTGGTATTGGTGTAAACACAACACTCCCCTGGTACTCGGAGCTCAACAGCGACAATTAGCTTTTTAGCAACAAGTAAAGCTATCTGACCAACAGGAAACTCACCAAGAGTTATGGACATAAATGTAGATTTATAAAAGAAAAGTCTTAATTTAGATCTTTTTCTTTAAAGTTATATTTATTGATATATTTATCAGCCATTTGATTTATTAAAGGCTTACTTTCATCGGCATAATTATTTACTTCATATTTTATACAGTCAGGCTTTAATAAGCTTAGTGTATTTCACTGAAACTGGATGTCCTTTGCTCATTTTAAATGAGGCCTAACTATTTCAGTTCACCTTAATGACCGCACAACCACCACGGTTGGTGGAATTTTGCTATTTGGGATTGGGTACAGTATGGTAATAGACTAAGACTACAGACTAAGTACTGTGTGACTCAATATATACAGAAACATGAACACTGTTGATAGCTGCCAATGAATGAGCGTTTCCAGTAAAACAGAAACTTTACTTTTAAACTCAGTAACTAGACGTTGACTGTATAGAGGAAAACAGCAAGAATCTTGAGTTGCAATCCCATTTTGGAAAATATGGTTAACACACACACATTTACAGTGTCTCTTACAGAGATGTTCCACGTGAATGAAGTTGATGTTCAGCATTGGTCCCAAAGATCAAGACCTGAACATCCGTATAGCAGTGTGAGCCTTTTTAATCAGCAGAGCAGCAGGAAACTCTTTGGAGCCATTCATGACACAAAAACAGCAGATAGCCATTCACTCTTTAGCTTCTAATCAACAGTATTCATATCAATAGATCAAGGAGAATATTTATGCTACACAAGCTCATTAATGCAGTGTAAATGTATGTGCTACTGTGTGTGTGCATCAGTGCTTTGGTCCAGTATAAACAGATGGAGAGTGAGAACGGCTCACTGTTGTGACCGCTTCTGGCTCGACTGTCGGAGCTCGGTGAAGCCAACAGGACTTAGTCTCTCCTCTCCATCTGTCTGACTGAGTGTGAGTGTTCTGTAAATGAGTGCTAACACTCCCATTTGTTGGTGTGAATCTGTGTTTGCAGACCAGTCATTTTTATAACGGTACAAGCTCATCTGCAGTGACGAGCTATCACAAGCTTGGCACCACACAGGCTTTACTATTAAACTGGAGCCTGGGATCAGCTGAATGCAATGGCCAAAAAATGAAATAAAGGGTTTTTTCTCCAGCTTTGTTCACCACAGATAACCATCAGAATCACAATTGTACCTGTAACAATACAGACACGTGCAGAATTTAGATTTTTCTTGCATGGTCAAATCCAACTTGGGTGCTACAACACGCAGGGCAGCAGTCCAGTTCAAATCCTGCTCAACTCAGGCTGGCACTAGTATAAGCAGCACAATGTGCCACGGGGAGAGAGTGATGCCAAAGAACAAGAGTAGCAGACATCTTATTTGCACAAGCTGGCGTATGAGGGCTGTTAACTGACGGCCGTGCACAGTGAACAGGTGAGATGGTGATTCAGTGATGAGACAACCAGCAGCAGAAGCAATCGGCACGTGCTCCAATCAGTGTGACTAACACCACATTTAAAAGAAGGCATCAGCAGATGCCTTCTTTTAAATATCATACCGTGCATCTGTCTGTTGTAAAGGAAAATCTACATATTACGTACGTATAATGTCTAAGTCTGTTTTAATGTTTTATCACAAAGCATTTACTGTTACATTTCACTGTCAAGCTAACTGTTCACAGCATCTTTCAACACAGTAAATTAACCACTCCTTCCCAGGTCTGTGTGTGTGTGTGTGTGTGTCCAGCAGGTAGGAAGGGAAGGGAAGGGAACACCAGACATACAGTAGCTGCACAAATGCAGTCTGAATTCAAGCTTACAAATACGAACACAGCATCGTGCTAAAAGAAGACTTCCACCGAACATCTAACCCTGAAGCAGAGCAGAGCTGTGTGTGTGCGTGTGTGTGTTACCTACCTCAAAGTTGTACTCTTTGTCTATTCTGGTCCGTGAGATGCCCCTGAGCACGATTCCCTCTATATGCACCGCTGCAACAACAACAGACACCAATAATAAACCATTATGACTCATTCTCTCCAACAAGTAGGACAAAAGCGATGCAGCTATCAGGACTATTAGAAACACTTACTAGTATGAGTCTACTGAGAGCCTGCATGAGTAGCAGCACTTACTGTGAATCAACTAGTGCTTTCTGTGTGTTGGGCAACATTTCCAATTTAAAGGTTATTAAAAGAAATCCAGAGAACTGTGAGCAGGCTTTATTGTATGTTTCTGTTCCAACATGAAAAACATTAAAAAAGCTACAGGGTGAATTAAATGAGTAAACACACGAAGAAGAACTCACTGTTTTATGGAAGAAACCTGTTAGTCTGGCAGGTGTTTGTCGCTTGTGTTTATTCTAAGACTACTTTGGCAGACTGATTGAATCCACAAATCTAATTGTTTCCCAGTCCCCTGCTGTACCAGCAGCAAATCAACAGTAATTATTATGTGTATGATACGTGCACAGCCTCCTCCATTCACCTTCTCTTTGTGTCGCCCAGCGGCTGGAGCATCGGCTCTGGCACGGAGGATGGGAGGCCGCGCAGTCCCCCAAACCTGCTGGGGAAGGCAGGTAGTCGGTGTTCTGCGCCGTCAGCTCCTGCAGACCAAAAGAAAACACGAAGTTAGTGTCTCATGCTGGTCTGTTACATTCTTGACTGTAGATGACAGCAGGTCTGTGTAGATTTTTAGCTAATTCTAAAAATGATGATTCAGCAAAAACAGAATCATCGCAGCAGCAGAAAAACACTTCATGTTGCTTAGGTTGGATCATCCACATCAGTAGTGGCTTGTTTTGGTTTCCCCAGAACTTACTGTAGTTTCACGTGTCATTGTTAGGAGTGGATACATTGGAATAATAGCCCAAAACTTTGTTTGTAATAAATTTTTGGTTTTGGTCTAAACATCAGTCTCTGATGAATTACAATCTTCACAATTATAAAAACAATATGCAATACAGATAGCAAAGGAAACTGACAACCGCTGAGCTGCAGCGTCCCTGTTGGATTTTAGACAAATAAAGCATCCCTATCTGACAAATCAGACATTATGTAAACACAAAGAAACTCCAGGAAACACTCATTGGTTTTGTTTGTTTGCTTCCAGCCGTCCTCTCACTCGCTCTGCTCTCTCTGCTCTCTCCATCAGTCCACAGACTCAAACTGACATGATTTTATTAAGAGCAGTGCATCTTCACCAGGCCCCGACTCACAGTGAGTGATGTCAACCCCGTGGATTCATCCAGAACAGAGACAGTATTATATCAAACTGGGTGCAGCTTCAAGGATCGCCCACCGTGATAAGTCAGCTTTGAACAAAGAAGGTTAAAGTTTGGTACCAAGCTGACGGCTTTTATTTTCACTGCCATCAAAATACAATTTGAACAGTCCCCTTATTATAAATGGTTGTTCTTCTACAACACGATGATAACTATAAATTAGTTCACACTTTATTAAAACCCTCTGTCACTTTGGGACGGCAGCTGCGACAGGTACGTTACTTTCATGGTTCATCTTCTTGTTGCGTGTGATAGAGTGTTTGCACACTTCTGAACTGCATACATGCCCACTGCTCTTTATTAACTTATTTGTCAGAAATGATTATGTAATCACACTTCCCCAAAAGTTATTGAAAAAACAGCCTTAATTTACAGAGCTAGATGTGAAAATATTGAGAGGAGGACAATCAGGGATCAGAGTTAAACAATGTGCAGAGCCAGAATATTTTCACATTTTATTTCAACCAAACCAAAATTGTTGACTTTTGGAACAGTGGAAAAGAAAGGAAGACTGTTTTGATGAGTTTTATTTTGTTCCTGTCGAGTGTAAATGAAGTGTTACGATGTCACGTGGTAAAATGTCAGTGGAGTCTGGTAGAACTGCTGGTTCTGGTTAAACAAAAAAGGATCTTAGTCTTTCTCTGTTGGGATCCTTTTCATAATGCTGTCAGACATTTAATAACAATAATAAGGGCTATACAGTGCGCCTTCACAGCTGCTGGCAGCAGCCCCCTCACTCAGTACTGGACCAGTTTAAAACACTGTTGTCCTCATGAATCTCCTGGACACAAAAACATGGGAAAATACCTTCCCTTTAAATATTTTTAACCAGCACCTACAATCACTACAGATTGTACTTATTTATGATAGATAAGGAAATTCATTTCCAATAACTGCTCAGTGAACTGAAGCATCACTAATGTAATGTACCACATGTGTGCTTTGGACACTTGCACAGGACCCCGAGGGGTGAGGGGTTGTTGGTGTGCTGCTGGGAAGCTCTGACACTTGAGAGTGGGCTGCAGAGCAGCTTTGCATTCCTAACATGACTTCAGATTAGGAAAGTGATTATTCCCCATTTTGGACGTGTACGCACTGAGACAACCAGTCAATGGAAACCTCTTATGACCTTTGTTAAACAGTTTCCAGGGAGAAACCCTGAGCTGTCTGCAGTCAGAGGACCTGTAATCCATCCTCACCTCAAACACATACAGTACAGTAACTTTGTGTATGATTTCGCCCTATGATTACTGATTAATAAGCCCAACCAGAGGGGAGGAAACAGGTCTAATGAGTGAAATCAGCTGTTTGAATTAGTTATAGTCTGCTAACTCTTGGACCTCAATGTTCAATGATTCAGGACTTACAGATGAATGACAGGATAAGTGCTTGACTGATGGAATACTGTGTAAAAACAGACTATCTCCTGGCTGCTAACACCTCTGTTGAATACTGAAGTCCACTATGTAGTCTCCTCAAACAGCTACTAGATGCTGACACCAAGGAAGCTCACATTCGTGACGTTACATAAAGGTTTCAACTTTTCATCTGTGCGTCCTTGAGGCAGTTTTGTAATTTAGTGGTATGTTTGGAATTGTGTTTGATCAGCAGGTGTCTCGAGGTTGCAGCTTCCCACGCCAACTCCACCCAGGCTCCCACCTCTTTAAACAAAGCTGTACTTTCTGGCCTCTGTAACTGACAAACACTAAACCCGGACTCCAGGGGCCTGCTATACACAAAGAAGGTTTACAGAGTTATGTGCATACCGTTGTAAAAGGCAAAAAAAAAAATCTGGAAGACCGATTGATTCTAAAGGTTTAGTCAGGAAATTCGATTCAGACGTGCTCTACTGGAAAAGCAGACCACTTCCTAATTTCCCCAAGAGGCTACCTCCGTGTTTGACTACGATATGATTTTTTCCTCGTTGCTGATTTATACAAGAACCATATGTGCTGCTGGAATTGTTTTCTTTCAGGTGGCAACATGTAAACAGGGACATCGTTACATCATTGTGCAACTAGGCTTGCATACCATTGAAACAACACATGCTGCTAAGCCTTAATACAAACGCTGCTTTGCCTAACACAGGCATGACTAACCCTGTTAAGTAAACGAGGTCCTCCTTGCACACATGCTCCAATGTCCAGGCCACTTTATGATGTCTGTGCTATCAAAGGATCTGATTGGGAATGACAAACTAATCAAATGAGGGAGAGATGTAAAAAAAAGGTTAAAGCTCAGTCTAGTAATTAAAATAATAATAATTAACAGTGCCGGTAACCTTGGCGATTAACATTATTACTGTGCCTAATAAAAGAAACTGACAGGTATAAAGCAGCACAGACTCTATCTGATTAATAAAACCTCCATAACAAAGGAGGAAATAATCAGTATAATCAGCTGCTGTCCTGTTTGGTTGGAGTGAAACCCTGCAGACGGCCTTAAAAAAGCCACAAGTGAATCAATACTATGTGGAACTCCTGCCGCGGCGGACACAGCACAGGGCAGCCGGAGCAGCAGCAGGCTGTGGGATAAATACCGCCAGAGCGCCGCTTGGCATTTCATGGATGTAGCTTTAATAGAGACGCAGCTTAGCATCCCGTAAGCTCGTTAATGACTTTCACTACACACAGCGACTGTGTAGCCCGTGTAGACACACAGCACCGACAAATAGTTACATAATGTGACAAAAGCGACACAGTCACGGCGGTCAAACCGTAGGTTTGGCTCGCGTAACCGGTTGAAAGCACCGGCCAAACTTTAGCTGCTGGCAGGTTAACTGGCTAGCTTCTATATGTTAGCATTAGCGGTCCTGCTTTGGACGACATGACAGGAAAGGGTCGTTTCCTGCCCCAGTGTCCGTGGTGTAATGTGATATTATGTTAATATCTAATTAACTATACATGCTTATTTTAATTAAGTTGCATTTTTTTGCCAGGTTGCTTGAAACGTCAACTCCCACCTGAAGCGCACAGTTGAAAGTTGAGCAACTTTTGAGCTACCTTGGCATTTAACGGCGCTAATGTTGCTTAATGGTTCGTTACCGTTGTCTGGGCGCTCGTTCTAAGCTGACTTTGACGTCTCTCCTCCTCTATGGCAAGTTCTATTTTTTCCAGCTGCCCTCGGACCGTCTCTCGTTGGTGGAAGTGAAAAGCTGGGTGTAAAGAGGCCATGGTAAAAAGCAGCGCCAACTGCTCCAGAGGTCCTGCCGCCGCTTCGTTAGAGGAGAAGCCGCAGTTCTGCTCTGACCGCCCGTACACACTCCCGTCCTGACACGGTGGATGGGGCGAGTGGTGGTGAGTGTTCCTGAATGGTGGAAGGGAGTAGTCGTAATTTTTGTAGAACAAGGCCGGATCTACATGGCTCAGTATCCGAAAGAGTATTCCCGCACACTCCCTGCTGTCAGACCCGAGGAGGGACAGGCAGACCAGGAGTTTGGACCTAACCACCGGGTCAATCACGTCCGTTAAAACTCCCAAATCGCTCGGACTATTCGCCCGAAACTCGAAGTCCCTTAAAACATGGTAATCTTTTCTAGCCAGATCCTCTAAGTAAGATCCCAAAAAGCGGAGCTCCAGGGGTTGGCACATATGTAACAGCCCGCACATGAACTCGATCCGCTTAGCGGGGTTTAGATGTAGGCCGAACCACTCGAAAACAGTCTCCTTGTCCAGCTGGGATGGATACACAGAAGGTCTGGGCGACTCATCCGGTCTGTCCGACACCGAAGAGGAAGGCACAGCCCTGGGAATATGTCGGTGCTCCGACTGATCCAGTGAATCGTCCTCGGCCGTCTCGTCGCCTCCTTCCTCGCCCGTTTTCATCGGTAGCTTCATTTTCAGCATTATCAGCGCCGCGGGTGAGCCTTCAAAGTATAAATAACGGACCAATATACATTATTGATAACCCACACCGTTTGGTAATGCTGCAAAGAGAGGCGAACTGTCCGTAGTTTAACAGTGTTTTCACTGTTAGCTGATGATGTGACGCGGCGGTGTCCTGCAGCCATACATCCAGCACTGCTCTGTACCCTACGCTGCTTTCTTCTTCTACTCCTCATTTCCGGCAGAGTAGCTACGCGCGATCAGCACATTGCTGCCACCGCGCGGCTGTTAGACGACTTGCTGTAGCCTACATAAATAAACATATATAAATAATACAAATGTAGGCTACTATTTATATCTTCGCTCTGAGCATTACGCCGTTCTTTTAACGTATTACTATTACCCCTCCAGCATTGTGGTACACCGTCTTTAAACAGCGTGTTCACAGAAAGCATATTAGCTACATTTTTAGCCTGCTATTTCTATCTGTGTGATAACTTATGTTTCATCATTGAAATAGTCCAGTTATCATTATATTAGTCAGGCTTAGAGTCAATAACTCTTATATACTGAATGTGTATGTTTTCATATCAATAAATTAACACTTCTAAAGGTCCAGTGTGTAAGATTTGGGGACTTTATTTTCAGAATAAGGCAAACATGGAATATAATATTCATAACTATGTTTTCATGCATGTATAATCACCTTAAAAAAAAAATCTCCTTTTATATCTACAGTGGAAGCGGGTCCTCTTTAATGGAGGCTGCCGTGTTGAAACACAGTGTTTCTACGGTAGCCCAGAACAGACAAACTAAATACTAACTCTAAAAAGGGTCCTTAAAGTGTTGTTTCTCCTTTACGCTAGGAAGGTGAGGGTGAGGGAAGAGAGCAGCCGCCCCATGTGTGAAGGCTCAGTCCTTGCTGCGGAAGCCCAGGGTTCGATTCCGACCTGTGGCTCTTTCCCACATGTCATTCCCTGTCTCTCTCTCCCCACATTCCTGTCACTCTTCAGCTGTCTCTATCAGAAATAAAGCTTGAAAAGGCCAAAAAAAAAAAAAAAGAGAGAGTGTGTGGATCTGGGGGATCTACCCTGACGTGTCTACAAACACTTTTAAAGAACACGAATCAGAGATTTTAAAACATGTTGAGTGTGAGCTCTATGTTGTTGTCTTCTGTATGAACTGTAACAGATTTCTAAACTTTATGGAGAGACGTGAGCACTTCATGGCCGTTACCGAACCAACTCATCATAAAAGCAAGCAATAATAAAGCACCTGGGTTTGAAGTTGAAGAGGGATGAAATAGATTTTGTAAATGTTTGAAACACCCATGCTTGCTTTCATGGTGAAACTCTCAGATACATTAGATATTTTCAGATATTTTCGAATCACATCTTTATTTTTTCCTCTTTTTTCCATATGTTCATGTATTTTTAAACTAAATAATACAAAGGTAACACAGGTGTTTCACTGACTTTCACTTAGTCAATACTGCCCTCTAAAGGAAAAATGTGGCCATTACACATAAAGAAAAGCAGAATGTGTAAATGTGGCTGTCTATACCTCCTCTGTGTCGTTCTGTGAATCTGGCTGCTGGAGTGTTTGTTTAGTCTGGATCTGAAAAGTTGAACATCTGCCTCCTTTCTTTTGACCACATGTCCTACAGCTCGCCAACAAACATGAGGTCAGATGAAAGACGGAAAAAAAGACGAGCTGAGAGAAATAAATTATATATTGCTGTACATATAAGATCAGATACATAAGCCGGAAGATCATAAAGGTCATTTTATTATATGGTTTATTATTATTTTAATGATTTCATTTAACACTGTAATATCTAAAATAGGCAGTATTTCAAACACAGTGTGTCAAAATGAGTAAAATGTTTAATCTCTTCTTGTTGTCTAATGTTTAATCATCCTTTCTTGAATTGTTTCCAGAGAACTTAGTCAAAGGATGAAAAATGTTGGTTCTGCATCATTTTCACTGGCTTTATAGAAACTACTCACACTGTGAATGGTGCACTGCTGAACCATGCTTTATGTTATAGATAATTCCACCACCTTCTGTCAGAACAAGTCTTTTAAGACAGCCCTTGGCCTTCAGTGACATTTCTCAACAGAGAGTATGAAAATGGTGAATGTTCTTTGAACTGTGCTGTATTTAATACGTAGGCAGTATTGTATTGTATGTCTGCAGTGCAGAGGTCCTACCCTTTCCTGTTTACACAGATACATACAGTAGGTACGTTCAGTGGAGCAGTCATCTATTTCAGATGAATTTCTGCATGAAAAATGCAAAAACAACTCTGTCCTTGCATCCCAAGCTGTTCTGAATTGATACTTCCCTTAGCCTTCCTCTGCAATAAACAGAGTTTAGCATGGTCCTCTGTGTTATCCAGTCTCATGTGGTCTGCTTGGAGAGGAAGTGAAGGCACATATTTGGAGTGCTGTGTTTTTTTTTTTTTTCTTCTTTTCATATTTATTTATTTACTCAGTTTGGAAAGGCCCTGGCAACAGCAAAGCCTTAAACTAACAGTGAGGGAACAACAACCCTGATCATAAAGGTCAAAAGAGAACAACTTTGCTGCTCCAACAGGGGGCAACGACAGTTCAGAGTTCAGAGGTCTTTGGATGAACGCAGCTGCCAAAAGCTGCTGCGTCCTGCTTTAAAAGATGCCAATAGGAATGTTAGATTTCATTTAAAGCTTCTTTTCCGGAGACTGCCGTTGTCCTTTCCCAGAACCGCACTGCTTCTCATTCATACATTCATATCTCACACACATTTACACCCGAGAAGCCTTTAACCATTTGGAGATGTTACATGTTCAAGTCACGGATGAGCAACTTGATCATAGTTCTTTAAAAGCAAAATTAAAAGCAATTAAATGTAATGATATAATGACAATACTTGAGTACTGTCCAAATTTGAGGTATTACATGAATATTTTTATTTTAGTCTACTTAATACTTTTACTTCACTACAGTTCAGAGGAGCATGTATGATATGATGTATCGTTATACATTAAACAGTAAAATGCATTAATGAACAGTCCAGTAATAATCTGATAATATGATTTTGTAACAACACGCACACATTTCTATTTGAGTACTTTTACTTTTGAGTACATTCTGTGATAATACTTTTCAATGCAGTATTTTTACAGTGCAGTTCAGCTTCTTTTAGTTGCTTTGATTAGGGTCCTACATCTCCAACCTGCAGCCTCAGTGAAAGAAAAAGACTGCATGGTGCAGTTTCATTTTCATGAAAAGACCAAATGTGTCAGTCTGTCCACTGGTTCTCAATAAAGATGTAAATCTTTAGAAATGAATCAAATACGATATGATTTTTTTTTTTGTAAATTTTACTCAAACTTGTCTAGGACTATCTTCTGTGGCAGATAAATACACATTTAGTGCTTTAGTGAGTACCAGCAGCAAGGTGGTGTATGTGAGATTGAGTCAAATGTTCATTGCAATGAAGGAACATGTCACTCAGTATAACAGTGTGGTTCACTGATGTGCTTTAATACTTTTTGGACACAAAAACTTCAAAAAGTTTTATGGACAGGTACAATGTTTCGGTCCTGACATAATCAAGACCACAATATTTGTTAGAACATGTTGGTTTTAATCTTTTCATGGGATTGGTTGACAAAGTATAGAATATCTCCAGAATTATCCTTGAAGGTTATCTGGATCTTGACCAAATTATTCCAATGGACTCACTTTCATGGCTGCCTCTTGCTTTGGAGACACTAAGTTATTAATCAGAAGTGAATATGGAGGTGATTAATAAACCGTTTCTTCAATGGACTGGTGTCACAGAAAACATTTTCATGTCATAGCAGGAAATTCCCAGATGCATTAATGATAGCTGCATTCCACCTTGCACAGGTCCTGTTATTGTCAGCTAGAGAAACAGACTGAAGTCAAAGAAGAATCTCATGTTATTTAACACACAGTAGGAACTAGAATAGATGTCTTCCATCTGAACATTTCATAAAGATTTGTCATTTAGATGCAAATGAACTGAATGCAGTGTAGATGTGTACATTTATTCAGTCAGTTTTAATCACTTTGGAGTGGATAATGGCTGAATCATTACTTACACAGAGTTTGACAGAGGTCCCACATGTGCTGTTTGATCTCCTCCCACAGGGCTTCTTTAACCTGTAATTTAATTAAACTCATGCACAGCTGCAGTAAAAACACACTGCCTGTTAAACTACAGCCCTGCTCCACTCTATCGTATGGCTACAGATGTTTTCAACGCCACGAGCCTGGTGCTACAACCTAGCCTGCTGTTGTTCATTTATAAACCATGAAGTGACTGAGAGTCTTGAAACTTTCTTAACTGTACGTCTTTCAGTCTGTGTATAATATCAAATATGATCCAATGCATTTACACACTGCGGTCAGTCCACACATCCGATGTATGTGTGTGTGTAAATATAAATCCACATTAGACTTACATTGGTCCCTGTAGTGTCACATTCTGTGGTGAAGCTATAGCCACAATTTATAAAAGCTGCCCTGACACTCCCACCACTCCCTCTGCCAACCAGAGGGAGGACTGTCACTACCGAGTGAGGACTTCACTCTCTTCACTTTCTCCTTGTGGCATTCATCAGTGCCTACTTGCAACTGAAAGAGAAAGGTAAGGCCCTGTCATCACTTCTTTACTGCATGAGCTGTTATGTAGAGGGAGTGACAACTATTTGTTATATGTGATATATTTTTGTGGTGTGTGTATTCTAATAATCAATATCAAAGTGATGTTAGTCATACAGAGGCAGCGTTACAAAAGCATTCATTTGTTCTTTTATTAGAGAACATGCGTGTTCTCTGCTCTTGTTGGTGGATTTTTGTTAGTTGGCTGGTTGTTAATCTGCAGCTGTACATATCTTTGCATGCATGTATCATGGCTGTTTTTTAGCCCTTTTCCCAACTCGATATTACCACGGCATGAGTTCGGTTTGGCCACAAGTGACCGGCAGGAGGACAATGAGAAGACAAGCTAAATATACAGTATAACTGCATTCATCCACCTCTGTGATTATGGGTCAGCGAGGTCCTCTGCTTTAGTGCAAAGGCACCAGTCTTTCTCTCCCTCTGTGTCTTGGCATTTCAGAGTTATGCTGTTATTGACTGTAAGTCTGCAGCCTGAAATAACTCAGATCATCCTTCCATCCTAATTACTGTATGTACGACTACAGAATGGACTGCAAATGACGGAGAAGGTGTGCGGGGTGGCGTTCGAGATAGTCAGTGGGACAAGGGCAGAAATATTTGGTTTGGGACGTATAGTTTCATCATGTAACAACCATTCCATCAGTGAAAGTCAGAAAAGTATAGTGTTCAGGAGTAGTCACCAATTATCTGTCATCAAGAGGTTTTACACGACAGCTAAAATAGTCACTGTAGTTATTTTTGCTTTGAGTGCGAGTCATGCATGCCATTAAATTCCTCCAAGAAAGACTATGTATGTAGAATCTGAAAGAACAAATAGCACAGTGTTTATCTCACAAAGCAATAAAGCATAGTTATTGCTCAGTTCAGACACAGCATTTCTTAGTCTGGTATGGCAATGAGCTTATTGCGGCTAGATTTAACTGACATTACCAAGTCAACTTTCTGACTACTTGAGCTACATTTTAACATTCACCGTTAACCTGTAACTGTCAGCACAAGTTGCTGCTCCAGTTTAAAGGACCGTATCAATGTTTTGGCCAAGTGTAAACCCACCTTGACGTCACCCACTGGTTTGTGGACAACCGTTTTAAAGCCTCGAGTTCAAGGCTGTCTGCAGCTTGCTTTCTTTGGAACCAGAAGTGGTGATGTACTGCGAGTCGGGATGTGCTCGTTGGCTGTGTGTTGCGATGGACAGACTGAGAATGTCTTGTCAATCACAAGTTAGCCACACGCCATTGTGTGCCCTGTTTTATTGTTTGTTTTACTCTCAGTGAGATCATAATTTGTCATGCTGTATGGGAGACGACTTGAAGCTTGCAACTAAGGCCATCAACAAGGAGTGACAGGCAGAATGAGTGTGAGAGACAGAATCATTTTTACATAAGACTCAATATTATCGGACTGTTTTTTGAAACCAATGGAATCACTACCTGCTGGTCATAGGAAAGAATGCAGGTTGAAGGCCTTCCACAGTGGCTTCACTTTTCAGATCCACTATTTATTGTAAAGTCTATGGTAGCTTTCTTTGTGACCTTAACACAGCATATGTTATCCTGTGATTCAGTTGCATAGTGTTCCCTACACAGACCTTAAGGGGAAAAAAATCAAAGTTGTACCTGTTATCCAGAAGAGACAAGCTCTTTTGATGAGCCCATACTGCCTCCTCATAACTGTAAAATATTGCCCTTTCATTGCTCTTCTTTTCTGTTCTGTTAGCAAGTCGGCAAGTCTGTAGAAATATTGGGTTTAAATTGTTGGTTTAGCCTTCTGCAAACATTCTATTATTCCATACACATAGATAGATTCCATAGGCATTTGTCAGACAAAAAAACAACAAAAAACACATGAATGAATAACAAATAATATTCTGGATTTTGAGTCCTGAGGTCACAAATGCAGCTATATGTTTTTGCATGTTTTAAACCCACCTATTACAAATCAAGTATCACTAGTTACATTTCCATCTAAATTTAGCAGATTTAGCAGAAGCTTTTCATAAAATCCAAGAAATAAATACAAATAAAATATGAATTATTGCACATTTCCATCTAGTAATGTTGTGAGTTGGGCAAAATGAGGGGAAGCAGTTCAAATGGCATCAAACCATCGCAGAAGAAAATAATGATGCTATGAAAAAAGCTCTTATTAAGACTCAGATGATGGAAAACCGTGCATCAAGCATGATGGAAATATGACATTCTTGTTTATTTCATGTATTAATGTGAGGAAGACCAGACTCCCCTCATCACTCCACACAGGTCTGATGTTTTCATTTCTGTTCTACTTCAGCTGAGCAACATTTTGACTTCTTTTTAGAATTTCCAGTGTTTCCCCACTGACTTTTCAGATAGTGCCTTAACCTGCTTGATGTAATTTGACTATCCAAAGCATATTACTGATGTAAATACTGTATGCCCGTCTTCCAGACAGAGGTCCTTTCAGTAGTTCATCACAGTCCTCATGTCTGTTATATTAGCATTGCACAATGTTAATAAACTGCTGGCCTTGTGAATGAGTCAATGTGTGCAATGATAATTAACACACTGTATGACAAAAAGCATGTAATGGAAAGTCACTGCAAATGAATGTTTTAATACCATAGTGTAATAAATGGAAAGCAATGCTATAAAGTTGTGAAACAACATTCAACATGTTTGAAAATGGTCAGTAGCTTTATAAAGTATATGTAAACAGTCAACATGCAAAATACTAGTCTTTTAAAGATGGTATTTTAATTTAATTTCACTCCAGTATTTAACCACATTAATGAAATAATATTCTGCATCATAACATGTTTGGATGATGGCAGCTCTGGAGTTGCTCTCTGCAGTCATCTTTGTTTCGTAAACCAGTCAAAGGCGCTGAGCAATCCCAAAAAACATCTGTGCACAAGGAATGTTCTGTGATGCAGAAGCCAGCAGAGGCGGCTGATGTGGTTGCTATACTGCGCTTCTGGTTTGCCAAATGTAGAGTGAGGTCTGGAGGAATCCAGGTTTAGTACCCACCTATCCACACAGTGTGTCTGTAATGACTAATGTGCTTTAAAATGAAAGAGTGACGCACTGAGAAAAGGATGTATAGATGGATCTGAGGAAGGAAATGAATGTGTGTCTTTTTGAGGATCCCGGTAGAGACACATTTAGAAATACAGAAACATTTAAACATTCTCCAGCGGCATGCTGTCTCAATGTAGCCTCACAGCCATGAGCTTTAAAATAGAAATGAAAGGAAAGTAAATCATAAACCATGGACAACTGTGATGGTTCAGGGTCAGCAACCAAAGAAATACACAAGAAGGCGCTGGACATTAATGAGTGTAGACATTTATTTTCAGGAGCAGAAATATAATTTTCATCCAATACCTGAAGATATGTGTATTGTCATATAGACACAGAATTTAATGCAAAGCAATTTTTGAAGCTGGCCAATGGAGACAGTTGGTTCGGAAAAGTTTGTCTTAGCGCCGTTAGTCAAGTTTCTATCCTAATTTAGCACAAATATTTAGCACAAATGTGAATGGATATCAGAATCAGAATAACACACACGAGGAATTTGACTCGGTTCACTGTGCTCTCAATTGTACATACATGTATAGACATAAGTACAGTTTAAAAGACAAGGGACATGAAAGATAGACAAGGGAGCCAAGAATAGACATTTTCCATTGCAAATAGTTGCATTTTCCAAATTTCCAGCATTTTATGAGCTTGTGACCTTCTTAGGTGTATGTGTTGTTTTGTTCTCCAAAAGTTCTCTGAGCCAAACAACAAGATCTATAATTTGTTATTGCCCTTAAACACAACCCATAATAGTGTCTGAGATGCCATCCCTATTGGCAGGACAAAGGTTCCATTTAGAACCAGTATTTGGTTTGTCTGTTCTTGGCTACCATAGAAACATGGTGGTTCAACATGGCAGACTCCATAGAAGAGGACCTGTGGCAACACTTTTTATTTTCAGGCAATTATAGACTAATGGAATTCTGGAAATAGAGAAAAGAGAATGTGTTTCCATCTAAAAAAATAAATAAAATAAAATAAAATTAGGAGTTGGGTGTAGAGTTAATTCTCCAGTTGGGTCATTAATCACTTGCAGTAGAAGATCAGTGGATGTTAAAGTCACATACTTCACATGTATCCTAAGTCTGTTTCCACTGCAAATTGTCGCATTTTACAAATTTCCAGTATTTCGTGAACTTGTGACTTTCTTAGGTGTATGTGTTGTTTTGTACTCCAAAAAGTTCTCTGAACCAAACAACAACATACGTAATTTGTTATTGCCTTTAAACACAACCCATAATAGTGTCTGAGATGCCACCCCTATTGGCAGGGCAACACAGTTTGTCAGTGCCTTGCAAAACCATTGCAAATCACAATTATATGAGCATTCCCTAATCTGCCACCGCTACGGTTAAGGTTTGGCTAGGTTTTTACACAAAAAGTACTCGGTTATGGTTAGGAAAAGTTTGTGGTCATGGTTAAAAGAAACCAGTGTTGACTGTGAAATGAATGGTGGCCTCTCATGTCAAAGTCACACACTTTGTTGACCCATCAATACACCCTGACCTACTGCAGATGAGGTTTTGGTCACATTGGATTGTCCATTAAATGTAACATAGGTCATATCGAGGCATCTGAGCAGTGACTGGTGCTGTTGTTTTTATTAGAATAGTCTCTTTTATTCCTAACATCATTGGGATACCTCAGTTCTGTAGCTGCTGCAGGGCCCAAACTGATGAAATATAAAAGATAAACCATTTTCTATATGCTCACATCCACACAGATGTTACTATTGATAATAATGATGGCTCTGTTCCATTTAAGTGTGTCAGTAAACCATACCAATAAACCGGTATAGATGGTACCAGGGTTGTGGCACCAAAATTATATACACTGTCATACTGATGCCCTACACAGTCAATTGTGTAGGGAGAGAATGACAATAAATTTGATCTTAAACCTTGAAAGTCCTAAAAGGAATGCAGCCAACAAATATGTTATTAGTTACACCTACAGTATGTTTGACCATTTGAAATGTCTGCTGAAAGAAAGTCTATTGTAACATAGATTTGTTGACTATAAGTTTGATAATTTTCAGTGTTCACTGTTATAAAATATCTATTTGCCTTGCCATCTTGTTTTATTCATCCCTTTCAAGTATCAGTGTGTAGGATGTAGTGGTATCTAGTGGTGTAGCTGTGGATTACAACCCCCTCCACTTGCCCTCCCTTTCCAAGCACAAGAAAAACGCTTCTATTGAGAACCAGTATTTGGCTTGTCTGTTCTTGGCTACCGTAGAAACGTGTCGGTTCAACATGGCAGACTCCATACACGAGGACCCATGGCAACAATTTTTATTTTCAGGCGATTATAGACTAGTGGAATTCTGGAAATAGAGCTTCCTAAATCTTAACACTGGACCTTAAAAATAGCATAATACATGTACGTTATTTGTTTTCCTGACTAATTAACAGAAGAAAATCTTTCTTCTTCTTCAAACTTTCTTCTTGTCTTGAATGGTATCATACATGGTGATCCAAGCTGCGCCAAAGCTGCACATTGATTCCAATGTTCCAATGTTTCCTGAATTTCCTATTGGCTGATGAAAGATCATCATCCTACTGGCATTAGGTCTCACGTTGTCCAGACCACTTCACTGGGTCAAGAGAGGAATCGCTTGAGGTTATTCAGTCAGCAAATTAGCTGACATGTTACATCGAAGACCATGCACACACACTCAGGTGTTGCAAGTGGTCTTGCTGATTAGATCTCGGCTGAGGTTGAAGACGGGCAGAGCTCTGCTTTAATTATACAAGGACACCAACCTACATGAACCAGTAAGGATGAAAAAGATGTGTCGGTTCCCCTAACAGGTGCAGAAATCTAGGTTCTGGGTGAACACACATTAACAAGTGGTTTTAGCCACAGACGGTAACAGAAGACAAATGGGTTTACAGAAAGCAGCCAGCACATTTTTGGCAAACATGACCTGTGAGAATGAATGTGAGAGTGTGATTCCATCAATTTAAAGTGCAAGCTAAATGCCAATCTATTTTGGGACATATCGATTGTTATGTTGTCAAACGTATCTTTTATATGGCTTGGTGTAAGCTTTGGTGTGGCATGTTGGTGAAGGCTGGGGTCTTTCTGAGTGAAGTTTACACGTTGCCAACAGCCAGCTGCAACCTCCCTGGCTGTGAAGTAAAAGCCAAGGAGGAAATGCCAAAAACTGCAGTTCCTCAAACGTCCACTTGAGGCTGGCTACAGAACATGTCAATCTCCATAAACTCCCATGTTAAACTTGTTAAACATGTTAACTTCACAGCAGAAATAAACATGTTTACAGCCTGGTACAAAAAACAGTTTTGGTCTCTATAGCTAATTTCCCCGTTCATGACAACTGTACTGAGGGTGAATTTTTATAGAACTCACCTGTTCAAATTATATTAAGACTTAAAGTTGTACAGAATTAAGAGCATGGCCGATTTGATTGACAGGTGGGTGCCATAACAGGTGGTTTGCCAAGCTTCACTCAGTCCACCTCAGCTCTTCTTTGCCCATTTTTGGATTAGTGGCGAGCCGGTAGAGGCTGCCAGAGCCACCACACTTCACAACAGCTTTTTGAAGGGCGATGTCACGGATACTACGTCTATGTTTGCCATGTCAGGATGTACTCCACCTCTTGCCCAATGTCTACTGGCTCCAGCCCCATTCGATCCTACAAAGGACAAGCGGTTAGATAATAGATGGATGGTAACTGACCTAATTTAGTAACCTGAATAAAGTTGCCAGTGATAAATACAGTTTGCAACTCACTGTTAGCTATTGGCCCACTTTAAAGAAATGGACCCTCTGCCCACATGAAACCCTTACAGTCAACCCATTGGACCCATTTATTATTGACCACCCGTTATTGACTTGTATAATGTACACAGCCTACATTTAGCCCTTGCAACCTTTGCCCATTTAACTTGTTACCCACATGCCTACATGGGGTACTTATGTTTCCTAGTTGCAGAGACACTGTGATGTCTTTATGCACTAACTTTATTTCTATGTGTTGTAGATTCATTCATCATATGTTGGCAGTAATGCAAGAAATATTAGTTATTAGTTTTTTCAGTTATATAATATTGCCATTTCTTAATGCGCTTTCTATAAGAAGGAAGTCTTTGCACATTGTAATGTTTATTTTGTACCATTAAACAATTGTTTTGAGGTAAAAAGTCAAAAGTGGAAGATGTAATATAGTTCTATGATAACAGTTCAAACAAGAGAGAAAGAGAAAAAAGAGAAAGAGAGAGGGGTCAGGGGGGCTGGGAGGAGAAAGGTTGTGGTAGCTGCCCTCTCTTTCAGCTGACTGATCCTCCCCTGCCTTTAAGCCTCTGCCAGCACACTGCAGCTCGCTCTGCCATGTTTATATTTCTGTTTTACCGTCCCAGCATAGTGCTCACGTTGTTATTTTCTCCGGCCCAGCCTTGTGGTCGGCGGAATCCATGTTTGCGCTTGCAAAATGAACACAGCGAGAGCGGAGAAAAAAAGCACACTACGAGACCATGTGTCGCATGGCACGACGAGAAAACTCACAAAAGCATTTCACAGGGACGAGGGGGGGGGGGAAGAAGAGGAGCGGGGACAGTGGAGAGGAAAAAAAAGATTTCACAAGGCAGTCAAACGTCATTCTAAAGCCATATATCATATATGTGCCAACTCGACATTACAACACACACTCTATTTATTGGGCTTTTTATGGACTGTTGGAAAGAGTGCTTCTAATTGGTGGAAACACATACATGCATGTATTATGATGTGTGTTGTATTTTTATTTGTAAGCCTCAACACACAGCAGAAAATCATGTCTTGGCTGACCTCAGGTTGTTGTGGTTCTGTTCACACAAGTGAAACTGAACAGAAGATATTTTAGAGCAACAGATTTAAAACATCAGTCAGAAAAAATCATTTTCAGCATGGTGTCAACTGAGAATGAAAATTTGCAGGCGATGGACCAGAGTCATGTCTTTTTTGTTTTGTATTTACTGTGGCATTTAATTGAACACTGCAAAGCAAACATCTAAGGATGCCTTGTCTCCGGAGTAACTCAAGTTCACCTGAATGATTTATGGCTGTTTATTTCAGTTTCAGGGCTTTGAAGCCTCCCTAGTGGCCCCTAGAGAACATAACGTCTTATTACACCCACAACATCCAAAGTGTGGGTAGAAACAGCCAAATGGCCTGTGATTTTTCTATTTGTAAAGCTCTACCTCTAGTGTTGATCAAATCTGTAGTGTTTGTCTTGAGGATGGCAACATGGGTCAGTAGAAGAAAACATCTCCTTGGGAAGAATGTGTTAATTTCATGAGATATTTTATGTGAAATGTAGACATTGCGGCCTGAGGGTGGTACAAGGGTGCCCAGGTGAAAAGGGGTTCATCCTATGGTGACCATGAATGTAGTTTTTAAATATGATGCCAACTTGTCAATTAGACTGTAATATTTTTTTCTGTACAAGACATTTTGTTGATGGTGGTGCTAGACAAAAGGTCAGGGAGTTAACTGAACACATTAGGAGCTATCATCTGGGCATCATGAATATTCAAATTTAGCCTTTACTAAAAGATATATTGTCACAGACTAAAATGAACTGCAGGTTTGTTGGAATGTTGCATGAATGAATGTTTTCTACACTAATTTAGCCAGGTTGGACTGGACTGAGGTGGACTGCTGCTACAAGGCCATGTTGCTGTGGTCAGTATGGAGTGCGATAGTGTTGCTGACCCCGCTGGTGGCTGCAGATGAGGACGATGTCCGAGCAGGTAGGGATGACTCTCTTATATAGAGCTCAACAAAGTAACAACACCTACACACCAGCAGGACTCCTGGACTGGAGTCTCAGTTGATTTAGATTGCAGCAGCTATTAGACACTGACCTTGAGTCTGAAACATGATGGTATTTTTCCCTTATCACTGTGTGTATGTGTGTGTGTGTGTGTAGGCTGCAGCACAGCTGTAAATGACCTGGTCTATATCGTTGATGGCTCATGGAGTGTTGGCTTCTCTGACTTTGAAACGGCCAAGCAGTGGCTCATCAACATCACCAGCCAATTTGACATCAGTTCCCACTACACTCAGGTAATATAACCACATTACTGTACGTGCAGAGCATGAATTGAGTGACTGAGAATGTAATTGCCGTTTGCATTAGCAGCAATTTTCCATTAAACTTGATTCTCTTCATGATTATTTTCTCTTGGCAAATCAAGAACGCTGTCTATCAGTTGCCAGCTTTGATAAAAGCTGTATTATTACAACAGTCCAGCCCTTTCTGAGCGCCACAGAGCATCAGAAAACGTCTACAACACCTGTATTAGTTTCATGTGTGTCTGCCGTAGGTGGCTGTGATCCAGTACAGCGACACTCCTCGTCTGGAGATTTCTCTGGGGAAACACCAGGGTGGAGCAGACCTCATCCAGGCCATACGGAGCATCACCTACCTGGGAGGAAACACACAGGTAGGACAGCATGTTTTCTCTTTAGAACTCTGTCAGTCTTAATTTACATGCACACTGAGTATATTAACATGCACACACACATCAAAATATGAGTAATGTTTCAATGCATATTTGTGTATTTGTTATGATTATATTACTTATGATCAAAAACTAGTGAATCTAGTAAGACATCGCAACCAGCTATTACTTACTAGTCCAGCAGCCTAGAATACATTGTCCATCAAGACACAGCTTGGCAACATTCATGGGTTGGAAGCAGATAGGGTTAGGGTTCATCACAAGTGTTAATAACATGCAAATTATTATTTCATAATGTCAGTTCTTATTTCCTGTCGCTCTGTCATTCTGTGGTGTTGTCTCATCCGCCATCCATCTCTCACCTCTGCCTGCCTCTCTTAAGCTAGCAAGCCAAGCCACATGCGCTCCTGTGGTTAACGTAGCTCTCAATAGTTCCACACACTGTCTACTTGTTTGACAGACAGCAGCAGGGACTAATATTTGAAGCAAATTTTGGTAAACATTAACGCATAATGTGCATTGATCGCTACTCTCATTCAATAAACATCACAACATTTTTTTTTTTTCTGGGGAGAGATGGCATTAATCAGTTTTCAGGAGTGAAGGGGCACCGCTCTCACAACCTAGAAAACATTTATGTATACATTCATATTTTTCTCGCGCTTCAGTTATGACCATTGAAGCACAAAGAGCACAAGTAAATATCAATGAAGAAAGGAGTTTGGTAAATAGTGCAACATATAAAAGGCAACCAATTGCATTCAACAAAACATTTTTTAATATAACATGTCCAGGGAAGAAGCGAGGTAAGTTTTTATGTGAAAGGCAGTTTTCAAAAAAACCTACAGAGAGAGATGGGGTGCAGAAAGCAGGCATTAGTGTTCAAAATAGCCACTGCTTTCTTCCACCAGCTGCTTTTATGACAAGTCCCTTTTCATACTACGCTATCAGACAGGACCAGACCTGAAACCCGGTCATGGATGAGGGATTTACACCTCACCCCTGCAGCTGAGCCCTCGTGTCCAGCATGTTCTTCTACCTGTGGTCTTCCACTCCTGTTGTTGGTTTTGTTAGATCCAGGCTGTCACCACTGTCGCCTCACACACGTCATGGTTGAAATATAACATATTCATCATCGATATCCCTCAAGTGTGATCATTCACACGACCTGTATGCTGTTGATCTTTTCACCTGCCGTTGTCGTTTGTGTTTAATGCCTTTAAACCAACCATGATGGTTTGTAGACAACTGTTTTGAAGCCTCTACTTTTGCATTATGGCCATTGCCATCTTGTTTTTTTTTTTGTATCATAAGTGACCTTATGGATCTGGATCTGGATGAGATAGTGGAGCTGGTGGGTGATGCTTGTTTGGCTCAGTATTCAAGCTAGAAAAATGGCAGTCTACCGGGTTATAAACATTCCCATATTACAGCTGAACAGTAACTAAAACATGTTTTAGAAAACATTTGATTTTATTGTCTTTGCATGTCAGTGAACACCAATAACTGCAATAATTTGAGACAACTGTAAAATATCTGATTATGGTAACTAGTAAATTGTTGCTTAATACTTAAAATAGTCAGTGTTTAGAACTATTATTGTTCTACAAGTCACGTTGCTACTGCCTTTTCCAATTACAACAGAAGTCAAAGTGTTGCAGCTCTCTTTTTCAGAGGCTTTGTAGCAAGCTAACAGGAGCTAACTGGTTAGATGTACTTAGCTTAAAGTAGATTAAGAGTTTAGAATGGTGGGAGTGGTGGGTGACAACACATGAAAAGTGACAGTATGAGATAAAATGTGACATCATGAAAAGTTACATTAAAGAAAAAAAAAATGCATCATAAAATGTGAAATAAAAACAGCCTTTTGAAAAAACCCAGACATTTTAAATTCTGAAAAGTTATGAAAATGAATGATGAAATATAACAAAAATGATTGGTTCTTTTGTACATCATTGATTCATATGATTACTTATATCATGATACATATTTGATATTCATAACTTTAGGTCAATTACCTGGTCTCTGCACATATAACTCTGACTGGTTGATCCGGACTCCTGCATTGCAGTAGAGTGTTGGAAGAATAAAACTTTATACTTCAGACTTTATACTATGTCCTATAAAAATCTTCACTACTTCCACTACTCCATCCAAAAACAAGAAACTAATAAAGTGGAACAGGCTGAGGCTGGAGAGGCAAACTACACTCAGGCAGTAACACGACCACACAGCAACACCACAAGCAGAAAGAAAGGGTCAATTAACATGGAGACATGCTATGTTTGGTTGTTTGGTTTAGCTTTATATCGCATGCTCCTGGAAAAATACAAATTCATCCCTTTGAATTCTACATACTGTAAGTTGGTAAACAGTTTGTTTCTGTAATGTAATTTGCAGTCTGATGCACTCGAAGCTGGTGAACATACAAGTTGACACGTTTCCTTACAGCATTATGGTGTTTTTCATTCATGACTGTTGCAGACCGGCAGGGCCATCAAGTTTGCAGTGAACCACGTCTTCGCCTCCTCCCAAAGAGTCAGCCAGGTCAAGAACCGCATCGCTGTGGTGGTTACTGATGGCAAATCTCAGGATGACGTGGTAAATGACACCTTCTCTCTTTCTATTTGAGTAAAAAAAGTTTAAGTCAAGCTTATTCGAATGGACTTAAATTGCAGTGGAAGTGTCACAGGAGCTACCCCATGCATAAAACCACTATCTGACATAGGGTATCTACACTATGACGTTGTTGGCTGTAATCATGGGTGGCTCATTTTCGCCATGGACAACCTTTGTTTCAACCTTAGGTGGATGCCAGTATGGAGGCACGAGCTCAGGGCATTACAGTATTCGCTGTTGGAGTTGGCAGTGAGATCACCACCTCTGAACTAGTATCCATCGCCAATAAACCATCATCCACCTACGTCCTGTATGCTGAAGATTACACCACCATTGACCGAATTCGAGATTCCATGGAGCAGAAGCTCTGTGAAGGTCAGGATATCAAGTTTATCAGACATTTTCCTAATTCTCCTGTATGTGGTGTGGTCTTTGAGTTTCAAAATGGGAGAGGTTACTGGTTTAAGCTGGAGATTTGAATTATGTAAGCTTACTTTCCGCTTGCCGTTAGCACTAAATTTTAAGCTTGGTGACCAGATGTTTCTTGTCACTTTTTGTCATTGTAAACTTCTTCACAAATATCATCTGATGTATGATGCAGTTTCACCAAAATCAGTAAATAAATTACCCCTTTCTTTTCTAGAGTCGGTGTGTCCAACACGAATCCCGTGGCATCTCGTGATGAGAAAGGCTTTGAGCTGATGTTGGGCATGAACGTTCAGACAAAGGCCAAGAAGATCCCTGGCTCTCTGACTTCTGAGACAGCCTTCGCTCTGGCTGCCTCCACAGACATTACTGAGAATACCAGGTAGAATACTGAAGAGTCTGAAGAGCATAACGAAGTTCTTAAAAAGCTATCACTTTGTACTTTTCATGTTGAGCATTTCATTTCATCAACTATTGTTTATATTTAATTATTTCACTTCATCCTTATTCTAGGGATATTTTCCCAGAGGGCCTCCCTCCATCCTACGTGTTCGTAGCCACCCTGCGTCTAAAGGGATCTTCCAGCAAGCTGACCTTTGACCTTTGGAGGGTGCTGTCTAAAGATAAGGAAATACAGGCTGCAGTGACACTAAGTGGGAAGGACAAAACTGTCATCTTCACCACTACGAGTGTAACAGAAACAGAGCAGAAAGTCATCTTTAAAAGTGGCTTTCAGGTTGGTATTTGAGTTTCATCTCCATGCCAGATTAAGGAACTCACTTTCTCACTTGGCCAGCCAAAAGGCTGGACTGTTTATTTCCAAGTACTGAAAAATGCTTTTTTCCCTCTGTCAGTTGGTAAATACACTGCAGTTCAAGAAACATCACTCTAACTTTGCCTCTGGTCACAGCTGCAAAGACAACATCAGTCTGGCTGTGGTATCACTTAAAGTTTTCACTATGTTGGTAAGCCTTGGTTCGCTACTCAGGTTCTCGAGTGACTCACAGTGAGACAGGTTAATTAAGAAAATGGTAAAATCGAACCAAGACATCTATTTTAACGTGACATGATGAATAAATGATAGAATTAAACTGAAAGATTTGAAATAAAGAAGGGAAGGGAGAGGCAAACTATGACCAGTGAACAGTGGGATCCAAAAGTCTGAGAGCACCTTGAAAATCTCTAATATGTTCACGGAAACCTCAAAAAGTTTGACAATTCAGAACTAAGTGAAAGTGCCAGAAGTTAAGTTGTTATTCTCAACAAAAAGGGGCTTTTTCTAAAGGTTTCTAAAGGGAGCAGGGCATGGGACTTGCCTTGCAGAAACCAGATGAGTTGTATCCAAAGCACGATCGAGCAGACCAAAAGTGACCACACCATCAGAAGATCAATACATCAAACCTAATTTGCTGAGAGATAGAACGGCGGCGTCATCATAGACACGGCATTTGCTAAATAAAGAACACAAGACTCCAATCACTCCAATCAAAGAAAGTGCTCTTGTGGTGGTCTTAGACGATGAGTAGTAGTTTCTAAACCACTTCTTGGGCGGGGAACCAAGGTTTATCACTTGGAGTGGACTAAGAAATACCAGCATTTCATAGTGGATGACTGAAAAAGTTTTCTCATGAATCCAAGTTTAAGATTTATGACAATAACTGAAGGGTGTATGTAAAGAGACAAACAGGAGGGAGAATGCCCTGGAGTTGGACACCTGCACTGAACTGACTACACCCTGACCACGAAGAAGTAGCACTCCATTCTTCAGAGACATGCCACTCCCTCTGGTTTGCCTCTTTGTGGAGAAGGATTCATACTGCAGGATAATGACCCCAAACACACCTCAAAGCTTTGCTTTGTACTTAAAGACTAAAGAAGACCAAGGAGTATCCATCCGAAGTCACTTGACCTCAACCCTACTGAACTGATTTAAGGGGGCACTTGAAGACTGTGAAAGCCAAGTGTTCTGTGACATCACAAGATGCTCTTTTGAATATTGTCTGATCATGCTGGAATAACATGGGCCATCAGGCGGAGTCCATCCAAGCTTGAGTGCATGCTGTCATTAAAGCAAAAGGGAACATATCCTGAAATTCAGGTACAAAAACTGGAATGTTTTTAAGCCTGTAATAGAAGACAATTTGGACTATTGAATTAGTATAAATTATGAATTCAGTACATGCTTTGTTCAGCATTTGTGAATTGTCTTGTTGATATGAAAGGTTCATTTACTTTTGGACTTTTTCTAGAAACAGAATTCAAGTCTTCAGGTCAGATCTAGAATGAATGAATCTGTCGTGTTGTGTAAAGCTAGGTAGGCTAACATGCTAGCTAACACCAACATATCAATAACTAATAGGTTGAGATGCTATAACAAGGCTCATTGCAGTGAGAATCTTTCTGCCCTGCTCTCTAGTGGTCAAAAGTCACTTGATACAGCTTCAAAAAAAATTATTTAATGCAGCTTCTTAAACTTGTTCCATGAATAATATCTTCACAATGGTAAGATGATTCATTCATAGACTATATAATTATGAGTAATACACAGTTTTTATTGGTTAATACAAGGACTGTATTGTGCCGAGGTACCGTTATTTTCCTGCCTCTGAAAGGACATATTGTGTTACTACAGGCAGCTCTGTCTCTTCAAATCTCGGGTTTCCCTTCATGTTGGTTGCTGTGAATGAACCTGACTGGGATGACTTACAGAGAGCCAAACTAGCAGTTATTTAAACATCACCCCCTGTTTAGTTCAATACCCAGCTGAACTGGTGAAGATGTAATGTGATGGATGGAGTCTCAAAGAACGTTTCCTACTCTAAACCACTGCATTTCCCCCAGTGGAAACTAGTTGGTGGATGTGTAGTTCTTGGAGTGCATGCCTCTGTTTCCATGGCAGCACAAGGTAATAATACATCCAGTTGGACACGCCAGGTTGTTTTTTCCAAAAAACACCACCGCCCTCCAACGTAACACACCTAGACTTTAGAGTAGAGCGTGGAGCAGCGTTGTAATTATGTTCAATTTGTGTTTGCACATGTTTGATTTGATTTGGTTTGATGTGGCAAAAGGTAGTAGCCTGTGATTTGTCACTTGGAAAGGATGGCTGTGGCTCAGGCCCAATGAAACAATAGCTGCTCTGTTTCTCACTCTTCCTCTGTATGGGTTGAGCTTTCAAGAAAAAGATTGTGGTGGAAAAAGGAAGGAGTTTTGGGTCTTAATACCCTTCTGGTTATAAGCATTTGTAGAGCATTTAGCGAACGCACATTTTTGGCCTTTCTGACCACATTTTGATTAGATGAACACATAAGACTGGCAACAGAAATGGAAGGCAGCAAAAGAAGATTTGACAAGTTAATAATTGCTTTCAGATTCAACTTTACTCATGACTCAAAGCTTAAACAAAGATGCTTCAGTCTCATGGATAAATGTATCTTTATATGTGATATAGTCTTCTGTATTTATGCCTTCTCTCAGACTCTCTATGATGGAAAGTGGCATCAGCTTAAAATCCTGGTGAGGCCGCGACACGTCACCAGTTTCCTTGACGATGAATCGATCGAGGAAGTAATGCTGGAACCGGTGGAGCCCATTTACATCAACGGGGAGACACAGTTGGCTAAGAGGCGAGGAACGGACATCACTGTGCCCGTAAGTAACAACGCTGCAACCGAGAGGTCCAAGCACATCTCAGAAAAAACAAAGAACTGTCCTAAATTCATTCTGACACAAACTTTAGGAATCCGGCTCATGAAGCAAAAAAATATTAGTTGATTTGAGAAAGTCAAATTTATGGTAATAGGAGCAGCCACAAATAATGAAGCTACAATAGTGGAGGAACATTAAGCAGATCTTAAAATGTTTTAGTGCTGTACAGCTGTATATTTTTTGTACTAACTTTTCTTTCTCATATAAATTCTACTACTACTAATAATGATATTCATATATTTCCATTTTACTGTCAATATGGAAGTAAAAAAATAAACAGTTTTGGACAGCAGCTGTCCAAAACCTCATAAACCAGATTCTTATCCTGACATACTCTAAGAAGAACAAACAGTGATGACATTTTACATTTGTACTTAGTTAACATGAAATGATAAAGCCGTGTATAGAGTTCCGAAACTGACCAAATCTAGTAAAAGTTTATCAGACAAATCAAAAATATGACTGAATGCATTAATAGATCATACATTTTTCACCCAGGTGGAGATTCAGAAGCTGCGTCTGTACTGCGATCCTCATCAGAGTGAGAGAGAAACAGCTTGTGAGATCTACTCTGTGGTAAGACTTCAACTGTCTCCAGTGTCTTTACTACAAAATTTACATTTTGTACCTCTGTATATAGCTACACGTAAGTTACACTAATAAGAATTCTCTTGTTCTCTCTCTTTCTCTTTTGCTGCACAGGATGATGAAAGGGTAAGTGCAATCTATCCTGTTTCTCACACACTTGTAATCTGAGTATGCTCAAAAGTATTTAGCCACTGAGGTAATGTGCTGTTGTACATGTGACCTCATGTCTACAACCGAATCACAGCATGCTGATGTTCAGTACAGCAGCATGGCCTCAAGTGTGATGTTGATTTTATACGACAGTTCTACAAGGGCCAGTTAGTTAACAGTAAACGTGACAACAGATTATGATTTGTTTCTTTATTTAATCATTAATTTGGATCCACCAACACAAATAGTTCTGCACTGTTGAGATTCCACTACAATCAAACTTGTTTAATATTATTAGAAGGTAGGTGCACTCTGCTCAGCACTGAACAGGAAGCAGGAAACTGGGTGGGTAACAGCTGAAAAAGCTCATAAAATACCATCACACACACATGATGACCAATTCACAGTATATTAATTCAGTGTTAATCAGATCCATCAACCAGCTCTTATTTTAGTGAGTGATCGGTTCATGGTCCACCTCATTCCTACAGTCATCATCCACCAGTAGGGACTGTTTTATTTAAACTGTAAACAAACCTCAGTGTGAAAATTATGTTTTTAATCGCCTGAACTGTCCTCAGGTTGATCTTTAATACTAATGAGGAACCTTTGAGTGTGTTTTATATCGCAGACATCAGTTTCTTTGTGTTTCCTCAGTGTCCCCTGAACCGAACATCCACAGAGGAGGAAGAAGACTGCAACTGTGTGGTCGGACCACCGGGTCAGCGTGGCCTGCCAGGACGCATGGTAACACACACACACACACACACAAACATAAACATTGCTTCATGCTATAAGACTCAAAGGACGTTTGATATGTGACTTATTGTTACCCCGGTGAGGGCTTTTAAGCACCGATCTACATCGACTGCTCAAATGTGTGTGATCAATAATCACATTATTTGTTTTCCCGCTTGTTTTTGTGCAATAATACATATGCTCTAATTAGAGTTAACACTATATCATTATATTGGAGATTATTACACACACTGGTATTTATGCACTCCACAGCATGTGATGTATGGAAAGGGGGGTGGGACCAGAACAGGCAAACTGGAAACTAGAAAACTAATTTGCGTGTGTTCGATGTGGAATTGGTGCATTACACCAAAAATATACATTTCCAGACCGCAACTTCTGTCCTCTGTGTACTAATGACCTCTAATGGTTTCTAGCTGTAGTGACTCATTTCTCGTGACTCATGGTACTGTTTGTTTACCCTTCGGAGAGCTGCCTGACCGCTGACTTCAAGCCTCTATTACTCTGCTTCAGTTACACTCAACGATGGCTGAGATTTTCACAAAACACCTCAAAACGTTTATCTTTTATGTTACATAATCAGTGTTGATCAGAAGCTACAGATGTTCGATTTTGGGTGTGTCCCAGATATTGTAAAAGTAGTTTGGAATGACAAGGTTAAGGCGAGAACGCGTTGCTTTTGAGCGAAGAAATAACACATTATTCCTTTTAATTCATTTGTTTATTATAAATTCAACTCATGCAGATGTTTTGATGTTACAGTCTTACAATTGTTCCATAAATGACACTCACAGTGGTCACAATGGCTGCTGTTCAGCAAAAGTTACATAGTTAAAATGACAAAGACGATTTATGGATATTGTTCCACTCATCTGCCTCCACGATGCTGCTGCTAACATGTCAACATCTGGGATGGAGTAGACTCCATTTGAACTCTGTAGCATATCCTGAATGATAGTCTACTGTAGAAACTGCTTTGAGCTAAATGCTAACATTAGTGTGGAAACATGCTCACATTGACAATGCCGATTTTTAATATGTTAAACATGTTTTTTGTCTTAGCTTAGCGTATTAGCATGCTAACATTTGTTAATTTGAAAGTACAGTGGAGGATGATGGAAATGCTTATAGCTTTCCAGATATTTGATCATAAACAAAAGTATCTGATGGTGCCAGAGGAAAAATCACCAAAGTTTATTTAACAATTTACTGTTAGGCAATCATGGCAATCCATTCAATGGTTGACAATAAATAGTTGACCGACATCATTGCCATCCATAGAGCCATGCAAAAATCATTGATCAAACATATGTAATTATTAAGGCCTTTGTATTTGAATGAACTATCCAGCAGTAAACTGCACTATATCAAATGAATATGAATATGTTGTGATGGGTGTTTTCATGTAACAGGGCTTCCGAGGGGAGAAAGGGAGGGAAGGACCACCAGGACCTGATGGTAAGCCTGTAAGTGCTGATCAGTTTCTTCAACATTTTGTTTGTTTTCACCGCTTCATACTGTTGGCTCCAGTCTTTAGGATGTTGTCTGAACATGACTGAATCGGCTCATGTTGTCTCTGTTCTCAGGGTAAAGATGGGAAACCCGGGGAAACCGGCCCTGTTGGATTACCAGGGATGAAGGTAAAAAATCTGTCGATTGACCTTTTTAATAGCTTGAATTTTCTTGCAGTACTGCTACACCAAACAGAGGAATAAATGACAAAACTGTTATAGCAATAGCAAGTGACACAGCCAGATTGACAGATCGTGTGCCTCAAAGCTGGCGGTTTTAATAGTAACAGTGAGTGACATCTATATTTAAAGAGTAGTTTTAAAGAGCACATAAAGAGGACATTATAGTAGTGCTGCAGTGCATAAACCCCTCATCACAAAGATTAATGCATATTTGAGAGTTTAGTGGTGTAAAAAACATCTGCACTGGTCTGCAGAGATGTGGTCAGATGAATCATCCTTCACCATAGTCTCAACAAGTGCATGTATGGAGTATACAACAAGAATGGCACTGGATGGACGCCTACAGAGAGGAGATCTAGTAGCTCTGTTATGCTTTTACTGGCATGGTTTAGGTCCACTTGTCCCCTTAGGGAGAATACTCACTGTAAATAAATACAAAGTTGTTCTGTGTGATCACCTTCATCCTGTGATAAAACATTTCTATCCTTATGGGAGTGGTCTCTTCCAGGATGACAATGGCCCCATCTATAGGACACAAGTGTCCACTGAATGGTCTGATGAATATGAAAATGATGTGGAATTGTATGGTTTGGCTTTCACAATCACCAAATCTCAAACCAGCTTAACACCTATCATCAAAACATCAAATGAGGGAAAATCTTTTGGAAGAATGACGTTTATCCTATAAGTAGAGTTCAGAGATTGTAGAATCAATGCCAAGACCCATTGAAGCTGTTCTTTACTAAGATGCATTATGTTGGTTTTCCTTTTTTTTTTTTTGTCACCTGTTTCTATCTACATCTAAGGTCATCAGAACAAGATCTGTAGGTCATGCTTATGTGGAGTCCATAACCTGTATGTGGTGCTCCCAAGTTAAATAAAATAAAGTCAAATTTTATTTGTATAGCCCAAAGTTGCAAAGTTCATTTGCCTCGGAGGGCTTTACAATCTGTGCAGGGAGTGATACACCCTTAGACCCTCGAGTGAGGAAAAACTTGCCCACAAAAAACCCTTTTAACAGGGAAAAAAGGTGGAAGAAACCTCAGGAAGAGCCACAGAGGAGGGATCCCTCTCCCAGGATGGACAGACGTGCAATAGATGTCACATGTACAGAACAAATCAACACAAACATGTTGTACAATTACAATGAATGATAAAATGATTACAGTAACAGTGGAACCTGTGATAGAGATAGAGAGACACAGATGCACAGCAGCAGCAAATCATTAACTAACTATAAACTGTAATGGAGATATAATATATATATATATATATATATATATATATATATATATATATATATATATATATATATATATATATATATATAATGACAGTAATAATATATGAGGAAGGCATGCTTGGAGTTTAGTTAACTGATTGGTTTCATCAGGCTTGATCGATAAATATAATTGGGTGTCGTCAGCATAACAATGAAAATTAATGGAGTGATTCCTAATAATGTTCCCTAGAGGAAGCATATATAAACTGACTAGAAGTGGTTCTAGTACAGAACCTTGTGGGACTCCGTGACAAACTTTGGTATGCATGGAGGATTCATCATTGCGGTGAACAAACTTTGATCTAAGAAATACACCAGCTTAGGGCGGTTCCTTTGATGCCAATTTGATGTTCTCTGTAAAGTCTGATAGTCTCTGTAAAAGAATTTGATGGTCAATGGTGTCAAATGCGGCACTAAGATCTAACAGGACAAGTACAGAGATGAGTCCTTTGTCTGATGCCATTAGGAGGTCATTTGTAACTTTGACTAGTGTGGTCTCTGTGCTATGATGCACTCTAAATCCTGACTGAAAATCCTCAAATAAACTGTTCTTATGGAGAAAGTCACACAGCTGATTAGCTACAGCTTTCTCAAGTATCTTATAGAGAAAGGGAAGGTTTGATATCGGTCTGTAATTGGCTAAAGCCTCTGGATCTAGAGTGAGCTTTTTAAGAAGAGGTTTAATTACAGCTACTTTAAAGGACTGTGGTACATATCCCGATAATAAAGACAGATTGATCATATCCAATAAAGAAGGGCTAACTAGAGGTAAAACATCCTTGAGCAGCCTGGTTGGATGGGGTCTAAGAGACAGGTTGACGGCTTAGATGAAGAAATTATTTAAGCTATTTGATGAAGGTTGATGGGAGAAAAACAGTCTAAATATATATATCAGGTTTTACAGCTGTTTCCAATCTTTCTGTATCAGAATGCAGATCAGTGCCTGTTGAGAGTAAGAGGTGGTGGATTTTGTCTCTAATAGTTATAATTTTATCATTAAAGAAGCTCATGAAGTCATTACTACTTAGACCTAAAGGAATAGATGGTTCAATAGAGCTGTGGCTCTCTGTTAGCCTGGCTACAGTGCTGAAGAGAAACCTGGGGTTGTTCTTATTTTCCTCTATTAATGAAGGGTAATAGGCTGCTCTGGCATTACGGAGAGCCTTCCTGTATGTTTTGAGATTATCTTGCCAGACTAAACGAGATTCTTCCAGTTTAGTGGCACACCATTTGCGTTCAGATTTACGCGTCTCTTGCTTTAAGTTACGAGTCTGCTGGCTATACCATGGTGCTAACCTCCTTTGTTTAATTGTCTTCTTTTTCAGAGGTGCAATAGAGTCTAGAGTTGTCCGTAATGAGCCTGTAGTACTATCAACAAGATGATCTATTTGTGAGGGGCTAAAGGAAGCAGACAAGTCCTCTGTTACATTGAGACATGGCATTGAATTCAATACTGAAGGAATCACTTCCTTAAATTTGGCTACAGCACTATCAGATAAACATCTGCTGTAGGAGTTTCTGCAAAAAGGCTTCTAGTCCAGTAATATGAACTCAAAGGTTATTAAAAAATGGTCAGACAGAAGAGGATTCTGTGAAAAGACTATTAGATGATTTCAATGCCATATATAAGGAGATCTATCATTGCGGTTGTCCACATGAATATTAAAATCACCTACAATAATTACTTTATCTGTTTTAAGGATCAAAATCCTGATGCAAATTCTGCAAATTCAGATAAAAATTCAGAGTAAGGACCTGGAGCACGATATACTGTAACAAATAAAATTGGCTGTAATGTTTTCCAGGTTGGGTGAGTGAGGCTAAGAACAAGACTTTCAAATTAATTATAATTTAGTTTAGGTTTAAGATTTATTAATAGACTTGAGTCAAATATGGCTCCAACTCCACCACCTCGACCGATACTTTGAGGAATATGAGTAATATGAGTACAATGACTGGGAGGAGTGGATTCATTTAAGCTAACATATTCAGGTTTCAGTGAGACAAAATAAATCAATATCATAATCAGATATTAATTCATTGACTAAAACAGCTTTAGAGGACAAGGACCTGATATTCAGGAGTCCACATTTAATTCTCTTATTTTGGACTGTTGGAGATGTTGATTTAATTTTTATTAAGTTTTTATGATGAACTCCTCTTCTGTTTGTTTTATCTTTAAATAATGTAAGTGGACGGGGGACAGACACCAGTCTCTATATAAAGTTAAAGGTCTTCCTCTTGGACTTTGTTCAACAACATGAAAATTCTCTTAACTTTTATGGCCAGCTGGCATGGATGTGTATTATATGTTTGATATTTATTTTAGTGAATGAGTTTCTGACAGTTGGTCGTGCTGTCTTTCCTTGGCTGGGCAGGGTGAAGATGGACCACCAGGACCAAGAGGGGAACCTGGTCTAAAAGGTAACATGGTAAGTCTTTAAAGAAGCAGTAGTATCAATGTTGTGGCTTTACTAATGTGCTGCCAGTATTGATAGTATCTGATTCTTCTGATACTGCCCAGGGAGACAGAGGGGAACAAGGCTTATCAGGAGAACCAGGAGCCCCAGGACCCAAGGTGAGACTACGATGCCAGTAGTCCACTGTAGATTTTTTTTGGGAATGCTTTTTGGGACACAAGGGATTTTTGTTGCATTTCTAACTCTCCTAAAACATCTATTGTTAAAACAGAAAGTGCATGATTATTGTTCCAAATGTATCAGACTATTTCATGTATTTCTATAGTGTATGGTTATCTTTGTATAGCTTTGCACTGACAAATCAAGCTGTCCCTGCTAGTAGAAAATGGAAGATGGGGTGAGAAAGCAGACCTGTCAACCTCGGTAGGCTCTGCTAACAGGCAGAAGCATTAAAAAGTGTACCAGTGCCTTGGTTGAAGACTCTCAATCCAACATACACCACCCATTTGCTGTTACTTGTCAATCTTTGTTCGATCTGATGTTGGTATAACTTACTCATGAATTTGGGACAGCATTTTTCTGTAAGTCTATCTGGATGAGACAGCCTGACAAACATCATTAATATTTCATGATTAACTACTGTAACAAGATTTCATCTTGTTACAGTAGTTAAGCGATTTGTATTCCTGTTGCTGAGAAACTTTGTTGGAGGGTAAGTCATTATGTTCCACTTTTTCATACTGCTACAGAAAATGGATGGATGATGATATAGATACATAAAATTAAATGTTACTACAAGATATAACCAGATTTTTTTGTACGCAGGGTCTTCCTGGTGAGAGCGGCGAGCCAGGACCTCCAGGAGAAGCTGGACCAATGGTAAGATCCAGTTCTGTTCAACAGTGATGTGTCTACAACCAGCATTAAACCAACGTAACTGACATTTACCCAGGATGTGAAAGCAAATGTGAAATCTGCTGTGTCAGTCCATGAAAATAAAATATGATGCCAGATGTAACAACCTAACCATGCCAAGCCAGCTGTACAGTGAATTCTACTGTAAATATGAGTAAAGAGAACCGTTTTATGTAATTCTCAGGGTTTGGCTTGCTCTGTGCATGTGTCTGTGTGTGTTTAGGATTTCATCCTGTCCCAGCAGTGTTAGCAGTGCAGTGTTTAAAGCAGGACAGATAATTACAGTAATAGTGTTGAATTTGGCTGCTGCTGCTCCACCTTGCCTCTCAGAGTGTTTATTGTCCAACCAGGGAGAAGCAGGATTACCAGGCACAGGCGGACTGATTGGGCCACCAGGACTAAAGGTCAGTACAGACTGTAGCTACTGAGAGAACAGGTGGGAGATACATACCCTACAAGGCCCAGCATATGTGAATATTCAGACATTACACTCATTCCAAAGCTGCAGTGATTTGCTCCAATTCAGATGCAGGTTGGCTGATATTTTTGGAAGCACACTGTTGTCTAAAGGGGTGTTCACCTCTTCGCATTCATGTGAATTTGACTGCTATCCACCATATTCACATGGTGGCCATTTTCCACTGACGTCATGCTTGGGGTGTGAAGGCCAAATGTTGTACTGCTGTCTTTCAGGTTGCAAGTTGTGAAAAGTAGTGACAATTAACATATTTGATAATCCATTAGCTTTGGTAGACAGCAGCTAACATTACATTGAGTGAGTTGTTCTGCAGACTCCTAGTGCAGGAGTTCCCAAACTTTTCAGCCCACGACCCACAAAACAACGGTACTAGTGATTTGCGACCCCGCTATCCCCAGATGTCAGATGATTTGTCCTTGTTACATGTCGTAATGTTTAGCATGATGCTAACAGACCTTAGCTAATGTTGTTGTTGCTGCTAATGTCGTTCATCTGTCATAATCACATGAGCGGTCAGAAGGGACAAAGAAAATTAAACGGCTTTTATTTTAAATGTAACTACTTTTTTATGTTTTGTTACAATTATGGCTAAAATATGTTATTTCTAAGAGTTTTTAAATTTTATTTGATTTCTGAAAATCACCTTGTGACCAACCCTTGCTGCCTCACGACCCCCCCAGGGGGGTCCCGACTCCTCCTTTGGGAACCAGTGATATAGTGTAAGACCATCAAATGGCATAGGTGGTAGGCCCTACTAGGATTAGCTATTGTCTAAAAGCAGCTAATGTGTTATTAAATATGTTGTTAAGCTTGAAATATGATCTGATGTCCCACCAGATTTTCACTATTCATCATCTTCTCATTTGCTGATCAATTGGGAAGCAGAATTTGTGTGTATTTGTGCCGCTTCCGTCTTTCTATTGACAAACATGTCGCATAAAAGGTTTGTTTCACATTCTCTCTTAGCACACCTTTGAAAATGATTGTGCAATGATTAGCGTAGCATAGTATTGTAGCGTAGCATTGATTTCCCTTAAGTGCCACCACATCCCAAAGTACACAATAGTACTGTTGGTGTTCACTTATGCAATGAAGATCACATTCAAAGCAGATCTAAATCTTACAAATGATCTTACAAGCAGTAAATTCAATGCATACATGCTTTACACTGAACAGACAACAACATGCAGAAAGTCTTTGAAGTTTAAACTTCTTGTGATGCGACATGTCTGCAAGGATCTAAATTTGGCACTCAAAACAATGGACGCAATTAAGTGCCACAAATGAAGCCAAATGTGAGAACAAGTTCTCGTCTTGATGTAACAACAGCTGTCAAACCTTTTCTGTAGCCACAATGAGGAATTTATAGCCACGATGGCACCAAGTACAAACTGTAACACACTGAAGCATTGAGATATCCAACTCTTTTTTTTGGGTACCACAGAGGGGAAGTGAACTGCTTCCTGTGTGAAAGTGTGTGACAATCTCTCAGTTCACATCTTTTCCCATGTTTGGCGTAAAGGTATAAGAACAGACGTACATGCAGAGAAGTAAAGTCATACAGTAAATCTGAAAACACTCTCCACTTCTGTCACTTAATGAAATTAACACCACAGGCCACATACAGTACTGTATATGGAATGTTCCCTTGTGGTAACTTGAAAAGAACAAGTGGCTAAATGAAAGAGCACATGTACACATCTGCAAACATGTGTGCACGCCCACCAGCTCCGAGTGTGTGCTATGCTATTTTCAGTCCTCTCTCTGAACTCCTATGAGCGTTTGACTCGCAGCCACGCTGCTCAGTAATTTGGGACTCTTCCTGTTATCACAATAAACTACTTTCCCCGAGAATCTGGAAGCGCTCTGCACCAACTGAAGGGTGGTGGTACACAGCAGGGCACAGTTGGTGTCCATGTGTGGATGTCTGGTGGTGGTGGGTGTGTGTGGTGAATGTGTTTAGGAAAGATAGTAAACAGCTAACTGTCGAGTTACTTTGGAATAACACAAACTTCAACCAGACACTAAGCAGTGTGTTGATGAGGTTTACAGTCAGTACCCCTAAGATCTACTTTACACTTGCAAAGCTGCTTTATCTTTTGTATTTATTTATCTTGTGACGGGCTAAAAACACATAATCATTGTACCGAATGTGTTAGCAAACAGTTACTTTTTTGCATATACAGCGTTCACAGTGCAACCTGATGAATGAATGAAGTCCAAAATTCACTCATTTTAGCTTCAGTTTGGTCTGAGAATAAGATCTGGGTGTTTGGCAGCTAAATGCTCCACCATGTCCTCCAGCTAATCTCTGACTTTATCTATTTGCTGTCTGTTGCTGGGTAGACAGTTGTACAGTTGGTGTATCATCAGCAACAATACAGTCAAAACAATACAGTTGTGGGCTGCAAAACCAAAACAATGAGCTAAAAGACACTTAAACATTCTGGGGAACTGCAACACAAGTAACAATTTTCTGGTTGGTTTGCCGTGACAAGCAACACCTGCTCTCACAATGCACGCTCATTTATAAAAAAAATTTAAAGGTCTACTGGACCTTTAAATACAGTGCTCTGTATTTACACTCAGACTCTGCAGCAAGAGATTAAAAGATAATACAACTGTGTGATCAAGACTTGACCACCAAATGTTTGGTACAGTGTTGATATCTTGTTATCTCGTCTGTTTGCAGCAGTTTCTTTTATTGATGCAATGTGTCAAGATTGAATGCACAGCAAAACAAAAGTGTTGGCCCGAACGACCAGATTGTTAACTTATCACAAGTTCCCAGAACAGTCGGGTGTTGACCTGACTTGAGTTGCATCACAGATGCCCCAAGAGCAAAAAACACAAAACACAAAAACAGACAGAATTATTTCCTGTCACGTCAGGGAACATTGAACATCCTAATGATTAACAGGAAACAGGCTGCCTTTAACAGAACACAGCAGCGTGGGCTATAAGGAGCACTAATTGTGTGTTGAATGCAATGTTGGGGTTAAGTTTAAATGCAGACTTTTGTCTACATTTCCATCAGACTGAAGGCTTTAATCTGCTAGATGAAGTGACTCGAACTGCTTTACAGTTCATGGAGTATACTGTTTATGTGTCCAAGTGTGTTGTTATTGGCATACATTTAGTTTTAGATTCACAGCAGACACTTCACACCATGTTGGAGCTCACTCACGCTTGACACAATGCAAATCGTATAGCATGAGATCCAGTGTTTGTCATGGATCAAATCTTTTGACCAAACTGGTCAGTGAAGCAAACATATAAAAGTATTTTGGGTGCACATGTTAGTTTTTCTCTAATGTTTGTTGAAGTCTGACAGGAGCAGCACTGAATATAAATACGCCACAGGTGAGCGGAGAGCGTATACCGGGCCTAACAAGGTTTCAATTCAGCTCAAGCACAAGAAATCAATTGAGCGGAGTAGTTACATCTTTCTCGAGTCACAGTGAGGTGTGTTTGGAGTAGAGCAGGCTCGATCAGAGAGCAACATGCTGAACAATTAGCCGTGGTAAGAAAACATCCACAGCTGTGTTTGTGAATGTGAGCATTTGTCAGGTTGTTCGGTGGTCTGGTGGTGATTTGGCTCTGGGCTGGACGTGGACTTCTTTAACTGATCTCGCAGCTGACTGTGCTGGTGCTTTTTGAAAAACAACAAGGTCACGCAAAAGTCAATTGACGTGTTTTTTTTTGTTTTTTTTTGTCTTCTGTTAATTTGTATTTCAGCTTATATGAAATGAATTCCTTGGTAAGCCTTTTCCTTACCTATGAACTCCTAAATATATCAATATAGATATAATACCACCAACTGCTATCAAAGCTATAACCGAGCTTTTAGAGATACTGAGGTCCAAATCCTGTCAGTAAAAAAGAGTCAACAAAAAGACCACACACTATATGTGACAAATGATTTCAACCATTCCTTCATCCTGCATGGTTGCAGTCCAATGTGCTTCATGTTTCCCATATTATTACAACATTAAGGCCTCAATTCTTCTGCTAAGACTTCACTCCACAGCCAAGAATAATGGTCTTTATTTATTCATTTTGTTGGCTAGAATGTGGATCATGAACTTGAAACAGCATGAAATTACCCACAAAATAAGCTTATTTTGTATTTTTTCTGAGGGGTTACAGATATTCAATACACACTAATTCCAAATTAGCCTTCTCCTGATCCAGCCTCCATTTAATATAAACCAGTATAAACACATGGGAAGTCAGTGTCCTAAAACCAATAAAACAATGGCATTCATGAATGACTGGCTGAGTAGCCAGTTACTGTAAGAGCTGCAGCTTATCACTAGAGGAGAAACCTTTAGCCGCTCTATTCTGGTCTTTCAAGAAATAAAGTCATAATTTAGCTGTAATATTTGTGTTATTGTGTTAGTCTGATAGAGACACTCTGCAGTAGTTTGAGCTCCAGCTTTATTCATCTTCTTCCTGTCTACCAGGTAAATAATCAGCAGCCATCACTGCAGTAGTAAGCATCCTAAATACATCTTACATGGATAATTATTGATGAAAGTACATGGATGAGTTTTGGGGACAAAATACGATGAAGAGAATCAAAGCTCAAAGTCATACACACCAATAATTTGGAGCTTTGAACTGCACCTTGTGGCCTTGATTCAGATTTTTCTTTTCAGTTTATTCCACTGACAGTGACCATATGTTACGTGACGCTATGAAAAAGGAGGTTTTACATCATGATTGAAAGCTAAGCCCTGCTCGTGCTTGAGTTGTCCAGGTGTGTGGTCTGCCATGCCTCCGACCCCCGATCACTACTGCAGAGACAAATGATGTCACCGGTGCTAGATGACAGCGGCCATATCTGAGATAGTTTCACATTTTTGTACAGTGGGAGAAAGCAGAGATGTGTTGTCCGTCTTTTTATGGAGTCTATGGTTAATGGAGTTTTAAGCCTACATTTTCTTTCCCACCAGGCCCACAATTATGTAACCTGTAACAGCCACAGTACCACTGAGGCCACTGAGGTCATGTCGTCAGTATTGTTTCTGGAAATTTGGGGATTTTAATGACCTGAGGAGGCAGATCGAGGTTGATTCTTTAACACAGCATTTAGACCATAAAACATTTGCAGGAAATTACATGTTTTAGGGAGATGGGGTTCACTTGAAGACTTTGGGCTCACAACTTCAGTATATGCACAATCCTAGCTACAGCCTTGCTTAATATCACAGATGTCTTGTGACAGTGTTGTGAAAATGTAGATACTGCTGCGTAAGGCCACAGCATTAAACCAGTTCCCATACAACTGAGTGAACACCCAATGATAGTAAAGTTGTAAAAAAAAAATCCAGATGTGATCCGTGCAGAAACCAAATTAGCTCCCAGTGTGGTCACCGCCTGAGGAAACATCTTCCATCAACTGTAAAGAATTCCTGCCACCCATCCATGACAGCTCCATTGAATGTTAATGAGGCCTAAAGTTAGATATACTGTACAAGGCTTAAGGCTGTCAGCATGGTCTTTAATCACACACTATCCCCCCCACACACAAAACTTTCTTTCAGCAACATGCACATCAACTTTCAAACAATTTAGGATTTCACACTCGTGAGGCAAGTTAAAAATTATCAACTTTGTGGTGGATGTGGGTCTCTTATTATCAGGCGTGGAGTTTTCTACACCCAAAATTATGGATTTTTCAGACGCAGCTGCGTGAGGTTTTCATGTCACACAGAGATAAAGATACTGTACATCACACATGCCTTCCCTATAATTACTAATAGTATAACTGTTACCTGTAAGAAGACATTTGGAAAGATGATTTAATGTTTAAAATGGGAATTTTCTGTCAAGACAAAAAAAAAGATTTGACAACAGTAGAGGTGTGTTATCAAATCCAAAGAAGCTTTCGGAAGCTTTAAATTAGCAAACATGACAATAGAGTCATTCTACAAATCAGAGGGAAGCCTCTGAGTTTAAGTAGGGTTTATTTTTAACCACTGCACTTGTAATTTAGGAGCAAGTTCAGAGACCTCCTAACTACATATGTAAGTTACAGCTTCTCCATCCTGCAGCTCTTAGACCTCCAAATCATCGGTTGCCTACCACAAGTACAGATGCACAGAGCCCCCCCAGGGGGTCACGTGTTTGAAGGAAAACTACTGATGTGGAAAAAAACATTAATAAAATGAACACATACTACAGCAACGGATAAAATGAAAACTATGAGTTGGACTTTTTATTCTGTTACAGTACTTTTGTAGTAAGGCAGACCGATGGTGTGTTAATCTAATGCTGAATAACTGAATTGACAGAGATTCTACACTATGTGGGTCTACATTACATTGTGATCTTGTTGCATATAGTACAATGGAGCCTGAATCTTGCATATGTATTTATAAAACAATATTCTTATGAATAGAGATGCTAAGTTGGAGAAGTTGTTGTTTCCAAAAGTGTTTTCTCCAATATTTGCTTTATTCATTTTTCAGTAATCTTCAGCATAGAAACACCAGAGTCTATGATAATGTAATAACATCATATGGTTATGTTGGTGGCCATGCGTTTACATATTTCAACTTTGTTCCTGAGAAATTGTGCTATTTACAAGGAAATACAGACAAAATCTTGGTGATTTGAGGAGTTTTGACTTCTTGCTTTTTGCTATGTGTCCCATGTTAGCTGAATTCATCCAGGATTTATGCAGTTTTGACTAAGAATAAATGTAAATAGTTTATGCAGACAACAGAATTTAGAGGTAATTCACCCTGAGCATTAGTAGCCTAACATTGTAACTTCTCCGTTTTTGAGTGTACAAAGTTGTACTTTCGTCTTTATCTAAGAAGCAGATATTTTCTAACACAATCTTTTATACCATTGATTCAACAAGACTTTTGTGTCCATCTAATGTCTAACATACATCATATGTTTAAAAGAAAGAGAGGTTAGACTAGATTCATTTTGAGATGATTTATGATTTCCGATCCAGCGATTCCTGTCCATTTTTTGGTGTCGTTCTCCACTCAATTTTTAAACAAATGGGAGGACTTGTCTCCTTTTCTACAGTCCAAGAGAACCAACAGTGCCCAGAATCCCAGTTGCCTAGTTGCTCCTGATGGTGCTAGAGAGAGTGCACCTACTGGTTGTTCACTATTTGCATGTGCCAAGACTAAAATCTGATAATATTATAACAGCTTTGATTTTATTGGAACATCAAAAAGACCAACTTTTAAGACAGCTCAGACTAAGTTTTATGACCACCTCCAGATGACGACAGAGCGCCACAACACAAATATAACAGCCTTTTACTTGAAGAACCCAAAACAGCCACTTCTGCTTTGTGCCTGAATGAAATATCTCCAGAACAATAAATCATACTGAAGACATATAATAGCTGTACCATCACACATTAAGCTATTTAATGAGGTGATTAATCATGGTGATTATGGAGGCACATTAGGTGCTGTTTTACTCGTGTAAATGCTCAGAGTGAGGCAAATGAGGCACATCCCTCGACACATACTGACCCCCCACCCCTAAACACACACACTCACACACACAGGATCTGCTTTTTATAATGGCAGAGTGCACAGACACGCTTCCAGGGGCAGTGACATAATTTGAGGTTGAAAATTAATCAGCCAAGTCTGCACTCTGCTAGCTTCTTTTTTTTCTCCTGCTTTTGTTATGGAGGGTGGGCAGTCGTCTTGTGACATTTAGCAGGGTTTCTAAAGGTTCTATAGGAAGGAACATGGTATAACAAATAATGAAAAATATATGCTCTTTTGATATTTGCTTTTAATTTCAATTTCGCTCAGAAACATAACTACAGCATTACAGACTTCTCAGAATCATCTCTAAAGCCACATCTTCCAGCTCCCAGTACAGATGGTATATTCGATCCCTCCGGCATGTGCTGGGTCGGCCCTGGGGTCTCCTCCCAGTTGGACTTGCCTGGAAAACCTCTAAAGGGAGGCGTCCAGTTGGCCGATGCCCAAACCACCTCAGCTGAATTTGATGCAAAAAAACAAGGGTTCTACTTAGAGCTTAGAGATTCTGTTATAGTATTCTGTTTAGAATATGAGGTAAAATTTACATTGGTTTGTTGCATTTTAATCTGCGATCAACATCCTTTTTGTGGTAGATAAATTGTTTGTAATGTAACAAGAGTGAAAATATAAGTAACAATCTTAACAATCAAAGCCATAAGCCCTAACAGTGTGAAACAACAAGTGTGAAAATGTAAAATTTCTAAAATTCTTGTAACTTTCAAAAATGCAGTTTAGAGGTTGAAAATTAATTGTGTGGAAAAGGAAGGACAGACGAGGCAGGAAACATAGACACGAGGCTGAAGTCTTCACCTGGGCTGTGGCGGGTGGTCAAGGACACGCGAAAATTGAAATAAAGTTTTATAAGGTATGGGCGGGGGTCGGCGCATGCTATGTCAGCAGTGTTGATATATGCTATGCTAGCAGTTTTAGAAAACCCAGCCCAAATAATTTGATTGGGTACTAAGAATCATGTGATCTTGATGCTCTTGTTTTATTGTAAGAGAATGAAAATGGGTAGTACCAATGTTACGTTTATACCATTATAAAAGATGATGTTTTGAGCTAAAAAACTGTTTTCCTTCATGGACGAAATCCCGTTCTATTTTCTCCAGTGCCTTCTCTGAAAACAAATTGAATTCATGAACAAATGTTGAAGCAGTCAGAAAAGACTTCTGACACACAACAAGCTCTTTCTGGATGTCTGAGCTCCTTACTTTCCTTATCTCTTGGGGTGAAGTCCAGCCAGCCTGCAAAGGATTTGAGCTCCATTGCACGATTCAAGTGGGGTATAGTGGAAAAACAGCCTTAGTCGAAGCCTCTAATCCATGATTAAGTGTAACAACACGCTGTAGCTCCTCTTGAACTCTCAACTTATCACTGGGTTGACTTGATTGCCCCTAGATGACTATCTTCATTTGATCCGATGGTGTTGTATAAAACCTAAATTCTGGCAGCAGTCCTTCCTTCCTTCCTGTCTCTCATATCTCCATTCCTGCTAACACTGCATCTGTTGCCTCATTGATCTCATGTTCTAACATACCTCACTCGTGAATAAGCCACTGACATCCTTGAATTCCTTCACTTGGGGCAGCAACTCAAGTGAACAGTACACTGTTTAGTTTGATCCTGTTAAAAAAGGATATGGTCAGACATAGAGTCTGTTTCGCTCTTGTATTGTTCCACTAGCTGTCGTTATCTTTTATTGACTTTTCTTTCTCTACCAGAATTCATTCAAGTTGAGCAGTCACCGTCTCTTCAGTCTTTAACAATATGTGGCAGGGTGTAGTAGCAGATTAGTCTGCTTACAGGACAGTGTTAGGCTGGTGCACTTGTCTATTTTTTCTTGTTCTAGACATCCAGAGATTTATGTCATCTTGTCATTTATTGGGCCGTGGTGGGCGTCTTGGCTGTGTAATTATGAGGTCTGCTGCTCTTATGGGTTTATGTGCGTAGTGCGGTGAGACACTTCAAAAGAAAACAGATGCAGTGGAGAGCTAATTCAGTTGTTTCCTCGCTGCCAACATGGAGAGCTGTGCACTTAAAATATATGTTGGTGGGACCTGGTAACCTCTGTGTCTGCCGAGTGCTCAAACAAAAAGAAAGTACTTCAAACCTCATGGTGTCATACTTGAAGCCTGTTGTTTGTTCAGATTATACACACAGACAGCAGTTATGTTGCATACTTGTCTAAAAATGTTGGAATATGATCGTGTTTTCATGCAAAGTGAGAATTCACAGACTCGTTTTTTTATTTCATCACATAAAGTTAATTTGAAAGTCAATATTTTTTTTAATATATATATAACTAATTAGTGTCCCAAAATAATTTTAATCTACAGCCTGTAGCCATGCTAGCAGCTCTATAAGGCAGGAAAGACTCAAGTTAACATGAATGCGGGAGCTGTATTTGATCAAGATTTGACCCTGTTGATTAGATGGATCTACACTCAGTATGTTTACATGACACTTGAAAAAAACAAATTATTGCCTTAATCCGACTATAACTGCACAACTGAAGTGCATGTAAACACATTAGTCCGACTAATATCGGAGTTCTCCAACTCCGATTAAGACACCCAGATAATGCGATTGGAATTCAATTTTCTCCAGCATGTATATGCCTTAATCGGAGTTAAACTAGACAACGCATGTGTGCATGCTACACACCCTCTGCGCTGGCATATGCCCCTGGAACAAAATACGGCATTCTTGTCTGCCTCTCGGAATCACCATGACCATGAGGGATAGCGCGCACCTTATCTGCACAATAAGTAACGCGTACATTATGTACGAGATGAACAAAGCTGTACGATTATCCATCTTGCTGTTGTTCGAAAATACCGGTCTGCCGCCTGACTTCAGTTGTTTATTATTATGTGACGTAATAGGTCAACCGGAAAGGGGGCCATATTAACCCGCTGAAACGACGCATATCGCCACCTAGTGTTGAGGAGGAGGACATGTTACCATCAGTTATTCGATTTTCTCAGTTGCATGTAAACTGGGACAAGGACAGAAGTCCGATTAGACGCCAAAATCGAATTTTGAGCATAGCTCGATTAAGCTGTGCATGTAAACGTACTGAGTGTTTGACCCTATAGCAGCCAATTGGAGATCCCCCCATGAGGGGCTATAGCCAGAACCTTGACACTGGTTGGGGAGGGGTGGTGGTGGTGGTGGTGACAGCAGAGAGAGACTAAATAGGTGGTTTAAATATTCTTTAGCTAAGGTTGAGCGTTGATACAAACTCAACAATTCTTTGAGCTAAATGTAAGGCAAGCCAATGTCTGGACAAAATGTCATGACAATCCACCCAGCAGCTGTCGAGGCATTTTTCAGCCCACTTGTGGCACTAGATGAACAGTCAGGGGACCACCAAAATCATGACACGTTGACCTTTAGTTGCCTTGAATATCTGCAATATTGTCATATCCTTCCAACTGCTGTAAAGATATGTTAGTCTGATTCTAAGTGAACCAACCAACCAACCAACCAGCACTGCCATCCATGGAGCCACATCACTAATACGGATAAAGAAGCACTCTGTCATGTGGAGACCCGTGGCTCTGTAGCAGGCAGTGCAGATCCCAGTGTCTGTGTGATCACGTTGGTGATCACAGTGACACATCTACCGACATTGTAATTAAGCATGCAGAGCTTCAGGCGACCCCTTTGTGCAAACTCTGACTATTCATTATTTGGGGTCATGGAGACACTGGGGGAAGGACTGCCAGGAACAGACAGTCCTGAGGGAGTCTTAATGTACCACACCTCACCTCACACTGGGTCACACAGTGAGTTACCAAGATACCAAACTGAGGCAGAGATACCAGAGAGGAATCTCAGTGTGCACTGGGAAACCACCAGTTACCCACTTCAACCAGGGACGTAAATATAGACAGTGCAGGCAGTGCTGTTGAAGTGGGCTCCGTTGGGTTGGGGGGTGCAAAGAAAGAACAGGCCCTACAACAATGTGTTGGGTGGAGAAACAGCCCTTGTGAATGATTCAGATTGCCGCCTTGGAAATACACTTGTGCTCAAGAAATTGTCATTGTCAGGGTTTTCATTTTGAATATATAGCATTCTATAAAAGAATCATACTTATACTACATAAACTAAAAATGGAGCATACAAGACTGTTAAATCAAAAGAATAGTTTCCCGTTTTCTTTGGTATTTTTGTCATACATATATGCAACAAAGATTGCTGTATAATTTGTATAGATAGATTTTTAATTGTTCTTTCAAGGAAATCTGTTGCCACAGTCTGTACATAGCCCCACATAAATACATAGATACAACATAACAACACAAAGAGGCATCTGATACTGCACATTTCTACCCACATCCCATATGTATAGCACCCACACACAGCAGTTAGCGAGGTGTGTTGTTGAGTGATGCTGTACTCCTGCCATAGAGTGCCCATTTCCAGGCCAGGGATCTGCATCTGTGACTGGATGGGAGCTGTGTGTTTGTGGAGGTGTCTGGGGTCACGTACTATACTGTGTGCATTGCGTGTAATGGCTTTGCCTTTGAGTTCTGAGTGGTTGGGGTTGGGGAGATCGATGTTTTTGGAGGTGTGGTGAGTGATTGGAGGCAGTTAACATGTTGAGCACACAGCAGGAACAATAGAAGAGAATTGGAGAATGGATTATACTTTTATAGAACAACAACAGAAAGTGTTTTAGGTTTGTGGATGGCTGAGAGTCTTTGTTGGCAGCATTTCTGAATGTCAGTGCTGTGTTGGTCAAAGTTCAGTTTATTGTCCAGGGTGAGTGAGGTATTTGAAGCACTCCACCATTTCAGCAGTTTCATTATGGATGCAGGTGGTTGCAGGTTTGAGCTGTGCTGTGAGTGCTGGAAATGTTGATTATTAGTCCTTTAGTTCACTAGTGTATAAAGTGGGATGTCGATGTTTACAATACAATACAATATACAGCTGAAGCCCATCATAATAGCTTGCTGGGGCCTGTTGTAACTAATGTACACCACTGGGAGCGACTCTAAAATAGAGCCCTTGTAGCGGTTAAGTGTCTGACAGCAGACTTCAGACCTTTAGACATACGTGCTATGACATGTGTTATGTGCTATGGCACATAAAACAGCATGTTGCACATATGGTGTAGTACTTTATAGCAGTATGTACTGTATGGCATGGAAAAACAAAAAACAAAGCCATGACTCAGATGTACGTTTTTTAAAATGGATCTTGTATGGAACACATTTAGCAAACCCCTCACTTAGCATTCAGCTAAGAGGTCAGGTCATATCTGAATAAGCATTACAACTATGAATGAGCGCTGACACCTGAGGCTGCTGTGGGGGTGGCTACCATGGTAAATCTTCATCATCTAGTCTGTGATCCAACGTTAAGTCTCGGGCCTTTCAGGCGTGATTTTCAATTCCCACATTTCTTCCGTTCCTCAGCTGATGAAGGTTGTTCCGTCGTGTTTCCTGCAGCTGAGACAAATTGCTCAAATGAAGTCCTTCTTAGGAGATGAAGATCTTGAAAAGGTCATTCATGCTTGAATTTGCTGCAGGCCTGATTGTTGTAATCCCCTTTTATTGTGGACTGTGTAAGGAGAGATATCTATCCAGTCTGCAGCCTCTGTGAAATGCTGCTGCCAGGCCTGAGAAAACTCTGAGAGGTACAATCACATTACACTCATCTTCACTGCCCTTCACTGTTTGCCTTAGTCTCTCATTGATTTGAAGATTCTATCGATGAGTTATGCTTGTCTTTGAAAAGTTTATCCTTAATTCTTCAACGATCTGAGCTGTGGAGGATCTCAAACTCACATGATGTCCTCTAAACAAGCAACATTTGCTTCTTTAATTTAATTCTTTATGTTTTCAACAAGAGTCAAGACATTTCCAGGCGTACATATTCTCTCTAGTCGTTTAGTTTAGTTAGTCTTTGAGACTTTCTTCTTTTAAGACAATGTTTGGAGCATTTGCCTGTATACAGTACACCAAAAGTGACATGTGACGTGTCAGAGCTCTGCAGGGAATATCATATAATTTCACAAATGAATGGTTGCAGTAACACAATATATTTTACAGCTTGTTTCACATGCTCATTGCCAGCGTCAGTGCATCACAGCAGCACACAGTGGAACCTGTTCGCATACCACTTGTGTCGTAGCACATCCAACCGACGTAGTTAAACAGTATAGAGAGGTCTGAGTGTAAAACCAAGCAGTGGATTCTGGTGTCTCGCGGACGCTTAAAACTTTATTTGCATGTCGTGTTGTGGCTTCAGATCTGTTTGTTTGTCGCTGCTCATTTTTGTTTTTAACAAGCTGCCGCCTTGATGTGAGGTCTCTGACCACACCACTCGCCATACAGGCTGGCGTTCATGCGTCAGTGTCACCGCCACAGATAAACTCGCAACACGCAAACAATACAAACAACTCCCTTAGATGCAAAAAAACACAGATAAATGAGTGTGTTCTGTGTGTGTGTCTTACATGATACAAGAACTTATGGTTACACACTGAGTTGAGTGTGTGAATCTAAGTCACTGTTCTGCACTCCATAGGTATATTTTTGTACACTGGGCTCTCGTTAAAATCATTTTAAAGACAAATATGAATGTTTGAAGTTGTAAATTATAATCCTGTCTATGTTGAGGAATGCAGAACACACATACTATGTGACTACAGGTATTGCATCAACTAAAAATAAAGGACCATATACATTATACAGTGGTTGTGAATGACAATTTACATTTTAATGCATTAGAATGAGCTAAAATATGTATCAAGGAGGCAAAACTCAACATAACGTGAGTATCCCGGAGCCCCTATAGCACTAATCTATACTGCATATGCAGGATGCCCGCCCTTACTCCACTTAGCAGGTTTTTCAGAGCTTTCAACACAATCTTACCATCAGCTAATGGAAATGACTCAGTTGTCATTAAGTTAACCCTACTGTTTCTATTTCCAGCTGCTGAAAGACTGCAAGATGGAGTTGGTGCTTTAGAAAAGTTAGGCTACTAAGCAATTTAGTGTCTGAGATTACAGACCTGAAGTCTGATTTCTCATTTATCTTTTTATATCTTGGAAATATTCCTAAAGGCCGTCAGTAGGAGCGACTCGTACCTTTTGAAGGTCTTTATGGCTGCAAGTAAAAACCGATTACAAAAGGCTGGCTCCAGAAAAACCCTCCCACCATTGCCCTTTTTATTAGCATAAGCAACTCTATATGCATAATAGAGAAAATGACTTTCAGCCTTTGACTAGAGAAGTGAAGTACTGGGATGGGAAATGGGATATTAAAATTTTTATCTAGACCTCATGTGGTCCATGACTTGTACCTGTGCCTCCCTTTTTTACGTATCTTTTTTATTGTTCATCTCACTGATTGTAATGTAATGAAATACTGCAGCCTATCTCAAGTTCAAAAATGTCCCTCGTGTGATCTTCACTGTGTATTAGCAAATCATTCATTTGTCTTTGCTTTATAATACTGTTGAACTCTATAAGTACATGTATGTGGACCATATTCTACATGGGTATCCTTCTACTGTATCCTCTATGTGAATATGTGACAATGATCACACACTGTGCAACAATTGCTGTCTTGCAGAGCTCATTCATAATCCACACAGGTATAAAGGTACTGACATGTCTGTTGTGTCCTCAGGGAGAGAGGGGAGACATCGGGTTGACCGGTGCTGGTGGACCTCAAGGTGCCCCGGTGAGTTGATTCTGATTCTCTGTAGTTGCCGTATGTATAACACAAGTGTCAAAGATGTATTAATAAAGCATCATTCACATAGAGCTTGGCGTTCCAGCTGCTGATGAACACAGCGAGAGCGCTCGCGAAACGTGATTCCTGTTAAGTCAGCATTCTGCGGATATAACAAGCAACTAGTTTTTAAATGGTCCCATAAAGGTTTGAAGGAAAGAGTAATCAGGACATAAACATGAGAGCTCGGATTCATTGCTGCTTTTACACACTGCTGTGTGCTATAAATGTACTGCCCACACACACACACACACACTGCAAACACACAAGTGCACACAGACTGGACAAAGATGTTGTAAGGCTTTGTGTTGGCTTTCATTGTTCTGGAATTTTTTGTAATTGTGCATAACACCAACTGTATGATAACTTAACTTTTTAGTGGTTTAAACTTCAGTGGTAACCATTTTTCACTGGTTGTTATAAGCAGGAAGCTGTTTTAAATCGGTCAAACAGAGTTTAAATACACACTTTGTTATCCTGCCGGAAGCAAAACGTGTTGCAAAAAAAGTGAATTAAACCTGTTAGGAAAGAAAATCATTGACCATTTCCCTTTTGAACAAATCCTGTGACGTTTGTTTTAAAAAACACAATTATCATAACTGCTGGAGGCCATGACACCATCACATTAAAGGTGCTTAGTGCCAAATTTAAATGTCAAAGTCCATTCATCAATCAGTGGGAGACCTACTCAGCCCGTGATGACAAAAAAATTGCACATTTATAACAGAAAAACTCCACACTGAACAACACACTTGTTCATTTCACGGCTCTCCACTGGCCCCCTAAGTACTTTCTTACTTCACTCATGCCCTGAACAGGCCATGACTAGGAGATATAACACACACATGTTCAAATCTAAATGGTATCTACTTTCTGTATTCAGCGGAGTGCATTCAGCATTAGCGATTTACTGTATGTTCAAAGCATGACCTTCTGTACTGTTGCAGGAAGTGGAGCAGCTTTAAGACAGTGCAGAGAGAGTGTGTGAGTGTGTGAAGGTTTGAGTAATGGAATGAACCTTTTTTAACACTGAGGCTCCTGGTTCACATCCCGTCTCACACTAGTACATTTTGCGGACCCTTACGCCTGATACGCTGACGTAAATCTTAAAGTAAATGGTAAATGGACTCTGCTTATATGGCGCCTTTCTGGTCTTCCGACCACTTAAGGTGCTTTTACACCGCGCATCACATTCACCCAATCAACACGCTGACGTCAGAGACGTCAGAGAAGGTTCCAACTGCACAACAGAAAGTAACTAATCACATTCACACATCGTCGGGAGCAATTTGAGGTTCAGTATCTTGACCAAGGACACTTCAACACGCGGACAGAAGGAGCCGGGGATCAAACCACCAATCATCTGATTAGTGGACGACCTGCTCCACCTCTTGAGCCACAGCAGTGTAAAGCAGACAGCATTAAGTTCAACCTAAAGTAAATACAACACACAGGAGATAAGTTTGGAGCAGCACAGGTGCTGAAATGTGTTCAGCAGGATGCGTACTGGAATATATATTAGTTTAAAGCATACATACAGTATTATGTGGATGAACTCAGGTCAGATTGTATCAGCATTCTTTCTCCGGGAGGTGACGAAGGTCATTGCTTGTGCAATAGAAGCTACCCAGCTTTGATGTATTCCAAGTTATTTCACACTCTGCACGCGCTGCTTGTATTTTTATTCCTCTGGCTGTAAGGTAAGGTTGAATATACTCACCATTCATCACCCTTCAGCTAAAAGGCTGCTCTTTGGAACAAAAGAATTGTTGAATGTTATGTACTCTTAATGTTTAACACTTTTACATCCTGTGTCAGACTGGTAAACTCACCACTGTCACATCCCACAACCACACACACACACACACACACACACACACTTTATAGGAGGCAGAGTGTAAAGCAAAGCACACATACAGATATACCCATGCATTCCTCACGTGCACAAACAGAAAAAAACAAACTAAAGGAGCTTATTTTTCCTGTCTTTGCTAATTACACAGCCTTCAGTACTGATATCCAGACATCCAGTAATGCTCTATTTACGACACCCATGTTAACATATGTACGTGAACACACAGAGATCTCGGCAGGTCCGCGGTAGCAGACGGTGTCGCGTGCAGAGCAGCTCCCCGCAGCCTCCCAAAGCCAAACCCTCCCTTCCTAATCAAGCTCATGTTTACATGCGACTCTGGGAAACAAAAAACGCAGAATGCCGCTTTTATTATTGTAAATAGTTTTACTATACTACATTGTCCCAGTTGTTATTGGCTTGTAACAGAGGCTGCATTAAACTCTCCACTCTCATTTCAGGGTGTTTGATTGTCACACAAATCAAATGACGTATGCACAAGCAGAGAAACAATGTTTATATGTACAGTACGTCGTCACAAATGCATCCATGAATGAAGTATGATGAAAGTCGATCATTATAATAATTGTATAGATTTGTTGCCTCTTTACCAGCTGGATTAGAACAGATGTTTAGTGTCAGAGGGTGGCCAGACAGATGTTCTTGCTTGAAAAAAACAAGAATAGACATATGTCTGTATATACAATATGGACTAATGCGTTGACGAGTGAGTGGCTTAAACAGTGAAATTTTGTAGCAAAATCAAGTCATATTAATAGAATGAAGGGATGAGACCATCTAAATATGAGCTACTTAACTTTATAGAACAGATTTTGATACAAATATGTGTTAACATACTGTCTGCTGAGCAACCGACTGTATAAGTAAGCTATCTAGCTTCACAACTTTGACCAAAATGTTTTCCTCAAGGACACGAGAGGGCCTTTTTCTGTTCCACTTTGCAGGGCTTAATCGATGGCTGCAACTAACAGTTATTTTCATAATCAATCACTATCAGTAATTTCTCAAACTGATTAAATGTTTGACCCATAAAATGTCAAAAAATAGTGGAAAAGCCCAAGGTGATGTCCTTGAATGTCTTGTGTTGTCCACAATTTCAGTTTACTGTCATAGAGGACTATAGAAACAAAAAAATATTTACATTTCAGGAGCAGAAATCAGAGAATTCAGCCTTTTTTTTAACCACCCCCAAAGCTTGTTAGTTGACAACTAATCAATTAATTGACCAAATGTTGCAACTCAAGCTCATCCTTCATTAAAAATGTGTAGTATTTTTGCTGTATCTACTAATACTAATCATTATCCGAAAGCAGAATTGAAAAATGTCATGAGCAGCAAAGAATGAGCACAGCTCTGTCATTCAGCCCAAAATCTGAAAATTCTTTGCCGTTGTCTCCTCTCAGTTCGTCTGTCGTCCTACCCTTCCCTGTTTTGCCCTCCGCTCACCTCAGGGTGAAGGTATGATGGTGTTCACGATAACCAGGATCTGCTAAAGACAGATCATGTATCCTCATCTGTCCACAGACTTGCGGGTATACTGATGAGAGACGGATGAGTAAGACGAATATTACGATGCAGGGCCCGCTTCACTCTAAAGTGTTTGTGAATTTTTTCGGGGGGAAAACCATTTGCTATCACCCTGATCGGCGCTCCTGTTTTCACCAGAAATACAGATGCATTTCATATTTCCATCATCGCCTGGAGACTTTCTTTCTCAGTGGTACCTAAAAAGCCACAGAACTTGAGCCTGTGCAAATAGTTTCAATTTAATCAACACTGAAATCTGATATTACAGTAATTCCATGTCACCTTCCTGAAGGATGTGACAAATCGCTCAATTAGAAGTCTTTGTGGCTGTTCTGACACGACGTTGACATGTCTTACAAACAGAGATTCAGAGAGGATAACGGAGAGTACACAGGAAGTCTTCTTACTGTTAGCTGAGAAAAAACATCGATGTTGTTACTAAAGTAAAGCCACCATATCAGACACCCGTGTGATTTCTCAGACTTATTTAAACCCCAAGGAATTATACTTGGTTTACTTTATCACGCATACACAGACTTATCTGTAGTGGAATCATTAGTGCAGGTTCACATAATCTGAATTCAAAGCACTTTGATCCGCCAGTATGATCCATTAATGTTTGCATGACAGGTAGGGAATCTTCAACAGAGCCGCTTTCACAAAGCCCATTAGTAGATCATAGCCTGACATGACAGGACATAATGTATAATGTCACCGCTATTCATACTTATTGAACATTCCAAAGTGTGGGGATCTTCTTGTCAAGACACAAAAATAGTAACAGATATTTCTCTCACTTGGTGCACGTCATTAAAAAGAAATAAATGATTATATTATCGAGTAGGGTTGTGAACGATAAACCAATGCGACCGGATATTTTAACAAGTGAGAGATATGGCTGTGTCAGTAGCAGCCTTCACAATCGATACGAGTTAGCCATGAATTCCTAGATGAATCGGTTGTAGAGTCATGGATCGGGTATCGTGAGACTTGGAATCGGTTGGCGGCTTCACACCCTTTTGTGAAAATCCACCGGGCCCGTTCACAGCGCGTCGCGTGGGCGTGGCATATTTGGTCCGTCCTGCACGTGACTTCAAACCCATGTAAATATGCTACGTAGTTCATTAGTTTCGCTTTTGTCTGTTTTTCCGACCGGCAGTTTGCATGGGGTATTTTATTTTGAAAATCCACCGGATTCTCTCCAACAAATGATGTTGATTCAGCCAGACTTTTTTTGGTCCATGTCTAAAAATAAATACATTGACATGTGATTTTGTTGTTTCTTTTTTTTAATCTTATTTTTCACAGTGCCATAAAGCAGCAATGCTTGGGGGTATGTGGTCTTTTACATATTTGAAAAGAAAATATTGTACTGTACTGTAAGATAGTCACTTTCATAGAATTGGCTTCTTTATTTGATAAAATATCTACAATAAATATTAACCGTAGAACCAAATCTGCTTGTATCGTTCTTACACTGTATCGATTCGTATCGAATCGGTCTGTAATAAAAGTATATCGTTTTTGAATCCTATCGTAACCTGTGTATCTAGATGCGTATCGAATCGTTTATCACAGAGAGATGTGCAACCCTATTATCGAGCCATTATTTCCTGCAGGAATCCTGCTACACTTTACTGTATAGCTCCATGTAAATAGTGTCATACAGCTGTGCAAAGCAGTTTGGTGTCTGTAACTCCTGAATTCATGTCTTGAAATGGGGAAGTACAAATTACATAATACATAGTACATAGTTATCTGTGGGCTAGACAATGGTCATTTTTGGATAAACTTGCATTAATCGATTCTTTAGCCACTTAGGAGCAGCACACCAAGCTCCAAGTGCTCCACTGTGTTCACCAGCTTGTCTCCGTGTCTGTCTGAGCAGGTATTTATCAGAGGTTTTTCACTGAAAGAAGTTTCCTGCTACAGTAGCAAATTAGTTTCATGAGAGCGGTAAGACTGTGAAACCAAAATAATGAGCTGAATGCTCCATTGAGCTGAGGGGAGCTACAGAGTCGGTTGATGATTCCCTGTGTTCATCACTACAGTCATCATAATATATTATATAACGATGGATGGAGTATTAAGAGATCTGAAAGAGAGAAACATTTCTACAAACTTCAAAACTACAAATACATTAAATAATGTCTCCTCTCATGGATGGTTGTGTTCTTTCAGCTGCTGTATTTGCACTGAAACTCTCCATAGTCCAGAGATTTTAGATGAAGAATTTAGGCATATGTGTAAAAGGGTTACAGTTACATGCGTAAGAGTGCTGAAGCAGCTTATAGACATCTGAACTGATTAAATTGGTTAAGGTAGCTGAGGGTGACGGCTCAGTCTTGATCTTGAAAGTGAGTGACAGGTCATTCTTGGCAGAGTAAGTAGACTTGGGGGTGAGATAAGGTAAAGGTAAAGAATAAGATGGACTATGATATACAAAAGCTTTGTAAAAGCTTTGTATCAAAATGAGAAACATTGTATATTACAGCGCATTTAAACATTTAACATTAGGATAGAATACATCAAATCCCTTTGAACCTATGCTGAAATCTTGACGAAGACGTTACCTAATCTTCACTGTATCATCCACAGGGTGTCAAGGGACCACCGGGCGAACCAGGCCAAAAGGGACCTCAGGTAACGTGACCTCAAATGAACTCGTCAGAATTGTTGGTTACTTAAAGTCATTCTAATCAGCTGTTCATTTTCTTTCTAGGGGGAGATAGGATTGCCTGGGCCACAAGGACCACCTGGAGAAGGCGGAATACTGGTCGGTTCAATTTTCTTGCTGAAATTCTTCTGTCTCAAGTCGACTTTTCTACATGACAACACTGATTAACAATAATCAAGAAAGTTGTCAAGTACTGAAAAGTTTACATAGGTTGATGATTTCTGTGGCTTTATCTGTGTCCACCTACACTATGAAAGCTGGTGATTCTTTTTGTGTGTTTTTGATTGACACGTTGACTTGACCAGACACATGGGTGACAAAGTGTGTGTCACTGCCTCCACTTGGACAATTCATTTAATCTGAATGCACCAGATGGTTTGCTAAACAGAACCATCTGGGAAGTCATCTTCAGATCAACGAACCATACAATGTAGTCAAACTCTTAATGAAGTCTGTTGGGAGAAGAGTGAAAACATTTCTTCCACCAAAAGAAAAACCTCTTTAGCTGCCATTGTCACTTCTCACACATAATCACACACCTAGCATTAAACTATGCCCACAGTTCCTCCACTACTGATTTGTCTGAACCACTGTGCATGGAGACAAGCGCATAGCTTGAAGCTGGCAAGATGGATCCTCATGTGCTTTCAGGATCAGCTGCCTTGCAAGATTACATTTCATTGTGTTAAGACTAAAAAGACGCACACAAGACTGATTTCTTGGGGAGAGTTTTGGAGGGTCAGTGGGACACAATCATAAGAAGGCTGTGATCGTGGGATTCTTGCCACATTTTCAAGTGTGACACTAAACTTTTGCCCTCGTCCTGTGACCCAGTTTCTATGAAGCATATTGAGGACTTTACTCCCTCACGGTGAAGCTCTTTTGCTGGAAGTTGAAAAGAAACAGTTGGAAACATGAAGGCAGCACACGTCTTTTTGTACCCTTCCCAGCCAACAAGCCAATGACAAGGACTGCAGTGCATAGAGGAGCTGGTATTCCAAATTGAAAGTAAACAGGAAAAATATCCTCCATCAAAAATATCTCAAATAATTAAAGCCCAAATTTGACCTTGTCCACGAGAAGGGGCTCAAACAGTCAACCCACATCGGCTTGCCACGAGGGATCGTGTTACTAATCCTACTTCATGTCCAGGCCTACTTGGCCAACATTTAACCCTCACAGGATCCACACATTTAAAACATATTATAAGTGACAAGAGGGTAACAGGGTCCACCTGTTTTCACATTCGTCTTTGAGCAGCACAGTCTTATCTCTTTAGAATTCCACGCATAAAAACTGCTCACATTAGTGTCTCTGCAGTGGGCTCATAATGAGATCATTAATTTAGCTCAGGCACCATATGAGTCCGTTTGGTTTATTTAGCAATGCCATTAAAGCGGTGAGTGGCTGTTAATTTAGAAGCAAAGTCAGATGAGTTTGTGCGGGGTTACGGCTGTATACACAGTAAGGGCACCCCCCTCTGGTAAACAAGATTAACACACGGGCAGATGCAATTACAGCAGAGCATTGTGAATACCCAGGCACCCATAGTGAGTGTATGTCATAGCTATGCTGCCCTCTTGTGGTCAAAGTGAAACAGTACAGACAGATAGAGAGTGAATAATACTGTAAAAGGAAAGACATTTAATAGACAATAAATACATAAAAACACATTTACATGGTGAAAACCTGCTCAGATTATTTATCTGGTTGTCATTGAACAATATATAAAAGAGAAAATGATTATATTTTCTGCATCCTGACCCAGCATCAATATAGAACTTAAATTGCATTAATACGATAATAAAATGGAGCATTTCAGTTCTAATTTTGTCGTTTCTAGACTGACTCATCCTTTCTCTGTGGCCTTGTTAAAAGCATCTGAACAATGGCGAAGCCTGCTGCCCGGATCTAAGAGCACAGAGGTCACCTATCCACGACCACAAGCTTCATCTTTTAGTCTTCACCCCCCTCTTTCTATTCCTGTCAGTAGAACTGAACATCGCTATGACGTTATGCCTGCAGTGGGTCTCTGACTTATCTAACGTGCACACACACATACACACACACAAACTGTAGTAGAGTCAGGAGGAGGAGGTAGGATGAGCCACCCCTTGTGTCTAGGCAACCACATACAATTGTGCGATGATAAATATACATACAACTCCAATTAATTGTCAGTTGACCCAGCCAACACCAATCAAATTTGGCATTTCTAACTGTGCATACTCATGTTTTACTTATTAATCAATAGTCATGCAGTGTTATGTTTATTTATACTTGAAATGATGTATTTCATGTCCCTGTACTGTCACCATCACTGTGTTTCTGCTGCTGCTTCTATTCACATCTGATACTTAAACTAACTGAAAAGGGCTTACAATGTTCAGGCGCAAGTGCCACTGTGAATCATTCAAACCTTTAAGCTTTGTGGAACTGTGTCACGATCAGAACAACATCGAGAACGTAGCCTCCCACACACTTCCAAACAATGTAATTCTCAACATGTAACCAAGATTCGAGCCAGGTGTGAACCACAGGCCGGGCATCAACATATACACTTCACATTATCTACAGTAAATGGCAAAACTCCATACAATGTTGGTCACACCTCAAAAAAACAAGCCTGTGATATGATAAATATAAAGAATATACCAAAACCATCTTACTAAGACAATTTTCATGTCCTTTACTCTATGCACAGTAGATCATGCTGTACTAGCCCAAAGTTCCTCTAATAGGTCTGAACCTCTCTGCTTAAAGCCTGGCAAGATGGATTCTCATGTAAAGTTGTGATTTCAGGTTCAGCTGCCTTGCAAGATTTTCATTATGTTAAGATAAAAAAAGACACACACAAGACTTATTTCTTGGAGAGATTTTGGAAAGGCAGTGACACACAGTCATAAGAAAGCTGTGATTGTGGGATCCTTGCCTCCTTTCTAAGTGTGACACTTCGAAATAGCTGAACTTTTGCCCTCGTCCTATGCCCCAGTTTCTTTGAAGCATAGTGAGGCCTTTACTCCCTACACAGTGAAGCTCTCTGGAAGTTGAAAAGAAACAGTCGGCAACATGGAGGTGGCGCACGTCTTTTTGTACCCTTCCCAGGCAACAGTCAATGACAAGGACAGCAGTGCATAGAGGAGTTGGTATTCCAAACTGAAAGTAAACAGGAAAAATATCCTCCATCAAAAACATCTTAAATAATTAAAACTACTGTGATCTACTGTACACGGTTCATGAACTGGTGGAGGATGATGACCCAGATAGCAGACCAACGTTGAACCAACGTTTCTCTTCTCAACATTGGAGAAGTAAAGAATATTTAACCTCAACAAAAACAATGATGCTGATGGAATTTCAGCATTGAATCCATGTTGCCATGCTATCTGTGGACCGTTGTCTGCTGTCTAGCAATAACTCCATTATTGCTCTTGCAATCTCAGGCCATTGCTCGGACCGCAGAATGTTAAAGTGCAATATCATGTATGAAGTCATTAAGTCCTTTTTAATGTTTCCAGTCGACTCGCTTAAAAATGCAGAAACAGCATTTTTTCAACCAAGTCATGAAGCTAATGTTCGCTTAATTAGCTCAATAACTGCATTTCTATGAAGCTACCCCTCCGTCTGAAATCAAGGAGAACCCAGTGTTTCCAAAATGACTCAGAATTTGGACTGTTAAATCTGCAAAGCATGCAAACGTGGACACCAGTTTGTATGTCAATGTGCGTGTGTGTGTGAATGTGTGTGTGTGTGTGTGTGTGTGTGACTGGACCTGAGCCATCTCATTTCCCCCTCAGTGCCTCCTGACTAAGCCGTCACGCACTCTGTCACATTCAGCCCAAAGCACTGTGTCTGTCTCTTTCATCTCATTCTCTCTCTCTCTCTCTCTCTCTCTCTCTCCCTCTTCTTTCCTTTCCTCTCTCGTCCTTTCCCCCTCCCCTCCCCTTTCTGTCTCCCCTCCAATATCTCTCTCTGTCCAGGGAATCCAGGGGCCCCGGGGGCCGCCCGGAGAGATCGGCCGCGATGGTCCCAAGGTCTGTGCGTTGAACGTTATAATTAGTTATTATGCTAATGGCCTGCTGCTCCCTAGCCGCTCGGCTATTCTCAGCCTCTTCTAATGCTGTACCCTCCCTTGCTGCTCTCTTGATGTTCCCGTAGAGAAAACTGCATTTTTGCTGAGAGGGAGTCAACTTGTTTGGAATCAAATTGTATGTGTTTCTGAATATATGATAAATGCCATCCTGCCAAGGACGGTTCAGATTTGGACTCCTGGTGTGCGCATACTTGTTAGCTTCTCTTTTAACAGAACAAGTTTCACTCCTTTATGCAAAGTGAGGTTTTGTGATATGTTACTTAATTAGGAGCCTAGTTACAGAACTCTAAAGGAACCTGTGATTTGTTGTTGCACAAAGTTGCAAGAGAGTGGTCAAGATCACAGCAACACTGTGGTATTCTGGCTTTTAGCCCCCAAAAAGCTGCATAAATGACAGGTAAATTAACTGTGAAATCTGTGGAGTGCCCCTCTCAGAGCTCTGTTTTTTTTTCTTCGCAAAGACTGGCACAAGGGGCAAGAGGACCTGTTCATATTTCCCTGACCTTGAAATGCACATTTCCTCTCCCACTGGAATTTGTATACTCAGCGCAGCATGCACGGCACAAAGATGGTAGGAAAGGCGGCAGTGATAGATAGGACTTTCATGCATATGAAGGTGAAAATTGTCTCATTGACGTTGTGCTAAGAAGGAAAAGGAGGGGAAAACAGGCTGTTCTCAGCAGAACGGCACGTAATAATTTGTTGATTCAAGTGAGAATACACAAATAAATACATAACAAATATAAACACTATTATACACTCCCTAACTAGAAAATTAATTTAAATTGTTGGTTTTAAAGGTGACGTAAATGCCAGTGAAGCAGTCTGCACTGAGCTGAGGATTCTGTTTTATCAGCACCTGCATGGAAACTTCCCTATCAGCTGATTAAACCCTCGCTGAAGTCTGAAAGCTGCGTGTTCCATCCGTAGACGATAACTACAGAATGAACACACAACACGTGAAAAGGGCAGCACTATTACAAACGATGATCACACGTGGTTACCTTGATTAAATCATGCATAAGCATCATCAGGCTGCTGCAAAATAACCACACTCAATAACTAACGTAGTCCTGCACACACGTCAGTGGTTGGTTAGAAGTTCATCCACATCCACAAACACCGGAGAACAGTGAGCAACATCTGCATTCATCACGGCTTTCTCACCAGCAAATGAGGCTTTTTTTTTTTTGTCACATTTTCTAAAACTAAATTATGACTCTAATTGTTGGATAGTTATGCAGAACAGGATTATGAAGTACTGTCAATATAATCATCTTTAAAATGAAGCTAAATAACATTTACTGAAGATTACAATACAACATTACAAAAAAGCCTCTGCGTTTATGAATCTATTTCTGTGATAAAATCATTATGTGAAACACGAGATAATGTAGCGTAACAGCAGCCTGTGCACAGTGATATCTCTAAAGGTTGCTAACATTGGCCGCCATAAGCTAAAGACCTAGGAGTGTATTGAACTGAGCGAGGCGGTGTGTGACTGTGTATGAATTATGCCAGTTCTTCTTTCAGATGTTGTGTGGTCTTACTTTAACCAGCTTAAACAAGCTGTTTACAGTTTTGGCACAACAGCAATAATTAGACAAGAATTTAAAATCACACTATATTAATAAGACAAGAAACTGCAACATAAGCCACATTTAAAACAGTGAAATGACTCAGCATCAAAAAAGAAAAAGAAAAGAAAAGAAGTTGAAACAGCAATAACCAGATAACATCTATGTGAGATTAATATTAATTTTTGATCTGTCCAGTGTTGGTGGGGTGCATATTTCAGGCAGAAGATAGAGTTGTCATCATACAGTTTGTTCATCGACTACCAGATAACCAGGACTATAGTACAGTACTTGGTGTGTTATATACTCATGACAAAAACCAGTATGTAATAGTGTTTTATAATAAAGTGTGATGGGTTGATCCAGATTATTGCACAGTAAATAGTAAAATAGCACAAGTATAGTTACCCAAGTATTGTACAGTACAATTTCCAGATACTACATATTAATTTATAAAATATTTCACCTCCTGCATTTATCGCACAGCTCATTATAAAATACGTTTTATGACATAAACAGCATAAGCAGGTATAATCAGCTCCTTTTGCAACTGCTTAATTCCCTCATGCTTATTAACAAGCCAGCAGTAATAATTCAGTGATATGAATATAATAATATAATGCTTTGAAAGGGGACACTTCTCTTGCTTACTGTTGATAACTATATTTTTCTGATGATGTTTGTAATTTGTACTTTTACTCATAAAAAACACACAACTTTTACTTTTACAGTATTTTTATGTTATGGTATTGCTAATATTACATCAGTAATTCTCTTTCTCTTCTATTAAAACCACAATAATCCCTTTCACTAATTTACTCATTTAATTTAAACCTACATCACACTCAATAACTGGACAATTATTGTGTGTATAATTTAGTTGCACAATTAAAATGCGTATTACACTCTGAAAACACAACCACACACTACCAACATAAAGTCCTCTTTTAGCGTTTGTTCTGCTGTGAATGTGCACGTCGTCCCTCTGACCCTCTCTGTCCGGATGGGCACAGCAGTATAATTTTCATACGCTTAAATTTATCAAGCTTCTTTCCGTGATGCACCACTGTTATACCTTGTGTGGCTGGTGCAGCTGTTTAACAGGGAAGAGGCTAATAATGGGACTAGCTGAGAGGATAATGATTAATCACCACACACTGTGATTTATATTCTACTTCAGCCAACCTCTTTGTGCACGCTGCGCTATATGAATGCAAATAACAGCTACACTCCAATATGCCCTCGCTGACCTGTGTGCTGGTCTTTGTGATGGCTGAAATAGAGCTCAAAGATCTATGTTAAGCATTAGATTTAGTATTGTCAGACAAATATGGTGTGTGTGTGTGTGTGTGTGTGTGTTTCATTTAGGGAAAATGTGGAGATCCAGGGGTTGCTGGTCCTTTTGGTCCACCAGGCCAGAAGGTGAGTGGAGCAGCAGATTATCGACCGTGCTACATTGTTTTCTTTAACCTCTGTCTTCACTGATTTTCAGCATCTTTCAGCTTCTGTCTTTTCTTCTGCCTCCATATATTGTCTGTTGTGTTTATTATATGTATTCTTATGTTAGATAATCACAGGAGTTATCATATCCAGTGTCAGTATCCAGACTATGTGTTGTGCTTTATTGCTCAGTTTGTCTAAATGACACACTGATAGCTGATTACAGAATTTGCAATAGGCAGTTCAAGATATGGACGTCACTCACAGGTTTCTAAAGAGCCGTTGAGAAGTTCAGTGTGGTGGCTCTGGGCGCTGCAGTCTTCTTCTGGCTATCTAAAACTGGACAAAGAGGTGGATCATTGGTGGAACTGAGGCAGGCTGAATGAAGCCATGTTGCTCAAACAAGCCACCTGTAACAGTACCCACCTGTCAATCAAACGGATATGCAACACGCACATGAATACGTTTCTTACCATCAACCCAACAGTTACCTTGCATCCTTGCTGTCAACTCATGTAACATGTACGCAGATTTTCCTTTTTTCTGTCTTGGTGGGTGTTCATGTGAATCAGTTGGGATTATAATTGATTATTCCAACACCACATGAAGCCGCAGCATCAATTTTTGAGTTTAGGGCTTTGAGTTATGTGCTGTAACTATTTCTTGAGAAATAACAAGGTTTCCATTCAACCAGCACTTGTCTGCAGTTGGTGTTTTTATTCTCCATACATGGTTTTAAACCTGGCAACCTCACTGTGATGACAAGATTTTCTAAATATCTTCAGCATGTAACTCCACCATGAGCTTAGGACAGAGCCAGGCTAGCTGCTGCCCCCTGTTTCTTGTCTTTATGCTTAGCTGGTCTAATTGCCTCCTAGCTCTAGCTTGATAGTTAAGAGAGTGGTATAATCTTCTTTAGGAAAGAAAGCAAAGAAGTTCTTTTAAATAAAACCAAACAGAACTTGAGGTTTGTCTTAAAGTTGGAGTGTGTAACAGCCGTTGACACGCTCCAAAACAAGTCTTAACGCATAGGAACTCCCTCAGGATGCCCTCTTGTTCCTCTCTGTAGGTGTTTTCCATGTCTCTGCGCACTCTGTGCTTTCATGTGACTCTCACACACGCTCTCGTTGCCATAACTGTCCGTCCTTTAGCCTCCACTTGCCAAAAGCATGTACACTATTTGCACTCTCATTCCCCAGTCCCAGTTAGTCACAGCCACATAAAAATTCAACGTGGCGGCGGGATTAGTGAGGGCACTACTAATTCCCTCCTGAGGGATCAGGGTGCGATCAGGGCGACAGCTTTTTCTCTTTTCTAAACCAACCTCATTCTCTGTCTGTTTCCTGTCATCCTGCCAGCCACTTCTTATTTCACCAGCCTGCAGTTTGGATCCTCCTGATGAGTGACAGCTACACTTTTCAATGCTGCTTGTTTGTTAAGTGACATGCTTCTGAGCAATTACGCCCATGAATGTCAACCATTGTGGTTTGAAAAGTTGTCTCTGTGGTGCTCTGTGGTGCTGCTTAATCACAGGTAACCTTGGTTATTTTAAAGGTGCCATCTCTTAAAGCAGAAATTACTTTCGCATTCGGAAAAGTTTTCACTCAAACGTCTTTATAACCCACATTAAACCAGCCTTGATTACTACCTGAAAACATTTTCTTTTTCACTGCAGCAGCCTGAGAAGTCATCAAACAGGATAGAATAGACGCAAATACACCTGGAAACGACTCACGTTTCATCTTTCGTTTCGTTTAATCTTTCCCCTCTCCAGGGCTCAACAGGGGAGCCAGGTTTTCCGGGGGTGCCGGGCTCCATGGGGCTGCCAGGGTTCAAAGGTCACAAGGTGAGTCACATCACATACTAACATACAGGAGCAAAATAAAATAAATGACCTGTGTGGTTCTGTTTGCATCTAATGAAGTCTACAAATGGCAACAGAGGCGACACTTCATGAATGATTTATAACTTTGGCCGTCAGGAATTTGTACATTTACATGTTGTACTGTAAAATACATGCTTGTTAATGTATTATTCATATTTTGCTTAGATGACATGATTCATTTTAATGGTGCTGAAGGTTGTCCTTCACACTTCAAAAGCAGTACACCCAGGACTCGGGATCAGCCCGGTTAACACGCTGCATTTTGTTTTCTCTAAAGGATTCTGTCAACTCTTAATAATGATTCCTCAAACGGCATTTTGTTATTTAGAAGCCACCCTGTCGGTGAGAAAAACCTCAAACTACTGTAAGTCAGACGTGTTCTAATGTGCAATGTTGTATTTTTAGGGGGAGAGAGGAGAACCAGGCCCTAAAGGAACCCGGGTATTGTACTTTTTCTTTATACTTTTACCTGAAAGTCATGAAAATATGTGTGAGTTCATAGTACACTTCCACAGTTCCTGTATTAAATATAAAACTTGACTGAGTATGAATAAATCACAGTCAATTAGGTGCCAAGGATCTTACTACCACCGGTAAAGCAGACCAGCTGACGAGAGTCGCACTGAAATGAAAACCTTTATTTTAAACAAACTCATTTATATTTACAGTTCTTCTCACCAAAACACTCCACTTGTGTCTTTGACAAACATGTTAAACACATTCCTTCCTCATAAAACAGTTGCAAGGCCAATTTTTGCGATATTTTGGCACCATATTATCTTGGTCTTCGAGGCAAAGACTCACAGCCAAGTCAACATAAGTAGAGTTGAGGTGTAGCAGGTGAACAGGTTGCTGGGAATCAGCATCGCAAAGAACTTGTCATGGACGTCAGATGTTGGAAAAGGTTCCCTTTATTGTACCATACCACGGCCTGCTTAATGTTGGTGCCCATCTGATTGAGGGTTGGACTACCTATACTGTAAGGCAGGTGCAGGAAGTGCATATCCGTCCATAATATCAGAAGTCAAGCAGTAAATAAAATGAAACCCAGACAGAGAGAGCCAAGTCCAAGACCAGAATTCAATTTGAAAGTCACATCATGACACTTGTCTTGTTGATTGTTGTTTTTATAGTCCTGTTGTCCGGTCCGGCTCTATTGCTCTATTACATTACATTGCTTTCTGTCTAGACAGAGCTCCTGATGGGGAAATGCTGAGGTCATGAATTCCTTCACCTGTCAAAGAATTGACTTGACAGCAAAAAAAAAATAAAAAATCGTCTCCCGAATCAGTGGTTTAAAATGGCTTCAAATAATTCTGCAGGAGTCAGGAATGCAGTGTTACATTTAAAGACTTTGACTGTGAAGACTGTCAGCCTTGAAAACAAACATCATGTCTGATTTGTAATTGTAGAACTCTTCCTCACCTCAACACAATCTCGAAATCTAAGAAAAACAACACAGTACAGAGGAGGTGTGCTCGGTGTCATGGTCCAGCTCCATATCACTGTTGGCTAAGTCATTCCTATACAGGGCCACTTCTAGCGTATATGCTTTTTTAAGCATATCAGTGCTTCACACAACAAATTAAGGGGGTTGTCTGGCTACAAATAAAGATATAGGTCTTCCTATAGGCTGATCAGTAAAAACCAATGTGCCATATCTCTGCTGTGAGCCTGATCATCATTTACTGTGACTAGTGTTTCAGCTATATTACGTCCTCTTCTGATAGCGTACTCCGGGGTTATGTTGCTCTGATTTACATCATCCTCTTAGCTGTAATTGGGATACGTGGGATGTTTAAGTACGATCCAATATCTTCTACTTAGTGTGAGTGTAAGAAGCCAATCAAAACTAATGTAATCATTTCATTTACTGTGAATACAATCACATCTACACATGGAAATGCCCAGTATGTGCTGTTTATTTATGAGAGGGGGGTGGATGCCACACAGTTGTATTTCTAGCATTGTGAACTCAGCATCAGTCACAAACGGAACAATCAAAGCATGCGATGAATGCTCTGATCCAGTCGCTCCCTTTACATGCGCTAATGGAAAACAGTACTGGAGCAGAGAGGAGAGCAGTGTGTTACGCCGCTGCAGGATGCAGTCGGAAAGACTCACACGAGATAAAAAGTCAGGTTTGTTAAAGGTCACCACTAGCAATTCCTATCCCCTCTCTCCCTGGGTTTCTCTTATTGGCTGCTAGTGGTAATCATGACCTTTTCTCCACTCACGCACACACACACACACACACACACAGAATGAAGACACGGACCGCCACACAGTATTACGTACACACTGAAATCGACGCACAACGTTGTTGTACACATTCAATCTCACCCTTGCACACAGACACACACACACACACACACATACACACACCACATGAAGTCATACCAGCACCTATGTAAACAAACTCACACAAACCTTCAGTTAATCATGATGTATCTGTTTGCAGGGGGAGCTAGGCAGAGATGGAGAACCTGGGATTCCTGGTGCCACTGTGAGTGCAGAGTCATTCTTCTTCCACTAGGTGGCAGCGAAGCTTATCTTTCTATGATTGTGCAACAAGACTGGAGTTTAAATGTGTGTGTGTGCGTGTGTGTGTTTGTGTATACGTGTGCCAGTACAGGGACAAAATGTCCCCACAAGGGTATGAGGATGAGGAAAAATATCTTGGCCACTCTTCACTTACAAGCAGCTAATTTGGGGTTAGAACCTGAGTTTAAATTTTTTTTGTGAAGTCTGTCTGTAGTTAATATCATAAATCCGCTGATACAAGTCACCATAAAATCTTTATCACAAAATAAATATGATAATAATAAAGTCTACTAACACCTTTCTGAAAGTGACTTTACAAGGTGCTTTACAAGATTAAAATCACACAGCATATAAAAACACATAAAACTGCAATAAAAGTCTAAACAGAAAACGGCACAAGCAGAGAGCAGTACGGAGCAGGATGAAATAAAAGGGAAAAACAGACTAAATGAGAAAAGACAAAATAAAAACAAGAGAATAAAACAGCATGTAAGATCCCGACAGTAATATAAAATCATAAAATCAAATAAATGTAGTCTGAAAAAGTAAACTTTCAGCAGGGACGCAGAACAGGGTAACTGAGTTAACCGAGCTAATCTGCTTAGAAGAGTTGTTCCAGAGTGTAAGGGCCCTCGTGGCAAAGCCACATGGTGTTTAGGCTCAACCTCGTAACAGCCATATGAGGATCACAGTGTCACGCTGCAGATTCTTGGCAACAGGGAAGAGGACCCAAGACCCAGAGACTGAGGCAGAGCAGGCCGAATTACAGATTTTAACCAACATGTCAGTGGTCAGTTTTCAGAGTTACAGACACACAGCAGGTGTGAGAGCAGCCAAAGCCTCATTTAAGACAGAAACATTTCACAGCAAAGATCAGCAGGTTTCCTCTGCTGAAGTATAAACTGTTACCAGACACACGCTGAAAATAATATCTATCCCTTTATGTGTTATTGTGTGTGTAGTCCTTCAATACCTACTAATGTTTGTTTACAACAAGATCAAGTCTTTGTTTTATTTTCAAAATGAACATAAGCAAAAAAAAATGGAGGGCAGCCTTGTAGTAAGAACAAAATATGTATATATAAACTGAACAAAAAAAAAGGTATAAAACCCACATTTTTAATTTCACCAAGCATTCTGTATCATTAATACATGTCTGGACTGTCTTAAACAGTCTTCTTTTTGAAAAGTATATTTGCTCATATTTTAGTATGAAGCTTCTTTGTTCTGATCTGTTACATTTTTGTAGGGGTATTCATTTCAAATTAAGAGTCCTCTACAGACATTTTGACTTACATTTGATATTACATTACAACACTAAAGATAACTCCAGTGTGACTGTGAGTAAAGAATACCATGAACCAGAAGCTGTTAAATGGAATTCATCACTAGCACTAGCGCTGGTTCAACAGCTAGTCCTGTGAATAATCCCTGCATCACCAAGCTTCACGGACTACTTCAGCTTCCTTATTTTTATACTTTGTCATTCAAAAAGTTTTAGAGTGGGTTATGTGCAGAGTTGTGTGTGAGGTGCAGCGACTTCCTGGATTCACTTTTACGCCTTGCAGTTTTGTCTGTCCTTAAACAAATAAGACATACCATGCAAATCTATTAATTAAGTGCTGGGATGAAGATTTAGAGCCAGGCTAGCTGTTTCTGCTCATGTGTGCTAAGCTAAGGTAACGAGTTCTGGGGTGTGGCTGTTCATACTTACGAATCGATTTATCCGTGTTGAGATTATCATCCTCATCAATATTTGCTAATGAACAAACATAATGATATGAATTGCTGTCTGATCTGCAATTTCCAGCGTTCAAGCCGAGCTTTGTAATTGATACTTTTTAATAGCAACAAAACCAAATGAGTAGCATTTAAGAATCGATCGCTGAGTATTGGTTAGCGAGGAACTGATCTTCATGTAGATGGGGTTTAGGTGCATGCGTGCCGTACACAGCAGTAACCATATTGCGTCATGCAGAGGCAGAGTTGTGCAGTCTTGTCTGTGAAACTTGAGACAGATAAAGCGATTGTATTTTTTTCAGTATGCAAGCTTAATGTTCACACGTTCTGTAATTCCACAGAGTTGAGAGCGGCACGGCCTCTGCGTGACACACTCTCAAGGCTAAATGCATCAGCAGTGAATGACAAGTGTGTCACTGTGTGTCAGTGTTGAAATAAATATGACATATTTTTGTCTTCAGGACAGACTTCCTATTGGGTAAAATAAATATGAATCTACATTCAGGATTTCGTGAGATGTGTTTTGTTCCTCATCACTGCTTGCCATTTAGACTTGTGCATGTCGTTTTGGATACCGCTCATTTTTCAGGGTGTCCGCGGGGTATTAAAAGTATTAAAAGGTAGTAAATGTCTGATTGTGATTGGTATTATTTTTTTAAAGAATAGCATGTGATTTGTTGTAAGTTTGTTTGTTAAAAGTTCACCAGAATTTATTACTGTGTTGTCATTTTGAGACTCACAACATGTGAGAACTCGTCTGACTCATCTGAGAGTCTCCTGTTGTTTCTTCATGTGTGAAACTGGCACCGTGAGTTACCATGGTTATGGGGACGGAACAGAACTTTGTTATGATTCTCAAGAAGTTTGTGGTTAGTATGACGGTACATTACTGAATACTGAAGAAGATAGAAGATAGAACAGCTGTTCACAAGCATCCTCCTGTAAAACACTGTTGGTCAAGTATACTTGATGTCTTCATTAGAGAACATGGTTATGTGTGGAGTGGTGCTGAACTCTTAGGCATTGTGTCATTTCTTTAGCAGATGTCAAGTAGCATAACTCAAATTATGTAGATGGATCTACCTACAGTGTTCAGTTGACTGACAACTTGATGGGAGAGCAGCCATTAATATCAAATTTCTGTGCTGCTAGTATGCCCAGTACACCACTCCAACCGAGTCCCACCACCAATCAAACTTCCACTGCAGCCATCGCATCTCTCTGAAAGTCACTTTGGATAAAAGCGTCAGCTAAATGACTAAATGTAAATGTAAATAACCAAGGGATTGACAGTAACAGTGCATGTGCCCTCACATTTATCGATCCTGTTTTTGCTATATGACTAGAAGCAAGTTGCGTTGAGATTTTAAAAAATATTTAGAAGGTATGAAATGGTATTAAATTTAACCTCAGGATTCCTGCATAAACCCTGTTTTTACGACATGAGTGTCGCTAGTGGTTCTGAGTCAAACCACATCTTTGTGACATATCTGGATGCTGTGTATGAACGCTCATATTTTTGTACCACACAGTTCCTAGCAGATTGATCTTGTGCAATTTCTGCGAACTAAAGATAATATCCAAAAGATTGTGTTGTCGCGTTGACTGTTTTGTGGTCAGCATTGATGAGTGTATCGATTAAAATTAAAGTGTGTGTGAGTTTGACAGCTGAAAAGAGCTGATATGCATCCAGTGTCGAAAAGAGGTGACAGCCAACCACAGAGAAGACAAGTTACTGAAGTTCTTGACTTTTTCGTGTATCTCTGTTTGAATGTGTGAATAGTATGACAGCGCAAAGTCCATGCTCCAAGAGCAGCAGGGTTTCTGCGTGTTGGGCTTTGAAAGGTTTTTTAAAAAAGTATTTTGCATGGTTACCCATGTCGGACAAAGTTCTCTTGAAGCAGAAAGGCTGGTTCGTTTGTAAGTGATTGCATCCTAGTCCAATAGTAAACAAAGAAAGGAGAACAAATGGATGGAAAAGAGGAGCACTGTATAGAAACTTAATTTCACCAAAAAAGACTTGCAAAGAGAGGTTGTTTTTTAAGGACTAACAGATCCACAGATGTATTTTTCATTACAGTGCAAGAACTAAAAAGAAATGCATTACAATAACCAATCTAAAATGTTTTGTAAGCCACTGGTTTTGACAGAAGACAGTGGTTCTGCATCAGCAATGCAGAGCAGCGAGCATAGCTCCACTGACATACTAACTCAGCCTTTGATATGTAAGCAGAAGTTTCTAACGGTCTCTCTCTATTTCCCCCCTCTTCTCTTTTCCTCCCCACCCTTCCCCTCCTCTCTTTTCTTTCTTCCGCCAGGGCGAAGTGGGACCCAGGGGAAGGAAAGGAGAGGTTTGTCGAATTAGACTTTGCGGTATTAGATATAATCCATTCTGTCTTATTCTGCACCGCAGTGAGAAGCCCTGTCAAGCCTGCACGGCTGCTATAGAAGACTTACAGAGCCAATACCTCCAGGCCTGGGGAAATCTGGCCCCCTGGGCAAAAATATACATCACAAAAGCCCTCTTTTCTAAAGACGCACACATCTGAAATATCAAACACTTATTGTACTGTCTACAGAATCACAATTTATGATATAGCCTCCCTTAGTAGCACAAGTGCTGTACCATTTGTAGGATATAATTTATCATGTATCAACCCTACGCTGTATTGGCATGCTTTATGATCCCCACATAAAGCAGCAAACTTTGTACTGCTTAATTGACTGATTTGCTAATGCTGCCCCACAGTGGGTGTTTGTTTTCAGACAGATGCAGACATTTTCAGCTGGACACCATTGATTTTTGCAGGCTGTCTTGCGAGCATGACATCCTTTCAATTGAGTCTTGAAAATGCACTTTGCTACATACATGCTAATGTGCTAACAGAGGCTATAAGCTACATGTCTCAGCGTCCTCACTCCGTGACTCATGATCATGTAGAAAACATGGAAACATGGACACAGCACTGTCCTTGTGTTGCATTATAATTAGTCATAGGACAAAAATAAGATTGTTATTCTGTTCTAAAGCAGGACAAAGCCACTAATGCAACTTCCACACCGTGGGGAAATACAGTGTGACCTGTTACCCCACTAATTAACGTAACCTGGTTTGTTAATGATATGCTGATTGGCCTTGGTTGTATAACACAGACAATGGGCTTAGCAAATGGTCAGTTAATATCTTAAAATATAACATGAATCTGTCAAATGCTGCAAAAATAAACCTCAGTTTCGCATTTTTTTCTCTTGTGACCTGAGATTTTCTGTCCTTCCTCCTACTTTTTCAGAAAGGAGTGACAGGTGACACAGGCCCCAGAGGGACTGAAGGAAAGAAAGGGGACATGGGTCATATGGGTTCTGTTGGTCCCAGAGGATTTCCTGGTCAGGATGGGTTGCCGGGCCAACCAGGCCAACCAGGATATCCTGGGAAACCTGTGAGTGAACCTCCTGACCATCTCCTCTGAGTGGATAAAAAAAAAAAGAAAGAAGAAAGATTGAAGAAAATGAAAAATTGGCTGAAAGACACAGTCAGTGATTTCCTGCCAGGGTTGGGGGAGTGATGTTTGGGAGTAATGGGGGCGCAGCTGTCAGTGTGTGTGGGCTATATGAAGACAGAGAACGGAGCGCTGAGAAGATCCTGTAAATCTGCAGGCATACTCAATTACAGGTTGAGTCTGTTCTCTCGGTCCCAGAGTTGATTCAGCTGACTCTAAGTGTAATTGTGCGTTGCAGGGCAAGCCTCCCTCAGATGAACACCTTCTAAAGCTCTGCTCTGATGTTCTGCGTAGTAAGTATCTGTTTGTTTTCGTGTCACTTTGCTGAGAACCAAAGAAAGAAGTCTGAAGCTCCCACCCAACATACACCAAACACTGCAAACAGTCAGACCTAGAGGTGCACTGTTCACATATCTCCTTTGATCACTTTACAGCAGGGGTGGGCAATTCATTTTCCCAAGGGGCCACATGAGATACTGCAAAGGTCGTGGAGGGCCAGACCAATAGTCTGAACTCAGTTCTGCTCAGTATTAATTTCATTGCTTTATAAGCAGTAAATATGGTTTTCAGCTGCTACTGGTAAGAATACATATACATGCATACATCTTAATGTGGAGTAAGTCAAATAATAGTTTAACTATTTTAGTTACAACATCAATAACATGGTTCATTTTTAGCACTGACTTCTGATGTATAATATAATGAAAAAATACCAATTTCTGTTTAGGGTTAATTTCAGTAACTTTATCCTGCATCTTCTTCAAAAGTTGGTCATTTTTTCAGATTTGGACAACCATCCGTTGTAACACCTGCCAGTTTGTTCCATTTCAGTCCCAGCCTGTCAAAGCATGCATTTACCTCTGATCACTCCCTCACTCCCCCCCTGCAAGTCTCCCTGTCTTCCCTTTCATTGATTGCATTGCTGCCAGCTCCTCCGTTTCCTTAAATTCCTTTGTTATTCCATGGACAAAGATGAGTCCTCTAGCCTTCTCATTACAGTTCGTCTGGAGAGCTCTTGTTAAAAGGTCTACATTCTGTGTCAACTTTTCCTTTTTTACCGCGAGATGCCATTTAGCAACAAGTTAAGTCTCTTTTGTGCAACACATTTCTGTGCAGCCTGGTGCACACGCACGTACATATGTAAATCGCCTTCAAAATAAAAGCACTGATTGTACTGTATTGATTTCTAATTTCTGGCTAATGCCCAGGTCTGGTTTACAGTGATAGATTATTCACCAGATGTTCTGGTTTAACCTAAGTCATTAGTGTGTCATTAGTCATTGTGTGAAAGAGTGTCAGAATGTCAAGTAACCCAACATATAATAGATAATTTCAGTCATTTAAGAACATGAATGTAAACTATCAATCCGTCATTAACTGCCACAGTCTTTATCTAAAACTCTGGGTGCTTTCTGTTCAAATAACTTACCTTAACCTGATAGAGTTGATATGGCTAATGTGTCAGCAAAACAGTTTCTTATTTACACATCCAGCACACCCAGAACATCATTGGCATTCATTTGGCCATCTAGCTCTAGTTTGCTCTTCACCAGCTCCTGGGGGAAATATCAGGCTCTTTAGCTGCTAAATACTCCGCTATGTTCACCAGCTATTTGCCAACTTTGTCTGTCTAGTGTTTGGTGCTGGGCAGGAAGTGTGCAGTGGGCCGACCAATTTATAGGTGTAGTTCTAATTGCAACATCCTCCATGATGGTTGACCTTGATTGATTTTGGGGTCACCAGCTGGAGACGCAAAGATGAGAGGAAGTGTAATTAGCTAAATAGAAAAACGCCCAGTGCCTCTGCAGTAAACAGGCTCCTGAGCCAGGCTACCAATTCTGTTGTGACACCTAACAAGATAAATCTTAAAATCCTGACACATTTGTAGAATAAATATATACAATATTTGCACTGGCTTTTCCATGTGGTTGGGCTGACAGTATTATGTGTTATGAAAGGAGTTTTGACTGAATATTTAATATACTCATGGATTACTCAGCACCTTCTGGCTGTGCCCCCGCAGATCAACTTCCAGCATTGCTCCAGACCCTGGCACCCCCAGCTAGTTGTGAACCCTGCCAGAGCATTAAGGGACCCCCAGGCCAGCCAGGAGCACCAGGACCCAAAGGCTCCATGGGGACTCCAGGCTACCCTGGCAGGAGTGGCGCTCCCGGGTATCCAGGACCCCCTGGAATGCAAGGAACTGCAGGCCTCAAAGGTAAAGCAGGATTTATTTAAAGACAATAATCAACGCCCTATGACAGGTTTATGGTATCTATATTCAATGATCCCTTTTAAGCCTGTGATGTCTGAAACCGTGACAAAAATCTTTCAATCGGTCTTGATAAAAACAAGACAATAAATAACAACAAAACTCCACGAGCAAGAGCTAGGACAAAATTTACTGCTGCTTTCATCAACGATTAAAATCAAAACAGTGTCAACGACGAACAAATTGGATGCGTTGATGTTCACTGTACCCCATAAAACAAGATCATTAAACAAGTGAACATCAGTGAAAGTCAGCAGAGCAAAAGACAACAAATACTGAATGCAAACCCATCTCAATGAGCTGTCTTTGATTTATCACCACTTCAAGACAAGGAGTGGCTAATCAGCTGTGAAAAATGCCAAACTGTACCACTTCTCGGCCGTGCACGACTCTCCACCCGCTGGGTCAGGACAAAGTAACTTGGCTGAGGGAAAAGACTGAAAGCTGGACTTGAGTTTTATCAGAACTGTGTGAATGCAGTTTTAAAAAGGTGAAAATTTACCTTTCAAAGTGGGCAATGAAAGATGCTATCAAGTTGGATCATGGGAAGTGTAGTATCAGTAGCATTTTGGAGCTTCTATAGGGACACTAAGTGCTAAAAGTCAGGATAGCCTCTGCTGCATTGATTTGATCCATTTCTCTCAGTTCTCAACCAAGGAGTACTATTAAACAGAGGGACAGACTTTTCCTTTCCTTGAAGAGAATCCTTCAGATTGTTAACAGAATTATGCTCGCAACTACATGAAGAGGCTTTTTTGCCTCACTAGCAGCATGACTTTGTCAGTCCACCACTTAATATTTCAACATCTAGATAGATTGGCTTTAGTGGTCTGCTGACTTTGGATGGATTGCCATGGTGTTTGGTTCATGTATTCATGTTCCCCCCAGGATTGATGGTAATCACTTTAGTTATCATGTGACTTTTCATCTAGCGCCACCATCAAGTCAAATTTTTCATTTGGAGCGGCTGTGGCTCGGAGGTAGAGCAGTTCGATCCCTGGTTTGATCCCCTCCAGTCTGCATGTCGAAGTGTCCTTGGGCAAGATACTGAACCCCAAATTGCTCCTGAAGGCTGCACCATCGGTGTGTGAATGTGTATGAATGTTTAACTCCTCAAACTGATGAGCACTTGGCACCTTGCATGGCAGCCAATGCCATCAGTGTATGAATGTGTGTGAATGGGTGAATGAGATACGTACTGTAAAGCGCTTTGAGTGGTCGGAAGACTAGAAAGGCGCTATATAAGTGCAGTCCATTTACCATACATTTGTCCGATACTTTGATTTATGACCAACAAATTTAATGACATTTCCACCAGCATCAGCTGTAATTAGCAAATGTTAGTGTGCTAAGATGCCAAGCATCAACACATTAGCTTAGTTATTGTAAGCATGCTAGCTTATTTAGCTGAAAGCACTGACAGTATAAAGAACGGACAACGTAAGCGTGAGGTCACCCGTAGATTTCTGAAGGGCGGTTTTGAAATTCAAAATATGCAGCACATGGCTGCTGCCATCTTGGCTGTCCTGCCACTTCTGCTAATCTAAAAATCGGCAAAGACGTGCATCATTGGTGGACATGAGCTGGGCTGAATAATGACTGGGTACTCCAACAAGCCATCTGTAAAGGCACCTACCTGTCAATCAAAGCAGCCATGTTGTGAATTAGGTTGAAGAAAATTCACCCTCAGTACAGTTGTCATGAACGGGGAAATTAACTATAGAGACCAAAACAGTTTTTTGTACCAGGCTGTAAACATGTTTATTTCTGCTGTGAAGCTGGACATTTTAGTAGGGCAGAGGTTGAAATGCTCTGTAGCCAGCCTCAAGTGGCCACTCAAGGAACTGCAATTTTTGGGACTTCTGCATTGGCTTTATTTCCCAACCACAGCGGCTGGCACTTGGCTGAAAGCAACACTGTGTCCAAGCACAGTCATGTGCCATCTGTGATTTCAAAAAAACTGAACTTTCAGAATAATAATGTCAAAGACAACCCAGTAAAACCTTATGTAATGTTCATGTTGGGCCAAAGCTGTGTCTGACAGTGTCCCAATGTCCACATTTTACCCAAAACTAGTTAAATCAGATCCAGGTTATAAAAAAATGAATGATCAGAATTAGTGAAATAAACTGCTGTGGTATTACTTTGTAACGAAAGCCTGCAGACTGGACACGGCTGGCTTGGAGGGAACATAGCCTTTAGTTTCCTGCAGCTCTCGGTCTGACAGCTCATTTATAGAAGCCTGAATGCCATTTTTTAAAGCAGACATATTATATCCCCAGGTGACATGGGACCAAGAGGACTTAAAGGCAGCAAAGGAGAAGGTTACCGTGGACCTCCAGGACCACCTGGACAGCCAGGTATGTAAAAAGCCCTTCACCTGTCAGTTTTTCTTTAAATGTCTTCAGTCATTAAGTCATTTTGTAGAGCTTAAGCTATTTCAGCAACCTAAACACCAACGTTCTGACATTTGAGCTTTCAGATCCGGGCCTGAGTGCACTTTTAACAAAAATGCACCAAGGCTATTTGCAGTCTTACATTTTTAATTAATATGTGGGTGGACACCGGTGTACTTAATTTTCAAGGAGTACTTTTAGTGACAGCTTGGTAGATAAGGCAAGGGAGGTGTATGATAGAGAGTTACAGACAGTGAGTGCTGTGTTTTTCTGTGAGCTGTAATAGCTTATTAACTCATCCCATACAGTACAGGCACATTTAATTTATGACCTAGCAGGTACTATTTTAAGCTCATAGCACAAGAACTATGATCAAATTTCGTGAAAACTTTTTTTCCCCATTTTTTCCCCCCCTAAGAACTGTAATTTCCTTTTCTTCTTCTTATTTTTTCTTTTTTCTTATTGCAGGAATTCAAGGTCCTCGTGGCTTTGACGGAATCGGCCACCCAGGCAACCAGGGAATTCCTGGGAAACCAGGGCCACCGGGAGACTCTGGTAAACGAGGAAATCCGGGACTCCCAGGGGTTTGTGATGCTTCCATGTGTTATCAGACGTACAACCTCAGGGAACATTACAGCAAAGGACCTAACGTCTGATGATTTAGCAGTGTGGGAGGAAACTGCTGTTGACTTAAACACCAAAGTGTTTTGAGGAAGCGATTTACTGTATCACTGATTAACAGGGACGTGTGTGACTGTTGACACCCCCCTTTTTTTTTTTTTTTTTGACAAAGTGTGTTTGGAGAACAGCTGCACAGGAGGCAGAAACAACCACATTAGTTGAGTTAAACTGAAATGGGCAGGGCATTGATTCATGATTATGGAATTCATGAGCAAAGACAGCAGGCTAGTGACCTAGCTGACTGAGATAGCAGACTAAAAGCTACTTTATCCTTTAAACTTGCAAAGTTCGACTAGCAGGTTTAAACAATGAGGTCTAATCCACCAAAATAGTTGTAACTGGGTTGTGTTGGGTTTTGTGTAACTTGCAAGAGAACTAGGATTTGGACTAATATTAAAAATACCTACCTCCTCTTTTACCTGAGTTACTCTTTATGTTCAAGTCAATGTTACTGAAGGCTTTGTTAACAAGGCAGAATGCTAACAAGCTAACCTGGTCAAATTCCAACACGCATGCACAGAAAATCTCTTCGTCAAAATCTATAAAATATGAATGAATCAATTAATATGGGGCTTTCTATGTGGGCTAATGGGGCAAAAAAAGATACTAGCTTGAATCTGAGATCTTGTAAAATCTGAGTATTCTTTAATGATTTTGCAATTATTAATGTATTCCAGACTATGATAAAAACTGAATATTATTACAGAACTGGACAAGCATCAGCTTTCATGCCGTTCTTCTCTTAGCTTCACCAAATGAGGTTTATATCAACCAGTGAGATTATTCCTGCCTTCAGTGCAGTTCTGCCTCAGAGAAATGATTGTATCTATAAATTATGTGAAAAGTAACTCGACAATGAAAGAACGGGACAAACCGTTTTCATCTTATGAAAGGTTGGCTAACGGTCAGGCTGTTGGGTAAGAACCTAAAAAAAAAAAAAAAAAACTAAAGTTCACGTTCATAAATAAATGGGAAAAAGTCACTCTTAAAATCACTCCAGCCACAACAGTGCATTTTTTTTCACTCAGCCTGCTTCTGGTGCATCCGACATGTAATCCAGTCTAGTGGAAAAACATACTTGTATCACCTATTGTGAACGGAGCACCAGGGTTTGTGCTAATCCATCACTGTGACACACAGGGTTGTAAGAATCCTGTCACTGTCTATTTTTACCTATCATATTTGTTTTCTTGTTTACCAATATTATTATAATATATTGAATTTCTGTGTGTGTGGATTACCATAAATTCTCAAATAGTGGCCTGTTTACCTCAACTGCAGATTTATAGGCTTATATTATTGACAGGCCTTTATTTTCTACTTTCTCCATTATATATGTATCTCTTACCTTATTTTAGTAGGAAGCTTGGCTCTTTCTTGATATGCACCCATTATAATTCGGTGTTGACGCTGTTTGCTGTTGCAAATTCAAAATGTCTGCTCTACCTTTCATGATAAATTCAGGATAATTTAATTTTCACTGCGCTAATTGCTGTTTTTAATTTTGATCACTTTTAAGTCACCATCAATTAAACACACGCTCTACAACTGCACTGATGTTTTACATTAAAAGCCTCCCTAAGACATTCCTGCTAGGCTTTTAATTTGAAACATCTACAGGAAGTCTTGACCTAACTACACTTGGAAAACCGATTAGAGATAGGCTTATAAGTGATTGAACAGAACAATTATTTTAAAAAGAGAGACTGAATACTGGTTTTTATTTGAGAATTTATGGTAAACTGTTTGTAATGTTGAGGCCAAAAAAGGTTCTTTTAAGAAAGCTGTGCTCAACAGAAATGTTAAAATACTGACAAATTCAAATTTAACATTGGCAACATGGAATACGCTGATTAAATAAGCAAGGTACAGTATTGTCTATGTTGTGATTATGCACTAGCAAAGATTTTTACTGGTTATTACTGCTGTGTTGGACCACACCTGCATACAAATCTTTTGCGTTGGGTTCAACGTTTGTGAATTTTGACATGCAGCATGCAACTCGCACCATTTACCAAACGTTAACTAGACCATGACAGTGCAGAAATTTAAGGAAACAGAGTTCACAAAAGCTAATCTGCAGACAGTAGCAGGACTTTAGGGTATAAATACAAAAAAAAAGCCTCAGGCCAAACAGAGAAGTTCTACAGTAGACCCACAATGTCAGAATGTCTTTTCCTGTTCAGTTCAGTAGTTACTTACCATAACTGAAGATTCTGAGTATAGAAGCAACCCTCAAAGGCTTTAGATTTATCCCACTCATGTTTGCACTAAAGACTTTTACTTCACTCCTAATACTATGATGGGCCTCACCTCAGTCTCACCTGGTGGACGAAATACCAATAAATAACACATTATGAGTATAAGTACAATATCACCACAAGGGAATTAAAAGGAACCTGCTCAGGAGATGTTGCCAATTCTCTATAATTTAGACTTAGAAATGTTCTATGCAGACAAGTCCCCGGTCACATACACTGGAGTGGGGGTGCCATACACAGTTAAGCAACAGAGCAATTGCAGTGCTTCAGTGAAATAAGTATTACCTCATACTTTAACCGGAAGGTTAGAAGCAGCCAGCTCATGCACTGTAGGAAATGCGTGGGACAGCAACAGCTAAATCAGAAGAGTCAGAAGCAGGCTTTTAATTTTTAAGACTTTTCTCTACAAAATATTTGTCTTTTTTTAGTACAAAACAGTCTGAGCCACAAGCCACCGGCTGAGGTCACAGTGGGGGACAGTAGGGGGGGCATCTCTTCCTTTGGTGGTAATTGGTCACTGGTAGTCGCATCAATGACTCAAGCAATGCTGAGGGTGGGACAGCACATGCTTCCTGATATTTTCACCTCTTCTGCCACCGTCATCAGGTGGTTTTCCACCAGATATGTGGCCTGAACAGATGGGGGCATCTAGAAGCTCCTTTTTTACTTTGTCTGGTATGGTATCCGGACATTTTGCCATAAAGCAGGGAGATGTTGGTCAGGCTAGCAATCATCTGGTCTCCCTGGTAAGTAGAGCCATCAGTCCAATCATTTCGGTGGTTTGTTTTACACCAGAACACATCATCAGGTTAGGCTCTAAGGATGTAATGGGATGGAAGTTGCACTTTGTGAAATCTCCCACTTTGGTGATGGGAACAGAGGGAGACAGGTGCATTCAGTTTTCCTGGCTCCACAGCAACTGCAGATTTTGGTTCTTTGGTTTTTGATGGTTGAAAAGTCAGGCCATACGGGGTTGCGTCTAGCTACCTGGGCCAAAATTCAATATCCATCTCTTCTAAGGGTGCTTCTCTACCTAAGAACAGAAAATCACAGTATAGACATACTGTGTACTTGGGGACCTCTGGCTTGGGGAGCCCAGACCAGGCCAGACATGTGTGATCTGATCCAAGGCACAGGTTATAACAGACGTGCAGGTTGGAATCCATGATGTTCCCCCTTCTGGAAGACATCATTGGAATCTAGTCAGTCACTGTCAGTGGCAAAGCTGAAGAGACCATGGTGAGACCCACATAGTAAGTGGGTGTGGAGTAAAAGTCTTCAGTGCAGTGTGAGCAAGGGATAAACCCATTTTCAGTCAATGACTCAGTGGGAGTGGGAACATGTCACGATTCCAATTCCAGTTAGAGGGATTCAGCAAGAGTAAGCTGCTATAGGAATCACATGAGCTGTTACAGACGAAAAACAATGAGCATTCAACTACAGGAATAAACATATGTTTATTTTTTAACATTAAGATTATCATAGCTATTTACATACACACTTGCTTGTTTCATGGGAAATGGCCACTGCCCTAGTTTCCCAAGATGAGAGACTTAAAATTCCTAAAAAGTACAGTCTGGACTGATAAGTTCAATATGTCATCAGAAAACTTGGAACCCTTCCAAATGCTTGTGGAGTGAAAAAACAGTTAGTGCGTCTCTCTCTGGTACAGACTTCAGGATACCAGTTTCCAAACCGTTGTTTGTTGCTCTCAAACTGTAAAATTTTGACTTGTCAAAGTAAGCTTGGCAGGTGTCACTGCTGTAAGAGTAGCGAGCTGTGGGGTATGTAGTCATTCAAGCCTTTAAAAGTGGGAAAAATTCAGGTGTGCATTATATCAACAGTCCTGCTGGAAGACTGGAGATCTTAGAGTGATTATACTTCTATTTATTACTATTGTTATTTTTCCATTTTTATCATTATGATGAAGATGAATTTACTGTATGAATATATTACACAACTTTTCTGTATGTCAAATTTTGCCTTTGGTCTCCAGCTTTTCGGAATCTTAGTTTGCACCATTATTCTATTTTAATGAGTATAGCTATAAAGCTATAGCTAGCAGCCCCTAGAGGCTGCATTGTTTATCACAACCCACAGTAACAGTTTGATGAAACAACATATTGATGATTTTGCTATCCATGGAGACCTTCCAGTTGGGTAAATTTCCCCTAGATACAACTGTAATGGGTAATTACAATAAGGGCCCATCCTCTGAGGATCATGAATGTGATTAAAAAAAAAAAAAATCTAGTTATATGTATATTAAATGTATCTTATTTTCTGTACAAAGTTGGTATTTTGGCCTGAGATTGGTGCTAGAGAAAACTTCATGGAGAATGGAATCAATTCATCCTCAGGGGAACAAGGTTTAATGATTTCTGCCAGTTAGACTTTGAAAATGGAAAAAGGAAACCTTGTCCCAAAAGAAAAACAAAATGCTAATATTTGCATAGGCAAGCATTAGATTTGCAGGAAACTCAATGCTGTATCAATATGAAAATGAAAGGTTTATATTGAAAATATGGTCACAAAGTATTTCATTTATCTTCATTGGACTAGCTGAAGCATGATCCATGTATTCATGGTAAGCACTTAGTTAAGGTTAGTGAGGTCTTGCTTGACTATAATTGATTTGAAGCATTACCGAATATTTAATCTTACTTAAAGGATCTTTACACAGATTTTTCACATGAAGTTGACTCTGTATTTACATTGTGTGATGATTCTGTGGCTCGGAAGGGAGCTTATCAAAGTTAAAACAAATACAATGATGCCTTCAGCCTTGTCTTGAAACTCAAAATTTCTATTACAATGCTTGTGTTAGTTACAAACTGGAGGTATGGGGTTCGATAGATGTGAACCATTTGGGAGAAAAAGAAGGTCTAATGAAATATGCTGTCATTACATGTATTAGATGTTTATTACATGGTCAGTATCCATTGGTTCTATTGGTTGCATTATGGGAAATGTACCATGAATACCATTCACTTGAGTAACCCTTTAACCAAAGTGTTTCACCAGCCTAAACCTAACAACACATGGCACACAATGATGTGAACCATGTTTGTACACCCAACTATCCATCATAGCTATCTTCCATATTCACTTATTTAGCAGTATCAAAGCAGTGTATGAAGTGTTTTTTAGGACACAGGGTTGTACAAGGCCACAAATATAGATGTATTCACATCATTCACAATTTCCATCCTCAACAGTGTTCACAGGCAGAAAACTCATGATACAGAGATTTATCATATGAACATACATTTAACTACATATCCTCAACCAAAACCTCAGTGCCTGCTAAAACATATTAAATTAGCATTTTGCTAACCTGGCAGCATTGGCTATTCGTAGGATGGTGGCAGAACTCAGTCCATGAGGACTTGATTCATCCCCAGATGTGCTCTTGAGCAAGGGACCAAACCCTTGCTTGGTGAAGGTATAATAAAGTGCTTAATCTATCATTTTAATGTGTATCAAACACATCAAAATACTCAGCCAAGGTTTGGTAAACCAAAACTGACAGTTAGTAGCAGACAGGAAGTAGTCTCTGACAATACAGTCAGCAACTCCAACCTGGCCTTTTTCCGCACTATATGAGTGTCATGCTACTTCCGCTTTTGCTATTGAGTAAGCTCCTGTTTCTTTGCTGAGTACACACATTTAATGTAATGCCTGAGTACTGACATCGACTATACAAGGTGTTAGCCAATAACCATCTTCCCTGCAGATGCAGTTTATGATGTGTAAGTTCTTTTCCAGTGCAGATTTGTGCAGCATGGTGTTGTCTATCCTCTGTATTTGCAATATATTATAATATCCAAGATGCAATCGATTCATAACCTTTTCAAAGTAATTGTTATGTCTAATATTTGTAAATGCTGGAAAAAGGCAATGTTTACAATAGTATTTTTTTATACACGTATATATATTTTGTACATTTTCCAAATGCATTGCATTAGTAGTTTGGTTGTAAGATGATTTTTATTGAAATAAACCATAATTCTGTAACACTGACTTTTTGATTGCAATTTTTTACAGGTATTTTTTTCAGTAAGTAAGCTTTGATAAAACATACATCTTCATTTAAAGGGAGTTATAAAACAAATTATACAACAAGTAGGTCCGACGGAGCAATCTGATTGGTCAACTAGACATTTAGAATGTCTAGTTGATGTCAAACGAGGTGCACACCTGTATTAACGAGGCGGTCTAACAGCTCCATAACACACAGAATATTGATTAAAGAAAGCTGAAATTGTAAATTCAGATGTATTACTTTATTAAAGTTGACTTCTAGTGGACTTATTTATATTTGTTTACATGTTCTATATTTTCAGGATGTGACAATGTGGCGATGGCAGAGTAACATTTTTAGTGATTAGTCAGGTGTGCTGTATGCTGATTTGAGCACATTCTAAACGTCTAGTTGACCAATCAGATTGCTCCGTCGGACCTACTTGTTGTATAATACATCGCAAACCACAAAAGTTCTGTGCTCTAAAACATAAGATGTAAGGTCTGTGCTGATTGTTTCTCCCATTTTTGAACCTCCTTTTAAATGTTGTTAATCAAACCTTGTCGTGGAACAAACATCTGGTGCAAGAACTCCAGGTGGTTTCCAAAAGCAAACAAACAAACCACATGATTTTATGACAGTTATTTGAGCTAAAAAGTTCTATGAAATCTATCTGACTGCAAACTGTTCCGGAAGCAATGATAAAATCGATGGCTATAATTTATGCTTATCATTAGGTAACCATGGTAATACTCGCACACATATTTCCAGTCCAAAGCAGATCAAACGCTGATCTGCTGGACTTGTATCCTCCTTGTACTTTAGTACTTATTTACAAGTTGCCTCTTTTCATAATGTGATCAAAACATACAGTCAATGTGCAGTCAGACAATAAGACTGCTGAACTCAAGGTGTGAAAGTGAACAATTCATTTCAATGATTTCATTTGCAATCCTTTAATTTTTCTCTTTAGCTCTAAACATCAGTGAAGATACTTAAAAGGCTGCTGAATCATATTTATAAAAATGAAGTAATGAAGATCAGCTTATGATTGAATACAAATATTCTCCCATGTTGTTACGTCCACTAGGACTAATCCACATGTGCTTTGCATCTTTCTAAACATGGCCATCCAATGAGCGTTTATGTGAACAATATACAGAATACGCAATCTACAGGACACAACTCTCAAACAGTATGAACAGAATATAAAAAAAGCACATGCACATCAATCCACAGATACTGAACCACTGCATTGTGGGACAGTAATGTCATTAGTGTGCATGTTCATAAAATAAACTTTGTTATTTTAACCCTGTGTGAACACATACATACATCAGATCTGCATTTGTGGGACATTTTATTTCGTCAGCCGTGTTTCTCAGACAACTCTAGAAAAAGTCCAAAGAAAAGCACATTTAAAAGACAAAACAAAACAAAAAAACAGTAAATCATTTTTACTGCATGTTGTACTTCCCAGGACATATTGATGATGTGACCTTATCATAACACATCTTGACAATGACCTACTTCAGTGCCTGATTTTGACTCACATCACATCAGGAAGAGCAAAGCTAAGCCACATCAATGAGCCTAAAAGAAGCACATCATGATAAGTGTTACATTTGTGGATTTCTTCTATGACATGTTAAAACATCTTCTATGATGCTGCTGTGACACTGCTTTGACACAATGAATGGCCATTACTGAGAAATTGTTTCAGCACTCATATGAGTTGTTCTGATCTGACAAGATAATAGCTTCTTTGTTTGCAAGGGGAGAGGGTCATGGTGAAGAATATGTATGTGTGGTATTCTATATTTTTCTTATTGTCAATCAAATCCCATTAAAAGACCTAAACCGACAATGATCATATCATTGTGTATCCTGATATGTATTATTCCTCTGAGCTCCACTTTTGTCCAAAAACTATTAGAAACACACTTAAATCAGGACCAACGATGTCAGTCAGTACCAAAATCTTCACACATACCCTGGTGAATAATAATACACAAGGTACTGTCATTGCAGAAAACACATAAAGCTTAAATGTCTACTTTATCAACTCACATAGGTAGACAAAAAACAACAACAACAAACAAACACCAAGGATAAGCAGTAGGTTTTAAAAAAAAAGTGACGTTTGCCTTCAAAATGTTTCATTAGGAAACATAGCAGAGAGCAGACTGACCACAGTGATCCTGCTAAACCTCGAACAATTAGGCAATCAAGTGTCTTCCTGTTAGCTGCAGTCAGGACATAAATATCAGACATGAACAAACTGTTCAGAGAATGGATCCTGGAAAAGAAATTGGAGAAAGAAAACCATCATGACTTGGAAAAAAAACAACATTTTTTTGTACCATTAAACTGACACTTGATTCAAAATTCCCCTGGGTATCACTTTCTGTCTTTCACTGTCAGGTTTGGTGCTGACTTTCCCAGGTTGACAACCATTTCTTGCTTTTGTTAACATTTTCTAAGGACTCTTTACAGCATTATGGGATCCACTTTAGGCCCTGCCTTGTGTAAGCTGACTACAACTAAATCATCAGCGCATTTAACTCCAATATGCTGCATGTCTTTTTTCTTACAGTAATTGTTTAGCAACTCCAGTCTGGCAAATTTAAGTATGAGAAAGGGAGGGCACACCCTCAATGTGAGTCTGTGAATATGTGAAGCTAAAAGATCAAATTCACCATCAAAGACAAGCTGTCGGCGGACAGTTGACGGAAAACAAATCCATCCTGAGTTAACCAAATTCTTAGTAAGGATTGCAACATGTATGTAATAATATGATGAATACTCTGCTGACTACATACATACGTGTTTTATCAGCAGTAACATTGTCATCTGTCATCGAAAGTCTTCCTTCATGAGGAAAGTCTTCCTCTTTATTTGGAAACTAAATGGATACTAAGAACCAGAAACAGGCTGCAACAAGCTGCAATAGCTACACCAATCCAACATTTCCCAACATACTGATACCAAATGAAGAATAAAGCATATTCAGTGAGAAAAAAATGAACATCAACTATATATAAATTGAGTACACACAGAGAGAGAAGGGAATATTTAATTCAATGTAAATTATGTGTTTTATTAACTATACAGTAAAATGAGAAATATTACATTTTTATTACAAGTCTTACTGAACAGGACTGATGCTGCATTCATGAAAAGGTATTCATCTACAGTCAATTTGTTAAGCTTGAGCTTTCGGCAGAACACTGAACCCACGATGCAGACCACAAACAGGAATTGCTTTGAAGCTTTTATTTACAAGTTGCGGCATGAAAAGACACCACAAGGTAAGGCCAGGTGGGAATCATGCCTGAACCATCTAAGGTGAGCAGACAAAGGTATATAGATTAGATTATACTTTATTTATCCCACGACGGGGAAACTCTCTTGTTACAACAGTTTACAAGAGAGGACAAAAATAAAAATAGAAAGGGCAAAACAACAACAGACCAAAGTATCTTCAGCCTATAGAGTAAAATAAGAAACCAATAAACAAACAGACAAACAACAGACAAGTGTACAGATTAGATTTAGACTTAGACTTCACTTTATTGATCCCTTTGGGATGACTCCCTCAAGGAAATTCAACACGTTGAAGCTTGTGAGCTCTGTAGGGGGCACCCAGATTTGCAAGAATGAGTACTAATGGTGGAAGTGGCAAGATATAAATAATATTGCAAAAGTAAGTGGCATGATATAGATAAATAATGCAGAAGTAAGTGTATAAACAACATTGCAAAGATAAGTGGCATGATGTAAATAACACTGCAGAGGTAAAAGTGGCATGATATAAATAACATTGCAAAGGTAAATGTCAAGATATAAATAATATTGCAGACGTAGTGTCATGATATAATAATATTACAAACGTAAGGTGGCATGATATAATAACATTGCACATGGTAAGTAGTTGGATGGAGATATAAATACAGATAAAAAAAACAAAATGATTAGGTGTAGGTTGTAAAGTCTGACAGCAGTTGGGATGAAAGACCTGCGGAACCTCTCCTTCTTAGACCATGGGTGTAGCAGTCTGCTGCTGAAGGAGCTGCTCAGACCCCACAGCGTCATGTAGGGGGTGAGAGGTGTTGTCCATGATGGATGTCAGCTTAGGTAACATCCTTCTCTCCCCCGCTTCCTCTATGGAGTCCAGAGGACAGTCCAGGACAGAGCTCGCTCTTCTAATCAGTATATTGAACCTGCTTCTTTCCCTGTCCGTGTTGCCCCCTCTCCAGCAGACCACAGCATAAAAGAGGGCTGAGGCCACTCTGAAGGACCTCAGTCTCCTCAGCAGGGTTAGGGTTCGGGTTAGCAGATGGAGGCGACTCTGGCCCTTCTTGTAGAACGCCTGGGTGTTATCAGTCCAGTCCAGTTATTATTGAGGTGAACACCCAGGAATTTGCAGCTCTCCACCACCTCTATGTCCGATCCCTGGATGTTCACCAGTGTGAAGTGGGATGTTTTCCTTCTGAAGTTAACAATCATCTCCTTTGTCTCGCTGGTGTTGAGCTGAAGCTGGATGAGCTCACTCCAGCTGACAAAGTCCCTGATGACCGTCCTGTATTCCAGGTCGTTCCCCTCTGAAACACATCCAACGACGGCTGTGTCATCGGAGAACTTCTGGATGTGGCAGTGTGTGGTGTTGTGGGTGAAGCACCGTACCCTGAGGGGCACCTGTGCTGCAGAGCACCATGTCAGACAGTGATGAAGCCTCACATACTGTGGTCTGTTGGTGAGGTAGTCTGTTGTCCATGCAGCCAGGTGTTGGTCCAGTCCCACATTCTCCATCTTCACTCTGAGCAGTGAAGGCTGAATGGTGTTAAAGGCACTGGAGAAGTCAAAGAATATGACCCTCACAGCACTCCTGCTGTCCTCCAGGTGAAGAAGCGATCTGTGCAGCATGTAGATTACTGCGTCGTCCACCCCAATCCCAGGCTGGTAAGCAAACTGCAGGGGGTCCAGCTGTGTGCCCACCAGCAGTCGCAGGTGTCCCAGGATGATCCTCTTCATGGTCTTCATCAGGTGAGAAGTCAAGGCAACAGTCCTGAAGTGGTTAGGCTCCTTGGGGTGCGGCGTCTTTGGTACCAGGAACACAAAGGAGGTCTTCCACAGGGCTGGGACTTTCTCCAGGCTCAGACTCAGGTTGAACAAGTGCCTGACCACACCATAGAGCTGGTCAGCACAATCCTTGAGGAGTCTTGGGCTGATGCCGTCCGGGCCCAGGGCCTTCCTTGCCTTGATCTTCTTAAGTTGACACCTCACCTGATGGGGTCAGGTGTTGAAGGTGGCAGGGTGAGGAGTGGAGGGGGCTGCCAGGGAAGGTGTAAGGAGGCAGCAGGGTGGGTGAGGGAGGGAGAGGAGGCAGTGTCAAATCTATTGAAAAACAGATTCAGTTCATCTGCCCAGTCCTTGCTGGTTTGGTTCCTCCCCACTCCTTTTCCATGGCCTGAGATGGTCTGCAGCCCTCTTCAGATGTCTCTGGCGTTGTTCTGCTCCAGCCGCTTCTCCAGTTTCCTACTGTAGCTGTTCTTCCCCTTCCTGATCTTCTGCCCCCCCCCCATTAAATCACAAATTTACTGTGATTAACCACATGTTTTGGAAAGCCGAGTGATTACTGCCAGACCTTTTGAATCAAGAAATCACTTTAATGGAACCAGCCTGACAAAGTGAAGTAGACCAAAAGATCCTCAAAAGCTAGACATCATGCTGCAATGCAAAGAAATTCAGGAACAAATGAGAAACAAAGTAATTGCGATCTATCAGTCTGTAAAAGAAAACAAAACATGAAAAAACAACAACATATTATTACTGTCATTATTTCTACCATATCTCCATTACAGTTTATAGTTAGTTAATGATTTGCTGCTGCTGTGCATCTGTGTCTCTCTATCTCTATCACAGGTTCCACTGGTACTGTAATCATTTTATCATTCATTGTAATTCATTGTCATTTTATCATTCATTGTAATTGTACAATATGTCTCTGTTGATTTGTTCTGTACACGTGACATCTATTGCACGTCTGTCCGTCCTGGGAGAGGGATCCCTCCTCTGTGGCTCTTCCTGAGGTTTCTTCCACCTTTTTTCCCTGTTAAAAGGGTTTTTTGTGGGCAAGTTTTTCCTCACTCGAACCGAGGGTCTAAGGACAGAGGGTGTCACTCCCTGTACAGATTGTAAAGCCCTCCGAGGCAAATGTACTTTGTGACTTTGGGCTATACAAATAAAATTTGATTTGATTTGATTTGAAAAGGTTATAAAGCCATTTCTAAAGCTTTGGAACTCCAGCGAACCGCAGTGAGAGCCATAATCCACAAATGGTGAAAACATAGAACGACTGGCCAAAATTACCCCAAGAGTGCAGCGACCACTCATCCAAGAGGTCACAAAAGACCCCACAACAACATCCAAAGAACTGCAGGCCTCACTTGCGTCAGTTAAGGTCAGTGTTCATGACTCCACCATATGAAAGAGACTGGGCAAAAATGGCCTGCATGGCCAAAAAGAACATGAAGGCTCGTCTCAGTTTTGCCAGAAAACATCTTGATGATCCCCAAGACTTTTGGGAAAATACTCTGTGGACTGACGAAACAAAAGTTGAACTTTTTGGAAGGTGTATGTCCCATTACATCTGGCGTAAAAGTAACACAGTATTTCAGAAAGGGAACATCATACCAACAGTAAAATATGGTGGTGGTAGTGTGATGGTCTGGGGCAGTTTTGCTGCTTTAGGACCTGGAAGACTTGCTATGGTAAATGGAACCATGAATTCTGCTGTCTACTAAAAAATCCTGAAGGAGAATGTCCAGCCATCTGTTCGTGACCTCAAGCTGAAGTGCACTTGGATTCTGCAGCAGGACAGTGATCTAAAACAAGTCCACCTCTGAATGGCTTAAGAACAGAGGTGTCAAAAGTATTCACATTCATTACCCAAGTAGAAGTATAGATACTAGGGTTTAAAAAGACTTCTGTAGAAGTTGAAGTATCACCTCAAGCTTTTTACTCAAATAGAAGTGTAAAAGTACTGGCTTCACTACTTAAACTACTTAAAGTATAAAAGTAAAAATAAAAAAAGTAAAAAAAAAAAAGCCATCAAATGTTATAGACCCACGACCTCCCCCCAGAAAACATAATTTTTCTAAAGGCCATAATGACTATAATGTTATAATAAAATTTTAATGTTGAAAAATTCATCCCCATATATACCCAATGAAAATTAATGCATTTTAGTATAAATCAAATACATTAAAGAACCATATATGTGTGCTACTGAGCATTAACGTGTTACATGGAGCGGAAGATATGATGACTAGTTATATGCCTATACTAATAAGTATTGTAATGGTGCAAAAAGTCAAACTTCAGAGGCATGGTTTCAATAACCTTTATTTGAATGTAAATGAACATCCAAGCTTAGCTCTAAGTGATTAATCAAAAAAATCAAACATCCTTCCAGGTTGCTACAAATCACATCCATAGTAAATATGGGGACTGCATATTGGCATGGTGCATACATGTGTTGTAGAGTCAAAGTATAAAAATGTGACTTAATATATTGTTAATCACTTCATTAACTGAAAGACAGAAAAACATGCACTTACTTAGGTGTATGTAGTTCACTGCAGACAGCTGCAAGGACTCCTTCGCCTTGCTCTCTTGTTATTCTCACTATTCTTTCTACGGCTGAGAAGAGCAAATTCTACCTTGTCACGACAGGCCTTTACAAGCTGGAGTTTGCAGTTGTCTTCAATTACTCCAGATGCGGTGGTTGATCTTGAACTTTTGTTCCACAAGCTAGAGCATTTGGCAAATGTGGACCTTGACAGGCACTTGTACAATGGGTTGACCTCTACTTTTGAAGCATCGACTGTGGACACTAAATTGAGGAGGTGGCAAGCGCAGCGATGGTGCTTGGGTAGCTGGTATTCCAAGTAGTCATCTTTGTCCAACAGGGCTCCAGCATCAACAAATTCAACACCCTCATCGCTTTCCTTTTCTTCATCGTCATCATCATTTTGGCCACGATCATCCTCTTCTCCATCACCCTCTCCTGCAGGTTCAGGATTCTTGTTCTCGTCAGTCTGCCCATAAACTCTGAAGGCTTTAGGAAGTTTGATCCGTCAGTTGTAGTGCGAACGATCTTCTCTCTGATATTGAATTCTGTGTGAATATCATTTAGGGCACCAGCCAGGGCAGAAAAAGTGTGTGACCCTCTAAGTTGCTTGCATGCCAAGGCATCACAGGATCTCCTCATTGTCTGGGGGTTAAACCAGTGCGCAGTGACACCAATGAAAGTGCGACGGTGTGCCGTCCAGCAGTCTGTTGTTGTTGCTATGAACTGGACTTCACTAAGGGCAGCATTCAGTTTTCTTTTCATTTCAACAGAGGCCTTTGTGACTTTGTTTACAACAATATTGTGTGTCATTACATTTGTATTTGGCTGAAGATGTTGCACAAGATCAATGAAGCCCTGTTGCTGAACAATGTGTGGTGAGTGCAAGCCTTGGACAACGAAATTGAGGACTACTTTATCCACACTTGCCTGGGACACTCTTCGAGTCTCCCACAGCTTAGTTTGTTTGGAAGGTGGGGCCAATGAACCTTCAGTGGATGACTTCCTTTTGAGAGCTGCTGAAGTAAGTTGTGTGTACCTCTCTAGATGAGTGGGGTGTTTTTTTCTGTGAAGAAAATAAATGCACAGGCACAGAGATTCATATTATTCCTCTCGAACCACAAGCTCAGACTATCTAGGACTTCCACTGTATTAAATGTCATGCTTAAAGTTCATGAATGAAGGTCAGACTACAAGTTGGGGAGCAGTTTCACTGGTCTACGCTATTATGTTGAGCAGACCAGAATATGCAACCAACTGGCATGACTGAACAGTAGCATTATTTATGAAAACCCTAACACTAACAAAATTCATTTTAAACTGCATTTGGCTGATAGATGGTAGTTACCTCTATTTATCTCTATCTCTGTTTTTGAATGATGGAAAAACCAAGGACGAAATGAAATACGAGTAACGAGGCTGTTTTGAAAATGTAAGGAGTAGAAGTAAAAAGTTGGCTGAAAAATAATTACTCCAGTAAAGTATAGATACCCAAAAACTCTACTTAAGTAAGGTAACGAAGTATTTGTACTTCGTTACTGACACCTCTGCTTAAGAAAAACAAAATGAAGACTTTGGAGTGGCCTAGTCAGTCCTGACCTGAATCTGATTGAGATGCTGTGACATGACCTTAAAAAGGTGGTTCATGCTCGAAAACCCTCCAGTGTGGCTGAATTACAAAAATTCTGCAAAGATGAGTGGGCCAAAATTCCTCCACAGCACTGTAAAAGACTCATTGCCAGTTATCGCAAACGCTTGATTGCAGTTGTTGCTGCTAAGGGTGGCCCAACCAGTTATTAGGTTTAGGGGGCAATCACTTTTTCACACAAGGCCATGTAGGTTTGGAGTTTTTTCCCCCTTAATATTAAAAACCTTCATTTAAAAACTGCATTTTGTGTTTACTTGTGTTATTTTTGTCTAATATTTAAATTAGTTTGATGATCTGAAACATTTAAGTGTGACAAACGTGCAAAAAGATAAGAACTCAGGAAGCAAACACTTTTTCACAAAACTGTATGTTGCTGTGCAGTGCACTTCCTGTATTGTATCAAACCCTGACAAACGCAGCTCCTTGTAGTGCTCTTTTTCATCTAGACACCTGATTGGGCTAAGTGCTAACTATATGATGGAGCTAACTCTGTTGACTAATTATCCACTAACTACTCCAACGTCAAGTTGCTTATTATGGTTAGTCAAATGAGCAAATACGATATGGTTAGAATTATACTTCAGAGGAAGTGTTGCTTTGATATGGTGTGTTTCCAGCCAATCTCTCCTCTTACACACACACACACACACACACACACACACACACACACACACAAACAGGTCCACCCACTCTTCTGTGAGTTACTTCCCTCACCCAGCAATCTTACTTATCATACAGTGACTTGAACTCACTTCAGTCAGACAGCTGTGGCCTTCAAGAGTGAGACAACAAGCAGAAGCTCCTCAGCTGACCAGGCGGTAAATTAGCTCAGCTTATATTATATTATTTCTGTGCTCCTTCGAGCTTCTCCATTAAAGGCAATGTTTTCTAGCTCTGCTTATTGGCATGCAGTACAGCAGCTTGCATGCAGGATTTAATATACCTTAAAGCATTTCTAATGGATGGATTGTTTTATAATTTGAAATTCATACTAACTGCATCATGTTGCCAATGCTATGTTTGATGGCTGCATTTCTGTTTCTGACAGGTCTTCTTGCCAACATTTGAGATAAAGATGGAAACTACAACGAATGAATATGACTATGGATCCAAGGACACGGTGACACCTATCACTTTATGCAGTCGGCAGAAAGACAATATTTTGGGAGCTCATCTATCCATCCTCTTCTACTTTATGTTTTTCTTCAGCGTCTGCTTCAATGTGCTGGTTCTGGTCATCATCCATCGGTGAGTGATCCGACTAAAAACTTCAGTACAGTACATATTGTAGAAGTCATTAAAAAAAAAATCCAAGGAGGTCAAGCAGTTGGGCGTAGCAAGTGTATGATTTCTCCTCATTGGAACAGGTCTTGTTAACTACTGTTAACTTTCTTATACTTAATACTATATGTTTTTTTATTTATTTATTTTTTTACTTGTTATAAATTTAGATTATAGAGTAATCCTTAACATTTGAGTGCTGGTCAATTTGGAAACACTCATGATTACTGGTGGTATCAACAAGTGCAGTATAACTCAGCAAGCAGTCCTCAAGGATGTCAGAAATTATGAAAAAACTGAAGAACGACTGCATTAGTACTACTGAACTGTCTCAGCAGTGAGTGCATACAACTTTTGTAAGGCCAGAGAAAGATCATTTGACCCCTATTTACCACACCAAGGTAAAGCACAAACTCATTTTAGCATAACTGAACTGAGCTGTTCCATGACAGGTTTCAGTTTGAGACTGAGTTGGGACATGGGTGGGTTTGACTGTAGATGTTATCAGGTCAGAAATAAAAGACACACACTGGGTAAAAGTATAAGACCAAGTCATACTAGGAATATTATTCAGTAGGTAAACTTTCTCTCTCAAAGCCCCCCCGGAAAAAGCTGAATTGACTACAAGCAATTTACAGATCTCACATGTCATGTGGCTAAAGCTAAACAGTACACTAAAATATGTAAATATGTGTAAAAAATTAAAGGAGCAAAATTGGCAGAAACAGAAACTATTCTGACCTATTTATATTTGATCTCCACTCCCTAGTTTGGCAGTTTGGTCTGAGTTTTGTGAGTCTGCTGGACAGACTAGCTGAAAATGAATTATTAACCAAACACTAGCCAATCCACAAAACAACCCTGATTTATCATCTATTTACTCTAAATGGAACCATAATTTACAAAATGAACGTCATACTGAGTGAAAGAAGAATATAAAATAACTATTGAGACTCATGAGGAAACTGTTTAATGAGTTATCAAGTGATCAAGTGAGAAGTAGGCTCATGTTTCCATGAATGAAATCAGACTTTTTTTTTATTGCACCTAATAAAGCTGCCCCCTGCTGGTCATTACAAACAATGCAGGTTTAAACCACTTGACCATTGGTTTCACTTCACACACCTAGAAGCTCTGTCCACTATATATACCGTCAATGCTGCAGCCAAAGAAACTACAGATGCTGAGATATCACTTATCTCTATTTATGTCAAAAATGCTGGACTGACTCATAAGCATTTGGGTTTTTCTCTCCATCTGTTTAAATGATCATCTCCTAGGTTTGAGAAGCTGACCACTGTGACCAACATATTCCTGTTGAACCTGGTGGTGTCCTCCCTGATCTTCGTGAGCAGCCTTCCCTTCTTGGCAATCTACATGCAACACTCTGAATGGATCTTTGGCAATGCCATGTGCAAGATTGTCAGTACTGTCTACTACATGGGAATTTACAGCTCTGTCCTCTTTCTAGCTCTTTTGACCTTTGACCGACACCTTGCAGTTGTGTACTCCTTGGGTGCATCACGAATGAGAAATCGAAGATATGCAATAGCCTCCTGCGTTGTGGTGTGGCTGGTCACCAGCTTAGCGTGCATCAAACAGATGATTGTCCACAACACTTTTAGGTATCTCATCGACGACAAGTTATACTGTGAAGAGTATGCTGTAGAAATTAATTATATCAAGGAGCTGAGAGACTTTGGATTTTACCTTCAGCTTTTTCTTTTCTTGCTCTTTCCTCTGGCTGTTATTATTTACTGCTACATTAGGATTGCTATCACCGTCATAACATCGAAGATTGTTACCAAGTTTAAGACAGTCAGGTTGATATTCATTATTGTGGTGTTGTTCTTTGTGTGCTGGACCCCATACAACATCGTACTACTGATGCATGATAGTGGAACCAACGAATGTGGAGACTTGCAAAATTTGGGTTATGCTCTTCATATCACTCGTAACCTTGCCTACATTTACTTTTGCATCAGTCCTATTTTCTACACATTCGTTGGGAGAAAGTTTCAGAACTATTTCAGACTAATATTAGTCAACCGTTTCCCAAGGTTAAGGAAGTATATTTCTGTCAGTCAACAAACTGGAACCAATATATCCACGAGAACTACACCAAATGATCTGTAGGCAGGGTAGCTTTTTGTTTCTTAGGACAGCCGTGTGTTCAGCAAACCGTGGGTTTTAAGGAAAGCTGTAAGAGTTTGTATTCTTTTTGGATTGCCTCTGTGGAGATTGATGAAGTACAAGTACTGACACAGTTTCACCAAAAGTAATAATAAAGCTGAAATAACTGATTTCAAAACAGATGTGTATCTGTTGCTATTCAATATCTGCACTTTGCTGAGCTGTGTTGCTTATCTCCCATGTTTGTCCTGTAGAGGACATGTTTTGAAACTCTAGTCCACAATGAAACTTATGCTACCTCTTGAGGTTTGTCTTTTTTATTGATGCAGTTCATCGACAAATTGGTTTTGGTGTCTTTCTGTCCTCTAGTGGTAAGAAGTTGATTAAAGAAACTCTGAATTGAATTTAAAAATGGAGCAAATGTAAGAACATTGATTTTCCAAGTTTTCTGTAAAAGCTGGGTCAAGACAAACGCAACACGAACGTTAATCGTCAGCACATTGCGTGACATCCACTTAGGTCTCTCTCGTGAGTTTTTTTGCAATGCACATCGGGCAAATCTAGCCATCTGTGCTGCAAACATGCTCACCACAACACCTTTCTCTATCACAGTGAATGGTAATTCATTGTAATTGCATGGAATGTATCTCAGGCCGTCAATATATTTTCAGCATGTAGGGCGCAGGCTCGGAGATCGTTGTTGTTTCCTGTAGCCATGGGGATTTTGGAAACGGCCAGTGGCAGGCTTGTACCAAGAGCCTAATTCCTACTTCCTGTGAGCAACTGACTGTTGAACTCCTGACTGCAGGCTATCATCTATATCTAGCCTTAATATAGTATGCTTCTCCAAAACGATGACTAAACTGTGCGCACTCATTGTCCACTCATTGTCTACATGGACTTGAGCCTGCAAATGACTGCTTGATTTGTTCTGATTTAGTACATGTTGTAATGTTATTGCTTTTTTAAAGACATTTTTATCTAGAAAAATATTTACAATGTTGATGTTAAAAGAGACTTAATTAAAATGTAATGTGATGATTCATTTGTCCGGTTTAACACAGAGAAAAAAAACAGTGAGGACCAAAAAGGGAGTTAAAAGCTTCATGGTTGGTTGTTTTTTGTGTATAATCTATTTCATTAAATCAGATGTTTTAATCAGCACGCTGCATGTTTATGTTTTTCACTTTCCTTTCCAAAGAACATTTATTTTTTTATAGCAATGGTTCATGAGTTCAAATACTTTTTTTTTTTCCATGCCCATGTTTACAAGAGGACAAGACCTGCTGGTTGCATTATTGATCTAGACAGTTTTCTTCACATATCCAAGAATATTTTCTGTATATTGGATCAGCTCTTTATTTTAAGATCAACAAACAGATATAACCTGCACATAAAAATAATGAGACCAATCATAAGTTATTATCATTTTCCACCCAAGGTTGTAGACACCATTATTCATCATTTATGACATTGTCTAGCATTGGGTTCTGTTTAAAGCTCTGGCAGATCACCTGCCAACCTACCCTCCTACCTCAGTGGCAATTTTTTCCTTTCTGTGGCACAGCTGAATTTCACCTTGTACACTGCTGGGTGATACATTATAAACCAGGCTTAAATTTCTGACATTCTTTCCACTGGATGAGAGAGGGGAAAAAATCAAGCTGGCAAGAATGAATAGGTACTTCAGTATGAGAGTAATGCTTTTAGATAAAAGGTCCTTCACACCATTTTTCTTACTATATCATGAGTAAAGTCAAGGCTTGGAAAAAGTAAAAAGAGTCCGACATTGTTGCACTAAAGATTCAAACATAAGAGAAAAAGAAGAAGTGGAGTCTTGTGCAACAAAAAATGTGTAAAGGATGGGGGAGGTAAGTCATATTTCTGATAAGAGCAAACACAGCCATGTTGCAGTTCTAGCCTCTTAACTGCAGAATCAGCCAATAGATACACAATACAGGGAGTGACCCGTAGTTTAAGTTATTAAAAATATCTACAGGTCAGCTACTGAGTGTTACAGCAGCTTTCGCATAGCAGCTCAGGAGGTGACTGATATAATCTGTCATATAAAACACATGCACACTGTGAGCTACAGTAGCTGTGTAGATCTGCGGCGATCTGCAAACTATAACTGCAAACTTATCATCAGTAAAATGTAGTAAAAGTACCACAACTACTGAATGGAGAGAAATTATATGTGCATGTGTTATACTATTATATAAATACTCATGCTGATATTTAAAAACATTTATTGTTGTGTTGGTTGAGGTTAAATTTAGTGTTAAAGGGTTTTATACAGTCAGATTTGCCCATGGAGCCCAGAAACTGGCACAGTGTAATAAAAGGTTGTCTGACAAGTCAAAATACACAAATAAGTAATATTTATTTTTCTTTTATAAGTAATTTTCTTCTTCCCCTGCAAACCATTTCTCATTTTCCTCTTCATATTTAATCAGACTATGTGGCTAGCTTAAATGATAGCTAAACACATTGAGAAGCAGCCATTTTGTGAGTGTGATCAAACTACAGCAGTGAGTGCACTTCATGCTAATCATCACAACTGTACAATGCCTAATATTAGCCCACTAATTGCTAATCATTCAGCCTATATCTCTCTTTCTAGTTTCTACCAGTTGCCAGTAGTGTCTGCCCTCAGCTTGGCACATTTGGCAGCATCCTCCATCAATACCTTTTTTTTTTTTTTAAATTTAACCTGACCTTTTCAGCCCCTCCTGGCCTCTTTCTATCCATCCTCCCTGATGCTTCTTGTTATGCTTAACCTATGCAAAGGCTGCGGTGTTAGGCATAAAATGGGGAAGATTAAGAAAAGATAGACTAACTTTAACCCTAACCGGCCTAAAAGTTAATCTGGTTTAAGTCTTATTTTTCAGAATGATCTCAGTTTGTTCACGTTAATGATGAATCCTCCATGTACACCAATGTTAGTCCACAAGGTTCTGTGCCCGGATCACTTCTATTCAGCTTATATATCTTTCCTTTAGGCAACATTGGGTATCATTGGCATAACATTATAAGTTAATAAAGTGATTCCATGAACAAATATGTTCATTGATTAAGTCAGATGAAACCAATCAGAAGTACTCTTTGTAGTGCTCTTTTTCATCTAAACACTTGACTAGGCTAAGTGCTAAGTAATGGAACTAGCTCTATTGATTAATTCTCCAATAACTACTCCAACATTAAGGTGCTCATTATGGTTAGTCAAATGTGATTTAAACGTCATATTAGAATTCGACTCTCAACTGAACATTCCAGGGAAGAGAAATACTTCAGAGGAAGTGTTGCTTTGATATGTTGTGTTTTCAGTCAGTCCCTCCTCTTACACACACACACACACACACACACACACACACACACACACACACACACAAACAGGTCCACCCACTCTTCTGTGAGTTACTTCGCTCACCCAGCAATCTTACTTATCATACAGTGACTTGAACTCACTTCAGTCAGACAGCTGTGGCCTTCAAGAGTGAGACAACAAGCAGAAGCTCCTCAGCTGACCAGGCGGTAAATTAGCTCAGCTTATATTATATTATTTCTGTGCTCCTTCGAGCTTCTCCATTAAAGGCAATGTTTTCTAGCTCTGCTTATTGGCATGCAGAATTAAATATATTATAAAGCCTTTCTAATGGATGGATTGTTCATACCGATCATACCGATTATCATGTTGCTGATGCTATGTTTGATGGCTGCATTTCTGTTTCTGACAGGTCTTCTTGCCAACATTTGAGATAAAGATGGAAACTACAACAAATGAATATGACTATGGATCCAGCGAGACGGTGACGCATGCATTTGAATGCAATTTGGAGAACAGCAACATTCTGGGAGCTCATCTATCCATCCTCTTCTACTTTATGTTCCTCTTCAGTGTCTGCTTTGACGTGCTGGTTCTGGTCATCATCCACCGGTGAGTGATCTAACAAAAAACTCCAGTACTGTACATATTGTAGAAGTCATTTAAAAAGAATCCAAGGAGGTCAAGCAGTTATGCATAGCAAGTGTATGCGTTCTCCTCGTTGGAACAGATGTCACTTTTTATAACTGAGTAATGCTTAACATTTAAGTCCTGGTTAATTTGGCAATATTTGTGATTACTGGTATTATCTATTAGTAGCACTGAAATGTCTCAGTGGTTAGAGCATACAGCTTTGATAAGGCAAGGGGGCATCATTCCCACAATTCATCACACTAAATGCAATAAGAATTATACTAAAATTATATCAAAAATGTGAATTGATAAGAATCAGAATCAGGTTTATTGCCAAGTAGGTTCACATAGAAGGAATCTGTCTTTGTGTTGTCGGTGCCTAATGGAAAACAAAAGAATCAAGTATTGAAATTTATATATATTATACAATATGTTTTAAAATGAGAAGAGCTGTATTTGCCAGGTCATTACCTCAGTCATTTCATTAGTCATCACAGTGTTAACATTTAACATTTTAAATGTGCAAGATATTTACTTAAATGTGGTAATCCAAAACATATTAAATAAAGGTTGAGCGTTAATGTAATGCATATTGTGTTATTTTAACCTTTACCGTCTGGGGTGGATGGTAAGGGTCAGTGTGGGGGGGGGCACTGGACCTTGTTGATAAGGCCAGTGGCAGACAGCAAAAATGTTCTTGTGGCGTGAGATTTTGGTCCTGAAGGGCTGCAGCCTCTGGCCAGATAGAAGCATCTCAAAGAGTTTGTGTCGGGGTGGGAGGGATCAGCCAAAATCTTTCCTGCATGCCTCAGAGTCCTGGAGGAGTACAGGTCCTGAAGAGATGAAAGGTTGCAGCCAGTCACTTTCTCAGCAGTGAGAATGACACTCTGCAGTCTGCCCTTGTCTTTGACAGTAGCAGCAGTGTACCAGATGGTGATGGAGGAGGATGGACTCAACTGTTGACTGAGAACAATAATTCTTAAAGTGTGTGGCACAAACTACTGAACACCATTACCTCCATTAAGATAGGCGTTACTGTGGGTACTCTGCTTCTTCATCCATCCATCCATTCATTCTCTTCTAAGTCCAGGGTCGGGTTGAGGCGGCAGCAGGTTTAGCAGGGCACACGCCCGTCTATAGGTGAAGGTTGGGACGTAGATGCTGGAAAATCGAGAGCTTCACCTTCAGGCTCAGCTCCATCTTCCCCATGACGGTCTGATAGGGTCGGGTGCTTTGCCAGGCAAAGACGGGGACCTGAGGGTGCTTTTTCCCGGCATCACAGACTGGTCCCAGGGATGTTGAACGTCACCTCGCTGTTTGCTTCTTCAGCAAAACAAAAAGATTTAGAGCACTTACTTTACTTTCCTACTTTTTCAATTATGGCATTTAGGAGGCAGAATGGACAGAGCAGTTCTATGACAGGTTTCAGTCTGAGACCAAGTTTGGGCATGGGTGGGTTTGACTGTAGATGTCATCAGATTGGTTGTCGGAAAAAAAAGACACAGAGTATAAGATGACGTCATACTAGGAACTTCCTTCTTGTATCCCCTCTCTTCTGTCACTGTCTACTGACTCTCCTTTCTCTACCCTTGTCTCCACCACTGCTCTTTATCTTTGTGTGGTGTTCATGGAAACATGACAATGAAATGACAATGACAGAGATGAACTCATTTCAGTCTGCAGCCTGGGGAGACTTTACTAAGTGTTTACGAAACAGTATGCTATATAGAAGGTTGCTATGAGAGATGCTATGACAGATGCTATGTTAGCTGCGTGCTGACAGGGTGAGAGCTCCAGCAATGCAAACACAAATTTCTATACTACCATTCATAGCAGAGAAATTCCAGCTGAAAGCTCTAAACTGGGCCAATTTCCTTTATTTGGAAAGCTTTTAACATGTCTCCACATCTAAAAAGGCAATCAACAAAAATCAGCACCGCTTCAGTGCTGACTTTTCAGCCAGATTCAAATGAAATAAAATCAGTGTCATTATTCCCTAATGCATTAACATCTAAGAATAGGACGTATAATTTAATAATTGCTTCCTGTTTCTTCTTTGTTGGGTTCCATGTCAAATCTTAAATATAGAGCATGAATTATATGTGATTTTGTTTCTTAGGGCGAAACAAGTGCTCCCAAGTAACAAAGATTTAATGGCAATCCACACCTCAACATTCCTAACACATTTTAATGCCTTTATGTGTACAATTTAAACATTTGTGACCTTGGAGACTCAACGTGGTTGAACAAAAGAAGACACTGTTCCATTACCTCTTTACCAACAATAGATCTGACCCAGGGAAAAACTGAATTGGCTAAAATCAATATACTCGCCTCACATCCAATGTGGCTACAGCTAAACAGTACACTAAAACATGTGCAAATATGTGTAAAACATAAAGGAGCAAAATTGGCAATGCAGAAACAAAAACTTGATTCATATTTGATCAGCACTGCCTAGTTTGACAGTGTGAGCTGACTTTTGTGAGCCTGCTGGACAGACTAGCTGAGAATGACTTCTTAACCAAAAGGTTACCCAAGCAACCCTGATTTATCGTCTATTTTACTTTTACGTCCCAGCTCATGAGGGGTAAGGCAACATAAAACCAGCTGTATTTGGTAAATCAAAGTTATTTATTTTATGAAATTTGGATTAATTAACAATCAAAGGAGGTGAGGTAAACTATAAGGGAAACAAAGGGTGAGCAGATACCGTTCAAACAAACAAATATAACCAAGAGTATAGTAAGTATGAATAGTAGCTATCTTAATGCAATGAAATCAAGATATGATATCTAATCTAGTGCTCCTAACAAAAATACTTCTTAACTTCTAAACTGCAATTAAACCTGCCCAGACCACGCGCCTATCTTTGCATACACAACACTACAAAAAAAGTTAACAACGGGCAAGTCGGTGGCAGCCATAACATTTGCTCTAAGTTGGAGCAGTTAAATTTTTCTCTCCATCTAACTGTTTAAATGATCATCTCCTAGGTTTGAGAAGCTGACCACTGTGACCAACATGTTCCTGTTGAACCTGGTGGTGTCCTCCCTGATCTTCGTGAGCAGCCTTCCTTTCTTGGCAGCCTACATGCAACACTCTGAATGGATCTTTGGCAGAGCCTTGTGCAAGATTGTCAGTACTGTCTACTACATGGGAATTTACAGCTCTGTCCTCTTTCTAGCTCTTTTGACCTTTGACCGACATCTTGCAGTTGTGTACTCCTTGGAAGCATTACGAATGAGAAATCAAAGGTATGCAATAGCCTCCTGCGTTGTGGTGTGGCTGGTCACCAGCTTAGCGTGCATCAAACAGATGATTGTCCACGACACTCGTTTTATTCACAGCGAAAATAAGACGTACTGTGATGACTTTTATGGTGATGAGTGTCTGAGGAAATTTGGATTTTACCTTCAGCTTTTTCTTTTCTTGCTCTTTCCTCTGGCTGTTATTATTTACTGCTACATTAGGATTGCTATCACCGTCATAACATCGAAGATTGTTACCAAGTTTAAGACAGTCAGGTTGATATTCATTATTGTGGTGTTGTTCTTTGTGTGCTGGACCCCATACAACATCGTACTACTGATGCATGAAAGTGGAAACAACGAATGTGGAGTCTTGCAAAATTTGACTAACGCTCTTCATATCACTCGTAACCTTGCCTACATTTACTTTTGCATCAGTCCTATTTTCTACACATTTGTTGGGAGAAAGTTTCAGAACTATTTCAGACTAATGTTAGTCAACCGTTTCCCAAGGTTAAGGAAGTATATTTCTGTCGGTCAACAAACTGGAACCAATACATCCACGAGAACTACACCAAATGATCTGTAGGCAGGGTAGCTCTTTGTTTCTTAGGACAGCCATGTGTTCAACAAACCGTGGATTGTGATTGTGGAGATTAATGAAGTACAAGTTGTGATAAAGTCTCGCCAAAAGAAATAATAAAACTGATATAATTATCTGTTGCTATTCAATATCTACACTTTGCTTAGCTATGTTGCGAATCTCCCCCGTTTGTCCTGTAGAGGACATGTTTTAATAATGAAAGTCAATTGGTCAGTTGGTTTCAATGGGTTTGACTCGATTAGGAGAGTCAAAAGTGTAGTGCTGTAAGGAGAGTGGCATGCTGGATTTAGATCATAGAGTCCTTGCGGAAGTTTATGGACTGTTTGGTTGCATTGCTGTTGCCAAGCAGCCTTAACTCTCAGACATACAGATGTAGAATATATACATATTACCTTCACTTTATAAAAAGTGAAATAGTTTGTTGTGGTTAGTATAAAAATAGTCTTCTATGGCCCCAAATCTCCACAGGGCTGCATCAGTACTAGGGTAAGATTAACTTCATTTTCAGATTGTAGGGCTCTAGCTCGGAGATCGTTGTTGTAGCCACAGGGATTTTGGAAACGGCCAGTGGCAGGCCTGTACCAACAGTTACTTCCTACTTCCTGTAAGTAATTTACGGTTAAACTCTTGACTGCACACTCATTGTCCACATGGACTTGAGCCTGCAAATGACTGCTTGTTCTGTTTATCTATTTATTCTATTGTTTAATGTTATAGCTTTTTAAAATGTTTTTATAATATAATTCATATCCTTTAGAAAAATGTTGTACAAACACAGTTAATAAGAATGTAATGTGATGATTCATTTGTCTGGTTTAACACTTTGTACAGAGAAAGAAAACAGTGATGAAGCTGCACCAAAAAAGGAGTTAAAAGCTTCATGGTTGGTTGTTTTTGTGTATAATCTATTTCATTAAATCAGATGTTTTAATCAGCAGGCTGCATGTTTCTGTTTTTCACTTTCCTTTCCAAAGAACATTTATTTTTTAATAGCAATGGTTAAAGGTTTGAGTTCAAATACATGTTTTTCATGCCCATGTTTACAAGAGGACAAGACCTCCAATCATAAGTTATTATCATTTTCTACCCAAGGTTGTAGACACTATTATTCATCATTTATGACATTGTCTAGCATTGGGTTCTGTTTAAAGCTCTGGCAGATCACCTGCCAACCTACCCTCCTACCTCAGTGGCAAATTTTTCCTTTCTGTGGCACAGCTGAATTTCACCTTGTACACTGCTGGGGGATACATTATAAACCAGGCTTAAATTTCTGACATTCTTTCCACTGGATGAGAGAGGGTGAAAAAATCAAGCTGGCAAGAATGAATAGGTACTTCAGTATGAGAGTAATGCTTTTAGATAAAAGGTCCTTCACACCATTTTTCTTACTATATCATGAGTAAAGTCAAGGCTTGGAAAAAGTAAAAAGAGTCTGACATTGTTGCACTAAAGATTCAAACATAAGAGAAAAAGAAGAAGTGGAGTCTTGTGCAACAAAAAATGTGTAAAGGATGGGGGAGGTAAGTCATATTTCTGATAAGAGCAAACACAGCCATGTTGCAGTTCTAGCCTCTTAACTGCAGAATCAGCCAATAGATACACAATACAGGAAGTGACCCGTAGTTTAAGTTATTAAAAATATCTACAGGTCAGCTACTGAGTGTTACAGCAGCTTTCGCATAGCAGCTCAGGAGGTGACTGATATAATCTGTCATATAAAACACATGCACACTGTGAGCTACAGTAGCTGTGTAGATCTGCGGCGATCTGCAAACTATAACTGCAAACTTATCATCAGTAAAATGTAGTAAAAGTACCACAACTACTGAATGGAGAGAAATTATATGTGCATGTGTTATACTATTATATAAATACTCATGCTGATATTTAAAAAAACATTTATTGTTGTGTTGGTTGAGGTTAAATTTAGTGTTAAAGGGGTTTTATACAGTCAGATTTGCCCATGGAGCCCAGAAACTGGCACAGTGTAATAAAAGGTTGTCTGACAAGTCAAAATACACAAATAAGTAATATTTATTTTTCTTTTATAAGTAATTTTCTTCTTCCCCTGCAAACCATTTCTCATTTTCCTCTTCATATTTAATCAGACTATGTGGCTAGCTTAAATGATAGCTAAACACATTGAGAAGCAGCCATTTTGTGAGTGTGATCAAACTACAGCAGTGAGTGCACTTCATGCTAATCATCACAACTGTACAATGCCTAATATTAGCCCACTAATTGCTAATCATTCAGCCTATATCTCTCTTTCTAGTTTCTACCAGTTGCCAGTAGTGTCTGCCCTCAGCTTGGCACATTTGGCAGTATCCTCCATCAATACCTTTTTTTTTTTTAAATTTAACCTGACCTTTTCAGCCCCTCCTGGCCTCTTTCTATCCATCCTCCCTGATGCTTCTTGTTATGCTTAACCTATGCAAAGGCTGCGGTGTTAGGCATAAAATGGGGAAGATTAAGAAAAGATAGACTAACTTTAACCCTAACCGGCCTAAAAGTTAATCTGGTTTAAGTCTTATTTTTCAGATTGATCTCAGTTTGTTCATGTTAATGATGAATCCTCCATGTACACCAATGTTAGTCCACAAGGTTCTTATATATCTTTCCTTTAGGCAACATTGGGTATCATCGGCATGACATTATAAGTTAATAAAGTGATTCCATGAACAAATATGTTCATTGATTAAGTCAGATGAAACCATCAGAAGTACTCTTTGTAGTGCTCTTTTTCATCTAAACACTTGACTAGGCTAAGTGCTAAGTAATGGAACTAGCTCTATTGATTAATTCTCCAATAACTACTCCAACATTAAGGTGCTCATTATGGTTAGTCAAATGTGATTTAAACGTCATATTAGAATTCGACTCTCAACTGAACATTCCAGGGAAGAGAAATACTTCAGAGGAAGTGTTGCTTTGATATGTTGTGTTTTCAGTCAGTCCCTCCTCTTACACACACACACACACACACACACACACACACACACACACACACACACACACACACACAAACAGGTCCACCCACTCTTCTGTGAGTTACTTCGCTCACCCAGCAATCTTACTTATCATACAGTGACTTGAACTCACTTCAGTCAGACAGCTGTGGCCTTCAAGAGTGAGACAACAAGCAGAAGCTCCTCAGCTGACCAGGCGGTAAATTAGCTTAGCTTATATTATATTATTTCTGTGCTCCTTCGAGCTTCTCCATTAAAGGCAATGTTTTCTAGCTCTGCTTATTGGCATGCAGAATTAAATATATTATAAAGCCTTTCTAATGGATGGATTGTTCATACCGATCATACCGATTATCATGTTGCTGATGCTATGTTTGATGGCTGCATTTCTGTTTCTGACAGGTCTTCTTGCCAACATTTGAGATAAAGATGGAAACTACAACGAATGAATATGAATATGGATCCAGCGAGACGGTGACGCATGCATTTGAATGCAATTTGGAGAACAGCAACATTCTGGGAGCTCATCTATCCATCCTCTTCTACTTTATGTTCCTCTTCAGTGTCTGCTTTGACGTGCTGGTTCTGGTCATCATCCACCGGTGAGTGATCTAACAAAAAACTCCAGTACTGTACATATTGTAGAAGTCATTTAAAAAGAATCCAAGGAGGTCAAGCAGTTAGGCATAGCAAGTGTATGCATTCTCCTCGTTGGAACAGATGTCACTTTTTATAACTGAGTAATGCTTAACATTTAAGTCCTGGTTAATTTGGCAATATTTGTGATTACTGGTATTATCTATTAGTAGCACTGAAATGTCTCAGTGGTTAGAGCATACAGCTTTGATAAGGCAAGGGGGCATCATTCCCCACAATTCATCACACTAAATGCAATAAGAATTATACTAAAATTATATCAAAAATGTGAATTGATAAGAATCAGAATCAGGTTTATTGCCAAGTAGGTTCACATAGAAGGAATCTGTCTTTGTGTTGTCGGTGCCTAATGGAAAACAAAAGAATCAAGTATTGAAATTTATATATATTATACAATATGTTTTAAAATGAGAAGAGCTGTATTTGCCAGGTCATTACCTCAGTCATTTCATTAGTCATCACAGTGTTAACATTTAACATTTTAAATGTGCAAGATATTTACTTAAATGAGGTAATCCAAAACATATTAAATAAAGGTTGAGCGTTAATGTAATGCATATTGTGTTATTTTAACCTTTACCGTCTGGGGTGGATGGTAAGGGTCAGTGTGAGGGGGGGCACTGGATCTTGTTGATAAGGCCAGTGGCAGACAGCAAAAATGTTCTTGTGGCGTGAGATTTTGGTCCTGAAGGGCTGCAGCCTCTGGCCAGATAGAAGCATCTCAAAGAGTTTGTGTCGGGGTGGGAGGGATCAGCCAAAATCTTTCCTGCATGCCTCAGAGTCCTGGAGGAGTACAGGTCCTGAAGAGATGAAAGGTTGCAGCCAGTCACTTTCTCAGCAGAGTGAATGACACTCTGCAGTCTGCCCTTGTCTTTGACAGTAGCAGCAGTGTACCAGATGGTGATGGAGGAGGATGGACTCAACTGTTGACTGAGAACAATAATTCTTAAAGTGTGTGGCACAAACTACTGAACACCATTACCTCCATTAAGATAGGCGTTACTGTGGGTACTCTGCTTCTTCATCCATCCATCCATTCATTCTCTTCTAAGTCCAGGGTCGGGTTGAGGCGGCAGCAGGTTTAGCAGGGCACACGCCCGTCTATAGGTGAAGGTTGGGACGTAGATGCTGGAAAATCGAGAGCTTCACCTTCAGGCTCAGCTCCATCTTCCCCATGACGGTCTGATAGGGGTCGGGTGCTTTGCCAGGCAAAGACGGGGACCTGAGGGTGCTTTTTCCCGGCATCACAGACTGGTCCCAGGGATGTTGAACGTCACCTCGCTGTTTGCTTCTTCAGCAAAACAAAAGAGATTCAGAGCACTTACTTTACTTTCCTACTTTTTCAATTATGGCATTTAGGAGGCAGAATGGACAGAGCAGTTCTATGACAGGTTTCAGTCTGAGACCAAGTTTGGGCATGGGTGGGTTTGACTGTAGATGTCATCAGATTGGTTGTCGGAAAAAAAAGACACAGAGTATAAGATGACGTCATACTAGGAACTTCCTTCTTGTATCCCCTCTCTTCTGTCACTGTCTACTGACTCTCCTTTCGCTACCCTTGTCTCCACCACTGCTCTTTATCTTTGTGTGGTGTTCATGGAAACATGACAATGAAATGACAATGACAGAGATGAACTCAGTAAAGTCTCCCCAGGCTGCAGACTGAAATAAGTGTTTACGAAACAGTATGCTATATAGAAGGTTGCTATGAGAGATGCTATGACAGATGCTATGTCAGCTGCGTGCTGACAGGGTGAGAGCTCAAGCAATGCAAACACAAATTTCTATACTACCATTCATAGCAGAGAAATTCCAGCTGAAAGCTCTAAACTGGGCCAATTTCCTTTATTTGGAAAGCTTTTAACATGTCTCCACATCTAAAAAGGCAATCAACAAAAATCAGCACCGCTTCAGTGCTGACTTTTCAGCCAGATTCAAATGAAATAAAATCAGTGTCATTATTCCCTAATGCATTAACATCTAAGAATAGGACGTATAATTTAATAATTGCTTCCTGTTTCTTCTTTGTTGGGTTCCATGTCAAATCTTAAATATGGAGCATGAATTATATGTGATTTTGTTTCTTAGGGCGAAACAAGTGCTCCCAAGTAACAAAGATTTAATGGCAATCCACACCTCAACATTCCTAACACATTTTAATGCCTTTATGTGTACAATTTAAACATTTGTGACCTTGGAGACTCAACGTGGTTGAACAAAAGAAGACACTGTTCCATTACCTCTTTACCAACAATAGATCTGACCCAGGGAAAAACTGAATTGGCTAAAATCAATATACTCGCCTCACATCCAATGTGGCTACAGCTAAACAGTACACTAAAACATGTGCAAATATGTGTAAAACATAAAGGAGCAAAATTGACAATGCAGAAACAAAAACTTGATTCATATTTGATCAGCACTGCCTAGTTTGACAGTGTGAGCTGACTTTTGTGAGCCTGCTGGACAGACTAGCTGAGAATGACTTCTTAACCAAAAGGTTACCCAAGCAACCCTGATTTATCTTCTATTTTACTTTTACGTCCCAGCTCATGAGGGGTAAGGCAACATAAAACCAGCTGTATTTGGTAAATCAAAGTTTTTTATTTCATGAAATTTGGATTAATTAACAATCAAAGGAGGTGAGGTAAACTATAAGGGAAACAAAGGGTGAGCAGATACCGTTCAAACAAACAAATATAACCAAGAGTATAGTAAGTATGAATAGTAGCTATCTTAATGCAATCAAATCAAGATATGATATCTAATCTAGTGCTCCTAACAAAAATACTTCTTAACTTCTAAACTGCAATTAAACCTGCCCAGACCACGCGCCTATCTTTGCATACACAACACTACAAAAAAAAGTTAACAACGGGCAAGTCGGTGGCAGCCATAACATTTGCTCTAAGTTGGAGCAGTTAAATTTTTCTCTCCATCTAACTGTTTAAATGATCATCTCCTAGGTTTGAGAAGCTGACCACTGTGACCAACATGTTCCTGTTGAACCTGGTGGTGTCCTCCCTGATCTTCGTGAGCAGCCTTCCCTTCTTGGCAGCCTACATGCAACACTCTGAATGGATCTTTGGCAGTGCCTTGTGCAAGATTGTCAGTACTGTCTACTACATGGGAATTTACAGCTCTGTCCTCTTTCTAGCTCTTTTGACCTTTGACCGACATCTTGCAGTTGTGTACTCCTTGGAAGCATTACGAATGAGAAATCAAAGGTATGCAATAGCCTCCTGCGTTGTGGTGTGGCTGGTCACCAGCTTAGCGTGCATCAAACAGATGATTGTCCACGACATTCGTTTTATTCGCAGCGAAAATAAGACGTACTGTGATGACTTTTATGGTGATGAGGGTCTGAGGAAATTTGGATTTTACCTTCAGCTTTTTCTTTTCTTGCTCTTTCCTCTGGCTGTTATTATTTACTGCTACATTAGGATTGCTATCACCGTCATAACATCGAAGCTTGTTACCAAGTTTAAGACAGTCAGGTTGATATTCATTATTGTGGTGTTGTTCTTTGTGTGCTGGACCCCATACAACATCGCACTACTGATGCACGAAAGTGGAAACAAAGAATGTGGAGTCTTGCAAAATTTGACTAACGCTCTTCATATCACTCGTAACCTTGCCTACATTTACTTTTGCATCAGTCCTATTTTCTACACATTTGTTGGGAGAAAGTTTCAGAACTATTTCAGACTAATGTTAGTCAACCGTTTCCCAAGGTTAAGGAAGTATATTTCTGTCGGTCAACAAACTGGAACCAATACATCCACGAGAACTACACCAAATGATCTGTAGGCAGGGTAGCTCTTTGTTTCTTAGGACAGCCATGTGTTCAACAAACCGTGGATTGTGATTGTGGAGATTAATGAAGTACAAGTTGTGATAAAGTCTCGCCAAAAGAAATAATAAAACTGATATAATTATCTGTTGCTATTCAATATCCACACTTTGCTTAGCTATGTTGCGAATCTCCCCCGTTTGTCCTGTAGAGGACATGTTTTAATAATGAAAGTCAATTGGTCAGTTGGTTTCAATGGGTTTGACTCGATTAGGGAGAGTCAAAAGTGTAGTGCTGTAAGGAGAGTGGCATGCTGGATTTAGATCATAGAGTCCTTGCGGAAGTTTATGGACTGTTTGGTTGCATTGCTGTTGCCAAGCAGCCTTAACTCTCAGACATACAGATGTAGAATATATACATATTACCTTCACTTTATAAAAAGTGAAATAGTTTGTTGTGGTTAGTATAAAAATAGTCTTCTATGGCCCCAAATCTCCACAGGGCTGCATCAGTACTAGGGTAAGATTAACTTTATTTTCAGATTGTAGGGCTCTAGCTCGGAGATCGTTGTTGTAGCCACAGGGATTTTGGAAACGGCCAGTGGCAGGCCTGTACCAACAGTTACTTCCTACTTCCTGTGAGTAATTTACTGTTAAACTCTTGACTGCACACTCATTGTCCACATGGACTTGAGCCTGCAAATGACTGCTTGTTCTGTTTATCTATTTATTCTATTGTTTAATGTTATAGCTTTTTAAAATGTTTTTATAATATAATTCATATCCTTTAGAAAAATGTTGTACAAACACAGTTAATAAGAATGTAATGTGATGATTCATTTGTCTGGTTTAACACTTTGTACAGAGAAAGAAAACAGTGATGAAGCTGCACCAAAAAAGGAGTTAAAAGCTTCATGGTTGGTTGTTTTTTGTGTATAATCTATTTCATTAAATCAGATGTTTTAATCAGCAGGCTACATGTTTCTGTTTTTCACTTTCCTTTCCAAAGAACATTTATTTTTTAATAGCAATGGTTAAAGGTTTGAGTTCAAATACATGTTTTTCATGCCCATGTTTACAAGAGGACAAGACCTCCAATCATAAGTTATTATCATTTTCTACCCAAGGTTGTAGACACCATTATTCATCATTTATGACATTGTCTAGCATTGGGTTCTGTTTAAAGCTCTGGCAGAACACCTGCCAACCTACCCTCCTACCTCAGTGGCAAATTTTTCCTTTCTGTGGCACAGCTGAATTTCACCTTGTACACTGCTGGGGGATACATTATAAACCAGGCTTAAATTTCTGACATTCTTTCCACTGGATGAGAGAGGGTGAAAAAATCAAGCTGGCAAGAATGAATAGGTACTTCAGTATGAGAGTAATGCTTTTAGATAAAAGGTCCTTCACACCATTTTTCTTACTATATCATGAGTAAAGTCAAGGCTTGGAAAAAGTAAAAAGAGTCCGACATTGTTGCACTAAAGATGATCATATAAAACAGGATTTGCAAATCGGAGGAAAGAGGAAGTGGAGTCTTGTGCAACAAAAATTATGTAAAGGATGGGGGAGGTAAGTCATATTTTGTAAAAAAAAAAAAAAAGGTTTTAATTTATTTTCCTTTTCCACCATTTGATCAAACTAATTAAAAATAAACTGATTTAATTGAAAGTCTTAGTTTAAACTCTTCACTCTTATTTATTTGGTCTTCATATTTAATTAATTTTCTATTTCTCCTGCACACCATTTTTAAATTTCCTCTATATTTCATCAGACTGTGTGACTAGCTTAACTCAAAACACTGGTTGCTAAACACATTGAGAATCAGCCATTTCAGCTAGCTACCTAAGTGGAGTGAGTGTAACAAAAGCAGGGAGTGCTCTTCATGTTAATCATGGCAAATGGACTGTACTTATATAGCGCCTTTTCTAGTCTTCCAACCACTCAAAGCACTTTTACACTACATATCATCATTCATCCATTCACACACATTCATACACTGCCATGCAAGGTGCCAACTGCTCATCAGTTTTAGGAGCTAACTCTTCACACACCGAGCAATTTGGGGTTTGGTATCTTGCCCAAGGACACTTCGACATGTAGACTGGATGGAGACTGGATCGAACAGCTGATCATCTGATTAGTGGAAGACCCTACACCATATGCTCTACCTCCTGAGCCACAGCCATCATCCGAACTCACTGCTCTCAACCCCTGACTGAGGAGGAGAACTTTGCTAAAAACAGAAGAAAAAGGCTAGGCTCATTTTTCCAAGAAAAGAATGAAAAAGCAATGACGTGGGGGGATAGTGAAACTGGGTGGAAAACTTTTTCCACCCGATTTTACCAATGAAAGCTAGGAGAAAGTCCTCAGGCTTTATTTTGCAAAGTGATTCTAACACTTATGAAAACATAATCAGAAAAAGTGGCTTTTGCAATGTTCATTACTTAAATTCTTACTTCCACTTTTTTAAATAGAGGAAGATTGCAAAAGTCTCTAAAACAAAAGGTCAGCTAGTGTCACAAACTTTGTTGACCGTATATGAGGGTTCAGGGCAATATTATCTAACATATGCCCTTAAAGTTGACCAGTACAACAGCCAGCCATGCTAATGCCTTCACTCCACTCAGTCAGCCAGCTAACACCCACACCTCTCAGGAAGCCAACCAGCGAGCCAGTTCCTTCAGTAGCCTGTCAGCTCTCCAAGTAGCTAACCAGCCAGTCCAACACATCTTTTTCCTGAATGATTGAACAGGTTGATTGCCCATGACTACCAAAACAACATACATGAGCCTTCGGGAGAAAGAATGCACAACAGCATAACTTCAGTGTCTGAGTTCACTCAGTGACCCAGTTGTCCTTCTCCACTCAATCCCTCCTGATGAGGATGATCTTGCTGCCTCCAAGAAATACATATTTAAATTAAAATATAGCAGCAAGCTCAGGAGGGAACTAATGAGTAATCTAATTAAGATTTAGGGGGTGCTATAACTGTATTTTCATTACTGTATAATCCCTTGATCACCAATCAAGTAGATCCCCTTCATGGTGGTGCAGTGTTGAATCAGCATGTTCCTACAGAATGCCCAGAATGGACAAACTAAGACTCAGACTTTCTTCACTCATTCATTGTTTTTTTTCTGGCCCGCCATCAATTATATCTGTCCCGCTAGATGACATTGATTTATTTTAAAATATATATATATATTTTAAATATATCTTTTAAACCTCATGTTTTCTGTCAAAAATACAACAATTCCACAGATTTCACAACATTTATTGAAAAGTAGCTGATAAGTAACGTGACAAAACAGCAGCCAGAACATCCTTGCAGCCTCTTTACTTGACGCACAGGTTGAAACGCTAATTGGCACGTGCGTGCGCTGTAACCTGTGGAAAATAAAAGTGTCCTGTGTCCCTCTTGCAACGGACAACGTGACCAAATATGTTTCATTAAATTAAAAAAACAAAACCAAACAAGGTTGGCTCAAATATCAAATAGCCTAATTAAAAAATGTGAATGCACATCAGCGGCACGGGGAAACAGATCTGCGCTGCTGTATACATTAGTTATGGCAGGTTGCTAGGGCAGGTTGCCTGTTTCATGACAGACGCCAGGAGATGCAGCAGTGGGCGTAAAAACAGCACATAGAAGCAAATTAATGTTTTAAATTAAATTAAATGCATTTTTAAAGTTAAATAATGTTTATTTTTAATATAATAGAAAAAATAGAAAACCTTTTTTTTTCTAGTAGGAAAGCATGGTCATGGCCCGCCATGGAATTTTTAGAAAAAAAATTGGCCCAGGTCCAAACTTATTTGCCGACCCCTGCTGTAGAAGGATTGAGGAAATGCACAGTGACAAGGTGCATGTTTCAACCACTGTTTGTAAAAATTGTTGCATTTACAAACAACAAAGACAAAAGTTCTGACACAAAACTAAATTGCACTTTTTGGTTATTCTCCAGACACTGCACAAAATGTCTTGTGTTCTGAATACTAGCTCACCCTCTAACTTTTTCCCCAAATGAGATGAAGTAAGAAAAGAAGAAAGGAAATTTAACTATTTGCCAAAAATGTTATAAAACTTTTTCTCCATGGAGATGGGCAGAAGAAAGAGATCTCTCTTGCTTCACCTTCATGCTGTGTTTCATTTTTACTTTTTAATAGAAGTGTCAAGAAGCTCTCTGGGGTCCTCTACTTGTGAGGAATGAGAATTAATTGGAGGATTAGAGCTACATGCACCCTCTACCCTGTCTTGACTTATAACATGGCTTTAGGGTCTAAAGTACTGCTTACTCGGACTGCTGACTCTGTGTGTGTGTGTGTGTGTGTGTGTGTGTGTGTGTGTGTGAGTGAGTATGAAAGAAAGAAAGAAAGAAAGAAAGAAAGAAAGAAAGAAAGAAAGAAAGAAAGAAAGCAATAATTAGTCCCTGTGTATTTGTGATAATTAACAGTGTAATTTTATTTATTTGGTATTTTACTCTTACTGTATTGCCATGGCTGTGATATTTCTGTTGCAGTTGTGCATTTTATTTTTATGATCATCCTGTGATAATAAGAAGTAAGATAAGAATATGAAGTAAGTCTTCTTTTTTTTTTTTTGCCACAATTATACTTCCACCAATATTGCTATATATCTATAAATTGTATCCCCATAATCAAACAAGGGAAGTATGATCATTTCAACAGTCTTCCGTTTGAAAAACACTACACAGTGACGTGGTGAGATAAGGACAATGCACTACCTAGCCAGTATTTATAAACCGTAACCTGGTCCAGGATGATTGTAATGTTCAAAGTAAAATGGGACACAGTAACCTTCCAACCAAACCACATACACAGTCTTCTACGAATTAGGCACTTTAGGCATTGGTTGATTAAGATTAATAAAAACCTGCTGTAATTCAAAATTATCCTGAAGTGATTTCATCACTGTATTGGGAGAATGACCTGGTATTGTAACATTGTATCATCAGCATGTAAATTAATATTGTCAAGTTATTTATGGCCTAAGAAATACAGTATTAATAAATATGTAGAAGAGAGTGGGACCAAGTATTGAGCCCTGGGGAATACCTTAACAATATGTTTTGTTTAGTATACTGGGCAGAGATAAAAGTAACAACATCCTTTTTTGAGTACTTAAAAATATTACTAATAAAACTAACTTTTACTTTAGGTAGCTACAAGGAATTAATTCTGGTGGCCCTATGGACAAAAACTGTAGTCAGCTGACTTGTGTATCACAAGGTTTCAAAGTTTTGGTGAGTAGCACTGAATGTAAACATTTAAAGGCCATATAATATATTTAATAGGGTAATTTTTAATGATGCCATCTAGTGAGTAAATTAATCTAGAGATGGGATTTGTTAAACGGACAACAGACTGAAGTTAGTTTGGTTTTCACCAGCTGCACAAGAGTCTGTAATGAGCTTCATCATGTTTTCATGTTGTATCACGGTCTGTTTGTCTTTTCAGAAACTTCTCAATGCTTTGCTCACAGTATCTATATTCTGCATTCTCTGTGCCTCCCACTGATGTAACCTTTACATTTAAAAGGACATTAAAGATGGAGAAATGAAAAAAACAGCAAAAAAAGGAAAAAAGAAAGTATTGAGACTGAACTGGACAACTAGCCAGCCATATTTTGAATGAAACATAATGAACATATAGAGAAATAGTATGGATTATTATAGCAGTTTAGAAAAGGAGTCCTGTTGTGATGGTGAGGAAAGAGAAAAAAGGGGAGAGTCAAAGCATCTTTATCAATTGTATTTGTATGGTAGTCTCCAATAAAAATGGACATTTGATATTTATTCAAAATGTGAAAACTGGTCTCTAGTGAAACACCCCATGAGTGATTGAAGCGGACCGCTGTTGCTGGTAAGGAAATTACAGATGGCCTTTGTTTAATCCTGCCCACCTGACTGCTAAATGAATAAATGTTTGGATGGACTATAACTTTAAAATGAAAGGGAGATAACAGTGGACAGTCATTCTGAGCTTTTGTTTACATTCATCATATCTATCCATCTTTCCAACTAACCCTGTTTCTTCATGGATGTTAAAGTAAACGTCTGTCAACTGTAGCTGCTGTTAGCTAATGTTAGCTTAGCTTAGCAGAGCCAGAGTCGTGACAGAACTGGAGCTGGGCATGCATGGCAATGTAACTGGACTCAGCAGCCTCTATGGACATAATGTCAGAGACAAAAAGACCAAAGGGGACCACTAGTTTTTTATTATAAGTAAAATAATCATAACAAATACATGTATATAACTGTCCATATTTACCACAGTGGCACTAAATTGCAAAAATGCCATTTTCTATGCAGTGCTGCTTTAATGGTACAAAATCATTATGAGATTAAGCTATTTATTAATTTTGAAATCATTCATTTCATACATAATCTTGTTATTAACTTGTATGTATTACTCCAAACTGCACAGAAAACAACATCATGTCAACATTGTTTAAAGATGATACATTTAGATTTTTTTTTATTAATCTCAGTGGATATTTCAGCCCTGAAGACTTGCATGCAGTGGAGTGAACATTCACAACCATGTTTTCATGTATAAGCACTTAGCCTCAGATAGCAATCTGTCTACATCAGTGAGCTATTCACGCTATGTAGCTTCATTTTGTCTGCAGTGAATATCTCAAAGGCTTTTTTTTATGTGTGCTGCGTTCATCTCAACGTAAAGAGAAAAAAACGTTACCACTGTTGTGCTATGTCCCATTTCATGGGCCACCTCTCTTGAAGTCTGCATTTCAAGACCAAATAAATCAGAATGAGACAAGAAGTTGCTGTTTTATTCATTCATTCATGCACCAAGCAATGCTGAATTTGCCCAAAGATGATTTATCCTTTTTGTTGGTTTTAGATTTAAGTGGCACTCTTTTAATTAGGTCATCCACTTGTGTCCTCTTCTAGCATTTTCATTTAAAAACTTGGACGGACATTGACTATTGACTGTCTTCGCCTCCGTCCTATATTCCATGACCCTGAATTTGATTGAGGTCCGCTATCAATGAGGAAGTTCCAGTCCTTTAAATTCTTCTTGGAGGAGATGAAGCGAGAGAAGTGTGTATCCTAAGTTTTGTGTTTTTTTTTTTTTTTACCAGATGGCATCTCCCCTTTTATCAAGAACTGTTTATTGAGCTAGTGTGGAAGAAGCTTTACTGAAATGTTTGTGTCCTTCAGTTTTATAAAGTTCACACATCTTTGAAAGGGGAAGACATCGGGCCATGGTCTTCCAGGTCTGAAAATGCTTTTAAAAACTAAATCAGTATAATCTTATTTTATCAGTATTATCTTATGTAATATTATTGAAAAGACAACTAGATGTGTTCAGTGCAAGTGCTAATCCTAAGGCTCAAATGACAACTGAATCAGTAGCCCTTTGTGTTGGAACGCCTTCTGAAAACATCATAGTCATCTCAGCTGTGATTTACAGCGTGTTATGTCCTGATTAAAAGCTTACACAGTCATGATGTCATACTCTTGAATATATCTTATAGGCCGATTTCATACTGAACTGAATGCAATAGTTCAATCTAGCAGGAAACTAAATATTCTACTGAACTGAAGACAGTCAATGGTCAAATGTTCGTTCACATTTTTAAATGAAAATGCTAATTAATGTGATGAGTGAGTGTTCTATCCACTTCTGTTATGTAAATAAATGTCGGTGGTGCTAATTCTCCAGTTGGATGCCGTTTAACCACTGCAAAAGAAGAGGACGCAACTGGATAACATAATTAAGAGAGTGCCAGTTTAATCTAAAACCAACAAAAACTTTGAAAAACAAAGTCTATACTAGGGTTATAGGAGGACTACATTCTTTCCAGCATGCATTGTAGGAAAAGAGTCTGGATGCTTTCCTTGCTCCTCTGTCCTCCAGTCCATGACCCACAAATCAATCAAGGTCCGCCATCAATGAGGATGTTCCAGTCCTTTAAATGTTTCTTGGAGGAAACGAGGCGAGAGAAGTGTTCATCCTATGTGTATGTTTTTTTTTTACCATCACATATCACATGTTTACATATCACAAACTTTATTATTGCAACTGTTCACTTTTTTCTTCATAAGCTAAGAGGCATTTTCTTTCCTTTCTCTTTTCATATGTTTCCTTTAAAGTACATTCCAGAAAATATACAGCCACGGTCCTATAATCAGCCTGGAAATCTATAATCAGATGACATTAGACTTCTGTGAACTACATATAGATTTTTATTAAGAATATTTAGAACAGTTTTTATTGCTCCCCAAAGTCCACTCTGTTATTTGAGTAAAAATTCTGAGTCACCCTGAAGTTTATAACCACTACTGGAGCAACAGTCAACTGTTACATTTACTTATTTCTACACATTTTACTGTTGACATATTGAGCCTTGTGAGTATTTATGGTTTCTCAAAAAATGCTGGAAAAAGTGGCAATGTCCTGTTTGGTGAATGAACTGAAGCACGGGGAGGAGACACGAGTGAGGGAAACGAGGGGTCACAATAGTCAAATGGAAAGCACCATCTGACTTCACCTAATATTTATCTATGATTTATTGTAATATGTGTGTGAGATATGGACAGTCTTTCTTCAATGGTCCAGTCATATTGCATATATGCATGATTGAGGTCTTTAATCCCATCTCATAGAGCACTTTATGCCCTTACAGCCAAGCACCCTGCGATAAAGAGGCCTGGTGAATTTAGAGGGTACACTCAGGCCTCATCGCATCTGAGCTACAGGTTTCTATCACACGGGGTGAACACAGACACACACATTCACACATTTTGGTTTAGAGTCTCTCGTAAAATATTTTTCAATCCACTTTCTATCTACTAAATCATTACTATAAAAATAGTTCCATAATAGGAAATTCATAGAGTGAGTAAATAATGACACTGTCAGCTTCTGTCCAGACAAGGCTGTATAATGCCAGCAGTCTCTGGTGTGTCAGTCTTGCAGAAGGAAAGATCTGTCATCTTTTAAAACGAGTTTCTGTTGACTTATTTCTCCACTTCTCTTCTATTACAACTCCAGGCATTCTGTCGTTTGTGTTCCTTGAAAATGAAATGGAAAACGCTTTATGTTCGTTCTGAATTTATTTCAGGCCTTGTGAGTTATTCTGTTGACTCAGTGAAGTAAATAGTCCCCCCCCCCTCTCTATTTATGGAAGTTACCTTGCAATTCTGTTCTTTCTAATGAGTGAGTTTCATAGAATACGGAGAGTGTATGTTTAACACTTGGAACTGGAACTTGCACAAAACTGTAAAGACTGTGCACTTGGCTTAATAGAGCATCATAAAAATCAAGACACCAAAAGAGTTCTTTCTGTTTTTGCCACAGCTGCTGTGTGCTCCAGAGAAACACTGGAGATTTTCATGTGTATCCACAAAATTCAGTATGAAGAATTCAAAGACGAGATGAAATAAGATTCGGATTTTATTGTCTTGAAAAAACAGTATCTGCTGTTAAAAGATACAAAATAGCCTGTTCACATGCACACCAACCAATCTACAAATTCAACACCACCGCTTGTACAATACACCTGTATTCTTCATAGAACTGCAGATAATATGTGTAATAGGAGTAAGTACCCTCATCAACACAGAATTCATAAATGTAGTGTCTGGCTGGCGCACTAGATTTAGGTATTTGATAGGGGGGTTGGGGTTAGGGTTGGGGGTTAGGGGAGGCAAATGAGTTTTTAAAGCAGTAGAGCCTGCATTGGGGGGCTCTGATGCATCTGCCTGACAGAGGAAGCTGGTACTCAGATTGGAAGACATAGATAGACTCTTTAGCTTTATCAAAGACAGCCTGAAGTGTGGGATGTTACCTGACTCATATGATTTTTGAGTGGTTTCCAATGGATTTGGTGTCAAATGCCATCTCAGTTACTTTTCTTGATGCAGCAGTGAAACAGTAGTCTAGCTCTACGTGTTTAGTCACTGGGTGCTCTATACTGTTGGTTGCATCATCATTGCTTCTCTGGTGTGTGTATGAAAAGTGACAGGGATCTTATTGTGGTCCAACATGCAGCTGTAATTTTTACACTCTGAGCTACTTCATGCACTTCATCACAACAGAAAAGGCATAAAATCATTAATCTCCTGTAAACAGTTTTCTGTGTGATGATTGTCTTTGTCACCAGGCAGGTGTTAATCCATCTGCACGTTTTGAATAGAAAACCAGAGACACCATCTGGACCCATAGCCTCATTGACATCGATTTGTTTCAGTACCTTGTTGATGGCTTTTGGGTCGATCTCCAGCCTGTCAACATCATCAGTATCGCCATGCTTGCAGCTTTTAGTTGTAGGTGGCCACTAGTCTTAAATGGCTTTTTTTCTATTGATGCAGTCCTTCACTTCCTTTGTCATGTAAGGTTTGTTGTTGGGGTAGGGTTTTGTGCGGAGGATCACTGAAACTTGTTGTTGATTTGTGCATTGCTCAGATGCTCTCCAGAGAAGTTATTCTAGTGCTGTAATCTGTCCATGCACTGACAGATTTAACCAGGGGTTTACTGCTTTTCACTGCACTCGTGTATGTGGAGAACAGATGGGGGTGGATGAGATGGTTTAGCTATGGCTGTGTATGTCTTGTTTGAAGTCGTCCTTGTATCACATTAAATGTACTGTTAAAAACCTGGCTATGCAGTGTTTATGCAATGATCAAGATCTCCCATGATGGAAATTGGGGCATTTAGGGAACACTGAAGTTGATCATGAACACAGTCTGCTGCCTACAGCCCTCGAGACATTGCAATTGGAAGGAACATAAACAGAGCATATGAGGATATTACCTTACTCTCAAAGTAGGTACAGCAGCTTGAGATTCGCACATAACAGTTCCACATCAGGATTACAGATTTTCTCCTGGACTGTGTGCTGTCTGCACTACTTGTCATTTATGTACAAGCAGAGCCAGCCCCCTTTGTTTTTCCCTGACAGCTTGCTTCTGTCAGAGTGAATGTGTGAGAAGCCTTCTATATCAACAGTCTGGGAACTCCGGGTGTAACCGAGTGTGATACACAATTCACAGTACTCAAAAGAACCCCTTGTCAGAAGTTGGAGTTCATCCGTCTTATTGCTGAGAAACCTTGCATTTCTTGTAATCATAGAAGCCAAGGGTGGTTAATTTCCCCTTCTCTGTAGAAACACCTCTTCTCTGGTCTCTTTTCCATAAGTGCGTGTAGCTCTAACATCCTCCATCATGTTTTCTGAAAGTATCTGCCGTAAGCCTATCTCATAGAGGCATAGAGAAAGGAGCACTTGATCCGTACTTGATCGTATGGATTGATCATAGGGTATACCAATGATTTACAAAAAGCTGAACAGCCGCACAGGTGTGTGTCCGTATCGCCCACAGAGCAGTGCCACACATTACCTCAGTTAATGTCTTGGGAAAAGGTAACAGTTTCGCAAGACTCTTGTATAAGAGAAGGTGACTGAAGAGTCACCAAGTCTGCAAGCTCCCCAATAATGTCAGTTACGTCAGTAACGTTGCTACTGGATGTACCAGACCAAGTTAAGGTTCTTTCTGATGGTTTCTAATTTCTCACCAAATAGCCTACATATTTCAAGGAAGCAAAACTAAATGGTTCATTTATATTTTAAAGAAAATATCAAACTAACTTTGAAGACACTACTGTAGACACAACTGTAGAACCAATAATGTGATAGTTGTGGTTCTAGCTAAGGTGCAACAAGTTGAACAGCAGCTTCTTGGTTGGGGCCAATAAACAATGTTAATTTTTATACCTAGCCAAACTTTCTGTTTTAATTATGTTGTCTCTTATATTCAACCTAATCTACTTAGCTAACAGATGGTGAAACTTGACAGTAAGTGGATAGCAGCCTGTATCTACAGGTTGTTGGTAGCTGGTAATTCCTGTTGGAGTTGCACCCTGTTGCTGTCCATTCAAATCAAAGAACACCAGTGTGGCAGCGTTAAGGCTGTAGTGGTAATGAAACCAAGGCTGCATTATACTGCTTATGAATTCAGCGTTACATGTGTGGGAGAATTCATGTGCTACAGGTCTATGATATAAACAGCTTGTTGTGTGTTCTTTTTCACCAGTGTCGTTTCAAGGTACACGTCTCTATATTCACACAAATGTGTCATTGTGTGTCACCACGTTTTCAAACTTTATTGAAAAAAACCCTCTCTGACTGGAATCTGAGAAGTGACACCATATGAATCCTTGAGGTGTGTCACCTCTGTGTTAAATATTTCATGAAGCCTTGACAACAGTGACAGCCTTCAGAGGCCACATGAGGTCAGGCTGAAAACCAATATCTCAAGCACAAATCTCGCTGGACGCATTAACATTGCTTTGTTGAAACCAAAAACCAAATCACTTTTAATGCACAATGCTTTAATGGAGCCAGCACATTGTCCATTTGTATTACTGTCTCATTCGAAACAAGCCAGTAATAAAAATTATTATGCAGCTGTACCACAATGATTGGATTGTCACCTGAGCTTGTTGGATCATTACTATTTACCACATAACAGGCGAAGGTTATGTATAATCACATTATAGCTCAACATGCTACATTATAGACTGACTGAAAGGACTTATTGCCATTCAGAATTTTTCCAGTGAAAAAAACCTGGCCATTGATTTAAATGGTCATTATCTCCTCAAATACAGTCAAAAATTAGACATGGATTCTTAAAATTAAATTCACTGTAGAGCAAAGCGCTCGCAGAAATGTAAACCTCTAGGCCCCAGAACACCCATTCTGTATTTCATGGTTGTCATCAATAAACTGGACTAGAGATATACATCATTACATTTATATCCATGATATTTCTGCCAGTGTAAATCCAAAAATGGCTCCGCCCACAAAGCGTCACCAGGTTTACACTCTTATGGAAGCTGTAAGATCCACTGTGCAGAAAAAGACGAAGACATTTTGAGTTCAAGTGTTTTGCTCATGTCATATAATCACCATCAATAAACAGAGGGACTTCCCTGGTCCTCACTCCCCAGACAGAGGCTGTTTTCTGGGGAACAGTTCACAGGGAGGATTGACCAGGTCACAGTGACTTTTTCTGATGCAGCTGTACTGCTGTTTATTCTCATGAAAGAAATATCTTATGAAGGAAATATCTTAGTTGTTTTTTTGTTTTTTTGAGTGTTGAGTCAAACTCGGCTTAAAAATACAAATATGCAACATATTTGTACGAAATTAAAGAGGAAGTTTTGTTTGTTTCCCTTGTGATTGTTCATTTCTTTTTCTGTTTTTGAGATCGAGCTGTTTGTTGATTGAGGAGGGAAAAAAAAATGCCCTTTTGAGGATGAAGTGCAGCAACATTATAGATTTCTACTGTGGTCTAGAGGGTTAGTGTTATATATGTTTTTTTTTTTTTTTTTAAGTAAATAAGGGGTATTAACACAGGGGTATTAGGTTCTTTTTAGCTACCTTTGGGTGGTTTTGGAAACAGCTTCTGTGTGCAGTAATAAAAGTAAATGATATGTTGCTAACAGTGCACTACAACCAGTATTTACTTTCATATCACTGACCCAAGAGTAACTAACTAACTAACTAACTAACTAACTAACTAACTAACTAACTAACTAACTAAGCAAAATTCAATAGAAGTTACATGAAAAACAAAAAAACAAACCAGCTGGGATGTAATGAAGCATGCACACGTCTTGAAACGCCCGCCAATGTAATAATGTCCGCTATCACACAACGAAAATTTCTTTTCAGTTCATAAAATTATTTTGTGTGTTTGTCTGTTTAAACAGATTTATTTCTTTGCATAAGCAAAATGCTTCTTGCTAATGAGGAGCGTCTCTCTCTCTCTCTCTCTCTCTCTCTCTCGCTGTCTGCGGTGCTGAACCAAAGAAGCCCTGACCACGCATCACTACCTGCTAAGTCTATCGATTTTAAAGCAAATTTGAATTGAATTGAATTAATAAACCTTTAGATTCTTACCTATTTAGACTGATGAGTGTTGTGTTTACAAATGAGCAATGGAGCGGAGAGCCAGCAGCTGGATTTTCCACCCACAGTCAGTATTAGTAGTGCGTGTGTATAGGCAAACAAACAAACAACAACAACCACAACGACCATTATTCATTGCGTTATTACATTTGTGGGAAGTTGAAGATTTTCACTTCCCCGCAAACGTAATAAACCCCTGCAAAACGTAATAGCTATAATGTAATAGTTATTACAATCGCGTGTTACCTTTGTAGTAGGCAGCGGCTATTACGTTTGTGGAAAATGTATTAGGTTTGTGGGATTATTGCATTAAAAGCTGCAGATTTTTATCACGTTTGCGGTTTATTGCGTTTGTGGACATTATTACATTGCATTACACGCCTTATTCCATCAGTTAAAGCGGTGCTAGCCATTCAACAACACCAAAGTAGCATCATTAGAGTTTCTCACTTGAGTCTCTCACTCACAGGAATCCAAGTTATTTTCCCCTATAAAGAAAAACATGAATATTTTGTTATGTCATGCATGGCAGACTGCAACTGAAGGCCGCTTATAAGATTTGTGTGATGTGGTGTACCAAAATGAATAAATAAAATCAAATGAGATTAATTAGCAGAAATTAGCTTTTGATTGTGACCATTGAACTTGTGCTGTCTGCTCACAAGTTCACAGTTTTTCTTTTTCACTGGATCAATACAGAGTGGCTGAAGGGACCCAGTGAACCAGTGCTTTCCATAATAATGTACTGTATAGAAATATACTTAACTGTCTTATCTTTGACACAATGTTCAATTCTAATGACTTTAACAGAATACAAACTGTAAATGAATATATTGGACAAAATAATTTTGTATCCTGTTAGTAGTGCCTTCTTACAGGCTGTGTAGGACTCTAACATCCTCCAGTAGAAGCCTGTATTTAGCCTGGGATGCTATCACTCTGACACTCATCTAAGTGTATGACTTTATACAGAGCAACGTTCCCTTTTCTAATCTGATGTCTGGACACAAGAGAACAATGTTCAGAAAGACATAGGGCAACCCAAAAGTGAGGGGAACATGTCCCCCATCCTCATTGGAATGTACGTCCTTGCTTAGTTTTGATTTATTATTTTAAGGCCCATAAATCTTTCACTGTGAAAATGAAACCGTAATAATAACAACAAATATAACTTGTACTTGTGCAATTACGCCACATTGCATGAGAGGAAGGATGCAACGTGGCTTAATTGCGTAACAAATACCAGAAATGGATTCAAAACAAGATGTTGAGCTTCTTAGAGAAGTAAACTTCAATAAAACACACAAAGAGGGAAGACCAGGTCAGTGCTTTGGCAATGACTGCAGCTTTTTAAGTAACTAGTTGAAGTTTATGGCCACTTTATGAACCATCATGTTACTGACCTGTGAAACCATTATAGGCACACTATATTAGCACTCACTGGATCTTGACTCATGACTCACTTTCTTCATTGTACATATTATATATATAAGATCAAAGCCTAACACAGCAACTTAAATATGACAAAATACACATTTAGATAAGAAATACTATTAATTATATCAAGTACATTTTACTGTAGGGTAGAATATGACAGGGGATGATCCTTGATGGCACAGCTACACATACCAGTGATAAGAGCTTTTTTTTAGACTGTATATACAAGCTAAAAAAGCTCTCAGCGTCTAGTGCACACAGCCACTGAACAGCACAAGATATTATGACAGGATACAATAAAATAATAAATTGCACAGTGAAAATTGAGGTCAAATTACATGTCAGTGTCCGCTGGTTAAGTGCCACACTGTAAGAAAACCCCCCGTAAAGAAACGGTAAATGACTGGCAGCTACGGCTGCCAAACAAACACCGTAAAATTAAAGTTAAAAAAAAGTAATTCAAATAATTTTTACAGAAAAATAACATTATTTTACAGATTTTTCCCAAATAATTATGATCAATCACCTTCAATAAAGGGACAATCCTAAAAGTTCTGCAGGAAAATACCGTTATTTTACAGATTTGCAGGAATCCTGAGGTTAAATTTAATACCAATTAATACCTTTTTAATACCTTCTAAATATTTTTTAAAACCTCAACGCAACTTGCCTCTAGTCCTATAGCATAAACAGGATCGATAAATGTGAGGGCACATACACTGTTACTGTTAATCCCTTGGTTATTTACATTTACATTTAGTCATTTAGCTGACGCTTTTATCCCAAGTGACTTTAAGAGAAGATGTGCTGGCTGCTAGGGATGTCACGATTACAGATTTTCTTGGTACGATTAATAATCACGATATTACGATTATCACGATTATTTTTGCATTAATTAATTTCACACTACCATGAATAAGTAAAATCACATGAACACTCCTTACACGTCTTATTTTAATTTATTTCCCTCTTTGGATGCTCTCATAACAAAATAATATAGCAACAATGTAAAGTAAGCAAAAAGTACAAGAAAAATGGTAATAATCCCATTTGGAATTAAACAAAAATCACATCTGCTCTGTAAACAATCAATAAATACTACATATTAACTATGTACTTCTCTCAGAGAAAACATATATAAAGGCTACAGGACCTTTACCTGGGCTCGGGAGGGTTCTTTCTGTAAACTACACTACAAGAAATATTTTTGAACATTTCTTTTGAACCTGTGAAGAGAGAACACAAGGAAAAGACATCTAGCTAGCTTTTGGCTTACAGCTGCCCATTAGCAGCTTAGCTGCCCCTTTAACATAAAAATAATACTGTGAACACAGTGAAAATAAATAAATAATAACTGAAATTAAATACAAGCTAGCTATGTATTTCCTTTTAAAATAAAACATGGGGTAAAAGGCTACAGGTGCAAACTGCAGACTTGCTTTGAGTCTTTTCAGTTCAGGTTAAAGTGCAAGAATGTTCACATGCTCAGTGCTGGGTCTTGATCGCTGAGGAGAAAGGATATCGCTTACTATTTACCTTTACTTTGGCGTACAACACCGGGTGGTTATCCCACAGGTGGTGAAACATATTTGACACATTGCCTGGTTTCACAGCAACTTTTTTGTGGCATGTCTTACACTTAGGCAGGCTGTCTTCCACAATTACACCCTGGTCATTTTTTTTTTGGTAGCCAAAAAAATCCCACTTGGCTGACTTTAAGCGTTTTTTCAGAGGGAATATCTCTTCCTCTTCAAACAAAGCAACACAAGTGGGGACATGTGGTTGTTGTGTAACTTGCCAAAGAGTTCAGCACCACGCCACACATAACCATGTTCTCTAATGAAGACATCAAGTATACTTGACCAACAGTGTTTTACAGGAGGATGCTTGTGAACAGCTGTTCTATTCACACTTTTCTTTTTTTGTCTTTTCAATGTCATTTTCAGTCTATGAAATCAAACGTTTTTGTGCAAAGCTTGTACCGTCATACTAACCACAAACTTCTTGAGAATCATAACAAAGTTCCAGGCTGTCCCCACAACCATGGTAACTCACGGTGCCAGAGGAGGCGGAGCAGCGCTGAATGATGTTTTTATAAGATTATGTCTGGACAAAGACCAAGTAGAGTCGTTGTTTCACACATGAAGAAACAACAGAGACTCTCAGACGAGTCAGACGAGCTCTCACATGTTGACTAAACTTTACAAACAATTCAATCCTGAGTCTACTGCACAGTCTATGTAATAAATTCTGCTGAACTTTTTACAACAAATCACGCTCTATTCTTAAAAAAAAAAAAAAAAAAACTTGCAATGAAACATTTAATACCTTTTAATACTTTTTAAGGGCCTTAATTTTCCCTAAGTTGATTTAATACCTTTCAATACTATTTAATACCCCGCGGACTCCCTGTTTTTCCCAAATAATTATGATCAATCACCTTCAATAAAGGGACAGTCCTAAAAGTTCTGCAGAAAAATACTGTTATTTTACAGCTTTTTCCCAAATAATTATGATTGATCACCTTCAATATAGGTCCACACACCACTATTGATTCTTTTTTTTTTTTTTTTTAATACTGCCCTTGAAATATTGCAAAAACAGTGTCTAAGATGTAATTTTCCGAAACCGTACAATATTTGCAGCCTGCAACAATTTTAGATATCTTACATTTGTGCCATCTAACCTAAATAACCTGTGCCAGCTCATTTCAGAAAGATCAATTCCCATCAGTAGGCATCACTTTTTATTCTGCAACAAAACCTCTTACTTGTACATATCATACACATCAATGGATGGCTGGATTATCGAGATAGATTTTCCCGATGCATCTGGCACTTAACCAGCGGACACTGACATGTAATTTGACCTCAATTTTCACTGTGCAATTTATTATTTTATTGTATCCTGTCATAATATCTTGTGCTGTTCAGTGGCTGTGTGCACTAGACGCTGAGAGCTTTTTTAGCTTGTATATACAGTCTAAAAAAAAGCTCTTATCACTGGTATGTGTAGCTGTGCCATCAAGGATCATCCCTGTCATATTCTACCCTACAGTAAAATGTACTTGATATAATTAATAGTATTTCTTATCTAAATGTGTATTTTGTCATATTTAAGTTGCTGTGTTAGGCTTTGATCTTATATATATAATATGTACAATGAAGAAAGTGAGTCATGAGTCAAGATCCAGTGAGTGCTAATATAGTGTGCCTATAATGGTTTCACAGGTCAGTAACATGATGGTTCATAAAGTGGCCATAAACTTCAACTAGTTACTTAAAAAGCTGCAGTCATTGCCAAAGCACTGACCTGATCTTACCTCTTTGTGTGTTTTATTGAAGTTTACTTCTCTAAGAAGCTCAACATCTTGTTTTGAATCCATTTGTGGTATTTGTTACGCAATTAAGCCACATTGCATGAGAGGATGTCTTCCTGTGGGCTTCCTCTCATGCAATGTGGCTTAATTGCACAAGTACAAGTTCTATTTGTTGTTATTATAACGTAATTTTCACAGTGCAGATGCATCAGGGAAAATCTATCTCGATAATCCAGCCATCCATTGATGTGTATGATATGTACAAGTAAGAGGTTTTGTTGCAGAATAAAAAGTGATGCCTACTGATGGGAATTGATCTTTCTGAAATGAGCTGGCACAGGTTATTTAGGTTAGATGGCACAAATGTAAGATATCTAAAATTGTTGCAGGCTGCAAATATTGTACGGTTTCGGAAAATTACATCTTAGACACTGTTTTTGCAATATTTCAAGGGCAGTATTAAAAAAAAAGAAAGAAGAAGAAAAGAGGCCTGGAAATAAGACAAGAAATGACAGAGGAACATAAAAAAAACAAAAAGAGGAACAACAGAAGCTGAGACAAACAGAAGAGGCAAAACAGCAGCTGTAATAGTTACCATGGAGCTCATGATTGAGAAAGTATTAAACACCACAGCAACACTATTTATGTTACATCATCAGGTTGATGCATGCTGTCTCTCTGTGGCACGTAGCTACAAGCTTAACAGTGTTCACAGAGTACTCAGATTGAATACTTAATAATAATTCAGATTGGAATACTTTGTGCAGCTGATTCTGTCTTTCAAACTTGAACATGTGTCAGCGATGCACAATAAAAACTTGAACAAAAGAGAGAAACTAAAGTCAAATTGTGCAAAGATGCATGCAACATGGGAGAACTGTACTGAAATCATAGAGATACAAAACAAAGTACATAACATTAATAAGATCAGCCCTGAAATCTTCAAAGTACTGCAAATTAAAGATCCAGTGTGTAGGATCTAGTGTTGTTTAGCTGCATATTGCAACTCCCTCGTCTCACCCTCTCCTTTCTAGCATGAAGAAGAAACTACGGTGGTTGTGAAATGTGCAAAAGGGCCCATACAGAGCCAGTGGCCATTCAGTGCTACTTATAGAACCTGGTGGTTGAACATAATGGTTCAATGTGGTAAGTCTTCTGCTACTCATACGCTGCACAGCATCTATCTCGTAGTGGCTGCCGTCTGGATGTGTGTTTGTTCAACCTTCTCTCTCTTGGTCCAGCACGTGTTAAGAAGGGAGAGTGATTAGCTCACTGGATGCAGGTATACCAATCACTCTCACACCTGGCGCTGTTCTCCTGAGTCATCCCCATACCTCTCCCCTGCAGCTGATGCACCACTTCTCCTAAACTGGATCTAATCAGCTCAATGCCAAACATCAACCATCTGAGGAGACACGGCTTCCACTCAGACGTGCAGGCTACAATTTATGAAGAGGCAACCGGTAAAAATGATTTAGAATTTCAACTTTTGCAGGGTTCTCCAAAAATTCTACATTTCTATATCTGTTAAAATAATATAAAGCTTATATTAATAATTAAAATCAATTTGTTAATAAAAAAAAAAAGTTTCTCATAATTTCATTTTGCAGTAAAATATTCACTGTCAGTGTTTTCCTATGATACGGGATTCTTTTTATAATTTAATAATTTTATGTACTGTTGGCTAGTTTAATCTACAGCAATGCACCGTGGTCTATAAGTTCATCATATGTTTGTAGCATCACTGAAAATGAACTGGCAACTAACAACAGAGGAGTAAAAAGTATAAAAGTTACATAAAATTGAAGCATTAAAGCACAAGTATCTCAAATCTGCACAGTAATTTGTACAGTACTTGAGTTTATGTATTTAGTTACATACACACGTGATAACTGGACAGTTGCCAGTGTCACAAATATTTATAATAAAATATAATATAATATATAGACAAACCATGAATGCAGGCAACAGCTTCACTAATTTAACACCACATGCAAAAATATTAAATACATAAAACGAAGAATATAGAAATGATTCTGTATTTGTTGTATCTTCTCTTATTAAATATTTTCTATTTGCAACACCTGCCATTAATAGACAACCACAGAAATGTGTTACTTCACTTATCATAACTGATGGTATCTACTTGCAGACCTCAATATTTCTTTAATCTTAGCGTGGGTGGAAGATTCCATTTCTGACTCTTAATATATCGCAGTACATTGCTGATTAGAATGACACATCAGACACTGACTGAACTGCTTGCCTATAGACGCCTCTGTAACACAGGCATGAACCAGCTTACTGATATTCAAATGTGTCAGCATGTAAATATTTCTATGTAATACTGGTGTTGAGAAAAGACTGACTCCATCGACACAGCGAAGCCTTCAATAAAAGACACTTGGAGCTTTCAATGGCATATGTGGTGCTATTCACAGGGAGCACATTCCAATTCTAACCCTACATTAGCATGCAAGAGGCAATTGGCAGCCACATTGGGGAGGCCATTCCATTGTACTTCAAGCTGCTGTGGATCACCTCTTCAGGTGAATCAATCTGTTGACACTCATTGGAACATGAGTAATCTCCTTTTCCTGGATTATTAGTAGGCTTCTGTGGTTTGGTAGTAGAGTGGCTGGCTGTCCAGTTCTGTCTGCATGCCCTCCTGCTATATTGTGTATTGCTATGTGCATCTTTAATTCAATGTAGTACAGACATATGGTTGTGTAACATAAAGTTAACTGTGGTATTTAGTATATATATTTAGTACAATCATAATCCTTGAAGAAGCGGTGTGACTCAGCTCTGCAGAACTGAACTTTCTGAACTTAGATTGACAACATAGAAATTATCAGGTGCAGCAGTTTGTAGTTTTAGGTTATCTTTTAGAACTTCATCTATATACATGTGAAAAGAGAGAGAGAGGGCTACAACCATGGGCCCAACCAGGAATCAAACTGTGTTTGTAAGGTATATGCCTTAAAGAGGAACTACTCACTTAGTTTGTTTTTGCGCTGTGCACATCTGAGGCTCCTATGATGAAATAGGAGACTCAGATGTCCAATGCTTCTTGCCCCTTTGAGTAACAAGTGTTACACCAAGTAGCTACTTGGAACTATACTGTAACTGCTAACCACACTGCTAACCATTCCACAATAAATAGTGGTTGCATTAGCGTTAGCAAACCTGATACAGTGACACAACAACATTGTGTAAGCTCAGGGCTGTAAACATGCTTCTACCGAGCTCCACTAGAAGGTCTATGTCTCTGTTTGTGCTACACTGAGCTGTGGTCAGTCACCACACATGACCCCTGACCAATCATGTGACATACTATGTAGCCAAGACACATCTTCTCCATCAGTGCTCTGTTGTTGATGTTGTTGTTTCAATAAGCTGGTAGGAGTTTTAGCAGAATTTGAAGCTGCAGTTACTCTTTGGTCATTAGACCACCTGACAGATCCAGCATTTAAAAGCATCTGCTCAAATATGAACAAAGCCATTGCACATTTTATGCCACAGAATGATCTTTTATTCTTAATGAATTATTATGTAATTCTATTATATTTTTACAGAACAAATAAGCAAATGTTTTCTTTCATTTGTTTGCAATATGGATGAAGATATATACAAAGACAGGAAGTAAAGTTACAGACACAAGGAGAGGGATGAATTTCAAAATGAAACAATAAAACCAAGAAACCCAAAACCATGACAAGCTCATTTAACAAATAAAAGTGCTTCAACAGATTGTAAAGAGCTTTGCAGACATAGAAGAGTTGTGATTTAAAGGACAAGGATGCATTTATGTTTGTGTAACATCTGGATAAAATGTGTGGGAAACTGCCTCTTTAAAGGTCCAGTGTGTAACACTGAGGACGATCTATTTGCAGAAATGGAATATAATATGTAGAACTATGTTTTCATTAGTGTATAGTCACCTGAAAATAAGGATTGTCGTGAGTGAGTGTTGCGAATGATTCCTTTTTATCTTCACAGCAAGTGGGTCCGTCATGTTGCTCACCCATGTTTCTACAGTAGACCAGAACAGACAAATGAAACATTAGGTCTATAGGGCCTCCGCCGTAGGCTCTCATACATACTTGTGGTAGTTGATGGTGATGCAGAGGTATTCAGCTGGTTGCAAACCTCCAGCCTCACCACTCGATGCCACTAAATTCTACACACTGGCTCTTTAAGTAGTTCATATTTCAGTTGTGAATGTGAAGTGCATTTAATCTATGCATAATTGGTATCTGGACATATTGTATATGCTCAATAATGGAATGCCTAAGAGTAAGAGTAACATTGTACATAACATTCCTTATTTTTTATTGTATATACATACAGATAATAGAAAAACATACAGCATTAATACATTTGTGCAGAATACATGGTGTGTTTTCCTGGTTAGTGAGCTTCATCACTGCTATGGCCAAGGGGCAAAACTTCACATGCCTGTCCTGTATCTGCAAGCAGATGGCAGTGGAGTAAAATGGTATTGCAGGGCGGTCCAGGGTCATGTGCTGTGGTGATTTGACATTAAATATTCAGTTTAGTGTGTCGATCTCATTGGATGGCACAAAGTACACAATGGAAGTAAGTGGATTTATGACAGCCATAGTGTTAGGAAGAAGATCCATTGACTCAAGCTCAGCAGGAGTTCATGTCTCAGGGTTAAAGAGGCTTCCACCACTAAGACAGGAAAACCAAAGTGAACACAGATGGGTGGATAGGATGTGTGTAAGCTGTCAGGGCATTACTGTACAACAACACTACAGAGCAGCTGAACAGCTCTGATGCTGGAGGGGAAGCAGACAGACTGTATGACGTGCTCTCAGGCTTTAGGTTTCTTTTCAGCTTAATGTTGATTGAGTCAGTCCGTGAGCCGGTTGAGAACCTCAGCTCCTTCTTGCAAAGCCCCCCAGCTGTCACGTAGTCAGGTGAAGGCAGCACATCCAGGACAATGGGGATATTAAACATGCTGCGCACAGACAGAAGTTGTGCTGCCCTTTGGCAAGAACTCTGACAGACGCAGGAGCACTTAGAAGACACTAAGAAAGACAAATAGAGCTGCAACACAGCACATAGCTTTGAGACAGCTGGACAGGTTTTCAGACAAATCTATTTTAAAATTAATGCTGTTGCCCACATTGATATGAGTTTCAATAAGAAAACATTTGAGCTGTACCAGACCACAGAGAACACGCTTCTGCCTTCTGCAGAGCCAGATGTCTGCTCTTAGCATGATTTCGTTTCACAGCTCACTTTAACACTTTTAACCAGTTGACACGTCATATTAAAAGAATTTACAGAGCAGGATATAATCCATGTGATTATGACCTGTACCAATTTTACAGAGGCTTCAGTGCTGGCTGCAGCCATGCTAACATTACCGGGGACTGCTGCTGCTGGGGGACGCCATTATTCTTTTCCAAGGATGGCATCGGAATGACCTGTCCTTGTCTGTCTTTGATTGGAGATGGTTTTCTTACACAAACCATCTCACTCCTCATGGCTGAATCTAACCAACCCAACCAATGACGGCAGTGAGTACTGTGCCAGTTATAGGCACAGTAAGGTGGTTCATTCCTTCACCAGCCAATGAAAAGAAAATCGGCACAGGAGACTTTGCTTTCAGGCTATCAAACATGGTACCCTATCAATATTTTAAAAATATGTTGTGTTTGTTTTTCCTCAGGCATGATGGTGTTGCCCTGGTCAGCTTTTCATTTGACATATCCATGTCTGTCTCATTGGCTGTCTCACTGTATTGAGTTTTGAAAAGTGTAACTTGTAACCACACTTGCAACCACTTTGGGTCTCGCCATTGCGGATGACTTTAACAAGCTGTAGGGGTGACATGGTCCTGCTCTTTCTCATTGCTCTAAGTTACTCTCTGCACTGTCAGGTACCAAAATGTAGTGGTGACAAGCCTCACGGGTTTTGAGCTTCAAAATGGTTCTTCAGAACCCTATTGTTGATGTCACACATACTCCACCCATTCTTTATACTGTCAGTGGTTTACAGGAGTAAATAGCACCAAGTATGTGTTACACTTCCTCACTACTTGCAATCAGTGCTATGATCTAGAGTCAGCATCTACCTTCCAGTGATGATGAGTCATCGACAACTTGTTATTGGTAAACAGGATATGACAAAATCTAAAATACCAAGAATCCCTGAATATGGGACTCTTTAATATGTTGTACTTCAAACCTAGTCACATGCAACATCACACACATCAGTGTAGTTTTGTTCTTTTCATGTACTAAAACTTTCTATGCCATTTTCTCCTGCAGACATATTTATCCCTCAGAGGGGGGATTAGAGTTTGAGGTGACTAAGCTCTTCAAATATTATCCATCCATGATCCAGTGCTGTGCTCCTGAGGTGTCACTTCTGTCACATTTCAACCTTTGCAATCACCTCTCTGCGAACTCTGAGCTTTTATTTTTAAGCATGTTTCTCTTCCACCATTAGGAGTGCAGCAGAAATGCTGATGAATACTTCCCTTACATGCATACAGCACATTCTGAGCTTTCAAACCCATCAGGGTCCACAGGAATGTAATAATTACATAAAAAAAACATATCAAAAAATATACCTGCCAATTCTTATGAATGATACAAAAATGTAGCCATTCATCATTAATGCACATTGATCTGCATCTTTTAATGATATCCAACATTAAAACATCCTCTGGACTGCTCAGCAATGCAGTACGGGAGAAACAAAGTGAAATAGAGGCATTAATGGCATCATTTACTCTGAAAGAAATGATTGAGGAATAGTTATATCAATCTATCCATTATTACATGGTTGATAATAGAATTGGTTTGTCAGTAATTGTAGGAATAGGTTTGCCTGTGATTGTACTTGTTCTACTAGGATCTCAATGTATGTCCATTTCCAAACACAAGAATAACATTAATAGATCTATACAGTGAAACAAGTGTATATGTGGTTTAAGCACAAATCTGTGCGTGCAGGCACAGATGATCACTTTTAGGGCCGTGCAGAGCTCTATTCCAATCCTGACCTCCTTCATACCAAACGTCCAATCCTGCATGGTCGGGAACAAGAGAAGAGCATTACCCCCAGTTTCATCAACACAAGTCATATCAGCCTGGTAATAATATTTACTAGTCCAACAGCAAGAAGCCCAGCTCGGTGTCTGTCTTTCAGTTTTTTATTTCAAGAAGTGCTTGCCAACGACTAAAAGTCAGTCAGATTTACTTTTGTCTGTTGTTTTTTTTTGCTTGGTCACTCTCCTTTTCTCTTCAACTTCCTCTTTGGTCTTTTGTGACCAACCCCTTAAAAGTAATAAAAGCTCCACAAGTGAATAAACTCCTCAAACTTAAGATTGTTTAAGACATTTAAATAAGTCAATAAATAAATTGTGTTTCTTCTCTTACTGAAGAAATGTGTCTAAATACTAGAAATGCGCTGTCTCTGAGTTCTCTCTCCTCTCTTTATACTCCACAGAGAGGAATACCACATACTCTAACCCCCATGCCTCCATCTTGTTTTCTTCTGTATTTTCATCACTAACTTTCTTCCTCTATCAGTCCCTCATATCTCCCTGTACCACAGGCCTGCAGGCAGTCAGAACTGTGTGGAGCACCACTGGGGGCTGCAGACACATCACCTCCTCAGGCACAGTAATTATTTGGCTCTTTTATTGTTGAATGCGCTGCTGACGGTCGGCCTGAGGGGAGTCAAATATCTTTTTTGCCACAAAGTTTCTTGGAGGAGACTCAACAGCTGCTAGCTGCTCTGAACACCGGTTTCCAAAATTACCCGAGGTGCTGGAAAGAAGGACACAGGCATTCAGAGACTGTCAAACTCAAAGTTAGCTGTAAGTTGAAATAGGTTTCCTGTAATATGCAGAGGCTGCTTGAAATCACCGCAGAATGGTTGGTTGTTGTGAGCAGGTGCAGTTAATCAGGAGACATTTCATTAAAAAGTAATATTTTTGTGACAAACTCGTAATAACTTTGCACTCATAGCAGCTACAACTTTGTTGTATCTGTCTCTCAAATACGATCAGAGTCCGGAGCATGTTGCCCCTGTTGAACCTAATGCAATATTTTAATGCTGCTGCAGTCTTCCGTAGTTTGCTGAATACCTTTAAAAAACTAAATGTGTTACTATAGTTTATAGCAAGGTATATGTAACAGTGATATACATTTTTCAACCCTATTGCCAGACAAAATCCTAAGTTGTGTTTTTTTAATGTTGAATTGAAGAAGACAGTTGATAGAAGAGACACAGGAAAGGTGTCATCAGGACGGTTTTCTTTAACCATGACCTTGTGTAGGCATTGTGAAGCCAAACAGCCAATCCAATGTCAAATGGATCGAGGGAATATCTTTTCAAAGAATATCTTTTTTTAATCTCTCTGGTAGACTTCACTGACTTGGAGAATCCATTCCAAGCAGTACTGAGGCTGTTCTGGAGGCTCATGCTGAAACAACTTTACTGAGACACTCCATGTTGTTTTTTCTCTCATTTGTCCTCCATCTGTACTGGAAAGAGTCAGCACTTTTTCTGGTTATCTGCTTATGGTTTTGTTTCTTCTTTCCTTTCTGACGACATACATATCCAAGAACTGTAAAATATTACACTCAAATTCAGCACTAAAGAGGAGATTTTCATCTTCGAAGAGTCTCAGAAGACTGAAGTGATCATGAACAGCAAAAATCTAATCTACAAAAGGATTCTCAGATTAATAGATACAAGAACTTTTCATTGAACAACCCAAAATACAAATTGATATAGTTGGGCAGAAATGTCAAGCTCATACGCCCTTTGATAGCCGAGATATGAAAACCAAGATATTGATACTCAAGAGCAAACCCAACAAAGTAAAGACGAGATGCTTCTCTCTATCTCTGATGGTGGAAAAAAAAACTAATTTTTTCCACCATCAGAATTTTTTATTTTTATTTTAATCAGGTTTTGACCCTCAGGCCTTCATCAAACCACCAAAGAGCCCCCGCAGTACCTTCCTGATATCCAGGTTCCAGTGATATGCAGTAGTCGAGTTGCAAAATGAAACCAGGGGGGATGCTGAAATTTTTTATTTATGTGACATATTTTCCAGTGGGGGGTCTGGGGCTCCTCCCCCAGAAAATTTTGTATTTCTTAGATGCAATTTCCTGCATTCTAGTCAATTTTAGGGTGACTTGCTAGCTCGCTGGCTGGCCTCCGCCGGGTGCATTTCCTCCACGGCGGTGCGCCGTGACTGGCTCTGGGTCGGCTTGGAAAGGCTCGGGGGCGAAGGTAGCTCACGGCTCTGGCCGCGAGCTTTACAGCGCCCTCCCGCCCGGACCTCGCGGCTTCCCGGGGCCGTGGACTTAGAGCTCGCTGCGCCCTCTCTGGGGCTTGCCCCCGGCGCGACTGTCGAATTGCAACTTATCGCAACTTTCGTCCGTCGCTCACGGTAACCTACTATCACATAGGTAATAGGTAATAGGCTGATTATCATAAAGCCCCCCTAAATGTCGAATGTTAATTCTTCAGTGTTAAATAGAAGTAATTTCCACATGCATTGATAAAATGCCACAAGGGATGGAAGAAGGGATGACCATTTTAGAAGAGGGATGATTTTGACCATTTTTTCCCCCAGGGGGGATGCCATCCCCCCCCATTCCCCCTCAACTCAAGTACTGGTGATACGCGTCCCAGAAGCGGGCCTCCGCTCGGCTTGAATACGCGGCTGTTTTTGCTATTTTTGATGGACGCTGCGAGCAGCCCGCATCATTTTACACAAGCACCTCGAGCTGACAGAAAGCCAGACACAGAAACAGGATAGAGAATCCGGTTGATGCAAACTGCAGATTGTATAAACAGGCAGAAGCTAAACAAATGAACTATATCCCATATTTACACATATAGAAGCATATTTAGAAGCACATAAACCAGGAAAATGACCAAACCTCCCAGTGGGGTTGGAAGTCATGTAGAGGACGGACCAAAACAGGATCGCAGCTGCGACGTGCCCAGTGGGTTTTCAGGGTTTTTATTTCAAACCAAATGAAAAATGTTACCTAAAATGATGATAAATTAATAAATAAATGATGTATTCTGCCACCGTGAAAGAAAGCTAACGATGTAATAGAATGGAAATGAACTGAATGTGATATTTTCAGTAACATTGTATGGATGCATATGATATTAATAAAACAGCACATAGCTTTAGTCACAATTCATCAGGAGAGGTAGGGGCCAGTTAGAAGCAGCATTAACTGCTAATAACATCATTACCCATCTTACCTTGTGTTCACCATGCTTCTTTAAAAATAAGTAGCAAGATGTGCGTCACAACATATTTAGTGATAGCACTACACTATTTTAAGTCTGCAATCACATCAGACAAATGTCAACCACAAATCCTGTGGTACATCCGGTGCTTAATTCTTTCAGGGTTTTCTGAAGAACTGGACTTGCCTGTATGTCAGTGCAGCTGAATATCTATTTTCAGATATGTATCCTAATCATTACACTGTTACCTATAATCTATAATGTATTACTCTGACAGTGTGTTTTGAGAGAAGACACAGATGCAGTGAGTGTTTAAGGTAAGTCCAGTTGAAGTAACAGATTATTTTACGGGCAGTTTTCAGTTTTTTCAAACTGTTCACGATATTCCCAGGAAGGATTTAAACACTTAGCACCACAGCAGCTTTTTTCATCATCATTGCGATGATCGTGAGATCAAAAAAGTAATCCACCAGGAATGTTGGTTGGCAAACACAGTGGATGTCGTTGGACGACGCTGCGTTGAAGCATTATTCAAACCTACACTGTTTTGTTTCTCTGCTGTGCAGATGTCATGCAGGGTTACTGTCGCTGCCCAGGACTTACACCTAGGTTAAAAAGAGCCGAGGACTCTACAAGGTAAGGCTACACAGGTTCTTTGAAATCAGGGGTAAACAGAGTAGAAACCCAGGGTATAATTTTAAAAGGTCCAATAGCAGAATAGCGTCCCCAGACCGGAGTACCGTGCCAATGAGCACCGACAGCCGCGCTTCAGCGTCTCATCCTGGCTCAGGTCTCGCTCCAGCTCAGACTTACTGTCTTTAAAACACTAAAAACATCAACACACAGCAAAATTAAAAACACAAGCAGTCCCAAAAACTGACCCCATCACACATAGCTTGAAACAAAGTGCATCATTGCTTCAAAGGTACAGGAGGTCCTGCAAAAAGCTTTTATGATAAACTGATCACTATGAAACCCTCGAGAAGAGTTGTACTGTAGCATCAGGGGGAGACACACAATTATAAGAGAGCAACTAAACTACCCGTGACCATTCTAGTGTTCGAGGGACTGGATTGCTGGTCCAACACCACTGGATAAATCACTCTGCTCATTTATAAAAATTCTGGAGATGACAATCAACACACACACACACACACACACACACACACACACACACACACACACACACACACACACACACACACACACACACACACACTCTCTCTCTCTCATCTAAACTCAAGGCCAAAGTGTCTCTCTATTGTTGAAGCACCCATCAAAATTTAATTAAGAAATGTGCAACGAGACGCGATACACCCGAACCTATAAAGACAAATGGTGAACAATAAGAAAATACAGCATGACAAACGGATTGTGTTTTCTCATACATACTGCTAAATCAATATGTCATCAAGCATCCCTTGAAGGGGAAATACAACACATGTTTTCAGTTTTTCTTCAGCTCGGCAGCTCGTATGGATTTTTTCTCGACATGTTTATTCAAGTATTGCAACTGAAAATGAGTAGAGAAGAGAGAGAGAAAGAGGCACGAGGAAAGTTGTATTATTAAAACCTCTGCAGATAACATTTGCTCCTAAATTGATTAAATGAAGAAATAATGTTGCTGAGACTAAACGCTACAATTCCGGCACTTTCTTTGCAAAGTTCCTTAAAGTGGTGTCAGCTGGTGTCACGGCTTATAAACCAAAGCACCTGTACTTTGCTGAATTTTTATTTAAGTCATGTGGAATTAATTAAATAGCAAGTGAAAGTAACCAACAGACCAGCAGGGTGAAATGGAAGCACTCTCATGTAGTATGAACTGAAAGCAGAAGAGTGTTGGCAGCACAGTGGGGGAAGCTCCAGCAAAAAAAAAAAAAAAAAAAAACTGGCCAATTAAACATTCAAGTGCATCAAGTGCAGGTAGTTTTTAGCCACACATACGCGCAGCATGAATGACATTAATTCCCAGAAAATAAATGACTCATGACTTTGGAGATCCCTTGACTGAATTCCTCCAACGACACCAGCAGGTGAAAGTTTTCACTTGTCTGAAACATCCACTGGACGGATCTTTGATGATCTTCTGACTTTTCCTTACCATCAGTGCTGACATTTGTGGTTTAACGTGAAATGTTCAAAACTACAAGATTGACTGCGATGAAAATTAGTACAGTAAGTTCATCTATACACGAAGGTAATCCCATGTGCATTATGGATGTACATGAATTTTACATTCACAGTGACATGGAATAAATCGAAAAAAAAAACAAAGACTAGTGAGAATAATACAGAAAACAATAAATAAATAAATATATCATATAAATAGATAAGGGAAACCAAATAAAGAGAAAAACAAAGCAAACCCAGGAGCACGAAAGATAAACACAACCTCCATTTGAACTTCCTATTATTGTATTTATAATCTAAACCACTCTTTACCACCTTACTCCCGTCTGTGTCTGTCTGTGTCACTCTTCCAACGCTCTCCAGTGACCTGAAATCTTTAAAGTCTTTAAAGTATGAAATTATAATTGAACATCAGTCATTTACTGTTTAGCTATTGTTTTCCTGTATAAATATCAACAGAGTAGATACAGAACAAAAATGTAATCTTTATTATTAATATTTACTCATGTTGTCTCACATCTGGTCAAAATGAGCTGTTGCATGCTTGTAGACTCTTCAGGCTGGGACTGTTAAAAATATGATGTATGAATGGTGACTGATGGGACCAAGCTGGACCAGGTCTGTTCCAGTCTGCATGAGTCATGTAGTGTGTTATATGTAGAGAGTCTTCGGGTCCAGTCACTGCCAGTTGTTCTCATGAGGACATTAATAAAATTTTTGATATTTCTAACATATCTGTGACTGATGATGCCACTTGTGGCTCATCAGCTGGGGTAAACATATGAAACAAAGCTATTTTCTGGTAAATCTGTGTATTTAGTCATGACATTTACTCACACAGTTCCATCTACAGTGCCACACACTACTCAATCTAGATCCTCACTCATATTCTACACTCTTTTTTTCTCTGCATTTGATGTCAATGAGAACATTGTGAAGCATGCTTGGGGATGAGCATTTATCAACAAAAAAACACAGACTAAGATGTTGTCCGTTGTACGTACGTACTACTACAGATGCATGGTTGTCAACAGAAGCTTCCTTGGGATGACTATTGCCTGGACAAACCAAGAAACATTAAGCATCTGCTCTGGATAAGAAAAAATACTCATGAATAAAGATAAATAGTAAAGGTAAAGATATAACTGAAATAAAAAAAAAAGTTATCATATGTGTTACACCCTCAAGGATGACTCCTTTGTTTAGGTGCCAGATAATTTGATTACACTGTAAATATATCAGAAACGACTTAGTCTTAGATGAGCATTGACTTGTTTTGTGTCTGTGACTGTCTTGTCTAAATTATCATTGTCCCTACTGTCTCTCATGTAACTACAACTCAAACCGCTAGCGTGTTTAACACGCTAAACATAGCTTTCAAGCTATAACTAACCTTAACACAAATACATTTGGTACTTGTGTGTTTCTCTGCCTGTAAATGGAACAGAAAAGACTGTCATTGGCTGATGAACATTGGCTTGTTTTGCATCTTCATGTCTTTTTATGAGTGGACAACATCCTTCCAACGGGGATTATAGTGCCAGTCATTAACTGCTAGTGACACCTACTGTTGAAAAGATGATATTGTCTTACTTATAGCTGCTTCTTAAAATCATTACACATGCATGGTAATATCAACATATTAACTAAAAGGAAAAAGAAAATGATGGTAATACTATAATAATCGCAGGGTTCTAAATATGTATGATATCATTTTATATCATGTAAGTAAAAAGACCAGTAACTTTACATTTTTTCTGAGTGGCTGAATGTATTTATTATAGAAACCAACATGGCTTTCCATATAAATTATGCATTTTTTCTCTGTTTTTTAGGAATTTACAGTTGAGTACATGCAGTTGGATGAAAATCCATAACATGTTTTTTAGAGCAGCCCTGAAACATGTAGTGCACGTCCTAATAAATAAGAATGAAGAAGGAAAGGAGACTTTTTTTTCTCAACTGAATAACATTTAGTTTATCGCAATCGAGTTTTACAACTGAGTGCGTTTCAGCAGCCTGACCAGGCCACTGAAAAGCAGCAGCAATCAAACTGAATAAATCACACAAGGAAAGGTTTAAGGAGGCTGCTTCATAACACATTTCCAATGAAATGCACAAACACACAAAGAGGCACAAATGAGTGTGCACACACACAATGCCATACAGAAACACACAGATCCACACACACTCTGTCTTAGCTCTTATGAGTCCAAGCAGTGGAGCCGAAGCATCCTGGCATGGTGATTTATTCATTTGCTTCTAGCAATAACTGAGGATATTGTTTGCGCCCCACCCATAAATCTGTGTTATTTTTCCTCAACATAGAGATTTGGAGAGCAGACGCAGCCAGGGGAAATTGAGATGATGAAGCACGATCTTGACTTTTCTATGAAGAACCTGCACAGCAGTGAGAAAGAGTGTGTTTGTGTATGTGTGCGTGTGTGTATGTGTGATTTTAGTCCATTTATGTGATGGCCAGAGTAGTAAGTCCATTTCCTCTTGGCTAACTGTGGAGCCAATTGAAAATCTAAGTCACATAGCAACACACACACACACACACACACACACATAGTGCAGTCAGTGTACTGTACAGTATATGAGACACTGAGGATGTACTGTAAATGCCATTTCTCTATGAGTGCAGCTTAAAGGTTACAGCTGAAGCTCCATTCTTTTCAGTGTTACTCAGGCTGCCTTCAAACTCAAACTTATGTCCTGGAAACACCAAACACAGTTTTTTTTTGTTTGTTTTTTCAGATGCATGATGTTATTGTTGTTCAGATGACACTGTTGCTTAGTAACCGACACAAATTTATAGAGCCTGTACATAATTATGAGAATGATTGCCTACTTTCTGCATTTTAATGTCATACCGAGGAACAAGAGAGTCATTGAGTTTGAATTTAATGGAGGACGTACGCTCACATAAACAAATAAAACAAATGACTTACATCATGATTTATGTGCTGCGCTGTCTGGTGATGCTGCCAGTACTGTGGAGGTGGAGACAAACCTAATACAGTTTAATCTATGTGTGGATGTGGACATTATTCAGTGTTAATAAAGCACCTGTTAACGGAAGAGTCCACACAGCTGCTTTTGGTGAAAACACACCAGGATGCTGAACTATGCTAAAACCACTCTGTCTGTGCTCCATCACATTTAAAATAAAGATATGGTACATTTAAAATCAATACTGACTATTCACAAATGTTAGCACGCTCTGTATTGAAAATAGCCCAAAGACGAATACTGATTCACCTCTTGGCCCACTGTATTATATTATAGGAGTGATTCCTGATGGAGCAATGGAAATAAAAGATTTACTTGTTGCATATCATCTTATCATGGCAAAAAAAAAACTTTGTCTTGGCTCAAACCACTTCCACTCTACATCAATGACAAGACAGGTTAATGAATGTGTAATGAATGGAAAAAATGGATTAGTTTGGACTACCAAAGTGATGTGGTACTATGGACTTAATGGTGAATTTGGCCAAAATAAGTACTTGTTTCTTTAAGAGAGAGAGATTTTGTTCCAAAAAAAAAAGACAAATGTCAAAACTTGTTTTTTGGAAAAGGATATGTCCATTTTGAATTTGATGCACATCAGCAAATTTGGTTTCTATTTACATTTTACACAGCATGCAAACTTTTATAGTAGTATATAAGCCGGTTAACATTTGTCCACCATCACCAGATGCAACATAAAAGTACCGTCTGTTAATGCATCATTAATAAATACGCAACATAATAAAAGGGCCCATTGTCCATGGTGAGTATGTTTACTCGTGAAAATGTAGGACTTTTTAAGGATCTACTTTTTAAGGATTTAAGGCCTTTATAAGGATTCCAGCTCCCGTTCTTTGAAAACATTACAGCTTTGCTGCACTGACAGGTTTTCATCACGGATGTGAAGCAGCAGGAGGCAGAAAACTCATTGTCATGTCATGATATATATGTACATGTTCAAACAGTGGGCCCAGATTTTTTTTCTTTTCTTTTTGTGCGTTTACATGTAAATGTGTATGTGGCACTTATCCTTTCAGTTCTATATCTTTTTTTTTTCTCTTTTACCAAAGGCCACACTTCTTCACATATTGCCTGCAGAGTGTGCAGGGAAGGTCTAAATACTGACAGTACACAATACTGAATAGTAACGACCACTGAGATTACAAAGTGCTAATCATCACTATGTCCATTCACAAAAAAAGCGATTGAAAACAGTGGGTGCTTTTGAGAATGGAGCCTGACACACATTCAGTTTCCTCTCCACACATTACAGCCTGTCTTCATACCGAGCATGATTGTGCATTTAGACGTTAATAATTCGTTCCAACCTTGAAACTGTTATCCATCATAAATACTCAGGAACTTCAGGAAAAATCTTTTTTTTTTATGTGGCACTGTTGCCATCAAAAACCTCCATATAGGAGAATTTTCATATTTCAAAATAAAACACTTCTGTTGTTCATAATAAATGATTTTGTGTCTTTTGTTTTATTTCTGTGTAATCAGAGCAATGAAGGAATTAGAAGTTATGTGGTGAGACTGTTCTATCACAGACATCACACATATTTTGCATTATTTTCATGTTTTGTAACCCATTTAAAAAACACAAAGGCTGTTTGAAGGAAGCAAACTGAGGCAAATCATTTTATTTATCGGTCAATGGAACATCAATACACAACAGTTCACACAAAGTCTTCAGAACAGATGATTCAGTCCCTGCTTTAATTCACTCTTATTACATTTATTAAATCAGACGCATCGTATCTCAAGTGGATGCAGAAAAACTAGTCCACGCATTTGTTACTTCTAGGCTGGACTATTGTAACTCTTTGTTATCAGGTTGCTCCAGTAAGTCTCTTAGGACTTTGCAGTTAATTCAGAATGCTGCTGCACGTGTTCTGACAGGAACCAAGATCAGAGATCACATCTCTCCCATTTTGGCTTCCTTGCATTGGCTACCTGTTAAATCTAGAATAGAATTTAAAATTATCCTCCTTACTTACAAAGCTCTTCATGGTCAGGCACCATCATATCTAAAAGAGCTCATAGTACCTTACTACCCCTCTAGAACACTGCGCTCTCAGGATGCTGGGTTCCTTGTGGTTCCTATAGTTTCCAAAAGTAGATTGGGAGCCAGAGCTTTCAGTTATCAGGCTCCTCTTCTGTGGAACAAACTACCATTCTGGGTTCGGGATGCAGACACGGTCAACACTTTTAAGAGTAGACTTAAGACTTTCCTTTTTGATAAAGCTTACAGCTAGGGCTGGCTCAGGTCATCCCTTAGTTATGCTGCCATAGGACTAGACTGCCGGGGACCCCTCCCTCCTCTCCTCCCCTCTCTCCCCTCTCTCTCTCTCTCTCACCATCAGTGGACATACATGTCTCATTAATGCATGCTACTAACCAAACTTCCCCGGAGTTTTTGTGCTCTGTCGTCCAGCAGATTCTCGTGGATCGTGGCTGCTGCTGTGATCCTGCGCAACGTCCACTACATATATTATTACTGTCATTATTGCTACCATATCTGCTACTGTGGTCATTTTATCATTCATTGTAATTCATTGTCATTTTATCATTCATTGTAATTGTACAATATGTTTGTGTTGACTTGTTCTGTACACGTGACATCTATTGCATGTCTGTCCGTCCTGGGAGAGGGATCCCTCCTCTGTGGCTCTTCCTGAGGTTTCTTCCACCTTTTTTCCCTGTTAAAAGGGTTTTTTGTGGGCAAGTTTTTCCTCACTCGAACCGAGGGTCTAAGGACAGAGGGTGTCACTCCCTGTACAGAGTGTAAAGCCCTCCGAGGCAAATGTATTTTGTGACTTTGGGCTATACAACTAAAATTTGATTTGATTTGATTTGATCAAAGCTTGATGTCCCATTTAGAGCTCATTTTGATTGAGGTGAAACATAGTTGTATTTGTGACTACTGTTTTGATTCTGTGCTGGTAAAATGTAAAAACTACCAACCTCCCTTCACTGATCACTATCATACACTTTGTTCCATCATAGTGGGAGGTCAGAATCTGCGATTGTGATTTCCAACATCAGACCTTCAAGAGCTCCAGGTGCACAACAGTAAACAAACATAAAAGATGGCTGGCCGTAAGAATACAAATCAATTTAAGTGTTTTTTCACCTTAACCACTTCCATCTACTTTTCCATATATATATATATATATATATATATATATATATATATATATATATATATATATATATATATACATACACACATTTTTTTTGGCCTTTTTAGCTTTATTTGATAGAGACAGCTGAAGAGTGACAGGAATGTGGGGAGAGAGAGAGATGGGGAATGACATGTAGGTGCCGTAGCAAGGACTGAGCCTTTGTACATGGGGCAGATGCTCTACAACTGAGCTAAACGACATCCCCCATCTCCTATATTTTTGGGAATGGGAAGATCATTTTTAAAATGGTTCCAGTATTGAACGAGAGGTCTGCTAGCTGTGAAACATCTGAGCATCATAAACCTTAGTTTCAATTGTGCATCGCTAAACGCTAATCTGTTTAAGTGCTTGTTTTTGCCACTGATGGACTCAGATTGTTATTATAAGTGTTTGATGACATTGTGGAGTATCCCTACAGAGATAGACCTTTTTGTGAAAGGGTAATGGCCCTTTCAAAGGCCCTTCAGACACCCTGGTTGAACTTTAGGCACAAAAGGCACAAGGCACGAGTTTTGCTCTGCACAGCAAAAAAAAAAAAAAAAAAAAAAAATAATGTTGTGGTGCAATGCAAGCCATTGAAAACAATGGGTTTTAGAGCACAATGCTGCCATTGTTGCATTGTGTCTGAAAAGGCCATAAGATTCCTTTTGTTTAACCAGAAACAGCAGTACTATCACTCTGTGCAGTGTCACCAGACTTCATTGACAAAAACAGCTATTTTACTTTGTACCATTGTAACACTTCACTCACACTCAGAAATAAAATAAAACTCAATGAAACCTTAGTTTTGCTTTCCACTGTTCAATCACCAACTGTGGTTTGGTCCAAAAAATACAGAAGAGTATCTTATCACTTATCACTGGAGGAATTTTGTGTCATAATCCTATGTTACACTCCCGGTAATGTTGTTTACTGTCCTTGAAATGCAATGCAGGGAAATAATACACTGTTGTCTCAATATGTGTATATTCATTTACATAATATATGTATGCTGTCTGCCATAGCTGTAGGTTTTGCTTTTCACCCAAAACTTCACCTGTCAGGCCTGCACGTTAACGAAAACGCTGACCGTCCACAGCAAACAACAGAACGCATTTTCCAGAGGCCGAGAAGAAAGAATGTGCAGTGAAGCCTGTCAGGGAAGTCCTGCACAAAACTTTTCTAACTTTACATTCATGTGCAGAGAGATGAGGTGTGACCTGTACATGAACATATAGGCCTTTAGAGAGTGCTAGATTTAATATGGATATCAAATACTATTCTGATTTTTAATAATTTTAACATGGGACCAGCTGTATGTCAAGCCTACTCATACTGAACATAATACATGTCATCAGTCACCTTTACCATGTGTATACTATGTAATCTGTTCATTTTGTTCTTTAAGTGTGGAAGGTGTTACCCAGGCGCTAACTTCAGTGTCTATATATAATTTATATTACATATATTTTAGTGATTGTTCTTACTGCTTTCTGGCTGTTAAATGAAGCATAGTAGTGATTGAGAAATACACAGTGTAGAAATTTATGACTCGGCATCAAATCGACAAACAAGGTTTATAGCTGGGTGATAATTTGTGGAAACGCCGGCAGTGACATACAGTGACAGACAGAGACTACCAATCTCCTCCACTGTGGTTCCATTTGTTCACAGTAAACGTTTCAAGATAGTACTATATTTTGACAGTGATATAGTGATGTTTAAAAATGATACACACTGCACCTTTAAAAACATTACAGCCTTCATGGCACACACAAACAGAAGCTTTATCTACAAATGGCAGTGTCACACACAATTTGATCCAGACTGAAAACTGTTGGAAGGATTACAAACATGAATGTTTCTCAGAGGATGAATCAGTGATTGTCTGACTTTTCCACTAGCATGTTATCATATTTGTCTTTTAATATCTTAACAACTATTAAATGGATTGAGATTCATGTCCTCCTGAGCATGAATTTTAATGACATTGGTTATGTACGTAGCACCAGTTGTGTGGCAGTGTGTAGAGGTTAGGAATACCATCAGAAACAATTGGCTTTCTTGGCGCTCCCTCAATCTCATTTACTGTCTATGTCGGTCAACCACTGTTCTGGGTAAGCCATAACACAAGAGTATCATAATTTAGTCCATGAACTCCATCTGGATCATGTTCTGTTTCAGGCTGATTGTGGAGCAGTTTGACCGGTCAGATCATTAGATGCTGCAGCGTGACGTCAGTTTTTCCAAAAATTAAATCTGACTCAACTTCTCCATCTCACTTTTTGTCTAGTGCCCCCTTGTGGCCTGTACTGCTGCTGCCAAAACACAGTATTCAAACGATTGGAAAAACCTGTGTTTTTATGTTAAATATTATACCTACTAAACATTACCATGACATTGTCAATGTGATCACATTAGCATGCTAACGGCATAAGTACATCCATACAACAGTGGAGCCTGAGCTGACAGGAAATTGATCTCACTTTTGTGCCACTGAACGCTTCTTAAATCTCTCTAGCTTGCAGGGCTAAAACACCAGGTTAATAGTAGCCAATTGGTCTCTTAACTTTTTTTTTTTTTGCCACTCTCATAAGGCTGCTTAGTTATGCAAAATGTAGATGAGTTTGCAATATCCAAAGTTATTTCACTGGGTACTGAATGAAGTAGAGCTAATGTTGGTTGTCTTTACAGCAGTTCAAAAGCCAAAGCTCTGTCATTTGCAAAGATAGAAAAGCAGTAAATCCTGTCATTCAAAACAATGAAAGCCAGGAGAATGAAGATATGAAGTGTTTTACAATTACAGACAATTTTAAGCTCCCACATCTCGACTGTCTATGTGTCACACAGAAGATCCCATCCAACAATTCTGAACACCCTGAACTCCTGTTTAAGTTTCCAATCAACAATCTGGATAAACATGTGACTGTGTTAGTACTCAAGGTGCAGTGGAAGTGACAACTGGTTCCTCACAAATAACTGTAATTTCAACTAAGGGGACACTCAGGAGAGTGGAAGAGAGAAATTCAACTGTAATAGTGATTGAAGCAACATGCTTTTATGTAAGGACCAGACACACTCTGGGTCCTTTTTTTTGGACAGCTGGTGGTTTTATGGTTTTTATTTATTTTTTCTTTTTCTTTTTTCCAAATGTCTGATAACCATGTGATGATGAGCTTCAAAACACAATTTTCAGGCGCAGAGCACAATTCATCTATAAACTCAAGCCTATAAAAATGGATTTTTCTGCTGCCACACGGTACATCTTGAAAGTGTTCTCTTTCTCTCGATTTTTATCATTTCTTCACTGGCCAATCTGCAATTACCAGCAAAAATGAACAGTTTTGAAGAGGTTTCATCTCTTATTTATGCACTTGGGACTGCAGTGCTAGACTCAATCACCATTGTCTTTCTATACTCTGTACAATTGGTGACTGAAAGCTCACTTTGGTAGAATATCATACAACTTTTGATACATGTACTGTCTCCTCATGAGGATTCTTGTTCTGGCACATTTACTGTGCTTTGGTGTCCAGTTGTAATATTACTTTTTTACTGGCTTTAGCTTCATGCTTTCAGCCCATAAAGACACAGAAGTAGGGTGAAGATGTTAATGTAATCTGTCACCTTTATAGAGGATCGTCTGGCCTGTCTTCAATAAAGGGCTTTCAGCATGATACCCACATTTCATGCTGATTAACTATCTGAAGACCAATAAAGTAAAGTTGTAGAAAAGCAGCAGTAAAACACAGGACAGTCTGTATACTCACTCTGCTTGGAGCATTTTATGGGATTGGCATCACTATGTGTTAACTAAAAAGATTATGTACATCCAGCTTAGATCTTTAAGCTTTTCTTGTTGTTATTCGGGGGTATATCCAGTGGAGCCACATTAAAGGAAATGTTGGTGATGGAGTTTTGGTATTAAACACTCTGAATCAACAAGAAAATAATGTTGTTGTTTTTTTTTTGTATTGACTTTGTCTAATTAAAAAGGATCAGTTGAACGTTCTTCTCGGTGAATCAAATAAGTATTGGATTTGCAGAATAGTTGGACTAAATTTGACTGAAACAGAATGTTTTTTTTAGATGTGCAGGGTAACCATTGTTTCACATTTTTTAAATTGTGTTGTCCAGAAATGGGAGGGTTCTGGTTCGATTCCTGGCTCCCCCAGTCCAGTCAAAGTATCTCTGAGCAAGATACTAAATCCCAGATTGCTTAGATGACGTGGCTGTGTTGTCCGTGTGTGAATGGGTTAGCTTAGTATCATTTGTGAGTGCTTTGGATAGTGCTCTAAAAACCCTTAACTTGGCAGGAACCTGGTTTCCAAGGGGTTAAGGCATCAACCATGAGCCTTCACATGTGGCTGGAGCCTATCCCAGCTGACTTTGGGTGAGAGATATCCTCAGCACGTCTCCCCTAATTCCCTGCCATCTTACTGGGTTGAGGTCTGGATTGAGATTCAAATACAGGGATATGAAACTTTTTTTCTTTTTTTATCATTTTGGATGTCAGATGGAGTTCCAGCCAGCATTATCTTAAGGACACAACAGACTTAACAGCAATGGCCACTGCTGGGTTTGCCCAATGGTACTAGGAGCCACTCAGAGTTTCCCCTTAGCTCTGTGGCCTAGACTAGCAATCCTTAAAGTTAAATGTCGGTGCCCGTACAACCAAACAAATGGTAGAAAAAGTAGTTCAAGTCTTCAGAATTTCTCCCAAACAACATTTACCTGCCCAGTCAGATAAAAATTATCCTAAACTGGGAAACACTGCCTTGGAGGCAAAAATAAATTCCATAAATTACTAACAAGCTGTGCAACTTGTCTTTGCCTCTCTTCTACCTCGTAACTATAACCCAGCATAGTACCCTACATTTGTTGAGTAATGCTGCTTGTATTCCAGGAGAACAAGAGCTTTCGCCTTGCAGATGGGACCAAAAGTTGTCATACCAAACTCAATGAAAAAAGTGTTTTATGACTCTCTTGAAATGATCTGTCGCCCAGGACAGAGTTTGATTTAGTTTTAAAACAAGACTTGTTGGTGTCAGGTGCACCATGGTAAATCATAGTGTTGTTAGTCTTTACTAAGTATTTGTGTTGTTGATTCATATTCATACTCTAATTTTGTAGCCTTGCTAGAAAATGAATTTATCACTATAAAATAAAATAAAATCACATGGGGAAAAAACATTTTGTGAGGCAGTCATAACTATTAAACATGAAGTCGGCATAGCTGTTTGATCCTGGTGCCTGGTTGCCAAAAGTCTAAATTGTGACTTATTTTAAATTTACACAACTCTTTAGACTCTGCATGAAATTACAAGACATACATTATCAATACAGAGTAAAGCTCCATTGGTGCTTCAACAGTAATTCTTGCTTTTTCTTAATTCTACTTTCCTTTGCCCTGATGCTCTTTGCCAGCCTCCAGTTTTGTTGCCATGATGAAACAGTGCAGGCTGCTCTCTGGAGTGACTGCTGAGGCTCTATAATTATAGCTCCATCAACAGCAGATAATGCTCTCAATTTGAAAAGCCTCAACCAAAGTAAATAGCAGTGAGGAGAGCCTCCGACAGGCCTGATATGGAGAAAAAAGAGAATATTATATTCCCTTGGTCTGTAGACTCTCACTGTGGGGAGGGATGGTTCATGGGCTGTGCGTGTGCATGAGTGTGTGCTTGCACACTCACCAGGAGGGATGGACTCACTCAGCCTCATTAGCATGGATACAAATAGGTTCTTTACTCCTGATGTCTCATTGTAGAGACATTTGTGAGAGAAGTCTCTAATGAAGCCCCTACATCGGGGCAATGAGGCGGAGGTTACAGAGAGAGGAAGAAAGTGACGGCGGGGGATGGTAGGTGCAGGAAAACGTCAGGAATGAAAGAAAAAGGTAAAGAGTAAACATTTTGTTTCATGAGTGACACAATCAGAAGCCAGCTCTCTCATGGGAAATTTGTCCTTGTCCAAAATCAAAATCATCTCTCGGATAGTTCTGCAGTCGCTGTGGACTAATTTACCATAACCTCATCGATATTTTGTTTGCACCTAACTTTGTGTTACAACTCTAAATAAGGTTGTTTTAATCAGAGCTGTTGAGACTTTGGCTGTAGTTGAATAGTCACAAAAATACATTCTGTCCAAGTTCATCATGAGGACAACCACAGTGCTAAGAGAATTCGACTGGTGCAGACATTCGTGTCCTTCTGACTCACATTAGGCTACCTAATCATGTGATGGTGGATGTTTTTGACATTGGTCTGCTGCAAGAAACTGAGGGACAGCCTCATCTCCTTTCTTTTTATCAAGGATGGTCCTTTTTATAAAGGATGGTTCTTTTTTTATAAAGGATGGTTATAAAGAATCTGTCCAGCTCTTATCATGGCTCCCACTTAGATACTTCCGGGTCATTTCATTCAGTTAGGAAGCTTCCTGAAAGGCTACTACTCGGACCACAGTATCAGACTCAGTCACAAAAATTAGGACTACAGACTTGACATGAACATGAGACAAACATATTTATTAGCCACATTAGCTTTCCAAATGAAGTCTTACTTCTTATCTAACTTACACGTCTTGTGCTGCGACTGAGTTTGTTGAACGAGCCTCCAAGCGAGCACACAGAGGAAAAACTGCACTGCGCCGCCAACATCAGTTGGGACAGGCTAGGATAGCTAATTAGCTTCTCAGCTGCACCACACTGAACAGCATGTAAACATACCTGCAAATGTCACTCGGGTCCTGTTAGATGCTGGGGCGCTCTTTATTCTTCAATACCACTAACAACACTGTGTGCCCGTCACATGTAGGCTATGGCAGAAGTTGTTTCTCATTAACGCTGGCCCTTTGGCAGCCTGCCAGCTGCTGTCAATCAAACACAGACACCGACACACCCCTCCCTTTTTTTATTCCTTTTACTAAATAATATAAAAATATTAACAATGCATTTCATTGCAGTTTTTTTTTTATAAAAAAGGAACCATATATGCAAATATGCTTTGTTACACAGCCTGGATGGTTAATGAGCAGGAGGTAAATGGACTTGAGTGTGTAAGTAAAACACTATGCTTTTACAGCGTCAACTGCAATGTTCAGCAGTCAGTGATGAGCAACTAACTTTGTACTTGCATAAGACTTTGACAGCATTAGAGACTTTGGTTTAGATCATCTAACTCAGGGGTCGGCAACCTATGGCTCGCGAGCCAGATGTGGCTCTATTGATGACTGCATCTGGCTCACAGACAGGGGAGAAAGTAAGCCGGTACGGTCCGGTACTGCGTACACCTAAGGAGAGCGGCTGCCTGCTATAAAGCCCTCATTCAGAACCAGTCACGGCCACACTCTGGGTAAGAAAATAGATCCGCTAGCAATATGCAGTCTTGAAAACTACTTTGTCTGTTTAACAATCCTCCTCTGTGCCCAGCCTTCCAAACGTGTACCACGCGTTTAATGTCTTTACGTTCGTTGCAAAATGTCCCAATTAAAATCAGTAGGACAGTAAGCAGTTGTGTTTCGTGTTGTTTTGTTAAATTTTAACGATACAGAACAGCTCGGAAAAGAAACTGCTTATAAGCTAACCGGAGAGTTCACTCAGCAGTACTAAGTGCGCATGCACGTCTACATCTGAAACACAGCGGTTGCTATGGGGATCGGTGCATGATCGGGACCATGCAGCACCAGAAGTCGCATTAATGTTAAGAAGTATTTTATTTATTATTGGTTAGCTTCAGTATAACAGCGTTATTAAAAAGAATAAATTCAGACTTATTATACTCTAAAATTGTTGGTCTTACTTAAAAAGCATTTATTTGTATTCAGTGTTAAAAAATATTATAGGGCTCTCACGGAAATACATTTTAAAATATGTGGCTTTCGTGGCTCTCTCAGCCAAAAAGGTTCCCGACCCCTGATTTAACTCAACCCTCAGCTTCTTTATAATCTGTCTGAATGCTTGTGTTTCTTGCCTTGTCAGACTTTTATGTCTCAGTGTTTCCAGATCTCAATTACTTAGTTGGGTACAACATAATCATAATTAATAGATGTGATAATAAGATCCATGTTATAAAAACTAGAATCATCCAGGGTTGTGGGAATCCAGGGAAGTGAAAACTAAACTAACTAAACTAAAAAAAACATTTAAACTTCCATTAATTGAACACTTTGGGCTGTGCAGAACACTGTAAATGCAATTATTATACATAAATTTATGTGTTAGCAAACAGCTGCTTATTCCCACAACAGTCGTATAACAACAATGCAGTCATGTTTTTGGATACCAAATCCAATATTTGTATTATTTATATTATATTTTGGGTCTAGTTTGCTGTTTACAAACTGATGAAAACACTCTTTAGTTGCTAAATGCTCCATTAAGTTCATCAGCTTGTTGCTGACTTTGTCTGTCTGCTATTTGGTGCTAAACAAGTAGTGCACACTCAATCTGATGTTATTCACTAAAAATAGCTGTCTGATGCTACTGCAAACCAGGTTGATGACTGCTGTGATACTGAACCAAAACAGAAAAAAATGTGGGCCATAAAACCAAAACAATGGGCTGAAAGAGGCTAAAAGGCTCTGTGCAGGGTACAGTGAATTTAATAGAGCTTTTTAACTGTTGGAAGTCAGGTTGATGAGATATTAAACCAAAACAATGAGATGAAAGGCACTAAAATGCTCCTAAGGGGGTAATTCTCTGTGGGTTAATAAGTATGAGCAACATTCGTAACTACTCATCACTTGACCCAAATTCAATATAAAACTGATTAGAGCAGCTTCAACCTCAACTTCAAAAATATTTCAGCCTTAAAAACTGATCCGAAACTCAATCATCGCCTCCCCACATGATGAAGTGAGGGCGGGAGGAAAAGTGGGACAAAATGAAAGAGGAGGGAAGCAATAAGGAAACAGAAAGACAGCGTGACATGTAGGAGAAAGGAAGAAATATCCTCGGCTGCTTTCTAACTGCTGGCAAGAGACTCGGCTGCCATTAGCTGTCACTTCTAAAGACAAGTGCAGGAGCGTCATTCATTAGCTGTGGATCATTGAAAAGGATTATAACACTGCACTGTGACACCAGAGGACACATGTTAGCTTTGATTAATTATGGCCTTCTCTTCTCTTCCCCTCACTGTTTCCCTCTCTGCAAAATAAAGACTGTTTTATCTTAAACTAAAAGAACTAGAGGACTGAAGAGTCTCTCAATTAGAATCAGTCTCCAACTGTGCGGTGCCACTGTGCTTTGACTGATGAGGGATTTTTTAAAGTTAAAACGGATGCTGATACTTCTAGACTGAAGATGCTGAAAGACCACATTTTGTGCTTATATTCATCTTCAATTTTGACTATTTCCGAGCCACAAATTCCCCAAAGTGATGAGATGGCATATTCTGTGAAACAGCACTCTGACCAGGGGACACTAAAACTCTTTCAAAATATCTTAATGCGTTGGGCTTGAGGTCAAACCACAGATAACCCTGAAAGTATTCATTAATTTTACCATACATAAAATCATTAAAGGCTGAGATAGACAACACTGGCCGATTGATTTCCAATTTTAAATTACAAGTTAACATCATCCTATATTGGAAAACCACTGTATCAGTCACAACAAATGCCACCAGCAAAGTGTATGTATGACTAGATAGTAATGAATTAATGAATAATGAACTGAAAAAAAAAGTTTATTTTGCATTTAACTATCCAACTTTTGGCTCACTTACACCTGTCGAACATTTCTTCGTCATCGTTTCATTGTTTGATCGTTTCATCGTTTTTATTTATGTATCATTTGTGGCAGCAAAGATCATAAATCCTGCAGATATAACACGACCTGCAGTGAAATCGGCTAGGGTTGACTATCTTACAGAAAAATTCAATGTCCAACCCAGCTCCTCCTAGCGAGGTTGTCAGGGTGGATGGTATTACTTTTACAACGTAGACCAGTATTCATGTCTCATTTCCTACAAACAGTGAATCTTTCCTTGAGCCATACATATTCCCTAACCCTTAGCCTTTTTTTGTCTAAACATAACTAAACAGTCAAAGGCACTGACAAAATAGTTGTCCTGTGTTGCTTAGATTGGAGTACTTGCTGTATGTAACAGGCTCCATCCAAACCAATCAAGTCATGAATTTGCTACATTTTGACTGGTCCAATCCAAGACCCAGGTACCCACTGTAGCAGAAGTTGGATGGCACCTGGAGCTGAGGTAGATTTGCAAGCATGTATGTAACTGTGGTCCTGCTCAGGTCAAGGTTTTAGGGCTTTGCGGATCAGGCCTGCCTAAATTCTTTTAGACACTGTAGCTGCAGTTGGCCAGACAATGGGTACCTTGGAAGCAGCTGGCAAATGTGTTCGTTCTAACACAGCAAACCATTATAAAAGTCAACAAGCACAGCTGAAGATGATGTTATTATTTGTGGTATAGATGATGATTTAGTTGGGATGTAGCTAAGGGTAACAAACTGTTGTTCTTATGTTGTGTTTTTGCTTGTGATATTTCTCATGGTATATGTATACACACATGGCAATAAAACAGTGTTTTCATTGATTTTGATGGATGGATTGTTTTTGTGAATCTTCATTTGAGGGTGCATATGGTTTGCATGTTCCACAGTGTGGGACTTGCTTTGGTCTTGGCCTTGATTCAACCTCACCCATGACTTGGCCAATTTATCTAATATACCCATAACTGTGTTACAGTTTGTATATTGAACACTGGTCTCAGACCCGGAGTAGTAAGATGAAGTTTATTGTAAAAGGTTACAGTGAGTGGCTGATGGGTTGTGGTCGAAGGTCTGGAGCAGAATGAAGGAAATGAGAAGAGGGGAGTCGGTGTGGGCAGTGATGAATGGGTGGGAGCGTGGCTGGTGTCCGGCTGAAGACAAACGGAGGGCAGGCGATAAACCTGAGGCAGAAGAGACACAGCTTATCACCGGAGAACACGTCGGAGCACAAATCACTGAAGCTTAGTTAACTGGAGTAGAGGCCAAGGTGTAGCTACCCCTGGGTTGAAACATCTGGCAATGAATGGTTGAAGCAAGGCAGGTGAGCAGACTGGGAGGGATGATGAGCTGATTGAGATCAGGTAGATTGGGAGCCAGGAGAGATGGCATTATGCTGAATGTATTACCTCAGGGTTCTTCATAGGATTACTATTTCTTTATTTTAAGGACTTCTCAATGCTGTCTTACTGATTCCTGCACAACAGGCACCACAACTGACATTACCATTTAAGTAAATTAGAGTTATCAGCTAACAATCGCACTACATTTTAGTAGACTGGCCCTTGGTCTGCAGAAATGGACAGAGCGGCTTCAGCAGCATAACATTGGGGGGTCCTCTCAACAGCAGATAACAATGAGTAATAAAGCTTTCTGCAGGAGGTCATGAACGCTCCTGCTCCATGATTGTTTCCTGAGCTGCAGGGCAACAATCAATCCACTCTCACCTCCTCTCACACTTTCTTTTCACCTTATTTATATCCCTCTCTCTCCCCCACCTCTACCTGCTGCCTTTTTATTTATCTCTTGGCCTTTTCCATCCCCCTTCTTTGCTGCTCTTGAGAGAATCCTGCACTTTGCCTTTCTGTTTTACAATACCCTTAATTACTGTGTTAATTGCAGTGGAAGTATGAGCCTTACTTGTGTCGGATCAATAGAAAAACTGTATAACAGTTATCTTCTGCTATGATCTGAGTAGGACCCTCCGGAGGTTCATAAAGCTGGATACAAGATAAATATTCCTGCTATGGTTGGCTTATATTTGCAGTGTGACTTCATACCTTTTCTCCCCAATCGCTCTCAGTCCATCGAACAATCAACTTACTTTCTCCTTTCTGCTGTTCCTGCACCTCTACTTTCTCCTCTCTCCACATATTTGCATGTCCTTGTCTCCTCCTGTGATTCACATACTTCTCTTTTTTCATTGAAAAATTCTGCCATAATACAATTTTAAAATGTATGTTTGGCTGTGGTGACGGTCCATTAGTGCTAAGAGTAATAACTGGTTGGGGTGTTGGTTAGCTCAGTTGGTTGTCACTTCTTCAGCTGTCTCTATCAAATAAAAGCTTGAAATAAAGGGCAAAAAATATCTTTAAAAAAAAAAGTGTATTAACTGGCAAACCAAAAGTGCAGGAAAGATTTTCTGCAGTTTTCAAGTTTAAGACCTTTCAAGACCGTTATGAATGCATGAATGTTTCACGTCCATAGTGGCAAAAACCAAAAAAACATGGGCCTGACATTGGTGATGCTCACAATGTGAATACAAAGCAGTAATGGGTGATGGCAAGCATTTCTGACTTTCCATCATACACTGTAAAAAGTTGATGTAGTCTCTGTGACGTCACCCACAGGTTTCTGAAGAGCTGTTGTGAACCTCAGTGTGGTGGCACTGCCATCTTGGCAGTCCTGCCACTGCCGGCTCCAGATCGATCTAAAAATGAGCAACAATGTAAATTGTGGGTGAAGCTGAGGCAGCTGAATGGAGCCAACTAAGATGGCAACCACCTATCAACCAAAGCAGCCATGCTCTTAATTATGCAACGTTAACCCTTCATATAATTTGAACAGATGAGTTCTATGAGACCAAAACTGTTTTTTGCACTAGGCTGTAAACATGTTTATTTCTGCTGTGTTAAGTTGGACATTTTAACATGGGGGCTTATGGAGACTGACTTATTCTGTAGCCAGCCTCAAGTGGATGTTTGAGGAACTGCAATTTTTTTGGCACTTTCCATGGGGCTCTTGATTTTTTTTGATAAGACAAGAGAGGCCACACATCACATTGTTACACACTAGCTGGTGTGCTTTGATAAATCTGACCAGGCTACACAGTTTAGATTAGTAGTTATTGGCTCCATGTTGGTTTCATTTTGCCATTAATACAACATGATCAATACAAATATTTCCCAAATACACATTTTGAACCAAGACCTAAGTACTGCAATTTTATACAAGTAACACATTAACTTCATATCAGACCAAATTGTAAGTCCTGTCAGAATCTTAATAAAGACATTTTTAGTCATAAATTCAAGGATTTCTACAGAGTTTCTAAAGATTACATGCTTTCTTTAACACAGACTAATGCAGACACACCATGATAGCAAAATCAGAGTAATAAACTTTAAATCATGCATTCTGTTCCCACTTTAGCTGCAATCCATCTCCGACATAATTCACAGCACCCTGTAATAATGTTTTACTACTTAACATATCTACTCCAGATTTCCAGCTCCATTCTAAGAGCAGCTGTACACTTGTTATATATCTGCACTCTTTATACTCATTTTCTGGCCCTATATCAACTATTTTACTTCACAACGTGACCCATATGAGCCGACAGTGATTAATCACCTTTTGGAATTGGTGTGTGCATGAAGGGAGTCATCGCTCCTAAATTCCTGGAGCTATGCAAGGATGTACAGTTAAGTAAGCGATGACGTTTTTGAATGGATGGAACAAGGATAAACAAGGTCTAGTATGAAAATATCCTAAATTATCTTTCAAAGCAGCACGTTTTAGTACCACACACGGTGCAACGAAACTGTTCAGAATACTAGCTGTAATTGTTATCACTTATTCCTTGACCACCGCCTAGCTCTCCTGAGGTAACTTAAAAAGATTGAGATATACCAGCTGAGAAACAAAAATAGAACTAAAAGAATCTCCTTGGCAGATGTAAAATATCTTTTGCAAGGTCTGCAAAATAGACTTTAATGATCTGGCATGGTGGAAAATTTATGCCAGTCAGCATGCTCAGTTATGAGTGGATAATTGCCTCTTTGACTCACAGAAAGGCATATTTGCCATTAGAATGAAAGCATACACACACAGGAGTCACAAACAGGCTGAGAAGGGGGAGTCTGTGCAACAGATCTGTTGCATAAACCAAACTTACCTCGACAGAACAACAGATCATATCAGGTCAAGAAAGGAAATGCATGTGTGAGATATGAGGACGTGTAGTGAGTGCTGAGCTAATGAGCCAATAAGCCAGCCATAAAGCCTAGAGAGGCCAGGCCAACCTGGTGAGCCTACTATAACCCTACACACACACTCACACACACACATTTTTTTTTGGATTTATGCTCTACAGTGTGATCCCCTCTTGGATAAGTTTGCCTCATTTCTCTGCCTGCCTGGTTTTTAGCCTTTCAACCTCAAGTGATGGTTCATTTTACCTGCCTGGAGTCATGCTTTTAGGTTCAAACCTATTTTTTACTGAGCCTTTACACATCCTTAGAAGTTTTTACCGCAATGTAACTACATAAACTGATTCATGACACGGGTAAAGCTGTACAGTGGTGTAGTGGTGCTCGAGAGAAAACAGTTTACACCCGGTGTTATAAACAGTGACATGTAAGACTACTCTTGCATATTTAGCTCAACGAAAATGTACCAGCAGTATTTGCATATTGTCACTTAATATCTGCTGCTTGACTGCAGGGAGGAAGGATCATTATGAAATCAACATTAGCCTCAGAAGAGGGGCAGATTTTGTAATAAATACTGATAATTGAGACAATTACATAATCAAGCATTTAGAGTGAAGTGTTCTTTATTCTTTACTCCATCCACTCATGAAAATTGGACAAATATGTCATGCCTTCTCCATCCTGGGAGAAGAAAATCCATCTGGTAGAACACGAGAGGGGATTTAGAAGTGAATGCAGACTGAAGAACAGGTATGCTCTGCACATTAACCCACTGCTGGACACGTTCTCTCTCACACACAAAGGTTTAGTTTTTTAGGATCATTTTTTTTTTTGTTTGTGGTTTAGTGTGAGATTTGTTTTCTCATATCTTTTATATCTTCATTAATTATCATATATTATAAAAACTAGTGAGGTAAGATGGAGAAAGATGCTGTTCGCAAACTGAAAGTTCAAAGTCCTGTTATGTACAGCATATATATTTTTAATGACACATAACTGAACAGGAGGGAGAGAGGTTGTTTGAGCGAGTGTGTATCAGGGTTCATGTTCACTGTGTGTATGTTCAGTGAATGAATTACTGAGAAGAGATCATTTCAGGGAGTGGTTCAGTTCACTTTGTTCCCATAAAAATTTTGTTCTTTTGAGGTGGACGAGAAATCATGGATGTCGTTCAAAGTTTAAAAGCCAGCATCTGTGATGCTAACGGGGTGGGTTAGTGCCCATGGCCTGATGGGTAACTTGCACATCTGCAGGCACCATTAATGCTGTAAGGTATAAAACTTACATACAGGTTTTGGAGAAACATGCTGCCATCCAGATGAAGTCTCTTCCAGGGGTATTCCTGCATATTTCCTATATTGTTATAGTATATTTTCAGAGGGCAATCCTTTTTACATCTGTATCTTTTTATATGCCCTCGAGAACTGAGCCTTCTCCTTCTGTATGGCCTCCTTCAGGTCTTCCAGATTATTTCTGAGCTCGTCACCTTCTTGTCCTCTTCAAACTCAGCTGTCATTTACTGGTACTCTTCTTTGACTTCTTAAGATCAGATCATAAGCTCCATATCAATGTGAATACTCTTTTTGAGCTTGTTCCTGAGTCTTTGCTGCTTGAGTCTTTGCAAGAGCACATCATTCTTTTCAGTCCTTCTATTTGTTTTCTTCCTTGTTCAATGCTTCTTCAAGAGCAGCTTTGGCTCGTCTCTCCTCCTTAAGGGCTCCCTGCAGACCAGCGTGTTTCTCAGCTTTCTGTTAAAACAATTATTACCTCATTGTCTATTTTTAATTAAGATAAGAGCAGTATACTGTGTGTGAAGATAAGAATCAGAGTGTGGTTCATTGCCAGGTAGGTTTTCACATGTAAGGAATCTGTCTTGGTATTTTTGTGCAGCACAATGTCCAACATCATGAGAGAAAATATACAAGATAAGAAGTCAGTACTGTTAAGTCTTACATACGCTCCTCATATTATTTTGCAGCCGTACAAAATTAACAAAATTGTAGGATTATAATTATAAACAGAATAATTTAAATGTGATCAATAATATATGGTTATCATCACCAAAGATCAAATGCTTTAAAGTTGACTCAACAAGTCGAGATTGGCTCACACTCTCTACCAGTCAGCACATTTACAACCTTGGAGGTTCCTTTGGTTTACATTTATTTCAGTGCAGTATGAAAATCAACTTTTAAATTCTTTTTGAGATATGAAATCTCAGCATTGTGACAGTTCATGTTGTGCCTCTGCAGAGGAAACTTTCCAAATTGCTTTTGTACTTTTTTTTTTCCTTTTTTTTTTTTTTTACCTCACAACATTACTTTTATGAGAAGTAAAGCAGATAGATTATCACCTAACTCAAGCAAGTTAGATGCGTCTGTGCATTGATATGAGTGTAAATATAATGACATATATACACTGATAATAAATAATATCTCATGTCACGAGAAAAGATGAAATTTATGCTTGTTTTCTTCTGAACAGAAGATCAAGTGTATTTTATAAAAGCGCTGACTTCTGTGTTTAGACACCTGTCTCAGCATGAGTATGTACTTTATGCCCTCAGTCCACATGGCTTTTATTGTAATTGTAGAGAAAATCAGACATTGCTATTATTATTAGCTTCTTCACTAGTGTCTGCGTGCTCCTTTGTTCCAGTGTCAGTTCCTTCTACAGGAAGGAGGGGGAGGAGAGGGAGAACAAGAACTGATGTATCCGGCCTTCTATATAGCAATCTGGGGGGGATGATTCAGGTTCATCCTCTGCCACTCCTCCTCCTCGTCCTCCTCCCCTTCTACAGTATAAAGGAACAGAAAAAACACACCTAAGAAGTCACAGTGAGCTCCAAAAAATATCTTTCACCTCTTCCTGCTGGCTCAATGCCCAGCAAGTTACATTCAAAGTGATGTGAAATGAATATTGCCCATCTATGACACTGATTTGTTTAAAGTGGAGTGGGTGGCAGTCCGTAACTACACCACTAGATGCCACTAAATCCTACACAGCCATCCTTTAACCTGGCATGTGCCCACCAACACCAGCCCCGCCTTTGTAAATCGCATGTTGAGATCTTCCTCATCCTCATAATGCAAAGTTACAAAGTGTATTTTTGTATCTGTTTTATACTTGAAGGGGATGGGTTGTCTAGCTGGAGTGAGCCACCAGAATCACCAGCTTGTTGTACTGACACCGTGTTCATGTCATCAGTATGTATATCCCCTGCCTGATGCTCTGCCGTCAGGTGTACTGTTTTCGAATGCATCACACTGTGTTTCAAGGTCCCATTCCATAATTTATGACCCCCCACCCTCCAGCACTGACTCAGCAGGTGTCTCAATATGTTGCATATGCCTCATCTTACTGCGAATAAACACGGGGAAATGAACTGTATGCCTTTCACTGTTTTCATTTCATTTGCCTCACGCTGCTCTCTGGTGCACCATTATCAAACAGCCTTCTCCTTTTAATATATCTGAAATGCCTCTATACCTCTGAATGACATACAGGGACATGGAAATCCAAAGTGTGTGTGTCTGCCTAAAATGTGTGTTGATATTTGATGTTTGAGAAAATTGGAAGATAATCACACACTCACACAAGCAGAGTGCCTTTACCAAAAGATTGTCAGTGAGGACTGTTAAATATGAAAAATAGAAAAATATGAATCAAAGAACGTAACAATCTGAGTGGAGCAATAAACATTGCATTTACTTTGCATCCTTCTGACAGCAAATTAAACAATGAATGTGTGCATGCATTACAAGCTACATTGGTTTTATCTGTTCTTGCACACTAGCTGCTAATAACTATTGAACTTACATTGTCAGGTGACCAGAAACAGACTCCAAATGGGTGATAATCTCTGTAACTGCTGGAATGTGTAATAAAGCAACGTTGGGTCCTTACATATGGAAATACAAATTATATACACACATTAGAAAAGACAAAAGAAAACAAAAGACACACTACAACTGACACAAAAGTTCTATATTTAAGCTATTTCAACTGTAAACGGTGATAATATGTCAATGTTGTGTGTACAGTTTGTTTACACTGCCCCCTTGCAGTCAAAAAATAATCAGTTATTGCAGGTTAAATGTGATGCAAATCAAGTCCAGGTTGACTTACAGATCCATACATTTAAAAGCTCTTCAGGTGCCAAAGTGATGCACAGCAGCTTATGCCACTTAAAGAGAGGATATTAAAACTCTGGAAAGTCACATTGGCAAAAAGACTTTCACTGTGACAATGGCAAGGTAAAAGATATAATAGAAATAAGGCATCCGTGTTATAAAGCCCGAGGAATGTTCCATTGCATGTATTTGATTGGCCAAAGTAGCACTTTGCTAAATGATGCAGTGCACTGCTGGCAAATTTGAGCCACATTCAACTTCGTACAGAACCATCTGTGTTGCAGTTATCAAAACAGCACAGGGGGTTGGGTGTTGGTGGGTACGTGTTATTTAAAGGTAGTCTACAGGTGAGACAATGCAATGAAAGTCCAGTTTGAGGTAGCCAGATGATGTTACATTGAGTTACAGTGATCCCTCACTTATCGCGGTTAATGGGGTCCAGAACCGACCACGAAAAGTGAAAAACCGCGAAGTATTGTCAGCCCCCCCCCCATTTTTTACATAAATTTTTTTTGTGTATATATAATATCAATAAGTGTATATTAACCCTATAAATGCATATGTTATCATTAGAAGTCAGTACGTTCATTCTCTCACTCTCTCTCTCTCTCATATGATACGTGTGTGTGTGTGTGTGTGTGTGTGTGTGTGTCCCGAGCCGAGCCAACACGAGAACAAAATCTAGAGTCGGGCGCGATCTCTTAGAGGGGGGTTGTGCGGGCTCTCCGTGTTGATACCTGATGTTCTAATGTAGTCTCCCTGCCTTCTGCTAGCGCCCGGGCAACTTTCGCGCCATTTTTTCTTAATTTTGAATTTTTAAAGAATATTTTTGAAAAATCCACGATGCACTGAAAGGTGAGACGCGTAAGTAGCGAGGGATCACTGTATTTCACTTTTGAACTGCTTCCAAACACCTGCAAAGACAATGTGGGCATAGTTAACATGTAAATTTGGATGCTTTGTTGAAAATATACCTTGGCATTTTGAAAAGGCATGGCATCAAGGATGAGGGACATCTTATTTTTGGACTAATGGTGCCTCAGTGTCTTTCCCAAACAGCTATTCTAATAACCGGTTTCTTCAAAGGGTCTTTTTCCAGAAAGAGGTATTGGAAAATAATTAGAGTCATCCTATATTTGAGCCAATACAGTAATATAATACAATATCTCTTTCTGTGTCTGTAAGAACTGTTTTTTAACCTGAAGAGTGACCCAAAGACAACACTAGAGTTTGGTGTTCTCTGAATAATTAAACATCCCCACAGAGTTTCACAGAGACACACTAGTTGGGGCTAAAATATCACATCATAAGAATGTTGATATTATATTAATATTCCCTTCATGCAGTGTGTATTTGGATACCAACACAGTCTGAAAGTCCGCAGCGAGTACACATAATCTACAAACATGACTTTGCTAATTGACCATTAGCACGGCTGAAACTGTCGAGATGATGGGTTTCATGTGTTTGATATAATTGTTAAATTTCCAGAGCCAGCGCGATGGAGATAACTCCTTTATGTAAGATCAAATAAGCTATGATTTAGAGGGCAAAAAGTTCTGCATCAATAAGCCCCCATATTTGATAAGCTTAATTTATTTCAAAGGCATTAAAATAGACTCAGAATATCTTACCTTTGTTCTGTCACAAAAAAAAAAAAAAAAAACTGTTCAAACCGACTCTCAGTCTTCTCTCAGGCAATCTGAGCATGATCTTCATTCAGAAATTAGGCTGTTTTTATTCCTTGAGAAGTGCTTTAAATCACAAATGAGTCTTGATGAGTAGGAGATGCATAAAATTTTGATCTTTATAGCTGTATTATTTAATGCGAGCAATGCACTCACCTTCAGTGCATCACACTCCTTTGATGTCTTGCCTTTCAATATCCCAGAGGAAGAAAGCTGTTTATTTCAAGGCATTTTCATAAGAATGTGGTGCAGTAAAAATTATGTGCATCATAACACTGACAGCTTTGACCACTTAAGAATGAAATGACTGAATCTAATGCTACGTGGTTAAATTTTCAGATGGGACTGGCAACCCAGCCTCCCAGAACAGTACATTCATATATGGCTAATTGCCATTTTTGTTGGAAATGTCATGGATTACACTTTTTTACATTGAGTTTCTTTATATTAAACGCATCTACAAACTGATCACTGTCAATGCATTTGGTATGTTTTCCTTACAAAATATGCTACAAGCAACCAAAGCATGGGGAACATTTTGTTATGTTGCCATGTTTCTGGTAGCGTTGTGGGTTAGCCGGATGGTTAGCTAAGCTGAAAGAGTTATTCAGTGGTCCAAAATTCTTTAAACACCCACTAGCAGGTCAAAGTTCACTTATCTAGTTGAATGTCTGAGTCTAGTAACTGGATTGACACAAAATTTTGCATGTTCATGGTCCTCAGATGATGAAATCCAATGCCTTTGGTGATCCCTTAACTTTCCCTCCACCACCATAAGGTTGAGATTTGTGGTTTTAAATGAAATGTCTCAATATCAATAACTATTGGATTGATTATCAATACATTTGTATAAACATTCATGTCTCCCTGAGGATAAACTGCTTTAACTCTGACAGTTCTCTTCTTGAGGTCAAAATTTGAATTTCTCGAATACTTTGGTTTATTAAATACCTGCATGCCATGCTACTTCATGTTTTGTAATACATACCATGCAAACACGATACACTATGAGCATGGTAAACCTGCCAAACATTACGTTGCAAAGACTGTCATTGTGAGCATGCATACAGCCTCACAGAGCCACTAGCATGGCTGTAGCTTCTTTAGCATCTTGTTCAGTATCTGTGTTTCAACAATCTAGAGCTACCCCAGTGAAGCCCAGCCTCTGCTGTCAAAGTCCTGTGCTTTGGACACTGATCTATGTACCCCAAACTCCTCACTAAGACTTATGCAGTATAACCCTCAATTTCTGTTTTTTCCTGAGACGATCAGTTGTCATTCCAGCCAGTGTGCCAAAGCCCACAGGAGCCGTAAGCTGGGTGTCACACTCAAGGCTCTTTTCTTCGCTCCGCTAACTTTACAACCAAGTCCATTTTAGCTGGGGCAGCGTCTCTGCAGCCTGAAGTTCACTTGTGAATCTATATGAATAGGTTTATTTATTAACAGTTTACATGAAATAAATATTTAACTATGCATTTCATTAGTTATTGACCTTGCTTACATAATGCATGCAAAGATAAGGTTTTCTGGATCCAGTGGACATTAGGGGTACATTAGACTAAATGGATTAAAAAAAAAAATGCTGCCATTGAACATAATTCAGGCAGCAATTACATCTCCTAATCCAAATTTTCAGTAAACAAACATATTTTGTAGCAGGCATGCACTATAGATAACCTGCTACGATTTGTTGCTTTGCATATGCTTTTTAAGCACCGGCGCATAAAACTAAGTAACCTCTCATTGAATCTGGGTAGAAATGAACACTTTGCGTACTCACATTAATTAAGGACTCTTGCGTAACATTTCCATGTTCATAATAGTAGTTAGTGTTTTTTAAAGTAACTGCAGGCAGAGATTTTAAGAACTCCTCTCAGGATTTGAATATATTGAAAGTTCAATCAGAGGAAAAGAGCAAAGTACCTCAAGTCAAAGGTCAACTGAGGGCACGCTTTAGTTTCTATTTGAAGGAATTCCATTTTTCATAGAATTTGCCGCTTCAGTGGCGGCATTTCATTTCCCAGAATCAGCATTGGATGTTTGAGCGTGCCGAGAGAAAGAAATACATTCTAACTTGAGTTTCTATTATGAACACAGACTGTGAGCTGGAAGTAGAACAGGACAAGAGGGAAAACTCGTGGACCAACACTGCCAGGTTCAAACCAGCTGATTTATCCCCTCTCCTGAAGGGAATGGTGTTACAATATGTTTGTGGCACTATAAGGGAGAGACACAGAGTGTGTACGGGTGTGCAGGCCACCAAGACGCTGTTGATGTCGCCTATATCAGAAGCTTCCAGAGAGGGTTCCTTACACTTTTACACTTCGTTAAGTTGTTTACACGTGTGGAGAGAGTGGAGGTTAGATCCCAGGCCTTACTTCTCTCTTTTTAAAATTTATTTCAGATGATTGTACAAACATTCACGGCCCTGAGAGAATAAAACTTACAGCCTAGATCTCCTGACTTTGAGATTGATTCTTGTTTTTGTAAAATACCTTGACAACTGTAGCAGAAGATGAATTTGCATGACTGTTTATGATTATTTAGCCTCACAAAGCTGTTAGCATGTCTGTACACATCTTACAATGTATCACAATTCCATATAACATACTAATTGTACAGGATATGTAAAGTTATTGCATTCGTATGTACTGTTTTTAAAGCATACGAAAAGTGCCAATGTTCTGTTTGTTTATTCAAACTGACTTTGGAACATTTAACACACACATTTTATTTAGCTTTGAGCAGCTTTTCTATTTACTTTATCCACTGCACTGTGATAACAGTGATCATCAACAGCACTCTCAGTCGTTCCTAGTATTTATACTGACTGAGCACGCTCATTTCGGCTGGTTTATGTTGCTGCTTAGATGAATGGAACTTAAATTAAACAACAAGTGTAAACATTATGACATTTTGAACTGATTCTGCTTTTTGTTTAATTTCATTTTCACTTCATAGACACTCAGATTCAATAGTTTGCTGTCTAAAGCGTGTTTTGAGATGTCTTTTGAGCTTACTTGACATTACTTGTCTTTTAGTTCTTTTGGCCATATATAGGTTTGATTTGGTCTTAGATGTTTTAAGGGCTGAGCTGTATCAGCATTTCTTTGAGTAGCACATCTTTTCATTGCTATTCCTGACTGCTGTACACCTGAAAATCTCACAAGCATGTTTAGTTACTATGACAACTAGCAACCATGGGCTGTCACTATACTTTGCTGAGATATAATTATGTGTTTAAGAGCATTTTAAATATGGTGATAGCGATGTTAATTGTGTTTTTCTTCCTTTAAATGTCGCCTTGTTCATGTGGTGAAACATTACTAAAATGTACAGTAAAATGTAAATAAATATTGCAGCAGCCAAAGGCTGTCCTGAAGGCACCCCAAGGTGCCACAGAACTTGCTTGCACTAGAGATCAACTGCTTTAGACCATGGGCAGATTAGGAGATCTCACATAGACAGCTCACATCTGGTTTCACTTGACCACCAAGGACAGTGGTCAAGTGAAACCAGAACCACAAAGTTGTCCGACTTCTTTCAGGAGCTTCAGAAGTCATTAGCTGAACTGGAAAAAAACATTCTTGAGAGAACCCAAGGGGATAAATGCGGTCGTACCATTGACAGATTTGCTAAGTCAGCCGTTCCAGTCCTCAATGACCTCCCACGGGTTCCTGTTGTGGTCATGAACTAACTGAATGAGTGTGTTTATGAGGCGCTCTTCAATAAATGAACACATTTATTGACTCGAGTTGATTATGTCTGCTGTCACAAATTTATATATTTCTGTTGTATAAATAGTTTTTTAACTGTGCTGTAAAATCAAGAGTTTAATCCAATGTGCTCAGCTAACTTAATAGAAGGAACTGCAGCATGTGCATCATGGCACCACCCATATCAATGATCAGTGACCCTCATCATCCTCCATCTCCAACTAAACTGCACTCAGCCCCTCTGTATGTTATAATAAACTGTTTTATTTAATTGCATGTATATCTTATACAGGTGATGTCTGTGCTCCTTTATGTCTGTTCTTACTTGTGTTGGTTTTAATTGACTTTGTTGTGTGTGTGTGTTTGAGGCCAATAACAATTTTCCAGATATTGAACAATAAAGTTCCTCATGAAGTAACAACACAAACAAATAAGAGCCTTGAGCTTGAGCTTGAGCTGACGAAGCATGAGTCATTACAGAGTAGATGACCATGAATTCTAACATAGTGCTATTAGGTTTTGATACAGCCTGCAAAGTATTGTAGAGAAGAGGTTGCTTAGTGATGGTATGGTATGGTGGATGGTATTGGAGGAGGAGTGTTGAGCAGTGAGGTCACAGATGAACTCTGAATTCTGTGGCAAGGTAATAAAACAGTTATATCATAGATCGATCTGTTTCCGTGTTGATGAACAATCAGCCAATTAATCGGCTATTTCCTGCCCCATTGTTGTCTTATCCTTTAAAAATCTGCTATTGGTCAACCTGTGTTATCTATGCATATATCTATATCTAAGGTCTGAAGTCAAGATTGACCTGTATTGTAATTCAATGATAATAAAAGTTAGTTATATATGACTTTTCTCTATGGTTCTTCCTTTATAATTTTGGACTGATGGTGGTACCTGAGGAAAGATCCTGAACACACACAACATATCAGAATTTATTCTTTCTGGACGAAGAATCTCCAAAGCAGATCAGGTCAGTCAGTGTCTGCTGAAATATTTCATGTGGCTATGTTCTGGTCTTATAGCGCTGTGATTAAGGTCTTACTTAAGGGCAATACTGTCATTTTATATGGACAGGACAGTCTCAAAAATCCAGCCAATACTTTTTGTGACACATCATCAGAGGCAAGTGTTTGACCTGACTGTGAAGTTAGAACAAACAGTTACAGGCGTTTCACACAAGAACTTAACTTCCCATAACATGTACCTGTATTGTTACCTATTTGTTTCCACTGTACTTTTCACGCTCTGGGGACTTGTTCTTGGACCAGAATTTTGGCACTGATCGGGATCCAAGTTCCAGGAACACTTTTGGGGGTAAGCTTGTTTGCTACACAGGAACCACCTCAATTAACAACTGTGTGTGTTTAGATAAGCACTGCAAGGAAGAGAGTTTAGTATAGTAGTATAGTAGCAGTATGCTATTTCAGAATCTTCCATATACATATTTCTGCTACTTTACCTGCCCTGCACACACGTTAAACTGCCTTGTTATGGATTTGTCCATGTCAAATGTAGATAAAACTTCGCTAAAACTAGGGGTTGGGTCAGAAATGATCGTGTAATGTATTCATGTAATAATATTTTTTTTTCTTGTATAAAGTTGTTTTTGTGCTTGTGTGCTTTTCTTTTGCTAATATGTTTTTGCTAATACTTTTTGTTCTGTGACTGTCACTTCCTGTAAATTTGCGCTATCCTTCCCAGGCCATGCTGAGCAGAGGTAAGACTACCAGAGGGTCCTTTCCAATAGTGTCTTAAAATGTGGTAAAAAAAAAAAAAAACTAAATAGAAGTGCACATCTTACTCTGTACAGGTGTGCATGTGGATGGCTTTGAACGGCCCCTTGAGGCTGGCTTACAGAAGTCCCCATGTTAAAATGTCCAACTTCACAGCAGAAATAAACATGTTTACAGCCTGGTACAAAAAACAGTTTAGGTCTCTATAGCTAATTTCATGACAACCGTACCGAGGGTGAATTTTTATAGAACTCACCTGTTCAAATTATGTTGTAAAGGTGGCTTGTTTGAGCAACCAGGCTTCATTTAGCCCGCCTCAGCTCCACCAGTAATCCATGTCTTTACCCATTTTTGGATTAGCCGGGAAGTAGCAGGGGCACGATGCTGGGGCCAGAGCTACCACACACTGAGCTTCACAATGGCTCTTCGGAAACCATGTTTTATACAGTCTATTGTCTGAATACTCCTAATTTGAAAATGAAAAAGAAAAATCAGAGTGTGTGGGGTGTGGATGACCAAACTCATTCCTCATCTCTTCCTGAGACCACAGGCTCAAAAATACATAAGCCACTATCCAAAACAAACCACAGTTGAGTTGCATTGTTGGTAACATTGTGTTAGAATGTGTTCTTATTTGATGTATGACTGTGTTTCTCAGTACCATGTAACCTATGACCTAGATATATGTATTAATAGTTAGGAACCACCATGTCTAGAACAGTGCGTAGATAGAAGACAACCTGTTGACGGGCATTGATGAAGGATGAAGGGAGCCCCTAACAGGTGCTTACATCTGATACAGCATAAACCTCCTACTGTATATAAGAAGTCATAAGGAACATAGTCTTTGTTCATTCTGTGACATGTGGGAATGAATCAGAGCTCACATTAAAGCACACTTGAGCTTCAGATTCTGGCCTCATCTCTTCATTGAATCTGCTGATCCAGAAAACCTTCATTACACATTGCCATATTTTAGTTCTACTGATCCTTTTAAAATAATCCACTTTTAATTTCCTGTAATGGAAACATTATTTTTCTCTAAGGATCTTCTGGTCATCATCATTATTCACACCAAATCTGGTGACAATCTGGAGATTCAGTGTTTTTCCTGAATTGTTGGCTGCAGTCCAACTAGCTGTCACAGCCACACTTAAACGGTCAAACGGTTTAAAAAATACTGCATCACAAATTTACAGGCCACATTATTAAAAATACAGATCATATCGCAAAATATCAGCAGTATTTTCAGCTGTATCAGCAGCTTCAACTTACAAATACTGACAGCAGCCAACTCCTACGGTCGGTGGAACTATTTTTAACAGCGCGCTAACGTAACCCTTCAGGGGCAAATTAGTGTCAGTGGCTAATGATAGCACGGTGATGTGGTGCTGGGCGGGATCGTGTGTGTGGGTACTTATATAGTGGGAGGCCAGTGACAGATATTAATCAATAGTGCATTAATAGTATGGCTTTGTGTGGCAGCTGTGCACACCATCCATCACCGTGACTTCTCTTTTCTCCAGCGCACAGTCTTATCTTCCCTGCAGACTGACTGGGGAGACTGAAAACCTTCAAAGGAAAATGAGTGTGTGTGTGTGTGTGTGTGTGTGTGTGTGTGAGGTGCACCTGGAGCGACAGGAGAAAACGACAAGCAGGTAGATAGAGTTAATTCCTTGGAGGGTTTGAATTGATGCTGACTGCAGGAAATGAAATGTGTGTGAAACTCATACTGTGGTGAGTAGGTAGCTCGAGGCCGTCAGGCAGACGGGCGCACGCAGACGGACACACACACACACACACACACGCATACACACATATATACTACAAACACTTCACATTTAAGTGCAGACACACACACTTCACACAGGCCTCACACATAAAGATATCTTCAAACTTGTACTCCTGTTCTTCCTATCTCACTGAAGGCACACTGAGATGAAACATTCTCCCCAAAAAGCTTTCATCATAGAGTTGTGTGTGTGTGTGTGTGTGTGTGCACAGAGTAAAGGGGGCTCTCTATTAAAAACCCAGAAAGGTCCTCTCTGGCACCCTGTTAGTGGAGTTGGATGGCCGACCCTCCCGGCAGCTTCAGAGAGGGTTTGTGATCTCTGGAGAATCCCCTTCCTCCCGGTGCCGCCTTAATGATATGGGTCAGCTCTTGTGTGGGTACTTTGGTTTGGAGGACTCTACTCAGCAACACACACACAGGCCTGTGCTGTGAAACTCGACAATATTTTTGTTGCACTTGTTATTTTGATGCTATTAATTGCTTCTTTTTAATAGTAAAGTTTATGCACTGTGAAAAATTTAAAAACAGCTTGATGCGAGGATTCAAAGATCACCGTGTGACTAAAGGAACCACTTTAATGAGGCTGAGTGTATAACATGCTTTTCACTTTTAAAATGAAAAGCCCTGATTGGTTTAGCTTAGCATAAAGACTGGAAGCATGGGGGAACAGGAACAGCTAGCCTGTAAAAGAGGCTTGAAATAGTAAGAATGCAGATGTGATATCAAAGTTGAGCATCTCATTAAGCATCCACAATAAAAACTATTAGAAAACCTGGATAAAAAACAGCTTATTGAGCTGATTTCTAAAAAACGTTGACATGGCAGATCCCATTTTGATTTACATCTCTCCCTTATACAAGCACGGAAGCAGAGCAGTGTACTGCTGTGGACGTGGGAGCAGCAAAATGCATTTTAGCCAAGGAAAACAATCGATATCAGTTCAAGTGTGCGCTATATTTACACTTTCACCGCTCTGCACTTTGCCATCACGCAAGACGTTCCCAGAGGGAACTGATGCCGTCATCTACGCTCTCTTCAAAGCCATCAGACCAGACTCCATTTTACTTGAATATTTTTACATCTTACTCTGTGAATTGAGGATCGACCACATCAGAGCTGGTGATTGTTGGAACAGTGGAAAGACTAACCAAGACGTTTTAGTGAGTTTCATTTTGTTTCTGACACATGGTCATTGAATGAGGTGTGTTTTATGATGAGTTAATGAAGAGAGAAACTAATACAATAGCGCAGGAGATCACACACCCACTCAGCCGACACGTCACTGCACTCCTTGAGATGCAGAAATGCTCACTTTGGCAAAAGCTGCATAAAGTATCCAGATCCACAGCCGCCCTAAACAGGATGCCTCACTGAGGGAGTGTTGTTTTCATGTTGTTATCTCTCGCTGTTGTTGTTGTTGTGTGCTGTTGGGTTTATTTCATGTATTTGTCTGTCACTGCTGTGTGATGTGTGTGTGAAGAAGAATTACTATTAATTATCTGAATCCTCCTGTGTGCTGAGACTGATCTGACTCCATATATGTGCTGTTGAGTGTGACTCAATGTTTGTACCTGTATTCATTTTAAATTACATAATCTGTACAAATCTGAAGAGCCAGCTGAAGGCTGTCTGCTGATGGAGAACAAATTGGCTTCCCATTGTCAAACTGGCTATTATGGAGCCACTCACTAACCAGGCAAAGCTGGAGAGAGCAGCTCGGCTTTGTTTGTGCCCTTAACTTTGTAATCTAGAAAGTGTCCACTGTGTGTACTCTATCATCAATGAATTCTCTTTTTTTTTGCTTCTATCAGACAGTGACTGTTGTTACAAGCCAGATCATGTAAAACATGGAACCTAAAACCAGAGGTACTTGGTAAAATAAAGTTACTACTGCAGGATTTCAGATGAATATTACAAGAAAAAAGAGGTGGCTACAAGGGGAAAATGTGAGTGGATGCTGCTCAAACCAAACAAATAAATTTAACCAAAAGATCAGAGTCTTGACTTCCTAAACACAACCCAAAAGAGAATTGATCTAACATTTACTTTATAACCAAAAAACACAGGAAAGAGAGAGATCAGGTGCTGCTCCAATCAGGATCTTCCAGCTCGTCAGCAAGCAGTGACGGTGGTGACCACACCTCACAGGAACAGAAGACCACACACCTAACGCTACAAGAAGAGTTATATAGAAGGATCTTATTAGGAATGAAACTGTCTTTAGCTGAACAGGGTCGCCCTACGCTGCTGTATTTACCTTCTGTTATAGTGGTGATACTTAGAGAGCCTTGTATTCTGAGGTGGTATTTTTTGAGAAACACTGATCTAATCTAACTGTGAGATAGTTGCATTTTCAACAACTCTTGCTTTAATTGTTTTTTTTTAATTCAGCACTTTATTATTCATGCATCATGAACTGGCTTTTTTCTGTATCGTGGTTTTAAACAAAACAAACAATCCCAGAATTTACAAAGGCCAGTGTAAGACAGCGACCTGGGAAGTTACCCTTGAATTCATAAACACCCCAGGAGATCTGAGTAAACTCGATTTCAGGACTGAGAGAAGGGTAAACAGAATTTATGTACTTTTTCGCCTCCACTGCACCTCGGGTTGTTACTGTAGCAGGACAGCACACAGCAGCAGGGTACGGCGCTATGAGTTCATAAATACTAAACAGCAGTTATTTACATGGGCAGCTGATATGTCACACTTTTTTTTTTTTTTTTAAAGTAAAGGTGATGTGGTGAGATAGATTTGCTGGTTGCAGTGAGAGAATTTATTTTTTTAGTGGCAGCATGACACAGCAGCTGTGATCACTGCAACTCACAGAGCAAGACCATATTCAGAGGATATAGTCACATTCTACATTCAGTCACTCGCAGCATGTAGTGAAGTCAGGGATAACTGGAGGTCTCTCTTCAAGCCAGACAAGTGCCTGACTTCTGTCACTGTGACACTGTGCTGTGTTTAACAGAGGAGAGATGATAAAGAGCAGGCAGCTGGATCAGGACAAATTCCACAATTTAGAGGCCATATGTTTTCAAATAAATAGAGTATGTCATTTTTAGCATTTGGATGTGCAAGGGGCTCAAATGGCAGTTTAATATTTCAATTTTTAGCCAAATCACGTCCTTTTTATAAACATTTCAACCCTTGTGGATTAAATTAATTGCCCTGTGATGAGTTGGCAACTTGTCCAGGGTGTACCCCGCCTCTCAGCTCCAGCCCCACTGTGACCCTGATGAGGATAAGCGGTTACAGAAAATGGATGAATGGAATAAATGGATTAAATTAATCATAAAAAAAGAAATACTTGCCATCTCTTGGAGGTTTCCTGTCGACACAGATGTGTTTTTAAGTTGCAGTCTCTATTATATCTACATTTCTATTACATTTTTCTGAAGCAGTAAAGAGTTTGGCCAATTAGCAAGGATTGCTTTGCAGCGCTCTTCATACATGAAGCGTTTTTGTGTGGTAAAATGATAAGTTAAATCATTTAAAAGATGAGTGTATGTACTCATGTATGGAGGACTGAAAGTGCCAAAAATAAATAAATAAATACACCATTAAATAATTACTTAAATGTGTCATTAATTAATTTAAAATTGGAATTAAATACATAAATGTGTCATTAAAATACCAATTCATTTTATGTAAAAAAAACATATATAATTATTTCACTATTTACATTTCATGATTTACATTTACATTTCAATGAATTAATGACACATTAAATAACGCAATTATGTATTTAATTCCAATTTTAACTAATTAATGACACATTTAAGTAATTATTTAATGGTGTATTGATTTAGTTAATTGTGGCACTTTTAGTCCTCCATACTCATGTAGTGTTATGCTTGTTAATTGGTTGACATGGATGGACTTGCACAGAGATGGGTGAGCAGAAATGGCAAAAAAAAAAAGCCAATGTAGTAGTTTTTGTGTGTAATTCTAAAGTTGTGAAGGAAATGTTCACTCATATATTATATTATAAACTACATGATCTGACATGTTCAGTTTGTGTGAGTATCAGAGAATTTCTATCTGACGTTTTGCTGTTATAGCTGTGATAGGCTGCAGTGAATCAGCCTTCGTCTTCGTCTTCGTCTTCTTCCGCTTATCCGTTTAGGTCGGGTCGCGGGGGCAGCAGTTTCAGCAGGGAAGCCCAGACTTCCCTCTCCCCGGCCACTTCGTCCAGCTCTTCCAGGGGAACCCCAAGGCATTCCCAGGCCAGCCGAGAGACATAGTCTCTCCAGCGTGTCCTGGGTCTTCCCCGGGGCCGCCTCCCGGAGGGACGCGCCCGGAACACCTCACCAGGGAGATGTTCAGGAGGCATCCTCACTAGATGCCCGAGCCACCTCAACTGGTTCCTCTCGATGCGGAGGAGCAGCGACTCTACTCCGAGCTCCCTGCGGATGGCCGAGCTTTTCACCCTATCTCTAAGGGAGAGCCCAGCCACCCTGCATCACCCTGAATCAGCCTACAACAATTTTATTTTGTCATATTATTTTGCAGGCTTATGTGATTATTGGTGTGCATAGTGGGTGTTTGGAAGGAAAATCTACTGTCTGGTTTAAAGGGAAACAGTGTGATGTAATTGTAAACAAAATGAGTCCTAGAGAATGCACTAATTAAAGTAAGAAATGACTTTTAATTTTTCAACAGTTTTTGTTCATAGTGCACACAAGTCTGCTTTATTGTAGTTGCCTTATGTTTTTTAGTATTGTGGAGGAGTGACTGGAGATAAATAACATTAAGCTGCAAGAGTTACCCTTCCAAAGATAATTGGGACATAGAACCCAAGGCACATCTAGACAGACCAAATACATTCATGGACCAAAACATGTAGAAGGAAATAGTTGAAGTGAGACGGGAAATCAGCTCCCTGTTGTTGCAGGAACTGTTTGCTAGATGACCATGAATAGTAATTGCAGCGACTGCCTCTGAGTTGCTTTGGCAAACAATGTGCTTTTGTAGCCATAGTACATTTACAAGATCCTATGTAAAGAAGGCTGGTACCTTTAGTAGGTCAGTGATCGATGGCAAAGAAGCAGCCACTTTACCTTTATAATAAGCACGGACAAGAGTGATGTGTGTTGTTGGCTTATGGTGCTGTAAAAGCTTTTCTGTTAAGAGTCAAACAGACCCAACATACCTCATTGTTCTTTTGCTTGGTTCGTTAACAGGATACTGCAGACATTTTGTACTGCACACAGACAGATAATTAAAAGGATGGTAAAAAATCAATGTATGCCACGGTGTTCTGATTATTAGTTGTTAGTCTGAGTCAGGCTTCGTGAATACTGAGAAATTCCCTTTCAACAAGAAGTATTTTTCATAATCTAAGGATTTTGTGGGTTGAGTTTGAAGTTAAATTCAGTGTTAGACTCAACATTTTACAGGTACACAATGAGCAAAATGTAAAAATGGCCACTCTCCCCCCACTGTGATATTGTCTTGATCTGTGTCTTTGCAGCTAGCGAACTTTCCTGGAGGCTACATGAGTCATCTCAGCAATGCTAAGTCTGACACTACCTGTTATTTCTCACCAGCAGCTGTGGTCAATAAAAATCAGTAATTACAAGTCGATAGAGCTGCAAGTTCTGAGTGGGGTTGATCCAATCCGCTCAAACAATACCACTCATTCCCATTTGCACATCTGGATACACATAAATCCCTGCAACAAAAAGCTGTGATAACAGTAATTGCAATTCCAAACACAATTATAGCCCTCATTTATCTCATTTTCCTCTGAGTTGTTTGTGCTCATTATGTTCTTGGGCTTTGAGAGTAACAGGGAGCAGATGTAAATTGAAAGCAGGCGTGCGGCTATATGGTTGCTGTTGTCGCCGCAGATTCATGTTGATGGTTCCCCACCTGTGCGAGACTCCCCGAGGGTCAGACACTAACAAGGCTCCACATCACGGTCACCCATCCGAAGCATGAACCCTTAATGTGGGATAGAAATATTTTAGTTGCCTATAAATAGGCTGCTGTAATAGATGGGAGGTGAGAGGAGAGGAAAATGGGGAGACTGGACAAGGAGAAAAGGACAAAATGTCTAAATAGAGAAGGGGAAGTGGAGGTGCTCAAACAATATTCTGTATGTTGACAATTTCAAATAAGAGGGTTAGGCTGGGTTCTATCAGTGTGATAATATATTTGGAGGCTTCTGTGGATGGAAGGACATGGAAATAATATTCTCCAAACACTTTCCCTCCACAGCACAATCCCAAAAGAGTCAAAAGAGATGGTCCATGTATTATACCCATGAGGGTAGGGAAGGTGAAATCATCTTCTCTTTCACAAATTAATTTGCACAAATTAGACTCAGAAATGATCAGTCATTTTTATGTTATTGTATACAGTACAATAACCCCATAATGCTATTAATTTTTTCCAAGTTTAGTCTGCATGCTTTGCCATTGGGGGACAATCTATTTTTCTGCCACTTATCCTGTTCTGGGTCACAGTGATGGAAGCTTGAGCAAAGTACCCCAGATACCTATCCACCTATAAGCTACTTCCTTCACTTCTTCTTGGGTGTCCCAAGACGTTCCCCGGTCAGGTTGGATACAATCTCAGAACTCATTGTCTAATGACAATTTAGCCTGTGGAGGGCAACAGCAAATGTTTTGTGGCTTTCAATGTAAAGTAACCAGCAGATATTCAGAAAACATATTACGTTTATTCAGGCCAAGAATTCTGACCTCTGCAGTCCGATTAGCAACTTGATGGGAAAGAGACATTCCTCGACAAACAGATTAAAGAAGAAAGCTAATAAGACGCTAAATTGTTTTCAGATGAGTCGATGAGTTCTGAGATTGTATTTCAGCAAATACGTTCCACCACTTTCACTGTTTAAATGTAAATACCTGGACTGCAGACCGGAACGCTTGTGATAGCAAAATCTTGGTCCCTACAGATTCTTCACATGCTGAGTATGTGTTTATTGAGATTATGGTTAGAGAGTCTATCCCAATACACAAACCCTATTGTGGAAGTTCACTTAAAATCATGACAGTAAAAAACAAATGTACATTCAGGAGCTGGGAGAAAAAACACAAAGAGTAATGAACATATTAATGAGAACATTTTGGAAAAATAAAATTCAGTAAATTAAATGAAACTAATGATTTAACATTTATTCTTCACAGTAAAATATCTTTATACAGTCTCATTAATACGAATAGATAGTTCATATCACACACCAAATTATTTTTTGTGTTGTGCACACAATCACAGATTGTTGGTGGCAAACAGGTGATTTCTTCCTGGGGTTACATCTTCCCATCGTGCTCCAAAAGACACATGTAGACTGGATGGGCAAACTACAATGACCCCACCAGAATTATTGCACGAATGAGGGGGAAAAGAGAGGGAAAGACTCAGCTCACCTGAGCCAGGAGCTCACAAGGGAGCATCTAGTGTTGGGCCTACACCCACGGGACCTGGCTGGAATCCCGAAGAGACCAAAAAAAGCAATCATGTGGGCCACCTCCTCACAAGCATGGCAGAAAGAATGAGTGCATTGCTAGACAGGTGATGGGTAAAGGACAACAACAATTTTTGACAAGCGCTATTACTCAAAATAGTCTTGCTGGCCTCCCTGGAACCCACATGTGAGGGGACCTAAGAAAAGAATTAGCTTTTGAGCAGAAGGGAACATTGGCATGTGTCATCGGAGCACTAAAGGGCAGAGGTGGTCATGGTCTGACCGAAAGTCCACACAAGCAATGTTTCTTGTACGTCAGGTGCTCCAGCTTTGACATGTTACAGATGGAACTGGTCAACTCTCCAGGTAAGTGTCATCTGTCACATCAGCACATGGTGGAGGTAATGAACCACAACTCAGGCACTGCCCCTTCCCTAAAAATACATCACCCCTGGGCCGCTCGCTGTGGCTGAGTGCTAACCTCGTCACCACAGGTCCAACCAGCAGATCTACAACTCCACTCCAAGGCGCAGCAGTGCAGGTAATCAGATTTTTTTTTGCTTTTCTTCTGTTTTGTTTAGGAAATTGTTTTTATTACATAAGCAGGGCCAATAAATTATGCAGTTAAAAAGACGGGGTTTTGGGACTCTTGCTTTGCTTTTCTTTTTCTACAATTAATGAACTGCTGGCTGCCGCTGGTGGTTGTTGCACATTGCACACAGCCACTTAAACTTACATTATTTAATTACAAAACCTTTTGATATGCAGCATGCCTGTTGTGTTTTTCATTGTTATGGAGTAAAAATTTTGACTTTTTTCGGAGGTTGATGACATTTTTCTTTTTGTTTCCATGTATGCTTTTAGCAATGGATCTTTGGCGTTAGTGGTCATCTTAACATCTAACATGAGACCTGTAAACTCTTCCTAAGTTTTGGTCATTTTATTTGAACCCACTTTAAGGTTTATTTAGTTTGCATGGTGAGGTGTTTGCATTCCTCCTTTCTTTAATGCCCTAATGTTTAAACCACAGTGTCAAACTGAATAAACTCCGCTTTGGGATGAAAATGACTTAACCGTTTTTTAAATTAAAATCCTCTAAATGGATTATTGATCCACGGAAGAGGGCAAGACAACATGCGCATGTAAGCAATGAATATTGCTATTACCAGGAGCCTCATTTGGTAGTGTTGTGGTTTCTGAAGCACATGCAGCACATTACGATGACAAGAGGAAAGGCAGAATTTAAGTTGTACGCCCAAGATTACATTTCACACAGAGACAAAACACACGGTTCTGTATCTACATGTGCTAGATAAACCTGACAAATCAAATGGGAATAAAACAAGAAACTGAGCAAGGACAAAGGCTTTGTGTGTAAAAATGTTCTCTAATCTGTATTCATCAGTTGTGTCACACAGGCTGAGATTTTCAGGGAAAGCTTAAAGAAGCTGATGCATACGAGACTGCATATATACAAATTGATTCAGGTAACCTCTAGACAATTATTCACAGACAGATCACTGGTCTGGTAAAGTAAATAAAACATAAGAGTTCATGAGGTTGTACAATCAGAAAATTGTATTATACCAGGAGTGTCTTTGGGGCATAGTTTGGCCCTTGGTCTGCATTTCCTACGTGATTGCATGATTCTTGTTCACTGTGATTTTCCTATTGAAAGCATGTTGATGAGAAAAAAAACAACTAAGAAACATGCATTGACCATGGGTCACTTTAAAAACCCATCAGTGTTCATCACCTGGATAATAATGGAGTGGAACTGCAACCAGTGGCATCCATGAAGCCTTGCTTATTTCTTTGCTGCTGTTCATTTACACAAGGCAGGAAGTGCTTCTGTATACACGTGTCAACAAATCTGATGAACGGAAAAGCTGCAGTCACTGATGTGGGGATGGATATGGGCAGTAAAGTTCTGGATTTTGTACTGTAGTGGTCTGGAATATAAAGCGACCTTATCGATTTTTCACAGGTTGGTTTGTTTTATTAGTCCAAAGGGCGGCATCACTTATTTTCTATGCAGTGGACACTATTGGGAGCAGAATTAATTAGGGATGCACATTATGAATTTTGTTTCAGCCATTATGATAACCAGAATGACCTACTTCTCATTACCAATAACCGAGAAGTTTATAACTTGTAGTTTATGAAGGGTATGAAAGACAAAAAACTAGTGAGCAGTGATGGATGATTCAATATTCCACAGCTCTGATCATAGCTCTGAAAAAATACAGTTGACCATAAAGAGTATAAATATGGATGTAGTATCTGTAACATCACCCACGGAGTGTGGTGGCTCTGGCCGCCGCATTCTTGGCAGTCCCACCCTGCTGCCTCCCAGTTCATCTAATAATCGACAAAGACGTGGATCATGGGTGGAGCTGAGGCAGGCAAGCCACATGTAATGGTACCTACCTGTCAACCAAAGTGGCCACTTAGTACAGTTGTCGTGAACGGGGAAATTAGCTATAGAGACCAAAACAGTTTTTTGTACCAGGCTGTAAACATGTTTATTTCTGCTGTGAAGCTATGGACACTGACTCACTTCTGGAGCCAGCCCCAAATGGACGTTCGAGGAACTGCAGGTTTTGGGCACTTCCTGCATTGGCTTCATTTCACAGCCATGGAGGTTCCCGTTTGCTGTTAACACAATAATTTATTGACTTGAATCGGATGTATATCGTGCATCTCTAGAATGAATAATACATCGGCTGTATGTGTAAGTTACTAACTCAGCATTGATTTTTGCCTAACTAACACAGTCCTGTCAGCAAAAAGTCATCTTGATCTTGATGATCTTAAAAAGGGACTGAGCTGCATCCAAGCTGTGTTTATGAGTTCTAATTGGTTTCAGGAGGATCTCTTGCAGGTGTTGCTGTGCAAAGTCAACAGGAGCACAGAGCTCTTAAAATCAAAGCACGAGAACCGAGAACAGTCTAAATTCTTAACTCAGGTAGCAGATGGTTATGTCTAATTTGCGAGCAGGAACGGCAGATATTGTGAAAGCGATGCATTCAAACAGGAAAGTCAAGAGAAGCAGAGACATGTTTTGGATATTTAATTAAAACACTGGCTGCACAGCCTTCACATTATGTACAGTAAGTAGCAGTAAATGAGCTCTTTTAACAGGTCAAAGGTTTTCGGTAAAACTGTAACCCTGCAGCCGATTGACAAATTAATAAACTGACTGTTTTCCTTCCTCAGATGTTTGAAAAGCACATGCATGTTTGAGCCAGCACATTCTGGGCTGAGGGACAAATAGTCATTTATCAGGCATGGTACACAGGACGACACAGTACCATAATTACTGCAAACACACTGGACATTAATTATGCATTAGTCAGATGAAAGATTTTCCGGCCCTCCATTTGCACCCTGCTCAAGTACAAACATGCACTCACTCATGCTTTGCATATACTCTACACACACACACACACACACACACACACACACACACACACACACACACATACAGTACATATTCTCTGTCTGCTCCTTTCTCGAAAAAAAGCACCAGAGTGAATCAGAAATAAAACCCCGGCTTGTATAAAGAAACGACTGCAGGGCAATATTTGATCAAGTCAGACAGCTCCCTGCCTTATAATATTCAAAGGATTCTCTTGCCGCAGAAATGTGAATATGTAATGTATTCCCAAGTAACAAAACAAATACAACAGGGGATACACAAAAGCAGCTGAGAGGCAGTGTGGCGCAGGCATCTACCACGTGCAAGCAAAATATGTAATACACCTTTGATATTTGCATCATGGTTTGTTTTCAGCGTTCTGAATGAGAAGGATTGTATCAGGTGTTATCTTTGTTTAGTTCATAGAGAGAGGACAATGAAGCCAAAGTCCAAATGTCACCTTCAGCGTTATTTCAGTAATGTTCTAGCTGTGGCGTTGACTCATATTGTCACAGAGTAGTCTGTGCTGCAGAAAAAAAATTCATTTCAAGTAATTATCTTGATTCCTTGTTCTTCCCATTGTTCACGACTAAAGTAGTAGTAGTAGTTGACCATTGTTTATTTTTGTTAAGATAAGATAGACTTTATTGATCCCACACTGGGGAAATTCACTTGTTACGGCAACTCACAATATACAACATTGAGGACAAAAATGCTCATAAACAAAAATAAAATATAAAAGTCAAAGTATACTGACATGCAGAAAAACTCAGAGAAAAGTTCACAGTTGAATACACACATGGTGTGCGCCACTATACTTTACTATACTAATTACATTACTTATGACAAAAAAACTATTGAGTCAACAACTTTGCTAACAGCGAAACATCAAGCAAGTAGAACAACATAATACAACATAGCAGCCATCTATTACTTACTTGCTTTAAACCTAACCTTAATCTGGATTTATTGGCAATTTTAAGTTTTGAAACTGAGTTTCTTTGTACAGAAATAAGAGGCTGTCATTGCAAACAAAGGAATTTCCGCAAAATGTTCAATAGATTTCAGTGTTTTTTTCACTTTTTTATGGTTTGGAATGTTACTATTTCTTTGTATGTGCAAGGTCGTTTTCCTCACTGCAGTTTTCTACAGTTGAATTTGTTGAGTTTACTCTGAAGCAAAATGTCTCAGTTTAAGGAGGAACAGAGAGTCATGAATACACATTTCAGCCCAACAACACAAGACCTTTCGCTCAATTGTTGCATTTTGTTCTTTCATTTCCATATCGTTCCATATGTCCTATTTTTAGTGTCTGAAAGCAGACAGAACTACTCATTTCTGAATCTTCAGTTTGGTAGATTGTGGAAGAACAGATGTCTGAATACAGCAAACATGCATGAATACACAATTCTTGGAAATTATGGATATTTTTGGCCACCCACCCATCCCCAACATCAAGTACAAGTACAGACTGTAGGTGTAGCAGACATCAACACTCCAGATGGTAACAACAACCCAAAACTGTCTGCATGGTTACATAGCACTAGAGGTAAATAATATAAATAGATACGTTCTAGAAGACGTACGTTTCTCTTAGCACTGCTAAACTTATGCTCTTTACATTTAGTAATAAAGCATCCAATCCAAGCATGTAGGAGAAACTACAACAACAGCAACAGATATGAAAGGCCCTCTCTAGAGCCAGTGTTAAGGTTGGGCAGTGTTGCCAACTTAGCGACTTTGTCGCTATATTTAGCAACTTTTCAGGCCCCTCTAGCGACTTTTTTTTTTTTAAGAAAGCGACTAGCGACAAATCTATTGACTTTTTCTGGTGTTATTGGAGACGGTCCTCGCACAGCAGCCACTCCCAGCTGCAGTCAGAGCAGGAGATGTTCACCCCTCTACATCGAGACTGCAAATCGCGCATGCATGAATCCACCGCTGGCTGATCCCAGAGGAAAATTCAATTTGTAGTTCTAACCATAGTTAGGATGCTTTTTACTAATTTTTGTCTCTTACTCCTCTCTCCTATAGCATCCATTACAATTACATGCACATGGCCAATTATGCAAATTAGGCGATGACGTCATTTAGCGACTTCTAGTGACTTTTAGGACAGCCAATAGCTACTTTGCTTACTGAGGAGTTGGCAACACTGAGTTTGGGCTACTATAGAAACATAATGACATCACGGAAGAGGACCTGCTGCTTCTGTAGTGTAAAAACACACTGCATCTCTTTTTCAGGTGATTATACTCTCATGAAAACTTACTGTTAGATGGCCTTAGATTGACTTAAATATCATACACTGGACATTAACCCAAACTGAATGACTTTGATGGCTTGACAATGGATGAAAATATTGAGAGACTTAAGGAAGAAATCCAACCTGAATTCTAAAATTTGAGGAGGATGAAAAAAGTCTGAACTGAATGAAATGATCTGAGTGAGAAAAGTCTGCAGGTGTGCACGGATGTGCAGCAGATGGAAGCAAAGAATCAGACAATACAAACTATGTATAATACATAAACTATATATAAACTGCTGAATGAAGGCACAAACAGACATATATTGTGTCTAGGTGTCATATGACATCTGAGCAACAAATATTAAATGAACAAAAAAGTTTAAAAATGACTGACTGTCATGTGACTGTGATTGATTAGATCCATTTTTGGAGAGCAGTCGGGGCGCCCCTGAGATCTGTGCCAAGGTTAGCAGCTGAACGCTGTCCTGTCCTGAATACTTATGTTCTGTTATGAGTCAGCTCAATCAGAACTGTTTGGAATGCAACACAACATAACAACAAGGCTTTGATTGAAATGTGTCAATGAAGCAATTCAACATGACACTAATGTCTGGCTCGTGAAAAGTGTCAGTCATAACTTGCGATGTATCATCCCAGCTATTAAATTAGCACCACAGTCATTTTAATAAAAATGCAACATGTTCCATTAGCATATTCTGCTTACAGATTATGGGAAGCATAAAAAGATGGATGGAAGAGTGTTAAAGTGTGATTGAGTGAGTGAGTGTGTGTGTGTGTGTGTGTGTGTGAGTGTGTGTGAAGGTAAGACAGAAATAGAAAGTGAGAGGGAAGTTCGACGCTGGCCTTCCAGTGGTCTTACATCATCTTTTAATGAGGGCCCCTAATAATCCTGAGCGGCTGCTATACCGGGAAGAGGCTGAGTGGCATTCAAAGGGAATACTGTTAACTCTTCGTGACACCAGTGCCATTGGGGGAGAACGCTGGGAAGACTTGGATGCATAGATTAAGAGATGAATGGATGCAAAAGTGCATGCTTGGATTAGTGGAGGATGAAGGGAACAAATGATTGGCCGGTTGAAGCAGTGGTCAGGAAGTGAATGGGAAAGAGTTTGAATAGATGAATTGGAGGGATTACTCACTGATGAATATGAAACTCAACCATGCAGATGCTCATTAGCTGTTAATATACTGTATGTCTCCAGTCCTCAATGGATTTAAGACTTTTTTTCAAGAATCAGTGCTCTGTTTATTTATGTATGTGTACACGCGATGTTAAATCACCTTTCAGAACACTCTGCAGCTGAAGTTTTATTCATTTTTCATGCATTAATCTGCTAAGTGGGAGATCACGAGAAGCATACGTCTAGAGCTGCAATGATTAATAAATTGATTGATTAGTTGTCAACCACTAAATTGGTTTGAATAATAAGTCAAACTTCTCTGATTCCAACTTCTGACGTGATTATTCTCTGGTTTTCTTTCATCTTCCACGAGAGTAAACCGAAGATATTTGGTTTGTGGACAAAACAAGACATTTGAGGACGTCATCTTGTGGCTTTGATCCACATTTTCACAATTTTCTGACATTTTACAGACAAAACAACTCATGTGTAATAAAAAGAATCGTTACTCACGGCCCTACATATGCAGAAGTAGCAGGGCTGCTGTGTAGATTGCAACACCAGACCGTGCTGTTGAGACTGTGTTGGCTTGGCGTGGAGCATTCTGTGACTCGTGGTGTTGCACAGGCACAGAGAGTATTTATGCAAAAGAGACCCTGTGGATTCTTTGTTAGCCAGCTCGGATGCACTGCCATGAAATTTGGTATAAATATCCTCAGTGTCCAGAGGATGAATTGTACCTAGCGACATTTCACGTTGCATCTGTTTACAGAGGGGAAAAAAAACAAAACACACATTAAAAGTCATGATAAACTGTGTGAGAAGGGAATGAAAAGAAAAGAAGGCAGATCAGCAGCTGAAGCAAAGGAGAAGCTGCAGGTGTGTTTATGGCTGCAGGTGGGCAGAGTGCCATGTAATACATGTGATACCTTCATAACTTTATATCACTGGATGGCGTAGAAATATCACACCACTCTTAAGGCCTTTTGGGCCTGTGTACTTTATAATTATCACAATTATCGAAGCTGTATAAAGACATACATGGTTAACATGGTCAAACGGTTATGGTTATGTTTAGGCACCAAAACAACTTGGTTAGGTTTAGAAAACATCATTTAACACACGTTAGATCCTGTAAATTAAATATGTTACATATGCACGGCTGTGCAGGTTAAACAGTGGGCTCTCGCTCTCTCATATAATACTGTACCCCAAACTGCCCCTGATGGCTGTGACGCTGGCATTTGAGTGTTTCAAGTTTATTTCATTTCAAAAACAGACTCAGCCTGTCTACTGGCCTCCAGGGGGTTATTCCAGAGCCTAGGAGAAGCTACTGAAAACATCCTGTCTCCAGCATTTTTTTCTTCTTCCAAAGGGGCACAGAGGGGTATGGTGGTTCTATAGGGGTGTAGGAGCAAGACTGTTGAGAGATTTCCTTGAAGCAAAACTCAGTAAAATATCATCATAGGATAAATAAAGGTTTGTTGACTTTAAGTTTCATGTGGGACATGGACAACAGGGCATTTCGAAGTTTAAGAGCATAAATAGTCATTTCATGTGCAGACCTTCTGGTCTCTGCAGGGATGACTAATCAATCACAGATGACTTCTCTGGAAGTCTTAAGTCGAAAGACTTAAACATTTGAACTGCTTTCACAAGAATGTATCAAAGATCAGCTTCCGACTATAAGCTATCACAAAATGACTTAACACATTGGTGTGTATACACACCATTTGGTGATTTAATGGTGATACACTCCCTGAGTTCATTCTCAGAGTGGGTGGAGCAGTAATTGCACCTGGGCCGGGACTATCAGTAAGTAAAACATACAAAAAAAATAGAAAGCATTAAAATGAAGGCTCATGTCATTATGGGTTATGGCTATGGTTAGCATTAGGATTTATGTATTTTAATTACTGATTTAATGCACCAAATGGCAAGCATGCCGGGCGACCCAAATCACCCATGATGTTTGTTGGGTCTAGCTAAAATACTAAATAGCAACATGCTCTTGGAGGATCTTCTAGCAGCGACTTCTACATCCGCTCGTGAACGTCTTAACTCCAGCACGAGGCCTTTGTGCTGTTTGGGACAATAATTCCTGTCACAGTTGTGACTGCAGAGCCTCATTCAGCTCAAAGGTGAGGCGAGCACAACAACAAACTCACTGAAGAATGTAACACTCTCCAGATGAAGACGTCAACGACTAACGCGTTGCCTAGAAACGTAGCATCGTGTGTACGCTCTATGCATGGCATAAAAACCGCAGCATCTTCTTTAATATTTGTGTTTATGAGCTGCTGTTGAGTTTATATTGTTGATACATCTGTGTTGTCTACCTTGATATTTGATAAGTGACAGAAGGTACAACAGTATGCATCAACGGCACAGAAAGAAATACCCAAAACCAGCTAAACACAGCTAATATCAAACCAATATCTACTCCATATCCACTCTTCATGATGCCAGAATTTCATACTATGCATATACTAAAAATATCTAGATCCAATGAGCAGGCTGACATGAAAATTACTGAGCACACTGAACATAAATGCTCCATTCTGGCTACTTAGCTACATATTAACAGACATGTCATAAGCTAACAGATAAATTGCCTTGCAATTTAAAGAGAACAATCATGGTCACATGCAAAGTGAACCTTTTTTTATGACCCCCATGGCCTTTCATGTGGCACCATCTGCAAGACACGCATTACATTTTACAGACTTTTTAGGAATTATTCTATCCAACAGACGATGATTGCAGCCTCTAGCATGTGCTAGCAAGACATTGTCTCGTATTGTTTGTGAAGATGAAACGCCAGCCCCGAGGATATTTTTCTGGCCTTTCTCTGTCCAGGTCAGTGTGGTTAACAATGATGAAAAGTATAGACTGGTGCTTAGTATTCACACCATAACCTTGTCAGACAATCGCTCAGTGATTGCAGAGAGATTGAAGAGAGATGTGCTTCAGCTGAGAACTGAAGATGAAAAGTTTTCTTCATCTCACCAACTAAGTAATCAAGTTTTCCCATCAAAACAGCACCTGGTATACATATAAAGCAGTGTGGAGACCGGAGGAAACGAAGGCAAGGAGGGGGAAAATTAACCAAATGTTTCCTAAACGTGTTAACATTTGACGAGCATGTTTAGTTTTTATCTTTACCCCGTTCAATCTCCTTAATGAACCCTGGTTTAATTTCTTCTTTCGTAACCACCAAGAGGCAACCGCCAGAACTGAATGCTGATCAGTACCAGCTAGTGGCATTGAGAAGACTTGAAAAGACTGGGAACCCCCCCCCCAAACACTTTTAGGAATACAAATACAACGCAGCTTTAGGACATGCTGTCAAATAGGCAATATCACTTCTCTCTAGCATGCATCTTGGAGGCAATCACTAAAAGCTTTCTTTGAAAAGGTTCTCTTGCTTTGAGAGAGCAGATCTAAGCCTCCATGAACAGCGCTGGAATTGGAGTTGCTGGTCACATGATGTACAAAAGATCTCTCCAAAAGACCAATGCTCTCTTTCAATATTTATATTTTCAAAACCCCCAAACCACATTTATGCAAGCATATGTATGCGCTTGTGCGTGCACAGTTTCATCCCAGTTGGGGACAGTCATTTGAGCATTAAGCTCGCCTACAGAGTGCACCTTTCACCACCGTGCACGTCATGAATGCGACATTTTCATAAGCAAGAATCCTGGAGCTCTGACTGACTTTCTTTTCTGCATGACAGCTAACCGTTAGCATGCTGACAGGTTCTGTCACAAAAAGACACAAATGTCATGACACTTGCCGATGACTCAGGCTTAGCAACAGCCTTGACAACACGTTGATTGACTGACGTGTCTGTGTTGGACGTGTGGTGCATTGTTTTCATACTGGGTTGGGATAAACTTCTATGTAAGCACAGAAAACAAGTTTAATTATTTTAATTGTGGTGAAAACTGGGACATTTTAGTGTTTTACAGATGTTCGACTCAGGACTCCCAGCTTGGAAACTAGGAGATTGTGTCATGTTGTCACTGTACTGTTGGCCCAAAGATACAGCAGTGGGTGGTGCTTTGGAACACACAATCCATATCTCGTAATTCATTACATACATTATACAGCTTCTTATCAAACACTTTATTGTGATTGATCTGTCAATGCCCTTGCATCCACAGATTGTATTATTTCTCTCAGACTGTTTGGGCTTTGCAGAGCCTCTGCAGATCAAAGTTGCAAGAAGAAAACAAGGAGTGAGCGATTTGCTACTGAAAGTGAATGTGTCTAGCCCATTCTTCACTGGACTGAATGGCCAGCAAATTTAAAATTGAGTGAGGTTTGTTTGTGGACGGGCAGGGAGGGTTGATTGACAGGTTACTCACACTATCACAGTAAGCCGTTTTAACGTCTCATTGCTCATCCCACCTGCTGTGTTCATACGAGATGGGAAAGATGCCCATGTTAGTCAGCTGTGTACTTGTTGACACTCTGCATTTACAATATAGCACTATATTCATGTTAATAACCTATAATAATGGCTTTAGGTTGTTGATAAGTGGTTCAGGCATCAACAGAATTTTCCACACAAAGTTCCCAGCTGTAATTACAACATGTATGTTGATTTGAACCGAGTTTACAAGTCACTGACTTAGAATTATGGTAACTGCAATGTGACATCGACGTTCACTTCTCTGGCTGTGCCTGAGCACACGATATAAGGGCTTCATAATGGTCCTAGTTCCAAGTTGTTGGTAACATTAATGGGATTATTTAGATGCTAATGTGGACTTAATTATTTTGAACCATAATGTCCATTGTGTCAATGCGGCAGCTCATCATGAGACTATGGGGCTGTATGAAATATTATGTCTTGTTTGTGAAGACATTTCATACAAAAACATAATTGGACTCCACCAATGGGATCCAAATCCTTAATTCTGCTAGAAAACTTAATTTTATTATGTAACTGTATAAAAGATACTGTTTCTGGACCCGCTTTATAGAATTCAGTCTTACTTACTTATTTTTCATGAACACTATCTTAAATAATTTAACTCCTCCTTAGCCAACAGGTGATTCTTTAGTCACTCAAGTCATTTTGGCTGAAATAAGTGTCTCTTTATTGTTATTAGATTTTTTTTTCCTAGACTAAAAGAAGGTATGTCTGCATTTAATTCTGTGTTGTCAGATATGTGTATGTCTTTTCAATAAATATTATTATACATATGTACGCATGTTTATATGTGAATTTGTCACGGAGGGAGTGTTCGAGAGTGGCTGGACCCAAATGTAGACATAGGTACGGACAGCAGGTATGAGTATAGAAAGAAAGTTTAATAACTTACTGGTAGAGACGAACACAGAACAGCACAGGAGCAGGGTAGAGAAATAAACTAAGAAGCAGCTGGTGGTCAGGAAAAACAAAATCAAGAACCAAACTGGGAACAGAGACAAGCTTCTGAAACAAACAGGAGTGTCCAGATACAGAGTAAAGACATCTGATGGACAGACCAGGAAACAAAGGAAAGACAGGAGCTAAATAGACATCCAGGTGGAACTAATCAGGGACAGGTGCAGAATCAAAAAACAGGCGGGAAAAACAAGGCAGGAAGTAGAAGTACACAAGACACAGACAGGGTAGAACTATAAGATAAAACAGGAAACAAAGAACAAACTCAAAACTGTTACAGTATTTAGACATACTTTTGTATTAGGTGTCTGATTCAATTCAACCTCCTTTGCTTCCCCAGATATTTAATATTTTATTTTAAATATATATATTTTTGTTGTTGTTTTCTTGGGTGGCGTATGTATGTGTCTGCATGAATATATCGTAAAAAACATACAAATAAAGTTGGAAAGAAAAAAAAATCAACAATTAATGTCGGCTTTTGCAGATACTTTCATAAAAATAATCAAATGCTTATTTAGGTTTTTAATATAAACCAACATGAATAGGAGGACATAATGTGGAGTATCTTGTAACTGCAACCTGTCAACACCCTTAAACTCTCATCACCAATTGCACATTGACAATCACAATTGTATGCAATTCTGTGTGTGTGTGTGTTTGTGAGAATTACCGCAGGTCAGCCGGGAGTTGAACGCCTCATGAAGTCAGTAATAAGTGAATCCGCCCGGTGCTCTCTCAAGCTTAGCTGAGCATGTCTGTTTCAATCAACAACTCACACAACAACACGTCCCACAGGTTGAGCTTCGAATGCAGGATATGAAGGTGGCGGGGAGTGCACTGGATTTCCAGAGACCCTTCTCAGTACTTCCTCTGCGGTTCAGTCATTCAGACAGGCTGCCCTCACAGTCACTGAATAAAATCTGATAAAATATTAATATGAGGCTTCCCATCAACAAAAGAGGGAAATAATGAAAATGCCCCGGTTATATCTTTGCTAATATTTCCATATGAAGACTCTATTTGAAGGCCTGTAAGTTCTGGCAAGGTCCAGCATTTTGCCTTTATCACATTATATCCCCTCGTATTGATCCTGTAAAACAACTTGAGCTCCTTGACCTCATTTCACAAACAGACGCTGTGACATTGTGCTGGCAAATTAAAATTCAAATCAATCTCCCCTGTGTGAAAAGAAAAAGAGCAGAGAGAGGGAGCAAGACAGAAAGAGAGTGAGGAAGATAGAGAGAGAGGGAGGGAGAGAGAGAGGGAGGGAGAGAATGGGAGACCTTAAATAAAAGGTGTCATCTTCCCCGGTGGAATTTTAATGAAGTGAATTCATAGTCGCTCCCACAGAGAGAGGAGCAAATAGCAGCTGCAATTTATCAGCAAACCAGAGTCAAACGTCCTCAGTCAGGAGGAGTAGGGGGCCTCTCATCAGTGCCTTTAAAAACTACAACAGCGGTTATGATAGGGAGATTCCAAATCCACTAAAAAAAAAAAAAAAAGAAGAAAATGACAGTGGGGTTTGGTATAAAAACTTCACTGATCTGTGTGGGGAAACTGGGTCACTGCACCTGTGGATTGAAATAAAAACATTCAAGTTTTTGAAATATAAGAGAAGCAGCTGTAGTATTTTTGCAGGCACATGCTGCCAAAAAGTTTGCTCAATAGACTGAAGATCTCACTGAAAAATTTTGCGATTGTGAACTTAAAATGATATTCATCCGAGAGGTGAGAATTTTAAATAGGCACAGTTCACCTGTAGCTATTGGTTTATTAATGGTGCCATCTTGTCTTGCTCATATAAAAGTCATATAAAATCAGTGAGAACTTCTTTATTATATATAGAGATAATCAGTCAGTGGAGCAGATTGATGATCTGATTTGAAACTACGGGCTGTCGCAAACATTAGTGTGCTTTAAAAATAAGTTAGAAACACATTAATGTCCTTCATTATCATGAACCTACACACTTAAATTTAATAAGATCCCAGTAGTGTGCATTCACTGTATAAACTATGTTTACTTTTAATCAAGATTCACAGTTCAGTAGAAGTCCCCTGAGAGAGACACTTGGGGTAGGGAGGTCAGAAAGTATCTACTCAGAGATGGACTAATACATTTTGGTTTTGGTCTTTTCATAGGATTTGTTCAGAATATCTAAATAAATAGAATGATACAAGCTTCATCTGCTAGGACAGGTTGAGTCTTACAATCTTGATTACTGAATTTAACATAGGATTCACAGGATGTAGAATTTTGCCAAGTGGGAGAACAAACAGTGAGAAAAGCATGTGGCCCCAGAACAGAGCTTTGAGGTGTCCCCCCAGGAAAGTATGTGACAATATGAGAAGCTGTTATTACTGTATGATTGAATATGTGTTCTAACCAAACAGAAACCTCCATGGCTATAAAATGAAGTTCCAAAAACTACAGTTCTTCAAACAAGCCACTTGAGGCCGGCTACAGAATGAGTTAACCTCCTTTTTTTTTTTTTTTCTCTTGGCACATGCTCTGCTGTGACGACGCCATTTGTGTGCTCGCTGTCTCTTTGTGTCTCTTCGCGTCTCGTCAGGTCTCTTCGTGTTCATCTCTATGTTGAGTTAACTTCTTGTCTTGTGGTATGTCTAGTTTGCACAGTATTGTCTGCCACTATGGTTGAAGGCCACCAAGTGATTTGGATCACTGTTATTTTACTGTGGATCGCCACCCATGATTGGACTCACCTACACCAGGGATGCTTTGCTACAGCTCCGGTTTTCCAAACTCTGCAGTATCAAGCCACCCAAAGTCATCCCGGCAGAAATCCGACTGAGGAAAGAGAGGAAGGAGAGGAGGGGTACGCACCAGGCTGAGGAAAAGACCCTTCAAACCCCCTCATCCCTCCATCGTCCTGTCCAACGTACAGTCCCTCCGGAACAAGGCTGACGAGGCTGTCCCAGACACCGAGGTAGATCTCGACAACTTCACCATCTTCAGGGCAGACCGGACGGGGAATTCAGGCAAGGATAGAAGTGGAGGGGTCTGTATGTACATCAACAACAGGTGGTGTAACAACATCAAAATCCACAACATGGTCTGTACCGCAAACCTTGAGATGCTGACCCCATCCCTCTGCCCCTTTAATCTCCCAAGGGAATTTCCTGCTGTTGTCATCAGCTGTGTTTACGTTCCACCTAGCGTTAACACCAAGGCTGCTGCCGAGCTAGTAGCTAACGGCGCTAACAACATGCAGAGTAAATACCCTGAGTCCCCGGTGTTTATTATTGGCAACTTTAACAGCTGTAGACTGGACAGTTTTCTGCCTTCGTTTCAGCAGTTTGTGGATATTCCAACGAGAAGGGGAAACATTTTGGACTTGTGCTACGGGAACATAACAGATGCATACACCTGTCGGACTCATCCTCCACTTGGCTTCGCGGATCACAATTTCATCTTCCTGTTTCCGCTGTACAGACCAACACTGAAGGAGGACGCCATCGCACGACTACAGGGCTCTCTGGCCTGCACAGACTGGGACGTTTTTGAGGGCAACCTGGAGGAGAGGGTTTCTACTATTACTGACTATATCAATTTCTGCATCTCAACAACAATACCAGTTAGGACTTGTAAGAGGTATTCAAACTCTAAACCCTGGATCACACACCACATCAACCACAGTTTTAGGGAAAAATGAAAAGCCTTTAAACGGCATGACTGGGCCTCACTCAGGACCATAAGCCATCAAATCAAAAACGACATAATCACAGCAAAACTCAACTATAGACAGAAATTGGAACAGGAATTCAGTACCATGAACACAAGACAGGCTTTTTAAAAAGTAAGAACTCTCACAGGGTGGGACCCGAAACCAAAAACCACACTATCAGCAATAAATGACCCAGTCTCATTCGCAGATGACCTGAATGCATTGTACACCAGGTTTGACACAAACAACTGCTCTGAGGACTGCGAGACTCTGCTGGAAACCCTGCCAATCCTGGAGACAACACACCAGGTGCCATTCACAGTGGACGACGTGTGCCGACAGCTGGGCAGGTGTAAGCCAGGCAAGGCCCGGGACCTAACGGCATTCAGGCAAGGGTGCTCAGAGACTGTGACACAGAGCTCTCCCCAATCCTCCACGACATCTTCTGGGAGTCCTACAGGACTGCTACAGTACCCACCCTCTGGAAAACATCCACTATCATACCAGTACCCAAAAAAACCCGCCCCTCAGAACTAAATCACTACCGGCCTGTTGCACTCACTTCCATTGTCATGAAATGCCTTGAAAAACTGATACTTAACATCATCCACCCATTTGTTGAACCACATCTGGACATGTATCAGTTTGCCTACAAGGCCAAAAGGGGGGCTGAGGATGCTGTGGCATGCCTTCTTCACTCCATCCTACAGCACCTGGAATCACCCAGCAATCCTCTTCATTGATTTCAGTTCTGCTTTTAACACCATCCAGCGATATTAGATGATCAGGAAACTTCACCACCTCAGCATCCCTCCACTCCTCATTCACTGGGTCCACAGTTTCCTCAGCAACAGACCACAGACAGTCAGCATGGGCACTGCTCCTCCAACATCATCACCAACACAGGAGCCCCACAAGGTTGTGTCCTGAGCCCGTTTCTGTTTACCCTGTACACCAATGACTGCACTAGCCCCTCACCTGTCACCACATACATTAAATACTCTGATGACACTGCCATACTTGCACTCCTTAACAACAATAACTCTGTTTTTAAGCTATCAGGACTCCATCTCCCACTTCACACAGTGGTGCACAAACAATCATCTAGAACTCAGTGTCAAGAAAACAAAATAACTGATCATCAACACTTCCAGCATCCACAGCTCAGCACACAACTTCATCCATAACCCCACAATGATCAATGGTGAATCAGTGGAACTTGTGGAGTCCATCAAATACCTAGGACTCACCCTGGACAATAAACTGAACTTCGATCATCACACCACTGACATCCACAAACGCTGCCAACAAAGACTCTCTGCAAACTCAAAGCACTTTCTGTTGCTCCCCAACTTCTGTTATTACTGTATAAGACCATAGTCCAAGCCTTCATCCTCTACTGTTCAACTTGCTCTATAACATGTTAACTACCTCAAATAAGAACATACTAACACGCATTACACACCATGCCTCCAAAATCATTGGTCTCCCCACCCTCAATCTCTCAGACCTCAACAATACAGCCATTACACGCAGAGCACTCAGTATAGCACACGACCCCAGCCAGCCCCTCAACTCATCATTCGTACTGCTACCATCTCAACGCAGATACAGGACCCTGACCTGTAAACGTGCTCGCTATGGCAGGAGCTTTGTACCTTCTGCTATAGCATCCCTAAACAAAGCACCCCAGTAACCACCATAGGGGGTGCTACACACAGGACAGGGAGGGTTGGATGTGTTTAAATGTGATAAATGTGCTGCATTAAATGTAAATTTTTGTTGCTTTGTTGTGGTGTCTCTATGTATCTTGTATCTATGTATGTATGTCTGAAAGTCATGTACAGGCTGCGGAAACAAATTTCCTGTAAAGGACAATAAAGTATCTATCCATTAACGTCCATGTGCCAATATTTTCCTCAAGACATCCATCCATCCATCCATCCATTTTCTGTAACTGCTTATTCTAATCAGGGTTGAGGGGGGCTACTGCCTATCCCAGCTAGCACTGGGCAAGAGGCAGGGTACACCCTGGACAAATCGCCAGTTCATCACAGGGCTGACACATAGAGACAGACAACCATTCACACTCACATTCACACCTATGGGCAATTTAGAGTCACCAATTAGCCTATTAAGTTCTACTTTATAGGTCAACTAGTTGTACTCATGCTGAATAGGTGACACAAATTTCGGGACCAGATTTTGTCCCTAGAAAGTTTGTGTATGGCCACAGCACACACAAACACACAGGAGCTGTGATGAGAAGAGAAGACAAAAAGAAAAGGTGAGGAGGGAACACAAGGTGAAATGTAAGCTGATGGAAAAGATGAATAGAGGGAAAGAGGGCAGGTGTCCTGTGTCAGAGAGTGAATACTGAAGCTGGAAGGAAATCCGAAGGAGATTCACTCAGCACGCAGCGGGTCCCCCGCCGCACGCTGACCCCATCACACCCTCAGAAAACATATTGACCGTGTCCTACTGAAAATGTTTATTGACTTGGCCTGAGACGGTGTCAAACGTGGACAATCTGAGGTGGTTTCAGCTTTCTTTGAGATGATCCAAGTAATGTTCACATTTCTGGTTTTGTTATAAATAAAGCAAGTCCAAGAAACAAGGTATTGCAGTGTATCAAATATACCCAGGAACCCTAGGTGAGATATGTTTGTCTAAACCAACATATATTTTTCACAGTATGTTGTAATGGTAGTGGAAAACCTATGGAAATGTTGATTCTATTTTGGAAAAATTGTGTGATTCTCAGATAGTACGCCTAGTTAAATGCTTATTTTTTGATGCCATATTTATTTGGCTTTTCTAACAGCTTTCTTGTTACCATTGCTTAATTGTTCTCTCCCCAACATCTTTATATACTTTATACCTACTAAGTAAAATAAATTTAAAAGCAATCTTCTTTTTGGTCTAAATTTTCAGGATTAAACAAAAAACAAATTAATGACACAAAAACGGCTAAAAGGGTCCATAGAGCTGAGCAATTATGTTCCAAGCCGGGTGTTCTCTGTCGGCCTGTCCCCTAACCCCTTTCACATGACACATCATTTGATGCATTGTTAATTTAAAAATATTGATTAGTGCAGCTTTAGTCCAATATGAGCTGATATGAGCTGTGCTTACATTAAGTGTGCAGAGCTCAGTGCAGATGAGAAGGAGGTATGCGCCATTATCCATCTTCGGAGAAGAATATGGTTCAGGACCCAACACGATCAGGAAGAGCTTGAGTGTATTGTATTTAGTGGTGGACAGGTGTCTTCTCAAACTGATTTTGACCACAGTGGCGAAGCATAAACTCTGCAGTTGCTCTTGTTTATTCAGTCTCAAAGGTCTCCTACAGACTGCATGTTGAAGTAACCCCACATTGCTCCCGAAGGCTGTACACAATGGTGTATGAATGATACCTTGCATGGCAGCCAATGGCGTCAGTGAATGAATGTGTGTGAATGAGATATGTAGTTTGAAAGTGCTCTGTGTGGTCGGAAGACTAGAAAGGCGCTACATAAGTATAGTCCATCCATTTACCAAGCTTGCAAAGAGATGGTGTTCAACATGGACCTTGTGAAACCAAATTCTTTGGTCTTTTTGGCATGCCACTCAAAATGCAATTGAAACTTGAGAATTTCATAATAATGAAGACTGAGGAAAGTCTGTCCACAGTCTGTTATTGGTGCAGCTGATAACAGCACAGCACAGAAAAGACGTCTAGTCAGACTAACTTTTGTTCATAAAGTTTTGTAGATTATAACCTTTACTTTCATGGCATTTGATGAGTATATTTTCAATACCAGAAACAAAACCAGTTATACAGGATCTGCTGAACAGATGTCTCGGCAGAAAGAAGCTCTTAAAAAGTACATTACAGTGTTTACCGCATTAAATAAGGGCACCACGGCGGTAATAGCAGCCTGTTACTTCTGCCTACAGCCAACTTGTCTATACAAAGTCTAAAGCCCTGGTAGTGACCCCAAGAAGATGCAATGTTCTTTCCACACTATAATAATGTTAGAGAGAACAAGTGGAAGTTTACAAACGGTAGGTAAAGTTTGTCCTGAGGCTGGTGCAAGAAGAAAATCAAAAATAGAAGAGCTTCATCATTTGAAAACTATCTTCAGCAAATTTCGTGGCAGTCCAGGGTTGAGGTCTCCTCTTGTGCTCAAGTGTTGAGCAGATAGATCAGCTACTACACTGGTCAAACGTCTCTATTTTTAGGCCGCAAAAACAGAGAGACACAGAGAGACATCCAATTTTGAAACAGCTCATCCTACAATAGCTCTCCTCAAACCTTTGCTAAATGCTTACTATGTACCACCATCCTGACAAACTTTATATTGTATGAGTCTCCAGTAAAGCCTGTGAGGATTGTTTCCCTTCCCTATACATAATTTCTTTTGTTTACACAGAAGTCGTCTCTCTGTAAATTTCAACTTTGCGTCAGAATGGATGAAAAGCAACCAGGTCATTTAAATTCTCTTCTCATTATAGTCTGGGAGACACAGATAGAGAGGTCCAATTTACATTTAGATTGTTTCAGTAGAAGTAAATTAATCAACACTGCAGCCCAGCCAACTCACTTGTACAGAATACCTGATACACATGCACATCTACGTATATACATTAGTATTTTATGTATATTGTGTATACATTCGCACCCATGTGACACAGAATAAAGTCATTTTTGCTGTGTTTGTGTATGAGGTTTACGGGAAGCATCAACAGAAATCCCAATGCACTGAATCAGCTTTAAATTTCCACAGCATGGATTGTTCACACAGCAAAACACACTTTAAAATATCGTGACTACTTGTGTCGCCTTGTGTCTATTCTTTCCTCATAACCTTTCTTACTGTTTTAGTGCCAACATCCCACGGTCAGCTCTTCAAAATGAATGTTTCTTTATGACCGATCTGTCGTAAAGGTGCAAAAGAATCCTTGAATTCCTCCAGCATCATCAAGGTCTCATCACACCCACAGTTGTTCCCTTGAGTTTTGACCACAGCCCTGTGGTTACAATCTGCCTCCATAATTTAATTAATTTAAAACAAACTCCTCTTCAACTCAAAAAACCTCATTGTGCATTCACATTACCTACAGTCAACCTTAGACTGGGTGCTCACACCACAGAAATAGTTAGCCCTATTAAACGTTTAGTCCATTAGATTTAATGCATGGTAATGAATTTAATACCAAACTTCAATACCAGGGACTGATCTGGTGTGAGTGCTGTTTTCTCCCTCAAATGTATAATTTGTCTCTCTGTATTGAACTGATAAAGATAATTCTACCATGTTTGCTCTAACTGGTTCTGGTACAATAAGAGGATGTTTGTACATCAACAATCTGCCTTAGCTTGAGCAAAAACGAATTATGTTGTTTAGATTTATGAAATTGTATTGTTAAAACACATCAGTCACGCTGTAGGATTGCTGGTTCTGTGAACAGATGAGTACCTTTCAAACAGCACTGAACAACGAGGATCAGAACTGATAAACTGGCTGTCCACTCTGTGTCGATACAGCAGGTGGACACGTACGTCTAATTACATACTTCTACATCTCTTCACAAAGCACTTAACCTGCACACGTCTGTGCTCACAATCTCTTTCTCCAGTATTTTCATTACACTGTTTAAAGTTTTTCTCTTTCATCATAATAATTATGTAATAAATCCATGCAATGTTTCACCACAACCTTCCAACAAAACTGCCTAAATCTAGTTTTTGAAAAACTGTATGGAGTAAATCTTTAGTATCATTAGCTAACTGTGTATGTCATTATGAGTTAAGGTTGGGCGATTGGCTGAGTTTATCACCAGTCGTGTTGTTTTTGTGTCATTTTTTTTGCTAATTTTAATGATCTGCCACCAAATAAGGCGCTGCAGCAAATCGCAGCATGGTCGTGCAGCGACGTGTGGTGGGTGGTCAGAAAAATACTTTTTGTTTCGTTGATTCATCGGCTTTCTCGATTCCTGCATTGTAGAACTTTACTGTGAAACAGGAAACTTTGACAGATGTAATGTTACGACCGCTGGCCTGTGTTATTGTTGGTGTTCTTCCTTTTTTCTCCTCTCCTCCTCCACTCTAGGATCTGCCCCTTTTTCCTTGTGTGTTGATGAATGATCTGGTTTACCTGCGGCCACTCAAGCGGGCGGGGCATATATAGCCAGGAGGTGGAGCCGGTGCGCTCTCTCTCTCTCATCCTGCGGTTGGCCTGTGTGGCAGAGACCGGGTGGTTGTCTGTGTGTGTGTGATCTGTTTCAGGAGTAAAAGTCAATTGTCGCTTGCTACAAAATCCTGAAACAGTGCCATCACAATCCAGGTGAGGTCTCAACTCAGCCTATTACAGGACCAATCTGTGACTTATAGACACTGTCTTGTAAGAATGTCCCACCTGTTTGATACAAACCTGTCCACTGACTGCATACTAAGCCAGGAGTAGTAGTGTTATGCTATTACTTGTAACAGAAACTATTGATCACAAGAGTACTGTACATCTCTGTAGCCAGCATGTTGAATAGTCTTTATCTGACCACACTGAGGCTTTCATTCTGAATAATCTGCCCCCTCCCCTCACTGGTCTGATGCAGCAGAATTCTAATTTCCTTTGCTTCTTTTCCATTTGCACCTGGCCTGGTCTGATTATGCCATCCTACAGACTATAAAGGGGCCAGGAGCTGCATGGTCTCTCTCTATCTTCTCCAGCCTCAGCAGCAGCCTGATGTGACCCAGCAGTGTCTTTTGCTTCACTGTGTACTTTGCTGCCTTGTTTAAGGGAAGTTGGGATGTGTAGGGTTAGTCCTCCCTTATACTTTGGAAGTTTAGGTGGAGCCCAACATGTTCCTTTTGTTCAACTCGTCCTAAATTAATTTTTTTCGCCCACTTGGGGGCAACATCGCTGACTTCTTATAACTTTAACAAGTTGAACATGTTGGATACCAGTTTTCTATTTACACATCAAGCGGACACAGCATCCAAGTCCAATATATTCATATTCTTCTAAAATTTCTAGCTCTATAGCTGCTATGTCCACCATCAGACATCATTTGTCTGCTTGCTGTTTAGTGTGTGCCGGTAGTGTACAGTGGATTTATCACAGCTTTTTCAGTGAAGACTGAACCAAAACAGTAAAATTTAGGGCTGTAAACCAAAACAATAAGCTAAAAGATGGTAAAGTGCTCCATAGAGCTGAGCTAATCCATAGAGCTATCTCTTCATTTTCTTTATTATCTTCATTATTTGTGTAAAAATGTTTGTCAGTGCAGCTTTAATTATGACCTACTTGTTTGGATCCTTTTTCTCAGTTGGAATTAAATTATTTGGTGACTGTTGCACAACAACTTACCCTTACTGACCATAAAAAAGAACACATTTGAGGGAAAATACAAAAGTACAAATACAATATCTATTATAAGCATTTATGGGAGGCTGTTTTATAAAAACTTGAACTTTGCCAAGATTGCTTCATTCAAAGGACTCAGCAGTACCTCATTAGCTGGTGGTAGCTCGACTACAGAGCAGGTCGTCAGTACATGAGGATTTATTCATGAATATCATGAAATCACACAGTACATTTAAAATAAATTCAACTGGTTTTGTCTTGTGTAAAATTTTGAACTGATGGTGGTGAAATGTCAGGAGGTCATCGAAATCAAAAGGAACAATCCGACAGGGGCCATGAATATCCATGTCAAAGTTAATGCTGTTGACCTATGTGTTGGACGAACAAAACAACTGACATCAACATCTCACAGAGAGCAGGGGGTGGAATAGAAGATTAAGGCTCACCAAAAATGTGAATATGTATGTGTCGAATCGAAAAACTTTGTATCTTCCTACTTCATATTTCCTTTAGAACAGTGACAAAAGTGAGAGTATTGCATTGAGTGTTATTCTTATCAGGTGACTTTTTGTAAGAGGGAAGGCAGAAGTGTGGGCTTTGTTTAGAGTACACATAATAATCAGCCTGGTGAGGATCAGGAGCTGAGGCTCAGCAGAGCTGCTGATAACGCTCACTCCACTGCTGCTGCACTGGAGACACATCGACACACAAACAAACACCCAGGGAGCCTGAAAGACAGGCTCTGTCCTCTGTAGTTACTCATTCAAACACCAGGAACTGACTTCTTCTCTGCTGCTTCACAATATATATAATCTACAGTATATCCTGCAGCTATGATTATCCAATTCTATTATAGCAGCAGTGTGTCACTTTTCTACCGTAAAATAACAAACTTTAAATCATTTTGATGATACACAGATATGTAATTCCACTTTATGCTTTATGTAACTGTGTGCCCTGGGTACGATCTCTCACAAGAAGTACGCAATGCTTTATGGCACTAAATCACACACCACCAACTAGCTGCTCCGCCTCAACTCTCTGTGATTTACAGAGTTTCCTGATGGACAGTAAAGTAAACTGCTGCCAACTGTAGCTGCTGCTTAGCTAAAAAAAAAAAAAATCAGTTTGTTTGTTTTAACAAACTGTTAAATCAGTTTGTTAGCCAGGCTGCCCGGACTGTGAGCTCAGAGCACCGAGGGAGCTTTAGTGTTTGTGCCTCAGGTGTTTTGGACTGCCAGAGGAGGAGGATTTCAGGCCCGGGACGTGGGCCAATGCTGGCAGGCAGTGGAGTCAGTGTCATGCTGGAACTGAAGTTAGGCAAGATAATAATGGCAGAGGCAAAGAAACTGAAGAGGACATGGTTGGAGGAAGCTAAGAAAGAAAAGGGAGAGTGAGTGAGCAAGTGAGTGAGCAAGAAGCCGAAAAGTAAATCTGGGACTGACTTTTAGTGGTTGGTGAGAGCTTGGTGAAATAAAAGGCTGAAAGACAGACTGAGCTAAGTAGTAGTAATTAGTTTACTAATTATAACACAAAATATTATAACACGTGTACAGCTGTCCATATTTACCACAGTGGGATTACACTGGAGGCACTAAATTGCAAAATTACCAATTTCCATGTAATGATGGTTTAATAAGTATATGTAAGTACATAATCTGTGAAAGCTGTGCCCCCTCTCCAACCGCATTGAACCGTTCTTCTCACAAATACCAATTTAACTCCTGGGTAAGTAGATCAAATAAGCAAATGAGCGTAAATGAACATCCAAGTGTATACGCTGTACAAAAGAGTGGCAACCACCATTATTTGTGCTGAATAGATAAAACTTTTGTGACGAGCCCACTCGCCTACTCTGACAAAGAGAGACGGAAGCTGGCAAACAGAGTGGAGGTTGTCTTGAGAGGAGGTGGATCTCTCATTCCCTCATGTTACCTTTGTTTGTTTGAATCATAATCTCACTTAGAATCAGCTTTATTGACAAAATATGTATACACATAATAGGAATTTTACTGTTTTTTTCCATTGTCCTCAATGTACTAGTACAACGGATAGACATAGCAGCTTAGAATAAGGACAACAGAGCTGAACAAACAAAGATAAAGAAGAGACAGGACTATTATGGATGTAAGTATGCAAATAAAGAGACATAAATAAAAAGTCTGTACAAGTCAAGTGTTCTCTAAATTGCAAACAATGCAAACAGCAAAAAAATAAATATTGAACGGATATACATGTAGTGGATGATTATGTACAGTATATACAGCATTCAGGTTCATATTGTGACAGTGAATGATGACACGCATGTTAAAAACGGTGCATTTTATATTGTAAAAATATCATCTATGATGGATGTAAGTGGGTGTTTTGGTGTTAGCAGGTTATGGGTGGATGACTCATGAGTGCTCATCAGAGTGATGGCCTGTGGGAAGAAACTTATATTTATGACTGGTTGTTTTGTTGTACAGTGCTCTGCAGCGCTGACTAGAAAGGAGATGTTGGAACAGTGGAGAACTGGATCAGCAGCTCCTTAGGCAGGCTGAAGTAGGCCCACCAGAGGATGTACTTCCTGGGCCAGATCAGGAAGTACATCCATCCTCTGGTGGGTCTTTTTGATGAAGGAGTCTATGTTGGATACCCATTTTAGATCCTGGGAGAGTGTGGATGGAGAGTACAGCACAGAGGCTGCCAAAAATGGCACCATCTTGCAACTTATTTTGCAATTTATCACAACTTTTGGCCTTGTTAGTTTTCAGTGTGAGACATCAACTACTGTCTGGGGGTCACTGACCTCTCAAATATATAAGAATTTTCATTCAGCAATTATGTATGTCCATGAATATGCATGGGTTTGCATTGAAGGGATGTATAGCAGAGTGTGCGGCCATGTTCTTCCGGTATCATTCATTGACTTTTTGCATAGCATAACCGCCTCTACATGCACCGTCCGCGGAGGTCATGCAAGTGTAAACTTTACTGAAAAGGTACTTTGGGAGAGAATCAACCCCAAAGGTGGAGAAGTTGTGGCAGGGGGCGTCAGTACTGCCCACACCTATCAAAATAAAGTGTTAGCTGTGAGCAATGCGGTGTCAGTGCGAGCAAGGTCACTCTTTTTGAGGACTTGCTTGCGAATGTTGAAGCTGGTTAGTACTATGTTGTGCATAACAACGGGATGAGCAAACGTAGAAGGCAGAGGTCAATGCAGTGTTGCAGGAACACATAATTTTACAACGCTCTTGCACTGGATGTATCAGCACAATTAGAGGGTCAGGGCGAAGCAATGCTGCCTACGCGCTGTTAGAGATATCAAGCCCTGAATGGATGAACCGTTAAAATGTGGGGTTTTATATATACTGTATATATATAATGTGCCCAGATATGTACTGATGTGCCTTGACCTTTAAATTTTACTATTACTACTACTTTATTTTTCCCAGTCCGACTGATTTTAGTTGCATACCTTCTTATGACTATCATAAGTCATCCACACAGCATTTACATTTATCTCAGGGACAGAATTTTTCCAAGCAGAATGTGGGGGCTGGAAAAAATATTACTAATGCCTAATTAGTCTGATATTGTTTAATATTTTCATGTTATTTTTATTTCCCTACAATATATCAGTGTGAGCAGGCTCACATGAAAAAAAAAACAACAAAAACATAATGATAACTAGGTACTGAACTAGAAAATTCTCTCAGACATCTGCCAAGGACGCACAGAGGAAAAAAAAATTCTGGAAGTATAATTGCAAAATGCCGTCCTGATTGGCAGGAAATAATAATATAATGCTTTCTTGTAAATGTAACATTCATTTGAATAGCAGAGATATCATCTATAATAAAACAACATGCAAAAGATGGTAATCACCAAAGTGTGGTACTCACTCACAGCTCAGTTAAAACATACACCGATCAGCCATAACATCCTGACCACTAACAGGTGAGGTGAATAACACTGATTATCTTGTTCTTATGGCAGCTGGCAGTGGGTGGGATATAACCCAAATATAAACCCATATAACAAACAGGAAAAATGAGCAGACATAGGGATTTGAGCGACTTTGACAAGGGTCAAACTGTGACGTCTGGGTCAGAGCATCTCCAAAACTGCAACTCTTGTGGGGTGTTCTCAGTCTGAAGTGGGTAGTACCTATCAAAAGTAGACCAAGGAAGAGAGGAACACAGTCGTGCTGCCAGGATCATTGATGCACATATGAGGCTGATTAGCTGCAGACCAGTCAGGTCTGACCACCAAGAAGGTGGCCTGGTTTGATTAATCATGTTTTCTTTTACATCATCGCTTACTTGGGGAACACATGGCACCAAGATACAATTCATGTGGATGTTCCTTTGACACATACCACCTACCTGAGCAATGTTGCAGACCATGTACACTAATGGAAGTCATATTCCCTGATGGTAGTGGCCTCTTTCAGCAGGATAACGGTCCGGCCACAATGGAATTGTTTGAGAAACACAACAACTTGGAGGTGTTGACCTCTAAATTCCTCAGATCTCAATCCAATTGAGCATCTGTGGGATGTGCTGGACAAACAAGTCCGATTCATGGAGGCCCCACCTCACAACTTAAAGGACTTGACAGATCTGCTGGTGCCAGATACCACAGAACACCTTCAGAGTGTGGAGTCCATGCCTCGATGGGTCATGGCTCTTTTGGTGGCAGAAGGGGTCATAATGGTCATAATGCTATGTCTGATCGGTGTATATTTTGAAGAGATCAGATCTTAGGAATGTCTCATCCACTTTCACTCTCACAAACTGCACACATTTCAAATGAAATGACAACAACATCTCAACAGCGGCGTGTATATGCAGAACATGCTGTCAATGATTTGCACTGGGACTATTTAGTCCCAAGGAAAATGTTGACAGTGTGTTCTTGGGATTATCCAGAGAATTTTTCAACACTCCAGGCAACGCAAGCTGAATTCTATTCACCTCAATACAGCAGTATTGACATGGCAGCAGAAATCAGACACAGATATCAAAAGCAGGATGACTAAATCCAAAAGTATCAGCCTTGACGCCACTAGAGGTGAGTGAGATGGGAGTTTTTTTTGTTGTTGTAATTCAGGTGACTTTAATCCCATTGAAGTGAACATTACATGTAAAGGACAATACAGGACAATCTGTACAGTCCTTGTAAAGGATGACGTGAAGGTCACGTCAGCTGGTTTGCTTCCAAAATTAGGGTATTACGTGATATTACTAAAACTGTCAGTCCTGCTGAGATAACATTACCTCGTCCTCCCTCTGTCTGCCACAGACACACACAGACATAGCTAATGTAGTTCAGGCTAATGATGGACACAGCAGTGTTACAGGTCAAAAGGTTTCCATTGGACAGTTCATCAAGCAACAAGTGTCACTGTGGGAGGAAACAGCCAAAAAACCCACCATGGCTTTGTCTTTGATGGTACTGTTGTGAATGTAAGAAGACAAGTGAAGTGTGCCTTCCTGCTCCAACCAAACTGAAAAATTTACTTTGGAGGAGTTTTGGATAATAGACTTTCACATTGAGACTCAGTGCTGCCAAAGAACAATAGTTATCAGAGCAATCAGTGTATTTTCCAGAGACAATGGGCCTCAAGCATATTTCTGTGTTCTTATCCAAAAATTCTCTGTTCTGAGTCAGATTCAAACTCTATAAACTGCACAAACTTGTTGTAAATCTCGTTTCAGCCTGATGAATGCTGCCTGTTCATGAGGAAAATCACATTTGCATACAACAATAAGATAATCTAAGTCAAACATTATCATCATTGTTGCTACTGTTCTTTTTTTTGTCTCAGTTTGTATGGGTGTAGTTCACCCTCTTGTCTGGTGCTATGAGTGTCTTCATGTTGGTCACTTGTACTGCACTACACAAAACAAAGGTTGCTGGTCTGCTGTCTCAGTCAGTTAGTTTCTTTGTGTTATTGTGTGACTTTGGTGAGTTCAAACTAAAGCATTAAAACAAATTTACCCACTGGGGCAGTCCTATATATATATATATATATATATATATATATATATATATATATATATATATATATATATATATATATATATAAGGACCCCTTGGATGAGAGACAAACAGAACAGGGACCCCACATGTAATTCATTTTTTACAATATGTCACAGTTTAAGTCTGGCCTATAATCACTTTTATATTTACGTTATTCACCTATATATATATATGTATAGTGGTTTATTAGCCTATATGTGTTTATGTTGTAAAAAAGTTAAAATAGTTAATATTAGCAAAAAAGGGGTGTCTGTGTGTGTGCCCTCCCTTTAGTCTGAGTTTTGATCTTTTCCATTCAACAGGGATCAGACACATCCAACTCCTCCACAGAAATGCAGTCCTGAGTAAATCAGGACTGTAAAAATCCATCAGCACCCCAAACTTAAATTATGCATTAATACCAATGAATTTTTTAGTTACAGACTCATCATGTTTCACCCTGGCTTTTATGATCTTAGGACCCCTTTTGGCATTCGGTCGGCAGGCGGAAGTACTCCTGCCTGCTGGACAGATGTAACTTTTGCTCATTCTGACTGTTGCAGGGTGCCACGGCTGGTTTGACACCGGTATGCAGTATACAGTATGTATGGTATATTCTGTGTTTTAAGGTGTTGCTCAAAGCAGTTGTAGTAAAGGTTGCAGAATAGGTAACTTATCTTTAGTGATCTGTAAAAACAAGTTCAGTTGATTCCCAACTGAAAGTTCTTCTGTGTTTTTTTCTTCTTCGTGGAAGGATTGCAGAGTCTTGATCTTACTTTCTCTAACCATCTTGTCTTGTGGGTTTGTACTTGATCATGAGTGGAATCACAGTGGTATCCATCTGCAACAGGGAAACATTTACAGGGATTAGTATAGGATCATAAAGGATTTGAAAACTAGAGTAGCCAAAAAAAATGTGTTCAGTACAATGGATAGATTTTTTTTTGCAACACACTTTTAAGCCATGGCTTATAGATTACTTACAAATCTATTCTAGTTATAAAGGAACCAACCATAGTAGCGCCTGTAGAAACTTAATTTTCTGCTAAAATCCTAATGACGAACATGAACCTGGCAACAAGGAAATAATATTATTTTGTGATTCTATCAAAATCTAATATCATTTTTTTTGCAGTACAGATAAATAATATTCAGAAAACAGAACAATTCTAACATTTTTATTGAAACAGCTGTACAGTGATAAAAATATAAAATGGAAAGCTTATACAGCTAGATCATATAGATTAGTCATACTATTAATGGGAATAAGGATTTTTTTAAAAGTTAATAGAGTTGAAAAACACATTGTCCTCAATTTTTTTGAGATGATGGCCTTCTAAATCTTTTATAATCCAAAATCCAAAAGGGTAGAAGACTGCATTTCCCTAACAGTGAAAAAGGAAACAGATCATGATTGAAGAACAAAGTTTGTTCGTTCATTGATAATATGACAGACCAAAACATAAAAATTCAAATTCAAGAATGAGATTGCGGGTACAAATTTTGGCTTCCTCTGCCAGGTGGCTGGGCTCAGCCGTAGAGATAGGGTTAGGAACTGGGACAGCCAAAGGGAGCTTGAAGAAGAGCCACTGCTCCTTCGCGTAGAAAGGAGCCAGCAATTAGGATGCCTCCTGGGCAACTTCCTTTGGAGATGTTCCAAGAGGAGGAGACCCTGGGGCAGATCCAGAACCCGCTGGAAGGACTACATAGCCCAACTAGCTTGGGAATGTCTCTGTATCCCCCAGGAGGAGCTGGAATGCGTTGTTGGGGAGAAGGACGCTTGGAACACTCTGCTAAACCTGCTGCCACCGCAACCCAACCCTGACTAAACAGAAGAAAATGGATTGATGCATATGGCTATTGTTACTCCAATGTGTTAAACACTTAATTCAACAATCATTTTGATAAATACAAGCAGGATAAAAAATTGTTATTACCTTAGATTTTGGTGGCACAGGACTTGTGGTGCAGGAGGTGTACAGCCCTATTCATTATTTCTGCAGGGGCCACATGTAGACAAGTTGAGTCACCTGAACTACACTTATTGAACTGATTGGTTGGGCCCAGTTAAACTTGTTAAACTGTTTTGAATGTGTGATGACAAGTGTAAATATATTTACTTATATATACTTATATTACGCTCAGATAATTCTGTAACAGTCCCAGCAATGAGCTGGAACAAAATCTAACTATTTCTCCCTCCACCGACTTCTGGAGAGGAATAAATAAAAACATCTGAGTTGTAACACCAACCTGCAGCTAATTCAATACAAAGTCCTCAACAGAACACAATATACACTCTCAGTAAAATGTGCAAAATGGGACTAGCAAACACAGAATAACAGCAGATAATTATTGTAACACACTCTCGACCTGCCAGCCAGTTCAGTCAAAACAACTGTCAACCATCTCATACTGCAGAATCTCACCATCTGCACAGATCTGTTTGCTAGGAGACGCTTCAGAAACCAGCTTACTGAGCAAGTACAAGAAGAGAAATCCTTCTGAACTGGAAATCAAAAGTCTCAGTAAATATTAATCATTGGGCTGATCTAAGATAAAGACAGGTCTGGATCAGAACCACACATTCCCACGCACAATGCACAGACATATTGCAACACACATCAACATGGACACACGTACACATAGATACACTGTTGCGACAAACTAGTCATAGTCATCATTTATATTGCTGTCATACTCATCACATTTACTACTATTTATTTATTTACGACTGCTGGGATTCCATGAGTTCTGGTGGGCCTCTGTCAGTCTCGGGCATCATTTAGATTCTCTGCTGGTCTGGAAAGTCAGGTGGGGGTAGTCCATGCTCCAAAAAATAGGTAAAAAAAGGAAAACAATAACAAAAAAAAGAGGAAAGAAAGAACTGTTTGGGAGGAGTGGTGATGCGACAGATGGTTGTCCACCATGAGCCGAGTTTTTCCTTGCCAGCGTCGCCAAGTGCTTTCTTACGGTGGGAATTATTGAGTCTGTTGAGTAAATAATATTATAAAGAGTACGGTCTAGACCTGCACCATATAAATAGCACTCAAATTGAGGAAGAAGGCCGGGGGATGGAGGTGAACTTCGCTGACCCACCTCTTTCCTGCTGGAGCTTCCTGTTGTGTTGCTGGAGGGACAGGTGTCACACTGTGCTCTGGTGGCAAGTCTATCCACTCTCCTCCTCACATCTTTATCATTACATTTACATTTACATTTAGTCATTTAGCAGATGCTTTTATCCAAAGCGTCTTACAGAGAAGGGAACAATCAAGGTATAGTGCGATAAGAAAACGCTATGACAATTCTTAAATGGGTAGCTTTCCCATGTCCAGTTGTAGGTAGTGCTAGGAGAGCTGGAGGTCTTCAGGAGTTTTTTTTAAGGTAGAGAGGGACACCCCTGCACTGGTAGGAACTGGTTTTATGTTCCACCAACGGGGAACAACAAACGAAAAAAGTTTGGATTGCCTTGAGCGAACAGGTGGCAGAGCCAGGCGTCGCTCATTGGAGGAGTGCAGCGGTCATGAGGTGACATATGCCTGTACAAGGCACCAAGGTAGGTGCAGTACCGGAGACAACTTTGTAGGCGAGCATTAGCGCATTGAATTTAATGCGGGCTGCAACAGCTCGATGAGCAGCGGGTAACATATGACCTTTTGGGTTGGTTGTAGACCAGGCGCTCCCGTGTTCTGGATCATCTGAAGAGGTTTCACTGCGGAGGCTGGGAGGCCCGTCAGGAGGGCATTACAGTAATCTAGTCCTGAAATGACCACAGCTTGTGTCAGGAGTTGAGTGGCGTGTTGTGTTAAGTGAGGTATGATTTTTCTGATGTTGTAAAGTGCAGAGTGACATGACCGGGCAACTGAGGCGACATGATTGGAAAAGGTTAGTTGGTCATCAATCAAAGTTTCTCACCACCCTGGTGGGGGCAAGACATAGGGAGTCAATTTTGATGTTGATGTCGTGGTGTATAGTAGGTTTGGCTGGGAGGACCAGCAGTTCAGTTTTTGAGAGGTTCAGCTGGTGGTGATGTGCCTTCATCCATGTGGCGATGTCTGAGAGGCAATCAGAGAACCGTGCAGAGATCGAGGGGTCCTCAGGAGGAAATGATAGATACAGCTGAGTGTCATCTGCATAGCAGTGATAAGAAAAGCCTTGTGAGCGGATAATTGGACCCAAGGAGGTGGTGTAGATAGCAAATAGAAGGGGCCCCAGCACTGAGGCCTGGGGTACCCCTGTGGTGAGGTGATGCGAAGTGGACAACTGTCCAAGCCAGGATACACTGAATGAGCGCCCTGTCAGGTAAGATTCAAACCAGGAAAGAGCCAAGCCAGAGATGCCCATGTTTGAGAGAGTAGAGAGGAGGATGAGATGGTTAACTGTGTCAAAGGCAGCTGATAAGTCAAGTAGAATGAGGACAGAAGACTTTGCTGCTGCTCTTGCTTCTTTTAAGGCTTCTGTCACAGACAACAGAGCAGTTTCAGTCGAGTGACCGCTCTTGAAACCAGATTGATTCGGATCAAGAAGATTGTTCTGTAGGAGGAATTCTGAGAGTTGCTATACAATTAAAACTATTATATCTTCTTTCTCTCCACCATACAGCCACTCGTCCTTACACCATACATCAACCATCAACCTTTGACATAAGTATAACGTATACATATGTATAATGATTGTTACACATTATGACAAGGGTCACCTCTAACAGGTTCTGACTTCTAAAGGATTCAGGTAGGGTATCTATATGCCGCAATAATGATCCACCTTGATAATCCAATACCTGATTTCACACCAAAGGCTCCATTATCTGATGGCTGCAACAAAATGTGATGGAACAGAGAGTGTTCGGCTTGCAAAATGATGTTTGGAACAAACTGAGAGTGTGTTCGACCAGCTAGGAACAGAGTGATAATGCTCCCGTTGAGCAGGGCGAACACAGATAGGTGATACATCTAAGGCTCCATTCATCACACCTAACTCCACAACGCCTGGAGAATATGTAAGCAGCCCTTAAAAGTTTCTCTTGCAGCCTAACTGGCAGTATGGCTGAAGAAGGGTTTTTTAATACTCAGCCTCTGTGAAAGGCAGGGAAAGTGGAGACAAGCAAGTTGTGCTCTCAGAAGTGTGAAAACGAAAAATCAATCAGCTCTTCCAAACAGTGTACTACAGCATGACAAAACAATTACCATTGTATCAAGTGTCTCCATACAGACAGAGAGAAGTCACGTGTGTCACAGAGATCACCTATATGTGTTTGTGTTTGAGACTGATTTGATTCTTATGTATAAAGAGTTTTATTAAATCAGGTGCTGGAGATTGCAGGGGTTCTTCAGTGGATCTGTCCAGACTAAATAAACATTCCTACCATGATTGCTGCATGTTTTTTCATGTGGTTTTCTTGCAGAGTTTGTGAGGTGGATGCTTTGAACGTCAACTGCCAAAAATTCAAAAAAATCCATTTTCAGTAGTAGTGATTTGTTTAGCCAGATTATGTTTTCTTTAACATTTTTTTTCTGGGCTCTGGGAAAGTTTTAATATATACCTCCGTGGTTTAAAACATCACAGTGCGGAGACTATACAAAGATAAAATGCTTTTAGGGTCACAGGACTTTTTTTTTTTATTGCAACACAGTGAGTAGCAACAAGGTTGAGTGACGGCACCATACCCGGCTCTCAAAGGTCCACTGTGTCAGATTCAGGGGGGTCTATTTACAGAGTATGGTAGACATGGAGTATAATATGCAGAACTATGTTGGCAAAAAAACAAAACAAAAAAAAACGAAGGGGCTTGCAATCCATAACTACACCCACCGCTTAATTGAAATCCTACACTTAAAGGGTCTTTGATGCTTAAGCAGTTTTGACATGAGCACTGTCCTTTGTAGGAGACAGTACCTGAATAGGGATACAGATTTGACGATGGGGTCTTCAGAGGACTGAAGGTTAGTGGGCTCGACCTGCATATCTTACCCACAAGAGACGGTGAAAAGAACTAACCACTTACAAACAGTGAATTGGATTGCTGACCACTAGGTCTTGAAATGCACTCTCCGAAGGAGTTGACCCTCTATCAGTTTTTGTATTTACACAGCAGCATCCAGCTCAGCTTTCATGTTCCACTAGCTGACCTAATGTGTGGTGTTTTTCCACATCAAGCACGTAAGGAGCAGTTTATTTTTATGCTCTCGTTTGGTACTTTTGGCAAGATGAAAAACATTGACATTCAAAGTCAAGTGCTACAGAATAACTCACAAAATGAGGCTCACTTTCCTCAACCAGGAGGACTCTGCTGTGGTTCAAATGGAGTGTGAATGAAAACTGAAGCAAATACAGGAAAGGGACAGAAAACACACAGAGGTTTATGGGCATGCTATCATCAGTGCCTCATGCTTGGGAAGCCTGGCATTACAAAATGAGGTCTGGACTGAAGCTCGTACTGTATACAGTGATTTCTTAATGCCTCCTATGAGTACCAGAAAAGGTCAGTCAGAGTATGGAGTGAAAACAGGTACAGGGGATGTACCTGAAACCTGAAGATGTGTTGGTTTGTAGCAACATCAGCTTCAATGCCAGCAGGCCAAAACAAGCCTTCACACAGAGCAGCAAGGTGCCAAGATATCAGTGTGGAGTAAATATTTAAAATAGATTACAGGGAGTAACTGGCTGAACTCCTGCTGGAGATTTGACAACTATGTTTTAAATCCTACACTCAGTGATTAATAACTTGTATTGGCCATGCTGTGTCTGCTTAATATAACTGATTTCTCAACAGAGTGAGAAGTCTTTTACACTGCTGGCTTCTAAACTTGAATTTTTATGATTTATTTTACAAAAATCTATCACAGCCATTTCAAGTAAAATAACCTTCAAAACATGATGCTTTGTGAGTTGGGCCCTCTAACAATGTGTTATGTGGAGATCATTTGCCACCTCTCAAACACTCCTGTTAAATTAAAAATGGTCTTCATTTGTTTTGGTAAAATAGTCAGTTTAGAACAGTCTAGAACAAAATGACATTCTTACTCTACATCGAACTACAAAAAAAAAACTATAAAACAGTTCAGTGAAATGAATCATTTCTTACGGAAGCGCATTGCTGCCACCACCCACCCCCAAAAAAAATATGACCATGAGGATACTGTTGATGTGTGGAGTGATTTTGGAGTCATAATACTGTATCAGTGTATCAGTGGTGTAACAGTGGAGTTATTGATTTTTGTTTGCAGCGTCTCTCTTGGAACTGAAATTTGCAGACGCTCCCTGCGCACTCGTCAGGCCGCTGGCTGCTCGTAGAGATCAATGTTATGCGTCCAGCTCGGAGGACGGCTTGTTCTTTTACAAAACGGGTTTTTGGTTCTTGTAGCTCGTAGTATATGACATTATGATGTGAAAGAGGCATCATTTGTGTTTGAACAACGTTTCGCCTCTTACTTATTGATCCCAGAAGTCCGAATCTGTGAATATCTTTCCAACTTTACCGAACTAGAGTCTTCAGGTACACCACGAGCCCGAAGAAATCTCGACAGTGGAGAATCCACATTTTGAGCCATGCTATTTCACTCTCACGATACTCAAACATAGAGGAAGCATGGCATGGGCTGAAAAAACCATACCACATGTGAAATATCACATGATAATTAATTTCATATCGTATATTACATGAAACTTGAAATTCACATACATGATACATGTGTGATTCTGAGCCAAATTACGTGATTCTTGGAGGGTGGCAGCAATGCGCTTCCGTAATTTCTTGCTTGCTTTAGTATTTTTATTATAAACAGATATGCAGATAGATGCTGTATGAGTAAAAAAAAGACATGGACAAAATGCAGATGACAGCAGGCGTAGAGAAGAATACATCGCATGAGCAGGATGTATCTGATCAAATCTGTCAACATCTTTTCATCAAGCTTGAGCTTACTGAACCCACGATGCAGACCACAGATAGAAATCGCTTTGAAGGTTTTATTTACAAGATGCGACATGAAAAACACAACAGGTGAGGTCCAGGGAGGATCTTCAAGGCAGTATGGTGTAGACTGGCGAGCAGACAAAGGTAGGCTGAGCATGGCAAGCGGAGCAGGTGAGCTGGAGGACGAAGAAGACAAACAGGCATCAAGGTAGCCATCCAAAAATACAGAGACAAAAGATATTTCAGCAAGGAGGTTCTCTGAGCTGGTGAGTTGTGACGTTACTGCAAAAGGTACGACAACGAAAAGGCGGAGTCTGAGAGGGTGAGCCGGAGTTAAACACTGCAGGAGCTGATGAGGCGATGATAAGCAGGTGAGGATCAACAGGGAAGTGGTCGGAGAAACCAGGTCAGCCACGCAGGAGAGGGCAGGAAAACAGCAGGAAAACACAGGGAAATAGACAAACCTAGCAAATCCTAACAAGTTCACACAGATGAGAGCTGAGTCCTCATCACACTCCATTTAAAGGAAACACAGTACCAGGATCAATAAACATTTTTATTTCATTTGTTTCCTTAAAGCTCTGAATTCACTTGTGTTGCCGTATGTCAACAGATACTCCCTGTTTGAATAAAGATATTACATGTCGCCCATGTACAGGAGGTAGCTTAATAATACTGCACATCTGAAGTTATAATATGTTGTCAGGAGTGACCTTGCCTGTTGCTTCATGATTTTGGACATTGTGTTATGGAAGCATTTTACACAGCTCCTTTAAATCAATGACCAACAGTCTGCACAAATGATGTCCATGATTTTAGTTCAGTTACAAATGAATTCAAATGTGTTATTGAAGAATGACGTGAGCCTGCATGGTTGAGCCTACAATAAAAAAAATAAACTACAATTAATTCTATTCTTATAGTTTTGTGCCAGATTTGCTGTTTTGTTTGATTGTGTGTCCTTGGTAGAAGTATATATTTAATGAATTCTTATTTTCTATAAAATTAAAAATCTTAATTATAATAATTACACCTCTGCTTTCTGTCTGTGCTGAAATATGAGTCAAAATAGCTACAATAAAACGTATTGCAATGCCTCTGAATAAGAGATATTTTCTTTCTTATTCCTGAGAGCTGGTTGCAACAAAGTAAAATTTTCATTCATGATTCAAACTGGAAACCTTTGATATAATCAGATGTATCAGAAGAGACCAGAGAGCAGGTGTGGAAGTGGAAAGAGTGGAAGACGGAATGGAGAAGTCAAAGAATAACAATGCAGCCGCACTCAGGCCTATTTTCCATGCAGACAGGTGCACACCGAGCATATGCTCTAACAGATGGAGGTCCCAAGGTGACTTTGCCTCTGAGATATTCCCGTTTGCCTCTGGTTTTCTTAGCATTTCTGATTACCTGTTGAATAGCAGAGATTTTTTGCATGTGCCGAGTGATATAGCGAGTTCCAGATCAAGCGCTGCCTCTCACCTCCACAGAGAGATGCTCTGCTCGCCCTCAGCGTTTTCTGCAAAATACCAGACATTCTGCAGCGGTAAATTAAACAGGAGCCATTTAAAATTCATGACGTTGTGGAGGGGAGAAGTGAACAAATGCAGCCATTAAGACATTTGTCGCAGTGCTCTCTGGTCCACGGGGGGTGAAAGAGGGGAAAAAAAGAAAAAGAAGAACCGTGTGGCTGTTTAACACGATGACGCCAACTGCTTTATGTGAAATTGGGATAGCCATTTAAGAATGATAGATACGTGAGGTCTGCAGGATGCGTCTGCTCAGCTGAAAGAGGAATTTATCTGAGCGTGTTTCTGCAAGCAGAAAAGCATTAGTTGAAGAGCCCCGCTGTTAAACGACAAGTGTGCAGTACTTTTGTTTTAACTTTCATGATTGACTGGTCACATGAAAGCTTAACGTGGAATGTCATTAAGAAATCCCTGAGAAGCTGGAGTGGAAGGAGAGTGAGGCATGAGGTGAGAAAAAGGTGCACACACACACACACACACACACACACACACATGCACACACACTTTTTTCTTTCTGACAGGAAATCTTTCGCCTCGCTCACCGTGTGGTTTCTGAGTGCTGGCGATGGGAACAGGCTGTGTTAAAGCATACAGACAGCCACTGTACTTCTCTCTGCATGGGCAGGGGAGGGATGGGGTGCACTTTTTCCCTGAGTTAGTGTTTTCCGTCAGAGCCAAATGTTTTTCTCAGGCCTGTCACTTAGATCAAAGTGGGCCAGGGCCTTCAGTCTGCCTCGACCAACCTGCCTCACAAAAAACCCCAGTGAGAGTGCTAGCTTCCAGCATGGAGCCCATATCTGGCTGTAATTTATAGAAAATAATTAATAAATATACAAAGCCTGTGCTCATGTTGCGTTAAAGGCATGAAAGGAATAAGTGCCAAGGGCTTCGTTTATGAAACTGTTCTAAGAGTTATACTTGTCACTTGAGATCATTTCCTAAGGTGTGCTTATGTACAGTTCATAAAGGATACTGAGCATAACAACCTTGCTTAAGCACGTTCTCAGAAGCCTCTTTGTCTCTTACCATCTATAAAGGCACCTGCCTTTCAATCAGGAGGTTCACCTCATATAATACGCTCACAAAAGATGGTTTGGTCCGAAGTAGTCATGGTTGCTTCTTTTTAATGTGATACACTATTTATAGATTCAATTCAAAATACCTTGCATCTGGCAATTCTTCATTCCATCCATTCCCTTCCACTTAGCATGGTGTTCCAGACGTCCCTCTTCCTAGCAACACATTCTACTTCTTCATCCTACTCCTCCCGGGCCTATATACAGTATGCTACATAGTCACACCAGCAAGTTCTGGGTCTGTCCCAGGATCTCCTATCAGTTGGACCTGGCCAGGGAAGGCACCCAGGAGGCATCCTGATCAGATGCCTGAAGCACCTCAGCTGGTTCCTTTCGATATGAAGGCACAGCAGCTCTACTCTGAGCTCCTCACCCTATCTCTGATGGTATCTCTTCCTCACGTCTTACTATGTCTAACTGATGACATTGTTGAATGAAAGTTCATCGTGGGTTTGAGCACATACAGTTTGTTTTCTGCACGAGTCACACTATTAAATTAAAATTACATTTCTTATTAAAACTGATGGTGTCTGTTGAACTCTGTATTATACAGTAGATGAGGCCCCAAATAATTTGGCAAAAATTAGCTTTAACTAAAATATTCTCTCTTGTTGCATGTTAGGTGTGAAAGAAGGTTACTGAAAACTGAAAAAGTTATAGTTTCTAAAAACGGGCTGTCGGTGGATTGAACATTTTGATATTTTATCTCAATAACGTAAGCACCTGCTTTAAAACGACAGAAATCTTACTTTCTTTGGGACCTTTAAAAAACATATTCTCTAATATCTTCCCACCCATCTTACATGGACTGAACTATTTTTCTGCCCCTCCACCACTGACCCCCTCGCCACTCACTCCACTGCACACTTACCTGGATTCACTCCACTTTTCATGCTCCTACACACTAATACATATTTATACTGTCCTAGTGTACATGTCTATTGTGTATTCATGTGCTACTGTCCACGCTGTACATATCTGACCTGTACTGTATTCATATCTAGCTATTATTCTGTATATAATGTCTACCAATTGCATTACTTGTACTTACACCGACACTGTAATTATTACACTTATACCTGCAATTGCTGACTGCATCTGCTGCACATAGTCTTTATATCTCAGCTAACATATTCATATATACACAGTGTATCTGCACAATTAATTATACATCTCTATACATATGTACATACTCTACACTTTACTGTTTTTTGCACCTCTGGTTTGATGCTGAACTGCATCAACCCATCAGGATAAGAACAATACTGTTATTCCACTGATAAACACAAAATCTTTCATAGCACATTAACTCACTAATGATAGCATTAGGTTGGATCCCACACACCTTGCTAATGTTAAATGTTAGTTACAGACATCTTAATAAAGGAGAGAAGATAAAGTTTTATTGGCCTGGTAATGGCCGAACATTTCACTCTCTTTGTGGCTTTATTTGATTTTTATTTCACTTCTAAATTCCGTAGAATTAATTACACATCTCACTTCCCATTGGCTCACAGATCAGAGGTCCCAGAATGTGACGTCTGAAGCTGGACCCTCTGGAGTGTCACTCAACAGAAATCTCCTCCCCCCGCACATCATTAAAAGTGAGACTGTGAACTGACAAAACAGAAAAAGAACTTGCTTCTGTACATGTGAAACATTGTTGGTGTCACCAATAATAGAAACTGTTGCCTCCAAAGTAATTATTTATTTCCACATTGGTGTACATCTGTGCAAACGCAGACTGATTAATGAATGTCAGGTTTTTGTTTACTATGTGTTGCCCCCTCCACAAAAAAAAACCTGCACGGCACGCCTGAGATGTGATTACACAGATCAGTTGGCACGGAGCAATTTTAGTACTTAACGCCTGGTGATATTCTATTTTTTCTTATAGTTAACAAACCCCATGTGCAGACTCAAACCAGCATCTACTAACAAGCATTCTGTGTCTATCAAAGCCTGATATATATTCTTCATCTCTGCCACTCACTACAGCACTAAATATGTACTAATCCACCACTGAAAATAGAACCATAGAACCTAAAACTACAGTGACCAGCTGCAGATTACTGACATTTGTTTTCAAAATCAGACTATATATTTGTGAGCTGTTGAGTCGATATTTATGTCTCCAGTGTTATGACCCAGCTTGCTGTGAGGGAAGGAGAAGCAACATAACACCAGAAGGATTTGGTAAAATAAAGTTATTTATTTGGAAAGACCTTAGATACTTGACACACACAATGAATGAGGTGAACCACAAAGAAAAGAAGAAGGCCTGTGGGTGCTGTTAAAATCAAATAAATAAATATAACCTATCAAACTTACTTTGCCTAAAAGAAATCGACAGGGAAATAAAACTTTACTGACCTGACCTGATGAAAAACCAAAAAAAAAAAAAACAGTATAATAAGAGAATTTTCAATTCACAAAAGCCTGAACATGCAATAACACTGATTAGGCTCAAACAATAAGGGAGGCACGATGGTGAGCTGTTAACTTCAGATTCCTGACTGCAAAGCTGGCCAAGAATTTCTCAGGGGTCTCGTGAATTGTGTCCTTCGATTGAAGAGCTGGACCTCCATGCCTACTGACAGCTGATATAAGGTTTCTGAGCAAAACTGGGAATGTGACTGCTGCTATGAAGCATCTCATCAGAAGATGACATGAAATGACACATACACCGTCAAGCTAGCATACAGCTAAAAACATGTTTATGCCAAAATCACTCTGCAAAGCGGCATTTCATGTTGTGTCTCTTCACTACCTCTACATTTTCAAAACATGATACAGATGGACGAGAGTTTATGACCACAACTGACCCCTCTGACATTCTGACTATTTTCACTTTATTAATAGTAATGGTAAATTCATATATTAATAATAAATATTTTTTTGACATTCACAGCTATATCCAGTATTTATATAAATAAAAATATACAATTAGTCTTTCCCATTCCTACCATATTCATGCTCTAAGCTTTTGGACTAAGTTTTGGTAAACAAGAAGTAAAATGTTGCCATGCGGTCAAAGAGTTATGCTGTGGGGTACAACCATAGACAATATAAAATATGGACATCCGTCGAAATTAGCTATAGAGACCAAAACAGTTTTTTGTACCAGGCTGTAAACATGTTTATTTCTGCTGTGAAGTTGGACATTTTAACATGGGTGCTTATGGAGACTGACTTGCTTTTGGAACCAGCCTCCATTGGCCATTCAAGGAACTGCATTTTTTTTTTTTGACACTTCCACATTGGCTTCACTTCACACCCAGAGTTTGCCAGTTGGGTACAACTTAAGAGGTACTTCTCAGGCAGGTTCTGAAGTGTTTTTTCTATGAATTAAATGAATCATAAGCAGATTCATAGACATTTTTTCGAGGTAGACAATGGCAGTGACCTTGGAAACTATCAGCCACACTGAAGGACGTCAAGTTGACAAAGTCAAGTTCACCTCATGCAGCATCCTCACATTCCCTTCAACTTTCCTGTACCTGACTCATGAGGCATCTGTCTTCCTCTTTTTGGCTTTGTCCTGCAGGAAGTCTGTGCCTGTTACAGATCCTGCCCTGTTTTTCCCGATGATTTGAATGATGAGTTAAATTACCAATGAGCACAGTAAATATTTTATCCCCCACCTCCCTTTATAATGTTAATCCCGTCCAAATGAGGCATTTAGCAAAAACTTGAAAACAACATCCTCTAATTTGTCTGGAATTGCAGACAAAACAAATCTATACTGGGCTCTCTTAATTGTGCCTCATTTTTAAACAAAGGCTTACTCTCATTAAATAGCGCACACATAACTTACAGTTACACCTATCAGAGAGTTTGTTGCTGTACTCACCAGTCTGAAGGACACTACGTGAGCCTTTGTGCACCATCTGCTCCAGGTTTAACTTCTCTGCTCATTCATTTTCAATGCATAATAGAACCAGTCACTGACCCACTGAGCTCAAAGCTTTCAACACTTTGAGCTGAATGATGCCTGGCAGTCACAGCTATGACAGGGATCAGTGTCAGAAATAGAAGGTAGAAGTTCCTCCATCATCCAGGCTGGACTACTGTAACTGTAAGTCTATCTAGGCATCTCTCAGGCCACCATTTCCCAATTACAACTATTTCAAATAGCTGCAGCCTGGTTACTAACAAGGACCAAAAAACGAGACCATGTCACCCCTACTAAGGCATCCCTACTCTGTCTTCCCATCCCTCCATCCTAGTTGATCCAATGTGGAGACTTAAATCTAAACTAGTTATAAATCATTTCTTAAAACCATAACGACTATGAATAAAACAACGACTGTAAATAAAAATGGATGTAGTCTCCATGATGTCACCCACAGGTTTCTGAAGAGCCACTGTGAAGCTCAGAATGTGGTGGCTCTGGCCATCAGTCAGATGGAGCGTGGGTGGAGCTGAGGCAGCCTGAATAAAGCGTGGTTGCTGAAAGTAGCCACCTGTGACGGCACCCACCTGTCAATCAAATGACATGCTCCTAATTATGCATAATGCTAAGCCATGTGAACAGGTGAGTTCTACAATAACGAATGAATAAATAAAAAAACTTGTGTCACATGTCTATTACAGTATATCTACTGTGAAGTTGGACATTTTAACATGGGGGCTTATGGAGTCAAGTGGATGTCTGAGGAGCTGCAGTTTTTTTTTTATTTGCTTAAATTATGGCAAATTAAAAGAACGCTGAAATTAAAAGAACGCTGAATCATAAGCAGATCCATGGACATTCATTCGCTGTAGACATTGGCAGTAACCTTGGAAACCCTCAGACACACTGAATGAAGTCAGTGTATGTTCAGATGTGACTGAGTCAAAGTCAAGTTCACCTCAACCTCAAGGTCATCTCATGCAATATATTTAAGGAACTGCAATTTTTGGCACTTACTGTGTTGGATTCATTTTTAATCTTAAAACTGATTTTTACAGATGTGATGTCTTTTTATTGATTTTTCTCTTTTTATTTCAAAATCTGTTTTAACTTCACATCAGAGGTGGCCTTTCTGGAGGCATCACTGAAATGTCACAATAATAACAAATCACGTTTAATTTTGAAATCACTGAGTGATTATTAATAATTAAGTGGCCATTGATCTCTCTCTCTCTGTGATTTGACCATGAGCCAGGGACGCTTTAACAACAGATGTCCTATCTTCCAAGCGGTCTCTACTCTACCAGCTCATCCTGAATTGTGTTACCAACCTTGACTGTGTGTGTGTGTGTGTGTGGTGTCCACACATACTGTAGTGTGTGTTATTCCAGCTAATTGTGGTCTAGTGTCCACAGCCAGGATTTTATTCTTTCCCTGTATGTCTCTCATTTAACACTTTCCTTCATGCCGTTCTGGTATCCAATGGCCTAAGACAGCACAGCACAGATTTCCATCTTTCTCAACAATAGCACTGCTTGTCTCATAAAGAAAACGATGGAGAGAGAATAAATATGAGAGCGAGCGTGCTTTCATTCGCTGGTTGATTTTGGATTTGCCGGAGTGAAGATAATCAGCGTTCATTCCTTCCATCTCCGCTTCCACACAGAGACTTTGAGGATGGGAAATTGGGAGTCAACAGGTAGACGCTCTAATTATTTGCCTCACTGTCAAAGACATTAACCATGGCTGAGAAAACAATGCAGCTCAAGTATTGGAGCAGAATAGGAAGCAGTGATTTAGTCACACACTCATTTGCAGTAACAGAAAGCCGCGCTCAGCATCACGTCGTGCTCCTCAGCAACTTCACAGAACTGATTAGAGAGGAATAACTCTGAGAGACGACTGCTGCAATGATCATTACCTCTCCTGTTGATCTTTAACACACTGCTTCAGCTTTTAAGCTTATGAAACCAAAACTTGTCTTCGTGCCAGTATTTAGAAAAGTTACACTAGAAACAACTCACACTTGCATTAATCAATATTTTTATGCTAAAAAGGGATTAATTGATCGTGTGTAATGTAGCGACAAACCCACAGAGAATTATCATTCAACTCTGCACTTCTCCTCAGCACTACAGAGCATTTTCTTTCAGTTAACATTTAGCAACCAAAGAGCCATGTATTTCCTTTAGTTTGGACCAACATGATAGCTTATGTTGCTCTACGCTTCAATAAGTAAGCCAAAAACAAATGAATGCAGCTTTAACACTGAATGATGTGATTATATGTAATGCGAAAGGGGTTGCTGGTAAGGAAGTAAAACCAAACTTGGTGGCTCTGTGGAGCTTTGTAGCCACTTTAAGCTTATTGTTTGGTTGTTTGTTGGTAAGTAAAGTGTACATACATAGTGGAGGACATTTTTCTCAGGATTTCCAAACCACAGCTAGAAGGGTGAAGAAGAGTGAATAAGGGTTTAAAAGTCTACAACAGGCATGTCCAAAGTATGGCCCGGGGGCCAATCACATCCCGCAGTGAGATTTCATGTGGCCCGAAGCTTCGTTTTTATAATATATTATAATTTATTTATGGCCTGCTAGCATTGTCAGACACACTATGGCTGGCATATTTGGCTTTTTTTGGTTGACATAACGAAGCATTTGAATGTACTAGATGTTAACTGCTAAGGACATAACTGCTGGTGTTATGTACCTGTAGATGTGACACAAAATATTACTTTCTTAATGACCTGGTGAAAGACAAGAGCAAGAGTGATACGTTTTAAACTTAAATGTTAACAGACTTTGCATTTTCAGATTTGTTCATGCCTGATTGGCTTAGATTTGGTGACATTGCCATTAAAAAAAAAAAAATAATTGTGATAATGAAAATTAAATTAATAAATACATAAAACATAAAGCATTTGTATGTAACTCTTATTGGTCATTTTTTTCATTTTTAAAATGTTCATATTGGCCCCCGGGAATCTTCACATTGTCATATCTGGCCCTCTTTAAAAGAACACCCCTGTCTTAACTAATTACTTTTGTAGGTCCTTGGTATTGGAAATTCAAATTTTTACCTGCTGTGGAAAATTTTGTGGCAGTATATGCAATAATTGAGAAATTCCTGTTCAATGAATCTTAATACCACCCCAAGGAAACCACTTGCTTTCAAATATAAATGCTTTCTTATAAGTGAAATGAGGTAGTGAATGTGAAATACTATAGACATCCCTGTATTATATAAATGACAACTAAACACGGCATGTGAATTCAGTACTTTGAAGTTTTTTCATGCATTACTTGAATACGTGGATTAGTCAGAGAATGCATTGTCACAAATCTGAAAACAGCTGTTCTTATGAACTCATGAAACGTTGACAGTGATACTACAAACATATGATCATCTCATAAGCCACGGTGTATTGCTGTAGATTAAACTAGGCAACAATATATAATGCAGTTCAATCTTAAACATCTACAGAGTATTTTTGCTTTTCATACTTTGAGTAAGTGTTGCTACTGTAACAATGCATCCTTTTTCTTAAGTACGATTTTGGAGGACTTTTACATAAAGTGGAGTATTTTCACCGTGATCTGATTCCTCAACCACTAGATACCGTTCATCATTGCACAAGGGACTTGTTGTACACACAGGTTGCAGACTTTGCACTCCTAAACACCCTCTGAGAAGCAGTGTATTTGTGACCTTGACCGGTGTGGCGGTAAAGCACAAACAGTGCTGTTGTCCAATGCCATTCTGCTTTCTGTAACAATTTTTCACACTGTGCTAAATACCCTTTCAGGACTTGCATTGCTGTGTGGAATGCGTAATAAAGCCTTCAAGAGTCTTGGCAGCTCACTGAGCCTCAAGTCCTTCGCCTAAAAGGCCCCAGAATCTGCCAATCCTGTCTTCTTGGGGGAGTTGATTGCTATCTGTCACCTGGTAGTCAGTGAGTTTCTCTGTCAGCCCATCCTCACTGAAGCTCATCTGATGGAACAGGGCCCACAGCCTTAGCACTGTAGAATACAACAGCAGTGTTTCTAAAGCCCTACTCACACCGGGGACGTAAGCGCCGCAGAACGGCTGCGCCATGGTGACCGGAGCTGATCGCTGCCAGTCTAGTCAATGAAACCACTCACACGGGGCGTGCCGCGGAACGTCTCAGCAGCGTCCCAGATGGGAAGAGCAAGGTCAGACAAAGTTCAGGGCTGGGTGTGTGATGAGAATTGAATGTCCCAAGAATAGAGAAATATTTAATTACACTAACTGAACATTTTTAATCAAAACCACATCACTGTCATCAGTACATCATCAGTTGGTCTTCAACTGATCACCAAATCTCTTCTTGTCCCTGGGCATGGCCGGTATCAGGAATCAGCATGCATGTTTTTTCCGCAAGCCTGTGATCCTGTACTCTCTCTGACAGTAAACAGTAACAGCAGTCAGTGAAATAATGACCAGTACCATATGTGATTATTAATCTAATATTCTGACATTATCTCAAGTCATGACACCTACCTGAACCATACATACCTGTATTAAATTCAGCAGGAACGTGAAGTACGTTTCCAGAGACATGGCTTCCCAGTTCCCCCTCTCCATTCCCTTGTGACTATCAAAGCATGCCTATAGATACAAGTATATGGAGTAAATATGGTAAAAAAAAGAAAGGAGGATATTAAATGTAGTTTAGCAACTGAGCTTTATCCATCGGACAAAGAAATCGAGTAAAGGATGTTTCGGTGGTGTGTTTAGTCAATACTACAGAGGGTCAGTCAGTGAAACAGACAGGAGGGTGCAATAAGTTTCACACAGGATCATTTTGTCCTGTTGGCATGACGCATTCTGTTTCGAAGGGTCAAAAAGTCTGGTGAAGGAGGCAGTCTATTCAGTCACTTTACCTACGTACCTTTACATAATTTGTGAAAAAATAAGAATACCTAGTTATTGCCTAAAGCAATGTTCTGTCTCAAAAAATGGAACACATGAGAGGAAAAGGGCATTTTTTTGTCTCCTTTTCTTGGGCTTTCTTGGATTTAAGAGGAGTGTTATGAAGCCTGAGGGGAAGAGATTTAGTCTATCAGCATTATCAGCGTGATCACATTCTGTCCACAGGTATCTCGGTATTTTGCTATTTCATTTTGTAATAATGAAATGCCTGTAAACCATGACCTGTCGTCATCTGCATTTGGCTCAGTGTTTTTCTGTAGACGCACCAGAATGTCAAAGCTAATAGTGGATTCAAAGGGAGAGTGACATGAGAAACTTATCAGGACTGCTGATGTTTTAAACCAGTGGGTCCCAACCTTTTCCCTTAAGCGTCCTCTTCCACTTTCTTTTTTACTCAGTTAACTTACAAACCCTGACTACATGACACATTTTCATTTCCGGAATATATCCAATGCATAACTATAGCAGTACTGAACTGTCATAATCCGCTCCTGGTTTTTTCATTCCTTCTGCCAGTACTTTTCCACTCACCTCCCGGCCACTCCCACCTGATCAGTGCAACCACCTTCAACTGTGTTCCCTCACCTGATTTAAACCCACTCCTTCCACTCTATCTCTGCCAGATTGTCTTCAGCAGCATGCTAAGCTCTCGCGCATTCATCTTTGGATTGCGTCCCCGGTTTTGACCCTGCCTGTTCCTGACCAGTCCTCATCATCCCTGCCCAGGTAACTTGACCAGCCTTCCGTCCCTGACTCCTCTGCTTGCTCGCACCTTGTCTGTCTCCTGGTTGCTTGGATTCCCTCCCCGGAGGTTTCTGCTGGAGAGTTGGACTATTTTGGCTGGCTCTGTTGGAGACTATTTCCTGAGTACCTGCTGTGGATTTTTTGCAACCCTGTTTGGCCAATAAACACTGGTCTCAGTCTGTGCTGTTCTTGGGTCCAACCTTAGAAGGCACTATATTATAAATACAGTCAATTAACCATATGTTGCTATGGTCATCAATGCTATCATCAGGATAATTGTGTTGGGAAGTTTGAGTCTTTTGTGACTCAGATCTCTTACTCTTGGACGGTAAAATGAACTAATCTTTTTTTAGTCATTTCGTTCATTCACCAGTGCAGCGCTGCAGCCCTCTAGTGGCCGATGTAAAGGTGAAAAATGAACAAAGGTAGCGAATGAACGAGCTGGTCCTCACACAGCCTGAGAGGCTTATCACGTGACAAATGAACGATCCCTATGAACAAACTGTTTGTGCTTACTGCTTGTCACAGTCTGAGCGGCCATGCAGCTGCCTTGTGGCGAGGCAATGTACTGCATGAAAATGAATGAATCACTCACTGAGACGACTCATTACTCTAATTAAAAAATTAGTTCATATTGAATGAAACGTTCACGACTGACACACCACTACAGGATAACAGTTTATGTTTGTCCAATTCTTTGGTTTATGAATGGATATCTAAAAAAATATGAGATTATCATCGCCCTCAGCTGTACCTGCACTGCTTAACATGCTAAAATGGTAAAAATGATCCCTCCTCCCAAAGTTCCCAATGTTAGCATTGTCATAGTAGCTGTAATACCAAATTAAGTCCATTTTGTTTTCTTTTCCTTCTTTTACTGGTCTTGTAAGCAGTTTTGCACAAGCACAAGTTTTATTTGAACATCAACATGACCAACTGACTCACTGTCTCATTCAGACTCATCTGTTGACAATAATACACTGTCATATGCCGTCACATATGCAGACATTCACGTTTTTGAGGTCAGTTATTGTGACAGGTTCTTTGTGTTATCTGTAAAGTCAGTGTAGGTGCCCACATTGAGTCCATATCCAAGTGTCTTCCCATTCATCCTTGGAAGATGACTTTGAATGGCTTAGATGACTCATCTGCTCCACGCGTGGCTATCTAAAGAGGAGTTAGGAAAGGACACAAGCAGGGAGGGAGGATGGACTGCCAATTACTATTAAATAAAGGCACAAGACCAAGAGTCTACAACAGTATTGCTCTAAAGAGCACAGCAATACTTTAATGATTATATCAAATTAACTTACTTACACTAGTGTAAAGCATATCTATTACACAGTTAAACTTGTAACTACATAGTATCATTGTATTGTATTTTGTTTTCTGTGTATTTTCCTCAGTTTACAGCTTGTCTATCTCACAGCTGTGACTCATTACAAGGGCTAGCCAAGAGTTTGGGTAGGAAAGTGTGAGTGTGTAGTGTAAATAACTTATTTTAATGACTTTAATGAGTAAAGTGGTTCTCTGTGTTTATAATGACTTCTAATGAATGTTTGTATGAGGACTTTTTGTAGCAAAGGGTCAAATTCCTCATCATGGGAAGACTGATTTAAAGTTGGAGACACCATGGTCATTGCAGGTGCAGGCCAGGAACTGTATAAATGTGTTGCAAATATGTTACATTCAGTTCACTCAGACTCTGAACTACTTTGTGTGTGTAAGGCTCTCTGACCTTTCAGCTAAAATACTTACAATTTATTGTCTGAGTGGTGTTCTTATATGTATACTCATATTGTCTTCTTAACCTCATTTTATTCTTACTCGGTTAAATAAATCAAAGACCAAATCAAATATTGAACTAACTTGTTTACCATCTCATTTCAACATACTAGCTTACTAACTAGCCCATCTAAACGCCTTATATTTGTAGGTTCTTAGTATTCTATATGGTATATATATATACAAATTATAATTTTGACCTGCTGACAGTGCAGCAGTATATCAAATAGTTGTGGAAAAATTCCACTTGACACCACAGATGTCCACCTCATGGTAGTGGCCAGAGGATGAGATCATTGGGAACCATCATCAGTCTCTGAAAAAAAAAAAAAATCATATTTACTAAGTGTACAGATTTGTATCAATCTATCTTGTAGTTGTTGAGATATTTCAGTCTAGAAAGAGTGGTGGACTGACAGATGAATGCGCTTTAACAACCCAGAGAGATACATCACTAGTGCGGCTAGTTAGCTAGTAAAAATATTTAAGCAATTGGGTTTATCCACTTTCATCACTCTGACAAAGAAATCAGGTATGGGATGTTTTGAGAGTTTTTGAACATCATCTTTGGCATGTAGCTGTTTTCACTAGATTTGGTGTAGGCTACTGTGTAAGTTTCCCTCCTCCTTCCTTCAGTTAGTGATGGCTGAAGCTGTTCACCACCTTCACCCTCTGTCCATCATACACAGCTTGACTGTTAGTCACCACTGTCTTTGGGTAAAAATATATTCATTATAACCAACACTTGTGTCTGGGCAATCTACATGCATGCTTCTGCTCCAGCTCACGTGTATCATCACATGCTCACATGTATCATTGTCATCTGTGGCATTGCTATGTCCTTCGAGAAAGAACATAGAAACTCTAAACATATTGATAGATCTTCATTGTATACAAGATGATCATTGTGTGCTGCTGGCGTTATGCATTCAGTCTTAACAGAGGGTCGATAACTCTGGTGGAGGAGGTAGTCTATTGAGACACTTTGCCCACATGCCTTTACATAATTTGTGGGAAAATAAGTCCTTTACACTTTCAAACTCCGAGCTATTGACTGAAGCATTGTTATGTCTCAAAAAATGAATAAATGAGAAGAAAAGGGGATTTTGTCCCTTTTCCTTGAGTCGTTCTTGGATTTAAGTGGAGTGTTACAATGAGCCTTAAAAGACGACTAGACTAGTGTCTATCAGAATCATAAGCATTGTCATACTTTGCTATTTATACTTGTAAACCTTGTCCTGTCTTCATCTGCATTTGGCTCTTTATTTTTCAGTAGACGCACCAGAACGTCAGCAAAAATTTGAACGAGGTAATCAGGAGAGTGACATAGGAAACTTATGAGGACTGCAAGTGAGCTAAAGAGTGAATGGGGACTCCAAGCATTGAAGGGTTAGGGTGACCAATACCCCCAAAAGTTTCTCCTGGTTCCTACCAGGGTACCCATAATGCATGTGCTCTCTGTGAGTCTGCACCAACTTTGACTTTTCAAGGTTTACTTCAGTTCAAGCACGAAATTCGTTACACTCATCCATTTCACCCACAGGATGAACTCCAATAACTTTGGTGATCCTTAGACATTTCATCTAGTGCCATCATTCCATTAATTACATTACACACATTACACATTAGAGAACTGCTCACAGACCAGTAATCCTGGTGCTGTGCTCATTGTCAATCAGACTAACCTGAATAAGGTTTTGCTTGCAATGCAGTTTGGAGCATGTTCCAGGATACAACCATCAATGTCACTGAGGGGATTGATGGGTTCTGGTGTGTGTCTGTGATGACAAATGGTGACCATTTGTGCATCATGTAGTACTGTGTACCCACAGATAGACCTACTTGCATTAAACAGCATGTAAACATGCCTGTAAATGTCACTTTGGTCCAGTTAGATGTTGGTGTGCTCGTTACTCTTCAACACCACTAACAACTGCTGACATGTAGACTACTCGTTCACTAAGGTCTGACAGTGGCACTCTGGCAGCCTGACACCTCCTGTCAATCAAACAGAGACACCGACACACCCCACCGGCTAGCTGAGATGAAAATGAGGATACCTGATATTTTCCCACAAACCGTTTTTAATTCATTTCAGTCATAAACAGTTTGTTTACAATAAAACAGTGACATGACTTTTGACTGCAAAAAGGGATGTCTAAATGTGACTTTCATACTGGATGAAGTCTGCTGAGTTAATTTAGTCTTTGTTCTCATGCCTGTGCTGCTCCCAGGAGGGCAGCTCCTCATGGACATGGTGGTAGTGTACTCCACACTTAGTCTGTCAGTATTGTCAAGCAGAATATTATCTGTCCACTCTCATTCTTGTTACATTATTATTTATTTTGAGCCAATTAACCGCCTGTCAGACTCCACCTGTCATCATCTGCATTCCTTATTTTCCCACAAACATGACAAATCTGGAGACCAGAGCGGAAAGTGGAAGAGTATGGAATCCCTTGGTTACAGCACATGACAAAGACATTGCTGTACTGTTCACACTACACTACTAATTTCCTGTTTTGTTATCAGGAATCTTGAAGTTGTTGTGCTTTGCAGATGGCATAATCAGTGACAGGGGGCCCCGCATTACAAAATCTTTCACCAGGAGGCATTCCAGATGAGTCTCTCTGGTCTCCAAACTACGTTTTGTCACAAGAAGTGACAAAGTATTAAAGCATTAAAATTATATATTAAATTATTAAAAGCTTGTGCCAATGCATTCTATTCTATTGTGTTCCCTCCATACAAACAGATTCATGATAAGACTACCGTTGTCCTTCGCTGTAGCTCATTGAATGGCTCCCTTACACCACCAGACATTTAGCCTGCTTGAAACCTTTCGGATGTCTGTGAAGCATCAACAATCTCTTGGATTGCATCTTTGAACAATTCACAAATAGACATAATCACAGGAGCAAACACTCCCGTTTTGCCTAAACTGGGGCTTTGTTCTGTGATCTCCAAAAACACCGAGTCATCGAGTGGAAAATCAGGGTTAAAATACTGTGGTGTGAACTCGGCATGAGTCTGCTGGGAGTTTAGAACAGTCCTTCAGCCACAAGCATCAAGTCTGTGTCAAGTTCCTCACTCCAGTGTAAATTGTTGCTCCTAATTTAGGTTTACTGGCACAGGGAGATAGAACAAGGCTTTAGAGAGCCGAAGAGACGTGACCATTATCCAGTCCTATTTACTTCAGAGTTCAGGGCACAACCACATTCACACAATCAGCTTCTTTCCATCTGGGTTCCAAACAAAGGAACCGCTGCAGTTCTTCATCAAAATGAGTACGGTTTCCATTTCCCCAAGGGAAAACAACACAATGAAGAGTCAGGAGGGTTAATGATACTTGTGAATAACTCTCCATGTGGGCCATTTGGGGTTGAATTTTCAGAAAGAGAGAGAGAAAGAACAAGATGGGGAAGAAGAGAGAGAGAGGAGCGCGCTTGGTGACAGTGATCCATTTTGAATATAATCAGGCACTTCTGCTTTGGCTATTAAAAACGAATTAAGCAAAAGCACAATTAGAGGGCATTGTCATGCAAATGCTATGAGATGTATTGTTCTCTGTCAGAACACATGTTAAATCTAATTAAAGTGAACTCCGGGTTGTCTGCTCTGTTGTTTTTGGAGGGAAAGAAGAGAAACATGGCGGATACACAAGAGATATGTACATGTCTAGACAGACAAAGTAAATAATGGCCTCTTGTCACTGACTTCTTTACAACTTCTGTAAATATAATTACTATATTCATACATGACATTCATCATGAAAAGGACAGATTATCAGAGTCAGAGTACAAAGTTGCTCATGGTTTGCTCTCAGAGGTATGGCTGCTCAAATACTGTACTTAATGGAAGTACAATGTTGAGGTATTTTCAGTTTATGTTACGTCACTGTCACATCCCAGACATCTGATTTGTTCGGAGTTCCACATAAGAGATGCTCCTCCACTTCTCACATGGCTTCATTTAAATATCTGAAGGGTTAGTTTCTCCCATCATTCATTTCATGACTCCTCAGATTTATCTTATGACCTGACTTCTATTGATAAAACTGGCTCCAACTAGGCCAGCTACAACAGTATAACTGATGCATAAGTGGATTCTGAGTGAAAGTGGACATGGACACTTTTTTAAATTAAACTTTTTTGATTATCTAATGATGTGCCGGTGGTTCTGAGCATGGACTCTCCTGTTTCTGTCCACCTCAGTTGGTAAACTATCAATATCAAGGCTGTCCTCCATGTTTCCTGCTATTTATAAAGCTATTTTACCCTTTTAGATTGAAGTCAGCATGATCCAGGACAATCAGTCTGCATCAGTCTGACTCGGTTCAGAGAGATCACAGAGCTCATCGTCTATCCTTGAATCAAAACTGAAAACATTATTAATCCAAAGCTCTCCTCCTCTTCCTACATACATGCTGGAACAAAACATCATTGGTCAATAAGATTTTAAATGCTGACCGCAGACAGAAGAGAAAAAAGTCAAAATTTTCATTACACAGTAACAATATGTTACATATGAGTTACAGGGTTGTTTTCTGCAGCATGAGTACTTTTACTTTGGAAACTTTAAGTACACTTTGTCCATAATCAGTAGGATTTTGAATATTACTAGTAATGCCACATTTTTTGCTATATTTTTTAATATAACTTATCAACCGGAACCTCTCACAGCTCTCCTCTACAATGCAAAGTGCCCCAACAGGGATAACACAATGCACACAGAGTACATGAATGAACAAAACATGCTTCAACTCTGCTACTGTAATCACCACCTACAGTAGCTGGCAATGTGTAATAAACGTCTAAAGTGCTGTGAAGCCACAAAAGTCTTTGGACCCCACAATTCTCAAGTTGTGGAATGGAAATAATTTACTTTTTGCAGAGCATGAATGTGGTCAGTTTAAATTAGATTTTCTGATGGTGGTGCTACATGAAAGGTAACAGTGTCCATCATTTCACTGTTCACTGATCAACAATCCTATATCAATGATGTAAAGTGAAAATAAATCATTTAAGATAGGCCTTTATTTTCATATTCTCATGTGTACGTCACTGCTTCCATATCCCTGATGCTAAACACAGAGTTTTATATTGCTGCATTGTAGGTCGATGACAAAACAAGTTAAAGGAGAACAATTATACCTCTTTTCCACCAGTTCACACAGGTCCCAGGCACCTTAATAACATGTCTGTGAAATCTTTTGGTCAAAATTCCTCACGGATCAAGCACAGCAGCCCTCTCTGTACCCTGTCTGTAGCGCTCTGTGTTCAGGCGGTCGGTTTTTGTGTCTGTCCCTTTAAATGCAAATGAGCTGCTGCCAGCTGCTGCTCATTCCGCCCCCCTCTTCCACCCTGCGTGCTGACAGCGCATACGGAGTGACGTCGTCACGTTGGCGGAGTTTACCTGGGAGAAACATGGCTGCCGGAGAAAACGGCGCTTTGCAAAAGGGTATATTTAAACTAGAGTCAGACTCTGAGCACGAAGAGGCAACACAACAAGTCCAAAAAGTGAGGAGAGAGAAAGAAATTTCTGAATGGTAAGTTTATGTAATGTGTTTTTATATCTTTTTATATGTTTGAACGCACTAGGCTAATGGTGCTACCCTGTAGTATCTTTATGTACAGACTATTGGAAAGCTACGTAGATAAATGTAATTAATTGCAAGTAATGTACGTAACATTACTCAGCTGTTCCCTTTACACCAGTAACATACAAGCTCAGCCAGCATGTTTTCTCCACAACCATACAGGTGGGAAATTTTTTAGACACTCACCAGCCACTTATTAGTAAGTCATTCTTTTGTCTGAACTCTATTAGCCACGTTACTTTTATTACAGACATTTGGCAGAGCAGACTATGGCCTTTATGTCTAAGGGGAATAGAGCAGTATGTTATTTTATGCATATTAGTAGTCTGTTGGATACAAATTTGTTGACTGGAGCTAGCTTTGCCAGAGCAGGCAGTGTCAGTCTGTCTGAAACCTCATAACGTGTATGTTTACCAGATATTGAAGCATAGAGATACTATGTACTAATTGACATGAACAACTTGAATAAATTGTTGCATTCTGTAACCTGTGTACTTAATAATTTTCATAATTTCTATAATCAAATGCGACTTACCGTTTCCAGTGTACTAGGTTACAAGAAGACTACAGCAGGTTCCATCCCAGCAACATGCATGGTTGACCACCCTAACCTGCCTTAAACCTGTGTGTAATCTATCTACAGAGCAGACTATGGACCTCTACATCTGAGGGGAACAGAGCAGAAAGTTCTTGTATGCATAGAAGTAGTCTGTTACTATTGTAATATACATGAGTAATGATTAAAGTACAATAAAATACTGTTCCCTCTATCTTACATTGCTTACTGTTAATCTGTCATGTTTGTTACTTGTTATCATGTTACATATCAAACACTGAAAGCACACAAAACAGTTCATATAGATTTAACCTTTATTGTCATGATTCCTTCAAACATCACAATTTTTGAAAACAAACTTATTCAATATACTACCTAGAACAGCGGTCGGAAGTTTTGGTCAGCATTTAGGTTTCACAGAGTTTTAGAAGAAAAGATGAACACATGTTATGAAAGCATGTCACTGTGTAGTTTAGACTAACCATTATGTACACTTTGTTTTAGCTGTTACAAATGCTAGGCCTACAGGAGCTCTCTAAGCTGGTGTTGGGGATTTCTCGGCCAGAGAATCAGGGTGGTACTGCTCAGCTGTGTGGTGTGACAGATATCAAGTCCCCAGACTCTCAAGGAAGCTACGCGGGGTCAGACCGGTCCTTGATTGAACCTTGACACGTAGCCGGTTATAATAGATGTTGGCACATTCTTTGACTTATTGCTATTTTTAATAAAAGGTTGTAAAACGTACAGATGGTTGGTTCTACTTTCACTGTCTTAGCTGTTGCTGTTGTTGGGAAGTTCAATCTGAATAGTGGCTCACCAGCTGATGTTGTAGCTTAGGGACACCCAGCACTTTCATTGAAGTGGAGGGCTGCCAGGTGCAGTCTAGGGAAGAAAAACAATAACACAGAAATATGAGAAATATGATTGAGAGCACAAATATAAATAAACATTGTACTCATTCACTAAGTATCAGAATCACCTTTATTTGCCAGGTGTGTATACACAAACTGTCCATACATATACATATATTGAGAGCAACATATAAACAGAGTCCTTGTGTGTACACACACCTGGCCAATAAAGTGATTCAGAAAGTTACTACTTGCTAATTCTTTCAGTCCAGAAGCCTGCGTGAACAGGCAGCCTGACATGTCACTAAAACCGGACAATATCCAGGTGGAGCTCATGGACTGAACTGATGGTGTCCTTATTGTATTGTAGCTTTGTTTACTTTATGGACCCAGCTCCCTAAGACCGGATCTAGCTTCAGACTATGCTGTAAAATAGCGAGGGGTCTCTCTTTCTCTCAAACCGAGGGGGACACACAATAAAAGTGAGGGGGTGCTGTTAACAGAAAGGTGAATGAGAGAAAAGTTATTTTCGTATCGCTAATGAGGCTACGTTCAACACACAGCTGCATGTGGGACCGGTGAGAGCAGAGAGTGAGTTATACACGTCTCTATTTATCTCTGTAAACTGAGCAGGAACAAAAAGTGTTCGTCTTACAGACAGACATCCAACTAAAAAAGTACTGCCATTATGTTTGTGTGTATCACAACCAAGTACAGCTGATATGAGACAGTAAATGGCAGTTAGCGCGATTAGCACGAGCTAACGCTAACTAGCCGATGTAACGCCAGTAGTTTGTAAATTGAATGTCTGCCTGTAAGAAACACTTTTTATTCCTGCTCAGTTTACAGAGATTAAAAAAAGACTTATAGCTTGCCATGAATCTTTCAGGTCTCTCAGCGGGGCGGTGGTGCTGCCTGTCCGCATGCAGCTGTGTGTGCTGAACATAACCCTAGCTAGCTGTGGTAATCGGACAAAAGAAACACAAAGCACACTTACGTTTCCATCGTCTGTAGTTTCCCACAGACAGTTGGTATTACTCCTCTTTCGTATTAAGTCTCGTTGCCGTCCTGTGTTGTTCTGTGCTGCATAGTATTTGTCCATCGTGCACACACACGTTCAAGTCTAGTCAACAGTGTGGGGACGTCTCCGGTAAAAGTAAAAGTAATCCTCTGTTCTTTGGTCCTCTCAGACTGGGCCAATATAGCGACTTGTGTCGGTCACCGCAGCCAACAACAGAGTAATGAGCATGCCTAGGTCTGAGCTTCACCAAACGGCCAGCCATTCTTCTCTGTGAAGCAGAAACTGTCGGAACTTCACCTGAGCTTTGCGCTGTAGGGCGTCGCGGGTGGAGACTGGGTGTTGGCCTCTGCTGGAGAGTTCAGGAAGTGGGTCTGGCCTAAAAGCTTGTTACGTAACGAGAGGAGCGGAATCTGACTGGTGCGCTCAGAGACAAGCCGCAAGAGGGGGGTGCGGCTGCAGCAGCTCATGCAAAATGGACGCGGTTGTTGTTGTTAACACTGGGGGGGTTTGTACGCACCCCGAATTCAAAAATATTAGTGTAGAAGAGCTGGAAAAGTGATTTTTTCATAATATGTCCCCTTTAAGACCTAGACACATACGTTGCAACTCCTAATAAGTCAAAGCTGCTGCTGGGACCGGGGAAAAAAAATGTAATCTCGGGCACAACAAAAAAACTCTGTTGTTAAAATCTAACAGCAGGGATTAACTGTGAGTCAGAGAAAACATAATAACTTTGTTTGCCTTGTGTGAAGAGAGGCAGCAAGAGAGTGAGAGATGATCTTCTGTTTCACATCGACAGCCCTAGGAACTGACCTGATCTGTTTTAACTCTCCTCCCTCCTCTCAATGACTATTGCCATTCCAACCCGTCACTGACTGCTCATATTTGTGACTTTCAAGACTGCTGTTATCAGCTATCCCAGGCTTCATGTTACAGGTTGAATTAAATGGGCTTATCATATTGCCTCATATCGATCACAGGCCCCTGTATTCAGTCAAATTAAAATTGTATTGTGGCAGACTTTCCACCTCAGATTGTGGTGGCTCTGGTTACCGCCATCTTGGCAGTCCAGCAGTGGTTGGGCACTTCCTTTGTTGTGTCTGAAACACCTGGGTATGCTAAGTAGCAAAAGAAAGATAATTAACATATGGAACCCAGAACCAATAAACAGTCAGTGTTTTGATATATGAGTGATGTAACCAAACAGAATGCAAAACACAAACAAACCTGAGATCGCCTGTATCAATGACGATGAACTACAAACAATTTCCAAACATGACTAAATAGAACACAATGTGGTATTCATGGTAGAAATGGGGACAAAACATCTACGTCACTCACTCAGACCAGGTTTCATTTTATACTTAAAGTAGATATCCACAGAAACTTACTTTTTTACAGATAGCTTGCCACAGATCACAGGTTTCAAATGTCTTCATAATTACACTGCTTGACAGTTTATAGCAAGAAGAGAATGGATATGGTCTTTATCCTTCTTACATCTAATTGTGTCTAATTCTGTTAATCTGCCTTTTTCTGCGGCTAATGCACTTTAACAAAACTCTGTAACTCGGTCAACATCGATTTAAGTGATGTGTAGGCAATATGCTATATAAAAAGCTCACTGTATAACTTAACACACACACACACACAAGAGATGTCAGTACATTTGTCAGGCGGCTACGTAGGCTATACCTGAAAATGGAGCATTTAGCAGGTAAGTTTTCTCTGTAGCCCACTCCTTACCTCACAGCTGCAATACTAGCAATACTAAAACACGCCAAAATCTCTGATGGAACTGTTGCAGTCAAGTTTGGGTAATGTAGTCACCAGGTTTTGGTGTGTGCAATTTTAAAAAAGCCAGTATTACTGCTGTGTCAATTAATTACTTTTTTTTAACCATTCATTGTGAGGATGACAATGTTATACATGTGCAATGCTAAATAGGTGTTGTGCTAAACATAAACTTTAAGTGAATGCTAAAGTTGCTGAGTGCGTTCCCCAAGTGGCCAAGAGGGTTCCGAGCCGCAACAACTAAACTAATCACTAGAGTTAGTGCAACCTAAATTTGTAAGATTGGTATGTAACATCCATCCATTCAACTGCTTATCTTTATCAAGACTGCTGGAGTTTGAGTCTGCCCGAGGTTTCTGCCTCACAAAGAGTACGGTCTAGACCTGCTCTGTATGAAAAGTGTCATGAGTTATGATATTTAATTCAATTCAGTTCAATTTTATTTATATAGCACCATATCATAACAAAAGTTATCTCATGACACTTTCCATACACAGCAGGTCTAGACCGTACTCTTTATAATATTATTTACAGAGACCAATAGTTCCACCATGAGCAAGCACTTGGCGACGGTGGCGAGGAAAAAACTTCCTTTTAACAGGCAGAAACCTCGAACAGACCCAAGCTCATTGGTAGACAGTCATCCACCACAACCGGTTGAGTTAAAGATAGAGAGATATGGTAGCAATAATAACAGTGATAATATATATAGTGGACATCGTGCAGGACCACAGCAGCAGCTACGATCCATGAGAACCTCCTGCTGGACGAGAGAGCACAGAAACTCCAGGGAAGAAGTTAGTAACATGCATTAACATGCATTAATGAGACATGTATGTTTACAGATGGTGGTGGTAATGGTGATGGGAAGAGAGAGAGAGAAGGTTTGAGTAGAGTTTTCAGTTATGATATATGATATGGCGCTATATAAATTAGTATTACAAATAAAATGGAATTGAACTGAATTGAAGGAACAGGCAAAACTCCACACAGAAAAAATATGAATGATGATGTATATAGTTACTTTTAATAAGTATGTGAGATGGACATATATTGGAAAGTTAATGATGAAAACAGACAGATTGAAGTAGATGCACAGTGTGCATGCAGGTTGCAAACAAATTGGTGTGCGGGTGAGTTTAGATGTGCATGTGTGCAGATGTGTTAAATCTGTACACATGGAATGGTAGACATGGATGTATATGCCATGAAGTGAAGATGGAAGGTTGACAGTTTTCCCGAGGACTGAGTCATAATATTGCCTTTAATAACTTTTCTGTATGCATATGTAAATTTATGTAAAAAAAAAAAAAGGAAAAAAAAGAAAACTGTTTCATGTGCAAATATCAAAAGAGGTTCTGTATATTCTGTGATATTACCTTTTCCAAATTAAAGAAAAATATATGGTTTTTGGTGGAGTATTCCTTTGACTCAATGTTACTTGTGAAAGATATATGTTGTATTTTTGAGGAGTTTTGAGAACATGGCTACTGTTATACTGTATCTCCAGTAGGCAATATGTCAGGGAAGTGACACCTGCTAGGCAGTGTGTAATGAAGCATAAGGTGTTGTAACAAACCCTGAAGCTAGTGTCCACAACAACAGAGACAGGCTGGTCATCCAGGGCAGTAAACTGACAGGTCTGCCATCCTAAACCACTCCAACAGGCTGGGCCAAGAGGGAAAAAGACCATCTCACTGTTGACATGTTCGATAGGTGCTAAATCAAGTGGACCTGTGCTCTTTTTTTTTTTTTTTTGGTCATCAGGAAATATCTAGCACATACATTTATAAAGTGTGCAATGATAGTGACCCTTACAGCAAAGGCAATTACTTGAATCAATGATGACTGACTTATAGTTATGTGAAAGCAGCTATTAGGCAGGGAAGATGGCTGTGAGAGGCATTGATTAAAGGTAATTGGAGTGGATTAGAAAAAAAATGTCACCTTTAACCCCTGCAAGTTGCCACTTAAAGGTCCAGTGTGTGCAAGATTAAGGGGCCTCTATTTACAGAATATGGTAGAAATGGAATATCATATTCATAACAGTGTTTTCATTAGCGTATAACCACCTGAAAAAAGCGGTAGTGCTTAGAATGAGCCTTTTATATCTACAGATGCTGTGGGTCCTCTTCCAGTCCACCATGTTTCTACCAAGTGGCGACATCTGTGGCTATAAAGTGAAGCTAATGAGGAAGTGCAGCCACTTCAGGCTGGCTACAGAATGAGTTGGTCTCCATAAGCTCCCTTATCAAAAATATATGTCCAAATGTCCACAGCAGAAATAAATATGTTTACAGCCTGGTACAAAAAACAGTTTAGGTCTCTATAGCTAATTTCCCGTTCATGACAGCTGTACTGATGGTGAATTTTTATACAACTCACCTGTTCAAATGATATTAAGACTTAAAGTTATGCAGAATTAAGAGTGTGGCCGCTTCAACTGACAGGTGGGTGCTGCAACAGGTGGCTTGTTTCAGCACCCAGCTCCACCAACAGTCCACGTCTTTAGCTGGGAGACAACAGATACAGAACTGCCAATATGGCGGTCAAACTGAGCTTCATGCTCAAACGTCACAGAGATTACGTCCATATTTTATACAGTCCATGGTTGAGCCCCGAATGGACAAACACAAGCTTCTACATAGGGTGTTTCACGTTTTGTAGTTCCCTTTTACTTGCAATGGAAAGGTGAGTGGAGGGGGTTGCAATCTACAGTAGTACACAGCTAGATGCCCCTTATCCTACACACTGATCCTTTAAGCCAATCTTAAAGTAAATACTCTCTTTTACAGATGTGGTAGATGGAGCATAAAATATCCTTGTGTACTGTACAGTCAGCACAAGAATAACAAAAGGAAACAGTGCAGTAGCATGACCTTTGTAAATGTTTTTACGCTGGCTGCACAGCCAATTCTTAAAGCAAATCATATTTCAAATGAACTCCCAGAAAGCCACGTGAGAATCACATCAGAAGGATTTCTGCTTATGAGTAAACGGAATGATTGCCAAAGAAACTCATCCTTAACTCCCTCCCTCCCTCCCTCCTCTTTCTCCCTACATGGAGGTTTTTGCACGCGAGCGGCATAAACATCAAAGGGAAGCTAGTCCATGTGATCGGTGCTGGGGCATGCAGCGCTTGTCAGACACTGCTCTTTTTAGCATCCTCCGTATGGAGTAGATATTATTTCTCACAGTGTGGACTCGCCAGCCCAGACAGCGTGCTCTTGGTAACTGATGCGATGTGTTTCCTTTAGTTAATTGGATTCTAAAGTAACCATTGTTTATTCAAGAGCCCATAATGAATTCCCTGGCAGCGTGATTACAGTGTAATCATAACATATAACCTCACTTAAAAATGACATGCAACAGAGGGCAAAGACAGTGACAAGCCTAAAACACAAACAATAATTAATTAATACATTCCTTCTTTAAAAGATAAATAATTTAGCAGATTATTTTGATTGTTAGCCATTAGCATACTTTAGTGGGCATGCATGTGATGCCAATGTAACCAAAAACAGTCTGCAGTGTCTAAGCTCTGTGAAACTATATTTAGACACTGCAGTGATTGGGGTCATATTAGCATGCTGACAGCATTTAACCTAAAGCCTAAATGCTGTCTTGATAACATGTTCCCAGTGACAATGCTAAAATGCTGATGCTAAGCAGAAATAATAGTATATTATAGTATACCATGACTACGGCCATGCTAACATTTGCTAATTATTACTAAACACAAATACAGCTGAGGAGGATGCTCTTGAACCAAAGTATGGGCAGACCTACAGAGCTACAGACCTACTGACATTTCCATCCCTAGAGCCATGCCACTAGCATGGCTTAAAACACTGTTGAAATGGTAAAGCACTGCTGTCCAGTTGATTGCACAATAATTCAGAAAAAAAAAAGTAGTTTCTGAATTAGCATCCAGCATATGCTTTATATGTGGTTATGGATATATGGTTTGCCAGAGAAATCCTGCTCTGGAATAGGTAAAGGAACCCACTTCTTTGTGTATGACTAAAATCTTGATCAAATTGTTGATAATGTGATATTTTCAGTACTTCAAGAATTTATCTGCAGCTGTTGTCAGGCTAACAGGCTACATCTGCTATAATCAATGTCTTTATATTATTGTCTATGAGGGGGGCGGGTCTTTTGGTGGGGGTTGGTTTTGTGGTCCACATATTTTATCTTGGTTCCGTCTCACTGCTTTCTGAACTCTCATGAACCCATTGTGCACTACCTGCCCACCATCAAATGATGGACTTCAGGTAGTGGAGCACCTAGCAGTTTTGTGGCAGATATTTTCCCTCAGGAGTTGGTGGAGATCAAAAACAGAGCTACAAAGAGAGTTAGTATTCTGTTTAGGTTCACTCACATATCATCTCTCCTCATGTTGCCTTTACTGTAAAGTGAGCATGCAAACAAATTAGCTGCAGTTAAAGAACTAAGCTAGCTGGATGAGAATGAATGGGTTCATTGCTGGCTCACATCATGGTAGCCTGGAATAACCATATGCTGTTTATGCCTTTAGACTTTCTAAGGGGTTAAAGTTACTTCACTGGTGTCCAGCTCATCAACTCTATATAAAGATGACAGCTCCCCAAAAGTGAAGCTAAAACTCATCAATCGCTCCCTGGCAGCTCGCTACATTATAGGATATAAACCCCGCCCCCTCCATATCAAACAGACAGGATGTGGGTCATACAAAAAATCCGAGTTACCAAGTTACCAGATACCACAGATCCAATCCAGATCACTGCTGTACTCTGGTTGGACTCTGGCTCTAAATTATGTCACCAGCTCAAGATGGCCACGGTCGTATTTGGGTTTTTTGACATCCCTTTTGTACAGTGAATAAAAGTGGACATGCGTCATCCATCTTTATATAGAATATGTTCCAGATGATACATATAACAATGATGTCTCAAACATGATGGCTCCTATATACATTTGTTTTCCTGGTATCAAAGCTACTTGTTCACAGCAGCATGCTTGTATGGTTAGCTGGTATCATCTGAAAGGCAACGGCTCTCTCTACACTAATGTTACGTACATATTCATGTAAATGTACTTGTTGATTCAGGGTCAGCAGCTGCATTATGTATGTTCCTTTGACAACTATCAACAAGCAAATGTTTTTTTTTAATTATTATTTTTTTTATGAGCAATAGAGAAATAAAAAGATCAGACTCCATAAACGGCCACAGTATCACCGTGTACCTTTGTAGAAATAACAGTGATTCTGTGTTTGTTGCCTGCATGCTATCTCTGTAGGATGACCTTTTAAGCCAAGATACTGACACCATGTTCACTTGAATGCTGTACTCAAGCTCAGCCTTTAATGCCAAAACAAACACAAGCTTTTGTCAGTGAACATTCCCCATTTCGTAACGGAACTGACAATAAATAAATCATTGATTTTGGGCCAATGTGCTCAAACCACCTTTGAGGGCTTCAGAAATGTGACATGTGCCCATGTTAAATAAAAGAGCAGTGAAGACTTTTCTCAATGGAGAAGATGTTTTTGCTCTTCTTCTGACTGGCTTCTGTAATAGTTTCACTACGCTATATCCTTCCTTGATCTGATTGGTTTAAGTTTGTTTCTTGACATTTTCTGATGACTTCCCGACTTCCCACTTACCCATCATATCTTTTTCTTCTACCTGTTCTTCATCTTTAATCATCAGGTGTTCTCCATTATGTCAATGACACTTCCTTCCATCAGGATAGTGACCTAGAAATTGATTCAAGGCCCACTGTCATTGAGGATGTTTCAACTGAGGAGAGACAAGTGAGAAACCACAGATGTATCCTATTCAGAAGCGTTTTGATGGCCGCTATCACTCCTTTGATAAATGAATCATGCAAAAATTGCAACTTTGTTTGTTATTTTCACTACAAAACAGGTATAAAGTCACAGATATCATCGTTATAATAATATGATCACCTTCAGGCGGAAAGGACATCAGACTAATTAAAATAATTAGCCTGTAGATTTTATTCATGATATTTATTCCTGCTCTTACTACTCATCACATCCATGCTCTTCTTTATAAACACATTACAATTGTCTGTTTGTCTTATTAATCACATTGTTCTTCTTCTGTTTCTTTGTGAATGTTAAAATTGACTATCTGAAGGTCAGCCGTTGGACCTGTATTCCATGTTCTCCACCATTGTATGTAATTAATCATATGCCTGGTTAACATTGAATGAATGAAGAAATGGGCCCATGATACAGACAAGAGACAGGTCTTACATCACCAGCTCTAACAGCATGATGTATGACGTCAGTGATTACTATCCATGGCAGTGAAAATGGATGGAGGATGTCACAGTTTGAAGGACTCTTTTAATTAGATCTTTATTGTGAGATACTCAGCTTTTTTTAAAGTGTGAGGAACATCCTCCGTTCATGCTTGAAAGGCACCCAGCTTGTTTGAGTTTGTTGTATATGGGTGATCAGCACAGTTTAAAAAAAGTTAAATCATCTGCTATTATTCTATGTCTACTGTAAGAAGAGTCTATTTAGTCCTGTCAGCTAAAATAAGAAATATAAAATACTGTATGAGCAGCCAAGCTCTTACATTTAAATCTAATGAAAAGAGTTCAGTGATTCTTAACTTCTCAGCCAACAGCAGACCAGGGGCACACATTTTTTGGAAGCTCTTCCTGCTGCTGATAAAGCACATCCTCAAACAATGACAACTCTAAAGCAGTGAGTGATTGCTTAATAAATCACCACCAAAACCTCGGACCACCTACAGCACAGTGAGCATGCTGTGCTGAAGGTCGGCTAGGTGCTGACATGAAACGTTTTTAAAAAGTCAAAAAGGGGCTGCAAAACAAGATCTGCTTTGGACCAATGTGTACCATAAATGACTAAAAAAACAACAACAACAACAACAAAAAAAATTGTTGCTGACCACTCAAAAGGTGGAAATACATACAGCATGATGACGCAGAGTTCATATTGTTGGACGCAGCATAGCAGCTAACAGAGGAGAGAGAAGGGCACGAGGTAAGAGAACAGAAGGGAACGCGTGCACAGGTTTCCTTAAAAGGTGAATTTAGCTTCTTTAGATAAAATTTCATATTAACCTTTGCTTGTACAGCATTCATAAGTCTGAGATAACTACTTGTCATTTTGTGTCATTATCGATCCCTAAGGTCAGAACTCAAAGGTACTGGAGAAAGATAGTTGAGTCTCATTCCCAGGCCATTGTCAATGGGAAACAATCAAAGTTGCTCGGTGCAAGCCACCCAACACACCAGGAAGCTTTCACATTCCCAGCATGTTGGAGATGCATGATCACGAGTATCAAAGTATTTGTCAGTGACTTACGCTTTTTTAATAACTTCTCAGGCTTGCCACGCCCTCAACGTCCTTCTTCTGTCTTTTTTTCCTTCTGCTTCTTCCTCTTTCATCTTCAGGTGCTTTCCAGGTGACACTTCCTTCTTTTCAGAGGAGACCCTAACCCTAAGCAGAAGTTGTTTTTATGTACGCCATCACTGCTTTGATAAATGCATCATGCAAACACTGCAACTTTGTTGTTCTTTTCATTTCTTCCAGTTTTCTTATTTTCATTACAAACTACACAGCTATAGAGTCACGGATATCATCGTTACTCCAATAATCACCTCCAGGCAGAAAAGGACATCACACTAATTAAACTACAATGAACAAAAATATAAATGCTTTTGTTTTTGCTCCCATTTTTCATTAGTTGAACTCAAAGATCTAAAACATTTTCTATATACACAAAATAACCATTTCTCTCAAATATTGTTCACAAATCTGTGTAAATCTGTGATAGTGAGCACTTCTCTTTTGCTGAGATAATCCATCCCACCTCACAGGTGTGGCATATCAAGATGCTGATTAGACAGCATGAATATTGCACAGGTGTGCCTTAGGCTGGCCACAATAAAAGGCCACTCTGAAAGTGCAGTTTTATCACACAGCACAATGCCACAGATGTCGCAAGTTTTGAGGGAGCATGCAATTGGCATGCTGACAGCAGGAATGTCCACCAGAGCTGTTGCCTGTGAATTGAATGTTCATTTCTCTACCATAAGCCGTCTCCAAAGGCGTTTCAGAGAATTTGGCAGTACATCCAACCGGCCTTACAACCGCAGACGACGTCTATTCCAAACCAGCCCAGGACCTCCAGATCCAGCATGTTCACCTCCAAGATCATCTGAGACCAGCTACTCGGACAGCTGCTGCAACAATCGGTTTGCATAACCAAAGAATTTCTGCACAAACTGTCAGAAACCGTCTCAGGGAAGCTCATCTGCATGCTCGTCATCCTCATGGGGGTCTCGACCTGACTCCAGTTCATCGCCGTAACCGACTTGAGTGGGCAAATGCTCACATTCGATGGTGTCTGGCACGTTGGAGAGGTGTTCTCTTCACGGATGAATCCCGGTTTTCACTGTTCAGGGCAGACAGCGTGTGTGGCATCGTGTGGGTGAGCGGTTTTTTGATGTCAGTGTTGTGGATGGAGTGGCCCATGGTGGAGGTGGGGTTATGATATGGGCAGGTGTATGTTACGGACGAACACAGGTGCATTTTATTGATGGCATTGTGAAAGCACAGAGATACCGTGATGAGATCCTGAGGCCCATTGTTGTGCCATTCATCCACGACCATCACCTCATGTTGCAGCATGATAATGCACGGCCCCATGTTGCAAGGATCTGTACACAATTCCTGGAAGCTGAAAACATCCCAGTTCTTGCATGGCCAGCATACTCACCGGACATGTCACCCACTGAGCATGTTTGGGATGCTCTGGATCGGCGTATACGACAGCGTGTTCCAGTTCCTGCCAATATCCAGCAACTTCGCACAGCCATTGAAGAGGAGTGGACCAACATTCCACAGGCCACAATCAACAACCTGATGGTGGCAAATGGTGGTCACACCAGATACTGACTGGTTTTCTGACCCCCCCAGATCCCACCAATAAAAGAAAACTGCACATTTCAGAGTGCCCTTTTATTGTGGCCTGCCTAAGGCACACCTGTGCAATATTCATGCTGTCTAATCAGCATCTTGATATGCCACACCTGTGAGGTGGGATGGATTATCTCGGCAAAAGAGAAGTGCTCACTATCACAGATTTAGGCAGATTTGTGAACAATATTTGAGAGAAATGGTTATTTTGTGTATATAGAAAATGTTTTAGATCTTTGAGTTCAACTAATGAAAAATGGGAGCAAAAACAAAAGTGTTGCATTTATATTTTTGTTCAGTGTAGTTTAATTAGTGTGATGTCTTTTTCTGCGGTGATTATTTGGAGTAACGATGATATCCGTGACTCTATAGCTGTGTAGTTTGTGTTGCGTTTATATTTTTGTTCAGTGTAATTAGGCTGTAGATTTTATTTTAGAATATTTATAGCTTCTCTAACTACTCATCACATCCATGCTGTTCTTTCAGTCATAAACTAAATTATATTTCATCTTTGGGTTGGTGACACAGAGATGAGTCTCAGTTGATTGTTGAGTCTCCTTTCCAGCACAAACAATCGTCCATTTTCACAGCAGCCATTTCGACATGAAATAGTGAGGTCAGGCATGTGTTTGCAATGATAATAATTCAATGTTGTGCTGTCGTGCTGATATTTGATGAACTGGGATTGAGACTCTACAATCAATGACAGATCCCACCTTTAACTAGTTAATGTAATATATACTTGCCAGGCTTCTTATGATTTTAGCTCATTAAGTGTGTTGTGTTGTTACAGATTGCAGCTTATATTGTCGGTAAAGTTTTTTTGTCGTTGAAATAGTCATATTGAAATTGTTCGCTGAAGTGAATGAAGTCAGTGAATGAATAAACGGGCATACTTGCTCACAGAGGACTTGCAGTACTTTGGATTTTCTGACATCACTTGATGTGGCCTACAGCACGGAGGTGGACTTCAAATGAAGTCAGAGGAAAAAAAGTAATTTCCTCAACTCTCGTAATTGGCCAAGATAATACTTTATCAGGAGCCGTTGGCATGGAATTGTCTTTTCTTCTTTTCTTTTTTCACCACAGACAGTTTGAGTGAATGTAAACTCTACTTCTGCATATTCATCACTGTCTGGGAGCTGTCGCAGACTGTGGCTTGGCATTGTGGGACAAAAAGCTCCATTTGATTCTTACAGAAGCAGCACTTGCATCACTCCCGAAAACACTGAAGCGAGAAAAATTTGGGCAACATCAGACTGCATCATGTTTATAGATGTGTCTTTGGTGGCACGCAACATGCATTTCCAAGTCCTAATTCTTCACACTTACACTTCACTTCAAACTTGTGCCTCACCAGAGAGCCAAGTGCCTCCTTGGAAAGGATTCAATTTTTAACAGGCTAGAAAGGCCTGAACCCAAAAGACTAACCCCAGAGAGAGAAAGAAAGATTAAGACACAGAAAGAGAGATCACAAATGAATAAAGTAAACTCCAACATTAAATATCAGACCTCAGTCTTGGACCTGGAAGCATTATAAATTTAAAATACATTAAAAACCAGGCAGAGAAAGTGAAGGTTATGCATGGAAACTGCTCGGGAATAGTTACTCAAATTCTTCTTTAAATTTCTACTTCACAAGCACAGGACTGACTTTGCAATCAAAGCACTTAAACACTAAAAAACGACTGCCTGGCTATGTGTTTTATTGTGCTTCTCTTCTTCTTGTTCCTCCTTCAGTTAAGAATCCCTGTAACCTTTTCAAACTGCCTGCCAGAGCAGACTATTGTCTGGGGTCCATGGGTTCAAAATGCTTTATCTGCTAAGGTGGTAATATACATTATGTGTATGGAAGGGTTATTTTAGATCAAGGTATCTTGATGATCTCATAGGCCAACCTTATTCTCTATGTGCCCTGACTTACTTATTATAAGAAAGAGAGCCATTAAACACACCAGGTGCTGCGTCTGTTATTGAAATGAAGGTTGACATGTTGGTGCAGCAGTTGCTGTATCTGAATTACAGATTCCCAGCAAACCACAACATCGTAGAACACGTTACCTTTGAATAAACTGAATCACATTTGAAAAATGTGCAAAAATTGAGCACAACTAGTAACTAGCAACATGCTTTTCCCACATATAGTGCAAGGTGGGAGGAGATATTTTGGACACCATGGTTCAATAAAAGGGTGGTGAGTAAAGGTCCCATTAATTTTTTCCCATAGACAGTGTTGGTGACTGACAGTTGAAGCAATTCTATGGCCATGTGACTATGAAGTCACTCCCAGGGTGCATTTCAAGAAGAAATATCGAATCACAGAGCTCACAGAATTCTGCTATGTGTGTCACTGACAGACAGAAGTTGTTGATTACCATGGCAAGAACGCTATTCGCGACTGCAATGACAGTTGTTTTGAATGAGCAACTGCTATGATTCGCTCCTATGACTAGTCTCTTCTCAAAGCCATCCACCTCCACCATGCCAGACTGATTGGAGAAAAAAAACAACATAATTTCTCAGAAACCATGTTAATTCAAACTGATTGCCACGAAATGAACCTATAAGAACTCATTCATCGTCATTCAAGAAGAACATTTCTCCCGAACCAGCAGCTCCACGTTACATCACAACCGGGTGTGGTCTGTCGTGTTTGTAACCACCCAGCTGTGATGCTATAAAGACCCAAGAGATTTGTATCATTTATTCAACAGAGCTTAGTGCAGCTGTGTTATAACTCCTTCCAAAATATTTTAATGCCTCAATTATAGAATACCAAGTTGAGTAGTCTGCTTCAACTAACTTGAACGCAGTCCTCCCTTGCACCCTTGTATAATGGCCCGGCAAGATCTATTCCAGTTCGTTTGAAGACACTTAATTATGGGGGTAAAGACACTTTTGGGATGGCTTGTAGGTTTACTAATTACCCTTTGCAGCAGGCGAAGCACAAAGCCCCAGCCACCAGAAGCGAATGATTAGCCACAGTCTTCCATGGCTGTCCTCTCACACTGCCAACAGACTAATCAACAAAGTTGCTCACAGTTTGAGTGTAGAATAAATGTTCAATATGTCACACCTGTGTGTCATCAGACAGAAATATATAAATAACAAGATGACATTTAATTGGCAGTGTGGAGAAAAAAAAAAAAAAAAAGCTGCTGTGTCCCTATTAGCACTTCTTTTTCTTAGCCCCGCTGATAAAACAATCTGACATGAAGCCAGATCAAAGAATTGCAGGTACCGAACATTCATCCGTGAAGGTCATTAACTGATATTGAAAGTACGGGTAATTTCTTCCAACGTGTGTACGAAGACCCTCGGTTGGATTGTCCTTGGTGGAGCAGGATGAGAGGCTTAAGGTTATGGCACGAAACGGGAAAAACTGAAAAAGCCGAACTGATTATGAGTTATATAAAAAGAGAAACAGTCTCATTATCTCTGCCTTGTTCTTTGATGCATTCACGGGGGAGCTTATTAGTCTCATCACACGCGTCAATTACAAATGCGGCCCCCCACCCTTCTTCACTGACGGGTGGATTATTTGATTTCTTTTTTTTTTTCTTTTTTTACCATATCTAGCCATCAGGTGAAGCGTGTTGAACTGTATTTATATGATGAAAACCTTCTGATTATATCATGTCAACATTCCTGGAGGTGTGTGCGTTTTTTTTGGAAGGCCACCCACGGTTGTGTCTGCGGGTACGAGCGCTGGCAGAGAGAAGCAGACTAATTGACTGTCATTGGAATATGTAACAGAGCTCAGGGCCTGGTGAACAGACAGCTCCCTATTTATTAGGGAGGTTACGTGGTGCAGCGGTTGGACTCTTTCAAAAAAAAAAAAAAAGAGGTTTCCTGTGACCCTGTCTGAGGAGTCAAAATAACCCGTCTTCTTGCATGTCAGGTGGACTATAGTTACTTCTATAAACTTTTTCTTAAGTTATTTGTATGTAATACATAACTTTGATCATGAAAGCAAGGGTTGGGTGTCATAGTGATGGCAATGTGTCTTCAATCAAAGTGTGTTTTCAGGTGTCTGAAGTCTGATAAATATCCTCAACTGATGTCACTTGAGTCAGTGTCAGCTGAAAACTACTGCCCCTTCTTGAGCTTTTAACTATCTCCTTCAATTCCCTCTCATGCACAAGTCTTAGCTTTTCACACTCGAGCTCATTCTGCCTTAACCGCTACCTCTCTCTCCCTTGCCTGCAGCTTTAATTCTCTCAATCCTATAGATTTGTCTTGACGTGCTTCCTGCTGCTCTTGGAACAACTAACCTTGCTCTTCACGCTCTCTCCCGAGGGGAATGCATCAGTCTGTTCAACTCAAATTTGTCACACAGACTATCCTGTTCAACCGGAGCATTTATGATTTTTGCACACAATCCCTCTTTCTGTAAATTGCCCCAGATACACCACCAACACCACACTTGTGTATGTACAAACGTATCTAAAACATATAACAAAAAGGGGACACAATCAAGGTACAGTGCGACAAGGACATGTTAGTACAGCAGTAAGTACTGCAATCAGGAGTGACAGTTCTACTGTCACTATCAGGAGTTGGGTAGCATGTTGAGCCAGGTAAGGCCTGATTTTTTTATGTTGTAAAATGCGATGCAGTACAACTATGCAACCGAGGCAACATGATCAGAGATGATTCGATGGTCATCGATCATTACTACCAAGTTTCTTGCCACCCTGGTAGGGACCAGGAGTCAATTTTGATGTTGGTGTCATGGTGCTGTAGATGGAAGGCGACATGAAATAGATTCTGTTATGATTTGCAGCTATATAAATAAAATTGAATTGAACTAAATTAAATACACACTGAAATAACAAACAGTGCAATGCAGTGTGATGCCAACAAGAAAAAAACACCAGACCATAAATGTATCCAAAAATGAGATAAGGTCTCCAGGACTGCAAAGGTGTTTACACTAAATGTCAAAAGCTTCATGTTGTGTACTACAAACCAAAGCAAAGTGCAGCTATGAAATACAAACCAGCATCCAAGAAGCTGCCACACAAAACAAAGTACCTTCCGTTGAAGATTACCCCAATGTGCAGGCAGAAACTAAAGCAGAGCAACACAAACATTACACAAGGGTTAAACAAATGAAGCTTTAATCTAAAGGTGCGAACTCCAGCTCATACACACACAGCAGGCCACATGCTACTCTTGAGACACAATTTTGTCATGCCCAACCTCCAGTTCCTGAACACTAGTTCCCTACCTACCTTTGAGCATTTGCTACCTAACTTGACGTATTTGTCTTCAGTGGTGCACCTGGACCCGCCAGGTGCTACCCCAGGACTACCACACAAAGATAAAAAAGTGATGGCTGGTCTCTCCATCATCTGTTGGTTCACCCAGCTGGGCAAGTTCAGCAAACTACTTCATGTGGCAACCCTAAAATTATGTTACAGCTATATTATAATAGCAGGAGCTCAAACACCAAACATAAGAGAGAGGAAGCTGGACTAGGATCAGTGACAACTTAGCACAGGTGTCTACAACACATCAAGCTTGAGCTGTGGACAGGAAACACAAACTAAACAGGATGTAACAGGTTCCATTCAATCCAAATATTGTTTTCTGGACAGACGGGACGTCTTTCCCCGAAATATCTCATTCCATTTTGCAACTCAGTAACAGCTCCCTGCTATAGAGAGGCATTGATCTACAGGTTAGCAGATGAAAATTCCAATGTATTGGTGGCACAGTAGACACTTTAATGTCATAGCAGGAAACAGGTGTATTAATGATTGCTATGTTACACTTAATGGAGGTCCTGCTGTTGTGCATGCTGGTTCCCCATTACTGTTAATGGGACATTAATGGAACTGAGCCGTCGTTACCGAGTTTTTCCAGCTTTGACAAGTCAAAATGTTTCTCAACATTGTCAACATTTTCAATGTCAGAGAAAGGAAGTCTTATTTAGCCACCTCTCTCTCTGACACCAAGGACATTTTAGTCTAATTTAGCTGTTAGAAGTCAAAAACTGGAAATCTTATCTCTATTTCTAAAGATTCCAGATTCCATTCTAGTTAAGACATTTTCTGAACTGACAATAAATTTTCTCAGGTTAACACAAGTGCACTTCAGAGGTTATTTGATTTTTTAATTTCTCACCCACTATACTTGGGTGTCAATTTCATTAAGGAAAACTACAACAAAAATGTATATTGACAACCTTTTTACCATGACGAAGACGGGAGAATTATGTACTAAAAATGTATCTTTGATAATAAAACTATGGCGAAAAAGTTTTGTTTTCGTTGACAAGACAAGACTAAAACGTTGCGTTAATAAAAAGAATTGCATATTCGTAAGAGAAACCTTCACCCACTGACCAGTTACAGCAGGAAAACTGCACCACAAAAATATCCCTTAATCAACGACCAGATCCTGACCCAACCTGCAAACCACCAGCTTTATGCATTATAGTAGCACAGCTATCAGGGCTGAGCACTGCAGCTCTCCAAGGGGCTGATCCTGCTGCCGGGAGCAGCTAGAAGCTGTCCAGAGCGCTCTCTTTTCTTTTCTCCGCTGCCTACAGAAGAACAGTAGAGTGAAGATGTGAGCTAAATTAACAAACAAATTGTTCCAAAAGTGTTCTTTATTGTTGGGCAAAACTTAATGAGAGACATGTCAAATCATGTCACTTTTCACTTAATGGGACGTGGATGTTTGTGTTCATGAACATTGTGTAACTTTTCTGCCACAGAATAACAGATTTTAAATCATGTTGACGTGACACCAGCTTGTAATCAGGTGAATGGTGTTTCTGTCGTTCCCACTTTGTACCCCGTATGCCTGTTTTTGCACTACTTAACTTTGTGCCGTAAAGCATTTTGTAATGAAAATTACAAATGTTTTCTGGTTTTCCCTCTGATGTCCTCCAGCTGCTCCACTTCAAACTCTCTGTGATTTACAGAGTTTCCTGATGGACAGTGAAGTAAACTGCTGCCAACTGTAGCTGCTGTTAGCTAATGTTAGCCAGACCACCAGAAAGAGGAGGTTTTTAGTGCTTTTTAATACTGACGGGGAGCAGAGCTGTGTAGAGGACAGTGTAACCGGGCTCAGCAGCATCTGTGGACTTGATGACAGGCGAAGAGACTGAACAGGATGAGCTGGCTGCTATGTCTTGTGTCGTTGACCTTGCTTGATGTTTGGCTGTTAGCAAAGTTGTCACTAAAAATACCAATTTCTATGAAATGTTTCTTTAACGTGAAGCAGAGGGCTGCATGGATTTTAGATAGAGATGAAGATATAGAAGAAGAGTGTTTAGGAGGTGCCTATAGCTGTTTGCATGAGGCTATGAAGCTCATACATATACACAAACACACCCACACACTCCTGTGCAATAAACAGGTGCTAAAACATTCATAATATTCACCACTCTGTGATTAAACGCACTGAATACATTTAAGCTTTTAAAATATTGAAGTGCCAACATAAATATGTTTCAGCTTCAGTATATGAATATATTTGGGCCCTACCTTATTAAATATACTGCAAGCTAATCATATTTCAGCAATATGGATTACAGACAAGGGTGTTCAGCTTGAATATGAATGTAATATCTGTTATTTTGTGAAGCCATGAATGATATGTGTCTATGATTTGTCTTAACATGCTCATTTGTAATAATCAGTCTCAGACAAAAACCCCATAGCTCATGTGAAATAATGCATTGCACTCGCTTACTCATAAATACAATTACTATGTAGTTAGGCACCGGCAACGTAAGGAATGTCGATATTTTTCATTGTGCATGCTCAGATTTATGCAGAGGCAGATAAAAACAACATGGCAGTGTGGGTGGAGCGCAGGGCTGACTGCTGTTATGTGCTTGCCGAGGAAGCAGCAAAGATCCACCCTCTGCCTCCACAAGCAGCAAAATGTACCAGCGTGCTTTTGACACAGCTATTACTGCTGTGAAACGTGGTCTGCATGGGGTTTGATGGATGGATGCCTAAAAACTATCATGCTATTGTGCTGCCGAAAGCTAAAAATCATCACATGAAACGTTTACTCAGTGTTGGCCAGTAAAGGACTGGTGCTGCTGCCACATCAGCTAAGATACATATACACTAGAAGCTTTAGTTTTTTATGGCAGGCCCAGCAGCAAAGTGGAGTTTCTGATCTGCCCAAAGGGACCATTTAAAGAGTAAATACACACCACAATTTAATTTGCCCATTATCATTTGCATCTTCATTAAAACAGCAGGACAGCAGCAGCCTTACACCTGCGTTGTTCCTCACTCACACTTAAACCTAAATTATGTCCATTACAGGAGCTGTCTGGGGTCTAGGGGCACCTCAGCACTCATGAGGAGGGATAAGAATTGCTATTTACCCAGTCGGAATTACCCCTGCTGGAAACTCATACCTTCCTCAGGGCAGCAAAGAGGGATTGCCCTGGGGAAAGTAAAATGCCACATCAGGCAAGTAAATCTAGCAACTCACTTGGCCATATGTGCAAGAGATAAAAAAACAGCTGAGGATAGTGACTGTATAGTTGTGACCTCACAAAGGCACAGTTTGTGAATACATGGCTGAGTGTATTTTTCTGTAGATTGAGCAGCTACTTTCAGACCTCCTTATGATAAAAAAAAGGCACTTTCTACCACTTTCTACTATAAAGGGCCATTCAAGACATTCATTCTGGCCCTCTCACACACACACACACACACACACACACACACACGTATTTGCCTCTCACATATATACATTCTAACTCTAACATACCGTATTTTTCGGCTATAAGGCGCACCGGGTTATAAGGCACAATATTAATTAACATGTCAATAAATGTCAGTTTTCACACATGAGGCACATTGACTTATAAGGCACATCTCATTATAAGGCACAATAAGTGAAACAAAACATGTGTCAGATAGGTCGAACTTTATTCAACTAATTCACAATAACTCTCAACGTTGTTCAGTTGTAGGCTAACACAAAAATACAAAACCGTTGTTCAGTTGTAACACAAAAATACAAAACAATACACTCACTTTATTTTCAGTTCTTTCCTCATCCACAAATCCTTCAAATTCTTCATCTTCAGTGTCTGAGTTTAACAGTTGGTCGAGTCAGTCTCGTTGCTGACACCAGGCTGTTTCAGTGATGATTCCGGCCTTTGTGAAAACTTGAACACTTGAGACTGATACCTTAGCCCAGGCATCCACGATCCATTGGCAGATAGTGGCGTAACTCGTCCGGCGTTGCCTCCCTGTCTTTGTAAATGTGTGTTCGCCTTCTGTCATCCAACGCTCCCATGCAGCTCGCACTTTAACTTTGAACGACCTGTTGACACCAATATCTAGCAGTTGGAGTTCTTTGGTTAATCCACCGGAATGATGGCAGGTACCGAATTAGTTTGCTTCACTTGGCTTTTGACAGATGGGCGTGCACGGAGTCGTAGATCAATAGGGACGGAGATTGGTGGAAAAAGCCATCCGGTCTCTTGACGTAAACTTCTCTCAGCCACTCACTCATCCTCTCCTCATCCATCCAGCCCTTTGGGTTCTTTTGGCAAAGTCTTCCTCTTGAAAATGACCATGGGTGGTAGTTTCTGGCCATTAGACTGGCAAGCGAGAACTACAGTGAAGGATGACTTCTCGTTCCCTGTGGTGCGTATAGACACCGTACTGGTCCCCGTTTTCGATAGTGCGGTTCACGGGGATGTCAAAGGTGAGAGGGACCTCGTCCATGTTGGTGATGTGTTCTGGTCGGATCTTCATTTCAGTGATCTTGTTCTTGCAGTAGGTGCGGAAAATGGCCAGCTTTTCTTCGTAATCCTTTGTCAGTTGCTGCAACGTGGTGGTTCTTGTGCGGATGGAGAGATTACGCCTTTTCATAAAACGAAGAACCAAGAAGGACCTCCTTGAAAGTCGTTGATCTTCATGTCACGAGCTAGCGCTGTTGCCTTGAGTTGAAAAGAGACTGTAGAGACGCATCTACCTGCTGTTCTCTGTTCAATAACCCACTGTTTAATTTTGTCCTCTGTGGCCATCTCACTTTGTTCCCTCGGAAATTCTTTTTGGTCTTCTTTACTTGGCGCTGGTCATCTTCTGGCTTCCTCCACTTCCATACCATTGATTCATTAATGTTGAATTCTCTCGTAGCTGCTCTATTCCCGTGTTCTAATGCGTGACTGATAGCCTTGAGTTTGAAATCCGCTTCGTAAGCATGTCTCTTAACCGGTGGCATTTTGGGGTCCTTATACACGCACACAACAATATTACCGGTATGTTGAAGCACAGTAGGCCTATCTGTAGGCCTACGTATTACTCCGCGAGGCTGCTGACTACGGTAGCCGTAATGTGTACCACATACAATCGGTTTGAGGTTAGTAAACACAACCAGAATTAAAGCTGCAAGCAGCATTGGCTGGGCCCTCGCACGTGCACGCCTATCTTGGGGGGTGGCACGTCGGGGGGCACACGCGAGTTTCGAAGCCATTACACATGCTGCGAAGTGTGAACACGTAGCTGTGCTAGTGCTAGCTATGGAGCCATTTTATCACACAGAAGTGAGACATTTCTAGTGAGATTTGACCAATTTTGGTGAATTAGGCCAATTTCTGTGAATTTCTGAGCATCACAAGCCCATCAGCAGGTGCTTCCCGTTTCATGGCGAAAGATCACTTTGCCGCGCCCCCACAGACACGTCCTTTGACCAAAACTAAAAAGCTTCAATTTAACATCACTTGTGTCTTTAGATTCTACAGTTTAAATTTGGAGCCAATCTGACCAAATTTCTAGGAGGAGTTTGTTAAAATGTGAGACCTGGAATCAACATCATCTTCCTGTTTGAAGTGGAATATCGAAATTCGCCACTGCGCCATGCATGCAATTTTTGATGGAAATGAATATGCTTTACAATTTTGTTTTGCACATTCTTTGCAGTGCAAATTTGAAATGGATATGCATGGAATCTTTGCAAAAGTCAGGGTGGAATTCAAACAAGTTAAATGCATGAAATAACAGAATACTTGGTTAAATTATAAGTAGCGTTTATTGGAAATTGTGTTTAATATATACAATAATATTCACAGATGTTACTACCAGTCTATGGCGAGGTGGACTCTAGGTCGAGGTGGTCCATTGTCTCAGGTGAGTTAGTGGCTGCCAACATGTCGGCATCTGAGATATTTGGTCATAGACAAAAGAAATGACAAGTAGAAAGGAAATTATTTTGTTTGTATGTGGGAAACATGAATTTTCATTAACGCAGGGTGTCTAGGTATATTAAATTAAAAAGGTAGAGCAAATGTATAACAGACCTTGTACACGTGTGTGTTTCTGTTGACGTCTTCGGGTTCGGTCAAGTTCCCTCTGCAGCAGTTCAGTTTTCTGGGCCATGGCTCGCTGCTGTCATGCCATGCGACAGCCAGTGTAGTCACTGTTATAGAGGTTTCTTGTGTGAGCTTAATTAGCTCTTCCTGAAACTGTCTGGTCTGCACAGGAGTACTGTAATGCATGATAAAGAGATAGAAATTAATGTACATATAAGCAGATATGTAGAAATATATAGGTACTTTGATTTAGTTAGAGTATCATTTGTTCTGTGATGGAGTAGTAGTTTAAAGTAATTGTTTGTGCAATCAAATTGAATCTGCAGTAGAACACATTCAGCTTGTCAGTTGATGGTTCACTGCACAGTTGGGGGAAGGTCTCCTGTAGTTGGTGATATTTGAGGCCTTTCCACACTGACACTGGGTCGTTGGCTGAAAGGCTGTTTTTTGATGTTCTCAGCGAAGCTCCTCTTAGCTGCTTTCACCTCTGTCAGCAGTGTGTTTCTGCCCTGGTTGTACAGGACTCTATCCCCACTTCTATAGGCCTCCTCCTTGGCCTGGCGAAGCTGGCAGAGTTTTGCAGTGAGCCATGGTTTGTTGTTGTTGTATGTGCGTAAGGTCTTGGTGGGCACACACGTCCTCTCAGAAACTGATGTAAGTTGCCACACTCAAAAGCTCAAAAGTTAACCCAGAATGAAGTTCTTCATGGGTTTTTTCAGTTTGCTCAATAAAGTAGTTTGCATAAATAAAGAATATTGGATGAAATTATTTTGATTGTGATATGTCAATCATGTTTGCACAGAAAATCACCGGAGAGATGACACATACCTTTATTAACTTTTCAGTTTGGACTGTTGTGGTTGAGGTACCATTTTAGATAGAAAACATAGTAGGTATAGGTATACTTACACTTAGAAGCTGACAAGCTTGGCGTATCGCTGTGACGTTGGTGTCGTTGAAGCTTGGGAGCTTGCTTGGTGAGTACATCTTGTAGTAGACAAAGAAAACAAGTAATGAAAATTTGTGGGTGAACATTTATATTTTACTGTACGTGAAATCGGGTATAATTATTAGCACAAGAGGATATTTATGTGAAAATAATGACAGCAATTAACATGATAGTTTTTTGTAATATAAAGTTACAAGAATAACAGTTGTGATTTGTATTTCTTTAAGGCATATACATAAGATGAGTGGGAAAATGCAGCAGTAGTAGCTAAAGGAAAGAGTAAATAAAAAGACCAAGTAACTTAAGTAAAGAAATAATTTGCAGTACAGTTGTCACTCACTATAACGCGGTTTAAATTTCGGCCTTGCTGTTTCGCAGATTTGTTAGTGTAATTTTGCATGCTTTTTTTTACAGCGTACTGTAGTGTACTACTGATTAGCTAAGGGAGTACTGTACAAAATGCGTTGTATGTTCTGCACTCGGAAAAAAAACACCTGCACCAAGGCTTTCAGAGAAAAAGCTGTTACAGCGGAGCGGCGCCAGGACAAAGAGGCACCGTCAGAGGAACTGTGAAATACGGTTTCATTTACTAATACAGTATTGTACTTATTTTTGTTAAATTTGCGGAAGTTTGAACTGAGTGTTTAAATAAGAGAGAAATGTGAGAAAATGTCAATGCCTGTCTGAAAAAAAGTGTATGAAAGTGTGTGGTTAGGGGTTTTACGGCCTTAAAACATGTATAATAATTTGTAAAAATCCCCTGCCATAAACGAGGGACCACTGTAGTGAGAAAGTAGTGGAAAAGAAAGTAGCAGTTACTCACCCTTTTCAAGTCACGGTATCCAAGTTTTCCGAGTTGAGAAGAGAAAAGATCAAGTATTTAGTGGGAATGAGTGGATATAGCAAGGTATTTGAGGGTTCAGGTGTGGGTGTGGCAAGGATTGTAATTGGCCAGTAATGTGCAGCGCAGGTGAAGCTCGTTGATTCTGTTTGCGTTAGCATTCCGGATCTCACTTGTTGCTTCAGATAGCTTAGTCTGTCAGAACGTAGCGGCGCTGTAGAGCCATTTTTGTACGTCCATGTCCGAGACCCCTAAAGTACGTAATTTTACGCCCGACTTTGGGGGGGGTAGGCACATTTTTGTGAGTTTTCGAGTATATATAGGCCGTCTAAAAGGCGATTTACTTTTTGGTAGAAAAAAAAAAAAACATTGGAAATACATTAGGGCCTCGCACCGCAGTGCTCGGACCCTAAATACATAAGGCGCACTGGATATTGTCACGGTTCTGAGGGGAACCCAAAAGCAGATCGGAACAAGAGTTTGAGTGTAACAGTTTGTTGAACAGAGTGAATACGTGACACAAGAAGGAAGCAGGCAGGCGAGAGTAGGAGTCCAGAGGTGGGGGTTATCCAGAGAGGGGACGGCTGGTAGGCTTGGAGGAGGGAGGTCCACACACTGGCTACACGAGACGTAGGCTGAGTGGACTGGACTGATTCCTGAGGCAGAGAGACACGGTTAGTGGCGGACAAAAACCAGACGGCAAGAGGTAGGCCGAAACAGGCAGTCACAGATTACAGGTTTCAGGCTGAAGGCTGTAGCATACACTATACTTCACAACGATCCGGCAGAGACTGGATGTGTGGCTGCTCCTTAAATACTGCAGATGGTTGATGAGGAGCAGGTGAGGTGATGACCTCAGCCAGGTGTGAGTAGTTAGGTACAGGCACGCCCCCTCAAGCACTGCCAAGAGAAAGACACCAGACAACACAACAAACACCCACACACAAACATAGACAAACAAACAGTCATCCTGGCCGGGGATTCGTGACAATTATAAGGCGCACTGTTGATTTTTGAGAAAATTAAATGATTTTAAATGCGCCTTATAGCCCGAAAAATATGGTACATACATTCTCACTCTCACATACATATATTCTCCTTTCACATACATATATTCTCCTCACACACACATATATTCTCCTTTCACATACATATATTCTCCTCACACACACATATATTCTCCTTTCACATACATATATTCTCCTCACACACACATATATTCTCCTTTCACATACATATATTCTCCTCACACACATATATATTCTCCTTTAACACACATATATTCTCCTCACACACATATACATTCTGTGTTCACATACATATATTGTCACTTCCACATATGTATATGCACATTTTACTGACACAGGAAGTTCCTCCTTGAACAGGAAGTCAGTCTCCAAGCATACACATAGGAAGTGTAGCGTCTTTGGAGCGCACATGTCGTCTCAGGAGCTTTCTGGTGGTCTAACAGAAGCTGCCTCCAGTGATTATCCACCATGTAGACAGCATGTGTGTCCTCAGAATGCTCCATAGAAGAAAAATAGCCTACACCTACTCTTTTGAGCCACCTTGTCATGACTGCCTGACTGTGACTCTGGCTGGAGGCTGGGTGTGTATGAGTGACGTTTCTTTGTTTGTTTGATCCCCCAGCACCTGCGACCCCTCCCGCTCTCTGTTCATTCCTGTCTGTTCTTCAATAAATATCTTCACTTCCTCATCAGCTCCATCTGCATCTTTTGGGTTCTGTTTCAAAGCTTGTCACACCTTCCTGTTACAATGAATCACCTTCCTGTTACATTGAAATGCCGTCCTGTTACACTGAAATTTCAGTAGTGTGTATGAGAGCATTTCAGTAGTGCGTGTGAGAGCATTTCAGTAGTGTGGGTGAGCATTTCAGTTGTGTGTGTGAGAGCATTTCATATGTGTGTATGAGAACATTTCAGTAGTCTGTATGAGAGCATTTCACTAGTGTCCATAACATTTCAGTTGTGTGTGAAAGCATTTCACTAGTGTGTATGAGAGCATAACATTTCAGTTTTTCACTAGTGTGTGTGAGAGCATAACATTTCAGTTGTGTGTGAAAGCATTTAAGTAGTGTGTGTGAATGGTAATTCTGAATAATGTCCCTGACGGCCCCTCATAAAGATGTGATGGTTTCCCGCGATGATAAAATATTTCTTAATATACCAATGACTTGCTGCAGTGCTCGTTTTTCCTCTCCACCATCTATGCTGTGTGTGATATCAATGTAACCCGGCACAAGCTTCTCAGCCAATCACAACACGAGAAATGAGCTGCATTCCGTTTCATCTAAACTTTAGCTCTCACATACATACATTCTCCTTTCACATACACACATTCTCCTCTCACATACATATATTCTCACATACATATATTTATGTCAGTTGAGAATATATGTATGTGAGAGTGAGAATATATGTAAATAAGAGATAAAATATGTGTCATACCTAAACAAAAATGTTACATAAATGTAATGTTTAATTCACTGAAAAGAATGTTGTTGATGACTTTTAATTTGCAGAGAAAAGCTGCAAATTGGAACATCTCTGTGAGTGTCGTATCCCTTTATATGGAGATGTCAGCTAGCCTTAATGACACAGACAACTTCTGATTCATAAACAAACCAGTGACATAAGTAATTGCTGCAACTGGATGGAGGCAATATAGTCCTGACTTTTGGGTATTTAGGCATTGTGCTGGCAAAGTGTTGTCATAGAATTCCAACATAATGTTACAGCAGCTGCTATTACCACAAGCTAACAGGTGGAGTATGGAAAAGGCTGACCTACTTGATTAATTAAAGTATAATACAGTTAGTTTTTTGTACATGAAGAAGACTAAAAAAAGCTCAATTGATAACCCCCTACTAAAACCCCAAAGGATCTAAACCTAGGCAGTGTTACTAGAGGACACTGATATCAAAAGAGTTTATATCCTGAAAAGCATGAATATGCTCAGAACATCTACCTAAAAGATTCATTTTCATGTTTGCAAATTTGATTTGGCCTGAGACAGAGCAGGAGGAAACTTTTCAACCACTAGTTTTTCGAAATAATTCATTATGGACCAGCCCACTATTTTCAGAAACCACACAAACCAGTTCTGCATAGATCTTACTGGTAAGATCAACTCTGTGCCCCTTTTTGCTCTGTTTTATATCACTTTCATCTTTTAAACATAAACACAATTTGGTTGTCTGTATAACATAGTCTAGCCACCATGTAGCATATCTAAGTACAGTAAAGGAGAAAGTTGACCAGAGTTCTGACTGAAGCTTGCTAAACTGTTATTGGAGCACAGTGCAAAAAGAGGCCGGACTTTAATTCAGCAGTACCTTGACATTGCCTATGGCATGGTATAGGAGTTAAGACAGTATGGAAATAGTCTTATTTGAGTTAATATTAAATTTAATGAAATTATAGATTTTCACATTCAAGGCAATGGAAGATGCAACCACATAGTAAACTCCAGATTATACACACACAAAGCAGGCCACATGCTACTCTTGAGACACATGCCCAACCTCCTGTTCCTGAAGACTAGTTCCCTACCTACCTTTGAGCATTTACTACCTAACTTGACGTATTTGTCTTCAGTGGTGCACCTGGACCCGCCAGGTGCTACCCCAGGACTACCACACAAAGATAAAAAAGTGATGGCTGGTCTCTCGATCAAATTCAGCAAACTACCTCATGTGGCAACCCTAACCCTAAAATTATGTTACCTGACCTGACCTGTGGACAGTAAACACAAAAACAAAACAGGATGTAACTGGTTCCATAAGCGTTCCATTTGCTCCATTTTGCAACTCAGTAGCAGCTCCCTGCTATTGAGAGCTATTGATCTATAGGTTAGCAAATGAAAAATTCTTCTTTCCTGTGCTTAAATATGCTAGCATTTTGCAACAGAGCATGATGCAAGATGCGATTATATATACACTGTATGCCACTTTTATCACTTAAACATAAACAAAATTTGATTGCCACATAATAAATTGTCCACAAAGATTTGAAACAGGCTATACTTGATTCATGATTTCATGATTACAACTGTTCTACAATCTTACCACCTAAGATTGGTCCAAGATACTTATTTTTGTGCTTTTCCAAAAGTGATAACTTTACTAAAGCACACAATTTTGCATCTATAGGTTCATTTAAGCAACATTTTTGCATTTCATGATCTGAATTTATGCAATCTACTCTCTGTTTATGTTGTTTCTTTTGTTTTGTAACATTATTTTAAAATTTGCTATTCTCTATGCTATTTTTGTGTGTTATTCTCTCACTGCTAAGCTGCACTAAATTGCCTCATCTTTAACCTCAGGGCAGCTATCTTGCAGTCTCTAGCTTTGTGGCAGCTTTAGGTCAAACTCCAGACCTCTGCTGTTGGCCTCTTTCTTTCCTGATGACAATTCCCAACACAGCGTTCCAGGAACACTGCATGATAACATTGCTGACAATGGCCTAGTCAGCAGCTGCACCATAGGATGTTGTCATTTGAAATGGTGACACTGACCTGGGGTTTGATAGATGGATGCAATTATTACCAACATTCCCCCATCAGCACCCAGTCACCACAGTGAGTCTCACTGCAGGTCAGACTGGGAGGTTGCCCATGCGTTTTGTTAGGAGCAAAAACCCATCTCGCCTGTGTGATAGGGTGGTAGTTACAGTGGGGATGTGCAAAGAACAGGTATTTTCTATGTTGGCAGTGTGATAAAAAAAAAGTATTTTTTTCAGCTCTCATCAACCAAACCTGATTAGGATTGGTGTGTAATTGGGATACCAACAGGGACTATGTTATTTTGGAGTAATTTAGGGGTTTTGAGAGAGTGGAGTGATTTATAGATACCAGTAAACTGCAATTTAGTGCTGTTTTTATTTCAGTGCCAGAAAAAAAGAGAAGAAAATAGAACTTTCTAGTGAGTGCTGTATTTGCTAAGCAGGTAATGTGTCTTGAGCAAGACGCTGAAGCCGAATTGCTTCAGATAGAAGGGCTAGTGCCATGCATGGTAATCACTGTGTATACCTGTGTCTGCGTCTGTGTGTGTGTGTGTGTGTGTGTGTGCATGAGAGGCAGATTTATAAAGTGCTATGTAAATGTGGTCCATTTACCAAGATCTTTTTGTCCATCCACCTTTGCCAAGGTCAACAACGGAACTTGAAGTTCCACATTGTTGTCATGGATCTTGAACGTATTTACACTTGACCGCGAGTGGTTTGTACAAGTAAATTATATTTCCAAAGGCTAATATCATGAATCATAAATTTGCCTGTCCATAGCCCATAGTCTGTACAGTCTGTACTGTATCTGTTCACCCTGTGTTCTTATACCCTTGATTCAGATCAAGAAAGACTGCAGAGATTGGCTGTTCTCAACGTAGGTAGACAAATATTGCCTCTGGACGTAACCAGTCAGAGCAACGAAACAAACATCTTTCAAATCAACTAAATCTTTGAAAGCAATTGTTTGTTCTTCTTTAAAAAACAAACAAACAAACAAACAAACAAAAAACAGTCCAGTCCATTTAATACTGATCCACTGTCAGATTCGACAGAATGTTCCACATCAGTCGCAGCCATCTAGACTGACTCAACAGCCAATAAGGTTCTGGTCTTCTGTACAGTCATCAAATATAACCCATACCGTATTAGAACATGGCGATTGGATCCACCAGATCCAGATGCAACATGCTGAGATGCATCTGTTTGCACATATTATTTAAAGAACTGCAAATGCGGCTTCATGAGGTGAAAAACACCTGAGGACATGTTGCTACAAGTCTGAGAAACTAAGTGTTCTACAAACTCAGTGACCTGCAGAAAATTGTGTTGGAAAAATCTGATTTACTTTCAACTTCTAAGCAGAAATCCAAATTAACTGGGACCCAGTAGACTTGCTGGAGGGGGTGTGGATCAACACGGACAACGTGGATCATTCTACCACTTTTCCAAATATTCAGCCTTTGTGTGAGAAAAACACCATTACTGAATGCTGGCTTTAGAATTACTGGCTGAAATGGGACAGTTACTCTCAGGAAACAGATATGGTTTAAGATTTTGTGTTCCCAGTTTCAGAGTGCAACTCACTTAGAACATTTACTGTATCTTTACTGTCATACATATATAAACAGTTGTACACTCAATCTACATTAACATTAAGTCTGTCAGCTCAGGAGCATTGCTAAGACTTGTTCATTTCTTTGATTTCAGTACCCAGTTTCATACTTGGATTATGCAAAATTTGGCCATCAGGGACCTTACAAGAAGTATAACATTTCAGCACATGCCTGCTGTCATATAATATTTTACATCTTACTGTTTGTTTTAAAGTAAGGGGTGGGGGTCTTGCTCCAGCCTAGATTATCCCTCTACTGCTGTTCTAATCTGAGGTCCCCAGGACCAGGTGAACCCTAATCCCAACACCAGTTGCACATTTTCTGTCAGGGCTATGAAGATGGGCATCATACACGCAACATCAATGTCCTATTTCAAAATTCTCATCATTGCCTTTGCATGTACATGTGTATGTGTAGTTATGTCAAATTATACAAAGTAATGCACTGGTATGCTGCTTAACTATAACTACCTCTAACATACAAATGACACTAGCTGAGCCACGTTTGCTTTGCCAGCAGCATGTGACCTGCATCAAACCATACACAGTATTAAACATGCGTAGTCTCTGTGATGTCACCACAGTTTTCTGAAGGCCCCCATCAGTCATCCAAAATGAGTGGATCATGGGTGGAGCTGAGGCAGGCTGAATGAAGCCTGAGTTCTATACACCTCAGTACAGTTGTCATGAACAGGAAAATTAGCTATAGAGACTGTCAGGCTGTAAACATGTTTATTTCTGAAGTTGGACATTTTAACATGGGGACTTATGGAGACTGATTCTGAGCCAGCCTCACTTGAATGTTCAATTGCCACTCTGCAGTGGTACATCACAGTATGTACAATATGTATATACAGTTTTAGACCACTGTAAAGTTTATGCCACAGCTGCCATAAATTAACAGCATTGGTAATTACCAAAATAATTATTTTTATGTTTCTGTAATGGTTAATACACCAGTATGCAGAAGCTCTTTAACCAAAATGATATTTTTAATGCTAAAATATAATTATCATTGTTATCCATTGATTTTCAAATTTACTGTTTTACAAAAAGAACCCTGAAAATAAATAGTAAAGCACATTATAATTTGACATCTTAATCAAGAAATAATAGTTATTTACTTGTATTCCAGAACAGAATAATTAGTTTGAGAGGTTGAATGCTATGATTGATTAATTTCTGACTTCTCAGAGAAGCCCGGTGTGTCGGCTCAGATTTGGGATAGAAAGGTGAATTTAGTTTGAAATTCTTCATTCCTGTTCAAAATGGTAAAACGTTGATATATATATATATATATATATATATATATATATATATATATATATATATATATATAGTGGATCAACATTTTTATCAATTCAGATTCTCTTATCTGAACCAATCGGGGGAGTAAGAAAATCAACCTCAAACTTAAGTGTGAGAGGGTCTTATCTCCTCACTGCAAATTACACCCTTACACTTGCTTCCCAAAGATTGCCACTGTGCCTTGACTTCTTCATTCTGCGTGGCATATCCAATGTGTACTACAGTATGAGTTTCAAATGACACGATGCTGTGCAAAGGGGGCCTTGTGTGTGTTGCAGTAAAATGACAACATTTCACTGGCAGCCATCCTGGCAGAAGCAGAGGAGAGGTCAAGAAAGATGGATGTCAGGGACGAGTCTTTCAAAGGACTGTAATGATGTACAAGTCTAGGATCACATGAGTGATTCAAGAAAGTATGAAAGCAATGTGTGGGAAAGTGGACAAAACAACAAAAGTTAAATTAGTAAAACTACATTTCACTTCACTAAAATTAATAGAACTGGCCACCCTTTTATATTAAATAAGTCTTCACCTCTGTATCCCTTCAAACATAAAATATTAATTTAAAGGTGCGAAAATGAATTGGCCTCACATAACACTTCTCCCACTCCGTAATGAACAAGGTTCCAAACTGGGAGCAGGCATCGCAAACGAAATTATTCCATCTGTGACTCCTTAATATGGCGGGGAGCTTCAGAAACTTAAGCACTCTTGCCAGGAGGCTTGGACAGTAATTAGGATGCATCACATAGCATCTTTCTACCTCCTATATTAATCCTCTGACATTCTACAGATTGCCGCAAAACCTGAAATCTGGAAATACCAGTGCAGCAGGGCGTGCTGGTATGACTCCTGCCACCCACACATGACTGAAATAGTAAGAAGGTAGAGTATTCACACAGGAGAGGAGAGGAAATGACTAACTTTAAAAACAGCTTGATACATCGGTTAATAATTCTTGAACTTCATTCAGAACGAGGTTGATGTGGTCAACTGGCAGAAAGTTTTTTGTTAAATATTAGTGTGATTTCCCCTCCCCATATTACATTGGACTTTTGCTCAAATCTGGCCAAACTGAAGAATATTGCCAAACAAGATAAACGCCTACTTATATGGCAGGATTATATCCATCTGCTCACATTTAAATTATCGTAGTGCCATATTTCCATTTGTGATGGTAGTATTCTAAATTATTTTGATAATGTGTTTAAGAGAGAGTTACTTGTAAGTGGCCAGTCCAAAGGAGGAACGATTTCATCATTTGTGCAATTACCCGTGTGGACACAAGCTCAGATAATATATGAATATATGATGGGGTTTGATGAACTTGTGAAGTTATGTTGCATTGTATGTTTTATTGTACATTATATGTTGTACCTTGGGGTGTGTATTTGGTGCAGAAAGCAGCCAATTAGAGGATCAAAGTGTAACTATGGCCAAAAACATAGTTGATTAATACCTCACTGGCTGGAGCCTTCATCCCTAGAGAGAGAACCCAAGCACCACCCAAACCAAATCACGATACAGCTTTTCTTTTTCGGTTCCTGAAACTTCAAGACTGGGACATTTTTGTTTAGTAGAGAAATCTACTAAAGTTAGCGTGCTAATTAGCTAGCATCGGTATGTACTTTCTTATACTACCAGTATAACTAACTAACTCTACTAGACTAACTACTAGAGTTAGTCTCTGTAGGGTTCAGTCTGCCTTTAGTCCAACATGGGGACAACAAAGTAGCTGCTGTTAAATTTAGCAACTTTCCAGGCCCTCTTTACAACTTTATTTCTGAAATGACTACAGACAAATCAGGGACTCATTCAGACCATCTGGCAAAAGGTGAGAGATACATTGAAATACTATATTGTAATACATTCCCATGCATGCTGCACAGTTCTGCCCACTCTGCAGGGTCTCTCCTCGTCTTCATGCTCACAGGCAGCAGTAGGTGTGGTGTTTGGCTCAGGCAGCTTCTCTCTCTTTTCCTCTTTCTGTCTGAATCTTTGGATTAGGATGTTCCTAAAGCTCGTAAATGTATAAATAGTTTGTTTGATCTTGCAAATATTTCTCCCTCGTAGATTAAAAGGAAAAACATTTACTTGAAATATATGATCTTTCTGTAGTGAGTTTAAATTGGCCAAAATGTTTCTACCTTCTATAGGGGCTTAAAGTCATCCCAACAAGTCAGCCCTCACTGAGTAATGCAAATGAAAATTAGTGCATAACAACTTCTGCCGATCTTAGGAGCTATAAGAGGTGGCAACACTGGCTGACAGACAGTTTAGCAGTTTGGACAGCTGTAGAGGAGAAACCAGGAGTTTCTTAATAAACATCTGGAGGCATGCTTATCTTCACTTTCACTTCTCAACTTGTTGGCAGCAACAGTGCAACTCTATAATATTTGTACAGAGACTAGACAAAAAAAAAGGAGGTTACTACCTGGTCAGTGCTGAAAATATGTCTGTTACTTGATTCCAGCTATTAGTTGTACTTTACTATGATCCAAGTGGGCATAGCTCTTATCGATCTGTACTCCATTCAGAACGCAAACATTTTAAAAGTTGATTTCTAGTCGTCTTGCAGACAGCCGTGACCAAATACGAGTTCAGACTTTTCACAAATCTCCACCCTGATCGTTTTTGCGACCAAGTCGCAGCAAAGTATGTTTATTTTGAGTTATTAGTGTTGTAATGTTAGTAAGTGGGTTCATAGTTACTCCTGTGGTCATACTGTATTGTGCCACTTACAGCCACATAACAGTAATGTAGAGTGTTTGGGACTGTTAACTACACATATCTGTGGACATTACAAGAGCATTACATTACTTGAAGAGTGTCTTCAGGGGTGGGAGGAGGTGAACTGCTGACCGCTATTTCTGTGGAGCATGTGGCTAGAAATTACACATAGCTACTTTAAGCCTCCCTTAACAGCTTACCAGTTAATTTGAGCATTGGATTTATTGTTTGGGAAAGCATTTTACAGTTTTCTCCTTGAGATTGTGTAGAATGTCCTCTTCTTACAGGTCTATGATAGATTTTCTGGTCCAGGTCTTACCACTGCTTGTTGGTAACTAAAGTATTCTCGATATAACTAAACGTAGGATCTGTACTAAAAGTTTATCTGCATACAAAAAACAAACAAACGTACAAAAAAAAGTGTATAAGTGTGCACAGGCCTCTGGCAGACATTTTCAACTTAATAAATCAAAACCCACTTAAAATGTGAGATACATGGACACAGTGTGAAGCAGCAACTGCAGCATCTCAGCTTTGTTCTGTGTGCCTTTCGCCCTCGGCAGCCTCGCCATGTGTTCACTGAAGAGATTTTTCACAAAAAAATAATTTGAAAACTAATTTTAATCACACTCAGTGAAACATGAATACTGATTTTTGGCTCTGGCTCTGGTTTTCGTAGACCTCTGATGATTAAATGTGTTTGATGGGAGATGTTCAGGGTGGACGGTCTCTTCAGAAGCTGCCACCTGACGCACCCTGGCATCAGCCTTTGCATTTCAGCAGTGCAGTGATGCTCAATGGCTGACCACGCCCCCAAGTGTGGGCGTGGGAAAGTAGTGATGAGCCACCAGCTGATCTAAGCACCACTGTCTGTTGCAGAGCAAACTACAGCTAAAAGTTCAATAAGTACTAATAACACAGATGTAGATGATTAAGGTTTGAACTGTATCTTTTAAAATTCAGCTGGCCTGAATACTTATCTACCTCTGCATCTGCGCCAATGTTTGTTTGCATGGTCTGTTTCTGTACAGGTGGACACATTCAGGGCGCTTTCACACCAGAGATGTTTGGTCCGCTTTAAATGGACCAGAGTTCGTTTCCCTCAGAGAGTCCCCTTTGTTTGGGCAGGTATGAACGCTCATCCAAACTCAGACCGAACAAGTGAACCAAAGAGGAAGTGATGCTCAGTGTCTGTGTAATCACAGAAGAATGTCATAGCCTCTCGCTCTCCGACGTCTTTTTTGGTACTGCTGGATTCGTCTCATGTACAGAGCAACATGCTGGATACCTTGCTGCCTCGCCTGCTGCTCATACTGGGCAGCTTCTTGTAAAAAAACAATTATGTTTGAACACCAAAGTAAAAACAGAAACCTCAAGACTGCATAAATTTGGTGTTACTCCATTGATTGTTTTTGTTGTGAACAAGCCGGCTGATGGGGATGGATTTCCATTTTCGGTCCTGGCCAACCGAGGGGCCAGGTTTTCTTCCTTGTGCTTTTTGTCTTCCTGGTCAGTGCTCATTTTAGGCAAAACCACCCCCAAAAGAACAGCTATTGTAAATACATGACATTGTCCAGACGGTTTGGTCCGTTTTTTTAGAAGTTCAGCGTGAAAGTCGACCAAACCAAATAAAGGTGTAGTCCCCGGTAGTCCCCGTGGACTATCCTGGTGTGAAAGCGCCCTCACACATGGGGTAAGTTTGCCCTCCCTGTGCCTAGACATCTACATGTCTAGTTTTTGTTCTGTCTTTTAACCTCCTCCTAAATTGTATTTGCTAGCTGCAATCCTGTGGCCGTCAAACAGTTGCATTGCGATGTTCACTCTTACTAGTTTTTGGTAGTTTAACAGAAATATCTATGTGTGCCCTGTTATTCTGATGTTTACATGCTTCATATCCATCACTCCCGTAACCATCTACGCTGTATCTGTCCATGGTGTTTTAGACAGAAAACAAATTTAAGTATTAGCATAACTGTATCCACTTAGCCAGGCCTTTCTGGTGAACCAGCTTCAAAAGAAGCATTCCTTTTTCTCTAACTTGCTGTGAGGTTAGGTTGATCTGGTTCAGCTCGTTCTCCTGCAGTTTCTCCACCAGAGTTCTCCTCTCAAACAGATTTTGGAGAGTTTTAGACATTTTACAGAGTCAGGGTTGGGTCTCGGATGAGTAGTAATCAAGGTTGTCATTGTTAAATAGTTAGAAGGCACCCAAAGAGACCAGTCCTGGCCCCTGACCAGCCAATAAAATAATCGCCCTTTTCACATTACATTTGAGGGCGCTGATTAGATACATTTTATGTTGTATACATTCATATCTTGAATCAGCAATTGGCTAAACTGCTAAGCATACCCACTTCCCGTGGACGATTTTGCCCAGAGCTGAGTCATGATGCAGACGGGCAGAGGTGGTATAAAGGTTTCCATCATATTTTACCGGGACAAATATTGACAATTTGTATAATTAATATTATTAATAATATATATTAATAATATTATTATTATTTTTTTATGTGGCTCAAGGTGGTTGGCACTCTAGCTCCCTCTACTGACCAGTGCCTGCCAAGCCCTGACTTGAGGTACTACTTGGTTTGAGGCAGAAAGCCTTTCTGCCAGGGAGGCCTAAAGGTAAACTTCCAAATGCCACACATTCTCACATCATAGTAATAGTAAATAAATTTATTATTTTATATCGTTTCACTGTAATGTATTTTGCAACTTTCTTTTTAAAGGTGCTATATAAATTAATGTTATTCTGCCCTGACTTTTCATCTAGTACCACCAGTGAGTTCACATCTGTGATGACATTCCCATCAGCCTCAGCTGTAGTTTGTGTCTAGTGCTAACTAGCAAATGTTATCATGCTAACATGCTAAGCTAAGCTGGTGAACATGGTACACATTATACCTGCTAAACATGAGCATGTTGGCATTGTCATTGTGAGCATGTTAGCACGCTGAAGGCAGCATTTATCTCATTGTGAGTACACCCTCACAACACTCTAGACTCTATTACTCTCTTATTAATATTCACATAAATTTCTACTTTGTATACACAACATTTCCTCCATGTCTGTCCAACCCTCCTATGTTGCTCTTTTGTTTAGTTTGTTTTGTTCTTAATTAGATTTTGTACAGCTCGTACAGTCCTTTGGATGTTGCCGGGACTCCCTTGACATTAAACACTGCCAGTGGACCCCAGGCTTGATGCCATATTTATACCTTCTGCCTATTCACTTTTTATGTTGATATAATCCTGTGTTGGGTTCATTTTTTTAACCTTTTTTGGATGTCTTGTAGATCAAGCTCTGTTCATTTATCTTCCTTTCTCTCTCTCTTTCTTTGTGTGGACCTTCCAGAAGAGAAGGTCACCTGTCTCAGGTCCAACTTGGCAACACCTAAAGTTGTTCATTGTCCTCTTGGATCCACATTTTTCACATTGATCTTAAACTTTCTGTGTATCTGTATCTGTCTGCATAATCTGTTACACGTCTCTCTGTCTTGGGAGATGGATCCCTCCTCTGTGGCTTTTCCTGAAGTTTCTTCCATTTAGGGGAGGTTCAAATCTTTTTTGGGGGGGTTCTTCCCTAATCCCCTAACCCTAAGGTTGTTGTATGCCATATACTTGAATAAACAGATCAGCACAGTTTAATAAAAGCAGAAACTCAACAAAGGGTGGAAAGGTTGAAGGTCTGTAGTATTACATCACATCCTATAGATAGACTACAATCTAATGCAAATCACCCTGTTAAGATGCATTTGTGTTACAATGGATGTGACATAAGTTTTATGTCCTGTGCAGTATGTTTGTGTTTGTATATCAGTTTGCACACATCTGGTACAAATGCTGGCGAAAGACCCAAGACAGGTATATTGTTGTTGTTCCAGTAACCAAAGGATGAGGGTCAGAAGGGGACCCTAAATGCTGATTAGAGTGACGATAGAGGAGGTCCAGAGAAATGTAAAGGGTTTTCCAGATATATGAAGGCTGTATCTGGAGATTGTCTGTGGTCTCCTCAGTGTCTGTATTAAACCGTCAACTGAAGATCAACTGGTTGTCTGCTGTGTATATCCGATTGTTTGTCTCTTAGTACATAAGACTCAACCTATCACACCCATTGGACCCTAAATCAAAAATTCATAATTACATTCAATGTATAACTTTGATTTATGGATCCTGACATTTACTACATTTTCAGATTACATCAACTGCAACTTTCCACATTTGCGATCAATACAGTGCACTTGAAGTTCTTCACGTATGTACAGAATGTTTTCTTGTATTATTTCTATCTGTACTGCTTATTCTTTATTCTCGTTGGGTTCTTGAAGTCTACTTATCTTATTCCCATTCTGTGCCTTATCCCTGTTTTGCTGCTACAATGATCCAATATCCCCACAGCAATCAATAAAGTTTCATCTCTCTTATTGAGTTATGAAGAGGTTTTCAGTCATCTTAGTGTCTCACAGTGAAGGACACAAGTTCTCAAAAGGCAAGTGTAATATCAGTTCGATCACTTCAGGTTGGAAGGACAAATGTGATGCACCTCTGTCAACACACTACTTCATCATGATATGTGAAGGATCTATTATTCCCCCTTTCAGGAGATTAGTCCAGAAGTCTCTATGAATTACTGGCCTCTTCAATTGCTTTTATTGATGCACAGTTTTTCTCTGTGGTGTACTGAAAGAACTTACATAACGCTCATATCACCAATACAGAAAACAGACGTCAGACTTTGCTCACCTTCCTCATTGTCAAACAGCATACTGTCACTTGCTCATAGCAGAACCTCCACACCCTGCAGTTATTGTATAATAACCTGACTGTTCCATTTCCTGTCAAAACAAGTCAACAGAGGAGGCAGAAATGTGTTGCTCGTCTCTCCTTATCTTGTCACGGATATGTGTGTGACTTCTCCCGGACGGCTGCTGGACACATGCTTAGCCTTTTGCACTCACCTCCGAAAATCCAGTTTTGGTAAATAGCCTGCTGCAACACTGCAGGACTGATGTGGAGACAGCAGGTAGGTCAAGTCCAAACAAGCTGTGGGTCAGCCAAGTGTCTTGTAGCTGTTTCCAGGGGGTTACAGCTTAAATATGAAGCCTATACATATAACAGCTTCAGCTGGCCGTAGGCTGCACAGTCACAGCACGTGCAAGCCAACATTCTTTGTAATCTCAATATGGAAATTCTATGTTTACTGTGATCATCATGTGACTCAAACTGGACTTCATGAATTGGATTTGACTGTTTGACAGATACCTAAAGAGCAACAGCAACAACAGGCGCACACCAGTGCACTTGCATTTTAATGTTAACACAAGTAATTTCTGCGATCAGGCAACATGGCAGCAATGCTGACAGGGTAACAATAAGCAGTCAGACATTTGTAAACAAGCCCCCCAGTGTAGTCTGTAGATTATTTTGCATGCACAATTACTAAGGTCATTGTTGAACCAGGAAGTATAAAGTGCAATTGGTGTTTACAGTGGATGGTTAGGGTAATGATTTGTTACCTGGAGGTTTAGTTATAACCTGATTAATCATTTTGACTGGTCCTGATGTCACTGCAGTCAACAATATAACATCAACATCAACATCTATATATATATATATATATATATATGTCCCAAGCACTTGACCTCCATGGCAAATTTCATGGTTGCTAGGGTGAAAACTGTGGCTGCCACAGAGAATGGACAGTATTGTGAACCGACATACTGACCAACCAAGTGAGCTATAGAGCTGCTGGTCACCGCTAATAAACTCTTCATTCAGTTCATTGAGAAAGACAGAGGTGACAGAGAGGATTAAAATTGCGATGTGGCAGGAAAGATTTTCCTCAGAGTTCTGACATCGGCGTATCTGACCAGTGATCTTTTTCCTGGTTTAAATATTGCCATTTCAAACTGATCTCTGCCTTTAGAAGTAGAGGTTAAAGCAAACTGTTACGTCTTACACAGATCCACAGTGTTGGGTTATCTCTCCGAATCATGGGACTGATACTATTTTTACACTCCGTATCGCCATGCGTAACCAAAAGAGAATGGTTGTTTGTCTTTGTGAATCTAGAGAAACCAAACTCATTAAATACATAAATGCTTCATACACAGCTGATTTCACTGTTTACACTGTGAGCACCCTTTTTTCAGTATACCTTCAGTGTTGATATGACTCACGTGCACCTTGATGCTAAGTACCTTTGCTGCCAGAGCAACTTATCCCATTTGATCACAGGTGGATAACCATCTGCAAAAGTGACATTGCAATCGGTGTATGATGAAAAAAAAAACATCATGGCTTTTCTACAAGGTGCTCTCATCCCGTCTAGTTAGTTAGCAACACAATGGGTGTTAGCAAGTCAGTCAAGCATCAATTAACGCTGTTGACATTTGCAGATTTGCGCAAATATCAAAGGGGACTTTTGGGGGTTATTTTCAGTTGTGGAGGTAACATGCATTCTCACCCTGGAGGCAGGGATGCAGAAATAGAGCGTAGATGAATAGACGAGACTGGACAACCGGGGGGGAACAGTGATAAATGAGCTGACAAATGTTGTTTGTGTAAGATCATGATAGCCGTGAGAGAGCTATAATCCACACCGGTGAGCTGAGCCAGAGGGCCGCATGCGCTGAGGAGGCAGGCAGAAAGCAGCGGTGTGTATGTGCGTGTGTGATCAAGAAAGATGGGAAGGGAGAGAAAGCTGGGCACAGAGAGAGGGACAGCTAATCCATATCATCAGCAGTCTGGCTAAAAGACAACAGGCATTCCTTGTGCCATGATGTTTAAACAGGCATCATCACATACGCCTCCAAACAAAGCCGTTTTGATGAAAAGTGTTTATGGAGGTGCATCATTGGAGCAAAAGAGATCCCAGCAGGAGGCAGAAGTATTCCTTCCAGGTTCAACTACCTGTCCATTTATTTTAAGGAGCTGCATTATACTTTTCATTACTATCCCCAGCTGGGGAGCCAAAGAAGGAGTGGATGTTCTCACATTGCTATAATGAGAAGACTATCAGGATGCTGAAGCGGAGGAGCCCTGAAGGCTCTAGCTCAGCCCACCCACCCTGCTCTAATTGTAGAAATATATTTCCCTGCCTTCCTCGGCCAGTTGAGCGGTTGGAGTGAAGCGTAAACCCCTTCAATCCAACTGCCATTGTCCAATCATAGCTTAGCAAGAACTGCGGGCCTGTCAAGCTTTGGGAGCAATAGGCCTATTGTGACAGCAATATGTGGTATAGAGAGACTCTGGAAATTTTATTTGTTAAAATGTACTATGACTTGTAGTGGTAAACATGCCACTGTTCCATGACATGCGTGAGCTTGACAGTCATGGCAAAAGTAGCAAAGAATGGGGCTTGAAATGAAGGATTGCATATTGGTGCCACACCTGAAGGCTCTGGATGCAGTTAGCGTGGTGGTGAATGTGCAGATGTAGTATGTATGCATATTACATTAAATTTATTCTGGATTTATAAATTATGCATATGTGAATGAGGTTAGCAACAGACTATGGTCAGTTATGTCTGTTACACTGGTTATCTGTGGTAATACCCTAATTAAATCAAATCTGAGCTAAATAGTTAACACTATGTAACATAATCTACACTTTTTGACATGGTGACCAGGTGTTAGGTAGATCAGCCGCAGCAGAAGAGCAGACAAATTACAGCCCAGTAACAACAAAGCATTATTTTCTGATGATGAAGTTTGTTGTTACAAGTTTTTCTAATAGTTTCTGATAGCCATGAAATCTGTCTTTGTTGTAGCCTGGTACAAAACACTGTTATAATAATAGTAATAGATACTTTATTGATCTCTCAAGGGGAAATTCTTTTGTCACTCAAGTTTTTACGTTTTACCCGAAATACAACCACTCACACTCAAAGGGCTCATGTGGAGAGATGGTGGAGTAAACAGCAGCCACACACAGTGGTGCCCCTGGGAGCAGTTAGGTGTTCTGTACCTTGCTCAAGAGCACCTCGGCAGTATACCCAGGAGGTCAACTGGCACCTCTCCAGCTACCAGTCCACCCTCCATACTTTGTTCCATGCTTGATTTGAACCGACCACCCTCAGTTCCCAGGCCAAGTCTCTACAGACTGAACTACTGCCGCCTTGAGACAACTGTACTGAACTGTACTGAACTCACCTGTTCCACCAATGACCCATGTCTTTGCTGATATGATGACACATATGCTGTCCATTCTTTTTACTGTCAGTGCCAAGAAGGAAGGAATAAAGAGTACACATTTTTTCATTCTTCAGAAACCCAGACTTATAATTTGACTTACCATAAGCTCTGTAAAGTATGCCTATAATGATCATTGGATGCTATTTAGAGAGCAGCAACAGCAAATACGTTAATGTGGAAATTTGAGAAAGTCTTTCTTTGAAGTGTGTTCTTTCTTTCGTTAGAGGCATTTCTTCATCCAAGGTCATATGACGTACTGTAGATATGTTGGGTTTTAGTCCCATAAGCTTTAATTGAACTGGAACCATGCAGAGCATTTGAACGTTGGTATGACGTGATGTGCCTTCTTCTTTTTTAGTTTCCTCTGCGAATGGTCAGTTAATCCCTTGTTTCTTCTTTTCTCTTTCATCCTCCTCCCTTCCAGCTTTTTCCCCACGATTTATATTACTTTGATGGTCTGCCCCTACCCCCAAGCAGAACCTTAACAACTACATCATCGTGGTTCAAGCCCCATTCCACACATTTGCATTTCTTTCCAGTTCGAACAGTTTAAAACAATCAATAGTAGTGGACTAGAGGATATCAATAGAGGACTGCTCAGCTCTTTCATGCTTCCACCCCCACTTGACGACAGGGTGTCGAGATCTTCTTTTTTACTATGCCTTAAAATGTGGCATTTAGAAAAGTGAGCGTGCGTCGTATGTCTCCTTGAGCTCTTTTAACAGTTTTTTTGATTTGTGTGGATATTTATAAGCTCAGCAATAGGTCGTGTTTGGGCAATAACTGAAGAGAAAGACGCATCATCTGGATCTTAATAAGGTTTCCTACCAATTACAGTTGAAGTAAATCTTCATTGAAATCACTCATTTTGCCCATTTGCTGGAAGACATTGGGATGTTAAATGGGGAAGAGCAGAGACAGTCTGCCTTATTGCAGAAATGGCTCAAGGCGTTCACACAAACACACACACACACACACACACACACACACACACATAAATACTATGGAATTGGTATTGTGTATTTCTTCCCAGCACTCCTCTTGAGTCTTATCTACTTTGTCAGCTGAAACGGTTTTAGCAGTTCAACCTATCAGCTGCCTCTTTTAACTCTAAATTGCAAGTTCTTGATAATCCCAAATCCTTTGATCAAAGGTTTGGTTTCATAATACTGATAGATATTCTCCTCTTCTGGACAGGCTAAGTGGTAGCTGTGGGCTTTACAGGAGGGTAGTCAGGCATATAGCACAGAGGGAGAGAGCACAGAGAGATGCTTAGCAGCAAATGCACACTGATTTGAAGAGGAGGAATATACTTATTTTATTAAAGTCATGGTTTCGGTTTGTGGCTGAACTGCCATCTTTGGAGCAGCATTGAAATAACAATAAAGTATCATGTCTGTCTGCTTCACAGCGAGAAAGCTTTAAACGTACCTCTCTGTTGGCCTAATATGTCATCTCTCTGTGAATTTGGTTTTGTAACAATATTAAGCTACATGATATTACAGTAAAATTAAACTTCCATGAATGAGGGGGAGAGAGATTAAAAAAAGAATGGCCAAAATCTGTGTTGCAGACTGCGATATGCTGACTTAATATGGGTTGAGCTCCAAAACCACCATATTTTCCATATATTTTTTCCATAATCAACCAATAGCTAGCCTGGTTCCAGACCTGAATCACAGCCCACAGACTAAATAGGTCTGGGGTTATGCATTGAAGGCTGTTTCTCTCTATGGAAAAACAACCAAGCCATTTAGGGTTACATGAGTGGGATAAAGAATGAGGACGTCATCTGTGCTGTGCCAGAAGCAGAGTCTGTTCTAAACAAAACAAAACAAAAAAAGCTAACACTGAGGAGGGGAAACAGCTGTACAGGCTGTTAGAAGTAGATTTACTTAAGCAACATTTAAGAAACAGTTTCACATATTGGCTAAATGCACCTATTTGACACATGTACATACTCGTGCAGACATGGATATGTACACAAAAGGTAACTTTATTACTTTCAGCGAGGGTTGAACACAAATGAACATGCAACAAACCAGGATCCAGGATTAAGAACAAAACCGATAACAGAGGCAGGAATGCAGGCAAGCTTCAGACACATATAGACAGACAAAGACACAAAGGAAACACTGAAAAAACAGGCTGGACAACAGGTGAATCAAATCAGGGACAGGTGCATAATCAAAAACAGACAGGAAAACCAGGCAGGAAGTAGAAATACAAGACACGGCTAGGGGAGAACTACAAAATACAAAAAACTGAGTTTACTACAATACTGTACTGAAAGTAAGTTCCACTGAACATGATCCAGCCGTACTTCTCACTTTATTTTTTTTGTTTCCTCAGTAAAGACTTTCCTCTTTCCTCATTTCCACCTTCGATTCTGTTTTTGCCTCTCCCTCTATACAACAATATGTTTTCAGAAACAGAATATAATATACTGTCGAGCTGTAATATGAGAAAGTTTGCCACCAGCTAGTCCAGCCCATAGCACTCTGAGGCTCCATGCTCTCATCAGTTCTTGCTCCAAAAGACCAAGATGGCAACAGCCATGTTTCTAAACGTGAGGCTTCAGAACTGTCCACCTCTGTAACACGCTGTTTACCTCTGTTCTAAGGTAACAGAGTCCACCAGCAGTAGCCCTGAAGCTTAATAAAATGTTGTGTCTTATTTCGTCCTTACGAACACAGTGACTTTCTGTAGTCTTACCTTGGGAAAAGAAGCAGGCTAGCTGTTCCCCTATTTCCACTCTTCACGCGAAGGCTGCAGGCTTTTAGCTTCGTATTTAACTGATGTGAGGGTCATGGTTGAGAGTCAAAATTAGCAAAAATATTGAACAATTTTCTTAGCATTAAATTGACTGCTGCTAGCCCCACACACAGCTTCATTGATGGAAGCGATACATCAGTCACTGATTTGAAAGGGCAAAATAATCCCAAACAGAAATTGGGTAACATGAACACAATGCTTAACAATGACTTAATAATGAAGTAAAAATGAAATTTCATCAGGCAACATCTTTTTGTTGAACCCTCTCTGCCTTGTAAATGCACTCGTCTTTCAAGCCCCACGCTTTCAGTATGTAACAAAAGCCTTCAATTTGTAGTACCAAAGCCCAAGCTGAGATGACCCTGATGACATCACAGTTTATTTTCTAGGGCAAATCTTTCCATTCATTAATGCATGCAACACTTGTCCATAGCAAGATACATGTCAGCTACTGACCTGAAATGTGGTCTGGACATTTGTAATCCCAAGAAAGAAAGTTTGGTACATAGCAGGACTTCTTTTTATCATTTCAAGGAGTTATGGGAGTAGACATTGCTACAAAACATAGTAAAATAAAAGGTGAGAGACAACAAGAGTGACATACACTCTGTTGGTTTTTATATTCCAAAATCCAAACAAGTCCCTTGTGGGAATCCATCTTCCAAACCACCTTTTATTCTACTGAAAATAGACTCAAAAGATACGGCCTCTACCACTGCGTTCACCCATTCATCTTTCAGATCTGAAGCTTTAGTGGTTTTGTGATGCCTAAATATAATTCTGGAGGCTATAAGTATACTGACTATAATAAAAAACACCTTTTCATATATTTAGTGGAAATGTCTAGAATATATCAGAAGGATCAGAACTATTGTGTTCGATGTACGTTGATCCAGACATATAATAATGGATCAGTTTTGACTTGAAATAAAGCCAATCAAATGCACATCTGTGTGAAACATTTAGGGAGCAACTTATCATTTTCAGTCAGTGCAAATAGTGTCCGATACATATCAACTCAGCGTTTCGTTAAATTTAAGTATCAGATCAGACTCGGTATGGGCAGAAAGAGAGAGAAGATGGAGACAGATATTTGAGATGTCCCCTAATTAACATAAATCACAGAAAAACCCAACCATCAGCCAGAACTTCACTAACTTTGTGCCAGAATGGCCTCACTGGAAGGTACACAGCGGATGCATTTGGTGACCCACTGACCTCCCTTGTGGCACCTATAAGAAATATCACCATATAACAGGCATATTGCTGCCACCATCAGGAAAAACTGTCCCTAAAAGTTCTGATTTCACTGAACAAATGGCTGCTTCTGAGACTATAAACCCTTTTAAATGTACCTTTCCTCTAACAACATCATCAGGAGAAACTTTGACATTTAATTTCATGTTGGCTGATTTATATATTCAGTACAATGTAAATTTGGTTAATTCGGCAGGGACTCCCCGTGTCCTTTGTCTTCAGACATAGCTGCCTTTTATTTTATCATGTTAGCTTTATTTTGACAGGATGCAAAATGATTCTGTCCCCCCGGGTGATACACGTGGCAACGTAATGAGCTGCTGAAGTGTTTAGCAGCAGCGACTGAGCATAAGCAGGTAGAAATTAATTCATCAGCTGACAGGAAGGAGCATAGTACAATTAGTTTTATGCCTGGACTGCCCCCCTCGGAGGCTGGATGTTGAATGTTTATAGCCAAGTCCAAACAGTCCATGTATAATTTATGCCCCAATGCTGACTCCTATCAGCACTGTGATACCCACTTACCTTCTGGCAAGTAACACCGGCTAATTCAAACAGAGATACTGTATATTTTGCACCTGCAAATAAATGGGTTTAAAGCCATTAAGGAAAGCGAGGGCAACTATACTGATACATATGGATGAGTATTTTGATTTGTGGAAAACTACTTTGGTTTTTTTAAGTGATCATCATAGAGTTATGGACATGTAATAGACCATTATAAGTATGAATATCACTTGCTGACACTTTTGTGTAGAGTCTGTTATTAATAATGACATTATGTTATGTAACGAGCGAAAGGAAAACAGATTAATACAACTAATGTATCAAACCAATTTGAAATATCTGGGCACGATGATTAATAACTGTCTAAAATTTGATTCTAATACTGAAATGTAAGAAATGTTAAGAAAAATGCTGAATCCCAGAGTGATAACACTCCAGTGACACCGTTCTATAGAGCATTTATTCAGTCTGTCATCTCTTTTTTTTCTTTTCAACCTTAGTACTAAAGAGAAGAATGCCCTTGCTGAGATTGTGAAGGTGCCCAGTAAGATTGTGGGGCTACAGTTCAGTAGTTTAAATCACATATTCATCAAGCAGGTGCTTAAAAAAAAAAAAAAAAAAAGCAGTGGCTATTCGCTCAGATTGTGCCCATCCCCTTAATTCAGAGTACAAGCTGTTACCATCTGGCCCACGCTTAAGTACCCACGGAAAACAGGTAGAAGGATCCCTCCTGTCTCCAGCAAGCCCTGAATCTAAATGGCAAGAGGATGTAAATGCTACCGTTGTTGACAAGTTACTTTAGTGACAGTGATGGAGATGATGATGACAATTATATAGTGACAATTATGCTTTTTAATATTGTGGTACAATCTGTTGTGTACAATGAATTGGCTGTGTTGCAAGGTGATGTTAACAATATTCAATAGGTATATTAACTAAAGGCCCTGTGGGGTTACTGAGTACACTGATGAGGATCTTAAACCTTGGTGCAAGCCTCCCTGTGTGCATGTTCATGCTCATGCTATATGTTTCTCTGTTATACTGTATGTTTCTTATGTGTTTGAATGCTTGCTGCAGCAGAAACTGCCTAATAATAGGCATCAAGCTACCATGCAGTGTACTGGTCTGACCATTGGGTGCCATTTGTGGGTTCAGTGTCTTACTCACCAACACTACGACATGTAGACAGGAGGAGCCGAATCACCAAAAAAAAAACCCTGCATTTAGTGGACGACCTGCTGTACGTGCTGAGCCACAGCCTCCCCAATTTCATGATACTTTTTATATCCCTTCATACACGTGTGTCATAGGGCTGGTAAAAGTTTAAACCTTTTACTCAAGTATTACATGTTTCCATAAAATGTATGAAATTTTAGCAAAGAAAATTGATGGTTGTGTATTGGTGCATGCTTCCATCAAATACCTCCATGTAAATTAACTCAAGAAGACATTACAAAATGACAAGCACCAGTAACTCACATACATCATGTCTTAGGGCTGCTTTCCACCGAAGACTGAATTTGCATTCCCTGACTTTTTTATGTGATCTCACTCTGTTCTTTTGATCAGTTTTTAGTAAGGTTGTTGCGAAACTCTGGAAGATGTCCAGTCACAACTGAAAATTGACAACTGGGCTGCCCGCTACGATGAAAGAAAGGAGGGTATCATTGAAGAAGGGCCCTCCATCTGGATGCAATGTTGTGTGATTTCTGGAGGATTGGAGGCATGTAATACTGCTGGGAATGTTCATCTTCCTCTATATGCCAAAACTAAAAAATATTTTAGAAACATGTTGAATGGAAATCTTCATAATAGTAGAAATATGCCATGGTGAAAAATTCTTAAAATATGTCAAATCACATATTTTTCTGTATCTCAGTAGCACAAAAACCTTGGTGCAGCTCAAGGATAAATGTTTTGTCTTACTCCTACTCGTGTTTTTATCCAACTACTTTGCTTTTGTTCGCTTGTCACGTTAAAAAATCCCAACAGATTCAGATGCCTTTGTCTACTCTCACTAATCACGTGGCCCCGAAAGCCAATCTGTCCCCAGAGTGTCTCTGTGGCACACATGACAATACCCACAAAGAAAACATCAACGTCATGAAAGAGGACATTCCAGGAACAGAGGACACTGTTGGACGTGGTCCTTATCTCCCTGTGAAAACCAGGCTTACAATGTGATCCCACACTGACATCAGCGTGACAGTGAAGTCCAACAGCAGCAGTGACCAGAGTTTCATAGAAGCTTCTTGTTTGATGACTATAAACTGGCACACTCAGCCAATATCACACCAGGTGGTGACATGCTTTCCAGTTTGTGCCATATGTTTGCAACTGGATAGTTGGACATGGAGTTTCTTGATTTAAATGTTAAATATTATATCCTTCTTCAAAAGTTTGAGTATGACTAATCATGAATCACCTGACTAACAAAGCAGTTATCATCCGTGACAGCCAGCTGGCAAACACATCTTCCTTTTTATAATGGAAACCTCCAGAAAAAAGCAAAACAAACAAAAGCCCCACACACTGAGTTAGTCAAATAAACTACAATAAGAGGCTTAAGGATATGCTGCTATGCAAAAAAAATGGTATTTGTAAGTAACTTGCAAACAAACAGCAGAGGCGGAATGTTCAAGGTGGCCTTTAACACAGGTCAAAGCAGATGACCAGGAAGCATGAATTGGAGTGAGATGGCTGACTGCAGGCAAGGTCAGAGGGAACAAAAGATGGAATGAGGCTGGCTGATGGCTGACAACTGTGGGTGACGGCTAAAGAAAGTAAAGGTGAAGACCAAGATGAAGCAAGAATCTGGTGGTGATGGTTCAAATTTAAGAATTACAGCAACAGTTAGGTGGCATAAAGTATATACAAAGAGCATGAGGTAGATACGTTTGTGGCTGCAATATAAATAGAATTAAAATAAGTGTAAGACAACATAGAACATATAACTCTAACCATGAAAAAAAAAAAAACATAATACGTGAAAGGTCTGACCCATGGGTGCCATTTGTGGGTTTGGTGTCTTGTTCACAAACACTTCGACATGTAGACAGGAGGAGCCAAATCACCAATCACCAACCCTGCAATTAGTGGATGACCTGCTGTACGTGCTGAGCCACAGCCTGCCTGATATATTGATACTTTTTACTCCTGAAGCAAGAACCTGATGACCCAAGTGTCTTATTAGCAATAGTTAAGGAGCAGACTAATTATTACATGCCAAACCAGTTCTAGAAACCCAAACTTAAAAATCACAAATTTGCCTCAAGGGGCTTTACAACATGTACAGTATATATTAGCACATGCTAACATTTGATAATTAGCACTAAACCTAGCAAAAAGTACAGATGGGGCTGATAGGAATGTAACCTTTTTTTGCAGGAATCTGGTCATAAACCAAAGTATTTGACAAATTAAATTTTAACCTGATGATGATACTAAATATAAAGCACAGAGGATCACTAAAGTGATCACAGTTCACCCTCTTGGTACCATGCATCAGTACCACATTTCACAACAGTCCATTTAAGAGTTGTTGAGATGTTTCAGTAACGAGCAAAACTAAGAAACCAACGAATGAAAACCAAGGCACAAAAAGTCAGGGCAACACTAAAGTCATTAACATTACTCGTCTGAGAACCATGAACGTCTATACATAGACAAAGTGAATAGACATTTTGACCTTCTAGTATCACTGAAGAAAAGTCCAGGGGATAAATAAAGTAGGATTCATCCCCTGGGAACACGGATGTCTGGACCAAAATCCATGACAATCCATTTGATAGTTGTTGTAATTGTTGAAATACAAATTAAAGAAAAACCCAAAATAAATGAGTGGAGAAACACAATGAATGCAGATACCAACCAGTGCCAAGGAGTCAGTCTGAGTAGTTTGATGACTTTTTCAAGTTACCACATCTCAACCCATTTGGAGATTTTGGTTCATTGTTCATCCGTCCAATTGAAATCCAGAGAGTTGGGCAACCACTAGATGAAAATCAGGGTGATGCTATAAATAGAATTCATCCTCTAGGTACATGAGCGTCTGTACCAAATTTCAGTGTAATCATTCAAATAATTTCAGTCTTCAGTCAGAGTGGTGGACCTTTTGTGACCAAAAGAGAGACAGACCAATTACCCTATCCCTAGAGTGGCTAAAAAAAAAAGGAAGAAACCTTGAGAAGAGCAATAGAGGAGGGATCTCAGGATGGACAGACATGCAAGACATGTGTTTAGAGCACACCTGTAAGTAAAGTCTGACAAGTTAAAACACCTATCACTACACAGTTTGAATAGCTCAGTGAGCAAAACCACACACAATTTTAATGTTTGGTGTTATGAACCTATAATCAGTCAAAACATTTTATGTGTCCCAATAGTTCAACAAGAACACTCAAAATTAAGGTGTAACTGTGAAAAAGTTTGTTAACATAATAAAATAAATAAAAGGCAGCAGTTACTTATATTCTAATGTACAAACGACAATAACAATATTTTTACAGTGTAATGTCGAGCCCTTTTTGTCAATTTTTGCAACTGAACTTATGCTCCAAACACAAGGCTTTCATTTTATTTTACATATTTGCATGTGTCATGCTGTATTTAACATGTCATAAGAAGGCTAAACTTTAACAAAAGTTAAGTTAGATTGCATGTGAGGACTGAAGTGCAATGTTCTGACTATGGCCAGTAGGTTACAGTAATTCAGTATAGTCTTTTCAGCAGAGAAGATCATTTATTATTAAGCTGTTTAATTTTACTATTTCATTTTTACCACAAATTCCTCACACAGTCTGACATCTTGTTCAAAACAGGAACTCTGCATGAAAAATAATTAATTTCAAATAATTAATACAAAAGACAAATGAATACATATCAACAATAATTTTAAATATTTAACCCAAATGAACAAGAGCTCCTTTCATAACTAAAAGCAGGAACTAGCACATAAATAAATGATCAGTGCATCAAAATCATTTTCATGGCTGCAGGGAAAAAAATAGATGATCAGCTGGATATGAACAGGGAAAAATATCCTGCATAGACTAATTAATTTTATAATAGTGAGGCGTAATAAGAGTTTTCTTTATTCTGGTGCCAACAGTTGCAACTGAAAGTGTGCATTAAGTTATGGAGACATTGCGAGCGTCCTGCTGATGTTATCAATTATTCAGTTTGGCAGAACCCCAAAAGGCAAAACTGCAGACAATATTGCATTTTCAATATTTATGGATCACTGAGTCAAGTCTCTTCAGGTTTTTGTCTTCAAATCAAAGTAGGCCGTGTCTCCCATCAGATGAGTCGCTGTCGAAAGTCCTCGTTTTTGTGACTATACAGTTCTGGTACAGAGTATACAGGATAACAGTTAAATTAAAATATAGAGAAAGAGAATGACAATATTAGGTAAACAGAGTGTAAACATAAATGAAGAAGCAACATCCAGGTGCCACTAAAACAGAACCACCAGGAAATAAGACAAACTACATATTTACACAAGAGAAAGGACTCGAACATGAAAGTTTGTCATTTCAGGGGCAAAAAGGTGCCTTGCTTTGTCTTCAGTGAAGGCAAAGGTCAAAGCACAAAGAAAAGAAAAAAAAATGTTTTAATTCACTTAAATTGACGACTTGATTTCTGAAATCACTCATGCTTTTTTAATAAACATAACATTTCTAGATTTCTTAGCCTATTAATATTCTCTCTCTCTCTCTCTCTCTCAACCAGGTCTCACAACAAAGCGTGTAATACCTATGTTGGTCCACGGGTGAAAAACGTGGTATCTTCACATTAAAGGCTCTAAAACGATGACATACTTAGGTTTAATTTGGCCTATTCATTGTGTTAGGTACAATGAGTAGGCCAGAGGACGATGACGATGGCATATTTCTTGCCGACGTGCTTTTGGAAGAATGTGAGGTAGAGGAGAGGAAGAGGAATATCTTCTGAGAAATGTGAGTGCCGAGTTATTTTTTCCTAATTTGCACCTCATAGCCATTGGTAGCGTTGTTTAACGTTCCTTGGTAATATAGTCACTTAAGCTGCAACGTATAGTGATTTCCTGAGCTGCTTAACTTCACCACATCGTTTAGACGATTTGAAGTTATTATGTAATATTAAATATGTCTCGCCAGAAAGTTGTATGTATGGAGCGTTTTTTACAGTTGCCTGATATTAAAGTGGTGTGTTTCACGTCAAGCAGAGTCAAAGTAAAGAGTCAGCAACAGGGTCTGAAACTCGGACAGAAAAGGTTGTTTGGCTTGAGGAAGACGAGGACAGTCAACCTCTCCCAAAAAGACGTAGGACTGGGGAGAAACGGAAACGGGGACACGTCACTGGTTGGTGGTCTTCAAGCTAATTATTTATTTATTTAAATAAAACTAAACTATTAATTACAAAATTAATCTTTATACTGTGGCAGTGATGTCTGGGAGCACAGAACCTTCTTGTTCTTCAACATATGGACAAGAGGCAGAGACAGAGACCATTCAAAACTTTACTTTTCTTCTTCTCCCTACTCGTCTTGTTTTTTTTTTTTCTTCACTTGTTGTGTTTAGCTACATTGAACCTTACTTTACAGCTGATTTTCTCCTTTGTCTTGACACGTTAAGGCCCTTTATGGTTAACCAGATGTTATCATCAGAGAGGCCTAAACAGGGACTATGTCAACACTGTGGACAAAAGCTTGCAGTAGTGACATGCAGAGATTGTTTGCCAAGACCACTTTACTGCACTGCGTGTGATATTACAATACATGAGTCTATGGCACTCCATAACAGAACATCTATGATAGAGGGTTTTTTTAGGCCAGTGTCACCTTCCACATACATCAAGGAAGATGAGGGAGGAAGTTCTCCTACCATGAAAAAGGTAACCATTGTTAATAACTATGTAGGCTATTTTGTAATTAAAATGTGTTAAATACAATATTAAGTTATATTACACTGAAAGAACACCCTTATTTTCCAATTATTTATTATGTGAAATGTTCTTAGTTCATTCTCTAGAGTGTTTCTTACCAATCACGCCTCCTCACTGTGATTGTTCTACTGGGCAAATGAGTGTTTCCCCAGGAAAGCAAGTAATTTTGATTGGAATGAACAGTAAGGATTTTCCAAACTAGTCTTTTCATATAGTATCGACCTTTTATATTCCTTGTGTATTGGAGTAACTTATTTTTCTTTTGATATTCAGGCCGCTACAATCTGTCCCTATCAGCTTCCCCTGCGGAAAGTCCTGGTCAGTGGACATAGGTTTGTACACTGTGGATTTGTTTAGTACGTATGAGGATCTCAAGATCACTGCCCCAGGAATGTCACGGCAAGCTTTTGTTAACATCCTAGAACATCACACAAAAGTCTTTGGTCGGGTGAGTACAACACGTTGTTGAAGAAAACAACCAAGTTTGCTGAGGTGGTGCAAGTTTATTGGAGTTGAATGCAGAATGCAGGGTTAGAGAACAGATATACCCTGTCCCCAGGTGTGGTCGCAGACAGTTCATGAATGGATCGCATAGTGGATGTGTATTTGTTAGGCATGCGCAACAGGTAACTGTCTTACACAAGCGGGTGAACTCAGTAGGGTGCAGGGATGGCTCCCAGACGAGGTCAGAGACAAAGGGACAAAGGAGTGATGCCCAGGTAGTATGATCAAGCAGGTAGGCCAGATATGTGGGGATATTATGCAGAAGTCATTTCTGGAATGGATCTATGCCAAATTTGAAGTGGAAAGGCTGTCTCAGGTGCAGCATTTTCAGTGTCCTGCATGCACACCCTCCATGCTGGCTGTTGCAGTGGATGGAAATCGTAAACTTTACCGCTTTAAGAGCCACCCAGGGTGTGTAGTATTCTTTTCCATATAAATTCTACAGTGCTACTATAAAGACCTATTCACACCGGGGACGTAAGCGCCGCGGAACGGCTGCGCCGTGGTTACCGGAGCTGATCGCTGCCAGTCTAATCAATGAGACCACTCACACGGGGCGCGCCGCAGAACGTCTCAGCAGCGACTCTCCGCGCTGCAGCGCTATCATTCCGTAGAACTTCTATTTTTGACGCGAGCCGTTGCTAAACGCGTAAATCTCAACAGAGCAGACTGCACCAGACAGGAAATCCGACACAGAATCAACGTAATACACTTCTGCCCCCTTTCAAAATAAAACACAATACGCGGTTCATGTAGCCTATCACAACTTCACATCAACATTACGTCATGACCGGTGGCACCAGGTCAGCAGTCAATCGATCAAAGGGAACACATGATCACATGAAAGATGAGAGACTAATTGTTGAAGTGGAACAACACACAATAATTTGACACAACAGATCCTTTTTATAATCTCTTCCGCCTCGGAGAAGCAAAATAAGCTGTTTGTTGTTATTGTTTCCTTTATACACAGTTTATCGCGGGGTCTCGCATATGTTCAGGATTCTTGCGTGATCTCACTGATCTCGTGAATCGACTGTTTCGCTACGCTGCCGTCATGCGCCGGTGTGAATTGGCGCCGGGCAGAGGTGAGCAAAACAGTCGCCAGCCACTCCATGCGCTTTCCTGCCGTGAGTCCCCAGTAATTGTCATTTTAATCCTTTCTATTTTTTTAAGACCTGATGGATTTTTGATGGAGTGTTTCTGGCCAACAATGCTGAAATGTCCTCCTTTGTTGACTACATCCATGGGACCACCAAACATGTAAATTTACATTTCTTTATTTTTAAATTTTGATAAACACTTGCAGTATACTTACAATTTATATTTACTATGACCACCACATTGACACGTTAAAGACAATTACAGCTGAATTCATACAGTCTGAGTTCATCTACATATGTCTGCTTTCATCTCTTTTTAGAATCCTGCGAATAGAGACGTGGTACAGGTCAACAGGTGGCAGCACGAGAGTCTGCAAGCAAGTCGGCAAGCAAATTAGATGAGGAAGGCATTGAAGTTACGGTCTGCCGTCATGGGGTCTTGCTCAAAGGACTGAATATGTTCCGTGGTGAAATAGTCACATATCGATTATATCTTCAGAAACAGTTAGCTGAAAATACTGACCATACCTGGAGAGGGTTGTCCATTTCTGTCCGTTTTTTTTTTTTTTACATAATATTTATATTATTATATATGGTTCTGACAATGTTGCTTGTACTAAATAAATTTTGCCTCTGTCACTGAACACACCTATATCCGGAGATAATGCCAGGGTTAACTGAGCTAGTTTTGTCCTACTAGTTATCCACAAATCAATGTTGGGGTTACTGAACCCAAATATTGCAATATATCTTGTAAACCTGCTTTGTGGTACAGGTCTCCATTATAGGTTTGCAGAAAATTGGTTTGAAGCAGAAAAAGCTTTTTTTTTTTTTTTAATTATTTATTACCCTGTAAATTTATAATTTTACACAATCATTTTTTGTTTCACCCAATAATCTTTTGGGAGTTTGAGAATGTAAGTAAGACACTGAGTGTGTAAGATTGCTCATGCACAAACCTTAAAACCTTTCTATAATTGCTAACATGTTTGATGGGTGGAACATGGCTGGAATGATTGAAGCACTTTCCTCCCAGCTCTGTGAAGGAATCACAGGTCAAAGTATATATATATGCTTTTGTGTCTGTTTTTTCTTGTCTGATGATAATAATATTAAAGCTAACTAATTCATTTCATATAATTTAATATTTGATATCAAACAATCTTAGGCAGCACTGAAGCATTGACGGAGAGTGGGCGTGAGGGACTACTGTGCGTATTAAAAAGAAGACTGTGCAAAGTTCAAGCTCAGCAGACTGCAGCACGCACAACATATCAGCGTAGTCTGGGACAGCACATGGTGTCTTTAGATGACTCCTCCTCTGAGGAGGAACACTTGGACAGTAGCTCGTCAACGGATGAAGACTTATGACAGCCATCGTTGCGCTCTGTTCAAGTCTGGAGAACACTCCAGTCTGTCTCTGTACCTGCAGAGCCCACACCACCTCGCTCTCCACTCCAAATGTGTGGATTAGTTATACAGTTTGTGCATACTGTGTGATGTTAAAAGATGTACCTATATAAAATGAATAACTTAAATTTGCACTATTTTATTTACCTGTAAATATGAGATGCAGTTAAACTGTAATATAATGCACAATACAGTGCGGAATACAATACACAGTTACAGGTGTTTGAGAGGAATGTATGAGTCACACTTCTTAATCTGAGTTACGTGGAATCACAGGGTGGCTGTTTCGCCTCCTTATGACATAATGTCACAAAAACCAAAGAGATCAGTCTCTGTGTAGGTGTTCACTACAGCTTTACTGTAGGTAGGCCTGGTCACATAACTTGACCTAATGGAGCTACCAGCGCTCTTACACTCACTTTTCACACTCACAGCACTGCCATTCATAACACAAACTTCGTATACAAATTTGCAGATGACACAGCTGTGGTGGAGATGAGAACCAACAACGAGACAGTCCACAGGGAGGAGGTCCAGGCCCTCACATCCTGGTGTCAGAACAATCACTTGCTCCTCAACACCAAGACAAAGGAGCTTATTATAGACTTAATAAAACACAGGGACACAACACACGCCAGTCTGGTGATCACTGGAAGTGAAACAGGTGGGGAGTTTCAGGTACATAAGTCTCCGATAGATTCCTCACCAACTTCTACCGGTGCACCATAGAACGTGACCTGGGCTATGGATGCATGGTGTGGTTCCCCAGCTGCACCTCAGAGGAGAGAAAGGACAAGCGGGTCACTAAGAGTGCATCTAAGATCATTGGTGTGCCTCTTCCGTCCCTGGAACAAATCTACTCTGCCCGGCTGAGAAACAGAGGCAATAAGATCAGGTCTGACTGTTCACACCCTGGACAATGTTGTTTTAGCACACTCCTCTCTGGCAGGTTCAGGGTCATGAGGGCACGGACAGAACGACTTCCCCAAAGCAGTACAAGTTCTGCTGAAAGCATGAGCTGGACTTGCACCTGACAATCTGCACTTTACATCCATCTATATTTACATACATCCTTAACCCTAACCCACATCCACGTGTTTATTTGACTTTATTTTGTATGCTGCTCTTTACTTTATATGCTACTATTCAGAATCAGAATCACTTTTATTGCCAGGTATGTGAACGCACGAGGAATTTGACTTCGGTTTCACTTAGCTCTCTTTGTATCACAGATAAAAAAATATAAACATAAACAAGAACAAAGACAAAAACAAAAGTTATGTACACGTAAAAAGCTGAATAGGTAAATATATATATTTATGTATCTTGGTGCAATGGTGCAATGGTGCTATAGTGCAAGGAAATGAAACAATAAATATAAATATTTTACAGATATTTTACAGGTGATGTTAAATTGAGTTGAGTTTTTTTTTTTTTTTAACCTCGCCTACTTCATATGCTTCTGTGATAAGGAGAACTGTTAAAGAAAATTTCATTGTCCCTATAGTTTGATGTTTACAGAAGGGGCGTTAGTGTAAACATGTTTGGATTGTCAGAATATAAAAATGTAGTCCACATACAATAGGGGTGGGGGACTGGGGTGGGAAGTCAGCTGACTTATGACGCGCCAGTCTGTGCTTCTGATTGGCTAGTGCCCTGGTTACCTGTGTTGGTGATTGGTTACAGATCACAGTAAGCCAATCAGAGGCAGAATAAGGCGGGTCGTGCACATTTTGGCGCTAACTTACGATTGTACGCGCTCTTCACACGGCAGTGTAGCTGAAGCTGGACGGGCAAGTTACAGATATTTAATGTAGTCTGAATATATTTTTATTGAATATAATTACAGTGAGCTAAGAATGGGGCAAAAATTATGTAAATTCCTTTTTAAAAATGTCCTAGTACTGTAACAGGAATTGCAATAGTAATTGCAATAGTAACACCAGTGCAATATTACTGCTGTTTTTTCTTCTTAATACTAAGATGCAGTATACATCTCAGTTTGTGCAATACTATCACTGTTTTTCTATTTCTTAATTAGTAATATACAACATACAACTTTGAACAGTAATGTGCATTTTTGATCAGCAATGTGCAATTTACACTAATTAACGTGCAACCCTACTGATAACGACTGTCTATCCATCCTACCTCATGTAAGCAGTCTACTGTTATTGTTGATTTGATATCTATATTGATATATTGATATAATATTGATGTCTTATCTTATCTTAATTACACTGATAAGGCTGCTAAGAACATTAATACTGCACACCTGTACATTTTGGTTGGATCCTATATTCTATACTTGAATCTTATTTTCATATTACTATTTTAAATGTTGAATTTTATATTTATACTACTACTTAATAATAGTTTTTTTATTTTTATCTAGGTTGTTCTTTTTACTTTTTACTTTTACTTCATTGTCTACGGGTGAAAATGCTGCCTATATATGCCTACCTATACACTTTATCACATCAACAATGCCACAATCAGTGTTAGGTTGTTACATACTCTGTCCACTAGAAAGAATTCCAACAGAGAATATGCAACCAGGTCATTGTGCATTACTTTCTGGGCAGTGGGCACCATATTCTGAGAGAAACCTCTTTTCATTTTCATTCATAGCTTACAGGAACCACAAGCACACAGTGACAACAAACACAAATCAACAGGATAAAAAGTAGGAAACTACCCTGGCTTCACAGGAAAAAGGGACAAAAGATCAACCAAAGAAGCTATAGAAAATAAATAAAAAGCATAAACATAAATTCACTGTGACAAATATGAAGTAGCTATCGTGATGCAGGTGGTCAAGATGAAGCAGGTGGAGCTGAGGAATGCTGGAGACCTGAGGAGTGTTATGTTATGTGGTGCAGATGGTCAACCAAGGCAAAATCAAACGTAATATTCTACTGACAGCTTTTGAGAATGAACTTGCAAAGCATTTTGCTCGATATGATACATTTCAACAAGAGAGAAATGTGATTATGTCAAGTTACTTATACAAAACAGATTAAGGAAGCAATGTCTTATTGTTATGCTTATTGTTATTATGTATGTTTGCAATATTAGAGTGAACAGAAGTACTACCTTGAAATCATCACAAATATTATAAAAAAAAAAAAATTCACAAGGGGTTTAGTAATGCCCAGAACAAAATGTTTCCTTGAAATGTTTCAGTACTTTTTAAAAGCACTGGCAGCACAATGTTTTCCTCTATGACAGACAGAACCAGCAAGAATACATCTATTCACCAACTGTAGCCTCTTTATTGTATTTGCCCACATAAAACATGTTTACTTTGCATCCTGGTTGGATGCCAATCAAATAATGGACTAGAGACCTATTAAGACTACAGGTTACTAATGGTGAGTAAAGCATTGCATTTGTAATGCAGTCCCGCTGTATGACAGAACAAATCTCCTGCCAGCCGCATCACACAAAAATAGAACCAATTTCACACCCTTTGAACAAATACATTTAATTAATGATTCGCTTCCATGAAGTTTACTGGGAATCTTGTGAAACTGGAACACAGTACAATGAGATATTTATATCATCAAAGAAGCTAAACATACAGTATCAAGGTAAACTTATATGATGAAACACAATCAAGCTAGTGAAGACAAGCAGCAGTAAACTGAAAGCTAACTTAGCTTAGCATGAAACTAATTAGTGTCTTAACCATCACAATATTCTTTAAAACTCAAAAATAAGTCATAACCTAATGTTACAAGATGAAAACCACTTACAGACGTTGCCTTAGCAAAGAGGGAGAAAGAAAAGCAATCAACTAAGAAGCTGACGGCTGAGAGAGCTCACAATTGATCGTAACAGCTTAGTGAAGTTCCCGGGAGCTGCTTATATGCTAAGATGGAAACATTTTTTTTCTCTGTGAAAGTCGTTGTCATGGTGAACTAAACAAAGATCAAGACTGTCCAAATCTCGAAAGCATCTCACTGGACTGGAATTGCCTTGCTTGAGGATAAGGCAATCCATGTAAGAGAGTCCCACAGAAGCTGTGATTTGGCTGTTGCATCATCTGTAGTCTGAAAAGCAGCGACACCTATTCAATACTCTGCATATACTTGTCATTTTTACACAATATACTTTTCCTTAGGCTACTTTTATAGTTAATTTATACATTTGTTATAATTCTTTAACTTCTTTAATCTTCTATGTCTAGTGCTGCTATTGCAACTAGTGCTCTAAATTCTGAGCTGACCTGTTTTTCTTGTCCAAAACATTTCATTGTGCTGTTGACCCTGTGTTAACCTACACATACCAAATACAACTGGAACTGAAACCTTTCAGTTTGTTTAATAAACTGTTTTAATTTATTTAAATAACAGTTAGCAATTGACCAAACATGGTTGACGCATTGACGAACCGCTGAACAGCAGCACTGTGCTATCAACACAGCGTTCAGTTGTAACCATGCTTTTAGAGCATATTTTGCTGAGATGGGCAGATGAATTTTGCAAGTCAATTTTATTTATGTAGCCCAGTGTCACAAATTACAGTTTGCCTCATGGGGCTTTACAGTCTGTACAGAATACAATCCCCTCTGTTCTTAGACCAGATTTTCTGGTGTGACTTCTCAGCATGAAGGTTTTACAGAGATTAGGAAACTCACTCAATTGCAATGAATGGACCTTGAAACAAAATTTTTGTGTTTATTCGTATTTTTGGCTGCTAATAATCCTTTACACCACTACCATCAAACTGGAAGCCAATGTCTTTCCCTTTTGTAAAAGTACTCACATATATCATAACTTGTGGAATCAATACTGGGAATTCCCAGCGTGGAGGAGGAACTGGTTTTATTTACAAGTGGAAGAAACGAGATGAACACTAGCATGCCTATGCAACTGATGACTGTAGCAGGAGTCTATAGACCTAGAGACAAATCACCTTTCAGGCTATGAGGCAAAGCAGGGCAGAGATTTCAGATTTTCTCCAGGGTGAACTGTCTTGATAACTGCGATATGAGCCCAACAAGACATGAAAAACACAATCTGGCTGATGTTATGAACGTATCGGATGAGTCTGACTGTGCAACACTGGAGCAGAATGTCTGTTGATGAATGTCTGGTTCCCTTTAACAGTTCCATGCAGACAGTGCTGTATATATAACCCAGCAATACATTGAAATATGGAAGGCAATGTGATGCAACAACCAGTCGTGCCTGAAACATTCAAGCCTATGCATGCAAGTCGGATTTTGCTTTTCGGGTGGAACCTTCGAAAATGGGTTCATTTTTTCACTTGGTATCAACTGGAATAAAAACCGCTAAAATGAAAACGACCATGTGGGCAGATTGAGGAAAAACAAGTCTGTACATCCCACTCCATTACTCTGAACACAAGTATTCAAAGTTTGCTTCACTGACACCACCACTGTCAGATTTTACTTTCCAAAAACTAAAGTGCATATAATGCCTACATGATCAGGACAGTGATGGACAGGATGGAACAGGACAAAGCTTCACAGGAGGATATTTCTTGAGTAGCTAAGAAAAGCTCTGTTGATGGCTCCTTTCTAGATACACAGCCTGTGCATCCGTTGTGAGGAATCCAGCCTTTCTTCATCCGATTTCCCGGATGAGTAAGCAGCAATGGGAAGCATGTGTAGGTTTCCTTTCAGGCAAAAGTACAGACAAACACAAACAACAGTCAGTCATATGCATTGCTACAGGATTGCAAGGGTGTAAGTTTGGTCTCTCCCACTGGGGTCAGGATTGAATGTTAATTAAGGTTCTTTACACATCTAATCAGACACAGTCCATAGTTCATACAGTAAAATTGTTTGGACTAAAGCAAACATGTTCCTGATCAACCCTGAGTTCCATCAGAGCCAAGGGTGTAGATTTGGTTATAACATTGGTAGGAACACACACAAAAAATCAGAAGCTAAAAGTTTAATTGTGCTTCCCTTCAAGTTTAAACGACAATTTTTAGTGAGTGCATGGAATTTGTTTAAATGACTGAAAGCAGATTCTCTAATCGTTAAAGAAAAGAAGAAATAACCCGGAAACTTTGTGTTGCTCAACATTATTTAAAAAGGCAACATAGCCTACAGGGACTGGTAGAGGCAGGTTGAAATGTCCTTGCTGGCGAAGGTCTCTAAATCAGAGAAAATAATTTGTTCAGGTGGGTGGGTGGATGATTTATGCATACATGTGGATTCAGATGATGTTAGAGGCGATGTGCGCTTCACTAGTATCCATAGCATTTATCTCTATGGCAGGAAAGCCTTGGCAGGGTGCTGGGATTATGATGATGCTTGTGCCGGGTGTTCCAGAAATCAGAAAAAAATAAATGTATTAATCAGAACTCGCATAAGAACATCGCACTGGGAGAGCGGCAAAGTATTTTTTTTAATTTATGTATGATTCTGTGTGTAAATCAGCAGGGGGCGGTGTGTAGAAACAGCAGCACTCTGTCTATCTTTGAATGAATTTGCTCAAATATCGGACATGACTGTCCATATTTAAATCTACACCTTTGAAAGACTACCATGTGTGAGCTTTCTTCCATGGGAAATACATATAAGACATATCTTTATGACTGACAGGTCATACAAATGTCAATATTCTTCAGGTTATACAAGTTATCAACTTATATAAATAAAGTATGAAGCTATTATGGCGTAATCAAATAGAACATATGCTGTCATAGCAAATCGATAATATGTTATAACTTCATGTGAATCATGAAATTATTTTTGGTAAAGTAAAAAAAACCAAAAAAACTACCAACATTATCATACAAGAACACTTAAAACATTTATTTCATTATACTTTATGTAACAGACTCAGAGACTATATAAAGCAAAACAATCATGCTGTTGATGGTATTTAAGATGCAAAATCAACTGCCTGTTATTATAATAAAATATTTATTTTAATTGTGGCTACTGATTAAACCAGTTCTTAGGTGATTACTGTGTTAAGAATATATTAATATTCATAATGTTTAAATTGGCTGGGTGGTGTATAGTTGATGGACAGATGGGCATTATTTCTAACATTACTTTTATTTTGCCATGATCTTTTTTTCATCAATTGCTAGAAATGTTTCTTATAAATAGAAAATGCAGATGTAGAGCTCCTCCAGTCACTGAAGGCTTCTAATATGATATATCATCCAGTATGTGAGAATTTCACGTAATAATGGAATATGATGAAAAGCTGCACATCAATAGATTAACACAAGTAGCATTATATTGCTGACATAAATGCAGCCTATAACACTGCCATGTCATGTTTCATCGTTGAAAATATGTTTGACAAAATGTAAAGGTACTTTCAAATGTATCTTGTTGTGTTTTAAATGAATAGTAATAAATGAGAATACATTTTTGTCATGTTGGGTTGAAAGCGTTGCTACATAGCCGACATCACCTCTCTGTTTTTCTCGTGGATCTCTGCAACACTCGACTGATCCCATACTGAGTTGATGCTTACCAATGAAAAGCTTGCTCACAAGAACCTGCCACTGTCCCCACAACCTCTGTCACATAAAGCCATCACAAACAGCTGCTGGCCCACATATACACAATAAAAATATGCTAAAAAAAACATGCCATGAAAAAAAAAAAAAAAAATGAGGCCAGTGCCTGTAAATGAGGTTATTTTTAAAGTTATGTGGCTTCACTACACCTACCACAACTCCATCCTGGATGTTCTCGCAGAACTGGTGCACATTTTTTTTTCTCCTCTTCAACACGTCCGTTATGTTCCTATATCTGTACATCTCATCATGCATTATTACTTACGCAACTGCTTAAATTGGACCTCCCCCCAGTCATACACTTCTCAACTACTCTACTTTCTGAACTCGAACCCACTAATATGATGTGTCCTGTGCTCATTATGTTGAAATCCATCCTCTTTTGCTACGGACTTTTCATTTCTCATACCTATTATTAGTTTGACTGTCTTATCATGTTACATTATATATTGCACATAAAAAGTGGCGCAAATAAATGGAATCATTATTCAAATATCTATTTTAGTCAGGTTTCCGGTACTATTTCTGTATAGTCGCTCACTACACTATAGTACACTCACCTGTCACAAGCCAGAATGACATCCATTCAAAGAAGCCCTGCAGGGCATGTGCTTCTGTGTGTGTGTGTGTGTGTGTGCGTGTGTGTGTGGCATTTGGTGTCTCGGCTTATCTGGCTGTGGAGAGAGCTATGAGAGCTCGCTGTGTAATTGAAATGTCATGCGTACAGGAGAGGAGTTTGACTGAACGGGAGCCTTTAGCCATGCCCCAACGAGCCCACGACAGATGAGCAACAGCTTCCCCAATGAGAAGTGGCATTCCCCAAGCCCATTCCTCCTTCTCCGTCCTCCTCCTCCTCCCTCGTCCGTCACCCCCATCTCGGCTCCTCCACTCTCCCACTCTCCCGCTCTCTGTGATTCCTCCCTGCCTATCTGCAGTCTAACAGTGATTAACGATAGCGCCTGGTAGTTGCTGAAATATTAAAATAAATGGTCGGCTGAATCGGGGTCTGAAGGAATGCCAGTGCATTTATCATTTTTATCTGAGGCTAAACTATTGTGTTATTGATGGTGGCAGTGAGCTTGCCATTCAACTTTAGTAATGCAGGTGGCAAGGAAACTCCCGGGATTTGATTGCTGCCAACCAGGGAGACAACACAGTATAATTCATTTTCACATAATCCACAGTGATTAATAGGACTGTACTGTGTAGTATATTTGCAAGCACACTCACACAGACACACACACACACACACACACACACACTCTCTCTTACATTTTTTCTCATTACAGGGCTCTCCACAAAGAATAAAACAATGATGCTGAGGCACTATAATCATATCTCGGCTAGATAATAATACATTTGCCTAAAGAAATAGCATTTTCATATACACAATGTCAATTGTAGTAATATGTGATATTTTAAAAATATTTGAAATAATATTCATATCCATTTAAGAGCGTGTTCTTACATTTTTACATTACAACTAGCAGCAACAAATTGTCTTTTTTTGTCATCTTTTCAAAACTTTTCAAAACAAAGGTTTGAAAAGATGACAAAAGGTCATTAGGTTGCTCATATTTCTGTGATTTGTATTGATTTATTGATTATTGAACTTTTAAACAGTGGCATGGATTATGCTAACAATAAAAGTATTGTGGGTGGGAACCACCGGTACTTTTTTTTTTTTTTCCCCAAAAAGCTCTTTGCTGGATCAATTCAATTCAGTGTCAGTGTCACATATATAAAACAATCGGCGACTGAAATGATTACCATGCAATTTGCTATAAACACTCGTGGTCTTAATGAACCTTGGTGAGTTCTGGCTTTTATCTGAGAACTTGAGCCGCCTTTCTAGTGACGAAGGGGTGAATCCTCAACAGGAGACTGCTGTTATGTTTGATGAGACCAGTTCAGTCCATTTCCCAGGGTCACACCCAGACCAACCCGTAGTTGGATGGTTTAATGTGCCGTCAAAGTCAGGCGATGTAGTATAAAGAGCAAGAAAGTCCGTATATGGATGGAGGTGTGGTAGATGGATGAATGGGTCAAACAATCAGTGGTTACAAGGACCCAGTCTCCTGCACAAGTCCTATGTGTATAATGTAACTTAAATAATGAATTCAGTTACATCAGGTCTGTTACATGACTTACAGGTTCCTGAACCTGAACAAGTAGTAGCATTAATCACCCAAGCTTTATTCTTAAAGTTGTATAATCATTGTTGCTAACTTACAAACCTGATTCCAGAAAAGGTGGGATGCTGTATAAAACATAACAGGACGCAATGATTTGCAATTTTGACCTATATTCAATTAAATACAGTACAATGACAAGATATTTAATGTTCAAACTGAGATGGGGCAACAATGGACTACTGTGGAGATTGTGGAATGCTCATCACTTTTTTTCCCCACAGGGAAACATGTTCATTGGTAACAGTATCATGATTGGGTATAAAAGAGGTTTGGCTGAAAGGCTGAGTTGTTCTCTGTTTCAAAACTCTTTTTTAAACCTTTTGCCTAAACATGTATGTTGTAGATAAAGAAATCTTTGAGTAAGTAGTAGTAAGTCATAAAATGTAGTAGCAACTATCCCTTTGTTAGCAGTTTCACCACAGGAGAGACATTTACCCTCTAAATGTTTCACAAGGGTTCATTTAAATAACAGCTTGAGACACAAAAAGCTACAGTTACTCCAGGTCTCACAAAAACTGCAAAGGTCAGTCTGGGAGAGAAAAGAAAAACAAAAGCCTGCTGCACACATTTATTTCTCCAACTTCAGTCACGATCTCACGATTCCTCAGTTTTACTTTGAGACTCTTAAGAACCAACCTCTTCCTTGGAAACCGCTGGACTAAACTATCTAACTGTATGTTAATTTGTTAAAATGAGCGACCCGCTGAGCTTAAAGCATCCCTAGATGCCCTCTCACCAGAATGTGTGTGTGTGTATTTGAGACAGAAAGAAGGCAAGAGAAGATGGAAGGTGGACTATTGGATGCAATGTTTCTTTAAGTCGATAATAACTTACTCAAAATGTCGCTTTGTCACTTGACCAGCCCATCTGAACCCATGATATTTTCCATAGGTCAAGCCCTGACCTACCTGACCTGTGCAGACTAGGATTCTCTGTTCACATTCCTCCTTTACAGACGTTCAGGAGCGGCCAAGTCAGCCTACAATTAAAATGTCATGTCAGTGTATCAATATTACTTCAAACTGTACCTATAACCCCCTTCTATCAAATCTTCCTCTAAAAAAGATGCAAAAGTTGAACACTGGTCAAATATAAGACAGTAAAGTACGGTGGTCTGAGGACTTCGACTGTGTTATATCAGATTTTTCAGGAGAGCCCAAAGAAATGCTTATCAGAATTGAATCAGCTGCTGTTGCCATGTACTGAACACAATCTTTCTGTGTTATCAGACTGAACATCACTATAAAATGTACACACAGACTTCAATCAACACTGAAAAAAGACAAGAACTAATATCTTACTGAAATAATGCTCAGTAGAGATGTCCCACTCGGATCATTTTATGGACAAGTCTTTCTGAGTCACTCACTAAACAGATCCGGATCTTACAAGTCATTTGAGTCATTTGAGTCAGTATGTCCATAAACATATACATTCTACCAGTGAAACACAAGCCCCACTGTCTTGGACTACAAATAGGCTAAATAAATTCAAATTTAAGAGATATTCTACAAGGAGGACAATCTACTGTTTGTGCATTTGGAATTTGGATGCAGGAATTAAGACGTTGCATTTATTGCAGTATTTGGCTTCTTACATTTGACTGGGGGAGTCTTCTTGATGACACCACTCCCTGAAATACTGCCTTGTTTCACACTGTCTGGAGGAAATAATCCCCTCAACTCAGTTAAATCAGCGAGCAATCCACGGGTCTCTTGAGTCGCCTGTGTTCCCGGCTCTATAAATATTTACTCATGCAGGATGGATCTTTGGATCTGAATCTGAATCCGGATCTGTGATAACTGATTCTGAGTCTGCAGGAAGTTACAGTGATCCACTTTGTCAGCTCATCTGACTCCTGACTCCCAAAGCTATTGCTAATGGTGGCAACAACTGCTTATTGTCCATGATAATAGCGGGATTTCTGGCAACTTCTTAGGCAGATGGACTGGGGTATGTTGTAATGAGATTGTACAGGTTAAAAGGAGAGTAGTGAATGACGCAAGTTATTGTTTTAATTTGTATATGTGGCCCGGTGTTAGGCAGGTGTAGGACGGTAAGAATTTGGGTTAATGGAGACTACAGACTTGTCAATCCCAGGTCAGTAAGAGGATCCGGGTGAATGACCACTAAGACTCTTTTAAAATTCTAAAAGGATTGTAGCTGTTATAGGTCCAGCATATAGGATTTACTGACATCTAGCAGTGAATCAGTTTAGCTGGTTTAACTGAAACCAGCTAAATACCTCTCGCCTCACCCTCTCTTTCCTAGCATTAAGGCGAAACTATGGTGGCTGTGAATGGAAAATGAAAAATGTAAATGAAAACATGCACATACACTCCATTTGTGCAAGTAAATCCCACATGATACACACTGGGTCTTTAAAAACCTATGTAAACTGTATAAAATGCATGCAAGCATGTACAACAATCTTTTTTAAATACATTTTTAAAAATGCCCGTATCATTTATTGATGTGTCCTGGGACTCCTGCATTGATTTTATGTAATAAAAAAGCTTCTCATAACAATAACTTGTCCCCTTTTACCCCACTTTACCGTTATGCCTTTCGCCTTTTAATTACAAACTATGGGTCATCACTTGTTTTCTTTTGGCATTGAAAAGATCTCACTGAAAGCCTTTATATGATATATACTCATATTCTCCCAACATAAAGCATCCTGAAAACCAAACCTACACTCTCACAATGAAGTGTTCTTACATTGTAGTATCGATTATTTTGCTTGCGTTAAGGATCTGAACACTTCTTCCATCACTCAGGAAGTCCCAGGATTCATTGCAAGAATGATGCAGTCTTGAACACAACAAAAAAATGAACAGCTGGGTCTGGACTGATTGCACACAAAAGGATAATTTGTTAGCAACTCAGCAACCACATTCCGGTTCCAGTGGTGGAGCTCTGCAGGGATTTTAGACAGCTGTTTTGAAGAGGAGAAGGAGCTGTTTGAAGAGAAAATGACCCCAGAGCAGTCAGTGAAGACGGGCCTATTGTTTTCCAAGGTCAACCTATCACGCTGATCTATTCTCTGGAGTTCACAGTAATGGAAAATTTATTTGGAGATGTTGAAAGTCTCATTTCAGACTGTATCAGCTGGCGCCCTTTTTTACAAACACTTGACAGTTTTTGCTGTCAAACAGAAGTTTATGCTACGACATTATCTTGCAGCTCTTGAGAGTGAGAGTAATAAAATATGTTATAGGATCACTGTACGGTAATCTGTCTGTTCAAGTACAATCTCAAGTCGCGTGTATGGTGCAAACTGCTATGAAACTTAAAAGAGTCAATGCATATTTGTCTCTGCAGTCACTTTATGAGCCGCCTGTTATCAGACAGACTCAAAAAATAATATCCAACCCTTCCCATGTCCTCTGCTTTTATCATCTGATACAATATTTAGGACCCCTCAGTGTAACTTGAATTACTGGTAGTACTCTTTAATACTGAGGGCATTAAACCTCTTAAAACCAAGAAACAGTATGACAACATACTCACACACACATCCATATTCACAGTTTTCATTATGACATTTCCTCTGAGTCAGAGACGCACACATAAACGAGGGCACACCAAATTTCCGTTATAACTGCAATGAGTGTGTTTCATAACAATCACTGCATGGATTTAGCTGTGATTATTAAAAACAAAAGTATTGGTGTGTGTATGCTGACTAATACCCAACAGACATTTGCTGGGAGCTGATAACCGCAAATACAGGAACTCAAACCCGTACCAAATACCTCGGGGTTGTTATCACATTTTGCACAAGAAAATAAGTTATACTGCACGTGAACACACAAATGTGGACCTTCACAGCCACCTAATCAACCCTTGAATGTAGAATTTGCTATTTATTCTCGACCTGAAAAAGCTATTGTTTCAGAATATTGCACAAAACTGAATTGAATGAAGAAAAAAAAAAGAATTTATTTAACCACTGGATGGCACATGGGATTTTAACCAGACACACTTAGTGAGACTCACACCTAACAGCTTTTCAGTTTGCATTTTCCTATAGCACCACGCTACTATGCCATCTTTGCACACAACATATCTGAAGTGACAGATTTCCATGACATTTGCCAAGCACATTCATGCTCATACCAAAGACGCCCTCAATACAAATTAGAATACATCAACCCAAGAGGGTCAGCTGGGCTAGCAGGCGCCACACATAAAGAAAACATTCTCCAAGATTTGAACAAAGAATAGCTAACTCCATATAATAAAAGTCAACACAATCTTTATTTTCACATGTAAATAATCTTTTAGCATGTTGAAATGTGTTGTAGAAAAGGGTCATTTGATGTGTGGTTGTCCATAGTCGGCATGCCACCATTTATAAGAAGCAGACAGGAGGACTAGCAACGAAGCTAAGCAATGTAGTGCTGTGGACGGGAGCAGCAACAAAATGTATTTTAGCCACCTAAAAAAAAATCAATACCTGTCTATGTGTGGCCAACACTAGATTTATGTTTTCACTGCTTTACTTTGCAGTCAGACAGCCCTTTCCAACAGGAAACTCGAGCAGTTCTATCGCTCTCTCCACAGCCACCAGACTTCAGGTTCAGATCCAAACTAACATGATAACACAAAGTCATACGATAACACAAACAAACTATGATAGACTTCACAACTCATATAAAATGACAAACACACATTACTATCCATACTAATGTAAATCCTCTCATCATTTCTTGTCAACATCAGTATTTTTTCAGCTTCCGATGTGTGTAGTCAGATTTAGCAGTAGCCAGGTTCAGGTGTAGTCTGTCAGCCTTTGAAATAGATTATCAGATCATAGTAGTCAACTTTAGATGTAGTTTGCCAGCTTTGGATGTAGTTTGCCATTTTCTGGTGTAGTTTGTCAGCTTTGGATGTAGTTTGCCATTTTCTGGTGTAGTTTGTCAGCTTTGGATGTAGTTTGTCATTTTCTGGTGTAGTTTGTCAGCTTTGGATGTAGTTTGCCATTTTCTGGTGTAGTTTGTCAGCTTTGGATGTAGTTTGCCATTTTCTGGTGTAGTTTGTCAGCTTTGTCAGGTGTAGTTTGTTGGCTTTAGCAACTGCATGTTTATTTCGCTTCAGCTGTTCTTTGGTTTCGGTTTGGTTTCTTTACATTCAATCGTGGTTCCAACTTATAGTTCATCAGCTATAGCTCGACCTGGTCAAACTCAGCTGTATAATTCAACAAGGTCATTTGTACTCTGGGTGCTGCAGCTTTTATTAAACTTTATGTGCATCAGCTTATTTGTCCTGGTGAATATCTGGTGCCCTGTGTATTGTGTTACTCACAGTGTTGACTTAAAAAAGGAAAAACAGCAAAAGGCTACAGATGATATTGCACATTTGTAATAAAAGATAAATGAGTGATGAGCTGCCATGGGAAAGAATACTTATCATTCTGTGTATTTGTAAAAGTAAAAGGCATTCAGCGATGAGTAGTGGCAAAGATAAGCAATTTCAGAAGTCTAGACACATTTAGCAATGAACCATAGAAGAAACTGGAGTAATTACTGATTAAATCAAAATGATTTAAGATAGATTTAAGATTTACTCACAGTTATAATGCATGCACTCTGCACAAAGACAAATACCACCAGAAATGAGAAACCTAACAAAAACCATGAATGGTTATCCTAACCTCTCCTTCAAAGGGAGTCTGAGCAGTGTGTGGCCTCAATGTAAATGGAGCCTGTTATCAGTTTGCCTTTACTCCGTGACAAAAGGTTAAAGAAACCATCCCATTATTTTCCTTTCTCCATTTTAGACTTTGAAAAGCCTCATCTTCCGTTTGCAAATTGGATGGGCTCTGTGGTACAGTCATCAAAATGAAATGATGCACACACACACACGCACACACACACACACACATGTGAACCAGGGTAACAGTGAACTATCGGAGTACAATTTCCAAGTGGTGACTGGTGTTTCTGGTCATTTTAAAAATACAACGTAGAATACTAAATTTAGTTTTGAGGTAATACCATAATATTACTAAAATGTGCATTTTTATTTTTTCAAAGAAATTGCCAAGTGGGACCTGCAGCCTTTAGTGATGTCTTCCTATCAAAGAGGGGAAAAAATTAAAAAAAAAAAAACTTTTTCATAATGTGATACATTCAGTCCAACAAAGTTTGATTTGGGGTGTTTGTGACAGAAAATATGTCAATCAATCATTAATCATTATAAAAGGAAAGGATGTAAAATGATTGAGTTTCAAATGGGGAAACCAAAAACCGTGACAATATTGGCGCACAAACAGGAAGGAGCTCCTTTTTGCTCCAAGTTGCACAGTCCTTTGGAGGATTGGAGGTCTTTGTCTGTCATCTTCATCAGTCAAACACTGAAGCAGTTTGTCATTTTATTTAACAGTTATCTGTACAGGAAAGACCTCTGCTAAAAACTACTTGGTACTGGTGAGACACAATTTTTTAAAAAGATCCTCCTACTAAAATTAACCAAACTGGGATAGGTAACCCAATGAGAAAGAAGAACTGTGAACCTGTGTGTTACTGTGTGAGTGGTTGAGGACTAATCAAATCAAAAAGGTCCCAGTATTTTGGGGACCACTGGTCTCTGAATACACCTAGTTATATACCTAGTTCTGAGGTAGTGTAAAGATAAGAGAAAAACAAGTAAAAAGATAAAGGAAGTGGAAAGGAAAAATAAAAATAGCAACCTTCAAAATATACTGTATATAGACTGTAAATTCTAGCACAACCAAAATAAATTCATGATACAGGTGTAATGTATTAGGTAAGAGCTATGTAGAAGAAAAAAAAAATAAGAGAAAGAATTTTCAGTTTTCCGCCTGTAAAACAAAGGATTGTTAATAAAACCTAAGGTAAAGAGAAAATAGAAACAAGTAAAGTCAGCTAAGTTAGGGAAGTTCATCTTTGTCCCAATATTGATGCCAGGGTTAGATAACTCTCATTGCAGCTATGATACAGCTGTTTAATGAAAAAAAGAAAAGAAAAAATAAAAACAACTGATTTATAGTACTACCTTTCCCCTGACAAGCTGGGATGTAACAGTCTAATACAATTTAAAATACTTAATAGACTTCATTGTTCCACGGTGAAAATACACAACATATATCCCTGACATGTAACTGGTGTGTGATAAATAGAATTCCTCGGATAGGGTTAGGGTTACTGTTAAGGTTAGGCCACTTAGCTTCTTAATTTGCCCCTAAATTTTGTCATTCTGGTCCAGCAATTATTCTTAGTGCATCTGAAGCTTTAAGGAACTTCAAAACAAACAACCAAAATCCAGCACCAATTATTTTCTTACTGCATCATCACAGCAAAGACACTATTACTTATTTCATGAAAAGAAACAACAGTTCCTACCTCCAACATGTGGTTATGTGATCAAACCAGTACATTCCATTTGGAAAAGCAGTAACCTAAGCTTATACCGTCTTTTCTTTTTCTTTGATTTTACTCTGTAACTGAGTGAGAGTAGTGTAGGGGGTAACTGAACAGGGGAAAGTTTGAAACATACTGTAAGGGAAAACTAAAGGGAAGATAAAGGTGTACTAAATGCTCCTAGTACACCTTAGTTATGCTTGTATCCTTTGTTTTCAGATATAACCTACTTCTCCTTTATATTATTTATTTTTTATCTATTAATGAATTGCTTTCTTCATTTATCGTTATTTCTTTATCACATGTGTTCAATACCGTTCAGTCCTTATATACATTCTAAATCTTTTGTTTTTTTTTTCATAGAGATGAAAATAACATAATGGTATAAGGTGTATTATGTTCTGTGGCTCAACAAAAAGTATTTTAAAATATTTGAACATCAGACAATGCACAGGCAATTTACTGATATCCACTCAGCAGGGGTCTTGACTTTAAATAAATAAAGAAGAATTCAACAATCAAAGCAATTTATCAAGGAGACACATCATGTGTAATTATAGGTGTGTATATAGTGTGTGTATACACATACATATGTGTCTATATATCATCTCTGTTTTTAATTTGGAGTAAACAGATGAAAACCAGGTTTGGGTACATTTGAGGATGAGGTGAAGATTGATTTGATTGCCCAAAAGTTGTATACAATGTCCAACCTTTACAGGCCCTTGAGGACATTGGATGTGTAACTCATGATCTCTAAGTAGACAAGGAAAAACTCCATATTTGAAGAAACCTTGAGAGAGGCAATTCAAAGACAGATCCCCTTTCCATGGATAGCTGGGGGGCAATAAGAGATATGGGAAGTTGGGTATCAGGTACACATCAAGGATGAGTAGTTGGGTGGGGGTAGGCTTAGGGGGCTATGGTGACCTCTAGTTTACTTGAATAACTGGGGGATCTTTTTTTTCAGAGAGGGCTATTTCTTGATCCTTTTCAATTGCTGTTCTAGTTGCCCAATCCTATCAGTCACTCCTTCATCCCATCTTTCCTGCAGGACTTTTTCCTCCTGCAGGGTGTGGCTGGATGTCTTTCAGGTACTCATTGAGGAGTGACCTCTCCTCCTGCCTATGCAGCTGTGGAGTCTTCAGCTCGTCCTGTGTCAGTATAGCCTTCAGTTTGATGATGTTCTCTGTCTGCTGAGCCAGAAGCATGTCTTGTTCTGCCCGGCTGTCCTTTTGTCTCTGAAAAGTTTTCTCTATTTCCTGGTCCTTACAGAGAGCCTCAGCTTCAGAGGCTTTCCTCTCCGAAAGCTGAAGCTCCAAGTCCATCACCTTGACCATCCTCTTCTGCTCAGTCTCATCATGGAGAGCCTAAGGCTCATCATCTACCTTGAGCTTGGTGGTTTGCTTCGTCTCACTACTCACGGACTGCTGAGGATTGTTCTCTGGAACTTGAATCATGGTATGCTGGGGGCGAGCCTTCACCTGAACAGGTCTTGACCCTGGACCCCGGACCCCTCCAGTGGTTTGGCAGGTGTATGCTGATGGGTGTTTTGACTTGGTGATGTCCAAAGCTTTTTAATGCTGGACAGGGCCCCGTTTAAAATCAGCATCAAAGGAGATTTCTCTCACAGGGTTGTGGGGCTCTGGTGGTACCCAAGGAGTTCTCCTCCGGTCAGGCCCCCTTGTTAATTCAGCAGCCTGTTGTGTAGCATCCTGAGGTTGCCTCTGTGCCTGACAGGTTGCAGCCTTTACAGCCTGCTGATTTTAAGCAGTGGCTGGAGGTTTTACCTTGGCAGTCTGAGGTTACCTTTGGAGAATTCGATATCTGGGCACTCTACAGGCCCTTTATTGTGAGATGTTTTTTTCCATGCTCGGTGCCTGACAGGTTTTGATAGACTGATTTTTTTGCAATGGCTGAGTGAAGGTTTTAACTGCAGACATAGACTTGTTCTGCCTACAGAGAGTTAGATTTTAGAAATTTTTATTTTTATTTTAGTTTTATTACAGGAATCAAAGATGATTGTACTTAAAAGTCCTTCTTTTCCTTGCCTTTGTCACTTTGTGGTGATTCTGTCAACCATTGTGTGTCTTTATTTGTGACTCCTCTTAAGGGTGTATATCTATATATATCTATATCTATATATATATCTATATATATATATATATATATATATATATATATATATATATATATATATATATATATATATATATATATATATATATATATATATTCTAAAGTGAGTAATGAATATTCGTAATCACTTCTTTTTTTTATGTCTTTTTAATGAGTAATTGAATTTAATATACATTCCACATACATATCCAAAGCCTATTTCTATATAAAATGACAACAAGAGCAGTACCGGGCTAACCAGGGTACCCCTCAACCATGCAACTAACCCCTCACTACGCATCCCCATCTCACCCTCCTTCCCTTACTCACAGACCTTTCATTCTTCAACTATAAAAGTTGTTGCTTATTGTGTGCTCAGATGTAAACTGTTGTGCTGCATGTGTAGTTTCAAGGTAAAATATGAGGGGTTTCCAGGTTTCATTGAATTGCATATCTTATTAGGTTTCCTAACCACATTTTAGAGGTAGGGGCAGTTGCACTCTTCCATAAAGTTAGAATTCATTTCTTTGCCATTATGAAACAATGGCAAGGAAAGTGCTGCTCTGTCACATTTAGTTTTCTGAAAGTCTCAGATGTTCCAAGAATGACGAGCAGAGGTTCCAGTTTAATTGAAGTATTTATGATCTCACACATGATATCACCTATTTCAATCCAAAAAGTTTGAACCCTTGGGCATAGACAAAACTAGTGTTGCCAAAAGATATATATGATATATGGTATATTTTATGTAGTTTTTCCTTTGAATAGTAGAGCCTGTGTATAATTTTAAATTGGATGTCTTGCATTATGTGAACAATTTTGTATATTTTTAGGACTCCATTGCCACAAGTTGTCTAGGACTGGCTCGCCAAATTCCCCTTCCGACTCATGCTTATAGTTTCCAGTCAAGGGGGAGCTCTTTGCTATTATAGATGTAGGATATCAATTAACTTTAATTTGGTTTGAAACATTTTAGACTGTGTTTCAGTCCCTAATCTAAACTAATCATTAAATAGTAAGGGGACTATTATCTTATCTATAGTATCTTGTGCATGACTTATTGCAGGAACAATACAATAATGAATGCAACTAAATTATTTCACTCGTCATAATTTCTGAGTATGAAACAAGTATTGCACCACAGAAGTAAAAAAGTAATTTATTTTATTCACAATGTCATGCACCAAATGGTGCCCAGCCAGCATGGGCTTACAAGACCCTACAAACATAACAAACAAAGGCAAGCAAGGGAACCTTTTTTATCATATTTTATTTGCCACGCCTGGAAGAGAAGACAGGATAGTTTAAGACTGAAATGTAAACTAATTTTGTAATTAAATTAAATGTCTGACCACTGCAACTGGACTTTTGGCCAAGCCTGAACTTACTAATTAAATAATTCACAGCACTAACCAAAATACCATCAGTCAACAAGTTTTATGTATAGGCATCCAACCAAGCACAGATAAGAAGGATAATGTTTTCCTTCCAAAGCTACTAAAATACTGGTAGAACTAGCTTCAACTCGTGACACATTTCCATTAAAGTAACTGATAAATGGTGTTGTATCTGGTTCCTTACAATCATTAAACAGGCATTACCTAACTCTTAGGTAAATCCGGTTGATCTTTGGGAAAATCATGAAAATCCACATCTATAACCACTGCACAGTAGCCATGGTTTGTCATTAGTCATGCTTACCAAGATTGGAAATCAGTTAAACATGGCCTAGCATACTATGCATTGATGTATTCTCTAGCCTTAGTGCTGAAATTGGCAACACACACATTTTTCACCATGTGCATGAAGAATATTTGTTTCTTACTGTATATTTGTGTCTCAACCACTTGTATAACACAATATATTTACCACTCAACCCACTGTTCCCAATCATTCCTCAAGCTATATTATTAAACTTAAGGTATATGGCAACAATTACATTTCATTACATTTAGTCATTCAGCTGACAGTTTTATCCAAAGTGATACACCCAAGTTACAGTGCGACTAGGACATGTTAGTGCAGCAGTAAGCACTGTGACAGTTGTAGAGGGATAGATTTAACATGTCCAGTTGTTGGTAGAGCTAGAAGAGGAGGTACTCTCTAAAGAGCTGATCTGCTGGGAACTGGTAGTGCAGACAAGAAAACAGACAAGAAAAGTCTGGATTGCCTTGAGCAAACGGGTGGTAGAGTCAGGCATCGTTCATTGGAGGCGCGCAACAGTCGTGAGGTAACATATGCCTGTATAAGGGCATTCGAGTAGGTGGGTGCAGAACCGGAGACTACTTTGTAGGTGAGCTTTAGCAATTTGAATTTAATTTGAATTACATTTTAGCCAGTGGAGCTAAATGAGCCCTTTCGGGTTGATTTAAAAACCAGGCGCGCTGCCGCATTCTGGATCATCTGATGAGAGGTTTCACTGTGCAGTTTGGGAAGCCCACCAGGAGGGTGTTACAGTAATAGTCTCCAGATGACCACAGCCTGTATTAGTAGGCACCAGCTAATACTGATGCTATGCTACTAGCATGGTTTGAGTTAAACAGTGGCTCACTGAAGCATTGTACACTGCAGTTGCTATTGCTAATACTCATATGTGCACTTCTGTACCAACCGAGTACAGAGTATCAATGGCTTTTGTGGCTAATTCACATCTACTCCATGAACACACTTATCACATTACCTTTTTTTAAAAAAAATCTTGTGTCTTAAGGTATTCATTTGGTGATATTGTTATATAAATCCATGTGTCGTCTGCATAAGTGCGGTAAGCTATTTTGTTGTTTTATGTAATCAGTGCTACAGGAGCATGAAGATGTTAAACAGAACTTTTTTGTCCCATTACAAAACATTAAAAACCTTTCAGTATAACTCAAACACATCACCACCACTGCTTATAACAGAAAGAGCTTATATTTTCCACACAAATTCCACAATATGTCTCTTGTGGTCATCTGACAGAACAATATTCATGCTGAATCATTACATATGGTTCAGCGTTATATGTATTAATGAGTGATACAAGCCATGTCAGTCGTGTCAGCCACGACAGCAAATCTGCAATCAGAGGTGAGGTGCTGTCAAACAGTTAAACACATCTGATTATTTCACACTTTCATTTCATCAAATCAAGGCAGTTGTCAAGGTTGATGACAGAGGGGTTTTATAGCAGTGGCGACTTTTCACTGAAGCCTTGTCAGCGCAGTAAAGGCAGCTGTGGTTCATACAAATGCTCAGCGGAAATGAAAGCAATTCAGCGACGATCAGGCTCACCAGGTTTGACAGCTATTTGGACAGATATGTTTCAGATTTCAAAGATGTTTGTCTCTTAGTAATTTTCCACATCCACACCTGATGTCATAGCATGTGATGGATGGACAGGTAGGAAGCTGCAAAACTGAGTGTCAGCCAAGATGAGGATATTATGTTGGTGATATGATATGATCACGTGCTGGAAACTCCTAATAAATCACTGTTGCAACTGACAGCAAAACCATCGATTCTAATAATAAACACAAATTCAAACAATTGTCACAATCTCCTGCAATTTGTTCAAGCCTCATCTATAATGCTGCTTGTTTAGCCATGCAGTTGCTAACACCATCCTTCCCACTCCCTTTTGATGATGAAATGGTTGGCTGTGGGTTCATGACTTGATTCAAAGGTTTTCATTAGTGAAATCAGTTTTCGAGATACTTGAAAGATGTCCTCAAAATAATACATGATTTTATCATTGTTCAAACTTACATGATGTGGGTATGTAGGGAACTTCTCATCATTACTGAGGGAATTTGGGGAGTGAAGAATAATTCTTCTTTACAGTGTTACGCCACCACCGTCTCGCCCTTGTGTATCGTGGGGTGTGTATTATTCTGTATGTAAATACAGGCGTGCGGGTGCTGGTTCCGGATTGGCCCCAAGTGTCAGAGGCGGGGTCACGTTTGGCACACACACCGCCAATCAGAGGGTCCAATTTGCCGGCATCCTGATTATTTGAACTTGGAGCCGACGCGGACGCATCCAGGCGGCTTGTTGTGTTTTGGTGTCTTGAGCTTGCCTCGTCGTTGCTCCAAATCGTAAATGTTAACAGTGGTTAACTCGTTTGTTGTTTGTGGAGGTTTGTTTTGTTTATTTCTGGGACTGGTCAGGGTTTAGTTTACTTATAGATTTACTGATTGCATGTGAGAACATTCCTGTTAGTCGTTAGTTTAGGGGTGCCGTTTTTTGTGTGTTTTTTGTTATTGATAATTAAATTACATGGTGAGGTTTTTGTTAGGCTCTGTTTAGAGTTCTCTTTTTGTTATATTTCTTTGTTTTGTTGAACAGCATCCGCTCGCCCTTTGTTCCCCTAGCTCCTCACCTCCTTTTGTTACAACAATTTGATCTTTCATTTAATAAATACCTTTGTTTAATAACCTTACCATCTTGGTTTTATGTTACTTCCTGATACCCCTTAAGCTGGTCGTAACAACAGTTTTGTGGTTGAGCGTCAACAGCAGCTGAGCTAGTTGCAGGATTGAACGTCCTTGATCATATGGCTCATACTGTTTATCCTTCAGAGCCACACAGGAATAGTGATGGACAAATTTCTTGTAAAACTTACATTTTTACAATTCATCATATACATACAGCAGTACATACATATAGCAGTCTCAGATAATACAAGAAATTCCTATTTAAAATCTGATACAGACCATATCTTATATTTATGTAAAAGTTATGTTAGATATGAGCAAATATTTAGCTAAATCAAGCCTGTGTATGTGTGACTGATATAGAAAAGTATATAGAGCAAGTGCACGCACATAAACATATTGATCATAAAGTCAAAAACACCCTTGCCAGTTTTGAAGGCAAACTCATGTCCTTGATGTTTGACAACTTAATCAACCACAGCAAAAAAAGAAAAGAAAAGAGAAGAAAAAAATCAAATCGGAACCACTTTTATGAGCCAAAGTCAAACAGAAGTCAAATTTCAAACCTCCCAATTTGTTTCTCCAGAACCTTATCTTCTCAAGGAACACTTTCCTAGGCTTGATCAGGAAAGAAGCTTCTCTGAATGATTTGATGATTTGATTTATTGCACTCAACTGCATAGACTGTATAGAATAGTGCAGTAGTTCTGCTGTATAAAAGGTCTGTTCTCAGAGCACGGAAAGAGGTGTATCCTACACTGAAGTCTTTTTTAAGTCGGGTTATGTATAAATGCTGCACCTCCACATGTGGCACACAGTTTGAAACATGGCAGGAACAGTAACCCACGATACAACTGTCTGTTCCACTCTCTAGTACTTCTCATGTTCTTGATGTGTTTTGTCCCTCACTGCATTGCTTATAATTTTCCTTTTATATTTTGTTATATATTCTATAATTTCTCTTTATAGATTTAGATTTCATTTTATTATTATTATTCTTTTTTTGCTGATGTATTCTTTTTATGAAACTCGTATGATTCCATATTGAGTGGCCTTATTTCAGCTACTTCAACAAATCTAGTAAATTTGAACACAAGATGAGAAACATGTTCAGAATATGCACATATTTAAAAAAAAACTCATTTTCAAACTCCATCTCCGTCCTGCTCATTCAGAAATATGAACATATAAGGAATTACATATAGGAATTATGTCCCATCAGTGAGACCGATCACATCATCAGTGAATCATTGATCCTACGTGCCTGGTGCCGTGTTCACACAAAAAACAAGTACATTACATGACGGTAGATTACGTACTGCTGCTCACTGACAGACAGCTGACTGGGAGCTCTGGAGGAGAGATCCAGTGACAGATGCAGAGTCTCTGGAGAATTAAACACCCGGATTCAAACCCAATTCTGCTTTGATCCAGAGACATTTACCCTGCAGCAACCTACCCTGCTACTCGTCACATCCACACCCATCTATGAAGATGATCCATGGCAGATTGACTGCCAGTAAACACCGGTCAAGGAAACAAAACCTGTTTTTATGACGATGAGCCAACTGTCCATATTAATAAAGGGAGCTCCTCAGTTCCATTAATAAATGCTGAACACAAAGTGCTCAGCCTCCACAGCTTAACCATAAAGAAAAACAAAACTGTTATTTGATGGGTTCTGTATGTTGCACCGCATTGATTCCAGCACCACTGCAAAATCTGTGCTTTGGACCCCTGGTGGCCAGACCTGGGGATTGAACCACTGTCACTACTTAGTGTACCTCCGGGACAGTCCCCGCAAATTCCTGTACGCACTCATTAATGATCTTATAAATTACTTTGCCCAATTGATTGTTCTATGTACATCTTGTTTTATTCCCCATGTGATGTCACTAACTACTAACACTACATACTGTGGGAAACCAATGGGACCCCTCCACCCCATGGACTGGCACATACTGATTGTCGGTTCTCAAGCAGCCCGGAATTAGATTACACCATTTTTGCAGATTCCTCACATATATACAGTATAAATAAACAATAAATATACATAAATAAACATGTTTAAAATAATACCCAAACGCTCCTCGTCCCACTCTCCACTTACTCCCATCATCCTGGAACTATTCATAAGGTGAACGCACTCCCATGAATCTAAGAGCGACCCTGTTGTTACACCCCCTCCTAAGGATATGGTGGTTGTCTACCAAGACATCAGCCTCCACAACCTTACCGTAACGAGAAACAAAACTGGAAAACAGAATTATTTGAAGGGTTCTGTAAGTGGTGTCGGAGGGATTTCAGATCCCCTGTGACACCGCTGTAAAATCTCTGCTTTGGGCCTGTGGTGGCCAGGGAAACCTCTGTCACTACATATTGTACTTGTGGGGCACTGCCCCCTCAAAAACACACACTCATAAACAATCTTATAAATTACTTAGGCCTCTCATTAATTGACAACCACCAGCCTGAACTCATGTTGTATTCCTCTTGTCCTCTTTGTTTTTGTCACTTGTCTTTGCATTCCTTTAATAATGTCTTTTGACGGTTTATGTGTTTTGTAACCACATCCTTGCACAATGAATACATAAATGAAAGATGCATGACTCTGCATGATCTTACTTCACCTCCTTCTATGCCACCTCCTCTGTAGCTGTTTTTCCTGTTAATATTTCCATCACATATGCCTTTACAGCTCACCGTTTTCACTGTCATCTTCCATAAAAGGGCTTGCCGCAGGTATTCAATTCCATCTGCGCTGTTTGGATCCATCCACCAACAGCCTACTCGAAATCCCATCTATTCATCTCCTGCTAAATGGCTTTGAGAAAGAGAAACCATGAAGCAATGATATACGTCTCCCTTTCACTCTCCCACTTGTACAAAAATTGATCACACATTTGAGGAATGGGTGCTTTGCTCCGCGTGTTCTATTAGAAACAGTCTCTCTCACAGCTTTCTATGGATTTCTCTGAGGTGGCCAGTTCACTGCACGCACAGAATCTCTTGATCCTTCGCATGACCTCACTATAGCTCATGTAAGAATTAACCCTCACCACTTCTCTTTATTATTAAAACACCCAAAGACTTGAGATAGGAGAGAAACGTCAATATTAATTTCTGAGACTAATCCTTCTTTCTGTCTTTTCTGTCTGTCTGACTATGTCCTATTATGTGAGTAGCCGATTTGTAGCCAAAAAACGAGGGCCTCCCTTTGCCACGGAGGAGGGAAAACCCATATCCCCGAGCCCATCTTCACCTTCTCTGCCAATCCTGCAGGCTACATCCAGAATGCTACAGTTCTCCCTCTGCACAGGAGCAGCAACGACTGCAGCTGCTGTAGCTCCTGTTTCACCACTGAATGCTATGGGCCAATATTCATCATCTGCCTATGATTGTTACCTCTGGCCTGAGGTCCAAGCCATCCCTGATGCTCAATAAGCTATGATCTGCTGGCTCACAGTCAATCAATACATACTGTAACTCATGCTCCCCCTGTTGGTACTCTCATGCAAGGACATGACAAGGGCTATATCAACTGATCTGGAGCAGCCCACATCAGCTGTTTCCCTTCAAGCATCCACGTTGGCAAATACCATTCAGGGCACCTTATTGAAGCTGTCTGCCTGCCCTTGCTGCTTCCTCTGCAAGCCACTTTGCAACCCACCTCCAGAACTCCTCCTTTTTATGCTGTGTCTGATTTAATCATTGTCATTTCTGTTGTCACTGATGCCTGCTCTGTTCTTTACCCAAGTCTTTGCTGCTGCTCTCTTTAAGCTTTCCATGTATGCAGGTGGAAGGGCAAAGAGGTCCCAGAACAGAGCGATACTATGAAAAAAATAACTTGGAAATAACGTTTCCTTGACAAAAGTGGTCCTGACTGAGCTAAGTTAGCGTGGCCCTGATCGATCAGAACATTCAAATGACTGACAGCATGAAAAGGGTAACTTTAGATAGTCCTCGGTGGAATAAGATGGTAAATGGAGTGTACTTACATAGCACCTTTCTAGTCTTCTGACCACTCAAGACACTTTTACACTGGCTGCCCTGCAAAGTGCCAACATTATTACAGTTTTTGGGAGCTAAGCATTCATATACAGAGATGGACACCATTAACTGACACTACTGCCAACGACAGATCACCACCCTCTGGTCCCCCTTTTCCGAGTACCCCCAGGGTCCCATGGCACTGCCACCGGAGATTTGCAGTCAGTGTTTCAGACAGTTCTCAGACATTTCATACATTCCCTCTCTCGAGATGTCTGCGTTCACATGGGGGTGTTGTTCTTGTGAGACAACTTCTCTCATTAGATGTCATTATTGTGAGATAATGACTCTTCTGCCCTAAGATGTTCACACAATAGTGATTTGACACGGCTCTCACATTGACGTCTTTATGCAGTGCAGGAGTGACGTCATTTTCATTTTATGATAATTTATGTAAATTGGGCATGGCAAAAGAACAATAGACCTGTCAAATTGATAAGAAGTATATAGAGCCACTCTATGGCTGTGGCTCAAGAGGTAGAATGGGTCGTCCACTAATCAGATGATTGGGGTAGAAGTCATTTTTTTAATTAAATAGTGCATTTATGACCTGTCCTCTCTTTGTTACATGAGCATATTTTTATGTTTTTATTTTACTTTGTTCTTTGCTACATTTTCAAGATAGTTCACCCAGTGATCCGATTTTAGAAGGAAAGTCCTGCAGAGAACTGTTTTGTCTATAAAAACACATTTTGGAAACATGTAAATATAGAAAAGATGGAAACCTCATATTGCTGTTTTTGTTTAATCTTGTTTATTTTACTGGGTTTTATTTATTTTGTTTACAGTGGAAGCGCCACAGAGAAACAGAGAAAAAGTGAGAAAAGAGACGAGGAAGCCGGGACGTCAATTCTGTTATTTTAAGCAAGTGTGGGAGAAAACCCTCAGGAGAGGATGAGATGGAGAGAGAGTGAGAGATTGTTCATATCTCAGTTGTATAGACTCCTCTTATTTGTTTTATTAGACTGCCAGTTCTACTTTATTTTTATTTATTATTTATTTATGTATTTATTTTAATACCTACAAGTGTTGTTTTCTTTTTGTTATTGCACTGGTCTACACACCCCCAAAAATATGAAAAGAAACTTGTCCTGAGTAATTTATTAAGCAGGTACTTTTTCACTTACTTGAGTTGTTTTTTGTTTTGTTTCTTATGGGGGTAATTATACTTTTACATGTGTACATTTTTTCAGTATTGGACCCACCACTGGCCATAACGAGTTGTTATTGAAGTTATTTTGAGTAATCCACGGTTCATATAGTCATTAAAGTTCAATACTAATAAAATGAGATAATGCTCATGTTCCTATTCCAGTCGCATTTCTCAAATATTTTGTATGTATTTGTATTTTAGTATTTTTTGTACTTTTTCATGTTTTTTCTACACTAATCTTGAGCCATTTTGTGGGCGAGCGTTTACTTTGAACTATGGAGATTTTTCTTGCCTTTCTGCTGTATGGATGGCTTCATGAATACATCAGGTGATCCATCTTGTTTACACTCGAGAACATCTGTGAGTGCTAGGTAGAGTTGTGGAGAAGAAGACGAGGATGCAGAGCTGGATCTAAGCACCAGGAGCAGAAAGATGGTACAAACCATTTTATTCATGCAAACAACATGACGTAGTAACAAATAAAAGCAGTGTACAATAATTGTTTACCTGTAAGGCAGCGATGTTCACAGGTGGAGCGGATAGCTCTCCAGCCAAGCTGTCCTTCCAAGCAGAATCACTCCTCTCCACCCTCGATGAACTCACAGGAGTGGTATTGATGTCTAGCACTGGTTTGAGGATGTCCCCTGCCTCCAGTAATGACTGTTGGTGCAAAGTTGTGGTTCACACCTCCATGGCTCTGAACAGCAGGGACCCCCAGTGGCTCTTCAACATGCGAAACACACGTTCAGTTATTGAGTGGACCTTGGTATGCTGCTGGTAGAATATGCATTGTATGCTCCCCTGCAGTGGTTTACGATATGGGGTATGATGGCAATAGCTAAGCTAATACATGGGTAGACACCATGGGTAGACACCATCACCCAGTATGAAGTACCCTTCGGGAGGGGAAGAACATCTCTGAACATCCCACTGCTTCATTACCCTGGTGTTGTGAACAGACCCTGGATATCCCACATACAGTGTGTGTTTAACAACCTTCACACACAGCCTGTAGCTGGGTGTGATGAGAAGAGCTTTCTATTATGGTGGTCCTGGCCATCAGGTCCTTTATTCTAATGTGGCATCCATCAGTGGCACCAATGCACATGCCAAACACAGGGCTGTTGGCCAGTAGCTGGAATGGGGACCAACCTCATACAGTTCCTGGGCGGCAGGGTATCTAATTATGTCATGGGCAGCAATCCTCATCAGCCTGTACTCAGGAGTAGATGATACTGTATATGGACATCTGTTGGAGCAGAATTGGGCTGCCTATGTCATTCAAAATAATAATAGTAATTTAATACTTGAATGTTTCCTGAAAAGTATTGCACATAATATAATGACATCTTCAAATAACTATTGATTCTTACCTGCCAAAAGAGTAGAACACTGAGACGCATGCTAGAATACAGTTTTTAAAAAATGTCCAGCCAATTGAATTACAAAGGTTTAATATAAATTACCTAATAAACTTAATGTGAAGCAAGTAATAAGATTCATGTAATAGTATTAATAAACTCAATGTGCTTCCACTACACAGTAGTGTAGTAGACATTTTGAGTTTATTAGTACTATAACATAAATCTTATTACTTCCTTCACGTGAAGTTTGTTAGTTAATTTACATTAAAAAAATTAAAAAAATGAAATGAAAAAGGATGGAAATTTTCTATGTAATTGAAATCCATAAGTGGCCTAAAAAATGTTTTGAGTGTAGGCACAAAATAGAGTCACACACACACACACACACAAAGGGCTTGCAGACATTCAAATGTGGAGAGATGGTGGAGTAATGGGCAGCAACATAGCATAGCCCTGAGAGCGAGGTTTGGTTCCTTGGTCAAGAGCTCCTCTGCAGTGCCCAGGAGGTCAACTGGCATCTCTCCAAATAGCAGTCCACGCTCCACACTGTGGTCTGAGATGGACTTGAGAACCAGTGAGTGGCCGGTTCAAGTCCAAGTCCTTACGGACTGAGATACTGCAGCAGGTGATTGATCCAAGAAATAACATTGAGCTATTTGTATGTTTTATCAACAGCTTATCCTGAACAAAAAGCTATACATTGTCTGGGATGTTGGGCCTCCTGCTGGAACTCATACAATCCTGAGCAATGGGTGAGGAGTGTGAGAATCTTTAACCTTTTTAGCTATTAGGTCACATGAGTCATCATTTGAATTGCAGCTGGTCCGTAGGCTGGATGTCTGGTTACTGATCAGCTGCAGCAGGTGATTGATCCATGAACTAACACTGAGCTATTTGTATGTTTGGCATTGTTGACTGCTTAATTAACAACAGCTTATCCTGAACCAAATTCAATCTTTATTCACAGTTTACTTTCACAGCACTTACTCTGTACTTTCCTGTACAGAGATCTACAGACTATAACAGAACACAGTTACATGATGAGATACAATGTAGCATTAAGACACAGATAGTTATTAGTATTGGTCATATTTTAGGTATGTCTTTAATGGAGTGTTACTTGTTTTGCTGCTATTCAAGACCAAAAAAAAATAATAATGAATAAAAAACACTTTTGGAACAATTTGTTAATTTAGACCAGATCTTCACACTACTGTAGTCCTGTGGGCAGGGGGAGAAAAGAAAAGAGAGCGCTCTAGACAGCTTTTAGCTGCTCCCAGCAGCCCTTTAGAGACCGCCGTGGCATTCAGTCCTGACAATCGTGCGGCTGTAATGCATAAAGTTGGTGGTTGGTTTTGCAGGTCGGGTCAGCCAACTTGCCAACTAGACCACTACCTGCCTGTCCAGATCCTGTCATCAGAATGAATTACCAGAGGAGCCACCCTGACATTCAGCAGTCACCTTTCTGGTGGCCTAGTCATTTTCACATGGTCCCGTGGAGACCACAGAAGGAGACAAGGTTGTCATGGTTCCCTAGAACCCCAGCACCCCAGAGACTCAGAACCTCAGCTTTGTCACTGCCCAGCACTTCTGAGTGGTGTTCAGCCCTGACAACTGTGTGCAAGTTGGTGGTTTGAAGATCAGGTTGTTGATTAACGTTTGGGCGGTTGGTGAGGATTGGATGTCCTCATGGGTCAGCTGACTCGTGCATCATTTACCAAACTACCTGATATGCTATCAGATAACAAAAATAACATCTATAGATTAATGTCAAAGATACTGAAAGGTTTTGAAATTGTCCTTTTTTTTCCTTGTATCTCCTTGTGTCCTCACGGGGAAGAGTGAGGGAAACAACTTAACATAATGAAAAGCATACAGCGACTCTAATCTCAGGGGGGGGATTTGAAACAATTTTTAAACCGTGTGAAAATAATTTTTGGTCTTAGGTATGCACATCGCCCTTGATGTTTTCGACAAAGCACCTTCAAAGCATTGTCAGTGGCAGACTCATGATCTCCCAGGACACAGTAATCTCCTGTGAGATGCAATCAGCCTGAAGACGCACTCGGCTCCATCAGAAGGACCAGTTGGTAATCAGAGCCTTGAAGCATCTATGTGACAATTAGCATTGAGATTACACTTCAGCCTTATACACAAGCTACTTCTAATCCCTCTAGAGTCGCCGGCAGCCCTCTGTGTTCATCTCATATTACTTTTCATAACATAAACAAACTTGAAGTGACAAAAGACGCATTAGTCTTCCCCCACACACACTTTGTTGTGAGGAGCGTCTCAGATGGGAAAAGTGAGTCTGCTGACTTATTTTCCGATAAGCAAAGACAGACTGAGCACAGCAACAGCTTTAAGTGTGTATTAGGCCACTGATGTGTTTTATTATTATGTCTCTGTACTCCAGCACATTGGATCTGAAATGAAACAGTCACTGTTCGGTTGAAGTGCTAATTTTCAGCTTCAAGAGCACTCGAAGGAATTCACATCCATAATTTGTTAACATTGTGGACCTATGCAGACTGGTAGACCTTTATTACATACAGGAGTTTCATAATTTGGGGAAAATGCAGCAATGCATTCCTATTTTCATATTTTTTATATTAAATTAGTTTAAATTAATGTTTTTCTGTCTTTGTGGAGCTAATGATGTTATTGATCCTGACAATCCAGTCAATAAAAGAAGTATTAAGATCACAAGTAGGAATAGCTTAATGTTAAAATACTCCATTGCAAGTAAAATTCTTCAAAATGTGGTCAAAGGCACAAACTTGCACTTTCTATACTTACGTACTTTCCATACTCTATACTTTCAGCCATTACATTAAGAACACCTGCCTAATATTTTGTAGGTCCACATTCACAGCCCTTTAACACACAAACAAAGAAGCTCTGTGTGTTCTGACACCTTCCTATCAGAACCAGCATCAAGTATTTCAGCAAGTTGAGCTACAGCAGCTGGACTGTTGCTGGTTCACCACTTTTTCTTCCTTGGACCATTTTGATAGGTACTGACCACTACAGACCGGGAACACCCTGCAAGAGTTTGAGTTTTGGAGACCCAGTCATTGAGCCAGCACAATGTGACCCTTGTCAAAGTCACTCAAATTCTTAAACATGTAAATTTTTCCTGCTACTAACATCAACTTTGAGGACAAAATGTTCACTTGCTGCCTAATATATCCCAACCACTGACACGCAATATGATAATGAGTGATAAGATAATGAGTGTTACTCACTTCACCTGTCAGTGGTCATAATGTTATGCCTGATTAGTGTAGAATTCTACTCCAGGGAAATATGTACATTTTACTGCACTGCATTTATCTGACAGCTGTAGTTAGAAGTTACTTTTGAAATGATTATTTTACGTAAAATAAAATATTGAATCATTTACATTTGAATCTTAGATCTTTAACATTTTCTATTTATTTGTCTGGATAGAAAAATTCAATTATTCATTATACATTGATATGATAAAGGAAACACACATTTGTAATAAAGTGTAAGTAAATTGCTCAGTTCATCATTGAATTTCTTTGGAAGATTGAACTTTTTGTACATGGACCGTGTTGTCTGTGTTTGCTCCAAAAATAATATGTGATCAAACTTTTTTTTTATGTCTTTCAATCAAACATGCACAGACTTCGCAGACTTTCATCTCACACAGATCCATAAATGCACCTGGACTGCATTTAGACAGTCTACACATCATTCAAACCACCATTCGGTTTTTAAATGTATTGCTCACATAACTAACATTTTCACCCCCAGGGGCCAGCCATTCATCAATAAACTTTTTCATTCGACATGTTTTATTAAACCTCCAGCACTTTTGAATGTCACTGGCTTTCATTGGAGGGGCTCAATGCCATGGGATGTTGTCATACAGGGAATTACTGTCATACAAGAATGTCCTATTAAAAACAAGGTCCAGCTACTTATCAGGTAAAAATATAGCCACATGGCCTGTGCCTTCTCCACTGACGGCATAAAGAATGAACATTCTTGCATCTAGTATGTCTAGACGGCTGGACACAGTCGAGTAACTGATTTGCCAATAGAATATAACAACCAGTGTTTACAGCTACAGTGTTTCTGTCCAAAGCAGATATTGCAACAAAGTTTTGAAGGACCAAATAAACCAGATTGAGAATGTTATGGAAGAGTTGCTGTGTGTCCTGTCTGTAGGTTGAGTGTGATGTTCAGTCAGTGGTTATTTGCAGAACGGCTCACTGGACCTGATGTTTCATCTCATTAATGTAATTTTTATCGGGTCTCCATTGGGCAGCTTTGGCGTGTTCACAACGGCAGAAGTCAGGTCAGGCAGTGCAGGTTGATGTTTTGAGGGCGCAATATGATGGAAATAGATGAGGTTCTCTTCAGTTGAAGGCATGTTAGTGCAAACACAGTGCACATAATAACACACACACACACACACACACACACCCACGCACACTTACCTTCATGCTCAGTTCCATAAAAAGCATCCTCACCATGGGATTCAACTGATGAGTCATTAATTTCCAGACATCTCCAGTGTACAAGTAGCGCCACATGCTGTTGACAGTAACCTGTTAATCCTGCCCAGAGGCCCACTCCACAAAATGTTCATATAAATGAATCCCCAATTCAACAACTGCTGAACAGAGGACGGTACACTCAACATGGCACTGATGTATTCGCTTTGTTGAGAGGTGTGCAGGAAGTCATTCAGCATTTAACTCTAGTTACTGTCGGTGATTCTTACAGTATCCACTTTCCTCAGCTGCTTCATACTGTGTGGTAAGCTTCTGGTTTTGGGTTTCATGTTTAGTATTTCCTGTTTTATTTTGTAATACTTTCCTCTCCTTGTGTGTGTAACTTCACTTCCTGCGTTTTTGTGGTTTCCCGCCAGTTTTTGCCAGATGTCTGCCCTGCCCTGATTAGTTTCACCTGTTCCTGATTAGTTTTCACTTGCGTCTCGTTAGCCTGCCCTCGCTGTATTTAGCCTCGTGCTCCCTTGTCTCAGTGTCAGTTATTTGTGTCGTTCTATATTCAAGGGCTCAGCTATTTTTTTTGTGTTTTTGAATTCTTGACCCATTTCCTTGAACCTTGCCTGCCATTTGGACTTTTGATTTTCTGCCTGCCTGCAGTCTGAATTGTTTGGACTGCAATGCCCGGTTTTGACTTGAGCCTGAACCGATCTGCATGCAGTTTATTGTTGGACTGTTAGGTTATTAAATCGTTGTGCTGTACTGCACCAGCCTCGCCATTGTCTGCATTTTTGTCCAGTTCCTTGTCTTCACTGTGTCCTGGCTTGAACTCTAGCAGTACAAAGTGATGAGTCATGGATCCAGCAGATGGATTCAGGATTCTCAGAGGGTTTATATTAGATAACATATATCCTCTTGTGTCTTCAAACTGACTGAAAATATGCCTCCAGTAATGAATACAGACAAGCAGCTCTTTATGGTATGCAGGAGGGTCTTCTAAGCCTTGGCTGAGGAATTTGTTACCTGAGTAGGCTAAGAAATGTCTCAACACTCCTGACTTTCACCTCCACTTCACTCCAACATGCGAATCTTCAGTTTGCACCTCACTCTGCTAGCATCCAACCTGATAGCTTTCCAGTCTGACACCAACCAGCCTTCACACAGTTGATTATGCTTGGAGTTGTGAATCTGCAGTCTTATTTTCCTGAACTGGCTAGCCCACTACCTGCTCATCTTGTTCTTGCCTGTCTTGAGCCAACTAGCCCACTACCTGCTGGTCCAGATCCTGTCAGAATTAACTGTCAGAGGACTCATCCTGACACCCGTTGTTACTGCTGAACCCTTTGACAGGATCCCATGGAGGCCAAAGAAGGAGACAGGGTTGCCATGGCACCCTATAACCCCAGCGGCCGAGTGCTACTGAGCTGCCAACTGTCCCTGGTACCCCATTTGACACTTATCTCTGGTTCCCAACTGTTCCTGGTACTCTGGCAGCAGTCTGGCCGACATCAGTCTCTAGTGCAACATTCTGCTGAGTCTAAGCTACAACGGTTTTCAGTTCCTTTTCTGCAGGAGTCAGCAGCCTCCCGTTTCCTGCTTGGCCTCTGCCTTGCCTTCAGGACATCCACCCGAGGTCCCCTGCTCTGCCCGTGTCCAGCCTTCCATTGTAGAGCTCCCAAGCCACTTGCCTGTTTGGCTGTCCGTAAGCACTTCTCTGACTTTTGCATTATTAAATAATTTGTACTGCACCAGCACTGCTTCATATTGTCTGCATTTGGGTCCAATTCCTCATGTTCCCTGTTTGAACTCTGACAGCTTCTCCTCCAGTTCATTAAATCCCTGCAGCCATCTGAAGGCAGCAGGACATGTATGTTGATGAATCTGTGTCAGAGCACAGTGCCATTACACCCAGCCATCCACTGTGTTTACCTTCATTAAATCACCTCCAAAAAGACACCAAGCTGCTATAAAATAACCACACACATCTCTATGCACGTCAGACTGGTCCATTATAACTTGGCATTCTGCCTGTTTATGCGGGACATGTCAGATTACTGGAGCTCATTAAGCCTTGAATTCTTAAAAATACATTATGAAGTGAACTGTTGTCAAATTTGAAGATTTATGACCATTTGACAGTAGAATTGAGACTAAAATAGAATCTGACTGATGTGATTTGTTTCTATCTAATTAACTGTTTAAAAACACATCTGCCTCTGGTTGACATCGCTCTGCAACATCCAGACAACAATATGATTTCCTGAAGAAGCCGATTGTTCATTTGTGGAGCTGTTGTACCACTGTGATTGGCTCAGCTGTTTCAGTGCAATGAGACTATTAATGCGACTTGCTGAGAGTGTCTTTATGAATTAGCACACGCTCTGGTCTATATTCCACTTCTCCCAGCAGCATTTTGTGCTGCTGCACATACATGAACCAAAATAGCAGGCACACTTAGAGATGCCCACGTAGTCCCGAGACCTACTACTTTGCACATGTGGTTGCACTTGCATGACTAAAATAGGGCCCTTTGAGTGACTGAGTGTGGGTGCACAGTCACCAGTCTCAGCTGCAAGCAAACAGTGAAACTGGACACTTGGTAGAAGTTCATTGTTAGTCTTAGCCTGGAGATGATCAAACTTCAGTGACTGGGTCAGAGCAGACAAAGGATTCCAGCCTCAGTGGCAGATGGAATATTATTGTCTGAAGTTAGGAGCTATTTATCTCTCACTTCTTCTCTCTTGGTTCTCTGAAACCCTAGCAGTGGAGATCTTATTTTTATAATATAATTATAATTTTCAAAAGGAAAGGAAAAGGAAAACCCAACTGCCCTTTTCCACAGAGGAGAATAGCAGCTAAGACTCAGACTTCAGAGTTATTTTTTTCCCCCTCTGTCTCTCACTTTTTCCATGTCTCTGCCCAACACCACATGGCGATGATGCCGGGGAGATATTAAATGCAAGATAAAACAGGAAAACGAAGAGCTGTCACTGAGGCTGGAGGCTCGATGAAAATGACTGATAGACTTTCATCACATGGAGGAACTCCCTTCTTTAATTGGAAATGCTCAGTAAACTCTAAACTTTTGATGTGAGGATGTGACAGTATAAAATGTGATTGGAGTTGACGTATGAGAAAACACAGTGACAGTGCAAATGACTCTTGTGACTGCATGAATGGATCATTATCCTGATAGCATGTATTGTACCTCAACCTGGTGGAACTTAGAGGTCACTAAAGCCATTTAAGGATGTACTGGCAATTCTTATTCAGTAAAATTAGACTATTAAATAGAAATCAAATACAAATATATTCATGGTTCAAGTACTGAAGGTTCATGGAGCCTATTGTTTATGTATAGATTGTTTTTTTCACATTTACAACACATTTTGATGGCCCTGGGACCCCAGAAAACTGACAAAACTACACATGTTGGCAAAAAAGTTCAGCAGTGATGGTGTTCTGGAGTGGTCAGTGTGCTCCATAGCACTCCCAAACACATGTTTTGGATTAAGATGCTTTGATATTCATCAGATTTGAAATGTTTATGAAGTAGACCTCTGTTGTTTGTTGTGGACCCCCAGCAGGAAGTCAGCCATTATGATTTTACTGTGCACTTTTTTTTTTTTCATTGTTGACAAGTCATTTAGTCATGAGCTACAGTGCGCCTTGGTATCAAGGTAGGTTTTGAAGTCTCTGTTGCTTGAAATAGCAAAAATACATATCCATCCATTTTCTGTAACCACTTATCCTCATCAGAGTCATGGTCCCAATTAACTCCACACAAAAGGCCACAGCTGAGGTTCGAACCACACACCTTCTTGCTGTGAGGCGACAGTGTTAACCACTGCAACAGTCTGTAGAAATTAACCATCAGAAAACCTGGTTCAAAAACAGCTAATTTTGCCGTTTAGACTATTTGTTCTTGTAGGCATGACTGATGACGTCTGATTGATATCTCCCTCAGGAGTGCCGACACAAGAGCTAAGAAATGTACTGCCGGGGATGAGGACAGCAGCAAAACGTTTTAGTCCCCCAAAGAAAATCAATATTAGTTTAAGTGTACACTGTATTTAGAATTTTCTCACTGCTGTTGGACAGCTCTTTCCAACGGGGAACTGAAACTATCTACACTCTCCTCAAATCCACCAGATGAGACAAGAACAGCAGTTTATCACAATATTTTCACGTCTCACTCTGAGATTTAAAGATCCGTATGGACCAAAGCAGAGTTAGTGAAGACTAACCAAAATGTTTTGGTGAGTTGTATTTTATGTGTGTGTTTTATGATGAATTATTAATGAATTCATCTAGTCTTATTTTGTGAAAGAAACTTGAATTGAGGAAGTGAACACTTTACCTTTCTTGATAGTTTAAGTTTACTCATTGCACCAAATGTAGCAAAGTGGTGGACTGACCGTACATCACGGCAATCGGTTCAGTTGCACAAGCCACTGCTTACTTTATTACTCATCCCAAGCCTGGACAAAAGGGGAGGGTAATGTGAAGAAGGGCATTTGGTGTGAAAAAAAAAAAAAGCCTATGCAAAATCAAATGTGTGGATCATGAGATCTTTAACAGATGATCTGCTGTAGTGACCCCAGTGAGAAGCAGCCAAAAGAAGAGGAAAGAAATTACAACTGAAACAAATTTCTCGTTGCATGTTGACCCCTTGCCTGTGATTAATGTGTATAGGAAAGACAAAGGTGTAAAATTTCACTGAAGTCATCATGGCTGGCTTCTGTCATCCACATGAACTATTGCAAGTGTAGAAGAGCACATCTGAAAAAGAAAAGGGTGTTTCAAAGTCATGTATCCCCTTTTGGCATTCCAGAGGAGAATGTGAGAAACTTCTCCAGGCTTTGAAGTCACACCTTACTTAAGTTAAGGATGAGATGGAAGATGATCTGGAGCCAACAAAACAAAGATACAGATCCCTGCAATAACAAAGCTCCTTTTCCATCTGGAATATCCATCCTGTCCCCATGCTCGGTTGCTCTGTCATTTTATGTTTTGTCACGGTCTGTGATTCTAAAAGCCGGCTGCATGGAGAATCCATACATGTTAGGATCGACATGTCATACTGGAAAAAGGGATTTTATAACATAGTCAATTTAACAAATGTGCTGGGTGCAATTTACTGCACTCATTTTCAGGTTGTCAGCACTTGAGCACACACAGTATACCGAAATGGAAAAGTACACACACTCCAGTTTATATGTGACCAGGTCATCATGACAAATGTGGTTGCAAATGTCAGGAAGAGAGATGGTGAAAGGGGTCCCTTTTGGGTAGGCTTACAGATTTGACTTCACTCCAGAAGACTGAGTAGCAGACCGAATGTTGTGGCATTTGTTTTAACATGATCTAGTCAGCTTTCTTTATATACCTCTAATGCATACTGCTGTACGTGATGTGTACTGTAGGACAGCAGATTCAAGGCCTACACATGGGAAATTACAGAGCACCCCAAAGTATGCACTGCTCTCTCTCTCCCTCCCATCCTCTTATAGCCCTTATCACTCCACTTCCAGTTTGAGCGACACTCAATTTGAAGTGTCAGTGATGTATAGGACAGGGCCATTCACAGGTGAGGATCCGAGGTGAGAGAGGATAAAAAATTGCGACAACTCTGCAATGCACTTCTCCTCCATCATTAATTCATGTTGACAAGCTCCATCATCAGCCAACTGAGGCCACAGATATGTGTGTTGTTGGTGTAATTATAGATTTGCAGTGTTCCATAAAGTAATGTTTTTGATAATAACACTGAATCCAAAAATTACTGTATGTGAAACGATTTTGCTCGTAACGCACACCAATCTGCAGACAGTGCCAAGTAAAGACCAAAATATATAGACTTGACTGGCTTGTTATTCACATCCTGACAATCATATTTTATCAGGCTTCAAATTTCCACTCAAAGGGGAGGCAGCTATCAGACTTTGCTCTGCGTTCATCAGTAGCAAAGACACTGCTATGAGCTGCACGTACATGCAAAAACTTGTTTTGCTGCCACAGTGGAATAAAAAAATCACTAACCAGACAAAAACTTCAGTATTTTCCGACCTTGTTTCCACCTGTTTTTGTGCCAAAATGACTGAGGATAGAATTTTTTGAATTTGATCAAGTACTGAGGAAAAATGTACCAGTCACACCACTCTGATTAAGCTGCACTGGTAGTGGCCCGGTAATGTAACCGAGTAGGTTACCTTGAATTTGGGTGACCTGTGTTTAAACCTCACCGGTGTAGTGCTATGTCTTCTCATAATACTGTTAATATTCTTTAAACTTGAATTATTATACAGTAGACTGGTGATTAAGGATTAATATTAATAAATATCCCAGTCGTTTGGAAGCTTTTACTTTTACCTTTGTATTGAGCTTTGTGGGGACCTTTCTGCAGGTCCTCACTAACACAAAGCACTGCGTGAAGTGAGTTTAGTTGTGATGTTTCTTTCACTTTGTTAATCACACACTTAAATATCAGCACAAGGGGAAAGGAGCTTATGTAAACAGAACTATTCCTTAACTACCTACTAAACAACCACATCAATTAAGACACTGCTGCTAAAAGGCGGCTGTCAAATACACGTCCTTCTGTTGGGATGTGGTAATAGTGAAGAGGACATCATTTGTGAACATTAGATTTACATTTGGCATTTATCTGGTAAGAAAGAGGACTGCATTTGGGATTTGGGATTAATGTCAATTTCGTAGACCAATAATCTTTGTCAATGACATTCATTCACTGATGATAATTAAATAAAAACTAATTAATGATGACAAAAACTAAGACGAAATTTGTTGAAACTTTCACTTGACTCACGGACATGTTTGGCAGGGACGAGCTGTGAAGAGATCTAGTCAGAACTAATCTCTTTGTGTGATGCACACAATGGGACAGTACTGATCGACCCGGAAAGTTAACTAGCAAGCAGCTGCACGTCTCATACAGAAATTGGAGAATGGGAAGAGGCAAATGGATAAATTTCACATTTGATTTCAAGGAAAGCTAAACTTTTTGAAACCTCTGGAGCTACAATGTGCAGTAAAAAAACACGAAACACTTAAAAGCTACATTTGCATACACGTCATCCTGCATTGCGTCCTGCATCCTTCATTTTTTCAAGCTAATGTTATTTCAGCTGATACAAGCTACAAGAGACCACAACTCCAACCCAATCAGACCAAACCAGCAAAAAGAAAACAAACTGTCACATACTTGGAGGTAAAAAAAAAAAAAAAAAGATACAAATAAGCAAATTATCTAACCACACTAAAAAATCCTTCACTATGTTCAGATATGATTAAGGATCGGCATATACAGAGCTGGCTGCCAGAGGACAGACTCTGTTCACAGTGTAACAAATAGGAGGGAGGTAGATTCTACAACTACAATTCTTCACCTAATGCCCCAAATACCAGCCTCTGAAAAATGAATATTTTCCCAATATAATGAAGATAGATCCTGAATTTGAACATGTGCCACCCGAATGTGAGATGACAGAATTCATCACCTCATGTCATGACCAGAGGGACAACCACCAAACCTGAGAAACACAACTTTGTGTTGACGTCTTCTTAATTGTATAATTTCTTTATAGTTTTTTATTGTATGTATGATTAAGTCTGGTTGATAGGCAGACACACAGAGCAAGTGCTCATTGTTTTCTGCCATTTTCTTGATTTTATTCATTGTAACCTTTTCCTTTTCTACTTAACCTCATTATTACTTGACATTTTGGCAATATTGTCTTTTTTACACTCATGCCAAAAAAAACATACTGAATTAGGTTTTCTTGACCTCAACCCAAAGCAAAGTTGAATGGCTCTTTGGACAAAAAATATGGAGAATGGCTGGGACTCATACTCTGAGGGCAGACAGTGGATGGCAACAAAAGCTCCACAGCATAGGTCAGTTGGAGCAATATAACACTTTCTAGAAACTCAAAAGTGCAAACCCCAATGACACTTCACATAGCGTATATGAAAGTTTTAAGTCAATACACTGTGTGGATCACTTGGATGAAAATGACTGCTCTGTGAGATCCTGATCTGGAAACAGTTACCCTGTTTACACAGTTTTTAAGACAAAAACACATTGTAAGGCGTTGAGTTCAGATTGAATATTATTCTTTGCAGGAAATAAGTGGATCATAATGTTTGTTAATATTCAGTATTTTAATGATTTTAAGCCAACATTACATTTATTAAATGTCATGTTAATGGCATTGTCATTTTAACCATGCTACTTAGTTTTTGTTAAAGATGTTTCAGTAGAAATGTTGCATTTAGGTTGCATAAGAACCAACTAATCTCAGACCACCTCCTTCAGCTGGACTTGATTGGCTTGATTATTTGGTCCAGACCCAGATCTGGCAGAACAAAAAAAGTTAATATTACTAAGCTTTAACCAAACTGCTTGAGGATCTACATTAAACTGTTAAAGCGAGAGTCCACTTGGATTTGGTTATAAACCTGTGTGCTCATATTACCTAACATGGATTCTATTGTGTCTGCTTAGATGTTTCACAAAATCTTGTTTGATTTAGAAGGATCGGGTCTATTCACAGATAATATTAGGTATGTGCATGAAAAAAGTCTTTTTTCTAAAGCGGTCTCTAAATTGGAGAACAGTGCAGTCTGGTTAATACGTTTGATGGGCGAAGAGAAAAGTATTGGCTTGGAATGCGCTGACGTCCTGCTAGGTGTTTGCTGTCAGTGAATGTTTCTGTCTGTGACAAACTAATTAAAGTACAAACTGGAATATCCTTACAGACAGTCACACTTTTGGAAGGGACAGGAGAGAATCTGAAATGACATTCTCACTGGTGAGTCTCCCTTCTGCTGGCCTGTCTTTCTGACCTGAAATGAATTGCCTACCAGAAGAGGGAAAATACATCATTAGAGTTCAGTTCAAATATATGGTGGTTGCATCCAACTAGGGGCTATTTTCTCTGCCTGGCCCACTCTTCATACATCTGTGACTAACTCATTGAGACAAGACATCTCCTGTCATGCATATTCACTGGGCATCAATCTTCACAATCCTCTCACTCTAATGCTGTCTTCTCCCCCCGCTCACTAAAATAAGGCTTTGCCAATACCAATGAGAGAAAACCCAAGGAATCCTCAGGGTGGTGCTTCATGTGTTTTAAGCTGCCATTTTCCTCTCTGCACTTTCTTCCCTTCTCTTCTCCAACTCTTTTTCATTCCAAAGTCCATTAAACATTTTGAAAATTTGATGTTTTGTTCAGGCAGAATTTAGAGAAAAAGTACTACTTAATGACTGAGGTTTAGTTTGGTTGAGCAGTTGGGTAAAATAATGATTCTTAGTGCTGCAGTCAGCCGAATAAGGTACCGTCCCCTTGTGTGTCCAGATGTTGTTGCATATTGTTAAGGATGTATAGACTGGAATTATATATTCCAACAGTAAGCATTTCAACCACAGTTTTAGCTGCTGCTCTCACAAATGCTGATCCCTAATTGCACACATAGCCATTAGGAGTATCTTAATTCCAACCTTAAATCTTCCCTCCAGTGTCTTTGCATGCAGCTGACACATTGCTACTTTACAAGACAACGGAAAGACAAATTATCACTGATTGCAGAAATCACACTTTATCCTGTCCTCATTCACCTTCTATAGTCAACTTTCTGCAAGTAAACTCTGACTCACAAACAATAAGTTTCAACGTTTGTTTAGTTCATTTTGGATACCTACAGTGAATCAAACTGAGATCTGTTTCCTTCTGTTGGTTAATGTTCATCTTGACCTGCTCATGGTCAGATCTGGTTTGAGCTTTCGTGGCATGCAGGTAAACACTTTCAAGACTTTTATTAATAAGTTCATCTTTTACCCAAAGTACTGTTTTTACTGTATTTTTATTTGAACAATACATGGTATTATGACTTCTAATGTCAAAAGTTCTCAATCCTTGTGATCCCCTGACACCTTTTTTTACTCTTTTAGCATCTTTCATCTCATTTTGGATTTCTGGCCTGTGACTTTATGTTTCGTTTGCCTCACCACTCTCTCACTCAGCATGATTTCTAGACACAGCAGTATAGCCTCTTTTCTGCTAACAGCTCTGATAAATCCACTGTATGCTATGTGCCCACCAAACTGGCAAAGATAGTGGTAAAGGTAGTGGAGCATTTAGCAGCTAAAGAGACAGATAATTTCTCCAAGAGTTTCTCAGGACAGGAGTGGCTTCATACTATGGCAGCAATCATTAGCAAAGTAGGGAGATCCTGACACCCTCTTTGTCCAAGGGACCTTTCACTTTGCCTGATTGACCTTCCAGGTAGCTGCCAACAAAACCACTGTCAGAAACCCTTGGGGATGATTCCCCCACTGCCCTCACAAAGAAATTCTGTGTCAAATTGCAGGTTCAGATGGTTCTCAGATGGCAGATTCTCTGAGCAAAAGAGAATGAGTTGACTGTTTCTACCCGACTAAGCTAACCATTAGCTTAGCATGTCAGTTGGTCGGCCTTTGATAAAGACTTCTAAACAGTTGCTGACATAATAATCAGACCTTTAAATGCTCCTGCCCCCCAACCTAAAGGCACATTGGTTGCATTACACTCTTATTTTTGCTTTAATTTCTCTATTGATAGGGGTGCAATATTCTATCATAGTCGTCTCTTACTTTGTGTGTCATCCTGCTGTATATATATATATATATATATATATATATATATATATATATATATATATATATATATATATATATATATATATATATATATATATATATATATATATATATATATATATATATATATAGGCCTGTCCTCATTCACCTTCCAGCGTTTAGTTCATCTTGTATAAACTACATGTTAAATGGTGCATCCAAGTTCCCTGTGTCCTTGGGGTATCCAAGGGCATGACATGCAAGCTGGAGTGGAGAAGCTGGGGATCAAACCACGACCTCCTCATGTCTCAGAATGACCCACTCTACGTCCTGAACCATGAAGTTAGTTGGAGTTACTTAAGTTCTAAAAGAAGTGTATCGCCCATCCAGTATACCCAGTTTATCTCTTGCTCTTAGTTTACTCACTCAGAGACAAGAAGACATGCTTGTATCAGCTAGTTCATGACCATAAAAAAGAGTAATAAATACAGTTATTAATGGAGTTTGTTAGATGAGTAGGCAGGCTCACATAGAACTGGACTTCCACACATAAATTGCATCTAGGTATTTATGAATCTTTCTTGCAGTAGCTGTTCTATCTGAAATATGCACTATTAATAGTTAAGGTGCCATTACCCAGCCTTCAGTTAGGATAAAGAGTACAGGTTGAATTTTTCAGCACCTCAAATGTATTCACCTCCAGAAACCACCATCTCTCTCCTCTTTTTAGTTTCTGAAACACTTAAGGAGTTTAAAAATGTGAGCAAAGACTGCAAAGTGTGACTTTCCTCGGGAGCAAACCTTGATAATGGGACCTTGACATGTACCATCGTAAGTGACTATTAACATGTCACAACATTCACCGTCTTAGGGCATCCACTGTGACCCAGATGGGGTCAGAAGAGGGCAAACGTGTGCTAATAGAATAATAAAAAAAGTGCTGTCTCCTTTTCTGCACTCCACTTACCAAAATCTACTGTCTTGGTGAGGGTGCAGGAATTTCAGTCATCTTTGAGGTTGAAAGAAAGACAACATTTATTGCACATAGGTGCACTGGGTGTTCTAATACAGCGTTCAGTTCAGAAAGTCAGAAAGTTTAGCCGCTGGTGTCACTGCCATTGATTAACACCCACATATATAGTCTTGTAGAAATATGCACTGTTAAAAGCAAAATTCAAGAATGGCTTGTTCAGTGGTCAACACAGTCTCCACCATTAATACTGTTTAAATACACTGATGAAACAGATCCATTCTTGCTGAACTCAGAGAGGGAGACGAGTAATCATTTGCAGAAAAAAGGTGGTAATTCACAATTTTAAGAAATAGGATTACGATAAAATTGGTTAGCAATAAGAGATTTATATGTACCGTAAAACAAGACAAAAAGTTGCTGCTGCTTAGAAATATTAATCTGTGTTAATCAACAAGTGACTTTCTTCAACAAAAGTGAATTAATCTAAACTATCTTAACCTATTACCAGACTAAAATCTATATAGTTAGTTATATAGTTATATTAAACTTGCATTAACTTCTGTCCTCTAACATATTAACTAAAGCTGATAATTGGAGCAACATTAGCATTCGTTTGAAGTGAAGTTCATTAAATCTTTTTGTCTTCTGAAACTGGACCAAAGTTGACTTTTGATGGAATAATCTAATAAGTCACATGGCCTTCTCTCTTCAGCCACTATCACTCATCATTAGCCGTGCTAGTGGCCGTGCTAGCGCCATGGTCAGCAGTCAGTTTTATTAAGACGTTCCCATTGAACGTGGCTACACCAAGATTGCGGATTAAATGTTCAGACTGCTGCTGTCGCTGCCCCCTCTTCAAACCAAGCGGTAACCTCCATGGCTGGGAAGTGAAGCCTGCGAGGAAGTACCAAAAACTGCAGTTCTTTGAATGGCCACTTGAGGCTAGCTACAGAACATGTCAATCTTCATAAACTCCCATAATAAAATGTCCAACTTCACAGCAGGAATAGACATGTTTACAGCCTGGTCTATGTAATTAAAATAAAACATTTGTTTTATTTATTTATTTTTTACTTACCCATTAGAATTACATTAAGGTTTAAAGTTTTGCATAATTTACAGTGGGACCCACTTTGATGCTGTTACAGATGGCTTGTTTGAGCACCCAGATGTTATTCAGCCTGCCTCAGCTCCGCCAATGATCTATGTCGTTGCCGATTTTTAGATTAGCCAGGAGATGGAGGAAGCAGGACTACAAACATGGTGGCAACCACAGCCACAGATTTTGAGCTTCAAAATGGCTCTTTAGAAACCTACGTGTAAAGTTACACACAGGCTGTCCATTCTTTATACTGCCACTGCTCTAAACTCAAGCAGTAGTGGCAGGCTCCTGTCCACCATGAGCCAGGTTCTGTTGGAGGTTTCTGCTTCTTAAAGGGAGTATTTCCTTGCCACTGTTGGTTGGTCATGGTGGGAAAAATTGGGTGTCTGTAAATAATATTACAAACAATACGGTGGAGAACTTCTATATATGGAAAGTGTCATTAAATGACATCTGTTGTGATTTTCGCTATGTAAATTGAATTAAATATAAAGTATTGACGCCAAAGATATAAGGTCTATCAGCTCGGATCGTGTTCTAAAGGTGGCTCTTAGCAACACAGCAGAAGCTACGCTAACAGCAATTGAATACTGCAGCTCATGAGGCCTTGGACTGTTTCGCTCGTGACAAAATAAACATGAAAATCAAACTCAATTTAAAAATTCATTTGGATAAACATCAAACTGGTTCAATGCACAGATGATTAACAGTCATCACAATGTAAAAGCTTTCGAAACTCAAGGTTTGTGCACAGACAAACTGCCCTGTAATGAGTGGTTATTCTCAGTGGAGTTACATTTATTGATACATAATTTTTAATGAAGATTCAGTTCATACTGACTTGTATTTATTAAAGTCTAGCGCTTGTGAGTGCTAATCTTACAATGGCTGCCATAGCAGCAGTTTCTAACAAATTGCTTTTCTTTTGAAAAAAAACTTGAGAACTCTCCCCACGCTGCTGTGGTGGCAGAGATTCGTGCATGAAAAAAACAAGAAAAGAAAACTTAATGAAAACATTGAATGGCCTTTATTATCCAACAAGGGAGCAGAAAAAAAAACAGGCAAACCAATTTATTCTGTTTCTCAGCACATACAACGCAAAATCAATATTCCCCAAACAAAATACTGCACACACTATCCCCGTTGTACAATTATGTAAGTCAAATGCAATCATTGGGCAATTACCTATGTCCACTTTTCCTACATGAACTCCAAGACAAAACAGACATTGTTTGGTCATTTTTATGGATGGTTTGACTGTTAGATTCAAAACACTTAATTGACCAAACACAGCCTCCAGCCAAACAAATCATCCAATAAAGAAACTGACTGGACTGAATGACTTGGACTCATTCAACACTGAGGATGATGGGGTGAAATGCAGAGTCGCACCAAACCTGTGCAATAAGAAAGATTTGACCTTTATATAGCACACACAAATGGTAGGTAATGACTGCCTTTGCGACACATCTAAGAAAAGTGAACAGAGTAAAACCTCCAACTGTACAATATAATCCAATAACCAATACAGTCTATCCAACAGATTCTACCTCTGTGAAGACTATTGTGTTCAGTTTCTGTTCAGACTGCCAAAGAGGTGCAGATGCAGCTCTATAGTCATTTGTGAAGCTGTAGTGCTGTACTGTTGGTTCAGGTGTTTGTCTTCTGTATGCAGGAGATGAAAGAACAAAACAGTTTTTATTTTAATAAAACCATCCCATCGCTGCTGTGTTGAAAGTAGTTTACACTTCCCACAATATTTTACAGCAAAAGCCCATTTGAGCATTAGAGGTCATGTTCCCAAAGGAGTCTTTGTATATGTAACAATGCTTCATCTATCTGTTAAAGTAATGTGATTTGTTTTTCTTTTTTTTTTGTGTAATGGCATTTAGACACAGAGCGGGTGTCATTCATGTTCAGTAACAGCTTTATTCAAACATGACAGGGTATTACAGACAGAGTTGTGCAATATCTACAGAGGAGTGGTGAAAAGAGAAGAGATGGTGGGAGTAGAGGGTTCATGCTGCATGACTGATGGATTTTCAAACTTATTTTGCTGCTGAACTCTTCTATAATGACAACTGTGTATGTGAGGGACACTCTCCTTACAAGTGAATTCCTTATTACATTTCCTCATCCATTTCATTATAGCAAACTCTGTCTTTATTTTCAAATGGCTTACAGTGCACAGGCAAAATGACATAACACAAGATAAGATAGAACCTGCTGTGGAAGCAGTTCAGTACAAACTAGGACCGATTGCAAATGAAAAGAATGCAAATAGAAAATATCAATAAAGGTGCAAGTGTAAAAATATCAAACAGAATCCAAAATATGCACAATGCAAAAAACTTATAAACAAGGTACGGATCAAAAGTTGTCCATATTTTAAGTTGTTTTTTGTTGAGTTGCATATAGATTTGGAACTCTCAAATACAGGTAAGTCTATGGTTAATTAATAAAGTAGATGTGTGTGTGTATATATATATATATATATACACACACACACACATTTCTCTAGGTTGATCAATGCGAATGACATCTAACACAGTATTTCCGTTTGATCCATTGTTAATATAATAGATTAGAGAAGCTTTAAGCTTGGACCCATTCATTTCTATTTCTCTATAAGTTTATTTCTGGATATCCATTTATTTATTATGATGGAAATCACAAATATAAGAAGGCCATGCTGGTCTTCAATGTCATTGTGGTTGTTTGAAGTTTTTCTTTTCCTTTTAGTTGTTTTCTTTTCATGCATCGATCTGACCTTGCCAAGTAAAAATTGGCTCATTCACATTTTCACAAAAAGAGAGGAGTACTTTTTTAATCTCCCTCTGTATATTTAACCTTGTGCTGCTGCTGTTGCCTTTGTATTAATCTGACAGCATTCATTTCAGACTTGTGCTATGTTTGAAGAGAAACATTAATATTACAAGGTCCGATCAAGCAACATTTATGACACAGACATGCACAATTCGTATCATTCACTTAGAGATGCATGTCTAGAAAGAGTCTTACATTTCTATTTTTACAGTAAGAGCCAAGACTGCAGGATGGAAGTGCCGTTAACAAGCCACACCAGGTTCCTTGTTTTAATATTTGATAGGTTTCAGTCATATATAAAAACCACAATGCACATACATCCATGAATTGTCTTTCGTCTACATATGTTTTCAATTAAAAATGACGGCACTGTCTCTTAACAAGGACTAGAAAAGGCTGCAAATGTTTTAAAAGCCTGTCCTTAGCTCATCCACATGACAGTGTGCTGTATCTCACCTTGACAGACAGAGTAGACAGGGCCTCCTTTCACTGGCAGGTAAATTTGAAACATGTCCTCTGAGACTTTATTCTTTTCCCCTCTTTCCTCACTTCTTTTTTTATTTTATTCCATATTTAATCATATAGGCTCACAAAGATCAAGCTGTCTCTTTCAGAAGTCCTAAAAAGAATTATCCCAGTGACAAAGAGGATGCATAATAACAAGGCTAAAAAGTCTAAAGCTCTATTTGTCCCTAAAAGCTCCAATACTTACAACACACTGTGTGAGGATTGAAGGATTGAATGAAACATACTGTGATACAGTAAAAAAAAAAAATGTATTCACATAATGACAGCTGGCACACACAAATAATCCCAGTATTTCATAAAGATATAAAGGAACAATAAAAACATTTGAAGAAAGAAGACATTTGCTGTTGTTTGGCATTAGCTAATGTCAATAAAAGTCAACACTTCCTGCAGATCTTTCACAGTAAAAGCCTATTTGGACAGAGCAGTGATGTTCTGGATTAGGATTATGGTCTTTTAAATGAAAATATTAATAAAAAAAAAAATATGAAGAAATTGTTTTAATATTCAAAGTTATTACACAGTGGTGCAGTGGTTAGCACTGTTGCCTCACAGCAAGAAGGTTCCTGGTTTGAATATCGGCTGGGGCCTTTCTGTGTGGAGTTTGCATGTTCTTCCTGTGTATGTGTGGGTTCTCTCCGGGGACTCCGGCTTCCTCCCACAGTCCAAAGTTAATAGGTTAATTGGTGACTCCCATAGGTGTAAATGTGAGTGTGAATGGTTGTTTGTTGCTATATGCCCTGTGATGAACTGGCGTCCATAATGTTTTATTTTGAAAAAAATAAAATTCAAGTAATGAGCCCTTATGGAGGACAAAGGGATCACCACTCAAAAGGAAAATCAATCTTGAGAAAAAACTTGATCGTTTTGACTAAGTGCTGCATTACAGGAGATGTCAGGTAACTAAAATGGACAGAGATTCTCTGGGAAGCATGAAAATGTCAATCTGTCAACTGGGTTTTAATTTTCTTCTGTTCAAGTGGAAAGTTGGCCTGTCAGAGGCACCTAAAGGAAAGGTCAAGGCTCTCTAAAAACCTAGGAATCATTCTCTAGGACCATCCATAGGCTCAGACAATGGTCATAATAGAGTCATATCAGATCAATTTTTAATATAAAGTAATATGAGTGTTTTGCAGGCCATCCATGAAATCCAGCAAATTGGAGTAATTAGTGGATTAAGTACAGATGTGGAGTCAGTGAGCAAACGGTGAAATGAAATACATTTTTCTTCTCAGCTATGATGTGTGAACAGTAATAACACAGTGTGATAAACAGGTTCCACTAGGGTTTGTATGTATGAGCAACATTAGCCTCTAATCCACTATGAATATGACTGGATTATATATTTTTTTATGCATTGAGCTGTATTATGGCAAATCTATGAGTGTTTGGCAGCATAATCTGTTTCTCCACTGCTCATCCATACACTCAGAGTTGTTTGTGAAGTCAATACTTGTCACCTAGAATGCTTTGTAGCCATCTGAATTCAAGCTTACCAGAGCCACTGTCCTGTCTCAGTGAGGAAACTTCGTTAGTTACATATCTTGATTACCAACTATATCTTTTCATCTTGCAAATGCTTCCCCAGGGACACATCACGCAGAGATATGGCATGTTTTTCACTGTTACAGAGTATTTATTGGCAGCAATGGAATGCAATATGTATTGTTGTATTGTATTGTATGTATTATGTATTATGTTTTTCCTACATGCTTAGAAGGAGAGGGTGAGGTGTGGAGAGTGTTCATTTGGTGGCATTCTGCAACTTCACTGCTAGTTGCCACTAAATCTCACAATTCCAACCAGCGAAGCTCTTTGATTTTGTGACCACAACACTGTTTTAGTCTGTTCTATGCTCCTCTGGCGACCATGGCGCAGCCGGGATATGGTGCAGCTGTGCCAGATGAAATTAAGGAGTTACCCCAGTGACACCCATTTGTAGGAAGTATAGATGGGTGTCATCAACGTAACAGTTGAGTTGAGTTGAATTGAGTACTCAGGATCTTTTGTGTGATGTCAAAAACCAGATGCAACTTTATCCAGTACAAACAAAATCTCTGTTAATCGTTCTCAAGATATCACAATACAACACATTCTCACTCTGCTCTCATCAAATACTGCCTCTTGGTCAGTGCCCCTATGCTTCAAAATATGACGCTGTAGCGCTATAGCATGTGGGGATCAATGGTCAAGTTAGCAAGAATATTGATGCAAGATCAAACTAGACTACATACCTGACTTAACCTAAGTATGTTACATAAGTTACCTTACTTATGTTATGACTGTGGTCATATTTTTGTAGTCTGCTGTGTGTTTACATGTGTGCCCTGTGTTTTTCTTGTCAATTTAATATGTAAATAGAAATGTGCCATCCCCAGGAGATGATTGGTGGAATGATTCCAGGCTCTAGCCCGTGATTGGATGCAGCTAAGAAGCCACCGGGATATATAAGGAGCCAAGATGGCGGTCGTCGGGTGGGCAACCGGCATTTCCTCATCCTCCTCCTCTCCCAACCCGACCACACTTCAGTTTTGTAAAACCTTTGTTTGAGCTGGTAGATAGTTTCTTTTGAATAGTAAGGGTGGCGTGCCAGTTTTGTTGATCTTATTTTCTCCTGTTTAAAGTAGTTAGGGAGGTAAGTCTATTGTCATTTGTTTTCTTGAGTTAGCATCTTATTTCCCAGACAGGATCATTTTGTTAGTTATTTTGGCCTTGGTCCACCCTGAAGCCTACTACCTTAGTTATATTTATATGTTCTTTGCCTTCAAAACCACATCGCTGTACGTGGCTACTTGGGACTTGGGGAAGATTGGGCCTATTCTCGTTATGCCCTAGGCACCCCTAGGGGCATAACACTTACCTGTAGTAACTTAAATACATTACAGAAGTACATTTACGGAGCCTACTGAACTTAAAAGACATCAGTTTTTGGTTTTACATGGGACACACATAGCGGTTTTTCTGTGTGAAAGTCGTGTTTCTTTGACCCATCCATCCACCGTATCTTCTGTAAATGCCCATTCTAAACCTGGATACCCAGTTAGACCACAACAAGCAGTCGAAGAAATGTGTTGTTGTTGTTGTTGATGATGTATTGTTTGGTTGTAATTAAAGTTTTAGTATTTCAACATTTTCACTGGCCTTAGACCTGATTTGACTGCTTTGATGTTATTGAACAGGCATTATCATCACATACTGTACCTGCCCTAAACATGCTAGTAGGCTAGTATGGGTCTACTTAACCTACTAGTAGATTCAGGAAGTTGTTCATTTATTTCACTGACAGATGTGCCTATTTAATAGCCTCATAACACTCTACTCAGGTGGATCTTGACAAGGAAAATCTATTGATTCAATGCAGACTGTAGAGAACTCAGCTGCCAGGCTTCAGTCAGAAATCTGAAAGATGGGTGGCCACATCAGAATGTTTTAGGTTTGATTTTAATGTATTATTTATCACTTTTAATGCTCTTTGTGGCCTTGCTTCTTGCTGTTCTGGTATCTAGAGTAAAATCCGAATGGCACAGAGAACTTGTAATAGACTGTATACAGGGATCCCAAATCCAGTGCACAGTTTCTTTTTTTTTTACTATTATACACTGTACTCCTCCCCTGGAAGAGCTGGGTGTCTCCACTACAGGATATGACTGCCACTTTCTCTCTGTTTTGCTGTGGCCACCTCAACCACTCCTTAGCATGAGAATGAGCACCACGTTCAGCCTTGATGTGAACAATACAGAGGGGATTACCGTGTGACAGCAGCCTTACTCAACTCAATCCCCATGTGAGGGAGAGGTTGGCTGGACTCAGAACACTAAGTGCTGTCATGCATGTTTCTTAGTAGAAGTATACTTTTATTATATTACAAATATTTAATGAGATAAATTCTCTCTGAAGAATACACTCAGGGCCGGTGTTTAGCTCAGTTGGTAGAGCAGCCGCGCCATGTGCTAAGGCTCAGTCCTTGCTGCGGAAGCCAAGGGTTTGAATCCGACCTGTGGCTCTTTCCCGCATGTCATTCCCCATCTCTCTCCCCACATTCCTGTCACTCTTCAGCTGTCTCTATCAAATAAAGCTTGAAAAGGCCAAAAAAATTATCTTAAAAAAAAAAAAAAAGAATACACTGTCATTCTCCAGAGACTCAGCTGGATATGCAGACATTTGAGGTTTAAAGGCACGGTGAGAACAAACATGGGCTGTCATTGATTTTTACGTGAAATGTAAAACAACTGTCAGTTTTTTTTCATTGTTGGGAAAAAAAAAAGGACAATTATTTTTCCGAACCACAAACAGTAGGTCATTGTTGCATGAAAAGTCTGTTTTTGTTCTTGTTTTGTGTACATCAGGGTTGGTTCCTTCTTCAAACAACGCAAATCTTAGTGTTTTTTGATCATTTTCATGTCCTGTATACCTGTATGTGTTGTTTTACAGTTGTAATGTTGGGGGAAGCTTTGACACCAGCGTCAACCTTTATTCACTCTAAGGACAACAACCACAGATAAACACATCCATCAGGCCCAGGGGCCTCCATCATCCATGCTTTAATGCTGTCTCAGTAAAAAAAGCATAAGTAATGCACATTGAATGCACAATATAACCATATCCTTCAGCTCTTCCTGGATCATTCGGTGCACTCAAACTTGTTGCCCATGGCCACATCACTCATGGTGATGTGAAGTGACAACAGCTCACTCCAGCTGTGGCTGCAGGCTCTGTTGCTAAAGGCCAAACATCCAGGAACGCTGCTGCACTAGTTCCTAGTGCCGCTTCATCGTTACATGTTGGTGTTTAGGACGGATGAAGATATAAGAAATGAAAATGTTGCCTTAGAAGTCAGAGTTTATCCTTTTTTCTTTTTTTTTTAGCTGAAAGTGTTATGTTTCTTTTCCTGAAAGTTTCACATGGACTAAATAGATCACATTAACTGTGAGACCTTGGTAATATTTACAAAATTAATTACTTTAGAGAACACATACTGCAAAAACTTTACAAGACATCTATCATTATTAGAGGTAGTTAACATCTCAATATTTCTGTTATAAGTAACAAAAATGTTACATACACAGCTTACAAAATAATGCAGGCTCAAGGACTGACAATACCAGTATGCAGTGTGGATAAGGTGCTTTTTTTTTTTTTCTTGTATCGAAAAATGTATGGATTTTTACACTCAGGTTTCACCAAGAAAAATATATCGCTAACCATGTACAACACTTGATATGTACTTTACATATCAAGAACTTCTTGATATGTACGACTCAGTACTTCCACTGAGTCGTGTATGTAAAGGATGACAATAGCTAAGTTTACTTTTTGAATCTCATCAATCTTTCAGGAACTGATAAACTAAATAAAGTAAGTTTCTTAAAGGTCCAGTGTGCAGTTTCTGTGGCATCTATAGATGTAGTTGCTAATTACAACCCCTTTGCATCACCCTGTCCTGACCAGAATCAGGGGGAAACTACAGTTGCCCGATTTAGAGCCACTGTTCTACTCTCCGTCTGCCTCTGTTCACTGTTTAGTTTGTACATTTTCGGCTACTGTAGAAACATTGTGGTACAACATGGTGGACTCCATGGAAGAGGACCAGTGGCGCCTGTTGATGTAAAAGATTAATTCTAAGGTAACATAAACACAACCTTTTACAAACGTTTACAGAGGCTCAGTCCTTACCCCAGCAGTCAGGGTGCAATTCCAATCTGCTGCATATAATCCTTCCTCTCTCTCTGCCTTCGTGTCACTCTTCCCCACTCTATGTGGATCTGATTCTAAGAAGCAGTTCTTAATAAACAACTCGCAAAGAGCTGTGATCATCTGTTGGAGATTTTCCAAATCTACGTTAAGAGTTTACTGTCACTGACATGTTACTTGTTAGCTCAGGTACTTGTCAGAAACACAGGGACCTGTTGCAAGGCGCCTCTTTAAGGACAACACGACAGTTGCTATGTAACCATTCCCAAGCCCATGGGTAGAGCTCATTTGATTTTAGGATAGGTCAGTGTGTCAGAGCAGATATGTTACTGCTGAAGTAAACCCAGAGAGAGAGCAGCGCAGCAATGATTTTCTGTCTTCACTGGGAGTTTGTTTATTTGGTCTTTAACCTGATGATTTATAGACAATTTAAAAAATGTAGTGGAGGATGCATGCACAAAAACTGAACTCCTGCCAAGAAAATATTACCGACAACAGTGAGACCCAGCAGCCAGGCTGGATATTGTTTCTTTTGTTTTCTGAAACCATTTTTAGTCTGCTTCAACACACTCTGTAGATGCAGTTTTCTTGTCACCCATTCTGAACCTGTGCTTCATGATGGAACACAGTAGTAATCACCGCTGTCACACAAGTCATAACATAACAGGTCATGTAATTGCAACAGACAGAACATGAAACACACATTAAGCACATACACAGACCACGTCCATATATTAATACAGAGAAAAAGCATGTACCATGGACTAATTCATTCATTCAAGGACCCTATGTACGCATACACTCACCCTCTCCCATTAATGCACAACAGCACAGGACCATGAGGTTATGTGCATGTACAGTAAATCACACATTAGTCATCCTTTATGGTCAAAACAAATAAAAACACATATTTAATGTAAACCTGTGCCCTACAACTGAGTGTGAAAGGATACACACATGAATGCAGTGTAGACCCACAGCTCCAACCATAGAAAAATATGATGCATACAGTTATTTGACATTGTTTTTAAATGTAGGTCTGATTTCATGTTATGTGACTGGCTCTGGGCACATGTTCACTATGGCCTTTCATTTCCATATTTACTTCTATTTAATTATGCACAAACTATCAGAACATTTAGAGTAGTACTATTATTATTATTATTATTATTTTGGTATAAATAATTGCATGGTATCTATTTTTAGTAATATTGTTCTCACCTAGATAAGTCACAAGAACTGCATATTAATTAACATTAAGATGTGAATAATTCCTAATGAATGTTAAAGATGTGCTGGGATCTATACCTTTCTCCAAATAAAACAGCACAGTATAAAATAGGAGCAATGTGTCCACTTTTTGTAGAGTTTTGGATCATCAACTGATAAGTTTCTGTAGATGGCACTCTTTGCCAACTAGCAAGTTCTTGTTCTATTTACAGAATAGGACAATGGCTATTAAAGCTATGTTAATATTTTTGGAGATACGCTACAGTGCCAGTGCCTCGTCTTTGATGTGGCATTGAAAAATAGGGACTAAAGTCTAAGCTGCTGGAGGGTTGTGTTCACAGTTAGGGCAGAGTTACAGAGACTTTGGTGATCTGAGAGAGCCTGGTTCACTCACACAAACATCAAGCATGAAGGAAGAGAGGAACAAGAGAGGGCACTTGCTGCGCTTGGTGGATTCTGCTCTGCTTTCAGGATTGATATGCACTCAAATGAAACACTTTGGTAAGACAAAAATATATATAAAAAAATTACTACTTACTGGGGATTCACAACGCGGAACGGCTGCGCCGCGGTTTAGCTCCGTCCTCTGCCCAGCATCAATCCCCACCGGGCGCGTGACGGCAGCATAGGGAGCCAGCCGTATTCACGCGAGATCACGCGAGAATCCTGGACGTACGCGAGACCCCGCAATAAACTGTGTATAAAGGAAACAACAACAACAAACAGCTTACCTTGCTTCTCCGACGTGGAAGAGATTATAAAAAGTTATTCCACTTCAGCAATTAGTCTCATCGTTCATGTTGAGAACCTTTGATCGATTGACTACTGACCTGGTGCCACTGGTCATGACGTAATGTTGATGTGAAGTTGTGATAGGCTACATGAACTGCGTATTGTGTTTTATTTTGAAAGGAGCGGAAGTGTATTACGTTGATTCTGTGTTGGATTTCCTGTCTGGTGCAGTCTGCTCTGTTGAGATTCACGCGGTTTAGCAATGGCTCGCGTCAAAAATAGTGCTACGGAATGATAGCGCTGCAGCACGGAGAGTCGCTGCTGGGACTCTGCTGAGACGTTCCGCGGCGCGCCCGGTGGGAATGGTTTCACTGATTAGAGTGGCAGTGATCAGCTCCGGTGACCGCTGCGCTTACGTCCCCGGTGTGAATAAGGCTTTAAATATACAGTATGATGGCTACACTAGTTGTATAGTTGTTGGGGAAATCTACTTTCAAAATATCAGATAAAACAGTAGTAGTTTGTTGGGTTAACTTAACCCTAAATCTACCGGTTTGGGCCAGGTTGAGGTGTGATTATTTTCAAATGTACTTCCTCTCTTTCTCTCGCACTGTGCGAGTTGTCTGCATCCATTCATGTCATGGAAACCATCCTCCCCAGAATAGCATTAGTCCTTTTGGAAAATACCCAAAAACAACACACTAAATATTTGAGTGACTAAGACCTCGAGTACTGTAGGCATTCTGATTCTAAAGGAGGTAGAGGAGAAAGTAGTGTGATGTTATAAAGATTCTAACTCCACAGACAGAGGAGATTGGGGGTGGATGAATGGATCAACAGTCTCAGATATTATGATAAGACATGAGTTTCAAAGCTGTAGGGCATGGACTGAAAAGGCCCAGTCACCTCAGGTTACAAAGAGAGTGACTGGAACAACTCCAGTAGTAGACCCCTGCCTGAAGATCTCAGACTGTACAGTGGTTCATTAGGGATAATAATTAAACACAGACCACTGATCATGCAGTCCTTTGTGTTTCAAACTCTTCTTGCACTGTGCCCCTGAATATGCTTGTTTAAAGTGAGCAGTGTTTTTGTGCCTAAACCTAACCAAACCTTCTGTTAGATCAGAGAATGCTTATATTTGTTCTTATGAAGGGATATGACAAGGGAAGTATTTTGTTGTTTAATATGGAGGACTTGTTTTTGTCATGGCAACAGACACTTGCTGTTCCATTGACGTCATATGGGAAGGATGGTAAATATACAAAAGATTGTTATGTTTACAACCTGCACAATCGCACAACTCAAAGTGGTAGTCATCCGTGTGATGGTCTATGGTAAGTTAGGTTTCATTACCTAGAATGAATGACTTTGGATGACGTGAGGTATCCATGTTTGTTTGGCTTTTGGGCTCTTCTGTATATTAAAAGCCACGTTGGATATGCTGCAGGTTTTGGAATAATCCAATTTCCCAGTTGGGATTACAACATGGATGTCTATGTAAATGCTATTTACAAGTTTACAAGTTTGTAACAGCACAGACAAATGATCCTGCTGATAGTGGTGACAGGTCTGAAAACACTTCTATGTGGAGGGCACAGACAAACAATGTGCTTGTTGGGGAAAAGGGAAAGAGATGCAAGTATGGGTGAGTTTCAGTCTTATTTGAGGGTCTTTGCAGAACCCTGGTGCAGAGCACTTTCATAATGCATGACAAATAAAATGGAATATGATCAAAGTCACAGAATCCTTCCAAGTCTCTGATACCAAAGACTTTCAAACATTAACTACGGCTGATCTGATACTGATCCGTTGCTTCTCTGAAAAGGAATATTTGCTTATACTCTTGTAGAGTACATTGTATGTCACTAATGCCACTAGCATTAAAGGCATAAATTAATAGCATTTTATTGAATCTGAAGTCAGTTCTGCTTATCAAATCATAATCCTTTGAATCTCTTGTCACATCTTAAGGTAATTTATTTGGTGGAGATTTAAAGACATCTCAGATAAACAAATGTGTAGTGTTCTTCTTGCAAATGCAGATAAGTAATTGTTTCATCGACTTGGATGACGTCTATCCACACTTTGGAACGCTGAAGGCAGACAGACGTGTTCAGTCTTCAAGTGTGTTGCTGAGTTAGCATGTTTGTGTTGCCTGGAGTGTCAGAAACTGGCAAAAGAAACTATCAGAAATATTTTTAATGATAGATTTCGTAAGGTATTCAGTGTGCGCTGAATTTAAAAAAAAAGTTTTTATATAGGTTTATACAAACATTCACAGTCAGGAATCGCTTGAATATAAATATAATTTCCATTAATGCAAAATGATTTAGAACACTGCTGACTGCTAATATTTTGCTAGACATGCGTCTATGCAGTGCGATTGCTCGTTCACATCAGGGCAGGTGTTGGATCTGCTGTATCCACTGTTAGTCAGTTGCACCTCACAGCTTGGCCTCCCTCATTACACAGTCTATCCCCCTCTCTAATCCCACAAAAAGTTGAGAAAGCATATTAAGTGGAAGTGAGGGAGAGTTGCTACTGTTGCTAATTGGATTGGAGCTGGCGGGCATTGGCTCTGCGGCACAATGGGAGCAAACGAGAGTGAACAGGCAAATTCTCTTTGGCTGACGTTACAGTTATTAATAGGCGCAGACAGAGAGGTAATTCACTCAGATCAAATGGATTTTGCACTTGTCATTTTATCTATATACTGTACTGCGAGGGCGGCTCAGTAGTTCACTGTACAGCCTCAAAGGAAGGCGAGATATTTTGTAGATCTAGATTTTACATGTAAATCAGCTAACAAGGCCACCACTGGCATGTATGACATGCCAAGAGTACAATAGCAATCCATGTTTATATATATATATATATATATATATATATGTATATATATATATATATATGTTTGTTGCCTTGTATGCCTGAGGAGACAGCTTTACTGAAAGAATGTCTAAAATAGAGTGTGCACATTCTGGAGTGGAAGTTCTTTTTTTTTGCTTTTTCAGTCAAAGATAAATTATATTTGTGGAGCTAAAAATCACCAGACACACATGCATCTCCTTTCCCCATTTTTAATTCTTTTTTATTTATTTATTTTTAAATATATTTTTTTTTGTTTTCTTCCGGCCTTGCTTTCTTCTGTTTCCCCTCTTTTCTTCCTTTCTATGTTCAGCTGATCTGACGTTGGCTGACAAAATTCATAGAGGCAAGCATTGTCAGTATCATTAGTGAACAGTGCCTCCAGATCTGTAACGTTTAACCAGAATGTGTATGAAGAGGAAAAAAAATAGAAACAAAATTATAGACTGTTGCCTGACTTTATGGGCAACAGTGTATAATATAACTCTTGAAATTGAATTTGAAATCGAAAAAAAACATTTTTGGTCTCTGTAGCTAGCTTTCCCGTTCATGACAACTATACTGAGGGTGAATTAAGACCTAAAGTTAGTTAGTCACTTTGACTTTGACTGCCATCACAGGTGGCTTGTTTGAGCAACCAGGCTTCATTCAACCTGCCTCAACTGCACTCCACACACTCCACATATGTGCCCATTTTTTAATTAGATGGAAGGTGGCAGAGGCAGGCCTGCCAACATGGAGAAGACCAGATCCACGACACAAATCTGTGGGTGATGTCATGGATACTACGTCCATTATAAAGTTTTATAAAGTCTATGATTCCAGCATCAATCATTTTTGGAAAACAGGGACCAGACTGGCTATGTATGGAGTTGAAAATGGCTGGCTTTTGCACCTTATAATGGTAATATGAAAAAAAAAAAAAAGCCAGTGTGCACTGTGCAACCAAATTCAAACTGATGCAGCAATCAATTCTTTAGAGCTGCCCCGGAATGACCTTTGGAGAGATTTAACATTTATTGACATTTTTGGAAGTGGCTGAGTGATTTACTGTATTAGCTTCTAAAAAAAAAAAAAAAAAAATCCTAAAAAAAAAATCCTGTATCCTGCCATTAACAGAGGATACTTTGAATTGTCAGCGTCTGTGCCATGTAATGAGGCATTGGTGAGCCAGACGATTCATAATACATACCCTCCTGACAGTGTTTAAAACAGATGTCCCTAAATTACAGCTATTAGCATGAATTATCAATAAGCAGAGGTTGAAGAGGCCAAGGGCAGTGAAGGATGTAACATACACCAGGCTCACCACCTTTTTATCACTTTACATGCAACACAGCGTGCTGAATGAGAAATGGCTCCCAATTTCTCTATCTCCCTTTCGCCCTCTCTTTATCTCCCGCACAGAGGTTTATGTGGGACTTGTTGGAATATTTATGCAAGTTGCTCTCAAGTTGCAAGTCTGCTCAGGGGAGTTTGTGTTGTCCATTGTACACCTCTAGAGCCATTATTGTGCTGGGGATAAGAGATCAGGTATTAATTCTCAGCAGCATATAAATTTCATGAATGGGGTAATAAGAAGTGTGTGTGTGTGTGTGTGTGTGTGTGTACAATTACAGTGAAAAGCAATAAGCAGAGATGGTGAGAGAATGACCAAGGAAGAGGGATTTTTCCCATTGCCCCCTGGTGTAAAAACACAATCAGGCATTACAGTCGAGTTCCCGAGGAGCAGAAGTGAAACCAGTCTTCCAGTTTCAAAATGACAGCTTGTGTTGATAACACACAGGTTTGGGTGCTTATCTTCGAGGATTTGCTCCATTTCTTTCCACCCACTGATCGAGCAGCATTGCTGCCCAGTTTTACTTTCATCCAAGCGGGATGCATTGCCCTCTTCTTGACATTCCAGTAGCATCATCAGAGTGAATAATTTCCATTTTTGGCATATTGTATACGGACAGTGTAACCTCTATGAAAATGTCTTGAATGGCACCATTGCCACAGTGGCATCAATTCAACTCAATTCAATTAAATTCAATTTTATTTATATAGCACCATATCATAACAAAAGTTATCTCATGACACTTTTCATGCAGAGCAGGTCTAGACCGTACTCTTTATAATATTATCTACAGAGACCAATGGTTCCACCATGAGCAAGCACTTGGCGACGGTGGAGAGGAAAAACTTCCTTTTAACAGGCAGAAACCTCGAACAGACCCAAGCTCATTGGTAGACAGTCATCCACCATGACTGGTTGAGTTAAAGACAGAGAGGGGGGGGTAGACAGATAAATAGAGAGTTAACTGTAACTGTAATGGAGATATGGTAGCATTAATGACAGTAATAATATATGTAGTGGGCATCAGTGCCGGCAGTATAGGCAAATGCTAAGGGCACTGTCCATCCAGGGGGCGCCACAAATGGGGAAAAAAAAAAAAGACTTTCACTTTTCTTATACTTCAACTAGTTGGTACTATTATTTCTTGATATGAAAAAATAAGCCCACGTTAATTTAACTGAATAGCAAAGCCTATTAAATAATAATAATAATAACAATAATAATTTCCTAAGCCCCCCCTCCTCTGACTAATTAGACTGTATCTGTCTACATTTTTATTGACATGTGGTTATCTAACGTTTGCTCTGCTTGTAATAATCAGTCAAATGTTTTTTACTTTCCACAACTTCATATATCAGAGCTGTAAGGCTGGTTGTTTGTTGTGTTACAGTTCATATTGTCTAAAGTGTATTTATAGTGTTAAACTTTACATCAGTGTTAAAGTGCACATCATTCATGTTAATACTTCATAGCTTAGCATTCCCATATGTTATATTATACTGCAGTTTACTGCTTATTTGCATTCTGCTAATCAGCAGTTCACTGTAATGATAATAAGATTGAATCTAATTTGCATATCAGAAATAATTGCATTGTATATGATACATGTACAGAACAGGGGAAATCATGCCTCTCTTAGGTTTTTCATTATTAGTATTTCGTTTCATTTTATTCCTGGTTGTTTTTTATGATTAGACTGTAACACCCACTGGTGTCACACACTCCCTTCTCTCTTCAGATGTGCTGTTGAGATATCTGAATCTCACACAGTGACCAGTTATCGCCACTTCAGCAACATCAAGCGATCCTCCTGTCGCCTCCACCTCTTGTTTATAGTTTTTATTTTGTGGGCAGTTAAATCATATACTCTGTGTAGGCAATTTATATTAAATGTATATATTGTATTCAGTTTCTTGTGTGTTTGTATGTAAATTGGCAGTGCTGCCATGCAAGGGGGGGCACCACATTAAATCTTGCCTAGGGCGCCAAATTGGTTAGGGCTGGGACTGGTGGACGTCGTGCAGGACCACAGCAGCAGCCACGATCCATGAGAACCTGCTGGACGAGAGAGCACAGAAACTCCAGGGAAGAAGTTTAGTTAGTAACATGCATTAACATGCATTAATGAGACATGTATGTTTACAGATGGTGGTGGTAATGGTTTGAGTAGTTTTCAGTAAAGGGAGATGTTACTACATTTTCAACCAATACCGTGCCTGACTAGGCATAACCCTGAAAGAGACAGACAGAGAGAGAGAGAGGAGAGGGGGAGTCCTCCAGTAGCCTAGTCCTAGAATACCATGCCTGACTAGGCATAACCCTGAAAGAGACAGACGAGACAATAAAAAAGAGAAGGTCTCTCTTTTTTATCATGCAACCACAACCACCAGCAGAACAGCAGGCTATCGTAGGTGCACAGGCTGGGTGGGCATTTCCAAACATGCTAGGAGAATGCAATATATCAGAGCGTGTGATTAATAAATACAGCTTCCAACCAATCACATCACTGAGCATCGCAGTGAGGCAACAGTAGCTAAAAAAAATGACAAAAAAAAATTCTCAATTCTCCAGGAAATCGTATTGTTGTCTGGGTGGCTGTGGCTCAGGAGGTAGAGCGGGTAGCCTACTAATCCGATGATCAGCCGTTTGATCCCCGACTCCTCCAGTCTATGTTGAGGTGTCCTTGGGCAAGATACTGAACCCCAAATTGCTCCCATTTACCACCATTAGTGTGTCAATGCATATGAATGATTTAGGGCTGCAACGATTCCTCGAGTACCAGAAGACACTAGTTTTGCTTTTGATTTTGAACATTTTGCGGATCATCCACACACCCTCATCAAGGAAAACACACGAAGAAATGCATATGATGCAGCTTTTAAGTTAAAGGCAATCGATCTAGCTTTCAAAGAAGGAAATGGAGCTACTGCACGTAATCTTGGCATCCCGTGTTGATGCTGTGTTGATGGCATGTTGATGCCATACTCACGATTTTCAGGCACAGTTTGAAAAAAAGCGTGTCTTAAATTAAAACTAAAAATCTTCCGTGTACCGTCTTTCTGTGTAAATATCTCATGTTACAACATCAAAACCTGCGGCTTATATTCAAGTGTGGCCTATATATGTACAAAATTTATTTTCTTTTAAAATTTAGCTGGTGCGGCTTATATTCAGGTGCGCTCAATAGTCCGAATTACGGTAATAATTTTATCCTATTACTCGATGGAATATTCGATAGAATACTCGATTACCAAAATATTCGATAGCTGCAGCCCTAGAATGGTTAGCTCATAAAACTGACATGCAACTGAGCACAATGCATGGCATCAGTGTATGAATATGGGTGAATGAAATATGTAGTGTAAAGTCGAAACACCACTTCTGCTAAAAGGTTTAGTATATTCACATAATATCAAATTCTAGCCAGACAGATCATCTGATGTGTGTAGAGGTGTGTGAAGTAGTTGGTTTTTTTTGTTTGTTTTTTTACATATTTTAATATCAAAAATTGCAAATTTGCCTCAGATTTTGCAATGTAATTGAAGTAAATTATAGGACACCTTGATTGGATAAGGAAAAACTCAGGACTTCAGGAAAATAGAGGAGGGATATCTTTCCCAGCACAGACAGACAAGCGAGAGATATCATGTGAACAGAATAAACCAACATAGCAAAATTACAGTACGGACAATTATGTTGACAAAATTATATACAGATTGCAAACACAGGTAAAGAATGAATGTCAGCCTGATGTCATTGACAGGTCATTTAACGAAGGTAAACCATGTGTCAGCGTATTCTGACACAAATTTATCAACATATGTGTCCTGTTGCCTTCAGAAGGCTGCAGGGGTTTAATGAATGAAAGGAGACATTTTTCATACAGCATGAAGCAGCTGTGGACAACAGATATTTTAACAGATTTTTGATGCAGATGTAAATCCATCTCGTGGCTGTGGATTGTTTAACTAAAAGAGTGACATTCTTCTGTTATTCTGTCCATTTTATTTCATTTAATCTGATTTATAAAATCACCAGCGTGACACTGAAGTGATTCTGACACGTCTTTTATCAGCTCAAAGACACACATTCAATCAAAATACCAACGGCTCACTTTGCGCCGTCTCAGTTGAATGACCCTTCCACCTTTTAGCGCCTCTCCTCCCACATATGCTCCGTGCGCTCTGGACACCACAATACCACACAGACAGACAAAGCCAACTCAAGGTCAGGAAAATATCAAAGTGTTGGAGTGTTGTTTGCACTGGGCACCATGAAAAAAAAAATGCCCCTTCATCTTTGCTAACTTTGAATGCAGTGTCATTTTTCTTTTCTTTTATTAGAGGAGTCAAATTGATTTCTCACACTTGGCATCTCATGTACCTCAAATGAGCAAAAACACTTGGTTGTTATTCGAGGAAATTATCTCAAACCTAGAGAAACATCTACACTGACTGTAATCAGGTAAATCCGTATGCCTGTTCTAACACTATATAACTTTGGGCTCTGGGTACGATGACCCGTGAGAAGTACATAACGCTTAAAACCATGTCACGCACCATGCTGTGAACTGTAGCTGCTGTTAGCTAATGTAAACTCAGTCTGTTAGCCATGCCATGATCTTGCTTGATGTTTGGCTGTTAGCTCTGAAACTGTAGGCGCTAAATCACAAAAATACCTATTTCTACATAACGCTACTTTAAAATCACACTGTTTGTACCCCCAGTGTACTGCTATTTTCCAACCTCCTCCACAAACTTTACTTATAGAAAACAAGTTGATGCAAAGCTCAGGTCCTGGAATCCCTCTGCCTCTTTGACTCCACCGCTCTCTTTGTCTTTCTACTTCCTCTTCTTCCCTCAGGCATGCCAGCACTGAGCTGCTGTTATGTTGCCCAGACCAGTTATTCCTTCAGCCATTCTTTTGCCCCAGCCTGGCTTCCTCTCCCTCTTTAAGTGCCACAGCAGCCTCCACTTTTCTTTTGGTTATTGCAGTGAGGCCTATCTAGGACACCTCAAGGTCATCTGGAGCTGTATACAGCAGGTGTTCACTTTCTTGCGCCACAATAAACTCCTGACTCCCAGAGATGAAATGTGCGCATGAGTTCATTGTGAATACACCTTCCATACTGTGCCTGTGTCGACTGAGGTGACTTTTGAAACCAGTGTAACCTGCAGTATATTTCACAAACCCAACAAAATGGACGAGGTGCTTGGACATACAAACTGGCATTTAGAGCATCAAACAAAAATAAATGAAAAGTTTTGATCCAACACAGAAACTGTGAAACTGCTATGTGCATGAATTACAGAAAAAAATACTACTGGCTTGGATGTTCATGAAACTTGGTGGAAAGGTGTCATATGGGCCAAGGAAGAACCTATCAAAATTTGGAGTGGATCCAAATCATGCGGTGGACACAAATTACTTTTCACTATTGTTAACGCTGAGAGATAAAGTTCAATTGTCGCATGCATGAACCCTGAACATACTGCCACCTCAACATCACTGTACAAATGAAACACCTTAGCAGAGGTCTGCACATCTTGAATGCCCTTCTGGTTTCAACATGAATTAGTTTTGAATATATTTCAAACTACATTTCTTCACAGGTTATCAGATTCAGACAGGCGACAGAAAACAGATGACAGAGTACTGTTTCTCATGTTACTTCCAAGAACAATTGATTATTCACTGATCCATAAATACTAGAATACCATTCAAATAGATCATCAAAAGGTAGATCTACATGTTAAATATGTATGCATGCGCAGTTTTGTATTATTGAGTGATGCCAATCAATCAAATATTTGGGCTCTTTCATCAACATTACATACAGTATGTCACGTTTGTTGCTTTTTCCTTACAGCTTGTCAACATTCCAATGCAATGACACTGTGACCGGTGAAATACATTACAATGATTGCCCTGTTGTGTGTGATGGAGGGAGGCAGAGAGTGAGGCAGGCTGTGTGTGTGGAGATGGAGAGAGAGAAAGAGACAGAGGAAATGTTGCACAATGCAGCGATATTCTCCTCGCCCAGCTCTGTTTAGATGTTGCCTACCAATGCAACCGGAAGGAATTGGAGGCTCAGGTACTATATTTTATACTTTAAAGTTGATTTTACATATGGCAATGTGTTGGTTATTATGGTAAATACACGGGACTTGTTAGTTTTTGTCCCCTAGTTAAAGTTGTTGTGGTGTTAGCTAACAGTGGCCTAATTACACATCCAGTACACATGGAACATTAATTATTCATTCATTCATTTAGAGTTGTGTTTCTGGCCATATGGTTAATGTAAGGCTAATATTCTCTCTTCCTTTAACTCTCCTTTGGTCTTTATGGAATACCCAGAAAACTATTCTGGCTGTTCTAGCTGCTTTATTTTCCACTGTGTTCAACAGCCGCTCTCTATGGGGTCGAGGTTTCTTCCATATATTCAGACAGAGATGCATCACTACAGGTGCGGCCACTTCCAAAACACCTTAGAAAAATGTGTTGAGCAAAACAGCTGGTCTGCCTGTGCTTACATAGATGATAAAATATGATTAAGAAAAGAAAATGGATTCAAGAAGAGGCAGAGGTCTCTGAGGTGTTCACGACAGAAAGGATAGAATGGTGTATACAACAGTTGCTTTCATCTGTTGTTTCTGGATGACTTCCAGTTGTTCTTTTGGTTGAGCTAATACCATCTTCTCTTTTTTTTGCCTTTATAACATGAGTAGTAGTAAAGTCCACCTTTGCTTGATTTGATTGGCTGTGTGTGACGTTGACAACCAGTGCAACTCCATGACTTGTGCTGAAAAGTTGAGAGTATTTTAACTTTTCTACGTGTCTAGAAGAACATGACACAAGAGAGAAGGACAGGACTGCATGCCAGGCACGCCTTACTATAAGAAAACCATGGTTTTGCTTTTGAAGCATCTCAGTGTGATCGCCTACAAACTTTTTTTGCTGTTTGGTGCAAGGAAGGTGGTTTTCAGTGACTTCATTAGAGCTGTTTTGCTTAAAAACTAAAGTTGCCTTGCAAAAAATTTATTTGCTTAACTATGAATAAAGATTCATGCAGCCTTAACCAGCCACTTAAACTGATCAGATCAGACCTAAACCAACCGTAGAGTCAACTGGCACAGGCTGAGTAACACAATACAAAACACTGTAAACCTCTTCCCATTCTCTGGCTTATATTTGGCATTTTGTCGATATCAGCCTGACCCAAAGTCACCTAACCCCGTCTGTCTGTCTTTATATCTCTCTCTGATCCAACTTTGCGCCTCTACTTTTTGCTTTGTGTCAAATCAGTAGACCATCATTTTTAGATTCATTATGTCAACTCAAAACCATTTTCAATTTGAGATCTTTTCAGTATCAAACACTCACTCCCGTAGAGTGTAAAGGTGGCTGTAAAAGGTTTGTAGCTTGCTGCTTTGCAGAGCGCAGCAGCTGTAGTCAGCTTGGCAGTTACAATAGATTTCAGTCGTGGCCGAGTTTCACAGCAAAGTGAAAGTTCTTAAATCATCCATTAAAACTTCTCAAGTATATCTATTCGAGCGGTATAATCCATCCTTCCACTGGCCATCTGTAGTGATTATGATGTTCCAAACAGCTCTATAGTTTTAGCTATAATATGGCTAAGTGATGTGATGCTGATTCAGTTCTTGTGCACAACCCTGTCAAAGTCTTAAAGAAGCACATGTGCAGTTTGCTTGTTTCCACCTTTTGGTCTTCCACTATTCAGAAGTATACAGCTCTTCTACTGGTGGTGCTTTGTACCAAATACTAACATCAGGCAGTGTTAACGTTATATTTACATATGGTCGTTTTTACAATGGTCACCATGGGCTGGGCTGCTGTGGAGTGTTGCCAAATGTTTGCTCTTCGTGGAATTGCTGGATCTCTGTTAATACCATGAAATAACATCTGTTATGATTTAGTGTTATATACAGAGTATTGAATAATTAAAAAAAAAAAGTACTAGTGATCAATGAAATATGATCCAGGAAGTCTGGTTTCTGTGATAGAGTTAGGGTTAGAAATTACAAATGCACCGTTTCTAATACTCATGACAGGATTTTACCAGAACTTGGTAGTTGTACTACTTGATACTATTTTGTCTTTTGCTGTAGTAATCACAAGATAAACAGTAAAAATATGTTGATTACATTTTAACACAATGTACCAGGAAACTGTGTGTGTATGTGATTGTTCAATACAGTGCCTTGCTTAATATGCTGGACTGAACCCATGAATGTTTTTTTTCATTTTAACATCAAACTTCATGTGAGTCCCTCTATTTCATTTAAATAGTAAAACCTTGATCTGATGGTGCTGGATGAGAAGTCATGGGATCAACAGAAGGATTGTCTCATTACAGTCAGTCATTGGGGACATCTGGAAACCTGTACCAAAATTTCAGAGACATTTCACATAAAACCAAAAATGTTGACCTCATAGTGGCACTAGATGAAAAGTCACCAAGGTCAGTAGACGTGATCCTCTGGTGACACAAATGCCTGTACAAAATTCCATGGCAATTCATCGAGTTTGATACAGTGTGATGGACTGAAATTCACTTGAGTTGTGCCATAAGGCTAAATCTAAGTCTCAAAGGTTGTATGTCTCAGGTCCCCCTTGGTGACACGTGAAGTTGTTCATTGATCTGCATTCCTGACATACATCATATAATCTACAACTGTCAGAAATTTTGTCATCAGATTGACCTATACTGTCATTTTGTTGGTTGTTTTACACAACTATTGCACATCTGTCTGTCCTGGGAGAGGGATCCCTCCTCTGAGGCTTTTCCTGAGTTTTTTTTCCATTTTTTACCCCATTTGAGCATTTTTTTTTTCTTTTCTGAATAGAAGGTCTGAAGGCAGAGTGTGTTACAAGCTGTAGGAATTATAAAGCCCCCTGAGGCGAATTGTGATTTGTGTTTTTTTTTTTTTTTTTGGCTATACAAAATAAAAATTGATTGAATTTGACTGGTAGATGCCTTAAGTCTGGAGTTGTGTTCACACAGAGTTGTTTGAGTGACTAAACTACAAACTCAGCTCATGAAATGACTGGCATAGCAATTAGCTGGAACCTCAAGTCAAAAATCTGCAAGCTTCTCCCCTCTTTTGTCCTCACAACCACTTCTGCTGGTTTCTACGGGAAACAGATGAATGTACACCAAACTTAAAGCAGTACTTGTCGAAGGCAAGCGTCACGGTGGGTATGCTCACAGTGAAACCGCGTGGAAAACACCTGATTCTACTGAGAGCTTATTACATCCACTTTAACATAATTGCTTAAACATTCATACCGTAAAGTCCAAAAATTGTGAGAAATTACATTTGCTGAAGACCGTGCTGTGATTCAGATGACTTATATTTACAATTACGTGAGCATTGATGCGTTTCATTTTATGGCACTGTTTTTTTTTTCCTTTGCTGCTTTAATGGCACAAACATTCAAATGTTTTTTACTGCTGCTGGAGCGAGCAGATGACTGATGAGAGCCATTCAAAACCACTGGATACGCGTCCCATATTTACGTGCATCTGCGCAGAAGGCTGCCCGTGAATTTCCAAGCTGCATCAGTTCCTATTAAAATATATCTGATGGCATTCACGGCATCAGTATTGCTTTCACAGCTAATGTGCCAAACTGATAAGGTGAGGAAGTGACTGTCTTACAGACAGAGAGCAAGTGGGATGACACTAACAGACTCTCTATTTAATCAATGATCTGTACTATCTCAACCTCCTCATTCAAACAGCTGCCGCTTTGCCGCCAACAAAAATCAGATATATTTGCATAAACACCTTATCATTTAATTACAGCTGAGAGTTCTCCAGTCATGCCATGAGATTATGCTTTTGTAGAGGTCTCAGTGACTAAAATGATTAAAAGCTGGGAGATAATATATGTTGAGACTATATATGTTGTATATAATGAATTATAATATACTGGAAACAACTGTGTGTATGTGGGAAAAATGCCCAATGGGCAAAAATGACAAGTACGCAGAAAAATCTAGTTTTTGTATCTAATCTACATCATTGACAGAGAGGATTCCAGGATATGTGCTCACAGGGGATATTGTCCTGATAATGTTATGCGTTTATTTGATGCGTTTTCAGCCTTCTATGTGAGAAATGTGCTTTTTATTTTAAACAACGCGGCTCTACGCCGGCATTAAGGTCTTTTCATACGGGGAGCCACTCTCTGCCTTGCGTACCCACGGGCCCTCACCGTGCTCCTCATGTGAACAGACTTGGCAGACTAGTGTTTCTATGTGCTGTATCCATGGAAACAGCACAGATAGACTAGTGTTAAGTGAGAAGATTTAAATGACATAACATTGAACTAGTTGACCTTAGTGATATCATTCATCATTTGTTGACACATCGTTGATTCCAAACATAGACTTATTGTTGATAGCTGAAGTTAGCCTAGCTCAGGGGTCTTCAACCAGGGGTCCGTGACCCCTAGGGTGTCTGCAGAGGGACTGCAGGGGGACAATTTTCACTAAAATAATTTGTGAGAATTAAAAAAATAAAAATAATATTGAGTAAACTACACATATGCAATAATAAGCTACTTTTGACAAATATTTACAAAATAAATTATTCCATTATGCATGAACTTTTTACATACAGGCTAATAACTCAGTATATAAATAGGTTAATAAGGTGAAATAAAAGGTGAATAGGGTAAATATAAAAGTAATTTTAGGCCAAGCTTAAAATGTGACTTGTGATTTTAAAAAATGAATTACATGTGGGGGTCCCTGGTCTGTTTGTCTCTCGTCCAAGGGGTCCTTGGGCTGAAAGAGGTTGAAGACCCCTGGCCTAGCTTAAATTACAAGTGAATGCTTTCAGTGCTCTGCCCTATTCTTCATGTCCCAATAACTGCTTAAATAACAGTTCTGTAGTTTGGAAACTCACTTATCACAACATTGTTATGGTTACTGTGTGTCATGCAGAAAAAAAGTTCAGGACGATTCAATTCCAGCTGCAGGCGGGCGTGTGCACGAGACGAGCACGAGCGCGACACTGTCACTGACAGGCGGAGCGAAAAGTGGATGCGATACGGATTGTCCATGCGTCCCTACCTGCCTCATTGAAAATGAATTACAAGGCGTGTCAATCACTTCCCATCTGAAAAGAGCATTATAAAGGCTTGTGCTTCACTCACACACACAATATTATAAAAAAAAAAAAGCTTAACTGTACAACCCTGTATTCTAAAAATATGTAGATGTAAACAGACTTGAATACGATGTTTAGAGGCCTGAAAATATAATCATGTTTCAATTAGATTCTTAGTTAGAACGGGTTTGGTGATTTTATGCGACAGGTTTCTGACATTGCGGTCTGCAGTGTGTGATGTGATGCACAATTTAGTACCAGTATAATAATAAAACTTGATGATGATGGTGGTTTGGTTTTGACCCACCCACACAGAGGGTGCATTACTTTGCTTACTTATAAAACTTTTAATTACTAATTCGTCACGAAAGCAAAAGCATGATTTTATGGATATGTTTAGAGAAGTCAAAGCGCTCGGCTAAGGTTAAGAAAAGTTCATCGTGTTGGATAAATATTTGTTAGATCAATGGTGATTTGAAGCATGAGACAGGATGTGTTTATATATAACTTTAATCTTAAATCTTGTGTAGCCACATGTGTGATACAGAATCTAGAGGCTCCATTTGGTGTCAAAGTCCTGCAGACAACCCTCAGAAGTTAATATAATTTGTATTTGAGATTTATAATGGTTACACAGTTAACTGTTTACATATTTACAACTGCATCTTTAAGACAGTCAGGATATTCTGTTGAATCTGCCTCTCTGATTCCCTCACACTTACCTCAGTCTAGGTCCTAGCTTCTGATTGGTTAGTTGAGTCACGTGCAGTTGTTATGAAGTGTGGAATCCAGTAAAGTGTTGTTTAAGAAAGTTATTCATCTCCATCGTGCTGTTTCTTCTTATAAAGGGTGATCCAACCACCATACATCAAACCCCCACATCACACTTCTATGCCAGAAATGATGTTTGAATATTACTAAATTATTGTCATATTTATGTTGTGGTGACATAATATCTGCCTGAACGTGCTAGAGTCCCGTGTTCACATCCAGACTCTGGTGTCTGGTCAGTGTTAGGAAACAAAAGCACTTCTTCAAAAATACATTTGCTGTTGTTGTCTATAAACATAAATTCTAGGAGACAGAGCCTTGTATGCGTGAATGTGGTACCCTGTGGCCTAAAATCTACTGCCAGTGATCATAATCCATGCAGCAATTATGTCGCCGCCAAAATATATTAGGCAAAACTAAGCAGTACATAAACACGGGTTTTCGGAGACGGTTTTCAACTCTGACCCAAAGCAACTTTTTGGGCTTCGAATCTATTTTTTATCCACTTATGTGCTTAAGTATATAATTATGTATGAGGCTGTGAGCCCTGTCAAAACACTTGTGAGTTGACATTACTTTGAACAGATCCACTGACAGAGGATTGAAGCAGCTGCCGCCACTATAGACGGAGTGTATCATATCCTCCAGAGTGCCAGTTCTATACCTCACAGACGGTACAGATGTGGAAGAATGTATCAACACATTTTCTGTATCGTCAGCCATCTGCATATCATTGAATATAAAGAGGAATATAATGATACTGGATTCCGACCAGCTTTAACACCTGACTGAGTCTTTTCAGACTGCTTACATGATTTGAGAATTCAAAATATGATAATTCCATTTTCCCACATCTGTGATGCTGACTTGGCAGCCACGTATCTTCGAAGATCCGACAGTGAGTAGGTGTTCGTGTCTGATGTTTATGGAAAGAAGTAATCTGTCACAGAAGATATGACGAACCATATGTACATATTTAAGAGAAAAAGAAAAGGCAGGAACAATATTGTTATTTATGAGTCTGCAAGAAAATGTGTGTATGATGAATGATTAATGTTCCACGATGCAAATATAATCCATCCTAATGGTTATGAATATACCAGCAATATTGCTGCCTTCGATGATGAAGGAAATGCGATGAATAAAAAATGTGTGCAAATGTTTTATATTTATATTCTCAATTCATTTCATTGATGTTCACTGTGTGGAGCCAAAAACAGGGTTGGGTACATTACTTTGAAATGTACCCATTTACTCATTGATACTGATTTATTTTTTATTTTTTGTAATTATTAATGTAATTAACTGGATTACAAAACAAAATGTAATCAAATCGGATTACTTTTGGATTAGATGAGATTAAAATATTTGTTACTTTATTGTCTGTAGGGCAATAGTGCACCCATCTACAAACTTACACCAACACATCGGTACATACAGCAGTGCACCAAAGACACAAAAGCAGAAGATAACATAATAAAAGATTATTTCAAACGCTTAATATATTGCACCTTATACTTGGATGAAGATGAAGCCACAAAGAGTTAAGTCCCACAAATATATTTTTTTTTCTTGAAACATGTAAATAATATTTTCCAATTCAAATAAAATGCATTGAAGCTTCCATCTTGACTCAACACTGGTCTTTTTCCACACGCCTCCACCACAAAAAAGCGAGAATTTATCTAAGAATCTGTGTATGTCAGACCAGAATTCAGTCTTAGTTATCTCATGATATGTTCCATATAGAGCAGGTCTCTTTAAAATTTCCTAAAATTTTAGGAACATTTTCCTTTGAGGCAGAAACCTCATGGAAGAATTTCATATTTTAATGTAATTATTTTTTTATATTAAAAAACATAATAATCTGATAATCAAATAATCTTATTATATAATCGCAATTGCATGTAATCCATTACTACCCAACCCTGCAAAACACTGCACATTACATCTCTAGCAGTTAAGTTATAGGGGAATGAACGGAATCAAACATGTTTCTGTATCAATAATGATAACATTGATATAAATGAGATGTGAGGTCATATATTATATCACACAGAAGAATGGAGCTGTGTTACATAATAGTCTAGTCTAGACTTTGGGAGTGTAACATAAATAGGAGTCTACACTCGTTAACAGTACAAAAAACAAGCAGTTTATTGCGGCAAAGAACACACAAACAGTACGCACAACTGAACAAAGAAGCATGAGGAGGAGGCTCGCTGTGTGTGGAAGAACCAGGATCTTAAACAGGCCACACCAATCATCTGGATTCCCATCAGCTGTAGCTCTGCACACAAACTGGAGATGCTCACAACTAAGACAGGAGGTCACACTCTGGCAAAAAAAAAAAAAAGCAAACATATAAACATTAACAGCTGGCCGTAACAAACTCCATAGGTCTCACTCTACGATAATAACAATAAAATAGTATGTATTAAATAAAAAAATAAAGGCAGCTACATGTTTAGCACATATTAATTATGCGATTTTTACATTATGTACCTGAAATGAAAATTTCAGTCTCAAAAATGACACTTAGAAACTCAAACCAGATATTCAAATAGGAGAGTAATATCTGCGTCATTTCTCTGGATTTTAGCAGGTTGAACAAGAATTCAATATAATGCCTCATCATTTCATTCGCCTGTATTATTACATTAATTTAAAAGATGATTTTCACCTGGACTGTGTGTTCCCACACATGAAAAATTTATAAAGAGTTTAGCAGAATGCCTCAAAGTCATGAAAGGACTCAATATGATGGTAATACATTTCCCCTGTATTTTCTTCATAATGAAATCCTGAACCGAAGATTTCAGTTCTGATTTTTGCGTGACACCTGTGGTTACCGTGGTAATAGCGAGTGTGGTTTCGTACTACAGAAAAACACACCTTGAGCTGCTCTTTTTGCCGGGAAACAACAAAGTAGCAACCGATGTATCTGATTATGTTTAGCGTTTAGGGTGGCTACCTCATAAAATGGCATAGAAAGAACTCTATGAAAATATTGAACTCCCTGCCCCAATTGTGTGGTTTCAAAAGATTCATAAAATTGCGCATTTCTCATTGCAATGCAAGAAATCTTGTGTATAAAATCTTTCGTTTTCAGCACGTCCCGGTGAGTTAGGGCTTTAAAGTGGACCTTTGTTTGTCTCTCTCTCTACTCATTTCCTGTCAGCTCTGTACTGTTGATGCAAATACATGAAACGCTCAAAAAGTCATTTAAAACAAATTTCAGATTCATGTTTTGAGATGGAGTAACACCCTCTACACATTCTATCTTTAGCTGTCACACGGGTAAATTGCTTATGGTGATCATGGTTTACTTTCCTTGATAGACACTGATTTGTATTATAGATAATGTTGTATTTGCATCTTTACTACAAAGATCGCTTCACCTTTGGTTGGTGTTCTTTTCCCCTCAAAGAATCGCTACCTTGACATGGTGTTGGAGTTTGTGTGTCTCTGTGATCCTGGGAGCTGTGTTTTCTGGTGCAAAAGCCCCTGGTGTGGTCTCCCAGGGCAAATTGTTCCCAGGAGGGATCAGCGATTAATGAACCCATATGAATTGGACAAAAAAGGAGCTTCAGCAACTCCTCGGTAAAGGGAAACTGGGGCTCTCTCCTGGAGCCAGACCTGGAAGTAGACTTCAATGGTGAGCACCTGGTAGCTGGACCTTGACCCATGGGAGATAGGCATAGGGGTCTGGTGCTTTGCAGGCTGGGCAGCAGGCAAAGGTAAATACCTTTTGAAGCATTTTTATTTAATTAACTAAAACTACAAATTACTACAAAGAATTTCCTGAAAAACATGCAGAAGAGGTAAAGTGGTGGTGAGCCGAGTCTGCAGGTGTCTGCTGGTCTTCCCATCACCCTCCAGATGGCCCGAACAACCTCCAGAAGACAAGGCAGCCTGTAAGAAGCCTGAACAGATAGAAGGGGCGCACATCTGCAAAAGCACTCACTGACATTTGTGAAGTTTTGTGCTGTGAGCGAACAGTATCAACTGAAGGCGACTCAGATGAGTCTATCAACATTTGTATCAACATTATCAATATAATTTTTTTGAATAGGACATGAACAAAAAAAGTACGGAGAGAAGACCCGTATCCCGATTGGAAAACAAGCCCTTGATCCAAACATTAGTGCTTTCACTGAGTTTAGTTATAAATCAGCCAGGACAATTTGTCCTTGGTTCTTGAGAAAGAAACTTAAGTCTTGATGGTCAAAGAAGCATACCTGATCTCAAAGAGAACATGCAACTACATAGTATCTTAACAGACTTTTTTCAGCAGACAAAACTCTAATAAAAAAAAGGTCTTCAGTGTAGACGATGAAATTTAACACACAAGAATATCTACAAAGAATATCAATACAGCAGTTAGACAGCAAATATTTGGCACTGCACTGAATCCTTCTCCCCAGGAAAATCAAGCAGCTTGTTGCCTCCAGGTGTTCGGCAGTTTTACACCAGGAAGTCAATGCTGAGAGCTGTAATCTAAATTGTTGACCATTTAGTTTTGGGAATTATCCCAGTTGGCATCACTGAAGTATTATTTCTACAGCGAAAAAACCCAGATATCTCCTGCTCTGATCAATGCCTGCTGTGCATTCAATCATAAGCATGCGTCCATTCCACTCACGGCACAAAGCAATTACAAATGGCTGCGAGTGAATTGAAACAGGGAAGAGCTGTAGTGGCTGCTGTTGCAAATGGATTCACTTTTAAGCTGAAATTAATGGAGCCTGTGGCTCAATAGAAATTATGTTTTGTAATGTATTTTCATTATAACCTCCCGTGAGCTGAATCCAGAGACATCTTATGTGGCAAACACCGCTGATAGCCTATAGACCTTCAAGACCAGAGGGATAATACAGAGGAAGTTAAGAATCTGAGTTTCTAAAGAACTTCAGGCGGACTGGCAAGCAGGCATGGAAAGAGTGCAGAAATATAGAGAAATAAATCAGGCACAAGTTGTAATTATTCGTTTAATATTATTATTATTATTATTATTATTATTATTATTATTATTATTATTATTTATTCTCACATTGTAGTTACATTTTTAAAAGAAACAAAACTTTCCATCTTTTTGATGATATCACCAGTTTAATATTGGATTTGTTCAAAGTGTTCTTGTGATCGTGAGTTTTGACATAAATGATTTAAAGTTAGCAGCAAATATTGTGATGAGTATGACATACACATATTTTGGTGACACAAGTAATATTTCTGAAGTAAACCTGAAGGCTTATCCTCAGTTCAGTCCTATTTAGTCATATGAAATAACCCTATTAAGGTAACAGCTATTATAGAGAGAATTCATTATTCATTTTTTTTCATATATTTGCTTTAATTTTGTGAGCCAAAACATGTACACATACCATGTATACACTACAACACAGTAGGCAACTTCAGTTCTAAATAAAGTGGTACATAAATAGAAACATCAGGAGTTTGAGCTCAGTTGGCTGACACAGGATCAATGTAGAAGTGTGGCTCTATGAATAAATATAAAACATATTATATAAATAGTCTACTACACTAAATGCAACTGAGAATTTGTGTGTAAAAATGACAAGTGTGCACAGAAATACAGGCCAAGACTGCAAATGACAAGCTATGCTAAAGGATAACTATAGGATAAGTATTTTACAGCCTGAACCTGAATTGTCTGTCCAGTGCGATATGAGTGTTGCAGCCTGAAGTGAACTACAATGTAACCCTTGTGGGCAACCATCAAAATAAACCCATTAAAAGTGCGGCTTAGATTGTTGGCAACAGTTGTTGATTATCAGTGTCTGCATAGGAACATTATGAATAGGATCTTACAGGAAAATGAATAATTTGTTCTTTCTATGACTTCACGAGGTCCCAGCAACACCAGAGCTCCAGTCTCCAGAGCTTCACCCACCCTCCGCCTCCCCTCCTCGTCCTTTCTTGTAGGAGCTCTTCACTTGTATACTCCAGCTCAAATAAATACAAGAGACACAAGAGCCCATCAAATTCAAAGTCCTCATCCACACTGCATTGACATTGAAAAGGTTTTTTACATAACACTCAGCTACAATTCCTGTACGCCAACACAAGCTTTTTGCTGGTGCAGAATGGGACTTCCCTTGAGCGAAAACTGGTTAGATACACAGCAGATCAAGCCAAAGGAAAAAAAACATTTAATTCCTCTGTAGGGTTGTGTGGTCAGACACTTGTATGTCTATACCAAAAACAAGCACTTTCAATATAAGCTTAAACGGTCTCATTCAATACTGGACCAGACTCAAAACTTCTTGTCCCGTTAGTCACTTTAATAAATATGGAAATCGAGGTCCAGGTTGGAATGCACATAAGTTATCCTTTAACTCATGTCCAGTATTGACAGCCAAATGACAGCTAGCCAATGGCTATTGACAAAATATAAAAACATAAATGTCTTTCCTTATCAATCACTGACTGTGTAGATGAAAATGACTTAATTTGAACTGACAGCCTGGCTCATTTACTGCCGAAAGCTCTCTAACTGTCACCTGGACCGGATTTTGCCTCACAGGCATTAGAGATTTAGTGTAGCAAATGAGCATGAGCCGGGCTGGGGACAAGCATCTGTGTAGCCTGATCAGTTTAGAGAACCAGCCAGCTTTGAGAACTCTTCACACTTCCTTCCTCAAAAACTGATACTGTGTGATGTGTAGCTTCTCAAACACTGAATCTGAGGTTAACTCACGATCATTACAATATTTGGCCTACTGTTGCCTGTACCTCGGGATATTTATTGTCTAATAATGTTGATTTGATTATTATGCATGCCACAGGCTTGTCTGTCAACACTGGTGAACTGGATAGTGAAGGTTACTATCTGCTATAAACACTAAATCATTAAAATGATAACTCTGCAAGGTCAGGTCCACAGAAAAGTCAGAATCCAGAACATGAACATAAAGGGATGACTCACAGACCCAACTTCAAGAACTTCATGAGTCACAAAGCGTGTCAGAGGCATGTTCATCCATTTTTTAGTGTCCTCTGGAAACCTTTGGTTTCCATTGTCCTCTGTGCTTATGTGTTTTTTGCACAAGCGGTGAAGACGTTTTCTTAATTTGCTCATGTCTTGTCTGATTGTGTGTTTTCTTAAGTGTGCGTTCAGTTCTCAGGGCCACAGTAGAAAGGAGACTATATGAATATAAAGTGCATATGAACAGAGATAGGAAGGCGGACAGTGTAATGGGCTGAGAAGAAAGTCCACCCCAGCTTCTCTGAACTCGTTCTTCTCTAGGGAAGAACAGACATGCAAGGCACAAATATATGGCAAAGTAGTATACCAATATTAATATACAGCAGCCCACATATTAATATAAAAAGTCTATAATATGAATTCACTGCATCTCAAATATTAATATATGACAGTCTAAATATTAATATACAGAACTCAGATAGACTTTGAGGGACAGAAAAGGTCCCTTTTTTGAGCTGTTTCAGTAGACACTGAAATTCTTGTCTGTACATGAAGAGAACAAGATATCTGAAGTTTGGTCTCTATATCTCTAGTTTGGACTATATTCAAAAGTGTTACATTTAATATTTATATTTCATAGCATTTTTAGGCATAGCGGATTGCAACCACATCACATCAACCTCCCTACTGTAGCAGGAACACAAACACCTTATAAAGGCCCAGTGTTTAGTTTGTCCATTATGGACTACTGTAGAAACATGGTGGTTCAACATGGTGGAGTGCATTGGAGTCCATGGAAGAGGACCTGGAGTGTCACATTCTAACAACATTTTTTTTTTTTTCTTTAAAGGTGGATATACACCAATCAATATTATATCTACATTTTACATCATATTTACACATAGAATGGGCCTTTAAGTTAGTCATTTTGTCTACATTTGTAGAGTGTAGACAGAAATGCAGAAACTATTTTACAGTTAACTGTTTAACAATTTAAAAACAAGCTGTAGAAAATCTTTGTATTGTTGTGATGTTCTTATGGACTGTTTTTTCACCTCCCAATAGGGAGGTAAACATGAAGTGTGTTTCGTAAAACTGCACAAAACACTAAATTCTGAACATTTCAAACCTGTTAGATCACAAATTTCAAATTCACTCCAATAAATGAAACTGATAAACTGATGTCCTTGATAGTCAATGAAAAACAGCTGACAAAAGGAAACTCCTATAAACTAACCTCTAGCACATGGAATTATTAAAGATTTGTTTTAAAACGTCATCTCAAAAACACAAAAACATCACTCTGAACATAAACAAACAAACAAACCAGTCAGACTACATCAGCTTCATGTCTGATTTTTTAATAAAGCAGCTATGAGGATGAGCTGTTATTTCCGCAGTTTGAGCATCTCCAGAAGTGGTATAGTGATGGTGTTGGCTCGGTTCTGGATGTTAATGGACTCAAAGAACCGCTCTTGCATCAACGCAGCAGGTGTAAATGTCGACTCCTCGGTTTGAAGGGTGATGAGAATGCCGTCCTTTAGCACTGATAGCATGAAATCCAACTGCTCTGTTTGTGCCAACAGTAACTTCAGCTGCCTTAAGCTGTCCCTCCATCACACTGTCTAGGGAGGCAACAAAATCCACCAATCCTTCAGAATGTCCAAGGACTTAGTCTTGCCATGCCCGTACATAACTGACTCCAAAGCCTCAAAAAAGTTCACAGTTTCACTCTTCCTGGCTCTTGGCTTGCTTGACATAAATACCCATCGTCATTGTCACCACTGTCACGTAATTAAAAAGATGCCTGTAGAGACTAGTTTGGACTCCTGACCAGCCAGTGGGTCGCTTAACGGAAATAAAATAATCCTAATTTTTGTTTTATTTTTGAGGATGCTGATTTGATAAATGTAAGGTCATATGGTCATATTGTGAATTAGAAACTGGCTAAACTGCTACATACTGTAGACTCCCATGTTATTGCCAATTTCTCCAACACCAAGAGATGTTGAGACACGTTACAGACAGAGGGGATGTGCAGGAAAAGCATGTAGTAGTAATATTATTTGGCTTAAGAAGGGTGGCGCCCAGTGCTCTATTGACCTGTAACTCTAAACCCCACTGCACATGTTTCTGGCACGTCGCCTACACGGTTTTGGTCCGTCCTCCAAACCCCATTGGGAGTGTTTCAGAAGCAGAGCGCTTAGCCCGCCAGCGGGTGGTGTGGGAACATTGACTAGAACGGCTGCGTATTGCTCGCGCTGACACGCCTGGTGGCGTTTGGGCGTAAGTCATGTTACATAATGCACTTATTTGAACCCAAATCATGATCTTTTCCTGAACCTAACACATGACAACAAGTCATTTAATCAACCTATTCAGTCATTCAGATCTGAGGATGTGTTGATAATGTTGATCCTCACATAACAATAGTATTGCTTCAATTCATTGTTTCTGAAACCCACAATCTGAAATGCAGATTGTGGTCATTTTATGATTTTCATCAATTCTATTATACTAGATGTATGACACAAAAATAGGACCCCCACATATCTTTCTCCCTAATGGATTATCTTTTTGTAATATTTTCAAATACTCACCTGTGAACTCTACATGTCTGAATGTGAAATGACTCAATGTGCCAAAAATGGCTAATATGTCCATGTCCTTCACAGTATGTGACACAGCATTTAGTCAATGGAACATATAAACAGTGTGCTTCAGTATTACTTTCATAACATGCACCTCCCCAACCTTTTTTTCCTTTTTCTCTTTTTCTATTATGACAGCATCTCAGTGAAAATGAAAGACCTACACAGGGATAGATCCAGCTCCAGCACTTACAATATGTCAAGTTATTTTCCTCCAGTTGATGTTTCCAGACGTGTCAGCGAAGTCAACACAGGGTTTCTTTAATCATCTCAAACACCTCAAAGTTCACATTCACATTTGGATTGATCTTGGCATTCATCTGCCAGAATAGCAAGACACAGAGTGCACCAACAGTTCCACCTTGATCTTCTGAATTAGTAATCAAACTTCAGCATCTCGCTCTGTATTCCATACTTATTTGTAGCATTATATAAGAACTCCTTCAGCTAATGCGTCATTAGCTGCAGGGCCTCAGGATCAGTCAGTTGTATGTCTGGCCTTACAAAACCTCTTCAGTAAAGAATGTTTTCTTTGGCAGTAAAGAATGTTTTCTTTGGCTCCACTATCTGGATGCTTTGATATGGACTTAGCACATTCATGCTGTACAGAGGATGAACCATACGGTTTAAACACTCAGATCATGGTCTTTGTTTTATGCAGAAAAAGTCTGCAGTAACATGAGACATGCTGTGATTCCCTAATTGACATTTCACCAAAACCATGATTGCTAACTCTAACCAAAGTGCTTTTATTGTCTAAACTTAATCACATGTGGGACCCCAGACTCTGGTGTCAGCATCCTGTGCTTTGGACAGCAATTGCATTTCCCATCACACCATATTTGGGAAAACAAATTAGTACTATATAAACATAATTTTGAGGAGACGGGGTTGGCAAATTGATATTCCCTTTGCCATAACCTGATAGCAAAGTGACATAAAAAGAAAAACAACAATGAGATGAATGATTTGTCTCATTAGAGAGCTACTCTATTACACTTCATGAAATTAGGAGCATCAGAAAAGGTTGATTATGAAGCGTGGTCAAAATTAAAGCATCATTTGTAAGATATTCAGACTTTTGGGGTATGAGTCAGGCTTCTAACACTGGCCTCTACTCTCCATGATGCTAAATGGCTTTCTGTTCTGAATTTAGTTTAAAAAAATTCCAATTCCAAACACAGGTAAGCCTCATGGCAACATCTCTGACTTGAGATTCTGTCACTTAAACCTCCTGGAATGTTACAAAACGTGACAATTGTAAGATTCAATAAATAATTCAACAACCAAAACTGTCAGATTCCTGAACAGTGTCACCCTTTCCCTCAAACCTCTTTCCTCTCATCAGATGATATACCTTTCATTGACACTTGACGCATCCCTCTGCTCATTATAACAGCCCCCTATATTCCGTTTCAAGAGAATTGTGTCTAATTAGCAAAGTGAGGAGGTCTCCGTCACCACCCAGGTTTGACATGGTAGAATAAACGCTTTGAAGAATACACAGGGAGGCACTTTCCAGTCCTGAGACACTAACTCATACTTTTTGGGGAACTGGGACTATGCAAATAACAGCAAACTACGATGGTGTTGCAAGCTCTTTCATCAACATTTATTCCACATCAAACACACGTGCTGATCACTGTGATAATTATATGCACATCCAACATGTAGGAGTGAAGGAAATTACAACAGGGTGAGGAACTTTCTTTACTCTCACTTAAATGCTAAGCTGTTAATAGTTTCCCCTCAAGAACAAAGTTCCTCCGAGTTCATGGAAGGCCACCTTGTGTATACTAATTGAGTGTCTAAATATTAAGAATAATGCAATTGAGGGCATCGCTCGGTGAACAAGTACAGTCAGGGTGACAGCATGTGAATCTCAGTTTTTAGCAGCTCAAGGAAAAATAGAAAACCCATTACAAAGACAACTGTTGAATATTCCTCAGGCAATATGCAGCATTCTGGGGTGAAAAACAAAAGTGCTCATGCTCATCCACAGTATTCATTAATTTATATAAGTGACTCAAAAAATTCTGTTTAGGTTATGCATTGTGTTGACAGTCTGAATAGATCTCATTCTCATGCAGACTCCAGCTATAGAGTTTTTTTTATTTATCTTTCAACTCCATGCCCCCCCCTCCTCGAGCCCATTGATTAGCATGATTAAGTCTCATCAGCCCAAATCAACAGCAACCCCCCCCCCTCCTCCAAATGAGCGGGAAGAAGCTCATCAGACATCACTAATCAAGTACAGCTTGATGCTAGTTTTCAGCCAATCATGCGTAGCCTCTGGTGCTGTGAATAAATAAGGCTGATTTGATCAGTCTAAATTTTTAATCAGACATTTGAACTGCTGCAGTTATTTTCTCAGTCGTGTCTTTGCTCATTGTTTTTGCTGAGCGGAGGTCAAGAGGAGGTCAGGGTGACTTTGGCTTAGAAAGAAAAAAAACATATATCGTCACTGTACTGTGCATGTGGCTCCACAGCTGCTGGTTTCCGCACTACACTTTGGTTATCGGTATGACTGTTTTATGAAACCACAGAAACTGCATTTGACTGTAACTGCAGGACTGTTTCAACAATAGTCAACCATGTGTCTTCTTGTCATAACAGCTATGGCTATACTCTCATTAAGCAGTTTGTCAATGGTTGCCATTTATCTGTTCACCCAATCACAAAAGGATTACCAACATTGGTAATAGGAAGCCTAAAACTGCAGGTTCTCAAGCAGCAACTTGAGGCTGGCTACATAATGAGTCAGTCTCCATAAGCCCCCATCTAAAAATGCCTTCATACTTTACAGCAGAATTTAACATGTTTTGGTCTCTATAGGTAATTTCTCTAAAGTACCCTTTTCAAATTATATTAAGCAAGCAAATGTAACAAAGGAGTTGAAGCATTTTGTGTTTGCAAATGTTTTCTGAGGATGCAAATGCATTCAACATATTTGTTAGACCTCATGGGCAGACACACTAAATATGAAGATATTTCAGCCAACCAAGGAAAACTGTAGAATCACCAATTTAATGTTCATATGTTGAATAAAACTTAATCAATGTAATGTATCAGAGCATTTATAGCTTCTCATGATTTTCATTGCCTTTTCCTAGAAAGCATACTAGTCATGGCAATGACATTTACTGAAGAGAGGACAAGTGTACACTAAACCACAATTACTTCATTAGCAATGTATCAACCACAGTTCAGGAGAAAAGGGTAAAAAGTAATCCACATTAATTTCCTGTAATTTTATGCACGGCTTTATTTTTATCTTTTTTGAAGTCAATTTATTTCATCATTTAATATTCTAATTACTCATTAAATATCTCGTGTTTGATTACCATTTATGATTATTTATTCTATTCTTTCTTCATGAACAAAAATGGCTTTTGTCATCAAACTTGGATAAGTTTTATTCAAAAGGTAAGTAGGAAAACAAAACTGCCAAATGATTACCTGGAATGATTGAATTAACTGATTGCAAAGATATAGAAAATACAAACTTGTGTCTTCTATGTGTGTGTGTGGAAAGAAAATGGAAAATTTAGACGTAAGGGCTGTAATAAAATGGACCCTCAGAATACCCCAGGGTTGTCCTCTGACCTTGGCTCTCGTCCTTTTATACAAACTATAATTGACAACAATGAAGACCAGTAGTAAATGATGCTGTCCCTCTCTAAAAAGCCGCTGAGAACTGCATGAAGACACCAGTAAATGGTACAATTCTTGTTGTTCTCAATGCACATTTCTTCTCAGGTCCAGTGTTGCCTCCTGTTTTCCTTGAAACTACTACATCATTGGGTTGAAAGAGATTTTGAAAAGTCACACTGCTACACAATTTCCCCTCAAGGTTCAATAAAGTTAATCTTACCCTTAACCTCAATGATGACGAACAGTGAACCCCATAAATGCTACAGAAATAGAGACCACTGACATTTACCCTGACATGTCCAGTCCCATTTGATGCCCATTTCACACCAAATCTATAGCTTCTTATTTTTCTGGAGCTGGTCCAGCCTCCATACTGGCATTGTTTACAGAACAGCAGAGAAATCACACATGAAATAAAGAAAGAGAGAAAAGTAGCATTAAGAGAATGGATTGATCTCCATTTGCAACATTTGCCTGCAACACTGGCTTAAGTTTGCTCAGATTTTTTGGCAAAGCTTGTTCTTTCATTCATTTTCACACGGCTGTTGGTGTTCTCCATATAAAGCTTCTTGAAGTTTAGCTCTTTTGTGCCACATTAAAGAAATTATACGCAGACGGCCTCTGAAAACTGGCACAGTTCATGTTTACTGTTTCTCTCTCAGATATTAAAATCCTGCTATTGAGTTTACCCTCCTCAGCTCCTTCCTCGATCCTCAGTGTTTCCTATTATTCCATCTTTTTGTAAGGCGGAGAACAAAAATATTCCATTATGTTCTCTTGTTGTATCTATTTCATGTGTGTGCTTGGCTGGCAGGTTATGAATACAAATTCAGGACAACATGCTATTTAAGTCTAATGATGGCACCAGAGGTTATATCATATCTATTTCTTTTTCTGAAAACAATTGTGGAAAACATCTCATGGTTTGGCAGCCAGGGTATGTCTAGCACTTGACCTATCCTTTCCATCACACAGCTTTATGAGATGCCATCCTGGGTTGCCGCAATTTGAGCAGGTAAACGAGGCAAAGCTGAGCAAAGCGGCCAAGTCATAGGGAGATGAGACGTGGTTTGGCTGTCCCCCATGGGGCAGGGGTGAGATTGAAGGCTTGCCTTTGGGAATGCATTTAAAATCTCCATGTATTTTCTCCACTCTTTATTCCTGCCTGCAGCATTGATCTTCAAGCAAGACCTAAATCAACCCACACAAATGAACTGAACAATGACTGACGTTTAGCAAAGCACTTTTGGCTTCCATCAGGCTGTTTATCACCCTGCAGGTCAAACTCAACTAGAGCCAATATCATCTACATTCATATGGCAACTCTGAAGCCATTTCTATCAATAATAGGACATTTCAGTGTCTCAGCTTAGATAAAAAAATAAAGTGAGTGCTTTTTTAAACAAAAATGTCCATATCAAGGCATTTTTTAATCCAGGGTCTTCATGATGTGGGATGTGAGGGACACCAGTCTGTAGTTGCTGGCTGCCCTACTATTTTACTGGAGTCAAGAACTGTAATTGTAATCATTTAAATTTGGAAGACTACGTCGGTCGGTCAGTCAGTCATCTGTTCAAATAATATTTAGCATTCCGTAAGTGGCCTGTTGGACGACATAGAGCATCATGATGCTTCATTTGCGTAAAGATAAAATATCTACCCACCATGTCATGGGGGGTGTTAAGGAGTGGACCCAAATGTAGAAACGGGTATGTACACCAAAGCTAACTTTAAGTTAGTGTTGAACACAAAGGAGCACAGAAAAAAACAAAAGGTGGCAAAAACACAAAGAAAAATCTCAACCAAAATCCAGAACCAAGAACCAAAATGGGCAGGACCACAAACGAGCTTCAGACACGCAGATGCACAACAGACACATAACGGACAGACAAAGAAACAAAAGTAACACAGGAACTTAACAACCACGCGGGACACCAGGTGGAACTAATCAGGGACAGGTGCATAAGCAGGCGGGAAAACAATGCAGGAAGTAGAAATGCCAGCACAGAGAGGGGAGAACTACAAAATAAAACAGGAAACACAAAACAAACTCAAACCTGTTACACAACACCATTATACACATGCCAACATGTAGATAAAGGTAGCACTTGCCACTTTAAACACTGCTTGTGAAGATGAACAATGAAATTCATGCATAAAGAGTACGGTCATGAGATACCTTTTGTTATGATTTGGTGCTATATAAATAAAATTGAATTTGATGGTCTGGATGGGGATGCAACGGTACTCAGTAAAATATTGAACCGTTCAGTCCGCTATGCACGGGACGGGATTTGCAACTGTGTGTGTGTGTGTGTGTGTGTGTGTGTGCGTGCATGCCTGCATTTTTTATATGTTTTAATTTTTATACATATTTTATTACTACTGTCAAGTGTATACAAGTAGTCAAAGGCTAGGAGGCACTTTACCATTTTAAAGTTTAGTAACTGTTTACTTGTTATATTATTCAGTACACCAGTGATACTGGTATGTTTACAGTTTTTGCTGACAAGCAAAATAAAGAGAGAATTTTGGGAGAAAAAAAAAAGTTCTCTTTACGCACAAAACACGTACCAAAACCGTCGCCCAAAAACCGAGTCCCAAAAAACAAGGTATGGACCGTACCGTGGGTTACCTGTACCGTTACACCCCTAATGGTCTGGCAGATCATTGCGGTAGAGTTGCTACAATGCAGATGGTCCTAGTGTTAAGGTGATCGAACCTCGAAAAGTTCAAGGCACTTTTCAGGATGCCTTCGCACTGATCTCAAATAGTGGCACTCCGGATATTGCTGCCCAAGATGTGGGAACATACCTGGTAGAATTAAAGATGATATTTGAGGGGGTATGTTTACCTTCTCAGCCTATTTCATCTAAAATTCCAGTAGAAGAGTCTTGTTTAGACAGTGCACGTCCCTTGTTCTTTTATTTTTTTTTTTTACATCTCAGAGCAGCATTTGACCCTGTCGATCACACTATTCTCCTGGATCACTTAGCACACTGGATTGGCATCTCTGGATCAGCCCTTGGGTGGTTCCATTCTTTCATTTTAAACAGACATTTCATTGTTTCCATTAGCAACTCATCCTCTACATTTGCTAACATCTCATGTTGGGTTCCACTGGTTGGCTCAAAAATGAAGACAAGACCAAGATCATATCTAACCCTCCACATCTTACCACTGTCACAGCACAGAATCTCTATCACTTTTCCACCTACATCAGGCCACACACAATAAACAGTGGTGTCATATTTGATGGCGACTTAAGCTTTAACAGACAGGTTAATTCTGTTGTCAGAGACAGCTTCTTCCATCTCCAAAATCAGGCACTTCCTATCACCCACTGATGTAGAAAGCATCCAAAAAGCTGTCCTGTCTCTCAAGGTAACTCCTATCATAGGCTCAAAGGTGATTTACTCACAGCCTGCTGTACCAGCAAAGACTTCCTAGACATAATAGATAGCTGGCCGTTGACGTTCCAATCTGCGTAAACAGACGTCTGTGTCTCCAGACTAGAATATGCTGACAATAACACCTGCATGGGTAAAAACATTCTTTTGGCTAATTCTGGGCGTATAGTATTTGTGGTGTTATCTTGGTGTTTAAAGTCTATCCACCAGGATGAGTTGGGCAGAATGTGAGACCGACTCAGGCACTTTTGATGCATCATGAGAGTGTCTCTAATTCTCCTTGGCCAAGCATCAATAAATAATACAGCATAAGACATCAGAGGCTCCTGAACACTTTCTTCCCTCCTGACCTCACCATTGACCTTTGACTTCAGCAATTTCTCCACAACAGGGTCAATATACACTGAATTGTGTTGAATGGTGTCTGTAAGAAAATGGTTAAATTGAATTTGTATTTTATATATTAAAATTAATGGGACATAATATGTTTGTTTGAATTTACCATCTCTTAAATTAAATTAATTCCGATGCCTAGTTTGCTAATACCCAGAAAACTGACACATTCCTGAGGCGCAAGGAGATTGTGGAGCTAGAGCCTATGGTGGCAGAGGTTCAGCAGTGGTGGCCTGCTCTCTTTTGCGAGGAAGAGGTAAGCAGCTGAGCAAAGAATATATCACAATTGTGTTTCTGATATAGTCTTTTCAAAATAAGAATCTCGAGTTGCTTCTATTTTAACTCTGTTTTTCTGCTGTTCTGTGAATCATCTTGTGTTAAGTATTATATTGTGGTGTAGATTCCCTCACCTCTTTGACTCACCATTTACTACCTTGTTGTATTTTGGTGTTCAAGATAGTTTTTTCAGCTATGGGTCTCAGCACTTTCAATTTAGGATATGTTTTGATAAAATAAAATATGTTTTGAATGTAGACACTGCATCTGTAATAATTTATACATTTGATGGTCATTTTATTGGTCCTAATTGATAAATTTGAGTTATGTTGCTGTTGCGGTATATGATTTTAAGTTTCTGTACTTACTGTACTGTACTAAATGAACTTAACTGGAATTAAGTTGGTACTATGTACAGATTAAAATTACTCTCTAACACTAAGCACTCCGACAGATGAAAATTCAAAGCAGTGACAATGTGAAATAATAGTATATAAGTATGTATAAGTTACTAGAACTTGAGTAGAGTTAGTAGAAATAAGAATTTAAAGTTCAGGTAATGTGAAATTCCTAACAATTATAAGTTCTGACAACTTTTTTTTAATTTGTTTACAGTGTAGACACCGGTCAGCACTCCCCCATTTTGACAAGCCGGAGTTTGTGTAATCTGTATAAACACAGTCGTTCTTCATGATGAAAGCATTATAATTTATTTAAATTAAGTCACAAAAAATTGAAAAATTAAAATTAAATAAAGAAATATTCAACCTACAAGATGCTCATTAAACCTCGCTGGACTACTAGTTTTGGGCATGTCCTAAATTATCTGCTAGGGTAGCATTAGAAAGAAAGAAATAATAATAATAATAACTGTGGGCCCCATATGACCAGCTAACTAAATAAATTTGTAATTTGCAAATAACCACAAACCAACTAAGAAACAACAAATAAGAGGGCTTTGAGACCCCTAAAAGTCTAGGGCCCTGCCAAGTCTCACATAAAAAAAGACCAAGATCTCTGGTGAAATATGAAGTCAACACATTATCGTCTAACGGTCCCATCTTCTAAAGACAGTTTACTTAGTTTACTGTAGCAAGCATTTTAATTGCACAGATAGAGTGCTAGTCTGTGATCACTGGACGTAAGACAAGTGTGTGTGTGTGTGTGTGTGTGTGAAAGAGAGAGTTTAAGTTTTGCACAAGTGCCCCCCAGTAAATCTGTCAATGAGATGTCTAAGGTGTGGAAGAGCTCCATCGCTTTATGATTGCAACAACTGAAGGGCCAAGTGTGATGGTTAGAAACACACCCCGCTTTAACTTAATGAACTGTCATGATACAGGCAATTATTTTGGACACAGTAAACCATCTATCTCTCCTACATTTTAAAAAGCTCAAAATAAATTTCTTTGTCAGGTGACTGGTTTCATTACCACATTAAAATGAATCTTTTTTTTTTTTCTTTTTTTTCACACTTGTATGGTGACTAATGGACAAAAATTTGCCTGTAACCCCACTCCAGTCATTAGGTATTCAGAAAATCAGCCTTTTTTTTTCTCTTGTAATGGGACTTTCAAATAAATCATTCACGGCACCAAGCTAAATTAAATGCAATAACTTTTCAATGGTTCCTTTTAACCTGTTGTGCAGATGGAGTGGGCCATTCCATTGCTATGGTGCATTTACTCAACAAAATGTAGCTATAAATGACTTCTGCACAATACTGGCTTTTTAGTTAATGATTTTCAGTTACGGTTTCTGGAAAATTGAGCCAGGGAAAAGACAGAGCTTTGAGGGTTGTTTCAGCTACCACATGTAAAGACGAGGGATGCACACTATTACAGGTGTCTGATCATGAGGGAAATGTCTCTCTTTGTACATTCCCATCCACTCGGTTTTCTCTCAGAGCTCTTGTCTGCATGAATCCCTTTGACAAATTGAACAGCTGCATTGTGATGGCCAGCTTCCAGCACTGATGTAATTTAGTACTCCATCCCACCACAAAGATTACTGTTGTTTTGTCGTCCTCAAGACTGACTAAAGTAAATGTTCATTTTCACTTGTTTGCATTATGATGTTACAGTGTTCAGAGAAGGTTGACATCTTTGTCTGCAACCTCAGAACAGCTGAGCAGGCCTCTTCAAGCCGGAAGTCGGTTAGTCGTTAAAAGACCATACCAGATTCAGATAACGTGTACTGTGTGCTGCAATACCAATTCCCAAAGCATACAGTTTTGGATAGTAATGGAACACAATTTTCAGGGCAGTGCTTTGTTTGCCCTTTTTGCTATGCAGCATTGGTCAGTTGGAGGTCAAATGTACATGACTTGCATTAAATGAAAATGTCCAGCTTCATTTATTTATCATTCTACAATGTATGTTTGTACATCAACATGCAGGATGTGACTCCTTTATGCTACTGCACAAAAACTAAAATTATATGAATGGATGAATAGATAATAAATCATAAAAAGGAACACTTGGTGGAATGCACATAATGAATGTATTAGCCTCTCAGCCTGAGGACAAAAGCTGCTCTGTTGTCTGGCGATACTTCTGTATTGCTTGTCAGATGGCAACAGGGTGAACAAACTGTAGCTAGGGTTGGTATACAATATGTACAAAAATACTGATACAGTCCTTTAATCACACTGTTGTTGACAAAATATAAATATATAAGAAGCATGCATATCTTCATAAACCATGGGGGCATCTATGCAATCCCTATAGGTTACCATGGTAACATGACATCAAAAAGCCTTGCACTTTGTGTGTAGTTCTACACTAAAATCATCAATAATTATACAACTTCCGTAAGATTTAGAAAGCACATAAATGTTCTTCTGAGAATAAACCTTTTCATTCTTGAACACTACATACCACGTTTCTCATGTGCTCACGTCATGGCAAAATATATCCGACACAAGACATTTTTATTTGTAATAGCATATGCACCATCAGTATTGTTTGTTATGTCCAACACTATTGCATTGCATGGTGTAGTTAATGTTGCAGTCTGTAGGAGCCACTAGCGTTCCTTAGACTTGTTGGTTATATTGTCTTGTCAATCCTTCGGACCTTTTGTTTGAAATACAAGATGTTTACCTGTTTCCTGTCTCCCTTTTCCCTCTATCAGATCTGTTTCCTCTGACTGCACCCCCTTGCTTTCTTCTGTCCAATGATCCCCTCCTGTCCTTCCTATAATCTGTGCACCGGCTGTTGCCTTTACAAGGCAATGTGACTACCACGAGAATAGCCTCAAAACAAATTAACGTGCTCTGCACGATAAAGGACGAGTTGACTGTGTGACACGCAAATCACCCCCATATGTTGCCAAGTGTAAGAGGTAACTATGTTGTTTGCGTTGCTCTCTGATGTCAGTGGAAAGCTGTGCCTGCATCTGAGGGACACGCTATGATTTCAAAGGTTAATGCATGGCAGAAATAGAACATGAGTGGGTTTGGTAATCACAGGCAAACAATAAACCGGTGATACACCATGTCAGCTCAAAGATGCAACTGTGTGTGTATGTGTGAAAGACTGGAGAACAATTTGTTCAGGCAAATGCCTTTGTGAGTTTGATTTGAAGAAGGGATGTGCACAGACATTAACTTTAAGGATGTTAGTGCATCTGGAATTTTATAATGTAGTGTGCTAATGTTTTGCTAGCAATCAGTGCAGTGTACTGTATCAAAGATCGTCAGTGTGTGTATACACTTCAAGTTATAGACAGTATGCTTCTGGAATATGTAATTGGCCGAGTTGCACACAATGGACTGTTGGCCCTGACTTCTCTTAACTAGTCAGAAAGGCCAACAAAGTAGAAATGACTCCACACTTTCAATGCTATTTAATGACAAATCATATGTACTTTGCATTACTGCAGTGCCAAAGCATACTGTAGAATTAATGATTTTTCGATGTGTTTTTAATTACTTTTCAGGTAGGCATTGGCTCGCATTAAGTTTTGGACAGTGCAAAACTCAATTAGTTGACTTTCGAAACTTTTCCCGAATTGTATAATCCATCATAGTGAACATCACTTAAACTAGATTACCTCACAATGATGATATAATTGTGGAATTATCAAATTATGCAGGCTTGGAGGCGAACTTTGAAGTTTGTCTTCTGGTTGATTTTAATGCCTTACAGAAATGAATGGAAAGCAATAACTGTAATGATTCCAAAAACTATGAAAAGTTACAGCATTATTTGCCAAATAGTTACCAGTAATAGAAGAAGAGTTTAGACATATCAGCCCAAAATACAACCACACATGTGGAATGTGGATAGTGGAGTGATGGGCAGCCACGTAGCGGTGCGGTGCCCTGGGAGCCTGGGGAGCAGTTAGGGGTTTGGTGCCTTGCTCATGGGCACCTCAGCAGTGCCCAGGAGGTGAACTGGCTCCTCTCTAGCTACCAGTCCATGCTCGATGCTGTGATCCATGCTGGACTTTAACTGGCTTCCGTCAAATTCACAAGCCAGCACCTATGGACTGGTCCCTTGTGCTGCCCCCGGTAATGTAAAGTATATGTGGTTTTGTGTTGGAGCTTTTGTTGACATTGTTTGACATTTTATCCTGTGTTAATATACTATTTTCTATCAACGTAATGAGAAAATGTTTGGAAACTGACGATGTATTCCATTGTTTTGTTTTTTTTACAGTACTGTTCTTGGATGGTGTTTTTTGAGCTGTCTTAGTGGTTTGTGAAATGCCGTAGGGTTTTGGCCTCCATGGTGACATGAAGACAGCGCTGAAATAAATAAAAAAAAAAGTCTGCCTCCTGGTTGTAGTTCAGATAAAAGTCCTCACGCACTACGGTGTGTGTCCTGATTGGCTGCTGACAGCTCTGTCAGACAAAGATTCAGTCTTCCTGACTAGAGATTGTACCAGCGTCTTGTTCAAAAGTACTTACAGTAAACCCACTTCAACGACAGTTAGCAATGGGAGCTGAGCTTTTTGGAGCAGCGGAAAGAGTCGCTCTGCCCTCCGTTTCCATCGTCCCTCTCTGTTCCATCACTGTCTGTTTAGTAGTTAGGTAATTTTACACAGTTTGTAAAGTTTATAGCCAGATGTGCTCTTACCCTGCATTACTCACTGACACTCAGGGGGAAGCCCCATAGTAGATTTAACTTAACCATATGCAGGAGGCAAGACATGAAAGCCAGTCTCCTGTGTCAAAGTCCTGTGCTTTTAAGCACATCATCCACGTATTAGGGAATCACATTTAGTATATATACAAAAACTTTTAGGAGAGGGAGTTTGAAGTTGCCAAAACATGTAGAATCCCTGGTACGCATGTTGTGAATCTGTCCCACACAAGTGTTTGTCTATGAACTTGGGATCAAGCCAGCTAACATGAAACGCACTTGGAAAACTTGTGAAAAACTAATTTCTGTCAAGCGGAGTTTAGAAAATCTGAGGCAGGCTCTCATTTGTGTATGTGTGGGTGTGTGTTTGTGTACGCGTGTCTTTGATCTCTCTTCCTATATGGCCGTCTCTAAGTCGCAGTATGTGGCCGATCCTCTGGTACACAAGCCACTGAGGGTGCTACAGGCCACCAAACCTCTGCATAAATCAGCTTGTTTGTGTGTATGTGCCAAGCATGCCTGTGTGCGAAAATCTGTGCACGCTCTATTATCTCATCTTCTTCAAGTACCCCTTTGAGTGGGGTTCAGTCTTCATGCCACCCGCTCTTTTTGCCATGCATTATGCGCCGTTCCACTACATATATTTATTTATTACTGTGTCTTTCAAGATCAAAATGAATGGCAAATGGGCTCCGGCGAGATAGAAATTGCAGCAGAAGTGGGAGTCAGCTGAGGTCACGAGGACGGGAGGTGTGTCTGAACAGAAGAGTTGCTTCGGATCAAGGTAGATTTTGTAGCTGCTTGTCAGGGGCTCCACAGGTCATCAAGTGAGCGAGGCCTGAGAGCGAGAGAGGCAAATGGAAACAGAGAGAGTGCTATGGAATTCATTAGAAGTCTTTCACTCCATTCAGCCACTCTCAGCACTCTTCCCTGCTAGCATCTCTTCTGTTATTCACCCATGCTGCTAACCCTCCATCCCTACATACATGCATTGTTACAGCATGTATCTACACTATCTTCAGGCAAACAGGCAAATGCCTGAGGCCCCCAACGGCTAAGTGCTCCCACAAGGCCGCTCGGAAGAGTTCAACAAATTGCTCAAGACTCAAAGGTAACGTGATTTTCTTCTCCACGAGATGATTCAGCTGCTTAAGCACTTACCACACCAGGACAAATTACACAAGGCATTACGTGGCATTTATAGTGGATAGTGATGACAACAACAATGAAACAGACATCCTGTTCTCATTTTGAAGAAAAGAAACTTTGTTCAACAACGACCACCGTCAGGTGTCAAGGTAAGTGAGGAAAATGCGTCCATCTACAGGAGATGTAGATCATAAACTATATTTGTTTATGGATTTAAGAAAGGCGCCTTCAATATGTTAAGCACATAGTTGTCTTACTGAAGAGGTACGTAAAGAAAAAAACAGACTTGGCAACACATGGATTTGATCACCGACTAGGTCTCATCTTTACATAGGACGGAGTAGAAGAAGAATGAAATGACATGAATCATCTTGAATCCATGTGCACAAATTATAACAGCACAATTACATAAATATATAATGTTGTGTGTCAGGGCAGATTCTGTGCAAAACTGTATCCTTTTTCTCCACACTGTCTACAAGCCTGCTGAGAGTTACTGAACACCGGCAGAGTTACACAGTCGCTCTCAATTGTCCTCAAGAGCGAAATGCAACACAGCTAGTAACCAATTGAAATGAAGTGCACTGTGCGGAATACAGACTGGTGACTGTGGGCTCACCAGCTGGCCCAGATTTATTATATACTTACTTTACAGCATTACATGTTCAGAGTGTGAACCCATGGAAAGCAAGTCTATTGAAAGTCGCCACATATTCTGGGAATATAGATGCAATGTGTGACACAAATCACTTTATTAGGTCTTAATGAACGCACTTAATATAGAACATGAGATTTCATTAGTTACTGATCAGTGTGGTCAGCGAATACGAGCTACCTGCTTTTTCACAGCGGCGCTCTTTTATAATCAGAGCGAGTAAATGGCCTAGAAAAGCAACAAAGATTTATTATATTTCTGATGTAATACATATATCTCTAGTGTAATAAATCATTATGGAAAACAAAGTGGTTCTGCTGCTATCTAAACACTGCTGCCCTGGGAACAGCCCTAGTTACTACATCTGTTAGCTCTCAAGTAGCCTCCTGTCGGCTCGGTTAGGTCCGGAGCATGCCATGTTTTCAGATTGTTGGTTAGTGTGGAGACCATTATGTCCAATATGTACAGATCACTGCACGCCAAATACTGTATAGGCTCATTGTAGGCTCGATGTAAGAAAAAAACTAAATAAAAGCATTCTTGTACTTCAGTCTGCACCATATTTATTTATTAAGGCAAGCTATGCATCAGGTGACTGTCCATGGCAGCTAGGGCGAAATAATCCAAGACGGGAGCAGACACACATCACAAACCAAAATAATAAAAATATAAATAAATAAAATAAAAAATAAAAACCTAGCTGGGATCATTAGCAGTTTGATAGACAACAGAGCTGGAAGGCTGAGAGGCACACTACACAACCTAGTATCATATCATTAATAAGTGTGCAGGCAGGTGATGTTCATGTGGCTGAGGAATGGTAGGAATTGCTGAGGAAAACCTCCCCGGCTGTGAGGGAATGACAGGGTTGGATGTGATAGGTCAGGAAAATGGAAGAAAAGATGTAAAAATAACTATGATACTGCTATTGTCATGACTGTGCTGATGCAAAAGACCATTTGACTTTACCAAAGCGCTTTGGTAATTGTAGTCTTGGGCTCCCCATTTCCACTTAAGTGTTTATCACAAATCTGATTGCGTCAGTGTTGTTTTTCTTGGGCTAGATGCAAATCTGTAAGCTCCACTCTAGTCCAGAGAGTGCTGATCTAGTTAGGCTACCCAGCCACAGCCAAGAAGCGGCAACCTCCGTGGCTGGGGAATGAAGCCAATTTAGTGCCAAAAACCGCAATTCCTCAGGTGGCCACTTGAGGCTGGCTACAGGACAAGTCAGTCTCCATAAGTCCCCATGATAAAATGTCCAACTTCACAGCAGAAATAAACAAGTTTACAGCCTGGTCTCTATAGCTAATGTCCCCCATTCAAGCCAAATGAAGAGTGCATTTCTATATAACTTATCTATTCAAATTATAGTTCACGACTGCTAATTTCAGTGTTACGCTTTGACGGAGAAAACATTGGCTATGCTTGTTGGATAGATTCATTTGCACCTTTTTAACAACTGGTGTCTGAAACCATCCATCTCTTGTTTTGGGTTTATTTTCACTTGTATTCACTTATATATATCTAAACTGCCCCAGATGCATGAATTGACTCAGTGTAAGTAAGATCCTGGATAGACTTCAGAAGAATGGATAAATGGCTGTGTAAAAACAGACATATTGAGATACTAATAAGGCAACAGTCTCAACAAAAAGCCTTCCAGCAGCTTAAACATGTAACCACAGAAAGATGTCAGTTCAGACAGCTTGTTTGTGATTTGGAAGAAACAGTTCATTCATTTGTTGGAAAGCAGAATTTTGTGTAAAATACAACTGGAAATAATCTCAGAGATACCAGCTGTCACGTTTGTGATTTCGCTTTGTATCTGAAGACGTGCTGTCTGAATGCTCGCTGAAAGCGTGTGTCAAAAACCCCTTCAGTAGGCTGATGTATGGTTTCCTGAACGTCACCACCCAGTTTCAAAAGAGCAAGCAAAACGAAAAACGAATCAAAGAGAGCAGTCTAATTCTTGGAGGGCTGTGAGCTCCCCTCGCGCTGTGAACTGATACAACAGCTGAGGCATCTCTGTCGCAGCGATATAGCAGCTAACCTACTATCAGCAGGGATTAATGAGGCTGCTTTGTTTCCTTGCTGTGCAGCCTGCCCTCTCACACCCTGCTGTGATCACACAATGTCTTCCAAATGCTACAGCTGACAGACGAACACGCGATCCATGAGACACTCTGCTGCATATTATTGTACAAACGCATGACATGTAGTGGCTGGCAAACTCACACAGGCAGCAGAAACATATTAAAGACTCTTTTTGGAAGAATTGTCATTTTCTTGTGAACAGGGAGACATCATCTGCCCTCAGCAGAACCCCCACTTCACTCCTCGTCATGTATAAATGAAACCATAGGAAGCCACGTTTGATGCAGCGGGGCACACAGTGTCAAATGGAGGAACAGCCCGAAGCAAAAAACTCACTCGAATTATGAAATCCGAATAAATTGCGAGGGAAAGAACGATTTTTCACAAATTAACCTGAGAAGCACAGAGTGATCTTTTCACATTGCTCCGTGCCTCATTCAGGCTATTTCCAGTTGAATTTAAGGTTCCCTCAACTCTTTATACTCTGTGTGCCATGGACAAGAAAAATGGTTAATGTCATTAAGAGAACCTGTAGCCAGAGTGGGCCCATACACATGTGGGAATGAGTGAAAATAAACTACTGTAAAGTGTGTTTGTGTGTGTGTGTGTACGTGAATGAAGGATCATCCAGTGCAGCCGTGTGGCTCATGGATGTGTTTTTAATAGTTTTTGGACAACAATGGAGCTCTAGGGCACAGAGGAAGAAGATATAAGGCTTTGGATACACACACTAGTTGTTAGTAGAATACAGTTCTTGTTGTTCATCTAAATCTAGAGGGTTCATCTGTATGGAGACCATGTGTGGATGTCTCAGGGTGCTTTTGTGCCTAAGCTGTTTGGTTCAGTTAAACAGACCGTGATGCATTGCAGTTCATTTAGGCTGGTGTGAAAGCTGTCAGTCGCAGCCGGTGTGGACCGCACCGAGACTGCATGAAAGACGGTGGTCATGGCCTGGCCCAAGCAGACTGTAGTGCAGTTTGTTGAAAGCAAATGAAGGACTTTATAATAGCAAAAATATGATTTTAGCATGATTTCAAAAGCTAAACTACTAATAAATCCATCTGCTAATTCTGAAATCTGTCCAGGAAGCAAACATATGATCTGTACACGCCATGTATATACAGTATTAACCAAATCATTTGGTAACATGTAAGCAAGTCAGTGCATCGCTGATTAACAGGTCAAAGCTGTTAAATGTGCTTGCTCTGTGTACTTTGTCAGTTCATTAAGTCCATGTGTCTAAGTGATCCCGCAGTGATAAGCGAATCATCATCATCCTAATAATGTTCATCAGTTATTTATTGGTGACACCAAAATAACATAATCAGAAGCTTAAATGCAAGTGCATAAACTGCAGCAGAGGTTGATTTCCCTGCGTGAGTCCTGATGACTCAGGGTGACAATGGACAAAAGTGTCCAGTTAGTGAGTGTCCTTTCAGTCTGTATGACTCCATATTCTTCTCTGGGTTCATTTGTAAAAAGAACTGGACCATTCTTTTTCACTTAGTCTGGATCAAATTAAACAGATTCCAGGTGTGACAGAACCCTCAGACTAATCATGCTAACATGCATTATAAAGCTGCATTGTTTTATTAACGATATAGAAAAAACAATGATAATATGAAAGTGGTGGCTTGCAGTAATGAACACATATGCACAGATGGCAACTTCATTTGAAGTGCTGGTTTTTGGTTTATTCTCGATACTCTCATTAAACCAGTTTCCAGCAGCAGGAGACTGTTGTTTTAACACATGGTAACAAATGGATGGTATTGTTGTAAAGTATGAATTTTGAATTATGAAATTATTAATTATGAATTATTAAAGGGCTGGTACTAAAAAGGTAACATCTATTTTTTTATTCAAGGTCAGAGCTCTGAAATGAATGGCCATGAAAAAAAAAAAATCGTTTAAAAATTTTAAGCAACATACATTTAAGTTCAAGACAATCAAGAGAGTCAAAGTTGAAGTCCTGTTATAATGTTATGAAACACAAAAATTATCTTTACAGCTGGGGTGGGATGGCGGCGCTGTGGTTAGCACAGCAAGAAGAATCCTGGGTTGAACCCCATCGGGGGGTTTTCTGTGTGGAGTTGCATGTCCTCCTTGTGTCTATTTTGCCGCCTTTACGGCATATTTAATATGGCTTGTGGTGTGCTCCCCTATGCAAACTCAGGTGTGTGATCGCCAGTCTCTCATTGGTTCCCGATGGCCAGGCGTGGTCACTCAAGTCGGCTCGGTAGCCCAGAGGCCTTCCTGACCCGCCAACCAGAGGGGCCCAATCCAGAGGAGCTACCTTATTTAAAGTTGAAGCGCCTGATCATCCAGGCGGCTTGTGTTTTGTGTGTCTGAGCTCGCCTCGTATTGACAGATTTGGAAAATTTGCGTGTTAACTCAATTGTGGAGTTTTTTTTTTTTTTCCGTTTATTACAGGGACTTGGGAAATTTATTGCACACACTTAGAAGATATTTCTGTTAGAGTCACTAGTTTTAGGGGTTCTGTTTCTGATGTGTTTTTGGTTATTAGCGATAGCTTAGATAGTGGGGTTTTTCTTTCTCGTTTGGTTATCTTCCAGGTACTATAGGCTCTGTTTTTAGAGAGTTTTCTTTTTGTTGTATTTCTTTGTTCTTTTGAACAGCACCTGTGTGGCCTTTTGTTCCCTTGTAGTTTACCTCACCTCCTTTTGTTTAAACCAATGTGAAATTTCATTTAATAAATACCTTTGTTTAAACCTTACCATCTGGTTTCGTGTTACTTCCTGATACCCCTTGTACTGGGTTGTAACATAAGCTTGTGATATGCAGGGTACCTGGTGACTCTAAGCTGCCTGTAGGTTGTTGTTGTGTGAAGTTGGCAGAGGATAAATTTGATCATTAGTTTTCAACTTTGAGTCATAAAATATAAGTATATACTTTGTGTTGGTGGTGGTGTTATATAAAATGAGCTATAGCTCAAAAGCAATTCACAGATACATGTCATGCAATTTCCAGCTAGTTATTCATGGCTTCAAGAACAAATTGGAACATTTAATTAACTTCTATAAGGTTAAGTTAACTATTTAATAAATGTTTGATTGCAATGTGAACTAAATCTGTCTCGAAAAAACAGTGTTGAATCAGTTGAGTCTGTATAACACAGCATCAATGGCTGTCTGAGAGAAATGTATCCATCGCCCAACTTAAAAATAACTCTTTCTGACGAACACTGTAATTGTGTGCTCGCTGTCACAGCTGCTATTTCTGAGTGAGTGCCTGATTTAATACCTGATCTCTCCATATCACATATGCAGTTCAGTCAGAGACACGCGCATCAAAGCAGTGACCATTTATGTTTGTACATTTAAATGTAGCAGAAAAGGTGCAGCTCTCTGAGGGAGCCCTCAAAGCACCGTCAAAGTATTCTGCTGCGAGGTCGAATGTTAGGAAAACATATACGTACATGATTATTAGATCTAGTAAACACAGGAGGAGGAGGACGAGGAGGAGATGCAGCTGCAGAGCGGTGAGTGTCAGGTTATAAGAAATCTTTTTTTATCTCTTTATTCTGAGGATTTTAGTGAACAAAAAATTCAGGTAGCAGCATCGGGTTTGCTGGTGTTGATGTCAACAGCAGGTCATATCAGCTGTTGCTAATTAACACTAAATGTGTGACTAATATAAGCAGAGTCTAAAATGAAACTTTGCTTTTGTCAAATTTTGTCCTTTCTGCAAGCCAGTGCCTTCAGTTTTCTCCTTGTTTTAACAAAGAACCCTCTAAAAGGATTCCCCACTGGAGTTGTGGAAGAGTGACTGCGACAGAAAACCTGGACTGTCTATCAATAATTTGAGATGATCAACTGAATAGTTTTGAAGCGGGACCTTCAGGATCTTGTAAGGTGTGTCAGATTAGAAGAAGTCTGTTATTTCAATTTGTCAAATACACTTTACCACGTGGTCTCGTGTAGTGTGTGTGGGTGTTTGTCTCGCAGGTCCTTGTCAGGGTGGAGGTGCCATTACAATACCTGGGAACACAACATAACAGTAATAATCAGTCCCACCAGGATTTCATGATTTTTTTTTGTGATTTTTGCGATCAAAATGACTGATTTTGCGGCAGCATTTTCTCATTTTTTGCGAAGAATTTTGCGCCCCTTTTTTGTTGTTTTCTTTACTTTTAAACCGCATCAAAAAGTCTAAACAGGCTTAATAAGACAAAAACAAGGCAGACAGATTGAGAAACACTGTTTCCTTTTTATTTTCTGTAAGAATCTGAACATTAGTACTGCAGTGTAAAAACACATTTACCCCAGTACTGAGTGAGGCCAGATAATTAACCAAAACCAACAATCAAAATGGTTAGCAGTCACCCATATGCACAATGCACAAGTGATTCCAACCATCAATGATATAATGTGTACGAGGAGTTTTCCTCCGCTTGCATGTAAAATTGCCGGATATTGTTTTGCTTGGTCATTTGCTGATATATATATATGACGGCAGGTGGGACGTGTTAGTAGTCGCCATCACTAACTAACGTTCCCACGGCGGTGTGTGAAAATGGCTGCGCGTGCGTGGTGTGTGTGTGTGTGTGTGTGTCAAACGGGTGGTGTGGAAGACACATCTATGGCAGAGCCGTTTATTTGATCTATGGTGGAAAACACATATGTGTCGTGGGGAAGGGGCGGCATGTTTGGTTATTTTGCAATAATTGTGCGACATAGTAGGAAATATGCGTCATATTGCTGATTACGCGGTAATCCACGCGATCGCAAAATCGTAAAAAACTGAGGGACTGAATAATACTTAATCATATGGTATATGGTATGGTATATATTTGTACCTATGAATACTGAATATCTTTGACAGATACATTTCTTTTGAGATGAATTAAAATTCTATCTGACTTTAGATCAGGTTGTAGCAGGTTGTTTGAGGATGCACTGGACAGCAGTGCAATTAAGATCAGCAAATTAAGATCAGCAGATATCCAATATTAATATAACACTCCGATCGATATGCCAAGTCTGTGGCACCTTTTGCCCCCCTCGAAATGAAGTCAACCTTTGTTAAATGTCTGAATGCAAACATATCACATAGCAGACAGTGTGGATTTTGTTATCTTTTATCAGTTTGTCTCTCTTCATACTGTTTTTGCATACATTTTTCTTTTGTTTCTTCATGTCTGCATCAGGACATTTTCATCCTGCTAACTGGAAGTTAGTTGCTGGCACAATTACTCGTACTTACCGAAGGACTGACGATGACAGAACTTTTTGGTGTAGCCGTGTGGAGGTCGAGTAAGTCAAGAATAAATACCTCGAAGAGAACTGCAGTATGCATGCTGCAATGGCTGACAGATGTGTGCAAGGTTGGAGGTGTTGCTATTGCTGCCTGGGCTGCTAGGCTACTTAATTGAACAGAGACAAACAGAGACACTGGAAGTTGCCTGGATAATGTGGATACTCAGTCCTGTTTGTCATAGTCTCTGTACTCTGCAGTAAGACTTGGAGTGGCTGGTAGGTAATGGCTGGGCGTCTTCGGGACACTTGATCTGTGATCTGGTCCGAGAGTGCTGGGCTCATGGGAGGCGAGGAGAAACTGTTGAGTGATGACATTCAGCTAAGGCTGGAGCTGTGGGACAGTGGCTGATGGGTGGGGTTTTAAAAATTTCCAGTCCAGTTTAGTTCAGTTTCATTAACAGCCAGCGTCACAGATCTGTGTGATTGGGTGGGCTAGAATGTGCATTGCTGTAGCTGCAACCACACCCAGCTGTGACGCTGTAGTGTACTGACACACCCTGAAGTACAATTCTACATCACTGCAATGGGGTAGGAAGTTAAACCAATAAGGATCATTAGACTAATCTCCTTACTTTATTAATTCCAATGCTTTTATTTACTGTGAATTGTGTTTTTATACTCTTTTGCAAAGTGGGTTTCTCGTCCTCTTTGGGTCAGACTGTATGCCACTCTTTATATTTGCTTTCTTCAATCCCTCAAAACTAGGTGGTGTTATCGCACAGCAAACAGCCTCCCTTAATAGAAAAGTGAGCTACATAACTAGTTCTTAAAAATGTTGTGTTGTTTTCATCAGGTCGGTGCTAGAGGTTATGTTAGGGGATCACTAAACTTGAAACATTTCATTCTGACTGTGTGTATAGGGTTCCATGGCACTCCATCCAATAGCTGCTGAGATATTTCAGCCTAGACTAAAATCAAACCCCTAACCTTTACACTGCCTCGAGGACAGCTCAGAACTTTCCAACCTCCTCCTAAAAAAGTACAAATAAATGCCACTCGGTCAGAGTTCTTACTTCTAAACTTTGGGCTAATCTATCTACCCTGACTTCATGAAGAAGTTTGCGCCTGCACAACTGCTAGCAAACATCCTCCACTTTGAAGGGAGCCGGGTGAGTTGGTTCCAGAATAGGCAGGGTTTCCAGTAGTACCTTGCATTCCTTAGAGTAGCTGATGGTGTCAAACCGAGTGTAGAAGGTGGTCAGGTCATCAGCGATTGAGGTGAGAGCATTTATTGCACATATCTTGGGTAACATCCAGTGTCAGAGTGTTCTCTTTGAAAAGCTTGTCTTGCACATTGTGTATTGGCTTCACTTCACAGCCACAGAGGTTGCCGCTTGGTCAAGGTCCAGAAACCCGCGGTCGGACATTTTTAATTGTGCAATAAATGCTGTCATTTTGTTCATCACAAGTTATAGCATAACTTCCAAAAATGACTTTGTAAATGTAGGTTTTAATCTGTTTTGGAAGTACCTGGTACCAAAGGCTAGTTCACCATGCAGTGAAAATGTCGTGTTGTGTTCATTTTAGCACCAACACAGTTTCTTTCAGGGATTCACATGTATCCTCCTCTGTTTGTTGACTTTTCCTATTTTACTCAGATATACAGTACATCATTCAGCTAATGACTGAATGCACAAAAGAATGTGATCTGTGCTGAGTGAGATTAATGGTTGAGTCTAATTCAGAATGTCATCCACCAATGTTTGGATGGGATGATCCATCAGGGCCTCTCCTTTCAGTTGATTAAATTCCTGTGTCCTCAGGATCTGTCCATCCTATAGGTTTGGAGAACATTGAATTTCTCTCTCTTCACTCTGCAGTGTATCCTCTCACCAGTACCTTATGCCTCATGCAAAAAAAAATGTCAGAACGCCAGAAATGCCATAATTTCCTGAACTGCTGTATAATTTAAAACTACTACAGAAGACAGGACTGTGGTTTTAATGAACACAACAGTGTGCTTTAGCAGAATCATCTGTAATTATTGTGGATTTAGACCAGCATTTGCTGAATTTAATGCTCGCCTTCTTCAACAGCTCAAGGCAACAAACTCGCTTTGGCTGCTATGAATAGAAGGATTCACATCTATTAAATATTGTCTCTGTCCAGTGAAAACCATGTATGTCCAAAAATCTTTTTTATCAGGAGGATAAAAAAAAAAAAAAATCCACCTAAAACTCTGTAATGAGACACATTTAGCACCAGAAATGAAAATCTATGTTTACACAGTTATCAGTGAACCGTTTCATATTTGAAATTGATTTACGTGGCGTGTGAATGGAAGAGGATGTTTTTCAAAATGGTTCTAAAGATGTCTCTACTCTCCTGTTGCCATGCTGGCAGTCTTGCCTCTTCCGAAGGCAAAAATTAGCAAAGATGTGGACCTGAAGCAGGCTGAATGACACCTGGGTGCTCAAACAAGCCACCTGTAATGACACCCACCTGTCAATCAAAGCAGCCATGCTGTTAATTCTGCATTACTTTAAGCCTTAATATCATTTGAAAAATTCAGCCTCGGTACAATTAGCTATAGCAATCAAAACTGTTTTTGTTTTGTTTTTTGTACCAGGCTGTAAACATGTTTATTTCTGCTGTGAAGTTGGACATTTTAATATTGAGGTCTACAGAGACTGACTCGTTCTGTAGCCAGCATCTAGTGGTGGTTCAAGGAACTGCAGTTTGTCTGCACTTACGCATTGCCTTCATTTCCCTTCATTACACTGAGATCAGCGTAATCCAGGTTAATGGCCATCTGACACTGATGATAAAACATTATATATCCAAAGCTCTCCTCCTTCTAGCTATCCTACATATATGATTTAACTGTTATGTTGTATGGTAACCTACATGGATGCTAATTTTAGCACTTGTGATACAAAGACAATTTCATTTTTCAGACATGAATCCGAGATGGTTACAAGCAGAGCACTGCAACAACTTGTTGTCACTCTGCACTCAGCCTGCACTGAAAGACTGTAGGATGTTTCCATATTTCAAATAGCCTTCCCTTAGGCCTCTCAGTGTGGTCTGGGTGGCTGAGGCTGGCTGCACAACCTGATCATCATCTGTTGGCCTCCTGTGTCCTCACTGCCAGATTGTCACCACTCGGCCTGTGTGCTGTTTGCTACCTGCCAACTGTATTACTCACCTGTGTTCTCTGCCTTCAGGATGCCACCATGCCACCCCTTCAGCTTTAGCCTCAACCTTAACCTGTCCACCTCTAGCCCGTGAGCTTGCCTGCCTCACAGGCATCATGTTTCAATAAACTGCTGTTTTGTTCCTTCTCCCTCGTCTGTTTGTCTGCATTTTGGTTCCAGCACCACCGCCACACACCATTCACCTTAACTGTCCATCATACGTGTGGTATGCATGGCTTTCAACCCAAACCTGCCACAGTGTTTTTCATGATACCACCATTTAAACACGATTTTCTTCTTCTTTCAACATGGTGTACTTAAACAAAGTGTGAATTTTACTAAATCTAAGGTGTGTAGACCTTAAGGAGTAGCACAGGTGGTTCTCCTGTGATGTAAATAAATTCCTCCTGGAGGACGAAAATGAGAAAAACAAAAATTGACAGATGTGAAAGGAAAATTTAAATCTGCTTCTCTTGAGTATTAATTAAGGCCATCGAGGCAGGCTTTTTAGTTTTTCAATTTCATCAAGAAGTAAATTTGAGGTGTGGTATAATGGATTTTAATTTTAGGTATTAAAACAGCAGACTATGTATACTTGATATATTAAACACATGCATACAGACATACACACACCTCTGTCTTTTGAATATTTGTAAAAACAAAGACTACTTGAAAATCAGACCTTCGCAGCAGAGAGCCAAACAACAGGTGTGCACAATGAAAACATAACAGTGTTGATGTAACGGCTGCTGCCTGGGCAAATAGCTGCTATTCATAAACTGCACTGAGTGCTCAGGGTTATTATGTGACTTCTTGACATTTGTAGAAACACTGAAATGAAGTCAGATAAACAAAAAAGGTATTAACCAAATAAAATAAGACATATTTGCCAACTTCTCTCAGAAGTGATTATCAGTCAGCAATGTCTGGTGTTCACCTTTGAGTTCTGTTGTCATGTAGAGAATACATCTGTCATGGAATCTTCTGATGGAACATCTTTCATAGACACAGAGAGGTCAGTCAAAAGGGATGGAATTTATTAGATGACATTATTAGTTAGCAGGTGGAGATACGGGGAATGATGAAGCAGAGTTGAGGAGGTAGGTTGCCAAGCAGGGTTCTATAGACATGTAGTAACACTGAAGAGTCAAAAACTGTCAACCTTAAGTGGCAGTTCCGCAAACTGCCACTTAAGGCTGGCTCCAAAAATGAGTCAGTCTCCATAAGTCCCCATGTTAAAATGTCCAACTTCACAGCAGAAATAAACATGTTTACAGCCTGGTACAAAAAACAGTTTTGGTCTCTATAGCTAATTTCCCCGTTCATGACAACTGTACTGAGGGTGAATTTATATACAACTCACCTGTTAAAATTATATTAAGAATTAAAGTTATGGCCACTTTGATTGACAGATGAATGCTGTCACAGGTGGCTTGTTTGAGCAACCAGGCTTCATTCAGCCCCCTTCATCTCCTCCCACGGTCCACCCCTTTGACTATTTTTAGATTAGCCAGGAGGTGGCAGAGCCACGACACCGAGCTTCACAACTGATCTCCCCAAAACCTGTGGGTGACGTCACAGAGACTACGTCCATGTTTTATACAGTCAATGGCGTCAGCATATAAAAGCACAAAACCAGCAAATTCTCAAAATAACTAGAAGTCAGTGTCCTCTGAAATGTTTACATGGGCAAGAGTGGTGGCATAACCCAGGACTTTGCACGTTTTGAGCCTATAGCTTTAATAATTTCCATTCAATATTTATCTGTTTTATGTGGCTTTTGTGCTATTAACTTCTCAGAATAGTGGCTCTAAACCATGGTTGGGAAACCGGCTCTATAAAGCTTACTTAGCCTAGCTCATAAATGTTAACGTAGCCGGTAACATTAACACGGCTTCACGGATATCGCCTGACAGACACCATCAGGCACGAGGAAGAGATGAATCCCACACTTCTGCGGCTTTAAAAATGTGTGTCCTGATAGAAATCGGGGATGTTCTTCTTTAAAGAAGTCTTGTCTAATCTTAACTCCCCATGGGAGGATCTCTGCAAGGTCTGCATTTTATATAGGTCTTACCCTCTATACATTGATGTTTATCCACAGGATCAACACAAGAGATCTTTGAAATATTAAAGCAAACTTGTGCATTGCTCTCTTTATTGTGTCATCCCTGACTGAAGTGCTTCTTCTCCTGCACTTTGAAGTAAGACCACATTCACAGTAGGAGTACTGCCCCACTTCTCTTACCATGGTGTGATGCTGTACTGTACATAAACTTATATTTTATTCAGGAGTTTAAATTTCTATACTTTTAGGCCCCATGCTGGAGTCTCCTGGGTATTATGTTCTCTGGAAACTGCATTTATGACTACATCTAAACCTGGCCAATTCCTTTTCTTCCTGACTGAACTAATGGCTACAACTACAACTCCCAACATCCCCAGGGTGACTGTGGCCTTCCAGGTTCCTATCTTACGCCTCATCTGCTGCCTTCCCAAGGTACCTTTGCTGCAAAGTAAGCAACCGATGGGTGTTTAAACACAAGGTCAGGGCTATAGGCCTGCAAAGGGACTGCGATCCCCCGGGTTACAACAAAGGTTGCTGATGCTGGAAACATTCACCGATCTAACAAAGGTGATTAACATCTTCATTTAGCTAAATGTTCAGTTTTTGGTTGGTGGTGTTCTTTGAACTAGAACCAGTTGTTCAGACTGACCCACGGATTTGTTGTTAATATCTAAACTATCTAAAAGGAGGCAAAGACAGGACAAAGAATGTTAAAGTGTCTCTCAAAACATGACCTAACACAGTTTTAGATTTTATAAATACAAAATATGGAACAGTGTAATATAATGTTGTTGTTTTTTTTTTTTTTATTTAATCTTTATCATAAGTTTGAGATTCAAAAGGAAAGACCAAAATCAAACAAGAATAAAATAAGAGGGACATCTGTTAGTCCAGTATGATAGTAAAATTATCAAATTTACAGTTTTTAATAAGTCTATGTCGATGCATGAAACTCAAGTACTGTGTAGATTCATGAGTAAAACTTGTGCACACTCAAAGACAGAAACATGCATACACATATTTTTGGTCAGATTTATAAAGCTGTGCGTACACCTGGTCCTGTTTAATAAATCTCAATCAGTGTGGAACTAGGTACACATGCACAAATCCCATTTTCACTCCCTATACAAAGTTGTGTAAGATTTAAAGGGATCTATTTACCGAAGAGAGCAGAAATGGAATATAATATGCACGCAACTATGTTTTTGCTGGATGGCACTAAATCCTACACACTGCTCCTTTAACATCTGTGTAATGACAACTTTCCATTAAGGAAAGGTAAGGCTGAGTAGGCTCCTACTTTGACGCCTTACCATCCAAAGAAAATTGAGCGTCACTTTGTAAAGTTTATCATGTTTAGTAACCGAAATAGTAACAACATACTTAAATTGGCATAACTTGACAAACTAAACTAGACAATATGAAATAAGTGCTTAGACGATAATGAGTAGTAAAACGTGAGCCTGTCACCTTCTTTGTCCAAAACTCAAGCCACCAAGTGTGCAGGTAAAGATAAGGTGCGACCACACCCCCTGTGCCAATTACCGGAAGTAAAGGTGACCTACAAATAAACAATGCTAACTATATACAGTCATTCTCACTCAAATTTCAGTTCTCTGATTAAAAATGTTAATGTTGGTTTAACTACATATACTACATGGTTCAGATTAAATAAGTTATCTCTGAATATAAAAAAAAAAAATCTAACTATATCATTTTTTGTGGTAAAAAAATCGTACTCTAAGTATTCTTGTAAAGTTATAATTCAGTCTGTTGAGATGCCTCAAGTCTCAACAATAAGATTCCTGAGAATTCTTGTTGATGAGAGTTTGAGTTGGAAAGCACAAATTGACTGGGTTAGCAAAAAAAATACATAAATCTATCGGTATAATTAGGAGGATTAGTAATTTTGTTACAACAAACTGTCTTCTTACACTTCTAGTTTAATTTATCCATATCTTTCATATTGTAATTTAGTTTGGGCAAGGACTTTTCGTACTTCACTACACAGAATTTTGGTCCTGCAGAAACGTTTCGTTAGGACGGCAACTCTCTTCGAGTCACATGCCTCATCTGTACCTCTTTTTCAAAATCCAGATACTTACTATTCACAATATAAATATCTCTCAAATATGTGTTTTATCTATAAGGTATATTGAAGTCATGAAAACTTTCCAGAGCACTTTAAGACTTATTTTAAATTTAATTTACAGGTTCACTTTTACTCAACCCGTCAATCTTTAGATCTTCATCCTCGAAGGTTTCTCACGTGCAGAGGTCAATTTACAATCAAATTTAGGGGTTCCAAATTATGGAATAGCTTTTTTCCATCGGGCAAAGAACTGTCTCTCTATAAAATGTTTCAAAAGATGTTTAAAAGTCCATTTAACTGCTGTTTTGAAATTCTAATTCGAAGTTTGTGGATAGAAAAAAAGCAAACAATCCATGTTAGTGGAAAGGAGCAGAGTGAAATAGTATTGTCTGCAGAGAACATTGAACTAGACCATTTTAATTCTTCACATTCTTCTTCCTCTGTCTGAGAAGGGTATGAAGTCATCTAACAGGCAGAAATGTTTAGAGCGGCCTTTCATACTGGAGACTGAACTCTGTACACATCTGCCCTGCTATGGACCCATTCATGTGAAGCAGCTGTCACAGGTTAAACTCTGGTTGTCACTGTTAGCAGAGACTCCAGTCTGCTGCTCCACTTAACAGATAAACCAGAGAATTACACAGAATAATGACAAAGTAAATGTTAAGTTTTAGCACCCCGTGTGCAATCTATCTCTCTCTGTTTGGGGAATGATTCAAATGACGTGATTTTTAACTCTGGTATCATTTAATTATTTATTTTCTTGATAGAAACGACTGAAATGATCCCTTAAGCTGTGTCCAAGAGGAGGGTCCTGAAGGAGGGTCAGCTGTTGAACCACTCCAAAAGTTGTGTTCAACGCTACTTACTACAAATAGTAACACCTAGGGGATTCCCTGATCACATAGTTTACCACCAGTACTGACTGCCGATCATCAGTGAGACATCAATGTCAATACATTTATTGGTTTTTCTTAAAAATATCTTGAAATTCAAATGAACAATATAACACTGTCTTATATTTTGATCAAAGCTTTGTTCATCATTTCAAAATTGAATTGCTCAGCCCTTTTTTTTTTTTTTTACATTCTGACTCATCCCTTGCCCTGATGAGCTTTTTACTGAAACTAAATATGTCAGGAAAGTGTAAATTTAATCCAGCATGGCTGGAAATGGATCTTTATAGCGTTTGGCTTCTAACTGCTTTGTTTTATACAGTCTGCTGACTCCTAGCTCTTTCTAACTGGCCAATAAGAGCTGCAAGTAATCAACAACTGCTAGGCTAAAAATAAAGCTTACCAAGTCTGTTATAGGCCATGTTTTATAGGCCAGACATTTGGTCTCAACTTGAAAATCTGCAGATTATTTCTATACCAGATACAAACCAGATATAACACAATAAAGCAGTCACTCACACCCCTAAATAGATTAAAATGACAGACGGAGTTTAGTTAGTTGACCAGCTGTAGCTGGTTAAAGTAAAAAAAAAAAAAAAAAGTATAAATATCAATGTATGTAAAAACCGGATTCATCCGTGAAGAGAACACCTCTCCAACGTGCCTGACGCCATCGAATGTGAGCATTTGCCCACTGAAGTCGGTTACGACGACGAACTGGAGTCAGGTCGAGACCCCCATGAGGACGACGAGCATGCAGATGAGCTTCCCTGAGACGGTTTCTGACAGTTTGTGCAGAAATTCTTTGATTATGCAAACCGATTGTTGCAGCAGCTGTCCGAGTAGCTGGTCTCAGACGATCTTGGAGGTGACCATGCTGGATGTGGAGGTCCTGGGCTGGTGTGGTCACACGTGGTCTGTGGTTGTGAGGCCGGTTGGATGTACTGCCAAATTCTCTGAAACGCCTTTGGAGATGGCTTATGGTAGAGAAATGAAAATTCAATTCACGGGCAACAGCTCTGGTGGACATTCCTGCTGTCAGCATGCCAATTGCACGCTCCCTCAAAACTTGCGACATCTGTGACATTGTGCTGTGTGATAAAACTGCACTTTCAGAGTGGCCTTTTATTGTGGCCAGCCTAAGGCACACCTGTGCAATAATCATGCTGTCTAATCAGCATCTTGATATGCCACATGTGAGGTGGGATGGATTATCTCGGCAAAAGAGAAGTGCTCACTATCACAGATTTAAACAGATTTGTGAACAATATTTTGTGTCTATAGAAAATGTTTTAGATCTTTGAGTTCATCTCATGAAAAATGAGAGCAAAAACAAAAGTATTGCATTCATATCTTTGTTCAGTGTACATAACAGTGATAGTAATGTAAAAAAAAATAATTGCAGGACCAGACAAATGAATTAAGACAATTGAAAGCCAGACTAATTCCAAGTTTCCAAGTGACAGCATCTAAAGGTTAAAAAGAGAAGGACCTAATACTGAGCCTTGGGGAACACCATAATTCATTTAATAGAGTTATGATGAACATCCACCTATACTTACTTTTTGATGACTCAAAAGCATTAATCCTGATCTATCACATATTTTTACTGAACATTGGCTAACTGATAATCCATCAATCGGTCAGGGCATCCCTAGTAACATCAGTGTTTATTAGCAGAGATTGTCTGATGCTTCCATTCAAATTTTTTGTACACAGCTTCAATTTTAACCATTGTGTGCTTCCGTGAGTTCACCAACAGTGACTGTAAATTGTTTGTGTTACGTCACTGACATCCTCACAATAAAAAGTCAAATTAGTAGAGACAGCAGGCAGCCTTTCAGTAAAGTTAGCAAAGTCTTTTATAGGTCTGTAAAATCTGTGACCTGCCATAGAGCACAGTGCAGCGGTAGACAAAGGGAAAGTGAGGGAAGCTTTTATTGAAATGAGTTTTAAAATAAAGCAGACCCTTGTCCACCTTTCCTGTCAGCTTGAGAAACATTTAAACTATTAAAATCTGAAGGGTGCCACACCACCGCTCTTATCCGTTATGTTTCAGTTAGAAGCATAAAATCCAGATGGTATGGAGTAATAAAGTGATTAACTAAAAATGACTTGTTTGGAGAAGGATCTAATATGAAGCAGAGCTTTGTAGTATTAATAGAGCGGTCTGACACACATGGAACAGATAACAGGTTGGTTCGATTTGGAGCTCGAGTTGAGTGCACCGCTCTCATAACTATCACCCATCAGAACAGGAAGTGAGAAAACTGTAGGCACGCCGAAGCCCAGCTCATTTGACCATTATCACTGCAGGAGGGACCAACACACATCAGCAAGGGCTCGCTGTGTTTCTATACGTGTGTTGTCATAAGTCGAATTAACCAGACTTGCTGTGCTTTCCACAGAGCACAGGGGAGGTGACGCTGGACAATTGTGGTGCTGGACAGAGTGTGGAGGAGGTCAAGGGCGGAGGATGGCGGTGGATGATGTATCCCTGCAGTAAAGGCATGTGTCACAGCTGGCCAGGGGCTCACAGCCAACACTGGAGGTGGATGCCAGGGGGGAGTTTCGGGGAACAAAATGGACTCTGGGTGGAGAAAATGGCAAAGGACCAGGAGAACGTTTGTTCCAGGGGCGTAATCAGTGACTTGGGAATTTAATAATAATAATAATTATTATAATAATAGCATCAGATCATGTGCAAAATCTGAGTCAGAATATAAAAAGGGACTTTAGGTTGAAGACTTGTCTTCTAGGACTTTTTGTGTGAGAGGTTTTTATATGGTGACTTAGATGACATTGCTAAACATATTTTAGATAGATTTTAATATTTGATGCAAGGATGGAGTATGTTCTAAAATTCATTTCAATAATATATATATATATATATATATATATATATATATATATATATATATATATATATATATATATATTATATATAATATATATTGGTCACTTTAATATCAAAGTGACCAAAGTGTTGTCATGAAGTATCACTGAATTGCCCAGAATCAGGATTGCCCAGTCCTTTCTTTTGTCCACCTTTTCTTTAATTCTAAGTCAGTCCTCGTGTTGATTAGTCAGTTACTGAAAAATAAACATATCAGGGAAGTGTAAATTTAATCCAGCATGAAATTAATCTGTATCACATTGCTCAGCTGATAACAAAACATACCTAGTCTGTTGTAGAACATATTTTGTAACATTTTGTAGGCCTTTGTTGTGGCTCAAACATTTGGTCTCAACTTGAACCGGAGTATCTGCAGATTAATTCTATACCTGATATATTATGATTCACTGGAATTAGATACAATGCAACTTGAATAAACATACGTAATTAATTTACATATTGTACGTACAGAAATGGATTGTTAAAATGTAAGAATGATCTAAAATAACCGAACTGCACACAAAAATTGCAAACATTGAATTTAATATAGCTAATAAGCTATCCATTCAATAGCATATTTTATGTATATATCTATATATACACGTAATGGAAAGTGAAATATGGCTTCTTCTGTCAGGCATGAAATACTGAGTTTTGTGGGAGTTCTCCAAAACATGGTCCAGAAAACCCAAACAATGACTTCAATGCAGCTGTATGATGCACATTCTTATGTCAAAACACTAGCTTCTAGGAACAGCAGCAGGCTGGACAGCAGACACAGACTTGTTGCTGAACGCCTCAATTATAAAGTGACAGAGCTGTGAAGCTTTGAGGCACAGTGACTAATTGAATTGGTTCAGTTTGTACATTAGATTTTAAACTAACAGAAGCTGTACATCTCCACTTCTTCTCACCAGGCCGATGTTGGTTATGGATCTCCACGTGCAGTTGTTCCTCTCTGATATGTTAACTGTCCGTCCTTTGTTTGCTCATTGGTCATATTTCAGCCTTTCATTACCGTGGCAGCATTGACAAAGCCTCACCAAGCTGGACTGATGTGTCAACCACAGGCAAAGAAAGGTTGCATATAGATGGATCATTCTTAACACTGCGACTGACTGACACAGCGGCTGACAGCTGCCTCTGATGTATGGACATCCCACTACCGCTGTTACTGAAGCTGACACACACTCCTCAAAGCTTTTTCCTCTATAAAGAGCAAGATTGATCGCAGGCATTCAAATTTTCTCTCTTCACTTGTCGTGTGTGTGTGAGTGTGTGTCTGCATGCTTTTACCAGTTCAGCCTGTGCACTGTGTAAATATTGCTAATAGCTAATATTGCTGAAACCCCCTGGTTTTTCATATGGATGTTGATGCTGGTCCATCTGCCCGTCAGTGAAACTGTCAATTAGACAAATGTGCACACAGTCTGTATTTGAGCGTGTTTTAGACTTGCTGGAGCAGAGTGTCATATTATCATATTAAAACATGTCAATATCCTGACCGCTAAGCAAACAGATCACTCATAAAACGGGGCATTATGATATACTGATGTGTTTTATATGTGCAGCACGTTCTCAGAACAGTTTCTTCATCATACAACAGAATAATACCTGCACAATATTAAAGACACTGTAGGCGAGGCCATCCACACTTATTTTGAGTCTAATGAGGCTCAAACTGATTTCAAAAATTTTTTTTTTTAAGCTTCTCATAACTATATTCTTCACATTTCACTGTGTTGAATATCACTTAAAAATTATCTCTGCAACTGATTTTTCCTGTGACTATCATCACCTGAGCATTTGATCTCAATACATCATTCATGGTTCTAAATCTGTGGCTTCTGCAGCATTAAACCTCCTGTAACAGTTACAGTTACTATCCAGGATCACCAGGGTTAGTACGAGTGAAGCAGTAGCCCAAGGACACACAGAGTCCGTCAAGACAACCGCTGCTGATATGGACGTTGGCTGGTAGACAACTTATACACTGCTTTTTTACTCGCCACTTATATCCATGAAGTGGACACTTTTCTGTCCTGATAGTCATCCTAATCATAATGTGTTCCCCTTAAGTAGTTTTAAACGTGTTACAACCTTGTGCACAGAGTTCAATCTGGAAAAAATACATTTTTCATTTTCAATTTCATTTTCAAATATGTAATTTAATAAACAAGAAAAACACAAAATGAACATTACAAAAAAAATAAATTATTTAATTATTTAATTATTAAATTTCAATAATTGTAATTCCATTATTTCATTTGAAAAAGAGATTTTGAGTTACCGCCAAAAGTAGTGGAACTTTTTTGTTAGCAAATCTCCTTCAGCAGTTCACATAACAGACACTACCAATAATAACAAAATAATGAGAAAACTTTGGCCACAACATAACACACTGATCATGTGGTCAGATGTTTCCACCTCATCTTGTTCATGACTGCGTGGGCAGTGTGGTACCTCCATGCAGTATTTAAAAGACTGTCCATTTGCCCTGCGTCTGACCTCCTGCTTACAAAAGAGTGAATTTGCTCTTCTTCACTCATTTCTCTTCAATAATCATATCCAGGCATTATACAGTTTTATCAAAATTCTTCATGCATCTTTTATTTATATGTAGGAGTCTTCTGAGTATTAACAATGAGCTAATGAGCACCCTGACACTGACTTCATCCTTCTGACAATGTCACTGTTTACTCATATTCTTTTCTCTGAGGACAGCGTGTATTATCAAACACTACATATGTATGCTTGAGCTTCACCGTCTCTGTTGAATTACCATTAAAACATAAACATACAGAGTGAAGAAAAAAACATGAACTTAATGTAGGTCATGTTACTGTTCAGTGCTTAATCAGTATTTATATACAAACTCAATTTCAGATTAATTAAGATGAGCTAATCTGTCACTGACAGACATGGCAGCACAATTTCAACAAGGCTGAGATTTTTGCAAAATGAAATGTTCTTTTTTAAAATACAGTAAAATGTCTACAGAGACTGTAGTGTGATCGTGGTTCAGCAAAGACGTTTACTGATAAATGCATCTGTCGACAACATTGAACTTTATGCACACGTTTGAGCTGCTTTCAACAACATTTTGGGACCCTGGGTTTGGCCATGTTGTTGCATTTTCAATTTTTTTCAAATAAACATTGTATACTTCGACATCTGATATGGCTAACATGTTGGCAAAGACATGCCTATTTTTACACACATATAATAAAACTTTGCATTCATTTGGAGTTTTCATTTGTTCACCTGATGCATGAGAGTGCAGTATTCTCTCCTCTTCTATCTCTGTTTTGGTCTCTACCAACTCCTGTGAAATATATCTAGCTTTTGCCTGTACAAGAACTGTAAATTATAAATTATTTATGTAAATATCATCACTTAAACTCAGTCTACTCATACTGTGCATACCATATAAACCAAAATCCACCTCATGTCTATAAGACAACCTGCTGAACAGACCATATTTATTATATTATCCCTTAGTGTTGGGAAGTTCGAGTCTTTTAACTGACTCGGATCTCTTACTCTCGGGCAGTAAATTGAACTAGAAATTTAAAAAGAAATTTCATAAAGTTAGTCAACGATCCGAATGAACAAACTGTTTGTGCTTACTGCTCGTCACACAGCCTGAGCGGCCATGCAGCTGCCTTGTGGCGAGGCAACGTACTGCATGAAAATGAACGAATCACTCACTGAGACGACTCATTACTTCCGAGTCATATAAAAGATTAGTTCACATTGAACGATATGTTCACGACCGACACACCACTATTATCCCTGCACTATGCTCTACTGCACCATTTCATTGCATGTTCCTATACAGTGTAAAAATGTCATCCTTGCTTATAGATAACTGCTAACATATTATACACAATAATTTGTGTTTACCAGTGACACTTACTATTTACCACTGAAAGTAGCTAGCGCTAGCTACAGAAGTCACTAAAAGGTGCCAGATGATGTCATACACTAATTTGCATGTTGAACTTTGTGGTTGTGCAGTGAGACAGAGATCACTTTAAGCCAGGGCCACATACACAGACAGGCTTTGACAAAACAGGCAGTGCGGTGCGCCTCATGTTTCGCAGACTGCTCCGTCTGATCGGGGCTTTAAGCAGCTTAGCTCAAAAGGTCCACTTTCAACTTTCAATCTCTGTCTCCGGTTTCAACGCTGCCTAAAAATTCAACTTTTAGGTCAGCACAATCATATGTGATCGCACGTGACCACATATGATTTATTGAGTATTATTAAATGAATAAACGTGTTACACCAGCAGCGTCTTTTTAAATGTCAAAATAACAAATGACATTTAGAATTAGTTTTGATTATAACTGGTGAGCGGCTGAAAATGTTTGGATGACATGACCTCTAAATAAACTGTATTAAATATCAGATATTTGCTTGGTTTGTCAGACACATTTCCCAAACGTAGCCCCAAAATAAGAAACATACAGAGGAACTACTGTATATTCCTCACTGGACATTTAAGCTGCCTTCATCATTTATATTGTAACTCTAAATTTTATATTGAATTTTGTTGCTCGTTCTGGTTTAGTTTACTATTTATTGATTTTTAAATACACCCCTTTCCCAGCCAGCCAGTTTGCTCAATACAGTTCTTTCTACAGCTGATTTATCCATAATAAAGCTTTATCTTATTTCTTCTGTGTCTGTACAGCTCTGTGTATGTGTGTGTGAAATTCATGTGTGCATGTGTGACATGTTTGGAGTGATGCATATTCATCTGTGCATTGCATATTCTGGCAGGCGGAAGGACAAAAGGAAGATGGAGAGACAGAATTGGGCCAGTGAGTGGCAGAGCTCCCCGCAGCCTCAGTCAGAGTTCTGAATGTCTGAAGAGGGCCTGGAGGCCCCTGAGCAAATACTGACATCACCAGCACTGCTTCTTCACGTCTGGCAAGACAGCCCCATGTAAATATTACATCCATGCCCACACACACACACACACACACAAATATGCCTGAACTCACACATCGCAAGTCTGAGAAAAGCTTTTAATTGCTGTGATTTTGTGGTAGCCTGAACTATCACCTTCAGATCTGTCATAACCGCCACACAACCCCGGTCTTATTTTCATACTTTAGGCTACCATTCTAATTAGTTATGCTCACAAAGTAATTGCTGGGAAGTGAGAAAGTGGCAAACTTTCTAAAAAAGAAGTCAGATGGGACAAACAAGAAAAGCAGTCAGTTGATCAGACAGCTTGTAAACGGACATATTTGGACAAGAAAACAAAGGTGATTTCCCAAACCGTCCTCTGCAAACATTCTTCATAATTACCAGACCCACTTTCTGGCTCAACTTTAACCTACTGTACTACACAGAGTATTCCTGTGCACTGAGGGATTATTAGCAACATTGCAGGTGTACTCACTTTCAGTTTGACTTCCAAATAAAGTAGTTTAGATCATTTTAGCTGTTGGTGTGTGTGCACCCCACCTGACTGCTGGTGTCTTTTCTCCGTCGGACTTTGTTGGCGTAATTGATAGAACTGACGATCATAATAAAAAAAGAAAATACCCAAGATGTAATCAAATTTTTTTCAAGGTGTTCATGCTTATTTTTTAGACAGTTTTAATTCATACCGCAGTTCCTCAATTTTAGGACACAGCAGAAGGTCACAAGTGTCCACCCTAGTTTTATATCTACAGTCACTAGTCCTCTGTTCAATGAAACTGTCACCCAATGAGCTTCCAAATAGGACATGATGTAACTGTTCTGATGTGGGTAATGAACAACCCACCGTGACGTCACCCACTGACCTGTTGAAAACCGTTCTGAAGCCATGAGTTTGGCATGATGGTCATTGGGATCTTGGTTTTTTGGAGCCACAAGTATCCATATTTGGGCAAGACTATGGAGCTGGTGGGTGACATACTGAAAGTTGGTCTGCGCTTGGATTTGACTCCATTTGCAAGCTGTAAAAATGGTGTGGAAGAAGACTTGAAACTAGTGATTGATAGCATAACCTCATGAGGAAACTGTTAAGGTCAAAAATGAAGTTAAAATATGGTTTCTTAATAGACTCAGAAATGTGACTTTTTACAACCAATGGAGCTGCCCCCTGTTGGCCATTAGAACAGGAGCAGGCTTAAGACACTAGCTTCACAGAACCAGAAGCTCTGCCCACTACTTATATACTGTGAATAGGTGTAGTAATAAGTGAGTTCTGTTGTAGCTATAAACACAACTAACAGTAATGTACATGTCTACATCACTGCAGCAAGGTGAGAGGTTAAAATTCAGAAGTCAACACATCGAAGACTTTAAAAGGGTGTTAGGTTTCTATTTAAGGAAAACAACTATCTCGAATAATAACGTCCTCATCTCCAAACAAGTATATCTGTGTTTCTGTTGGCTTCATACAAAGATGAGCAATGATTCTGCAATATTGCAGGATGCAGCTGCAGTTAATACTAAAATAGGAGACGCTTAATTGAACTCGTCCATTGTGTTGGCTTCAGTTGAAGTTAATCAGAGACAGAGAGAATATTTGTAGGACGGAAGTGTAATGTGACTATACCCCAAGGCCATGTCCCAGCAGACAACACAACTGCTTGAAACAAAACACTGCCTCCTGGGAGTTGTGGAGGGGGTTAGTGGTTAAACAATTACATCCACTCGATTGGAGTGTCCTTGGTTTAATTCTGGCCAGGGACCCTTTGTTTCGTGTTATCCCCCCATTACTTTTCCTGTCACCTCTTTACTGGCAAAAATGCCCACAGAAAGAATCAATCAGAAAAACCACTGTGTTAGCACAGCCAGCTCAGAGGGCTGTGGCAAAAAAAGTTGAACCTAGTTCAACCCTTGGAAAAACACGACATAACATCATCCAGCAAGATGGTGTTGCCCAATCAAATACTTACAAGGGCACATTACTGCAACATTACTATGTAATGTGGAGGTTGTAAAATTACTGTCTGGTGGTTGTAAAATCCTCTCTTACAGTATTATGCAGTGTTTTTGTGTCTGACAAGCCTTCAAGGTCATGGATCTCTGACTCAACTGGCCATCCCGTGTCATATTTCATGGTCTAGTTCCTGAAACGGCATGACCCTGACCAGCAGCCCTTTTCATTTTGCCTATAGTGCTATTTTCAGTCTGGACACTTGATATGATCTTGTTCAGTTGTTCAGTTTTCTAGCTGTAAAGCAAAGTGTTGCACACTCACGTAACATACTCACAGCAGATGGCCGACCATTAGCCAGTTTCTGCTCTACAGTAGGTTTCTGCCAGGAAGTTTTTCCTTGCCACTGTTGTGCTTGTTCGTGGTGGGGATTGTTGGGTCTGTAAATAATATAATAAAGAGCAAGAGCAAGTATAGACCTGTTCTACATAGAAAGCATCATAAAATAACTTCTATTACGATTTGGCGCTACATAAAGTAAATTGAATTGAATATGAAAAGCAAGAAAGTCTGCTCAAGCAAGAGGTTGGGGTGGATAGATTAACAAACACGCAGGAGACTGTTGCACATCACTTGTGTGAAACCAAAAGCCAAGACCGAGTTTTTTTTACGTAACTTGCGTAATGATAATAACTTTTGACACCTAAATTTAACCAGGTCAGATAGCATCAGCAAGCTGGTCTAACTGTACTTTGCATATTGACAGTATTATACTCACCACGGACCCTGTACATGCAAAGCTACCTACAGCGTTGAAGCATAAGGCCACTGACCAAGCTAGAGAGAAAGAGAGAGAGATAGAGAGAGAGAGGGGGAATGTATAAAGCTAACAATCGCATCACAAATTGGCTTCACGGGGCATCATTGCTGCACAAGGTGTGAAAACAGCATGTAGACATCAATCGCTTGCAGTGGCAGTATGGGAGCAGTTACTGTTAAAAGACCCAGCCAGACTGTTGACCCTGAATTGGTGTAGAGGTGTTAAGGAGACTTCAACAGTATGGCTTTCAGCTGGAACACGAGTGCCATAAAAAGGTTTACTTTAAATGTTTTAGTGTTTGTTTCTTGTGGAAGAAAACAGAATTCTTGGAATAATCAAATCCTATATGAGCACAACATACACTATATGTCAGCTTTAAATACATAGAGTAAATATTGGTAGTGTTATCAAAACCCTCGCTGGCAAAATACCAAGAAAGAAATTAAATTGTGTACCTGTACTTACCTGTTATACTTTACACATACTGTACATTTTCCCTTCAGTAATAGCACTTGGATGTATATGGCATGTAAGCCTACCCATACGGCACCATTGCTCTTTCTGTCTCTGTGGCTGGCTTGTTCAGTCACACATGGCCACATATCTAATTTCACATTACAAGTAACAGCACAGAAAATTCAATTTGTTTTTGTTTCCCTGCCATTTAGTGCAATTTCCATAAAATGAGAGTGGCTGACATCCAAAATCAATGGCTGTTTCCAAACCCCCAAGACTAATGGGGTAGATAGCTAAAACCGCAAGTTAATTGTTCAGGAATGTCCTTGAAAATTGTGTGTCAGCCTCTCTCTCTCTCTCTCTCTCTCTCTCTCTTGCTCCCTCCTTAACCCTCGCTCTTCTATTTACACTGCGCTCTTGACTGCTTTTTGAGGAATAATTTCATGCAGGCTTTGTAATGACATGGATTTGGAATTTTAGCAGTCATGCTTAACCAAGCCCAAACTAGAACCCGGGTATTCCAATATTCATAATTCACAGATACTGCATTGCAATTTGCAAGACTTGTCTCCTACAAAGAAGCAATGTGACTGCCAGTCTGCCTATGGACTTGCCATGTGTGTACTCCACAGAAAATTTGATCATCTAGTCACTGGATAGCCCTTCTTCTCTCCCTGTCAAGATTGTGATGAATGTTGAGTAAATCTGTAGAAAAGCTGTCATCAGCAGGCTCATGCACTGCCCCTGTTGTCCCCATTAGCTGGTGTGACAATTGTGAAACAGCCTGCTGAGCGATGCTATCATCGGTTGCTAAATTGAGAAGTCTGCCCTTTATTGATCTATTGAATCTACTATGTATAATGATACATTTATTTATCCCCAACACTTTGGTACAAGACTTTTGGTTTGGTACATGACTTTCATTGTATCAGTATGCCCAGCGAATCAGAGTTATTGTCAACCTAGCTTAATACAGTTTAATTAAGTGCACATCTTAAGCCCTATTCGCAGAGGCCTAGGGTTACCTGTGGGGGACCTCTGGTATTGTGGAGGTCATCTGTGATCTTAATCCTTTACAAATCTGCCATTTCTGTAATTTGTAGAGAAACAATTTCACTGCAAATTATCTATCTTTCTATCAGAAGAGCAAAACCTTGAATGATGATGTGCATAACAACCTGCAGTATGTGCAAGAAATCCACCTGGAAAGCTTTGGCTATGATGGTGGTAGACCCCGTGTATATGGATGCATGACAAACATAAATGAGAAACTGCAGCTGAAAGGAGTCTTCAGTGTCATTTAGACCTGTTGTTCATCAGTGTTGAGGTTGTAAGTGACGCTGGAGAAAGTGTAATGTAACAAAAAAAAAAACTGTGCCAGCGTCACAAGATAACTATGGTTATGTTACGTCTCTGGAAACACAAACACAATAAACCATCTCCCAAATGCCCCGATTACAGTGCTTGAGCCTTACTATCAGTTGCCCTATCCAGTTCCCTGTTAAACACACTGTCTTCCAGTGTCCTTGCAGTTGTTCGCACTGCCGATGAATGGATCTTTAGGAAGAGCCTAAACTGAGTTTGAACACAAAAAAGACCTGAGTTTAATAAGCTTCCACTAAACTGGTTCTAAAGTTCATTGTTAATGTACATTTTTCACAATTCACTTTATATTTGAGAATATTTCGTTTGGGGTCTTTTGGAGTAACAACAGAGCATTTCTGATGTAAGGAAATTGGTGTTTAAAGTTTTCTTGCTGGCAGTGTGTGTTGGAGTGCTACAATTTTTACACTATATTCTTTTATAAAGACCCAACATAAACTGTGCTGCAGTTATTTGGTTTTGGTTTGTTTTTTGGTTGGTATGGTGGATTTTTTTTTTTTTTTAATTGAACCACTGCCGTTCCAAATTTCTGTCCTTGGTCAACAGCCAGTCACGTTTGACTGTCCTACTAAGCTCTTTCTACCAAGACAGTGTTCCTTGAGAAAAGATTCTGCCACTTTTCTTCAGCTCATACTGGATCACAGCCATTCAACATGTCCCAGTTTTTCTGACGTTTTTGAGACAGCACAGGGATTCATTGCAGTTTGTTAATGCATAACTTAACTTTTCAGTTACTACCATATTTTCCGGACTATAAGCCGCTACTTTTTTCCCACGCTTTGAACCATGCGGCTTATACAAAGATACAGCTTTTCTATTGATTTTTCTTCAGCCGCCAGGGGGCGCTCTAACAGGAAGTGCAAAAACAAGACAGACCGGGGAAGTCAGTGCAAAGAAGAACACACTAGTTTTTATTTAGTATATGCAACACAACACGCACGAAAAATTATTAACAGCGAATTATTTTCACACCCTCACTCCCTCATCATGGAAAGCACACGAAGAAGTTCGTATGATGCAGCTTTTAAGTTGAATGCCATCGATCTGGCTATCCAGGAAGGAAATAGAGCTGCTGCACGTAAGCTTAGTGTTAACGAATCCATGGTGAGACACTGGAGACGGCAGCGGGAAGAACTCATTCAATGCCAAAAGACATATATAAATAAGCATTTACGGTACAAAATCTTTCTGTGTATCTGGTAAATATCTCATTTCTCAACCTGGATATCGGCGGCTTATAGTCCGGTGCGGCTTATATATGTAAATTTTTATTTTTTTTTAAAAACTTAGTGGGTGCGGCTTATATTCAGGTGCGCTCTATAGTCTGGAAAATACGGTAATATACTGACAACTGCTGTTAGACTGTCCCAAAGTGTCACTAAGTGACCCCGAGGTGCCTACTAACTTTGTAAGTGCTAACATAAGCTGCAATTATGTAATTCCTCTATAAACACAATAATAGCTTTTAAACCCTACTGTGTTCTGTGAACTGGGACCATTGTTCAGTTCAATCTTAAATTTCATTTAGGGTTGTGTTCATGTAATCCTATCAAAAGATGAAGATTAGAAGTACAAACTTCCCATGCTCCTGGCCAACATGACCTCGAGTAGGAAGATTCTAAATCATGGCATACGCTGCGGGTGGTTTGCCGTCTCTCATTTAAGAACAGCATGAGGAAAACACCAGGCAGTAAACCACACACTTATTACAGCTTTATATTTGTCAGAAAACTGATCATGAGAGAAAGATGATTTTTTTTCTTTCATCATCTCCTCATGATGCTGGCCACCTCTGGTAAAATCGTCTACATCCTCAGTTGAACAGGTCATGTGATTCTACCCTTCTGTAGTATAATGGCCTATGGTCAATATATGTAATATTTGGTTCAGTTTTTTGTGTTTTCTGAACAACCTGAAAAAAATGACTTGAGCAATTATTTTAGGAAGGTGACGATATGCGATAATAGAATGGAATGCAACATGGACCCGATTGTTGTATGACATGTGTATTCAAACCTGTTCAGGTCCCAGGTCCTAGGGCTCTGGTGAACCCATAAAGACCTCTATCTGGAGGGATTAAGTTAAGCAGACACTGTGAGTTTTTATTAATTTTGTAGGTTGGGTTCACTCACACTACTGTACATGTTTTTATCAGCCTTTCTACACAGTAAGAACCATGGGACTTCCATGATGCCACTGTATGGACAACTGACGTGCAACATCCCAACACCTGTATCCATGAAATACAGGTTGTCCAATAAAGTTTGTCAAGGACACAAACGTCTTGTTTGAACAATGTGACAAAAAGAGCAGCAAAAAGAAAAGATGAGCATTACTTCTGCTTCTCTTGTGCAAGTATGGTGTCTGAACTGAAAGTCTTAGGCAAGACTACAGTTTTCACCACAACATGTAAAATACTAGTCCAGTCCAAGATCCCTACTGCTTATCATGGATCTTTTAACTGCAGCCAAACAAGAAATCGTGCTGTTAAAATGCTTAAATCCAACCAGTCGTCCAAGAGCCAGATTACTGTCCATATGGGTACTTCATCAGACATCATACCCCCTCGAAAATGGGGCTTAGTCCATACCCCATTTGCCTGGCTTTCAACTCCTGGCCTCATGAGAAACCTGGACATCTAGGCTACCTTCCCTCACCTACTGACACCACAACCCAGACCAAGACAAGCAGACAAAAAAAAAAAAAACAACAAAAAAATGGCCACACTCACGATGAGCATCATGTAACACTAGCAGTTTTTCATTGTGAGTAACTGTAGGTGGGGCCCTTATTTTATGTCTATACTGATCATCCACTTCAGTTTTTCAGCTGAAAATCATTTATGCTCATTCGGATGAGTCAGTACAATAAAATAGCAAGTGCTCATTATGCGGTATTAACTGAAAAATAAATTACCATACCACCGAGGATGTAACCATTTTCTAAAGGCTGTTCTAGAGACTTTTATAGATTGCAAATAAAGATTGTATGGAGCTGTGGAGCTTTGATTGTCTGTAAACTACTTCCCCTATGCGTCCTTGCCAACATAAATATTGTTAGTAAATCAGCTGATAGAGAAGCACATAAATACAGAACCAACTCTCAATTTCCCAAATGCATCCACATGGGTGTGTGAGCACAGACACAAGCAATCTTGTCAGACATCAAAATCGTTGTTAGGAAAAACTCAGAAGAAGAAAAGGAAGCAACCTCGACATCTGATACATTACAATATAAGGCAGTTTGTAGTGCAAGCAGTATTTGGGCATAAACACTGGGAACAGATTGCTGTACACATGGTATTGATTGAACTCTGCAGGGCTCCAATAGCTCATTGCCTGCAGAGCCAGACGGAGTTTCCCTGCCTCTCATTCTCTATTGTCATCAGACTGTCCAGCTCATCTCTCCCATACGGAAAAACAAAAAAAAAAAAAAAAAAAACATGCTGAGGATGCAGGAAAATTAACAAGGCTGCACCATTTCAGAAATCTAAACAGATCATCGCTTTGATGACAGAGCCACTGAGATTGGACAGAGAGAGAGAGAGAACAAGAGCTAAGAGAATGGAGAGAATCTTCAATTCTTTTCCTTGTCTAAACCCACAGACTGATAAGACCAGATATCTGCTCACTTAGTCATCCCTGTTGCTTATTTTAGCTGAATGTATTTGTGTGTTCTGTGTAGAAGTCTGTTTCCATTATATATGATATCAGTTTGCATAATCTACATTAGGGGTTAAATCAATTTGGTGCAATGATGTAATTTCTAAGTTTTCAAACCATCTAACAACCACAATTTCAGCCGTTATTCATGATTGTATTTCGCACAAAGAACTCATTTTAATAACATGCTGTTGTTATATCTGAAAATAAAAAGAACATACATTTTGATATCAAAAAATCTGATTTGCTAAGTACCAATCAAAAGTAAATCTGATTAATTAAATGAATTGTATGCTTAATAAAGTGGCTATAATTTACTATTTTCCATTTAAGAACCTGTCGTGATTTGAGTTAAATTACAGCAGGCTACAATGTGAACCATGCTATCAATAGCTAGATTCTAAATCTGAAGGCTGATCTATGATCCAAGCGAATGTTTTCAGTCTTATCTATCATATCTATATACAGTGATGGCTTGTTATTATATATTTACATTCAGAAACATTAACCTTAATTTAATACCGTAATTTTCGGACTATAGGCCGCTACTTTTTTCACACACTTTGAACCCTGCGGCCTATACAACGGTGCGGCTAATTTATGGATTTTTACTGGACAACGGCCACCGGGGGGCACTCTCTAGCAGTAAACGCAAAAGTGAGACAGACGTGTGGGGAAAGATTATGCGCCGAAGAAGACACTAGTTTTGCTTTTGATTTTGAACTGTCATTTTGTGCATCATGCACACACCCTCATCGTGGAAAACACACGAAGAGATGCATATGATGCAGCTTTTAAGTTAAAGGCAATCGATCTGGCCGTCAAAGAAGGAAATGGAGCTACTGCACGTAATCTTGGCATCCCGTGTTGATGCTGTGTTGATGGCATGTTGATGCCGTACTCCCGATTTTCGGGCACAGTTTGAAAAAAAGCGTGTCTTAAATTAAAACTAAAAATCTTCCGTGTACCGTCTTTCTGTGTAAATATCTCATGTTACAACCTGAAAACCTCCGGCTTATATTCAAGTGCGGCCTATATATGTACAAAATGTATTTTCTTTTCAAATTTAGCTGGTGCGGCTTATATTCAGGTGCGCTCAATAGTCTGAAAAATACGGTAATTAAACCTTAATTTGTACTACTTTAATCGCTGCACAAACAGCGGGATCTCAGCCAGTGGCTGCACTCACAAAAGGTCTGGTTAAAGTTTCACACATCAATGCAGGACTGTCAAAACACACAACATACACAATAATGGAGGAGGTTCATGCAAAAAGCTAAATGTACTTCAAAACGGCTTCATCTAGCTAACAAACCAGCCCGCTCGACATAGAAAACTAAATACAGCAGAGTTTGCCTCTGGAAGCACTCTCTCTTGTCACCACAGTCACCACTAGCTGACTCATGTGCGATCATTTCAGCAATCAGATTCAGGTGTGGGCAGGGGTGAAAGTAGTTTTAAATTATTGCCGGTACTATTACCAAAACGTTCATCTCTGTCTCACTTCATGCATTTTAAAATAGCAAAGTCAAAACCAAAACAAATAAAAACATTTCAGTATTTTACTGTAGGCCTATGGAGATTTGAAAAAAAAGACTGTTTTGTAGTGTTTCTCTCCGTTTTTATTTAAAATGTCTGTAGATGATAACTGACAGATATGTAAATCATGTATAAAGTGTTTCAGCCAACCGCAAGAATGTGCGGAATTTCGTTGGTGTAATTTATTGTTCGTCCTGTCCTGGCGCAAGCAGTGTTTCTTGACGTCTGTGGACCAGTTGTGGAAAACGTCCCAGTGCATTAAATCAAACGCACCGATCCCCATAGCAACCGCTGCGTTTCGGATGTAGACGTGCATGCGCACTCATGTACTGCTGAGTGAACTCACTTAGCTCATCAGCAGTTTCTTTTCCGAGCTGTTCTGTATCGTTAAAATTGAACAAAATAACACAAAACACAACTGCTTACTCTCCTCCTAATTTTAATTGGGACATTTTGCAACAAATGTAAAGACATTAAACGTGTGGTACACATTTTGAAGGCTGGGTGCAGAGAGACCACAGAGCAGAGGAGATGCCGGCCAGGGCTCCGTCCAGCATGGACTAAAACACAGCACGGACAGTTCAGAAACTATTCGGAATCAGTTAAAAGGAATTTTTAAACAGACAAAGTAGTTTTCAAGACTGCATATTGCTAGCGGATCTATTTTCTGACCCAGAGTGCGGCCGTGACTGGTTCTGAATGAGGGCTTTATAGCAGGCAGCCGCTCTACCATCTTCACCGCCACTGAATCTTTTAGTGGTACGCAGTACCGGACTGTACCGGCTTACTTTCACCCCTGGGTGTGGAATCACTGAAGCGGTCAATTCTCAGCTGACCTGGCTGATGGACCCCAAGCTCCTGGGACCAGATTCAAGTAACCCTTCAGTGCATGCTGCCATAGGTGTTCTCCATGCATCGTATTATGCTAATAGAGCATTCAAAGGTCTTCTTGTTGGAACAGGTCAACTCTGCATTTTGCTGTATAATGGACAAGGGTCACGCTTACTGGGACTGTCTTTCAGCACAATCTCCCTGCATGTGTAGAGAAAGTGTCCTATGAATGAGTCCCAAATGAAAAGAGGAAGTAAACCTAAAACACACACTATCTTGCTGTTGTGATTTTATATGTTATATGTTATTATAAGTGTAGGAAAAATATGAAATTTGACATGTTAACATTTGAAATTCAAGTATCCACTAAATCTACAGGATTGTACTCTACATAATATAGTGTCAGTCATAACCATTCATATATTTCAAGGTTGCAGAATCCATCATACTTTGAGTGTTATTTTCAATGGGTATAATTATCTGACTCTCTAACCGACCTAATTTAAATTACGCTGTATGTTTGGTAAATGAAGGCCCTCATACAGACTGCAGTCTGCTTCTGCACCTGAAAGTACAAATCACATCTCACACAAGTGCAAAAACCAAACACATTAGTTAATGTGTGCTGAGTCGGCATTGTTCCACCGACGCAGTTTCCATAATGTAAAGACAGTAACTGAACTGGATGAGATAACAAATAAAGATTTGATCTTCCAGACAGAGTCCATTCATTGCATGTAAAATATCAAAAATATGGAAAGATGGCAAAAATATTTTTACAAGTTACAGTTGATTTGTTTATACAAAGCCTCATTCTGTTTTATAATGTTGCACTGTAAACCCAAATAAGTTCAGAAAACTCTTTTTTTTGTCGTAACTGATTACATAAGAACTTTTAAGTTATGCTGATAAATTTTGAGTTACACTTTACTCAAAAAATATGTGTTCAGTTGACTTAATCTATATTCTAAGTGCAATATATATTTTTAAAATTCCCTTAACTTAATATATATGTTTTCTTCATACTTAAATGATTTGATTGAATGATACTTATAAAAACTGAATTAGATGGATTTGAAAAAATCAATTGTACACAATGTATTACATCAGTAGTAATATCTACTCAAAATATTACACCTTAACACCCTGTTTTCAGTTTGTAATTCTCAAAACCAAAACAGCTGCGAAGGACCAGGGGTCCAGCTGATCGCCACTCAAGCCGTGATGGCTCATGGAGCAACAACGGGGTTCTGCACCCCAAATACATGCCAAAAAAAGTAACTGTGCAAATTTAGTTGTGCAGATATAGTCGTGTACATGTAACTGTAGAACTGTAACCATGTATGTATGATTGTGCAAGAGAAACATCATCCATGCAATAAAAGGTTATTGACTAAAATGTTCCCGTCAGAATTCCAATAATTTATTAGGGTATAAAACAGCACCTTAAAACCTACCTTTTAAAAAGGCATTACCGACTTTTACATTTGTTTTTCAGAACAATATGTCAGGCTTAATAAAACTGTGAAATGTCGAATAACATTCAAGTGCAACACCTGGAGCCAAACATTTTTTTACAAATATAAATTTTAGCAGCCTATTTTGAATCATTGGGGATGAACAATCTTTCCCTTCTACACTGTATTTTCTCAAATAAAAAAAAAAATAAAAAAAATCTTATAAAAGTAGCAGCATAAACAGCTAAATTTGTGCAAATGAGGAAAATTTAAAACATATCAAATAAAACAGAATAAAATACAATAAATAAAAGAAAATATAATATAAATAAACAACTGAATTGCCATTAACAATGAGGGCATACAGGAGGCAGTACAATAAAATAAACAAAAAATGTACCTCTCATTCTAAACTTATAAAAAGCCCACTGAGCATACGCAAAAGTGCTTTCAACATTTTAACAGACATGTCTATAATAACAGACACATCTAAAAATGAACAACAGAACAACATGGCTGTAATAATGTTGCTGACATGAATCACATTTATGCATGCCTGCACTCACCAGGCATTTCTCACCTTGTTTATTCTTTTAACAAATCATTTTTCAGGGAGAGTAGGCATGGTTTCAATGGTTTGTTATCGTCCAGACACAACTTTTCACTTTCTGGATGAATGTGAATGTGTGAGTGAGTTTCTTTGGATAATTTAAGTGTAATGCATAGATTAAACCAAACAGCACCACAAATGCATCAAGCCAGCTCATAACAACTTCATCCTCTATCACAATGGATATGTTCTCAGGGCTGAAGCTGATGGAACCAATGGAGTCAGGGACCACAGAGAGGAGCGCTAGCTGTGTGTCAGTGGTCTCCATCTCATCTTCACCCTGCAAAACACAAGAAAATCATTTATAACAACAAATACAGAAGGATCTGACAATCGTTGTTTGTAGAGCCAAAATATATTATTCCTTCCTTAACAAGTTCACCAAGTAACTTCAAGTATCATACAAACCGAGATAGAGGCTATCTGAAGAAAACCTAAGGAGTACTGAAGAGAGCAATGTGAGCTAGAGTCAAGCCAAGAACAGAGAGATCAGTCACTGTGTATGTGCGAGAGTGAAGCACGGCTCTGGCTGCAGAGACAGGGTGTGTAGGGGAGGGGCAGGCGGCTGTGTGTGACTGGCTTATCATGGATATTGACGAGTTTTACTTGTCAATATCCATGGTCAATAACCCAAATACTTACATTACAGGTTTTGTAGAATTCAGTGTCATCCTCCCGGAGATACACTGGAAGTGCACGAAGAGCCAGAGTGCGTCGCATGTTGATGTCATGTTCTTCCTAGATTGAGAAAAAAGAAAAAATCATTATAGAAATATTTTGCCAGGATACCCAGCTCGTGTCACTGGTATAACAATGTAATGCTTCAGCAGGATGACTGACTACTATCAAGGCATCACAAAACAATTACAAGCTTTTTGTAATCTGTAATGACAACTCATATATCAGTATTGTCCCCATGGAAAAGTCAAATTCTCAGCATCTCTCGCAGTGCCTCTGCTCCCTTTCCAGTCCTTGAGGACTTCTGCCGATACAGTGCAGCTAGTTTTGGTGTGTATCGGTCAAGTTCACAGTAAAACTTATTGCGTAGATTCACATTTGTGAGTCGATGGAACTCTGCAAACACCTGTACACATAAATATTTAGGTGTAAAAACAATGAGGAGTTGTCAAATATTTTCTACATGAAATGTTAAATATCAATTACTTTTATTAACTATTACTAATTAAAACATACTATATATCTACCTGTGACTGCATTCGCAAGGCCGGCCAGTTCTCCAGGAATTCCCTCACCTGTGGACTTCCTTGAACAATGTGTTGGTGGCGAAGAGCAAAGGTTGTGTGCATGATCTTTTCTATCCGTATCTGGTCTCTCTCAGTCTTTTCAGTCTCTTGTATGATTTGTACTCTCATTTCCTCCAAAGAAAAAAAAACAAGGCAAAGAACGGCCTTATGTTGACAACAGTAACGAAGTAACATTAGCGACCTGGGCCGAGTAGCGACACTGATGATAATCACTAAGTAAGCTTTAGTTTAAACCAGTTGGAAATATGTCTAATATCGTAACACGTAACTTCATTACACATATTCGCAGCGTATAACAAAAGATAACTATATGTAAGTTATTGAACTTTTGCCGAACTTTTGTAATGGTAACGTTACTCACCGCTCCGCGCGCAAAACTTTCAAATCCTGAAGTCGGTGTCCCAGAACACAAAACACAGATAATAGCACAATTTTGCAACAGCACAGCAAGAAAAATGTGCTTTGTTGTGCAGGTTTTTCTATGAATATGATGTTTTTCCTATTTTGTTCGCTCGGTTGCATCCCTCGCTAAGGTCCAGCCATCTTGAATTTTCTTGATACATGCCTTGATCGGTTGGGTATAGTGACGTCAGACGTCACGTCCCCTCACGTACGCCTGTTAACTTAGACGTTTCAAGTTAAGTGACAGTGTTCACTTGGATGTACTAAGCCCTGTGAAATCAAAACGAGATTATTCGTTAAGAATACTTAATGTTTCAGTGTCGGGTGAACTAATTAGCCCACTTTGATTTAGTTGCCTGCAATAGTTATGAGTTTGTAGTACTGTTCGAGTTTACAGTGTGGGCTGATTAAGACCCAAGGTATGTCATGTCTGAACAAAACATCCACACCCTTTAAGAGTTAATTCCCTCCATGCGCTGTGTGTCCACTGCTGCAGCTCCAACTGCTGATCATGTTAAGCTGAAGGCCCCCTGGGTAGGCACGCCTAAACCCTCTGCTATAGATAATGGATGAACGGATTGGATGAACAGAAATGGCTGTTGGCTCAGTCAATGATTAAGCAGCGTTCAGACAGGGACAGGCAAACCGGATGCCAGCGGCGTTTTTCAATTAATTTCAGTGGGGGTCGTGCGTTTCCGCACTGGCAGCCCGCAACGCAGGCGTTGCCACAAAAAACGACGCTGGCGTCCGGGAGAGAAGTTGAGCCAGATTCAACTTTTGGGAAAATGGAGCCCCATGTCACGTTCCGGTTCTCACTTTAACTCAACAACTCCAGAAGCCAGCTGCTTTTTGATGGCTGGTGTTGTGTCCAAGCTGGAGCTGAGCAAGCAGGCATTGTAACTGGGCAGAGCAGCCTCTATGAACATAACGACAGAGGAGAACAGACCAAACAAGACATTGATGGAAGAAGCTAAGAAAAGAAAAGGAGAGAGAGTGGGGCGTCGGTTAGTTCAGTAGGTAGAGTGGGCACCCTGTGCTCAGAGGCCCAGTCCTTGCTGCAGTGGCCCAGGTCTCAGATCTGAGCTGCATGTTGTTCCATTCTTCAGCTGCTACTATACAATAAAGGTTAAAAAAATCCCCCAAAAATATCTAGAAAAAGAAAAAGCGAGTGAGTGAGCAAGAAGCCATCAGACAAGAGTAAATCTCGGACTGGCAGTGCAGAATCACAAAAAATACCAAATCTTACAAAATGCTGCTTTAAAATCGAATTTGACGATGTGTATAAAATTTCATATTCACAATGACATCCCTCCATTTCTCACACATGGACACTGTGTCCTTCTCAGCTCTTTTGTAAAAGTTTGGAGTAACTTTATCTAACCCTAACTTACAGCCATGTAATGGTTCCATATACTCTGCCAGTACAGTGAGAGTCCTGACCCTCAGCTCAGGTTGCCAGATATTTATCTGCAGTGTCGATACTGTATGCTTTCCAGGACATTTATACTGTTTCTGCAGCAACTGAAGTCCCTTGACAAATGTGCCACAATATGAAGATCGCACCAGAAAAAAAAATTAAACTTGTTCAAAGTTTGGCAGGAAAATTGCAAACCTGGCAGTCTTGGATAATCAATAATCAAAGTGTCATTGCCACTACAACAATGCTACTGAAGGCCTTCATTTAATGATCCAAGGTCAGACCCCAACAGTTTGTGCTTCAAATGTGAGCACTGCATTTTATATTATTAATATATTTTAAACTAAACAATGAGACTTACAGAAATTGTTATTGATTGCACATTCAAATATTTCTGAAGTTATGGCCAGTCTGAATCCTCTGTCCTAAGTTCAGTATTAGACGGTGACGCAGGAGCCACTCCGAGCACTTCAAGCACTCTCCCATCAACGAGTCGTCCTCATGCGAATCGCCTGCGGTTAGGATGACGCAATCGCCACAAACGGAAACCCCCATCACAAACTTTTTTCAAGAGAATCTGCCGGCACTACAAGTGGAGCATCGGGTAAGTCCCAAAACTTTCTAAAAAGTAAAAAAAAAAAGCAAACTCAACTATTTCCGACGACGGAGAGGGTGACATTTGGATTTTTATGATATTTTATACAGAGCCCGGGCCTTCAGTTTCTCCTCTCATGAGGCCTGTGACAGAGCTACCTAGGCCAAAAAAACCCTGCGTCCTTCATCAAGGTAGGCAATGTTTTCTAAATATAAAATGATCTTTTTTTAAATAATTAATTTAATTGTCTTGTGAATTAAAATATATATATTTTTTTCACAGCTGTGGAACAAAGGAGCTGTGAGACACAAACCGCTGAGCGAGAAGTGCAGCTGGAAGCACAAGCAGATCAAAGCAACCTGATGGTAGAGACACAACAGAGACACTAACTGCTGAACCGGAAGTGCAGCTCGATCAAGAACAACTTGGTGGCAGAGACACAACGGGGGAAGGAGACGACTCACACCCACTGACTGCAGACAACCTTGAGAGGCTGAAAGGTTCGAGCTGTTTCAGCAAGTTTTGATCTCTGTGTTGACTTTCTGTAAAAAGAAGTGTGGTGTGACATTTAAAATAGAGTGAAAAATGGATGAAGGAAACTTTTTAGAGTCTTTTGTTCTGTCTGATTTAGAGCTAGCAGTTGAGCAATTGAATCAAATCTCCCCACCTCCTCCTGTAGATGTAGCCGTTGCTAATGTAGGTGAAAATTCCTCAGCAGCCGAACTATTTTCAACCTTTAGAAGACGCTCTGTTGCGTCTAAATCAGAACCCATCTTCCTCTGATGTTGAAAATTATTTTCAACCTTTAGAACTGGCTCTCCAACAGGTTAACCAGACCCCATCCTCCTCCTCCTCCTCCTCCTCCTCCCCTTCCACCTCCCCCTCCTCACAGTCAAATGAAAACCAAGTTCCCCCTCCTCCTCCTCCTCCTCCTACCCCTCTTTCACCCCACCCGCTCCTAGCCCCTCTTTCTCACATCATTTGGCTTCATTTCAAACTCCAAATTTAGAGGAAGTCGGTAGAAATGTCCAGCATGGTGGAGGAAATGTGAGAGGTCAGGCTGATTCACCCCCCAGGCTGTCCACCTCATCCACCTCCTCCAACATGGCGACTGTGTCCCGCGACCGGTTCAACAATCTGGAGCTGAGACGAGTGTTCACCGTTCCCCCTGCCAGAAACATACCGGATCTTGCTCAGTTTTATGATGATGTGATGTTGACCCTTAGAGATATGGCTGACGCCGTCAGAACACAAGTTAGGCGTAATGATGTGATACAGCTAGAGCTGATTGGTGAGAATGTTCCGAATCATGTCTCTGTGGCTGTTGAGGATGAGAATGGTGATGCTATCCTACCTGCTTTTGAGGGCTTGATGGAGCAGTTGGTGCAATCTAACGCCGAGATAGCATCAGATGCTAGGTTAGAATTAGTGGTTCAGGTTGTGCAGGATCCTAGAGGCGGTGTGAAACACAAGCTGGAAAAAACTTTAGACTGCAAAACAATACGTATTAAAAGACAGCATCTGTACATTGTAGACAACAGGAATGATCACCTCTGCTTTGCCATCAACTTGGCCCATGTGATCGATCCTAGTCACAGATAATCAGGCCTTAGAACGAGGGAGAGAGTTTCAGAGACTTGATCAGACCCCCGTCACCTTTACTGACGTGTGCAAATTTGAAAAAATGATGAACCGTAAAATAGTTATTTTTTACAGAAGCCCAGATCAGCAACCGCTCGCTCAATTTGAGACGACTTTCGCCAATAGATCTAATCCTCTGTTTCTCTTTTTGTTCCAGAACCATTATTACGGTATAAAAAATCTCAAAGCCTTCCTGTATGTCTGTCATTACTGCTACAAAAGCTACACGAAACCCTACGCACACCTATGCAAAGGTCACTGCTCTGTTTGTAACAACCCTGATTGCACTAAGCAGGAGCTCAAACCCGTAGCATGCACCGACTGCAACAGGACGTGCCGTACGGCTTTGTGTTTTGACAGGCACAAGGAGCCTAGAGAAAGACCTTTGGGTGAAAGAAATAGTAGTATATGCGATACAATCAAAAGATGTCAGAGATGCAAAAAAATTACAATATATCTAAAAGTAAAGAGCCCCGAGATCACAAATGCCCGCGGCCTAAATGCAACATCTGCGGAGAGAAATTAGTCTCAGACACCGATGATCACCGCTGCTTCTGTCAACTGTAACTTTTCCTACCCGCTAGGTCACCCCACCATCATCCACATAGACTTTGATGCCCCTCAAAACTACTTTGGGTTCATCAAAGCCACCATCCATCCTCCTAGAGGGCTCTTGTTCCCCGTGTTACCTTACAAAACATCTCAAGGTGGTGTTCACCCTCTGCCGTACCTGCGCTGAAATCAACAATCAGACGGGTCCCAAAAGTTACGCCTACCAGACTAGAAAAAAAAAAAGTAGTATTGCGTGTCAAGGGTATCACCCAGAGTAGAGAATGCTGTGAGCAGGTCAACTTTGACAGCATCAGGGAGTTGGTGAAGGGCTACCTCAAGGGCTCTCGAGGGGGCGTGATAACATCAGACGTAATAAAAAGAGCTCTCTATTGAAAAACTGCACATTTCAAAAAAAGTTTAGAGTGGTGTATGACAAAAGACGCCTCTTTAGCGACGGGACAAGTCTGCCTTTTGGTTACTAGTGTAGAATAGGAGGAGGAGAGAAACAAACAGACAAAAAGACAAAATAACAAACAAACAAAAAAAATGTCACTCCTTGCTAACATGAAGGAAGTTAACTTTGATTCCAGACTTGCAGCACCCTTTTCATGTAAGATTGTGGGACCCAGTGGGTGTGGGAAAACATATCTTGTAAAAAGTGTCATTGAAAATTATGAACATGTGATGAATGTTGTACCTGAGAATATTGTATGGATTTATACATCTTTTCAACTGCAAAAGATGAATAAAAAGATTAAGTTTGTTGAAGGACTGCCTGATTCTTTTGATGACACAGAACTGTTTCCAGATCAGAACCATTTGATCATTCTGGATGATGTTATTTTTCAAGCCTCCGACCATCCTGAAGTGTTCAAAATTTTTACTCAGTACAGACATCATAGAAATATGAGCATGTTTATGTTGACGCAAAATGTATTTCACCGAGGTAAACACAGCCGTACCATGAGTTTGAACAGTAATTATCTGGTGTTGTTTAAAAACCCTTAGACATAAATATATATATTGGCGCATCAAATCTTCCCCTCTCAAAAACCTTTTAAAGAGTTTTGAAGACGCCACCAGAGACCCCCGCGGGTATTTATTGGTCGATCTCACACCTTCCTGTCCAGAACCGTACAGGCTGAGGATGGGTATACTGCCTCCACAGTGGCCAGTCTTATGTTCCCAGAACAAAGTAAGTCTTTGCCATCATCATCATCATCACCACCACCACCATCATCAGCATGTTGGCGCGTGTAAGAAGAAATGCACCCTTACTTAAAGGTCTGTACCACGCCACGCCTCGTAAACGTAAAGACATTCTTGCCCACTCTTCCCTGGACTTTCTCCAAGCTCTGTGCGAGATTGCTTTGAATCTTTTAAAAAGGGAACATTCTTCTGTCTTCTCCTCAATACAAAAAACTGAAAAGCCGGCGAAAATTTTTCAGACTGCTGGCTAATAAAAAGACAGGTTTAAATCAGAAACGCCGAACCTTGATGAAACAGTCAGGAGGTTTTATTTTACCTCTGCTTTCGGCTGCAGTGCCCATCCTCGGAAATCTTATAGGAGGACTTGTTAGTAGAAAAAAAAAAAAAAGACATGGCTCTGAGAACGTCGCAAAAAATGTTTGTCGCACCCCATCAGTTAAACCGCCTGACTCAACCTGAATCCTCCATCAGGCAAACGGCCGAAGGCAATTTAGACACAAAAATGAAAGCGATATTAAATGAGCTGGGGCTGAGTTCTTATGAAAAAATAAAAATACGACACCTTGCTGCAGAAATAGCTCACGCTGATGAAACAAGGTCAAAAGGAGGAGCGTCGGGTGACTTTAACTCTGCAATGCGACCCGAGAGACGAGCCAACGGATCTTCCATCTAGTCATCTTCCTGACACGGAGCAGTCCGATCCGGATGACACACTGGGCGAGGTAATAAAAAGCCTTCCCCAGCGCAACCGCAAGAATGCCGAGTACATCATAAATAAATTATCCAAGAGCAACGCGGGATGGAATTCAAAAGGTAAATTTACTTATAAAGGACAAACCGTGAAAGGGTCTCATATGATTGATTTATTTAAAAACCTCTCCCTCCCTTATAAAAAGCCCAAACCCCGCCACCTAGAGGCTGGATGAGTTTCTTAAATACTCTGTCGGACCTCAACATTCCCTTATCCTCTGTGAATAACCCTCGAGCTCGCGATCAATAACGAAATGGGTGAAGCCCAGGGCGGTTTTGAAAGATAATGAAGAAGAAGAAGACCAAAACATAATAGCTCCTCCAGAGGTCAAACGAGTCTCCAAACGGACAGTAACCCTATCCCCACACTGGACTACTGGATCCCCTTTTCTCCCTAAATGAATATAAACGTACAAAAATTGTTTCTCAATAAAGGCTTTACTGGTCACATTCAGTCTACAGAGTTATTTCGAGATACATTATGTAATTACAATAATTATATTAGATAATTCACAGGTTGTAACATTGATTAAACATTTGCAAAGAACAAGTTCCATGGTTAAAACATCCGGAGGTTCGATTTCTGATACGAGGTCGATATTTTTCCACAAAGTGCGATACAGTCTGATCATTTTTTATCACATCGTTGTCATACAGAGACAACAGTCGTTCAAAGGATACTCTGCAGGCCCTATGGCAGAGATAATAAATGCAGTGCTGACCGCATACGGTGGACAGGGTGTCAGGAGTCACAAAACGGCAGGCAAGAACCCAATAGCACGACACAGAAAACAGTTCCGGTGAAGAAACAGTGTTTAATTAACCAGCAGAGGTCAAACCAGGTAGTAACCCACGTGGCAAACAAATCCAGTAGGAGCAGGCAAAAGGGAAGGTCCAAAGGAGAGTAGAACGGACCCGCCACCAGGTGCGCCGACAGCGCTGGATGAACGCCTGGACAGATGACTGTGGCCCCCCAACAGCTGGCAAAACTCTGTCCAGAAACAAGAAGTGAACTGTGGCCCCCGGTCTGAGACAATATCACAGGGGAGGCCGTGCAAACGGAAAACATGATGCAACACAAGTTCAGCTGTTTCTTTGGCAGATGGTAATTTGGGCAACGGAACAAACTGAGCAGACTTAGAAAATCTGTCTACAATAGTAAGAATGGTGGTGTTACCCTCTGATGGAGGGAGTCCGGTGACAAAGTCGAGTGAGATGTGGGACCATGGATGATGAGGAATAGGCAGTGGCTGAAGAAGGCCAGAAGGAGCATGGCGAGCAGTCTTGTGCTGAGCACAAATCTGGCAAGCAGCGATAAACTCCTTGGTGTCCTCTTCAATGGAAACCCACCAGAAACATTGCTTCAGCAGGGCTAGGGTGCACCTAACCCCCGGGTGACAGGCAAGGCGAGAAGAATGTCCCCACTGGAGGACCTGAGAGCGGAGATTCACAGGCACATACAGACAATTATCAGGGCAGGCACTGGGAGCCGGGTGGTCGGCCTGGGACTGTTTTACCTTTTCCACAATGTCCCAGGTAACTGCGCCGATGACCACCCTAGAGGGGAGGATACTCTCGGGTTGTGTGGAACAGTTGTTTGGCTGACCGGATGTACTCCAGGTTTTTGTTTTTTTGGTCTGTCCACACCACAAACGGATGCTTTGCCCCCTCTAACTAGTGCCTCCACTCATCGAGAGCCAGCTTGACAGCCAGTAACTCCCGATTTCCGCGTCATAATTCCTTTCTGCTGGGGACAACTTGCGGGAGAAAAAGGCACATGGGTGTAACTTTTGGTCCTCTGCTGACCGCTGAGACAGGACTGCCCCCACCCCGGAGTCTGACGCATCCACTTCCACAACAAAGTGGTGTTCAGGATCTGGAAGGATGAAAATGGGAGCAGTAGAGAACCGTGACTTTAACTCACTGAACCTCCTTTCTGCAGCAGGGGACCATTGGTAGGCTACCTTCTGGGAGGTAAGGGCTGTCAGGGGAGCTGCCACAGAACTATAGTTGCGGATAAACCTACGATAGAAATTGGCAAACCCAAGGAACTGTTGAAGCTTCTTCCAAGTGGTGGGAACCGGCCAATCCACCACTGCCTTAACCTTGGCGGGATCCATGTGAATATGTCCGACCGAAATGATGTATCCCAGGAATGACACCTCAGTGACATGGAACTCCGATTTCTCTGCCTTCACGAACAGCTGGTTCTCTAGGAGTCTCTGGAGAACACTGCGGACATGCTGCACATGTTCCTGTTCAGACTTTGAGAAAATGAGGATATCGTCAAGATATACAAAGACATTGAGAAAATCCCGGAGCACATCATTCACTAATGCTTGGAATGTTGCAGGAGCATTAGTGAGTCCGAAAGGCATGACCAAGTACTCATAGTGGCCCCTTGGGGTGTTGAACGCCGTTTTCCACTCATCCCCCTCCCGGATACGAACAAGGTGATAGGCATTCCTGAGATCAAGCTTGGTAAACACAGAAGCCCCTTGCAACAGTTCAAATGCGGAAGAGATAAGTGGGAGGGGGTACCTGTTTTTGATGGTGACATCATTCAGACCACGTGTCGATGCATGGTCGGAGGGATTTGTCCTTCTTATCCACAAAGAAAATCCAGCTCCAGCAGGATGAAGAGGGACGGATGATGCCTGCTGCCAGTGAGTTGTTAATGTACTCGTCCATGGCCTTGGTTTCAGGGGCTGACAGAGAAAAGTGTCCCCTTGGCGGTGATGAACCAGGAGGAGGTCAATGGCACAATCGGGCGGTGTGGGGAAGCGAGGTGGCCCGTACTTTGTTAAACACCTCCCTTAAGTCGTGGTACTCGGATGGGACACCTGAGAGATCTGGGAGCTCATTAGAGGAAGAGGTGTTGAAGGCAGGTAGCAAAGCAGATTTCAGACAGACTGCATGACAATGTTCACTCCATTGTAGAATGGAACCAGTCCCCCAGTCAATATGTGGATTATGTTTTATTAACCAAGGAAACCCCAGGATGACTGGGTGCTGAGGAGCATTTATCAGGTGAAAGGTAAGTGATTCAGTGTGGTTACCTGATATGCCCAGATGAAGAGGAACAGTGCGATGGGTTACTGTGCAGAGGAGACGCCCATCCAGAGCAGTAGCCTTGATAGGCTTGGCCAAAGGTTCCTGGTTAATACCCAGCTGCATGGCGAGACCACGATCCAGAAGGTTGGCGTCGGCCCCGGAGTTAATGAGGACAGAGACAGCGTGTGATTGTCCGTTACAGTTGAGCTGAGCGTGAAGTAGTGAACGAGAGGGCATTTCAGAGTTCATGATATGGCTCACCAGCGCCCTCTGGATTCCTGGTGAGCCCTGTCTTTTACTGGACAGGAAGACACGTAATGACCTCCCTGTCCGCAGTACATGCAGCAGTTTTCCTTTTGTCGCCGCTGTCATTCAGCAGCTGACAGCCTGGTCCGGCCAAGTTGCATGGGCTCAACCGGGTCTCCAGGGGCACCGGCGGGAAGAGAAAACATTGAAGTGGGAGATGACGCTGGAGGACGTGGAAGGCTCCGGGGAGTACTGATCAGCGCTCTCTCCCGCCTCCTTTCCTGGAGACGTCCGTCGATGCGGATGGCCGTGGCGACGAGCGTGTCCAAATCAGTCGGAGGATCCCGAGCCGCCAGCTCATCCTTGATGCCATCAGAAAGGCCGTTGTAGAAAGCGTCAGTCAGGGAGGAAGCGTTCCAGTCACTCTCCGCAGCAAGGGTCCGGAACTCAATGGAATAATCCGTTACTCTCCGGTTCCTGAACCAGGTTTAACAGTCCACGAGCGGCTTCTCGACCAGGGATATCATGATCAAACACCTTCTGAAGACCCTCAGAGAAGGCAGTCACAGAAGAACAGAACGCTGACTGCTTTTCCCACTCAGCGGTGCTCCAGTCCCGAGCTTGCCCAGTAAGCTGGGTGATCATGAAAGCCACTCTTGACCTCTCAGTGGGATATGTGAGAGGCTGAAGCTCAAAAGTCAATTTACACAGGGTCAGAAAAGAGCGGCAGGTACCTGGAGCTCCAGAAAAGCGCTCCAGAGCACTTAAGCGGGGTTCTGGGCCCGGAACAGTGGGAACAGGAGGACTGATAGGTGGTGAAACCACTGGCGTTTGTCTGGGCTGGATGAGCTGCTGGAGCTGATCCAGCTGGGTCTCCAAATGTTGGTTGTGGTGTGCAGAACTCTCCTGGAGAGCTACCTCCATAGCGGTGAATCGTTTCTCATGAAGGTGTAGAGCAGCAGTTTGTGCTGCCATTTCCTCCCTTATTTTCTCCATGTCGGCTGGGTTCATTCTTGGCCAGATTGTACTGTCAGGAGTCACAAAACGGCAGGCAAGAACCCAATAGCACGACACAGAAAACAGTTCCGGTGAAGAAACAGTGTTTAATTAACCAGCAGAGGTCAAACCAGGTAGTAACCCGTGTGGCAAACAAATCCAGTAGGAGCAGGCAAAAGGGAAGGTCCAAAGTCCAAAAGGCAGGTCAAAACACGAACAGGCAGGATCAGAATCAGAATAAGTTGCTGGATAGCTAGGGAAACACACTAGACAATCTGGCATAGAACTGAGGGAAATGGACCGGTACATATACTGAGGGGCTGATTAGCTGATGAGGAGCAGGTGAGTGCGGAGGTGGGGCAGGCCAGGTGAATGACATCAGCAAGTAATGCAGAGCAGGAGGGAGTGGCAGAGTCTGAAATGACATGAGAGTTAGTGTGGCAAAACAGGAGACAGACAAATGAAAAACTAAAGCCTGGCTGAAGTTGTGACACAGGGTGTGTTGAAGCTGACGATCATGGTACAATATCTGGTCAGAATGCTGCTCCAAAAACTGTAAGATACTTGAGGGGTAATGAGCAAAGTCTGGGGGAAAATCATAAGAGTCAAAAAAGGTGGCTAAACTGTCCTCTTCCAGAGTCAAAGAGAGCCAGTGCTCACCAGGCAGGTGCGCAGGGTGTGTGTTGACGATAAAGTAGGCCGGGGTGTCAAAGGAACGTGTCAGTAACAGCAGCTGATCAGAAGCCCAAAGAGTGGTGGTGTGTGGTAAAGGTACTCTGAATCTCATTTCCAATCTGGGGACAGAGCGTCATTGTCATCACCCAGGTTGAGATTAAACACAAACAGAGAGTATCCGTTGTTAAATTCCTGACAGTTGATGCTCAGAGGTAGATCTTTCAGATGTCTTCCCGTGGCGATAAACATGTTGTAAAACTCTCTGACTGAAATGCCTTGATTAAATTGGGGCTGGAACGCGTTATCCGGAACCTGTCTGCCATCCTGACAGAGGGCCAGATATTCCACATCGCTGTGGGTAAAATTGAAGGGCGACAGGTCTCTTCTTCCTGTGAAGGCTTTGTGGTGTACCATACCCAGCACCACATATTTAGGCATAGCACCCAGAAAGAGGTTCTCCTGGTTACATATCCTGGAATTCTCCGGTATGGAGTAGGTTTTTACATTGACGCGCGACAGGGGGTACAGCGTGTTACCCTTCAGCAGAGCTGCGGCGTGACCCAGGCGGACAAACAGCGAGGCGCCTAATATTCTCAGGCGGTAATCAGAAGCGCAAGCTCCCATGAGACAAAAGGCGTTGTTGGCTCGGGTCAGCTCGATTCTCATATCCACCGAATTCAGAAGGCAGAAAAGAATGTCCCCGTGGAGGGAGCCAAACAGGTGTACTTCCTGGGAATTGGCAGAGAAGGCTGCTCGGGAGTTAAATCCACGGTTAGGACCGTTACAAAGGTTGGTCACAAAGGAGTCCATTGCTCCGCTGTGTCTTTGAAAAAACACCCGCGCTGACTCTTGAGCGTATTTTCCAAGTAATTGAGTAGGGTTTTGATCATGGCTCTGTACGGGTGCGTAGCGCTAGACTGTGAAATTAATCTATCCCCCAGAATAATGTCGCAATTGTATTCAGAGGGAAATTGATCAGGCCCACATTGGGGTCATTCACCAGGTCTGTACCGCCGGCGTTGGTAATTTTCACGCGGAGATGCAGCGAGGTATTGTTCAAATCCAAATACTTTTCACCATCTCCGGAAATAAAGAACTCAATGTGGCCCCCGTCGGCAATGGCCGATAGAGGAAGAATTTCATCGTAGACCTTATCGTCGATAGACAGCTGCGTCATGGGGGCTGAAAATAAATCCAGCTCCACCAGGGTGCACTCGGGTGATTTTTAGTGTAAAAGAGCCATATTGCTTTTGTTGTTGTTGTCGATGAAATTTCTTTTCTTCTTCTTCTTCTTTTTCTTGTATTATTTAGGCCTAAAAGATATCGCCACTTCTGGCAGACTTCCTCCCCTTAGGCTTGCTTCTCCCGACTGATTTTCTCCTTTTATGACTCACACGCGAAAAAACATGATCCCCCAGCAGCCTCCTCCTTAATCTACGCGATAAAACCATAATCCCTCCGAAACCCTCCTGATTCTGTCGATTGGTCATATTCCCCACCGTATTTTTTATCACATCAAAGGCGATGTTGCTCGCAGCCGATTTGAGATGCGGCTTGGCGATGGCAAAACCTTTTTCACCAGAGGAGAGACAAAACGAAACAATCTCGAGAAGATGGAGCCTATACCCTGACCATACATGACCGGTGCGCCGTAAAAACCGGGTAAAGCGCCCCCCACTTTACTTTCATAATAGTTTATGAAGCGATGAGGATCCTCTCTCAGACATACCTGATCCATGTTTTTTTTTAATTTTTATACAGGATGCTGAGCCACGGCTGGTTTAAAGTGAAGTTTCAGAATAGCCTTCCCGTAGACAAGGTCCACACACTCGTTACGATCCGTTTTAATCTCTATATGAATAGTTTTAATGTAACTCTTAGACATGCGTACGTAATGCACCGTATTGTACCTGAGACTCAGCACGTCTCCAAAACCACCTTTGACTTTCACCTTCTCTGCAGACCGAACGACACGCTGCAGTCTGCTCTTATCCTTTGCAGTGGCAGCAGCGTACCAGATGGTGATGGAGGAGTTGAGAATGGACTCAATGATGGCTGTATAGAAGTGCACCATCATTGTCTTTGGCAGGTTGAATTTCTTCAGCTGCCGCAGGAAGTACATCCTCTGCTAGGCTTTCTTGATGAGGGAGCTGATGTTCAGCTCCCACTTGAGGCCCTGGAGATGATAGTTCCCATGAAGTGGAAAGACTCCACAGTGTCAATTGCGGAGTCACAGAGGGTGATGGGGGCAGGTGAGGCTGAGTTCTTCCTGAAGTCCACAACCATCTCCACTGTCTTTAGATTGTTGAGCTCTAAGTTGTTTTGGCTTCACCATGTCACCAGATGGTCAACCTCCCACCTGTAGGTGGACTCGTCACCATCAGAGATGAGTCCGATGAGGGTGGTGTCGTCTGCAAACTTCAGGAGCTTGACAGACGGGTGACTGGAGGTGCAGCTGTTGGTGTACAGGGAGAAGAGCAGAGGAGAGAGAACGCAGCCCTGTGATCCACCTGCAGGTGGAGTCAGGCACACTCAGCTGGGAGAGCTTCTCCTGAAGCGGAGCCGGGATGATTGTGTTAAAAGCAGAGCTGAAATCCACAAAAAGGATCCTGGCATAGGTTCCTGCGGAGTCCAGGTGCTGGAGGATGTAGGGGAGAGCCAAGTTGACTGCATCGTCTTACAGACCTGTTGGCTCACACAAGACACAAGACACCGTAGGACACCCTACGCTTTCAGCATAAAACAGGAAATACTAAATAGAGGAACCCAAAACAATGACACTGACATTTTACAAGTATCAATGTTATGATGTTGTTTTCATAAATGTCATGTCAACATCTCAAAGAATAGAGTTTTATTACCTTTTACTACAAAGAGCACCATATTTACTGCACTATATTTAATTAACAATCTTTTTTTTTTGTCTTTTTATTCAATTAATTTGTCACACATAATTAGAAAAGATCAATTATAGTATTTATGTGAGCTGCTACTATATATTCTTAATGAGTAGTAGTGACATAGCCTTAAGAGTAACAAAGTACACAGTCAAGGAGGAGGTCATGGTGGATGGATGGGTTTAAACACAGGACTTTCACCCTGGAGACTGGTGTTTGACTGCCCTGTGAGACCATTTTTAGACTTAGTTAACTTATTACTTTCAGTTTTTTCTTCATAGAAATGCCCCCAAGAACCCAGGGCAAAATTACATTTAAATCCCTTGTTGCTGCTTTAAAGATAAATAGCTGTGAGTGCTCAGTAATAACTGGTGTTCTATAAGAGGACACTGAGGTTTGAATTAAGCAGTCTTGCCCATTAGCCCTTCCTTCCTCGTGTAGTTTCACTTCCATTTATTTCTCAGACTAGGATGAACTTATCATTTTGTAGTAGTCCAGGGAGTTTAGAATGTATAACACACCGAGGCAAGCATATAACTAGTCAGCAATTATTGTCTGAGGCCAAATGTAACACATTAAGTTTCCTGTAGGTCAACATATTATTCAGCATAACTGAAATTAAATGCAATGTTTGATCACGTTTTCATAAAAAGCTATTTAAGATGCGCCCTGATGTTTAAAGCACATCTTAGCGCCTTCTTTGCAAAGGTGAGTCCAGCTGTCTACCATCTCAGGTTCTGTCTGTCATGGAATAGAGACATCTTTTTTCTTGGCAGACCATTCCCAGCTGACTCTGGCTCCTGCCCAAACCTCAGTCTCCACCTTACCTTCAAACACACAATCCTATCCTTCTGCCCATCTCACCGTCTCTCCACTCCCCGCCACCTTTCTTGACACCTCTACTATCCCTTCATCAAGTTTCTTTCTTCCTGTCCCCTTCACCTTCCTGCATCCCTCAGGTTTTATCCGCTCGTCTGAAAATGTTCTTTAAAGACAGTAGTCCAGTTCAGCTGATGCAGGAGTCCTACTGTGTGGTCAAAGTTTGATTCATTGCAGCCATCCTTTTCCAAAAAAAAAAAAAAAAGCCTTCCACTTTTTTTTTTTTTTTAAGAGGGCTGATGTTTCTGACAGAGCTCAAGAGGGTCTGGTTTTATTCCCTGGGAAAACTTGAAGAATGTCCTTTGGCGTACTTTCCCCTTCACCAAGTCTGACCTACATATCTCATGTTGTTTTCCAAAAGACTGTTTTGGTGAAAGAAGTCTCTCATTCAGCGCACAGACGGAGAGTGAAAGTCTGAGAGTCTACTTCCCTCCTTCCTATTTTTAGTTGTAGATAATTAAGACACACTGCTTCCTCTATGGGTCTTGATGGAGAAGGAAGAGAGGAAGAAAGAGACAAGCACAGAATTGTACATCAAAATGTGTTTGTTGTCGCAGGATTGTACAGACCACCAAAAGAAAAAAAAGCGAGGAAATGCATTCAGAACATAGAATATTGTAGCAGTTGTGTTTCTTGAAAGTTCTCATTTGGCTGAGCTTTCAGAGGAAGTTTAGTTGTACAATCTGCATGAACATATGCCCATTTTCTTTTTTTCTTTTTTTTTTTGGGCTAAAGGATGACACATTGGAGGTTGAAATGCCTACATTTGTAATGGATAAAAATTGTTAAATATTGGTCCTGTCACAACCTGAGACGCAGCCTGAGAATCAACAACTCTAGACGTAGAAAGGAGTGTTCTGGACATCCACTGTTTCCCCCTCCTGCCGGTCTCGTGCTAAGGTAAAACAGCTCTGAATTCCACTGGACACAGCTCCTTAACGTTGCTCCCATGATGCTGTTTTGGTCTATTATCCACATGGCTTCACACCCCACCAGGAAAATGAATTAGAGTGTTTTTCCCACCAGACTTTAACTTGCTCAAATATGCTCATTGTTCCTTGGTTTGTGTGCTTCTACCATGAGTAAGTAGGCTACATAGGATGGATGAAGTGTTCACAGGGTGTTTTATTTTAAAATTTGAACAGATTATGTATGCACAATCTGACTCCTGGCAAGCTCTATCTACTCTGTGCCGCTTGATGTGGCTGCTTATGGAAGCCATAAAAAACACTTGTTGGATGCTTCTGCATGGCAATGATTCTGGTGAAATCACAATCAACAGCCAGCCACGAACGCAGCTGGAACACATTGCAGCCATGCCCGGTGGAATTTAGGGGTCAGGATCATGCTTTGCCTAACCTATATGTGAAAGGTATGCACATCTGTGAAGGTGCGGTATGAAGACCAAAGTCACCATATGGAGGGATGAGACAAAGAAACACAGAACTTTCACCCAGTAGTCCACTGTTCAGGTATATGTGAAACCAAAAGTCAATGTTGAATTATTTTACATATATTTAGGCCAGGTATGTAACGTAAAGTATTTTTGGTACCTAAACCTAACCCAACTGCAACACAACACAACAGCAGAATGAGCATGTGTTGAAAACAGGACACAGCGGACCATCTGGTCTATTACATGCTTCGGCGTGATACCAGGTTAATACTTCATACTTATGAGTGCTTATTGATCTTGGTCCTATCCTAAATGCCTCTTTGGCCAAATTGTTGGCACTTAATAGCAGCATTGCTTTCTCATTTAGGAACAGATGGGATTCCTTTGGTTCTATTAACAGGTTTGCGTGTAATTTCTGTGACTGCTGCAAAGGCCCACTTGAAGTGGTAACACAGGTTAATTATTAAAGGTGGGCAAATCAATACATGAGCTACTAATACTATGAACTAAGACTTGTTTTGAGCATCGATACTAGCATCGATAGGTTAAACTGGTGGAAGAAGAGCACTTTAATGAAGTTTATAGAAGAAGTTCAATCAGGACACAAGTTGAGTCTTTAGTGGAATCTAGTTGCAAATTGCAAGCCCCGCACCTCTTTCTCTCCTTCTTAGCATAAAGGAGAAACTACGTTTCAGATGAATATACACTAATGAAAACATTCCTATGAATATTCTATTCAATATCTGTCATATTCTGTAAATACAGCCCCATGAATCTGACACACTGGACCTCTAAAACAGTTTCTTTCTGTGCTGCTGTCAGCTTCATTTCATTTCACGGTCAGATCGATGCAACCCTCTTCCACATCCAGCACCCATGGGTCCTTCCACTGAGCTCATCAGAAGTCCAGCTCCACATCACATCCATCCAGATCTCTAGCATTGCTCTCCCCCCCTCCACCACCGACACCACCACCACCAGTGTCTAGACTCCATCTTGGGGATATTCCTGTACAGCTCATACACCCTTAGAATATGATGCAACAATTGGGTCCAATCGCCCAAGGCTCATATTTTTTCGGCTTTACTATTGTGGACCATTTTCATTTCTTTTCAGTTAAGTCATGTCAGAATGCTCAGCTAGTGTAGTCCAGGGTAACACTAACCCTCAAAAGGGTCAGAAGATAAATCTGAGGGGTCAGGAGATGATTAATGGGAGATATTTAAATTAAACCATGTGAGGAACTTAGAAGAGAAATATAAGAGGTTTTATGTTAAAAACTAGTAACTACATCTGTGAAAATGAATTGCAGTAAAAATACATTTCCTTCTGAAATGCAGTGGAATAGAAGCTCCGCTTCTGGAATGCGCCTAGTGGGATATGAAGCCACGAGGAGAACAAACCAAAACAGCGTTTGTATGGATGTGACACTAGAGTGACATGCCATGACACTCTGATTTCATGGTGTGTCCCAATACACACATCTATAATTAATTTGCGCACAGATTGTGCATTATTTAATTAACAAAAGTGAGTTGGACACACCTTAAATGCATGTGTTGTGCACTTTAGACCATGTGCTATAGATCTTTTAAACAGGGCAATGCGATTTTCTTGATTAGGTAGCAGAATAAAATCTGCAATGGTCAGAAACTGTGTAAGAATGATGAATGACAATAATGCAAATTTGATCATTTAACTGCAATAAAGTGTATACTGCACTGTATATACTATATGTTGAAGATATTGCAGTCCTGGATATACTTAAATACCTAAATTCTATGAAAATATTTTGCGTAATAAAAGTAGTTATTCGGAACTACAAGGATGTCGTTCTACTTGATTAAAAATGCAAACCTAAATAATTAATAATTAACATTTACATAGCATCAAAACATTTTTCATTCATTGCAAAGCTGCTAATATGACACACTTGTATCCTTGTATCCTAAGTGTCCAAAAATATGGATGTTGATAGAAAAAAATGAAATGAAAACAAAATGACAGCATGTCCAATATATTTTTCAGACAGAGACACCACTGAGACAACAACATGCAAAAGGTTCACTGAGGTGGATAGCTTGAGCTGTTATAGCATTTCCTAAAACCAAGCCGAAGCCCAAGGGGAAGCATGTTAACGAGCAACACTGTTGACCACATCCAGAAACACGCTGCCTGCTGTCGGGTGGCCACAACACTCTGCTCTGTAATAGTCTACATACATATGCAAGATACCAAAATTTAAAAAAAGAAAATCACACAGGAATATTTTTATATTCCAACAACCAGTCATTCAAATTCACTGAGACAAAAGTCAGGAGAGAAACATCACAGTGCTGTAAAAAAAAACAACATATTTTCTTGCCTTTAATGAAAACCCACTCAGCCCTGTGTAGGGTCACACTCCTTGTGTTTATGTTAGCATCAACTGTCATAAAAATGAGATTACATGGAGTATATGATCCACTCAGTTCCTCTTTTTCTGCTCCACTTCCGCAGTTTCACAACAAAACAAACGTCTCTGATCTAATTGTGTTGAGCCTGAATTTTTCTCCACATGACGCCCGTCCAGAAAACCAATAAATGCCCGAAGCCTTTCTTCAGACACAGCGGCAGTAAACATGTCGTGCTCCACGGATGATGCATCCACCCCCCTTTGACCTGTAATTGCAGTTCCCCCCTTCTGGGTAAATAAGTGTAATTTTGAATTTGGCTCAGTACTGCATCTCCGAGCTTGTCTCTGTGCATTTTAATCAGCGGACGCAGATGAAATAGAACATGTTTGAATACCTTGAAAACGTATTATACACTGCAAAATTAAAACTGACCACTCCATTTGCTGAAGCCCTGTTTAGTCACCAGAAGAGGAGATGGAACATAACATGATTAAACTCTGACATCAAATCAAGCCTGTCTAATTCTGATGACTCAAGACTAAGAGTCAGTCCTCTGATGCTGCTAGGTGGTCTTGCGCTAACGTCCAGAGGGATCAGTAAAGGCCGTCTGGAAGCTTCATTAAACATCAGCTGCAATGATGTTACATGTTTGACTGCCTCTACTGGAGCTCTTGCTGCCTCATCCTCCAACAGGTTATTCAGTGCATCCCCGAAGAGGCTCGCATGGGGAATCAAAGGGGATAGAGAAGCTAAATCCTCACACATAGAACATTTCTCCTTCTTAAACAGCTGCGATATCTTTACAAGGCCTCCAACATTCAGCAGACACCGTCTCAGCCCACAGATCTGTCTTTGTGCCCAGAGCAGCTCACGAATGTTGATGTCCACACTTGGAGTCGGCCTCGGGGTGTGGCAGGAAGGTCGCAGTTCCTCCTGGCTTCTGTAAAGTTAGATGTAGCTGTATTAGATCAATGCACGAAACCGGTGAAGTTTCCATCACATTGGTCACTTCCCTGCCTGTTTAGGGGTCACTACACCTCAAGTACAAAAACATATTTTTCACTGTCTCTAAGTGGCACCTGGCCATGCAGGTTTTACAAGTTTCAGTTTTATTTGCCTTTTTTGTGACATTAGTTTCTGAGATTTCTGCCTCCACCCTTATACAGTAGGAGGTGACTGGAATTTGCCGTGTGTGGCTCAAAACATTGAAAAAACTTCATCTGTTTCCACGATCTATGGGCCTCATGCAAGACCACTTTCATATTCTTATTTTAAACCTGTCATACTGCATACCACTCTTTACTGTGCAAATGTGTCATCCATTGATTATTTCAACCATGGGGTACTGTACAAGAGCAAATGCAGGCCTTTGAGATTATTGTGACAGATACCCTTGAATTACTGTATCAGGCTACTTATTCTCTTCCACTTGTAGGAAAGTTTTATTTACAAAACAGTGTCTCTGAAAGAATTTTACGTTGTTTGAGTCCCGCTGTTTGAAATAAGCAGATGAAAACATAACAAATATAACAGTGTCAGCAGTGGCATTAGGGAACCCAAAAAATAAGATTACACAGCTACAGCTGTCAACGCTGTGTCATCACAGAGACGTGCTGTGACAGAAATAAAGAATGAATGGCTTGATATGAGCTGAGATGCCAAAACATTTCTTGGTAAAACAAAGCGGCTCGTGGTTCAGATGGGTTGTGGTCATGGGGATATGACAGAATACAACACATTAAAGGTGATGTTGCACTGCTGGGTGCAATAGAGGATTTTAATATCCACCTGAAAATACTGAATTGAATAAATTGCAATGTCAAAAAGCTAAATGCCTATGAAGTATTGATCAGTGGTTCAATCTCAGCCTCCTCCAGGCTGTATGTCAAAGTGTCCTTGGGCAAGATACTGAACCCCAAATTGGTCCCGAAGGCTGTGTCATCGGTGTGTGAATGTATGAATGCTTAGCTCCCAAAAACTGATGAGCACTTGGCTCCTGCATGGCGGCTAATGCCATCAGTGTATGAATGTGTGTATGGCTGAATGAGATATGCAGTGTAAAAGTGCTTTGAGTGGTCAGAAGACTAGAAAGGCTCTATATAAGTACAGTCCATTTACAATTTAAAGAAAGATCACTCATTAAACTTCTTGGTAGAGGTGAGCCACAATGCACATCACACTGATGTGGTCAAAAGAATATACCTTTTAAGTCAGAGTTGTTGTTTTTTTCCCCCATGTGGAGAAAGTCAGACCTGTACATGACTCCTGCAGTTACGACAGGACTGGACTGTTCATGAATCCGTAAAACCCACTGTAGAACAAATCTGGTAAAATTAAATTTCCTTGCACAGTGGATATTTTGGATAACCGAGAAAGCACCTGCCCAACATGTCCTCATACCCAAACGACAGAATAGGCTGATTACCAGTGACTGCCAAAATGACTTGACTGGTGAAAAACACCAGCAAAAAGCGTACCACACCATAAGTACATGATGTAAAGTGAAATTGTTGCTGTTTAGGCATCAAACCTACTTTGTTTAGGTCTAGGAAATGGTTGTTTGTTTGTTTTTTTTGCTCATGATAAGTATGTTAGTCACATATGCAATATAACTTATATAACTTCAAACTTTAAATAAATCAATTTGACTTTTTGTTTTTGGTACTGGATGAATGCCCCATGTTTGTTTGACCCGTGCATCCACCCCAACCTCCTAGATACTAAGCCATGGCCTTTTGTGAGAAACCCATCCCTAAATGGTTCATTTTGATACAGTGCTGTTGTATACAGTGTATACTCAAATCTTTTGTATACCCAAAAGGAAGGGCATTTAGCATATACTTACCTTAAAGTAGGCTCAGATACATATCAGTGCACATCTCAAAGAGTAAGGTTACAGTCAATCAAGTATTAAAGTGCAATACATACACAGTGTACATGTAAGACTGTTTAGGAAGAAGTGTTGTCTTAAACTTACAGAAAATGTCCCTTCCACCAAGCTTCATATCCCACATAAATACAAATATGACTGAAATACATCAAGGTGCTCCAGAAGGAAACAACACAACAAACATAACTTTGCTGATGGAGGAAGTACTCTGATTCTTGAAAGTGGCAATACTGCAGTGAAAGCCTCACATTGAAACTGTCAGCAAATACTTAAAATATCTTTTAATTTAGAAAATGACCCCTGTGAGTGCAGTTATATTGTTAGCTCTATAATTGGGTTTTTACAACATTTACCAAGAAAAATAAAATCAAGTGACTTTTCTTTCAAACTATACTGTAGATCCACTGTTGAGATGTCATTTTGTTATAGTACTTTGTTGAGAAGACCATTATTGCAGTTTCCTGTTTGCATCACTGATATACTATATATGACTGCATATAATGTGTCTGGGGACATATCTGGCAGACAAGCTGTGGGGTGATCAACATTAATCACCTCCATGCTGAGAGACACTACACTGCTAAACGCCTGTGATATACTGCACTGGGCTTTTCCATTTTTTCTTTGACCTTTGTTGTCACCTTCTTTAAAGCTGTGACACATTTTTGCAGGAATTATGTAAATGAGATTGTACCCTGTAGTGAGGACAAACATAGCTCACCAAAGCTTTTGTGTTCCACTACTAAGTAAGGAAACACAGCACTCACAGAAAATCAGATCTCCCACCGTGTGTTTGATTTGCTGTGGTGTGGTTTGGAGGAAATCTTGCTTTAGATGTGATAGGTGACACAAAACAGCAGTTGTATTGCTGGGATGTAGCTGTGTACTGGTTGATGTTGTGTTTGGGGGGTTTGGCTACATGCCACAGTTGGATGCTTGAAACACAAGAGAGTCTATATAGCAGACGCTGACAGATGTTTGTCATCCTCATCTCTTCTGACTTCACTCACACACAGTTGGAAGACGTCCTTGGTTGAAGATGCACTGATGATAAAGTAGTCTCAGAAGGCGTTTGTATTCATCTGTCTTAAGTGATACTCCACACATTTGAGTATCAAATGCTCACAAGGTTTAAAAGTTAAGTTGTGGTTCAATTTCATTTGATTCTAATGGGACAAGTTTCTGTGATGGACAGGAAGTGTAAGATTTCAGGGCAATGGCAACAGGAAGGACCCATATTTAGAAACTGGCAGACACAACAGCACTTAAAATGTAAAATTTTGTAGTGAAATGAGGACTTCCATTTTTAACTATAGGCAGACACACAAACAAAGAAGAGAAGGACCTATCATAGAGCTTTGAGGTACACCAAATGTAACTTCAATAGAGTTGGACAGGTTATTATTAAGTACATGATGAGTTCTGTTGGATAAATAAGGAAACTTCATACTGGATACGCAACATTTTCAAATGTTGCACTGAAATCAACAGTTAATAACAGTTCAACAATGGATTGTCACCTTGTTTATGGTGGCTTAAGTAAAACCCAGTTTGAGCTGGCTGGTAACCAGATTGACTAGTTTAAGGTAGGTTTTTGACAGTTGGTAGACCAGCTACTATGTACTACTGGTAAAACTAGTCCAACCATCTTCAGGATTTCCAGGTGTTACAGGACACATAGGAACTCCAATGTATGTTCATTTAGGTGGACCTTACATTTGTTGTTTATGTCCATAATCCTTTTTTATATTATACACTGTATCTACCCTCCTTTGAGTGTCTTTTTTGGGATTCTTCCTGTGGGAGTTTTTTTGGCCTGTAGCCATTCCTGAAAACAACCTTGAGAGAGAGAGCATAAAGGATATATACGAGTCTCAGTAAATGCTTCATTTAAAAACAATAATTAGAGGTCATTTAAACCTGCACCTTATTCATTTATTTATTCATTGAATGGCCTTGGCAATGATTTTAACCTCTATTACAAAAATGTAGGTATTAATTAAATGAAATTAGATTCTTTAAAGACATAATATGGGAATGAGGGCAGTACATTCATTTACTTTTTATCTAGGTGTGATTCTTACCCATAGTGGTATCTGCTGCTGTAATACGTCCACAAAGTTTGGTCCATTAAGTTCTTCTCCATTCTGAGAACAGAAACGCTTACTGATACTATACATGCACCAAAGAACACAGCTCCTTCTTCTTCTACTCGTACTTCCAGACACTTACAAATCAATGTCATTTTGCATCATCACTGACAACTGTAGTAATGTAATGTAATTTTCATATGAAAAAGGTGTGAAAAAAGTGTGCATGCCATGGCCACTTTTGAGGAACTATATGGAGCATATGGTCACTCAAATCTCAAATGATGGACAATACATGACATAGTAAATAATACGGTAGAGTCATCATCATAATCATGATTGTCGCCATCACATGAGAGGTTATTGTACTGAAATATAAATGGAGTTCCAAAACATTAGCATTGCTGATTTATGATAGAATTTGACCAGGAAACGATAAAGGGGGAAAAGCACTTTATTTGGAGGATACATCACCGACTTTAAACTGTGCTGAGAGCAGGGAGCTCTGACCTGAAACCTGATGAACTGAATTCTAAAATCAAAACCACTAAGTGATGTTGATACTCCCAATTCCATTAGAGAAAATTAAACTAATTTAAATAATGTTAATGAGAATAACAACCAGCGGATCAGGTGGCTAACAAGTACAATCACTCAACAACACACAGTGATTTTAAATGCCAACAGTGAACACCAGTTCAAACAGGCTGGAAAGAGACAGTTGTGGGACCTCATCTGCCTAACAACTGTAAGGTGTGTGGGCTTGCCGTGACTCTCAAGTGACATTTTTAGAAGATCTTTGACCAAATTATGGTTCTGAATGAAAGTTAAGACATCACCGGAGTGATTACAGTTCATCGTGAATAGGACATGAACGTATGGGTGTAAAATTTAATGGGAATCTACCCAAGCTTGAGACATATTCAAAAACCACAAATGCCGACCTCATGGTGGCCCTTGAAGATAAGTCAGTGGATCACCAAAGTCATTAGAATCCATCCTTTGAGGAACATGAATGTCTTCAGAAAATGTCATGATAATCCACCATTATATCCGAACCAGTGATAGAAAGACTCCATCTAGACCCATGCTGCTAGCGTCACAGTACACACAGAATGAACAATGTTGAGCACGTGCTTGGTGAGGGAGTAGGTGCTTCCTAACAATATCTGCCGGAAGAAATTATGAGAACCCAGTAGTCAGACCATTCAGATGAAGATTCTGCGCACATGGCGGCTTTCCCTCCTGTGGTGATGACGTGTGTACCTGTGGTAAAGGATACTTCAACCCACAAAGGGGGTGTTTCTTCCTAGAGAGATACACATTTTTAGCAACAGACAGCATGCTTCCACCTGTCAGTGTGACATTTCTGCCCATGGAGATAATGTTTACACCTGCAGTAATGACGTTTCTACCTTCACCAGCTACATTTTCACAATCAAAGTGAAACCCTACAGTGGCATTTGTTGTGATGGTGACGTTATACCTGCAGTAATAATGTTTCTGATGACATTTCTGTCCACAAAGTTGATGTTCCCATCTGCAGTAAGTAACATTTCAGAGTTGTTTTCTTCCATGGTGATGTTTTTTTTCTATCAGCAGTGATGATATCTCTTCCAACTGTCATTTCTGTGTTCTACCTACAGTACAGCCTCTCTACATTCATGGCAGATCACTTCTCCCTTTAGCTAAACGATCCTGGAAAAGGTGAAACAGTAACAACAAACCAAACATAATTATACTCTATCATAAAGCTGTAGCCTCTTACACAGATTTTTTAAATTACCCTCAAATCAAGAGGTTGCTCAGAGTGCCAGAATTACATATAAAGAGTTAACTGAATTCTGCAGATCTATGGAGAGTTTGTTTTTGCCTCATCTCACCACACATTTACTTTTCAGTTTCTCTTTTCAACCCCTGTAGGCAGAATACAAGCTCTAATAAATCCACATTATTCTACCTGCCCAGCACCAAATGGAAGACAAAACAAAGTTAAAGTTTATTTCTGAGGAGTTGGAGGAGACCAAACTAGACCAAAATTCTGAACATATCCATAGACAGTATAAATATGGAGGTTGTATCTGTGATGTCACCCATAGGTTTCTGAAGAGCCATATGTTAAGCTCAGAGTGTGGTGGGTCTGGCCACCACCATCTTTAGATCATCTGTGGATATCTGCTGAGCCTGGTTCTGTTGCTTGCTAACAGCAGATTCAGAGCAGTTAATTAGCGGTTAGCTACTTTAGCAAGTCGTCCATCAGGACACTCCGCAAATCACGTTGAGTTGAAGCTGAACAGCCGGAGGACGTCAGAGGGAAAACCAGCAAATATATCCGGTGTTATAGACTGCATAAAACAGAAAGCACTTCACTTAAACATTAATTTTGGGACTTTAATGTCAAGCTCTATCAGTATTTACAGTGCAGACCCCACGAGTGGCCAGCACAAACACCATCAACACTGTCTCTTTGTGTAGTGTGCATGAGTCCCACTACAATGTAACATTCAAGTACCAGTGCTTCAGAATTGAACTTATAATTGCCATCGACCTACTTGAACAATGTATATACATTTACACTCTTCACTGAATTTCCACCTTGCTGACTCTGGCAGATTCAGTCTTATTCCTCGACTAACTGTTTGCTCATGTACTTTGTATTAACATGCAAGATAAGCTGTCCAGATACGGATGGATTTCAACAGCAAGTGTAAATGGTGTCATGTTGACAGCAGCAATATTGTCTGGGAAATATTGGAGCTGTTTAGCATACACACTGTCGCTCTTGATGTCTGTTAGCATATAAATTCTTTGGACTTTTTTTGGACTGCAGTACACATTTGCATGAACTCAAGAGGAATCAACAAGCATTCTTTAACAGTTCTGTCAGTGGAAACTCCTGTTCAGTTTTTTATTCATCTCAAACAGCTCAACTGCTGAAAATAATACTTTTACCCCGATAATATGCTGCAGGAGGTTTAGAGGCTTTCTCTTAAGGTTTGGACACACTAAGTCTCTAATGACTTCTTAAAACTTGTGAAAGCTTATGAAATCATTTATTCCTAATTATTTATTCTGACTCATTTTATTATTTTACTTCCTCTGTGCTCAAATTTCCTGGCCTCATTTTCATTTCATCGGCCTTGTCTGGTTTTATTTTTCTTTTGAAAAACACGTTGTAATATTAACGTTGCACCAAGTTTACATTTTCAGCCTCACGACATGTCAGTGTGCTTGGCTGCAATGACCATGTGGCCCCTGGAGGCCAGATGTGGTGCTTTAAAAATTTTAAAAATCAAGAGCTGATATGTGCACACACACATGCAGTATATTTTCAGCTTCAGAATGGCGCTTCGGAAGCCTGTGGGTAACTTATGCATCCATAATGGCTCCAAACGGGTTAGGACAGCTGGGTCAAGCCAGTGTTTTATTCATATATACGCTTCAAATTTATTTTGCTAATTATTACGGATTTTATTCATTTATTTGTCTATTTGATTTATTTATTCCTTTTACCTTTCCTGTGCTGTATTTACATGTTGGTGCTTTAGGCCCTGCAGACTTATGCGTGAATTAAGGCATTGCAGAAACTCGTAGCAGGGTTGTCCAGTGGTGGGGGGGTGAGGGGAGCAGAGGTTGGCTGCTGTGGGCATGTCTATACCTGCTGAATGTAACCGCTGTGAAACAATCAGGAAACAACGTTTTATTTCGCTGATTAACTTTATCAAGGCCGGCGCTCGCTCTCTCTCTCTCTTACTCTCTCTCTAATCAACAGACACAAATCAAATTAAACTTCTTCGTGTTATTATTTGGCGGCGTAAATTGTGAGTCAGACTCAGATTTAGAAGCTGGTACATGAAATAAACAAAGTGAGAACACACACACAGGTAGATGATCAGAGTTTAGTCCGTGAATCCACCTGGATAGTCTCTGCTTCAGAGACATTTCAGGCTGTCTGTGGAGGTTTGACCGATCTGAATGTATGATTGGCTTGCGGAGCAGGACGTTTTCCCAAAAGTTGGATCTGGATCAACCTCTCTCCCGCACGCCAGCGTGTTTTTTTGTTGCTGATACCCCTGCATTGCGGACTGCCAGTGCATAAACGGACTACCCCCACTGAAATGGAGAAACCTCTGTTTTTGTCGGAGCTCCTGATCCTTTGTGAATCCAGCCTATGGGCGGTTGCATGTCTGTTGGACGTCAGGTCCCCTCTAAAACAACCCTCACCCCTACAGGACGCGACCTGTTCATTTGTGTCTGAGCAGCAAGGCTTTACATCAATGAGGACTTTCAAATGAAGTAAGTGTCCACTATCCCCAACCCCTCTTTACCACCAGAGGTGTCGCCCTCTTCTGGACAGTTGATTATGAACAGTAATAAACTAACTAAATTCATCTTATTACCCAATTTAAAATCGACCTAGTGACTAGAGTTACAGTATGTAATAATGACAAAATAGAGGATATCTGAGAGAGGATTCTAGTCTATAAACTGTATTCTGCATCAAGGTTATATGAAAAAAAAAAAAAAAACATGCAGCAAAGGGCCGCAGGTCGGGTTCGAACCCTGGGCCGCTGCGGCAAAGACTGAACCTTTGTACATGGGGCGGATGCTCTACCAACTGAGCTAACTGACACCCCTTGTTTTGTTGTTTGTTTTTTTAACAACATTCCAATGCTGAAACCTGACAGCTGACATCACATAAGCATTTTGTTGATGTGATGAGCCGAGACAGTGGACTGTGGGCGCATAGGTGCTGGAATTGTAAGAATTATAATGAGATTGAACACACAATTTACACCAAATGCCAACATTCAGTGCCAGTGCAGCTTTCATAATGACCCATCACTGTCAAACATGAATGTTGCTCTTCCTTTCCCCGGACCATAACCAGGTGATTTAGTTCCCAAAGAATAGTTGTGCCTTACCTATACTGTGGTACATCTTTTAAATACATAATTACATTAAATGTTAAACAGTGTTATTTAATCTAGGTTTTTGGTGAATTATCCAATATTAACATTCTGTGTTCATAACGTTTGCATAATAAAATTGGCATCATGCTGCTAAACACTCCCTGCTTTATTATCATGTATATCTCTAGAACTTTGGAAAAAAAGTGGTTTTCTATTTGGCTTTATTGGGTAAATACAAAACAATTCATAGATACGCTGCTGAAACTCAATTCCCTATCAGCTTACACACACACACTCACACACCCACACACAATACCATCAAGGTCCAGCGATGGAAGAGAAGAAAACTCATTTCTCTCTGGTAAATATGAAATCTTGAATGTGTCACTCTGTCTTGTCAGCCGTCCAGCGCCTAGCATCTGCCGACGTTGTTTACATTACTCATGTCTATCCTCCGTGACACACCAGCCCGAGTGAAATAGGGGACAGCATTTACATAATGTGTCATCTCATCTCAGCACTAAGACAGTCATCGGCAATCTGGCAATCTGCATTTTATGAGATCCACTCCCCTGGCCAACTGGCTGGGAGGTTCCCTGACAAAGAAGAACACACTCTACTGTACAACATAATGCTTCCCCAGCAAGAGCACAAAGCATCAGCTGTGTATTTACATTCTTAACTGGAGCATTTAGCTGCATGGCTAAGACCATACGTTTCATCTCTTATATTATGATTTCAAAAGGGACCATGTACAGTTTAAAACATAATTGCTGTGCTGTACCACATGTAATGAATTCAAGTAAGCAAAATTAAAATGTGTAAAGATTTAGTTTCTGGTTGCACTTTTCTACAGTCAGTATATGATCTCATGCTATATAAAGAAACCAAAACCTTACCTCGATTTTAGAAATACAGAGTCCCACTGTAGGCATAAAGGCCAAAATACACGGGACACAGAAGTGGTGCAACACAGGTGTGGTATGCCTGCAGCAGAGCGTGGCTGGTCTATTTTCTTTCTCTGCACATGAAATTGAAAAGCCTTCCACGTGGTACGTTGTGTCACCATGGCAATTTCGGGTGCACTGTTTGCCTCTTTGTATGGGCAGTGAGAAAAAAGGTACACTTTGGGAACTAACCCTAACCCTACTAAGTACTGTCTTTATTTACAGCAGCATCTTTGACATTGTCTATCCAAACTAACTGGCTAACTGGTTGTTGCTTAGGAGGCAGGGGGGATTCATTTGGCTGGTGAAAGTGATGAACATTGTTGGCAACTTGGCGACTTTCTCACAACATCTTTTCAGACCTTCTTAGCGAGACTAGGGACACATTTAGTGACTGATTCAGACCCTCAGGGAAAAGGTAAGAAATATATATTATTATATTAATTAATGAAATCATTAACATGCCCGCTGCTCATCTTGAATAATGTTTTTTTTACATTATATATATGTGTGATTGTTTAGCTTGCATGTCCGTCTACGTTTTATATGGCTTCACTGCAACAACTATATGTTAACAAAAACTATATAACTATATGCAGATGATGCATTATAAGTCATCAATATGCAAATTAAGTATATATAATACATTAAAAAAGTGAAATATGAATTAAAATTAAAAATTAAAAATCTGAATAATGGAATAACATTCTGAGTTTTAATATTTAAATTATTTCACATACATTAATTTGATTAATGTATATATATTTTTCATATGACTTTTAAAGTTAATTATTGATTTTTTAATTTATTTAATATTGGGTATTTGGGGGCTCATCAGTGAATGAGCATGTGTGCTGAGCTGCCAGTTAAGGTGGCTCAGACACCTGGTAGAGGTTACCATGGAAGTCTCACTCTTGAGGTGCTCCGGGCATGACCAGCTGACCTCAGGGCAGACCCAGGACACACTAGAGTGATTACATCTGGTCTGGGTGCGGTTGAGGATTCTCAGGGACAAATTTGAAAATGTTCAAGAAAAGAACTCCTGAGCTGCTCTCTTACTGCTATTACCGCTTTGTCTCTGATCATAATGGAATGAAGGATGTGGCACGTCAAACACCTGGTTTTGGCCTGCACATATGTTCATAGTTCACTTGTGCATGGACTGCTAAGTCAGAATAATACTGGTTTTTACGTTTTTCTGCTCATTAAAAAAAGAGGGGATGATCTGATGGAAGATAAAAAAAAATGGATGATTCCATACGGAGGATGTAGTTAAAGTTAACAGTACTCTGTGGGAAATGTGTACGCCTCTCCAGGCACTGCTGTGTTTTTCTCTGTCTGACACTGACACTGTGCACTGTGCAGTTTAAGCAGAGACCTTGGAGCGCCCAGGGCAGCGCCCCAAAACACAAGACACAAACCTTTGAGGAGTCACACGGCTGCCGCCAACCAAGCATTCAAAATAATAGAAGAGGCCTCAGATGTGCTCAGAAACCGATCTCATGTCAACACAGTCTATACTGGCTGATTAACAGCTGATCCATACTGTAAAGCTGCAAAGCTTCAAACTTTTTCATGACATTTCCTAAAGCAGTTGTAATGCAATTATGGTTTGTTTACAATGCACATATGGTGACATACCATGTGTGAATAATGAACATTTCAAGCCTGCATGGGTTCTGCATCTATTTGCACTGTTGTTCTAAGAAAGGCTTTATTAGAGGTGATGTTTTTATCATTTTTCATCTTCAGGGCTTTACAGTACTTCAGTGCTGCATTGTACCTTATCATCAACATGCAGGTCATAAAGTTTATTGTGGCTATTTGGGTGCACAGTTTTTCCTGTTCTTGACAACCAAGAACATAAAACAAAAAAAGGATCAGATCAAACAACATTTACATTTACAAGTATCATTTAAAAAGTGTGCCCTTAAAGGCAGCAATTAAGATAAAGCTAAAGCCAAATTATGATGTCAGAAGAAAAACATATATTATACGTAGCCAACGATATTGGCTGTTATAGCTGACCTAAAATGATTAGAACTGCATCAGAAGGGCATACAGCATTGTATCATCAGCATATAAATGAATGTTGGAGATATTAACAACATAAAAAAAAAATAATTCAATATAATTCAAAAGTATGGAGAAGAGAGTGGGACCAAGTAATGAGCCATGGGGAACGCAGACATGGCATTTAAAGAGACTGTGAGCGATGAAGAACATAACCTCACTGGACTCCAAACTAAAACCAAATTGTGCACCAAGTAGAAAGTAGCTACTTGGTGCACAATTTGGTTTTAGTTTGGAGTCCAGTGAGGATGTTATGTCGTCTACAACTTTCAACATGGCTGTAACACACCATATCTGTACATTCTGGACAAAAACAAGACTGTACATCGGACAGTATGGGGCAAACCCATCTGACCCAGCTGGATTTTTGTTGTCCTAAGCGACGGAATTAGCTGTAGAGATCAAAACTGTTTTTTGTACCAGGCTGTAAACATGTTTATTTCTGCTGTGAACTTAACATGGTGACTTATGGAGATTGACTCGTTCTGTAGCCAGCTTCACATAGAAGTTTAGGAATTGCAGTTTTTGGTGCATCATTTCACAGCCACAGAGGTTGCCACTTGCCTAATACTGTTTTATATTCTTCTACAGTTCAATGAAGTGGCAACTTACAGTTTTGGCTCAATACTGCTACCTACTGGAGGAGTTTATGAAACTAAATGAAATCTGCTCATTCTTGTTCATCTTTAGCTTGGTTGTCAATGGTTTGAGGATCCAGTGGAGTTATGAGAAGTGGGTGATCTCCACCCAACAGCGACGACTACAGACTCAGTAGTCGGAAACTGGTGCAAGTATTTTTAATCACAATTAAAATTCTCGCTATATGCAGAATATGCTAGATGGTTGTGAAACCATCTGAGGTTATCCAAGAAAAAATGCCACCATTGCATTTTCTCCTTTTTCTCCCATTCTGGAATAACCTAACAATGCAGAACACATTGTTGCTAACTCCCTCTCGTTTTAGAAACGGACGTGCTTCCTCCAATACACAATAAGTCACCATCTGCTTGTATTCACCTATCAGCGAGGAGCATCAAGAAGGGCATACTGTATGTGCAAAGGTGTCTGACCAACTAGAAGGAGTCACTTGAGAAGCGATGAGAAGATGACCCCCCACCGGCTTCCTACTTACAAGCTGGAATCAACATTGTTTGGTATTTAAAAATGTGATACACTGAGAGAAGAGGAAATGTGAGCTGTCTAAACATTTAAAAACTCTTTCAAACATGATACAGTGACATTTAGTCCCACTAATTAACCACTAATGAAGTCCCCCTGGAAACATCAAAATCAAATTTCAGGGAGGTTATTTTCTAGCCATCTATATTGTACAATTCAAACTCTTTCATGCTTGAATATTGAAAGGTTACAAAACAGGAAATGTGACTGGCTGTCACATATGTTTATTGGTGCTACTGTAGCTGCTGACATGCCTGTAACAGGCACGCTTCTGCACCTGCTGTCCATATTTGAAAAGCTTCCTTTATGTCTTTATGGAAGTTCTTAAATCTTAATAAAAGATCATCAAACAGTTTGCTAGTCTGCTGTTATTCTATAAATGATCTCAGTGTATGAGCCGTGAATCTTAATATGAACAGCTCACCAGTGTTAAGAAAAGCACACAAGGTCAGTTAACCGTTAAATCGTGGTGTCATGTTGAAAGATTTAAATAATTAATGAAGTTATCTATGCTGTGCCAGCTGTGCATAATATTAGTTTTGGTCTGTGTGTGTGTGTGTGTGTGTGTCTAAGCAGGAAGTGAAAATAAATTAAAACATGGAGAGTGCTTCTGCCCGTGTTATCTGTACGTGTCACTGCATTTTCATTTATCTTTTTATTTTTTCATATTAATTTAGTCCCTTGTTGTGTGCCCCTGCAGTTTGTTCCTGCACTGTCCAGCAGCATCTCAGAGCACATTTTTATTATCCTACTGGTCAATTCTTATATCAGCGTGTCAAGGCCGGGTCAGGTGTGGAATCGATTTGACATAATTGTGGGTAACGGATCAGTTAGAAGGCTGAACTTTGCTGGAGCAGAGTGGGTTTGCAAAGCTGGAATCATACAGAACTCTGGACACAAGATGATTTGCAAATTTATTGAAACACTTTTACTCACATTCATTAGCTTTCAATTCATATATGTTGAATTTTTAAAAAGTCTAATTTAAATCAATAAAAGTGAAATACAGTGCATATGTCATAGTTATATCATTGGCAATATAAAATATGGACATTGTATCTGTGGTTTGTTTGTTTGAGTGTGTTGGCTCTGGCTGCTGCATGACTAATATAAAAATGGACAAAGACCAAAGAGCGTAGGTGGAGCTGAGGCGGACTGAATGAAACCTGTATGCTCAAAGAAGCTACCTGTAACAGCACCCACCTGTCAATCAAAGTGGCCACACTATTAGTTTCGCAACTTAACTTTAAGCCTTAATATCATTTGAACAGGTGAGTTGTATATAAATTCACCCTCAGTACAGTTGTCATGAACGGGGAAATTAGCTGTAGAGACCAAAACTGTTTTTTGTACCAGGCTGTAAACATGTTTATTTCTGCTGTGAAGTTGGACATTTTAACATGGGGACTTATGGAGACTGACTCCTTCTGGTGCCAGCCTCAAGTTTTTGGCACTTCCTCATTGGCTGCTGCTTGGTTGTTATTGTGCATTTACTGTGTCACAATGAAAAACATGCTAAAATGATAATTACTTAGCATTTTATCTTCAATAACTCAATGAATACTTTCCCATGATGACTTGAATTTTCCGTGGCACACTAAAATCAACCACAACACAGAGAAAACAAAGTTGAGACATATATTTATTTTTATTTGGGCATTTTGAGTCTTCCATACCTTCAGAAATAGAGTGAAAAATTGTGTGTAGCTGATGTTGATAATGTTTTTTTTTTTTTTTCTTTTCATGCCTCATGCTGCTACTTACATACACCACCTGCCACATTCCAGAGGAATGACACAGCGGGAACACAAATTACTAAATTTGTACCTAACCATGAGAAACTACTTTGCACCTGGAGCAGAAAATATGGTCTCAAGAGTGAAATATGCACAGCACTTTTCTGTCCAAAAACTGTAGATATAGAACAAAACCCACAGCAACAACCGTGGTCCAGTCACAGTACCAACATGGGTCCCTTTAAACATCTGCATTGTCAATGAGGACGGATTTGTACCAGTAACCAAACCTCCCCCGACCCACCAGATGAGTCCATTCATGACTCCATCTATGCAGTTTCCACACTACTAGTTACGCAAAAACAAATAAAGTCCATCCCCAGTGCCTCAAACAAAGTGATGATTACATTGTGGCTTTGACATTTGAGGCAGCCCCTTGCCAAGTCGGCCCAAAACTCATTGCTCACCCTGTTCATTACCTCCCATAATGACCCTATTCAGAGACAGCGGGGCCCAGCCTCGGCCCAGGGACCCGGCAATAATCCCCTGCATTAATTAGATGACCCCCGGAGAGGGCTGCTGCTGCATTGGTGTGCACAATGACAGCCTCTCTGCTTATTGTTTATGGCTGGCTGTAAAGTGTCCAGCAGTGGGAGAGATGGGGGAGAAGAGGAGAAGAAGTGGGCGGGAGTGGTTTGGCTTGGGGCCAATCAGAGCAGAGTGAACAGCAGCGATGTAGAAACATTCTACCACAGTGTTGGTTTCTGAAGTTGTGACAGTCACTTCTGCTCTTAAGATACAACATTTTCTCACATTTTCTTAGAAATAAAAAAAAATCAAATTAAGGCACCGCCGTGTGACTAATATGCGTTCTTGTGACATGATCACATTATTGACTCTGGCTTTGCTGACTCAGCACAAGCTGAACACGGACCTTTATATTCACGATGCACATTAAGTACACTTGCAGTCGTGTGACCCAAAGTGAATTACGGCCAGACACTGCAGCTCCTCTCAGCTCTGCGGAGCGTTTTGACATATTTCAGCCTGGTGTTTTGTTTTGTCTTTTACGGCCTGCGACTTTAGTTTTGGCTCGGTCTCAGAACTCTCATGAGCCTCATTTCCAGATGCAGCTACTGCAAAACAGGGGCTAAAAAGAGAGAAAAGCTAGAAACAATTCCAACTTAATGCTGCTTCGTGTTTTGCCGGTGTGTGAACAGGCAACTGTTTGCTAACATCTGTGCCTTTGTGATGTCATATGTTAAGGTTGTGTTGATTGTTTCACTGCTCCTAATACCTCAAGTAATCTGTTAACGTGAGGACTATTTTTTTCTTGCCACATGATTGGATAAAATCAAGACAATATATCAAGTATTTAAATGCTAACTCTTCCTTGTTCTCTTCCACAAACATATGTTTGATGGAGGTGGAACAATACAGAAATACTCATAAAGCATTCTTAATACACCAGATAAGTAAATATTTCATACCATGCAACAAGTTGGTCCAGCCATGGAAAGCAATTCTGTGTCAAAGTAACGCAGAACAAAATCAAATCCTTTTTTTGCTGTACTTTACTGTGTTTTGCCCACCTAAGCCAGCTAGTGTCGGAGCGCCGCACTGCTTTGTGAAACGGCCTACACAGCGAGCACTTCTGTTCTGTTAGCCACAAATAAAACTCAAAAGAGTTTGTCAGGTAAAAGCAGCTTTACTCCACCACAACAAAACCATACAACATACAGGGGATACGTCTTCACTCTAGCTGAACATCAATTTCAGGAGTCACGTTCTCTCTGTTGAACTTTCCATGTACTATTTAAAAAAATAAAAAAATAAGATGATCAATTGGAAAGTTTCAGTGCTGCACGGTGCAGTGGTTAGCACCGTCGCCTCACAGCAAGAAGGTTCCTGGTTTGAACCTCAGCTGTGTGAGTTCTATGAGGGGACCCCAGCTTCCTCCCCTTAACTGGTTAAGTGGTGAGTGTGAATGGTTGTTTGTCTCTGCCTTGTGAAGAACTGGTGACTTGTCAAGGGCGTACCCCTGATGATGAAAATGTAGATTTGGGATTTTATTTGAAGAGCAGTCAAGACCACAGCTGCAGGCTTATCACTCTATGAGCAGTGTCTGACTTATTTAGCTTTTCTCAATTGCTAAAACACTAAAACCCATTAGCTGAACAGTTCTCAGTTGCCTGAACTCATTTAGCTAATTGTTCAGTCTGTTGTCAATACTTTAAACCATTTCACATGGTAAAACACAATTTTCAGATCTCACTTACACTTTCAGCAAAACTCTAAACACATTCTCATAGTCAAAACACACTCTGCACTCTAATGCACGTCATCCAAATTTGTAGATACAAATAGAGCAGACATGTCATTGATTAAACACAACCACTCAAAATTGATTTCACTTGTTTCAAATGATGTGACACAACCAATATAAGCCAGTTCAGAGAGCAAACAGTTTGCTGAAGGTGGGAATGAGAAAGTCTGAGAATGGGTAGAAGAAACTATGTGAGAGGACGAGTGTGTATGCGAGGTGGAGGACAAGAAAGAAGAAGAGGAGGAAGAGGAAGACAAAGAGTGAAAATATCTGATGAAATTCAAGCAACAATCACAGACCATATTCTTGTCCATGGACTGACAATGAGGGAAGCAGGACTTAGAGTGCAACATGGACATCGGTTGCACATGTTAAACTTATGTTGACTCAAATTGATATATCCATGTTCTGTACATTAAATTATTATTCGTTAAACCAACATGACTTTCTTACATACATTTAAAATATTTCTTTGATGTTAAGTATATTAGATTATCTTCTGCTAAACTGACAGATTTTTTTTTATATTAAATGAACGTTATTCTTTAATGTGTATGATATTTAATTATCATCAGTTGAACCAACATAATTTTTTTTGCGTGAAGCTAACCTAACTTCCACAGGTAAATTGGACACAGGATTACAGTTTTTTTCCAGTTGCTAACACACTGAAATGACATGGATAGCACAAATATTTAAACTGACACACAGGGAGCAAAACTTTTCACACATTTTCTGCTTTACACACATTTTGCAATTCGAAATGGCACTTTTTAAGTGTACTGAACATGGTTCTCTGCATAAGACACAACAATCTGACATAAAGTCACATGTTTGCGATTTCAAAACACTGCCATTTAAAATGACACTACATGCGCTCCTTGGCCTCTATATGTGCCACCTGGCCAAACAGGTGTTATGTAATTGTTAACACTTCAATCAGGAAGTAAGCAATAAAAGACCACAGGTGAGCATCTTTTTTTCTTTTACAACAATGAAAGACATTGCTGAGAGAGGAAGAGGGAGGGTGAGAATGAGAGGGGGAGGAAGAGTGAGAGGTGGGGGTAGAGCAGTGTTGTCTAATTATTTTGCTTTCCTCTTTATTTATTTTTTTTTCTGCACATTTTCCGCAATTGTATTTTTCAGCTTACTGTATTGTGAGCATATTTTAGTTCACTCCAATGTAAATATATCTGTCTGTGACTTGTTTGGTGAAAAATAAAAAAAAATAAATATTTCAATAGCACGTGTGTGTATCTGCAAATATTTCTGTGCATGTGAACAATCTGAAGAATTCTCTACATTTTGGACTATGTTAGTATGATGGCAAAGCATACTAAAGATAAGAGTGCTTTTCATTATGCCCAACAGTGTGTAGTTGGTTAGACAAAAATCTGTAATACGAATGAAATGTGTGCCATCTGGTGCAAAAGTTTGATTTTGGTTGCAGTGCTTCATTTTGCGGGATATATGAGGTATTTTGCAGTCTGGGTGTGTGCTTTGGTGAATTGTGTTAGTATTTTGATAAAAACAGCCTAGTTTGCAAAATTGTGTTTAATCAATTGGAAAAAAAACTGTAAGTTTGGTATACTTTAAATATTTAAATTACTTTTATAAGATGATTGGTAATTTAAGAAATTCATTTCTATACCCCCACTTAATCGAGCCGAATCTTTTACGGAAAATAAAAATGGACATGTGGCAATAGACCAACATATCTTCAATTATTAACTCCAGACAGGGCATAATAAACATCCGTAATGACTAAAAATACACCTTGCTGTGTACTACCTGGGTAATCTAATATGTACATTAAATCACATTATATTGACAATTCAGTGAAAAAACAAAGTAAACACTATTTAATTGAACATTTCCATTTATATTTATTAGAACATTGTTTCAAGCTTCAAGGAGGTATGGCAGTTAAAGAAAAATCACCCCAAACCCTAAAAATAGGGTTAGTAGTTTCAGTTCGATAAAAAAAATAGTGGAAAAAGAAGCCTCCCACTCGCCCAAATAAATCAAACAATTTTTTCAACAAAGACAGAACATTATTGGTGAACCACAACCTGAAGCCAAAGCTACAGTCACCACACACATTAAAACTCATCTATGTACATACAACACACTGACACAGAATTTTCACTTGAATACACACCTGTCCTTTTGCTCTATGGTACATAGCACACAGCCTGACCATGACCACAGGATGTCCCATAATGTGAACACTGAAACAATTATAGTGGCTTGTTTCCAATTACCAGTGTTCACAGTAAACAAAAATTACCCCAAACTCTAAAAATGGGGGGAAATTCGGTTATAATTCCATTAAAAAAAAAAAAAAAGCCTCCCACACACGCCCAAAAGAAAAGTCCAACAACTGGAAGAGGTAGGTGACATAATGCATGTCTTAAGAAATCCAGCTCGAGAGCCTGGATAGCCAGTTCACTGGTAAAGTCTGTTCTTCAGGACTTGGGCTTTTTTGGACAGCGCATTGTCTTCAAGCTCCATGACCACCTTCTACAGCACTTCAAAGGTATTCTTGAGTTCAGCAGGGTAGTTTAAGTTCAAAGAATATATTAGGCCAAACAACATGGCAGCAGCTAAGGGAACATTGTCCATATCCTGCATCACAATCTGGGACTCGAGGACAATGCCAAGGTCCTCTGGTTTTTCACTGGCATCTCTGTGTTTCCAAACGTATATACCCATGGTGGTTTCCTCAATGGATTCCTGGAGGAGGGATTCATCTGCTGCCTGTACAATGCACAAAAAGAATCAAAGTGTGATTACACTACATGCCATGTCCATATAGGGAATACTGCATATCTATATTGAGTAATTTATTAAGATATCAAATCAAACTTTATTTATATGCCACTTTTCATACAGAAAGTAACACAAAGAGAGGCTCAAAACCACACACATGAACACACTTTGATTTAAGCAATATTACCCGAGAGGGTAGGGACCGAGGCCTGACTCGCCGTGTCCACTGTCGTGCTCAAATCACGTTAAAGCACACCCTATCGGGTAATATTACGATTATTCAACTATTACCAACAAAATAAAATGTATCAAAACATATTCATTTTGATGGACAATTTCAAAGTTAAAAGGTTTTTTGTGAGTGTGCTTTCCGTTTCCATGGAAACACGTGGGGTCCGACTAATACCTGAAACACAATCAGTCACATCAGTAGACTCCTATGTGAAATGGAACCTAGTTTAACTCTACAACAAATAATCCGACCCTTAGTAAACGACCTAGCAACAGAAAAGATTTTCTAGTCCCAGATGAGTGAACTCTGAGCTGACGTTAATGTTTTATCAGGGTCTCGGACTTTCCCGAACTAAATCAATACCGCGTCAACACAGCTGATGGGAAAAGTCAAACATTTCGATTACTCCAGATTATTTAAAAGCCCAAAAGTAGCAAAAAAAGAGACAGAAAAACATAGAGGTAATATAATGTAATATAGGCCATTAGTTCATTTACATATTTTGTAATGTGTAGGCATGTTTTCAAAGACATGTTGAAACTGAAATAAAAATACCTATACAAGTAGTTATGTCTCGTATTAGTTTGTCCTCCTGTTATTGACATAATGCGCAAATATAGATATTCGAATATTTAAACGTCATTTTGGAGCAATTTTGACAGCCCTATGGTGGAGTAATATTTTTAGTTTTGAGTCAAGCGTGCTGATTTGAGCACGTTCTAAATGTCTTGTTGACCGATCAGATTGCTTGGTCGAACTACCATATTATCTTACAAGTTAGCTGACTGTAAAGTAATTACAATGGGTAGATGTTTTATACAAATGCTTATACAAAATATGAAAGCTAACATCTCAACATACTAAACCTAAGTAATACTTACCACATACTCTCTAGGCAACTCTAGGCTATTAAATCAAGTTAACTGGACATAGTTTTTTTTCTTGAAGAGAGTATACTTACTAGGCGTCTGCCAATCTGTCCTCCTCTGGGAGTGAACATCTAATTGCGATATAAATCTGGACTGCAGGGGCATTGTTGTGATCCGTTTGAATTCAGCATTTATCTGAAAATGAGAATGATTACAGACATCAACATGCGATATGGCAGCAATTCATGAAAAAAAATAAAAAAAAATAAAAAAAATAAAATAAAAACACCAATCAAGTAACCGTGACCAAAAGTATGTTAAAATGAAATTAGAACATTTGTACAGGAGCAGAATAATTCAAAAACTTTCTTGTTTTATTGCTTTATTTTCTAGTTATCTTATGTCATGATCATACTTTTAACAAAATCATTTATACCCTCCAAACATTTTCCAGCTGAACCTTGGTGCTTAACAATTGATTTAGTTTGGGAGAGGGTCTGCTAAGCAGCCAGCAGGTAAGTGTACATGGCTTTGTCAAATGAAGGTTAGGGTTAGTTTCAACAAAAGATGAACATTAAAACCTTAAAGACAGTAGGATTTATAGCAATTATCACTATGTTCATCAATATTACAATATTTTTGAAAATAATATCATCATCATCATCATCATCATGCTGAGAAATCCATTCATTCTTGTTTAAACACATCCAGTAAACCAACAAAAGCAACTGAATAGTAATACTCACCACTACTACAGAGCTTTTGACACAGCACCCAGAGACATAACTTATATCAAATATTGGTCCTGGCTGGAGGATATCTACACGGAGAAAATAAATAAATGTTAAACTCAACTCAAGGCACAACATAACAATTGCAAAAGAGCTATAGTTGATAATGAACTAAAGGCAGTGTTTCCCAAAGGTTTTCAGGAGACTAGGGGTGTGATCGGACTGTCCGACGAGGGGGGAGGGTTATCACCATTACAGCGCGACCTGTCCATGTGCCTGTGTTTGTGTGTGTAAGTGCAAAGCACAATAATATTTTTTTTTCTGTGACAGACTGTGGCGGACCCATACGAGTTAATTAATGGGAAAACACTGAAAGCCTAGCAACGACAGCTGAGAATATCACTGTCAGGTATTGGTAATGCCCTCCTTATAAAAAAAGGCCATGTCTGCTCTGATACAAATCAGTGATCCTAAAATGTGTGTTTCTCATCTATAATACACATTCTACATCTCGGAGGCAACGTCTTCCCAAACTCGGAAAGGTGAGTGAGAGTCGGGCAGCATAGCATATCGTACCGAAAAAAAAATCGAGGAATAAATATTCAAAAATCGAGTGTGTTTCATTTAATTAAGTTGTAGGCTTCCCAAATCAAACACATATATTTATGAAAAGTCACGGACTGTATTTAACAAAAAAAAATAATAATAATCTGCCATCCACCATCCTGGCCGTCCACAGTCAATCATTACTCTCCCTTTCTCAATGGAGAAATTGATTCAAAATGTCAGAAAATAAACAGCAGCACGTAATAAATTAGCATGAGGCAAGCATGCATGATCACTATCAGCAACTGGGCTGAATTTCTGGTGCACATAGATGTTAACAACATTACTTCTTTTCCCCAAAAGGGTTAATTTGAACAGACCATAGTCACCTCCATAGTGGGAACAGCAGAACATGACGTACTATGAAGTACACCGCTGAACCTCAGCATGGCAGAATTGATACTAAGATACCTACTTTAATATCACCTAGTCGGTTTTCCTCCATTTCGTTACAGCAGCCGTGTTTCACCAAAGCCAATGTCAGAGTTACCCATCCCCCACACTCGTTAACTTGTTTAATACCTCCCTCCGGTGTCAATTTGAAAAGAGAATAGACCTAGGCCTATGTTCTATGAATTTCCCCATACAAACTAGTTGCCATGCACACATTACGTTACCAGACATAAAAACTAATGCAAAGATATTCAAGGACGGCAGGCATGACCGCTACCATTAGCAACCAGTGAATGACCGAAAACGTTACCATGAAGACTGACTTGGATTTACTCGACATTACCAGCAAATAAAAAGCCAAACCTTTTCAAATCTTGATTATAAACAGGCTGCTTCTAACACTGGCTCATATTTGACAAGTTTTTTATTACCTTTATGTGTCCTGATCAGCCCAAATCCATAGAAAATATCGCAGCGAGGGAAAATGGCGGACCCTGGAGGTCCAGGTTTTCTGTCCAGGAGCTTGCCCCTAGGAGGCTGGCTTTTCAACTTCCGGCTGATAAAACATAGCTTTTTCTTTTCTTCTTCAAATGATGGAGACACGTAGGTTTCAAATTCCTCAATATTGAAATGCTTTTTAAAGATTTAATCATGTTTTGGAGAGAAATATAAATCCATTATGTAGCAAATACAAAATGCATACTTGTAAATTGAACAAACCTCCTTCTTCCATTTTTTCAGTGTACAGTACTGTAAAAATAGGGATACAAAGAGGAGGAAAAACAAAAAAAAATTGCAAAGAGCAAAGCAGAATAGTAATTTCTGATGTTGAGCTACTATGATAGAACGTGTTTTCGTTCATCAAAAGACAATGGTGGAAAAATATGAAATTTGTTTTGAGATCAAAAATGTACTTCTCCCTGAGAACTATATGTTTTGAACAATGTGTTTTCCATTTTTTGCTGTATTGTTTACTGACTGCTTGATAGTGTATATCATTTTGATCGCTGTGTTTATGATTTGAGAGCAGTGTTTGGTTTTGAGCACGGGTAAAACTGTTTGGAGGCGAAAGTTTGATTTTGCAAGAGGAGTCAGAGGTTTTGTCAATAGTGCTCGAAGATGAGGTTTAGTGTTCAACGTTTTCGGAAAATGGAGCAAGGTTTCAGAAATTGTGTTTTAGCAATTGAGAAAAACATCATCACTCTCTTCTAATTTAAAGTATTTGTTGCTTAAAGGCACAAATTGATAGATGATGATGATATATTACTTTATTTATCCCCGAAGGGAAATTATGTCATAGCAGTCAGGTATTTGAATACAATAAAATACAATAGAATAAAACACCGAGGTAGAAAAACAAAAAACAAAATATAGGACACGGACACTTAAAAAAAGAAAAAAATAAGATAAGTAAGTAGCTAAGGTGCAGTGGCAAGATGATGGTAGTAGTACTGATAATATGATGGTATGTTATTGTAACTAAACAGTATATAATAATAGTACAGTATATATAGCATATAATATAATATAAAATACAATAATAATAATATTATACAATGATATAATATATTATTGTTTAACTGGAATTCAGAAAGGAAGCATACATAAAGGGACTAAGTGATGCTGGTGTAACCCAGTGGCTGAAATCTGATTATAAAACTCTCTTCATAATAATAAATAAAATTATTAGCCACCAGCCGTTTACTGTGGTCCTTGAAGGCATCATGTTGCCATGTTAGGGTGAATAGTGTTTGTTATCATTCACATTCCGATGTTATCTAACTTGTTTTGAGCTTGTCTTTATTCATTGAATTTTGTACTCTCACGAGCCGATCAGTGTCTGTTATCTGTTTAAGAGGGGGGAATTAGCCTGTGAGTGGCACCGCCTTTTTCTTTGTCTACCAGCTGAGACAAGAGCCACGGTAAAGTATTGTCTGTCAGAGTGGAGATTTCAACGTAGTTTACTTTTTAACTCGGAGATTTTATTTCCTGGTGAGAGTGAGACCCGCGCTCAGGCCTTCTTCTTGTTCCAAAGGCGTTTCTCTGCCTGCTGTTCTCTTATTCTATATTCTACTCATTGACTGTAAACTGTGTAAATCACAAGTACTGGACTGTAAATCCGTGAGTAACATGAAAGCTTTATCGCTCTTTTGAGTGAAGAAACACTGGTGCAACACAAAGTATCAGGCATGCAATGTTTTGCTTTAAATATTTGTTTTTTTTGCCAGCTCTTTTGGTTATAGATTTTGTGATACCACCGATAATTAACAGGTGTTGACATTAAAAGGAAATAAAGCATATTGGTTTGATGTTCTTGATTTATCTTATTTATTGAAAGTGTTGTGGTAAGGAATGTAGATATTATAATAGAAATGATAATTACTGAAGTCAGGATATGAACTCAGGCTCCTTCTATGGAAAGGTTAACAGTAAGTTAGATATTTGAGAGTTCTTTGGCCTTGATACATAGAATAAGGGTTACACTAGCAAGGCTAACTAGCAAACATAAGCAATCTGCCTCTGTACCAAAAGAGATTTAAAAATAATTTGTTTGGCATTTTCAAGCTTTATTTGATAGAGACAGCTGAAGAGTGACAGGAATGCGGGGAGAGAGAGACGGGGAATGACATGCAGGAAAGAAGCACATTGGATTCAAACCCTGGGCTTCCACATGTTAGCTTCCGAGCCTCCTAGCTGGAAGCAGAAACTACCAGATTTAGTTAAAACCTAAGTTACATCCCCCCGTGGGGCTCACAATCTTATGGTTCTGGCCTTGGTCTGAACTTGGTCTTGGTTCATGTGGTCCTGACAACTCAGACTGCCACATACTGTATGAATCTTCCGTTTCTGGCCCTGAGATCTCCATTAGGAAGCGTAATATCCCTAATATCTAACACATCCTTGTAGAAAGGAATATGAAATGATATAAAATAAAATAAAAAAAAAGGTAATTGGACTCATTGACCATCTTTAGTTGAGAAAAGTGCCTGAGGAAAAAATGGATACAAGATTTGTAAAACATGTATAAACCTTTTTATTTTTGTGCACACCCTTAAGCAAAGTAAGCCAAAATGTTTGTAGGAAAAACCTTGAATACATTTATAGAAATACACTTGACGATTGAATATGATAAAAGAGTATGCACATAGGGCTGCATGATGCCCATTTAATTCAAATTGTGCTGCTCTAGACACATTTGCCTTTAAAAAACATTTGAGAATCTGCACAGTAGGGGGTAAAGAACTCTTTGCCAAAATGTCATTATGACTTATATATGGAGATTTTCAGTATTTTGCAGTGAAGCAACCCACAAGAAATCAGTAAAATTACTGTTAAATTTGAATTTGCAGCTCTCTTTTTTTGCCACAAGTCCTGAGTAACACGACTCAAGCACAGCACAAATGGAAACCCAGATCACACAGAGGTTGCTCTCTGAGGTATTGAGAAGTTACTTGGGTGTGTCCAAGACTGTTGGGAAGCCTGACCAGAGTGGTAGGAGGCAGATCTGAGGCAGTTCATTCAAAAAAAAAAAAAAAAAAAAAAACACCACAAGGCTGTAACAACTTACAGCCACAAAAATTACAACTAATATCAAGTGTCTATCACCACATCTGTTCTCACAGTCTCTTTGTTCTCTCTGTACTCAGCAACAGACAAAAAGCAACTGCTTAAATAGTCTTTCCACCTGGCGTTACCTCTCTGGCTGTACCATTAGTGGAGGTGACTCCACTGGCTCCTAATTTTACAAGAAGTTTACAAAGTTACAATCACACAGTTGACAGTGAAAACACTCTTACCTGTTCTTACCATTAATCCACATTTCAACCATACATAAATGACTTGAAATTAAAATCATTTATGAAAAAAATAAAATAACACTTGAGCGAACATCTTTATAAGAACTATGTTGACAACCTGGAAACTCAAAACAGAGGACTCGAATGCAGAGTACAGGATGAAGCAGATGATTTTATTTCCTTAACGCCGGGCAACACCGGGGAAAACAAAAAGCGCCTCCAAAAACTGAGGGAAGAACAAAAAGCGCGTCACGACGAGGGAAGATCAAAATTAGGCACTAACTAAACTAGAACTTACGGAAAGGCAAAGGCCAGCAAAAAAAAAAAAAATCACTCATACGAGGAACTATAAGAAAACAACACAAACTAGACTACGAGATAAACACAGACTTGACTGTGACGAGAGGGCTGGTGATCAGGACAACAGACTTGACACACTGGCACAGGACAAAGGGAGACGCAGACTATAAACACACATGGAGGGAAATGGGGAACAGGTGGACACAATCAGGAATCAGGGAAGACAATCAGACTGGTGACACATGAGGAAGGGCAAGTGACCTGAAACGAGAGGAGAGTTAATTTCCAAAATAAAACAGGAAGTCACAAAACAAACATGGAGACAGGACAAAAACTCAACTTGACATACCGGTGTGACATATGTGTGACAGAATTTCTTTAGTTTGCCCTGCTAACATTAACAAGGGGAGGTTTATGACCCATACTACGGCCAGCCACCAAATAGTGATTAAGGTGTTTTGGCTTCACTTTTGGGCAGCCGTCATGTCGTCTGTCTTTATATAGAATCAGGGCGATGATCTAAGACCTCAAGAGTTAAATCAGGCTTTTCTTCAGCAGTTTCTCTGCAAACCTTACACCCCCTTTTTTTTTAAATCCAGGCCTCTGACCAGAGCACTATATGCTAATAGCTACATCATAGACTCACTCACCCTCTTTTGTATAAGCTGCAGCATCAATGAACAGAGAATACATTGAATAATAAGATGCTACAGTCTGAGATCTCATGATTTACCACCTGGAGCTTAAAATGAAAACTCATTAAAATCATTATTCCCAGTCTGAAATATAACACCAAAAAAATAAATAACATAACTAATCAAGGTTAAATAAAAGGCCATTCTTTTTTAAAGAGAAGAAGAAAACTAAACATCTTCCGTGTGTGCACACCTCATGTAATTATGTTTTGTTTTTGTGTTCACATTATATCATAGCTGCATTTACAAGGCATTCACACCTTCATGCAACATTACAAGTGCTTCATTTACTTCTCATTAGAGATCATCAGAGTGAAACACACTGCTGCTCAACACACACACACACACACACTCATACAAAAACACACCTGCTACTCCAACGTCCTTATAATTCACTACTTGTGCTATCCATCAGTGCGTTATCATGATAGGTGGCAAAGACTCATTGAAGCATTAATATGAAGCTGTGGTCTTGCGAAGCACTCAGTGACATTTGGTGGTGCGTCCCGACATAATTGGATGTACTCAGAAATCCCTCTTCACAGGCTAATAAAGCACAGAACAGATTTTTGACACATTTTATGATTATATTAAGTGGAAAAAAAATGCTTTATGGTTACACCTCAGCACAGGCTAAAGCCATTAATTGTTCAAGGTTTCACCTTGCAGAAATGAAGTAGTGCAGGGTTTAATGGGCCCGAATCTGCAAATGTTACAGCAGCATAAAATTGGAACGTAATTATTTTGGCCCAATTAAAATATGACGGAATTATTCTGTTGAAATTAGGCGGTGATATTTGAGAGCCTGGAGACGTGTACGGCTCTGTTCAGATTTTGTTTCATTCAGGGCTGAGGATCATAATATATGGCTAGACTAAAACCAAGGTGTGCGGTTAGACAACCAGCTCAACCCAAGGATTTCATGTCCACCAGTCCCCTCCCGCCATTTCACATAAAACACAGGAAGAATGTAAAATTGAAATCTTTCTCGTCCCTCTCGTTTCACACTTGTACTTTTCATACAAGTACATTAGAAAATACCATTTATTTGTCAAGAGAGGATAAAATGCATTAGTGCTGCTCCTTTCATAGATAAAATCAAGTTCAAGGTGCTCAGTGTGTGCTGAATGGAAAAGGAAATAGACAAAATAAAATAGAATTAAAAAGGTAGGGGGGTGTTGGTTGTCCTCACTGTTACGACAGTTAACAACAGCGTATTCAAAAGCTCCTTGGCAGCTTTGTGAGACAATCAGACTGATCAAGGACACACTGGGACATGGTCAAGGATATAAAGTGACCTGCACTTCCACAGTGTTACTCAACAGCAATATGAAAGCAAATTCTCAGTTTGCTTTTCTGTTTTGGAAGTGTACCAAATATTACAGTTAGACGTATAAGTTGGATTCAGCTATGTAAAGGAGCACAAAAACCCGTCAGTCGTTTCAGGACACTCCCATCTCGTGTAATGTCTTCTCTGAAGGTGATGTAGTATCACGAGCAAAGAAGTCGTTTGGGGTGGATGGATGGGACAAACAAAGACAGGTGACCGCCGTTACCCATTGATCCCAATGGGCACAAATGTGTTGCGTTCCTGGTGCACCCCGGCTGATCGTGGCAGTTCAAGACAATGTTTGTGATTTCACCAAAAGCATTGCAGTGCGTTTCAGAAGCATCCCAGAAATGTCTCTTCGCTTCGCTTTGTGGAGGATACACGGCTTCTTCTATTTTTGATGGACATCACAACCAGCTGCGTCAAGTGGCACAGAGCAGATCAGACACACAAACAGCATATAGAATCTGGTCAGTTTTCAACATAAAACTCCCTGTGAAAACTAGTATTCAACTATGTAGCCTACCCACTCATGGTAGAGGCACATAAACCAAAGAAAATCTGAGCAAATTAACAAAGTCTGGTGGGCAAAACATGAACATTATGAAGCCCCATGGAGAACGGAAACAAAAACAGGATGACAACCAACAGAGGCACAACAATGCTCCAACACTAACCTCTATTTAACCCCACAAAAAACTTCCACTTATATGTATTTTTTAAACTGCTCATGAACTTTCAGTCATCAGAGCCCCCCTGTAGCTCATCTGTCTGTGTGTCTCTGTGCTGCTCAAACTGTCTGACAGGATTTCCCAGATGAAATCACTAATCAGTTTAGAAAAGCTGAGGCTAATTCACCCCACGCTGTATATGATGTCAATAATATATTAACAGTTCCTGATCCAGTCATGGAAAGGGAGGAGGGATGACATTAGTTAATTCTACATATTACAGAGAAAGTGTTTGGACTGATTACAGAACAGTTGAGCTCTCACTGACACGCGTTCTTCTTAAAAAAGGACCCAATGTCCTAATTTACTTTTAGGGTGACATTTTTGCCCAATGTAGTTGATGGAATGCCATGCGAGAGCAATGATTAGCCTACAATTGGCATATAATATCAATTGACTGATGATATCCAGTGAAGATGTTCTTTATTCTGCTTGAAACGTTTAAATTAAAACTCATTCATCACAGTTCAGGCTACTGTGGGGCGAGTCTGGAGGTAGCAGGGTACAGCTATTGTCAGAGCTGCAGCTAGCCAACAGCCAGATTATCAGGTCAGAAACCCCATTTTTTGCCAAAAACACACACCCTTGTCAGTTCTGCATATGCAGATGTTACTGCTTGATTCCACCGCGTACAACAGCAACATGCCCGCCAGAGCTCATCGAAGCTATTCTGGACAGTGCTTGTGATTCCAGCAGAAGTTTCTGAATAATTTCAAAAGTAGCTCTCTGGAGAATACACGACTGATCATTTTTTGAGGGAAGCTACGGCTGGACAAAAATTGAACAATTTCACAAAAACAAAAGTAGCCTACTTACCCATGCTAAAAGCACATAAATTAAGGAAAAATGACCAAATGGAGGGCAAAACGCTCCAGGTGATCCCCGGTGAAATCAAGGCATTACTGGGAACTGTTGTGGAGAAATTGCTGAAAGTCAATGGCACCAGGTCAGGAGGGAAGAAAGCGTTCAGGAGCCTCTGATATCTTATGCTGTAATATTTATTGAAGCTTGGCCAAGGAGAATCATTTTCACATACAATCAGGTATGCATATGAGTCGGTCTCTATTCTGCCCAACTCATGCTGGTGGTCAGATTTTAAACCCTTACAGATGACTCCACAAATACTTTACACCCAAAATAGTCAAAGGGAATGCATTTACCCATGTTAGTGTTCACCTTCAACACATTCTAGTCTGGAGACACTGTTGTCTGTTTATGCTAATGGAACGTCAACAGTTAGCTATCTATTATGTCTAGGAGGCCAACATTGAGTTTCTTCGACTTTGTTTCTGGTCACCAGGCAACTCTGAGATAGGCTGGCACCTGCACTCCTCCCGCACTCCAAACAACGGCCTTAAGTGCCAAAGAGAGAGCGTCTTCTCTGATCTGGCTTAGTGCTACCACCGTCCACGACCCCAAGGCCCATGCGCAGCCCTGTGTACCCAAAGGATAGAAAATTCCATAACAGTAACACTGTGTGAAGTTAAAATAACTTATATATCTTTGAACTTTTTACCTTGATTCAGTCGTATGACTATGATTGTTTCCTAGAGCGGTAGAGCAGCTTGGTGATTGGCAAACACAAAGAAATAGAATACAGACCCTTCAAATGTTCTGTTCTGCCCTCAGTGTGCTCTCTGTGCCTATGTTGAGATCAACAATTGGCTAAACTCTTAACTGTACGACTTCTTCCAAGGAACAGTGAAGTGTTAGTCGACAGATTTTTATATGGTAGGTGTCAAAAGATGGTGCCATCTAAAAGAAGGTACACAAAAGGTGGATCGTCTGAGCTTCATGAATGCCATCTTAAACCTGACATTAACAAGACATTGTATTTTTATCAGAAATGAAATAAAATCAAGGGCAGCAAAAATTTCACTTAATATTCTCTTTAAAGATTAAAGAGCAGTGTCCCTGTCACAGAAGAAACAAATGCCTGAAAACAGAGTCAGGTTAATACCCTTTTTTCTGTCAATGAGTTTTTCCAACACTGTGGACCAGAGTAAGATTTTGTATGTCAACAACTGCTGGCCAGATTGCCATGAAGGTACATTGTAGATATTTATGATCCCTTGAGGATGATAACGCTTTGCTGCCCTCATGGTCATCTATGTAGCCGCACCATAAGGCCACCTTTACGTAAATCAAAACCCAAAACTAGATTCATACAAAATTTGATATCGATGCTCCCCAGAAGATAAATCTGAACCATTGTGTGTGTGGTATCTTAACAATAGTACCAATATCAGAACAAAGAAACCAAATAGTATTATAAAACAATTAAAACTGAATAAGAGGGACATTTTTTGAGCACATTTATGTGCCGAAAAGGATAAATTATTTTGACTTTATGACCTCATGGACTCATGGAAAATGAGAAATAGAAATGTTTCTAGCCCTGGAATGCTCAGGGAATAGTCAGAAAGTCAAAAGTGTCTTACCCTCCGGGGTCCTATCAACTGCCCATGATTGCAAAAACAATTGATGCCATTGATAGGACCCCGCATCTCTGATATACCACGATAGATGGACCAGCTACTAATTGTGTCATTACTTTTTCCAGCATGAAGGTCTAAATGCTGCTTTTCATCCTGCCAGGGTTGAAATTCAGATGGGGGAAAACTGAATTATTTTTATTACGTGACCTCAAAGGAGACAAATTAAAATATATTGAGGTAAGCAATATTTGAATCAGATGATTATCCTGTGTATCCTTCTCTTTTATCAAGTGGTCCACAACCTAACTGTGGTGTTCCTCTCTCATCACTCTCATAGTGTAGTTTTTGACCACAGGAGGCAGCTGTTTTAGAAAAAAAACAACAACAACTGCACACTCCCCGCTCAGCACCAAACAGCAGACACACAGTTTGAGACAAGCTGGTGAACATAGCAGAGCATTTAGCAGCTGAAGACAGATATTTCCCTCAGAAATCAACACTAACTATGGCCTTGTGTGTGCTCATTTGAAACTACATGTTTTTTTAACAATAATTCTGTAATTATTTTTTTCAAAAAAAAAACCTCAAGACAGTTCTGCTAAACTTATTATTAATGTCTTACAATGCAATCAATATTTCAGCATTGGTTTTAATTAAAAGACAATTTGCTGCCTTCATTTTTCTTACAGCTGGAAATGTCTGAAGTGTTTTGGTGTCATTGATGTCTAATTTCCAGCCTGTAATTTTCAGGGTTACCAAACTGTTTACATCTATTATCTGTTATGTTGCTAAATTATTCCATCATTACATTTTCAGTGCATCAACACTGAAGTTTTTTGCAGTCTAGTATGTATTCAGTACGATAGATCATTAGAGCATACAGTGCAGGACATTATTATAACAGCTGCAGGGTCAGACCTGGGATCATCCTTGTTAGAGACTGTAAGATTAACCGATGGGTGATTATTTTAGGAAGGTTTAAGTCAAATCAGGAGGATTTATACCATAAACTTAAGCACACAATGCCACATTCATCTGCCACAGTATGAGGAACGGACACCTCAGGCCTATACCTTATCTGAAAACGACTTCCATTCCATAGATCCAGCCTTTTAGCGCCAATGGCACATGGCCATCAGGATAACAATGATCAATTCAGCAGCCTAACCCGATGCTGCTGGAGATGGCTTATTGATGTCCTCACATCGCGTGTAGCAGAGATGGTGCTGCTGGTGATTTAATGACAGATTGACTCGCAGGTTGAAGCTGGATCCTTCCAGAATGCTAAGTGGTGCAGTTAACCTTTTCACAGTTCAGTTTGAGTTCTTTTTTTCTTTTCTTTTTTTTTTTTCATGCACAAAATTCTTAAAATAAATCTTAAAGTTCCAGAGGCAAAGATTCAGCATTAATGAAACACAGCACTTTGCAGGGAGCATGGCAAAAGGACAGGAAGGCTGCAAATGATTCAGACGAGAAAGTCACTTACAGTAATTGCAGCATGAAGAAATGAACAGACGGCGGATTGGAATGTCTCATGTAACTTACAGCCGGGCAGGTTGTTATTTCCTTAGCAGTAATATTCTGTCATTGTCCGTTGTTTTTTTAACAGTGAGTCACGGCCTTGTGCAATGAATCATCCATGCGTGCCCACGCAGAAGACACATACGCGTACACATATGTGCACTTAACAGCCTTGGATGTTGAAGTTCCATGGCCAGTTGTTTTAAAGTCAGCACTGTGCTCTGCGTGCTTATTATTGCGCAATCTTACCAGGCTGTCCTCCCTCTAGTTTTGCCAGCATTCAATCAGAAAGCAAGGTTCCAATCTGCAATCTTGCAGGGCATAATTATCATGGCCACTGTAACAATCAGTTCCAGATACAGTGGCTGAGAACATGTTGGACTGTGTCGGTGTGTGCTGATCAGTCTCAAGGAGAGAGTGCTTCTTCTCGCTTTTTAATGAAATGGCGAGTTTATTTTAAATGTAGTCACATTATTCTACAGAACTTTTAGAGAACTACTTTGTAGCCTAAAGGATTTAGTTCACACCGTGTACAGTTATTATCCACAATATGCTGTAGTGTTCCAAACAGTCTGTCAGTAAACTAGCACAAACTTTTTATAAATGGTCGACACCAAAGGGAAAAGGAGGTAAGCAGGAAGTCAAGTGGATTGAGAGGTAACTTAATTGGACAGCTGACTGCTACATGGACCCACATAAGGAAATCAAAAGTCTGCCAAATTTACCAATAAATGTGTCCATGTCCTACAGAATGACATAGTTACAAATCACTTGCATGATGTGACAACACTGGAATTCAGGTTTGGTCAGGTTTAGACCCCAAAACAACTTGGTTTGGTGCTTTATTTATAATATTCAAGACTTTAAAATCTGAAAGTGACAAACAATAAAACAAATCTGTATTTTTATTCAAAGTAATGTTGTGTTTCCTACCTGATTCTAGTTGCTATAACTACCGGGTAAGATGAGATCTGTTGGAGAGTGAAGAAGGACGTTGTAGAATGTGAATGTTAAACTTTAATACATTACCTTGTCCTTTTCTGCCTGAATCACGTCAAATAGATTCAGTTCTGCATTGGCGGTTATTAAACAGTGAAATGATCTCATGCTACTGCTGCTAAATTGTTTTAATGTGAGAGACCCCCTGGTGGGAGAACATACATACTGTATGGGTTAGGGTAGTTTCGTTGTCATGGTTACAGTAATAACTACACGGGTAAGGTTAGGGAATTAACATGGTCTGAAAAGAGAAAAACTTCATGTTGAGTGTCAGTTCAAAGCAGGAAATGTAAAAGTCAATGTTAAAGTCCAATTTTGTTGTTGCTATAACAACGTTAACTGTCTTCACCCTTTGCTCCTGTCATAGTTTCTAATGCATAAGCTCCCATGTTAAAACATCCAACTTCACTAATAACAATAATGCAGTAATTAAGCACATGTCAGCTATGATTGACATGAAACGGCTCATTAAGAAACCAATGGGTAACCTCACAGATACAGCATCTATGTTTTATACCGTCTAAAAGGCAAACAGATGTCATTTTGGGACATGCTTGGAAATGGTTGTGCTGCTCTTTACTGAACCTTATGCACTCACAAAACTGACAAAGAAATAAATAATTGATTATTAGCATCATTAATCGAGACCGTGACGAGAACTGTCATAAATAACGTTGAGCAGATGGGAGAAAAGGACCAAAACGAGGCGTCATGTACTGCAGCATTACAGTTGTCTGGTTTTCAGGGTCACTATGTGCACGTGTGATCGGATTAATCTCATTTGACAAACCATAAATTAAATACAACTCATACAGCTATATATAGATATATAGATATATAATATATGTAGCTTCGTCTCTGCTGCACTGTAATTAGTCCAGTCCTCATAATATGATACATTTTCAAATACAAAATGCTATTCATATTCATGTCTATATTTTCCAGTTTGCTTAGCTAATCAACATTTTAAATCTAATAGCCAATGACAATCCCTACATTATGACATTACGACTATGAATATGTCTCCAATAATAGCCCCATCTCAGATGGATTTAGTGGTAGTTAAGATTATCTCATATTATAGTATAGGTTGTGGTCTGTTTTTGCTTTCACATCACGTGAACAGTGTGAACTAAAGTTTGCTTGGACCCAAACCAAGACCCTCCATTTCAGGTGGTCAGAATTGGATAGATAAGTAAAGCTGGTGCGCCACAGGAAACATGATGTCAGCATTTAACAGCAAAATGTAACCTTTCTGTAGCAGGACTGGCCGTCGGATTGAGATTAGATAAGATGCCCCAGAAGTCTCTGAAGATGTTCCCTCAGCAGCAGTCACGTCAGCTGACGACTTATAATGCCCCTGAAAAGACATTGCACTATGTTCTGTTCTGTTTTAGGGTGTAAGACATTACATAGGTATATTATATGTACAGTATGTCAGCAAATTCACCAAGATGACTTCAGAGTAACATTCATGCCACCCACAGAAAAAAATCAGTCACATTGAAAGACCAAGATCTTTGTTGGGATCTGTCTGATGTAGTGACAGAACAGCGCCTTCACTCGCACATCACGCTTTTAAGAATTCTAATCGTTTCATGAGTGAGTCCCGATTTCTCCACATGATGACAGTTAGATTGAATTTGCTTTGAATTTCTGCATAATATTAATTTAATAATCTTAAATAAAGTCAGTGACTGTTCAGTTTGAATGCAATTTGTGATTACCTTTTTTTTCCAGACTTGATAAAATCCTGATTAAAGGGTTCAAATTTGTAATCAGATTTAACAGAATCAATTTGATATTCAATCCAAATCAAATTTCTGTGTGTCTCAGCACGTTCACTCAGATCAGATTTCAGACTGTCCTGCTGGATGTGTTTGGGTGTTGGTAGAGTACAGAAACATACTGTTGTGTAGTGTTTTAATATAGTCTCGTAGAGTGTTGAATGCTTTTAGCCTTCAGCCAGCAGTGGCTGAAAGTTTACCGGTACAGGATGGGACAGGAGAAAAGATTTTTACAGAAGCAAAATAAAAAGGCTTCACTTGATCAATCAGCTTTATGGCCAACATGTCCATTAAGAAATACATTATCAGAGGCAAACATTACACTGAAGGCTTTCAGAAAAACAAACAAACATGGCGATTTTTTTATCTTAACGGGATAGTCCAGCGTTTTTGTACTTGAATCTGATGAGACCAATTTCTAAAATGGAATTGTCAAAATCATGACAGCACAGGCAGAAAAGTACTGACTTCCAAGGACTGTGTGGCTGAAGCTCCTACATTACCCATGATGAAACTCAATAGCATCTTTCATGAGACATTTCCTGCTTCCTGAATCTCCACTTCTTTTAAACCCCACCAATTTGTACTGCAGGCTTTCTTCCTGTGTTAAAGTGTTAAAGGTCCAGTGTGTCAGACACAGGGGGCTCTATTTACAGAACATGACAGACATGTAATATAAAATTCATAACTGTATTTTCATTAGTGTAAAATCACCTGATGATTATGTTTGTGTTACCTTAGAACGAGCCAATTATATCTAAACATGCTGCTCGTCTATGTTAAACCACCATGTTTCTACAGTAGTCCAGAATGGACAAACCAAACAGACACATTTTATGTGCATTTAGCAACCACTGTAGTTTAAAGGTGACATGAGGGGGTTGCAATCCACAACTATGGCCACACACTGGTCCTATATTAAGTCCTAATGTCAGGCCTGTATTGGGATGCAAACCAGTCTTCTACTACTACAGTCCACCACCCTGACCTCCACACCCATACTCACCTACTTCCACCTCACTACTACATGATACAGAGAGTGAATAATGGGGTATATAGGCATGTCACACTATGATAAAAATATAAGTTTACGATCAGTGATGTGGTTCTTTGAGTCCTGAGTCACCAGTTCCAGAGGAGAAGAGCTCCTACCAGTGACAATTCTTATCCTGGAATTGAATGTGACTCTGTTACATCTGGTTCAGTAATGTTGGGGAATGTCCTTTGTACAGACTGATTAAGGCCTGTTTTACATTAAAGACACCTCGCCTTGTCTTTAACTTTTTTTTTTTTTTTTTGCCTGATCCACTGAATCCTCAGCTTTAATGGACAGCAGGGGAGGCAGTGTGCTCAGCCTGTACTGCCGACAGTCTTCCATCTGTTTATCTGAAGCTGTGATAGATGGGCTGTGGAAATTTCCTCCCCCTTGTGTAGCTGCAATCAGTCTCCCCATCACTACTGATAACACAGTGTGCCAAAAACACAACCTCACAATGGCAGCAGGTCCTCACAACAAACTGGGTTAATGATGCAGGAGGACTGCCTGTCACCCTCTGGACTCACACAGGTCCAGCATTGCGTTTGTCTGTCTATCACAAGAATTTGGTTCTCTACTCCTGTTAGTCTGCTGCCCTCATAAAGGCAAACATTACAGCTGGGTTGCCACATAGGAAGTCAGTTAACTCTTTACTGGGTGCATGAATTTGTCTGCTTTTTGGCTCATACAGTCACATTCTTGGACTGAAAATATCATAAAGAGAAGAAATATTACTAATGCAGATGCTTCCATACAGGGGGCTTTGAATCTTTTTGATGAGTATGGAAATGACATGAATTATATACTTTAGCCTTCACAGTCACCGGATCTCATCTCAGCTGAACACCTATGGGAGATTTTTTGGAGCGACACGTTAGACAGCGCTCTCATCAAAACACCAAATGAGGGAATCTTTTGACAGAACGGTGTTGATCCCTTCAGTGGAGTTCACACACTTAGAGAATCCGTAACAAGCAGCACTGAAGTTCTTCTGGAGGCTCGAGGTAGAACAACACCTTCCGAGACACTTTATGTTGGGTTTTATTTTTTAATTTGACACCCATCTATACCTGCCACTAAATAAAAAAACTTATTATGTGATGCTGCTCGAGCATAACTTGCAGTGGAGAGCTCATGCAAAGCCAATCTGAATCCAAGAACTCAAGAAGACAAATATTAAAGAGCAACTTTTTTGCGGAATTTATATTTTCACACAGAAAAGTCCCAGCCCGAGCTACAAACTCCCCAAGACCAGAAAGGCCAGAGCCGGCTTGCGGGTATGAACTCATTCTTGCTGCGTGATAACCAGTGCTAACCACTGCACCACCATGCCGTGGAGTTTGCATGGATTCTCCCGAGGTACTCTGGCTTCCTCACACAGTCTAAAGACATGCGGGTTAATTGGTGACTGGTGTAAATGGTTGTTTGTCTCTGTGTGTCAGCCCTATGATGAACTATCAACCTGACCAGGTTATACCCTGTCTCTCGTTCTAAATCAGCTGGGATTGGCTCCAGCCCCCAGTAACCCTGATAAGGATAAGTGGTTATGGAAAATGGATGAATGAATGAATATTTTAGGCTTAGTGGAAAGGAAATATATGATTCTATACATTTTGCACATGATAAGGGCAAACAGCAATGCCCAACGGCTCTAAAGCCTTTTTTTTATTTTTACACTGCAGCCTTTTTCGCTTGTTTTGCACAAATTCCAACCTGTCAAGCAGACAGAAGGATCTGGGACTTTCACTGCTTCATCTGTAATCATGGAATAATTATATTTCATGAGAACAAAATGTATTTCTGTGCTCTTAAAATGGACATACTTTGCTTTAAACTAAACAATTATGAAATTCTAAAAGTTTCTTTTAATACTGCTGTTCTTTCTATGGAGATCTAGAGTCATTAGTTCAATGAAAAAAGGACTTCTAGTGACATCAAGACATCCATAAGGATTCATCCAGTGAATAAGTGGTAGCATAAGTCCAATAAGAAACCAGTGAAGTAGCTAAACAGTAAGTAAAGGTTGATTGTTGCAGAATAAACCGTGACAGGTTGACGCAGGACTCATTAAAGCTGATCACAGCAAGGCATAGAATTGCAGACCATAGCTTAAAAAAACAAAAAAAAAAAACATGGACGTTTGAGAGCTGTTCCACCATGCAGAGGTTGTTTACATTAATGGATTATATCCGATCTATAAAACATTAGTAAATGACTTATGAGTCATTAATAAAGTCATTAGTCATACCTTAAAGCCTTTGTAAGAGGCGTCTTATTAGAAAGTGGTACCATAAAGTCTACGACTAATATAATATGTCTTCTCCATCCTCTGTAGGCCCGAAAATAGATCTTCTTATCTCTCTTCTTATCTCTCTTTATATTGCTCCATATTATTTCATTAAACGCGCAGAGAGCTGGGGCTTATGTTTACAGCATCAAACTGTCAAAAAATATAGTGGGCCTGCTGAAATCCACCACGGTGAGGCAGGTAATTAGCATTAACCAAGAAACTGTGTCATGATTTTCATGCTGCTATTAATTACCTCATCACATGCGTTGGCTGGGAGAAGCACAATGCCTGGATGTGTCCCTGCAACTTTGCTGAAGAGATTATTTATCATCATGGCTTGTAATTATACCTGGGGCTCGGCTACATTCAAATGGATTTGCAGCAGAGCTGATAACATAAATGTTTGATGAGATGTTTTCATTGATGTGTGACTGGCTTTGCATTATAGCCAGAGAGAGGCTTACAGGTTCCCCTCATCACTGATGGTGTTTGCCTCAATCATTGCTGATAAGATCAAGGACTGGGGGGAGAAGGCTTTTCACAATATACTGATTCCACACAAATCTCTCATTTGTCAAAGGTCAGCCGTGTGAGAGGAGTTGAGAGCAATTACCGTCTACAACCCTGCATTCAATCAAACAGGCCTCGTGGGTCATTAATGTGCAGCCCTATGACAGAAAGCAGTGTGTCCTTCAGCGTCCTGAGATTAGTCTCGAGTCAAGTCAATTTTATTTGTATATCTGTGAAACAAGCAACAACCTCTATACTTAGGCCTTTATTTGGATGAGGAAAACCCAACAAAAATATTTTTAATATAAATTTGAATAAACAGACCTGGTTAACTGCTTTTTGACACAAATATCTAATCACCCAATCATTGGGCAGCAACTAGACATGGTCAAGACCATCTGCTGAAGTTCAAACCAATCATCCGCATGTGGAAGAAATGTGATTTAAGTGACCTTGAATGTGGCATGGTCGTTGGTGCCAGACTGACTGGTTTGAGTATATTTCAGAAAGTACTGATCTATTTTCACACCCAATCATGTCTAGGGTTTACAGAGAATGGTCAGAAAAAGAGGAAATATCCAGTGAGTGGCAGTTCTCTGGATGAAAATGCCTTGTTGATGGCAGGTGTCACAGGAGAATGGCTGGACTGGTTCGAGCTGATAGAAAAGCAACAGCAAGTCAAATAAGCACTTGGTGCAACCGAGGAGATGGGCTACAGCAGCAGGAGACCATCCTCCTGTCAGCTGAGAACAGGAAACGGGCTACAATTAGCACAGGCTCACCAAAATTGAACAAAGTTGGAAAAATGTTACTGGATCTGATTTCTGCTGCAACATTCAGAGTACAAGGTCGATTTTCTTTCCATTGTTTGGGGTATTTTTGTCTTAAAACCCAATGTTTAGAAGAAAATTGACAAAGTCAAAGTTGTGAAGTATCAAGGTGATAATGCAATGTTAAGTCTATTTTTTAAACTGCTGAAGACCCAGGACACAGACCGAAACGTCAGAGTTCAGAATTCCAATGCTTTACTCTAAATACATTTAGATTATTGAATGTTCCAAAAGTGCACTTTCAATTTGAAAAATATGTGCACTTTGGACGAGTTGTCAGTTCATTACTGGGCTGACGCATAGAAGGAAAACATCTATTCCCGCTCACATTCACACCTACAGGCAATTTAGAGTAGCCAATTAACCTGCATGTCTTTGGACTGTGGGAGGAAGCTGGAGAACCTGGAGTGAACCCATGCAGACATGGAGAAAACATGCAAACTCCACGCAGAAAGGCCCCAGCCAGCCGAAGATTTGAACCTGGATGACAAATACATTTTACTGTAAAATTCATATTCTGCTTACTACAGGCCAGCACCAATATACCAGCAATTTACTGCTCAATACTGTATTTATAGTTTAGATTTAGATTATTTTGTCATGGCAGTCTATATAACTCATAGATGCTAGAAAGTGTTGCAGCTGCCTCGGGGTCTTTATGCAACACCCTCCTTTATAACATCCAACTGTGTAACATCACCTGTAATGTATTCTCTCATCCATCTCTGTGACTGTCACATCCCTTTGACCATTCTATGTCGTGAACCAGCTGTAGAAACATATTCTCCCTTTGTGCTGCTACTGACTGGTGTAAGACATGTTGCATGAGACCCATTATTCAGTAAATAAAGTGGAAATATACATGAAGAAAATGGTTTAGAGAAGGGGTCGAACACTTTCAAGGTGCCACCAAGCACTGAGCTGGACCAAAAAACCCACTCTAATCCTGTAGACATGGCTCATACACAGAGAAACGAAAAAACAGGCTGTCCAATTTTTATTGGTTATACAGTAGTATATCTATCTATCTATAATAATCATGTCCCTGTGAAAACTGTGTGTGCACACGTGTGGATAGTTTGGGTCATGTCAATGCCTTCTAGCCATGCCCATAGATCTTAGCAATTACTCTCTTAAAAGCAGCGCTATCACTGATACGTATGACCACCAAAACTACGAAAAGACTTTGGTTTTTGTAACCGAAAACCAAAATATTAAAGAGAGTGAGACATGATATCTCAGGATTACAAAACACGTCTGAGGAGGCCCATGAATTTTTCATGCAATGTTCCAGGGTCCTTTTATACCTAAACACATTGCTCAGAGCACACATGCCTTGTTCCCTTGATAATGATGATGACCCCCATGATCATCTATCAGTGACTGCTTTACAGCTTAGCCATGCATCTGAGGACACATTCTACATGTGATAAAAAACCCTCTTGTTGTTAAGGTCGTTGCTAGTAAGGCTGCTACCATACTGATTGCTTAAGTGCTCCGGCTTGTTATGCAAAGCCATGCGAACATGCTGAGAAGGGATGCACTTGACAGAAGAGATATGTTCAAGCATTTCTTATTTAAAGTTAGACAAAAGTGTCTTTGGTGCTACAGCATTCGACTTTTAATCCATCTCAGTAAAAAAGCGACTGTGTGTCAGTGCTGTGTTTGAACGGAGTGACAGGTGTGGAGTTAAATATGAGTTAGCTAATCCAGCATTCTATCCATGCATGTAGTCAAGGTGGTGAGGTGCTTCAGTTTAAATCAAAACTGAATTTTGAAGATGTACATTATCAAGAAGTTTTTTTTCTTCATTCGTAAACATTCTATTGGAATTTTGCCAAATGGAACTTTAAGCTTTGGTTGGTCTTATTGCTTAACTAGCTGTTTTTTAAACCCAAATTAAAGCTGCACTAATCCATAATTTTCATTAACAAAAAGTCAAAAGATTGTGTACCCATGTAACATGTAATTATCACTCTGCAGCTGCCCTGCGGAGCATATTATCTTTCAGCTCATTGTTTTGGTTTCCTAGCTCATAAAATGAATGTTCTGTTCAGTCACTGCTCAGGCAGCAGCATCAGGCAGCGGTTTTTATGGAAAAGAAAGCTCTGAATATAAACACTACTGCTCAGCAGCAAGCAGACTCACACAGCTGAGACTAGTTGGTGAACATAATGGAGCATTTAGCAGCTAAAGAGACAGGTTGTGTTCTCAGGAGTAGGTGGAGACCAAAAACAGAGCTAAAAGAGGGTGAATATTGGACTCAAACTTGACTCCAGATAAATTATGATGTTGTTCTGATTTCAGATTGTTTCGCTGCCCCCGAGTGGCAAAAAAATTAAAAAAGTAGAACAAACATGTGCTGATTTAAGTATTGTACTGACTTTAGTTGCTATACTCTGCAATTGCCTCGCCATTTATCAATTTTCTAATAATAGACTCAGCACTTTAAAATATTCATGTTCCCACATCTAATCAGACTTTGCAGCTGTTCAGTCTGGTTTTCCACTACTCTACCATCATACCACCTCATGTGAAGACACCTACTGAGTGCAGAGGGGTTGTGTAGCGATTAGAACAACTGCACTGATGGAGTCATATGGTGCCTGCATGCACTGACTGACTGTCAGATTGAACCCTACCACTGTCCAGTTTGTACAAGAGGCTGGCATGGACATAATAAGTGAAGATTTGTTACGACCGGAGCCCCACAGTTTTGAGAGCTGCAGTGATCAGCAACAGCAGACTGACGGTGACACTGACAGCCCTTGCTAAAGGAACAGTCTACAGAAAATCTATCTTGAGCATCAAATACATTAAGCGTATTTCATTGCCATTGCCACATTGCCATCTTGTTTTTCGCAGCAGAAGTGGGACCATATTTGGACGATATTACTGGGCTCGTGGGTAACATACTGTGAGCTGGGCTGTGTTTGTCAAACTAGGCATAATACAATAATATTTGTGGCTGCTTGAAAGTCAAAACCAGTCTGATCTGAGTCTTCCACTGAATGACCACACCGTTATGCTTTAATAACTTGCTTTCGGGCATCTATTTTACTGGAAACCATAATTTATAAAATAAACATCGTGTTGTGTCTAAAGTGACTTGAAACATGATTGTTTGCTGATGTTTACTGAGGTTGTAAATCAAGTGCGAAGTTTTCACATAAAGCTACTTTTTGTCCGACAATGGTGCTGCCCTCTGCTGACCACTAGAAATAATGCAGGTTTAAGACACTTCTGTGTTGGCTTCTATCTACACCTCACAAAAGCTCTGGCCACTAATTACATACTGTCAGTTGACAGAGTATGTTTGGTGCAAAAAGCAGCCAGGAATTCTGTCTGAGAGGCTTCTATTGGAGTGGCAAAAAAAACAACAACTGCCTTTTGTGTGCAGAAGCGTAGGTTTAAAACTGAGTGATGTCAAGGACTGACCTCACTTTGAGCACACTGTAGGTTGTGATGGTTTGTTTTCCTACCACTTGCCTCACCATCAGCCAAAAATAATGGTTCGACAAACATTTAAGTGGAGTCAAAATGAAGGTTCTGCCATGACATAATTGGACATGTTTGTGGTCTTTGTTCCACTAGAGACATAGAAAGCCTAAAGGGTGAGTCTGGTGATATTCTTTATTTTTTTGTCATTGTCAACAGATCACATTTAAAGACTCAAACCAACAATTCACGTATTCTACTAACAAGTATTATGTGTCCAGACCTGATACATCTTCTTCCTCTGTGCCGTTGAACTCCATGGCTGTGCAAAAACCATTAAAAACACATCAATGAGGCACAAACTTGCACCGTGTGACGTTCCTTCATTATCGTGAACACGCTGCTACAAATGTTATCCTACTACACAACAACTTACTGATCTGCTGTGGAAAATAGTCCCCAACTAATGTATAATTTCCTCATATTTGAGTGACGTTAAAGCCACATTGTGGCACATGTCTACCATTAAAAAACAGATTTCAAATAATGTTGATGTTACATTAATGTGTAATCAGGTGAATGGTCGCTGTCATTCTTACTCTGCACCCCATAAGTCTGTTCTTCCACTTTGTAAATTTGTGCTCCAGGTGCAATCACCCGCGAGAAGTACGCAGCTATAGTCACACACCATCAACTATTTGACTGATTTTGGTGAAACTGGATCATATTTTTAATGGAGAAAATGTTTCCTGGTTTTCCCTCTGATGTCCTCCGGCTGTTCCACCTCAGCTCTCTCTCTTTACAGAGTTTCCTGATGGACAGTGAAGTAAACTACTGCAAACTGTAGCTGCTGTTAGCTAATAATAGCTCAGTTTGTTAGCCAAGCTGCCTAGACTCTGAGCTCAGAGCATTGGGGCAGTGTTAGTGTTTGTCCCACAGGCATTTTGGACTACTGGGAAGAGAAATTGTTTTAGGCCCGAGGAGTGGGTGTATGCTGACGGGAAGCGTTGTGCCAGAACCGGAGCTGGGCAAGCAGACAATGTAACCGGGCTCAGTCCCTATGGACATATTGACAGAGGCAAACTGTGCAACTGTTTATATTTATCAGAGGTATTACACTGAAACTAAGGGTGCTAAATCACAGAAATATGAATTTCTATGTAATGTTGCTTTAAAAACTACAGTAACTAGCTGTTTTAAGAGATTACTGAGCTTTACTTTTTTTGTGATCTTCAACTGGGAAGAACAACTATCACTGACCCCTGTCAATCAAACAACACAGCACAAACTCCCTTCACAAACCTGTGGGTGACATCCTGTTGAACCACATGGTTCTCTACAGTATAAGATTGCACATATCTTGACTTAAAGCCAACCACAAGTCAAATCCCTCATGCCTCAGCGGTAGTTGTAGGTGATCCTGACCTCTGACCGCCTGTAAAACAGGGTCGAGAAAACAAAACAAGCAAACAAAAAAAAAAACGGGTATTTCCCCAAAGGGAGCGATAAAGTACAACATTCCATTAAAAGTTCATCAGCTTTTATCTTGTATTACACACACACTCAGCTCAACTATTTCTTTCATAAATGACATTCTCCCAGCATCAAAGGTAAAAAGAGACTGCGGGCTCGTCTCACACACCTCTCACACCGCTCAAACACCAAAGCTGCATCATTCTGACATCAGGCTCCTTCAGGAAGGATGTGACACTGTGCTGGGAGGTTGATGATGATAAGAAGAACTGAAAACCATTAACCTTAAAAATAAAAAAAAAAGATTAGAGCAGCAGAGCACAACATATGCAGTTCAGATGAATTCCGATGAACTACATTTCCAATTTCATGTTAATACCTTCCTTGTGTAGACTTACACAGCATTGTGGATATTGCTCACTGTACAATACAACACTGGCTATTGGGGGCTTTAGGTCTTATTGATACACTAGCTGTTCTCCGCAACCAGATATTATGACCATGAAACCTTAAAAAGCAAGATAACAACAGATGAGACAGTTTAGTAAAAGTATTATTATTGTGGCAGTCACATTAATGAACATTACTGAATGCAAAGGCAATTAATTACTGCTTGCATCATCACCCTGGAAAAAGTGTTTAATTATTTTTTGATGCACTCTGTTGCACTCAGCGAGCCTTGTGGAGTGTGCTCAGGTTGACAAAATGGATGCTGGCAGGGAACCAGCTAAACTGTGGTTTCACTGCCTAATGGCTATTGTACTGGCAGGGCAGATGGTATTTCTTGACAGCGGAGATGCACCGAGGTCTGCTGCAGCAGAGGTGACATGGCTTCCTTTTAAAGGTTTTTTTTTTTTTTTCCTGATGATCAGTGTCTGTAGCAGCTCGGATGTCAACACACCAAAAACATGTAAGACCGTGGACATGGATGTTTCTTTCTCAAAGAGATTAAAAGCTGGTCCGACAACAAACAACAAAAGAGCCAACAAGATAGTAGCCAGGATTTTAGAAATACTGAGGTGAGCTGTCTGTCGCCTTTATTTCCTGGAAGCTACAGAAATTAAAGCAAATACTTTATTTGTCCAGTTTCATTGTCTGTAACGTTATTTTTCACAATACAGGTCAGCAAGGTCAAAGCCTTCGAAAGTAATCCGATTTAAACATATTTAATTTTTATCCTAGTCAAATATGTTCAGTGAGGAAATAATTTAATCATTGGATTACAATAATTAGATGTCCATCAACTCTTGTTGTTTTTTGTTTTTTTATCCTACAATTTCAAGACAAATTCAGTCCAAAAATGTCCAGAAGACCTAACCTCTGTGTCCTCATTAATAGCTAGTGCAGCTTGCAGACAAGATCACAGAATATGTTTTTTCTTTCATTTCCCATTCGCTGTTGTTAGTTACACTAGCCTAACCGATCTGGTCAATTTGTACTGTGGGTCATGGAGTTGGCAGATTTATTTTCAATCAATAAGAATGTGTGTAATAAAAAATATCTCCAGTTTTGCTAAATTGATTTAGATCTTTTCTTTTTGTTTGTTTGTCCACTGTGAGTCCAACAAAGCTAAATTGGTCAAGTACTCTTATGGGTGGATTACCAACTGGGTAAGGTGAGCAACTGCCCCAGGACCGAAGTTTGCTATGTGGCAATTAATTTGAAGAAATCTGATGCAATTCTAATTAACTTGTGAAAATGATATGATAGTCTGAGAGAAAATATAAATATTTATAGATATTTCAGCTATACCTGCATCTACAGGCCCCGTGTTGTAGAGGTGCCATAATTTAAAATCTCAGTTTAATTACATTTGAAAAACTAAATGCAGAGCCGTTTCTTGCCATATGCAGACTATGCAGATGCATAGGGCCCCACAGCCACCAGGGGGCCCCCAAGCTGGAATTTCAGCCTCAATAGATGTTGGGAGAATTAAAAATAGTAGATGCCACATGCCGGCATGACAGCCCAGCCCAAAGATTATTTTGACTTGATTACCCCACAAACAGTCACAGCTTCCCTACCATAGCAGCTTAGCTTTGCCTATAACCTGTAAAAAAAAAAAAAGCTTAGAAGTAGTGATGCACAATATGAAAAATTTCAACCGATACCGATAATTTCCTGCTTCTCATGGCCGATACCGATAACTTCAAATTTCAACCCGAAAGTCCCCCATACGGGGGACAGCGTGAGATGCATGCACAACACAGATGATCAGCGTCCGATAGGAAGCACCAGTCCTAATATGTAGCATACCAAAATGACGGGGAGAAACTCACTTAAAAGCTCTACCAAGCATTGCTACCCAAACGAAACACAGTTCAATCCCCAAGCAATTATCTGGGCATGTAACAAAAAACATGAAAACAGCGCATGTCCACTTTAGCGCTTCTGCTGCACCACTTCAACCAAACCACACAAACGCCGCGTGAAAGCAGAGACTCCGCTGATTACAAAGATGTGTCTCATCACTTGTGCGATGGAAACTCGGCGAGCTAGCCCCCAAAAGGTAGCAAAAAAAAAAATATCCACAAAACGATACAGTATGTCTTATCTTTGCTTTGCTTTCATGTATTTTTATTCAAGGTAATTGCTTTTGCTGATTTCTGTTGATCTTGTGAAGTGGCCTATAACGTCAGACTTGTGGTTATACATACCACAATCAGGGCTTGCAGTGTTACATGTGAATGTTTCTTACTACCTGCAACATCAGTATTATTCTTACTATTTTTTTTTATTGTTTGCACATTAATATGGATGCTGGTCCATTGTGTTTTTATTCATTTAAGTATTCATTTTATTGAGTGTGCCTGAAAGAGCACACACTTAACTGTACACAGTGTTTATTGAGTGTGCCTGAAAGAGCACACTATATACTATTCGCCATGCTTATTATTAATGAGTGTGCCTGAAAAGGACATGCCAAATGAATGGGTGTGTATTGGAAGAATGTTCGAGAGCTAGAGTGCGTGACATCATCGCTAGAGTGGAGAGGGAGAGAAAAATTCATTGAAAAATAAATTTGTAAACTGCGATTGAGGCCGCAAATGTCACTCTACAGACATGATTACCACTCAAAACGTAGGAAAATTCGAGGCGGTCGCAGTGATAACACTGCTGAAGCTGCCATTTTTATAGTTTTGGGGTCAGACACAAAGATGCGCCAGCAACACGCATCTACTGCCCAATCTACTCCCATGTTAACTTGAGAAGAGAAATTTCCAAAAGGAGCAGGGAGCACCTGTTCTTTCTCTAACTCCTGAGGCCAAAGTTTATACAATTTTTGCCTGAAAATCGGCAAGGAAATTGTCCATGAGACGAGGATGCTGATGGTCATTTCAGCTTTTGGTTTGCGACATACCTTTTTTTGCATTTTTGGCCACCTTCGAGGGGCTTCATTTAGAGATTTTCTGAGTGTCTCAGGGGAGAGACACAGAGTGCGTGCGCGCACTCTTGCCTGCAGCTGGCCCTGGTTGCTTGGCAACCTCAAACCTGCCTTTGACTAACTTTATTGAAGTCTCTGTATGATCAATGACTATCAAGACTACATTTTTAATGTCGGCCATTTTATCCTTCTCTCTCACAGACACAAACACAGACACATAGATAGAGAGAGACACACACACACACACCACACACACACAGACAGATAGACAGGGCAGACACACAAGCACACACACAGAGACAGACAGGACAAACACACAAGCACACACACACACAGACAGGACAGACACACACACAGACAGACACACACACACACACAGACAGACAGACACAAACACACACACACACACACACAGACAGGACAGACACACACACACACACACACACACACACACACACACACACACACACACACAGACAGGACAAGCACACATGCACGCACACACACACACAGACAAGACAAACACACGCACACATGCATAGACAAACACACACACACACACACACACACACTGACAAGACAAAGGTCTTTTAAAATAAGAGTCCTTTCAAAATAAAAGACTTTGTAAAACTCTCTTTTAAAGGTCAGGAATTTCTCCCTCAGAGTTTTACAAAATAGGGCCCCCCAAATAGCATGTTGCATAGGGCCCCCAAACAGCTAGAAACAGCCCTGACTAAATAATACACAATACTCGCAACTCGTCAAATACTTTGACATGACACTACTGTTGAAAATACTACATGGCGCTGCAGGTATCCTTATAGAATCATCATCATGTCTGCACATGTTCATGTAACTTAATGGTTTGATGACTCAGTCGACCTAGTTTAAGTGCAAGAAGGTCCATATGGAGGAGGTGGGGTGGATCAAACAAACATAGGACTTTTAACCAGGAGGCCGCTGTTCATGTCCTGTGTGAAATCAAAATTGAATCATTCTGTGTTACATAGGTTAGCTTATGTAACATGTTTAAATGATGTCAGGTGCATGACATAATTTACAATCTTTTCCTAAACCTAACCAACTAGTCTTTCTCGCTCAACCAAGTAAAGTGTGATCATTTCACAGCATTAAGAACAAAAGCTTAATTTTGAAAGTCTAACCAGGCAAATGTGTTACAGCTAACATGAATGCAGAGTCCTGTTTGTCCAGAAATGCTGCTACAGGGTTACCCACATATCATGTTTTGTAGCCTATAATGAGCTCCTTTAAAAACATTTTATATGTCTCAAGAAGAGATGAGCTAATTCAAAGGATTTTGGTGGCTTAGATATGTTTGTGCGTGTGCACTGCACGAAGAGGACTGTCAGCAGAGGCACACCTTTTTGCCTTGACTCTTGCGGCCTCATTTAGTGCTGGATTTTGTTGCGTTCTAACAATTTGTTGCTCCTTCTGCCTTTTGACATGACAGACAAGAGTCATACTTGACACAGCTGCTCAAGATCCTTTTCAGCCGAACACAAACACGTCATATTTCAGTATTCGAACAAACAGCTGCTGCAGTTGTTTCTCTTCTTTAGTTACAGATGAAAAGAAGGATTGAATCAAACGGTAACCAAGCATGTGTGATCTGGAACACGGTGGATTGTTTGCTCCTAACCAAGCACAGAGTCAATCCTTTAATCAAACAAGCACGTCGTTGCTGTCTCAGAGTACTCCGATACCAAATCAGATTTCCATGTGACACTTTGAGAGAGACTCTCTGTTTTAACAGCAGGACTCCAGATTTTTATCTGTCAAACATTTCTTAGATCGTTCCTGCATCATGAAGTATTTTAATTATTTATTTTGTATAATAGTCAGTAATTCTCGACAAATCTTCAAATATCACATGCCACCCTGTGCAAACATTTTCATTTTCTTTGAGTGTGAACTGAATTATCTCCATTGTAACACAGCGAACTCCAGCTCTCTGATGAATACTGTGACATATTAGTTTTCTCTCATCTTCTGCAACGTATTTGGAAGATTAACACCGTTTGGAAATATACAAAGAAGACTTCATATCAAAAGTAGTTCATTGTTCTTCTCATATTTCATGCGATGAATAGCTGAAGGTTTGAGCTTAAACTGAGTTCATTAAAATCACAATAAATCCCACAGACTAAGGTCTAAATAAATATATTTTTTAAGGTTTTGAAAAGATTTTCTTCAGAGTGGGACTTTACTGAAACATCTTGACTCACGCAGAACATTTAGTTATTCACTAAGACTCAAAAACCCATAGTCAGTTTTATGTTGAATTTAATGTTAATACACGTAAATCAACATTTTCCAGAATGAATGTGGAAACAGTGAGTCACTGAATTAATAATGTTTATGAACAAGACCAGCAGAGACAGAGAGAGGAATCTGCATGGTGATTTCTTACAATATGTATTTTATATTGCAATAAATGTGTGTGTGTGTGTGTGATGCGGATGTGTCACTCTGTTACTCCTTCATAACATAAATGACAAATGTCGCTGATGAAGATGTTCTTTCATGCCTGAGCACATGTATTTATACAGTATATATAAATTGCATAGAGCTTCTTTTAAATTCATGGTTGTGTTTCTTCTTTAAAGTAACTTATCCATGTGAGTATATACAATGTGCTACTTCATGCTTCCTTTAACTGCCAGAGTAATTATGTCCACGCGCTGTTATAATAAAGGCTATTATTAATATTCATATTATTTTTTGTTTGCACTTGATTTAGATCTAGTAAAATGAGCAGCAGGAGTGGGAGGACTGTTATGTACTGTACTCTGAAACTGAAAATCCAATGATGAAAAAACACAATCTACAGTACAGCAGTTTCCTTAAAGGGCCGCCTTTCTCTCATGTTCACGAACACTGACTTAGTGACATATACATGAAATACCTGTCAGTATACACCTGACATAATAAGTGGACAGAACAACTGATAAACTAACAATGAATCCAAGCAGTGAACACAAGAACTGCAGGACGTTTGTTACAAACAAGTGATAGAGATGATATTCGAGCTACTCGCCGTGAACATCGCAGCATCACAGTGTTACAGTTAAATAAAGTTTGTCTGAACAATCATACATACTTAATAGGCTTCCCGTTTGATAAATTCAGTGTTTCCTTCTCCCTGACACTTTGGTTGTTTTTACTTTCTTTCGGTCTTCAACGTGCACTTTTCCTGTGAGATTCATTTGAATTCATATTCAATTTTCATTTCGTTTTCTTCACAGAAATGAATGCAATGTTGACGTTTTAAAAAACAGTTTCATTACACCCATTAAAATGCCTCACAACCCCTTGTGACGTTTTGACGACCCTTAGTCTGAGACAGGACCCCCGGGTCGGGAACCACAGAGCTATCGATGACTCACATCACCAAATATATTGTCACCATCCAAATCCACAGCTCATTTTCAGATAAACATTATGGTTTGTGTGTTTTTTGTCTGTGTGTTGAGGAGTCCCATGATTCCAAGGTGACTCTCAAAGTGCCCTCGTGTTGTTGTGTCAGGACTCTGAACGCTGAGGAGCGACCACCGGCTATCGGATGTCAACATCTGATGTCTCTGCTCAGATGACTCTGACGTGACAAGAAGCAGCAGCTGACCACAGCATGCCTTCACACACACACACACACACACCTACAATCACACACACATTCACACACACACACGTCACACTGGGACAAAGACTTAAAGAGGAGAATGACTGCAGATAACCCATTAAAGGTTATCACAGCAGAGTTTAAAAGGACCATTAATAATGAATAATTTAAGGAGTTTTTTAGTGAAGGTGAACATTCAAATGTTGCTACTTTATAACAATATTCATCTTCAATTTATAATTCATTCATAATAATTGTATTTCTAATGAATATGTTAATTAAAGGGTCATGAGCCTTTTTAAGAGACTTTGGAATTGATGCATTTTTAAGTGGTTTACTTTTTTTTTTTTTTTCTGAGAACCCCTTATAGCTTTCAATAACACCTTGAACTGATAATTCATATTTAATGATTTCATTTTTATTAGTATAAATAAAATATTTCAAATTAAGGTATAAGATTTTCAGTTCAATTGACAAATGATCTATAATCTATGATCTATGGCTACCACACACACACACACACACACACACACACACACAGTGTGTTTCGTGTGTTTTCAGGGATAAATGGCGGCGTGCTTTAAACAGATGATGTCTGTTTTGTACCATACCTTTGCTCACAGTATTCAAACATTACTAATGATAAACATGGTTCTTTGACATCCTCAACAGGTGCAAAATCAGTGTATTGTCTCACACACACAAACACACTGCACCTGTGCAGCAAATCTGAAATGATGTTTGGGGGGTGGGGCAGTATTTATTATGTGTCAGTGCATCTGAGGGTGGGACGACACCTTCAACGCCCCCGCCACCAAAACAAGGAGCAGGCATGCCTCCTACGAGTCTGCTGCGACAGACGGGAGGAAACAGCCACGTGCAACACGTGCTGCAAACCTCCTATAGCCTCCAGGTGGAGAGCGTAAGCGACGGTCATCACATGTGAACTACCACTGGGAATATGTCACATGGACTCTGTGAACATTGTTTAGAATGAATATTATTATTATATTATTATATTGAATAAAATAGAAATGACTCTTGTTGTTGTGGTGCAGACGCTCTTTTGACTAAAATTTGTTATTAAATTAAGGAAAATGAAAAAATACCATGGACGAAATAGAAAATTTGACATTAATAATATGTTTTTCATTTAATGTGGAACGTGTTGATCATGTTTCAAAGCTCAAACTACTGGCCAATTATGAAAAAAAAAACAGGAGAAACAGAGATTTTGTTGTCTATTAACTCTATTAACTGTAAGTGATCTTCAAAGTGTTGCAGCCATTTACTGATGTTGTTTCATCGCAGAACATCAACATCGTTATGAATCCATAACGTGTACGTTTTTGGGGAAAATGGGATTTCAGCACCATGGACAGCTGCTGCATGTCGCTGTCCATGGTGCTGAAATCACCTTTGTTTTTCCATTAATTTGAAAATCTGAAATCACTGATGATGTCACATCTTATCAAGTTTATCTTCCAGCAACACCGACATGCTCATACAGTATATATATTTAAAGGGATACTGGTTGCTGGAATTGACTATACATACAGAGGAATCCCTTCTCATAGCAAGTCCAGTCTAAACCAGGGGTCTTCAACCTTTTTCTCTTGTCCAAGGGACCCCTTGGACAAGAGACAAGCAGAACAGGGACCTCCACATGTGATTATTATTATTTTTTTAATGTTTCACATTTTAAGCCTGGCCTATAATAACTTTTATATTTACTTTATTCAACTTTTATTTCACCTTCTCAACCTATTTATATACTGGGTTATTAGCCTATATATGTTTAGAACTGATAAAAGTTGCATAATTACTGTTGGCTATTAAATGCCAAGAGCTGTGCGTCTGATTCATTCAACTGGAGTGCAAATGCCTCCGCTGTATGTAGTTTGTCAATGATCTGCCCCCTCACATTCACCATTATTTTGGTGAAAATTGTCAATTATTATGACAAAAATTGGTGGACCCCCTGCAGTACTCTGCGGACGCCCTAGGGGTCACGGACCCCTGGTTGAAGACCCCTGATCTAAACGAAGGTGGACATTCATTTCATGTAAGAAATGACTTCATCTAAAGCGTATGCATGAAGTCTTTTAATGTGAGTCAGCTCAGCTCAGAAAACACTTTCCAGTGAAGCACAAACAGGAGATTCCACTTTGTGAAATAATCACTTGATTTGTTTGAACTCAAACAGCTGGAGTCTCTTCAGCTGAACTTTAGAGTAGCACTCTGGATTTTTTTTGGTCCCCTGTAACAGTGAAATTGCTTCAGGATGGAATCCCTTTGCAGCCACTATAGACAGGAAGATCAATTACAATGACCAAATATGGGCATGTGAGTATTGCTTTAAGATAGACTTAGAAAAAAAAAATGTGAACCCATCCTTCAATACGCTGATCATGTGATCAGAATGCCTCAGGAACCTTTCTGGTATGTCATCGCTCTCTCCTCACTTCCTCTCCCGTCTCTGCTGTCCCCTGTCAAAATAAAGGCAGTAAATTCCCTCCCTCCCAAAAAATCATTAAAACTAATTACTAATATAAACTAACAGAAATCTATAGATACGTAGAAGATGGCTGAATATTCTCATCAAGAATATCAATGATTTTCAACACTTGGTGAAGAGGGTCAATTGACAGAGAGACTTGACACATGATTTTTCACATTTTTCAGGTTTCTAATATGTTTAAATATGCAAACGAGGCATTATCTCATGGTAACTCTGCAGACGCAAAAAGCCAATGTGAAGTCCAGTAAACACCTAAATGTTTTCTTTCCACTTGTCTGAATGGAAATGTGTTACAGAAGCAAAATAACCCAAATCTCAAAATTATAATAATATCAATAACCTCATCTATAGAGCACCTTCACAAATTAACCAGCACATGAAGAAACTACGTTTTCCCCTGTAGTGTGTGGACTTACTCACTGCGGGAAAACGTGACACTGAACTCAGAAACAGAATATAAAATAATAATAATTATAATGATAATAATAATAATAATAATAAAAACAATAAATAAATAAAAAACACAATATGTGCAGTCATGTGTTTAGATTAGTTTTTATTCTTCAAACATGTAAATATCATCAAACATACACAATCCACTCATGCTGTTCAGACTGTGCATTCTGTCACATCCACCTACCTCATGTACATCAAACAACCTGCTGCGTAAATCAGATTTATTTTATTTTAATTATTTTTTATTGTATGCACTCTACTCATCACTATACTGTCTACGTACATAGATATATATTATCCGTACAGAGTCGTATAATGTTTATTTACCTGTCAAGCTGGTTGTTTTGAGTTGTATTTTTGTTAGATCTACATCTAGCAAAGTGAAACAGTTTATATCTCTGTTCATTAACTCGTCATTCATATATTTGTCTCGCACACCTGATTACATCAAAAAAAAAATACAAAAATCATTGTATTTTTTTGAAGTGTCACCTCAGTACTCAAAGTACAGTTGTGTGTCTGCTGTGATCCAGATGACAGCAGAGACAAGTGATCATCCGTCTGACTCCAGACCAGTGGCTTTGTGTTGACGGCAGAGCAAAGTGCTCCTCCCAAAAGGATGATCCCTGATTGGCCTCTGAAATCAATTAAGAGCTAATATTAAGAGTGGCACAATTTGTGCCCATTTGTTACAAAGGGCAGCGTGTTCTCAGTCTCTGCCCCATGGAGACTAATAACATTCCGGCAGGATCTCTTCTATCTTAATGACTCAGGACATGCTGTGCTCGCCCTGCCCGGCGACTCTGGTCGCTGATCTTATTCTTATTTGTGAAGAAGCAGATTTGATGTGTGTGTGTGTATGTAAAAAAAAGTACAGCATAAGACACAAACAGCAAACTGCGCAGCATTCTAAAGAATTTTCAAAATAAAGTGCTTCATACAGACGCAGTTATTTTACCAAAAATGTGTTTCCCATTTAAAAAAAATAAAATAAAATCAACCGGTCAAGGTGACAGTAAGAGGCCGGATGAGGACTAGATTTGCAGAGGTGTGGAGTGTGTGTGTGCGTGTGTGTGTGAGAGAGAGAGCGTGTGTGTATGTGTGTGTGTGTGTGTGTGTGCGTGTGTGGATGCCACAGTGATCCACTAGACTGACGTCTCTCCGGTAGCGCAGACGAAGACCGCAGCCCGGTTATTCTACAGACTTCAGCAGCAGCAGCAGCAGCAGCAGCAGCCGAGAAGTCGACAGTCTCTCCTGCAGAGAGACAGACACGGAGGAGGAGGAATAAAAAAGATTAAAACAAAAAACATAAAGAAGAACTTCGGCGAATGAACAAATAGCTGTAGTTTTGCAGCATGTTCCACCTTCGGCAATCTCCGTTTAAACACACTCGCCCAGCAACTGTTTGATTTTTGCTGGTGTGTCTATTTTTTATTTATTTTTTTCGCGTGTGGAGAGATTCGTCTTTTTGCCCCCCTTCGACTGATGTAAAAAAAATCAACCGCTCTAACGTTGGAATGATGTGGACCTCTCATGATACTGTTGGATTTGTTTTCTTAGCCGGATTTTGCGTGCAATTCGGATTCACCTTTGAAGGTAAGGAGAACATTACATGTATGTTTGTTTTAAGCTTCTTAAGGAAACGGTCCTTGTCGGTGTCATCGTGTCGGGCTTTTGCGTCCCCCCCCCTCTGCACGGTGGGAGCTGCTCGGTAGGAGAAAGTGTTAAAAGTGCGCAGCCTTGCTGGAAAAGCGAAGGAGGCTGTTTGGAGGGAATGCTCAGAGTGAGATGGACTCGAATAAAGACACAAATGTGACACAAAACGTGGCGTTTTTTTTTTTAACCCGGTGATGAGGAGAAAAAAAAAAAAAAAATAAAGCAACTGGTGATTGTTTGAAGTCCACATCGTGTCAGAGGGGAGCAGGCGGCTGCTTCTCTTTATTTCCCCCTCACCTTTTCTTCCTTTCATGATAGAAAACAGCCTCAGAGAGCCGCAACTTATGTCTTTTAAAGAAAAGTGAGCGAGCAGCCGCAGATTTCAGCACCTCGGACAGCTGCTGCATGCGGGCTGCTGTCCGCGGTGCTGAAAGCGGCTGTCCACATTTCCAAAACCGCCTCTGAGCCTCTTCTTCCTTCCTTCCAGCTGCATCCCCGCACCACCACGACAGACGCACACGAGCCTATAAATAGTCTGTAGTTTTCTTATGAAGAATTGAACATGATTTTTCTTTTTTTTTTTTCCACTGTGAAAGTTTGCACACACGGATCTTCCTCACTCTACCGTCGCCACCGCGCTCTCCTTTGGGCTAGATTCCCCCCTCGCTCAGCCCGCCTCAAACCAAACTAAGCGTTTATTTCTGCTTTCTTGTGTTTGTCCTCTCATTCTGCTGCATTCGAGGTTTTTTTTTTTTTTCTGTATTTTATGGTAAAGTCTGACAACGGTCACAGAACGGCACAAATAACGAATGTGAGATACATATAAATAAATAAATAAATAAATAAAACATTCAGCCTGTTCGTGATTTAAATATCTGGATAATGTAGCCATGGTGCGACTGTTGGTTATGTAAATTCATGATGAAGACGCGTCAGTATCTGTGACTAGGGGGTGGCGGTGGTGCTGGTGGTGGTGTGTGTGGGGGGTTGGAGTGAAGGGGATGTGTGGGGCGCCATCTCCTTCAATTAAAACACAAAACGCACCTTTATCAAGCGCTCCCTTTCAATAACACAGCTGCCCGTGGCCGCGCACCACCGCCACTAGCACACCGTTTAAGTGATTAATTCAGGGGCATTTCTGTCTGTGCGTGCAGAAATCACACAACTGTCTCCATCATATCCCCCCACCTCCCCCTCTTTCCTTCCTTCCATCCTTCCTTCTTTCTCTCATCTGCAGGTCGCTTCACTGATCTGCCCTCTAACATGACGGTTAAAGAGGGACAAAACATAGAAATGGCGTGTGCTTTCCAGAGCGGAACCGCGTCTGTCTATTTGGAGATCCAGTGGTGGTTCGTGAAAGCGCCGGAACCCACTGACAGCGAGGAGGACGTCGATGCTGAAGAGGTACAAGGGACCTTCTTCTTTTTTTTCCTTTTTTTTGTTTCGCTCCTCAGTCAGGAGCTGAGGTGCTGTGTGAGTTATGTTTTAAGCACACCCACTCATAAAGGGAATAAGGACATCCAACAAATATCCGCGCTATTACGCACGAGCGCCTTATGTCATCGCCGTGGTTTTGCTTGTGTGTAGCAGCCCTGTCAGGCGCACGGCAGAACTTTTTATTGACCTATTTTCATAAGAGGAACAACATGTTGTGACCTTCACAAATCTGCCTCGGAGTGTGAGGAGGAAGTTAGCTGATTTAAACTACTTTATCTTGAACTATAGAGCCCCTCACATGACCAGGAGCCACTGTTAGAACAAAATAAGGATTTAAATATGATTTAATTCTCCCTAAATGTGGATACACAGCTCATACTTATATATTCTGTCTATATTCGACTTGATTTCCTTGCACTTCTTTCCCTCAAACAGTTAAACTAATCCATCTACACACTGAGCAGGGAGCAGTCTCATCAAGTGAAAAATAAGAACATTAATCAAAGACTACTGTGGTGGGGGGAAAAAAAGAGCTCGTTCTGGATATTAATTACATAATAAATGAAGTAAATGAGGCTGACTACTCATGAATGGATAAAAAAGTGGCTGAATCAATGCAGCCAAAGCATATTCTTGTATATTGCCTAATTAAACAGTGCATTGGAAGTGCTTTGGCATTTTTGTTATGTATTGCTGTTGCATGACAGCTTCGCTCACCCCCAAATAATGATTGGCTGCTTAGAGAGATAAGAGCGTCTGAGCGTGCTCACTGCTCCGAAATTGGATGGAAATGACTTGCTTAGATTTTGTGTGGCAGGTAGCTGCTCGTGAACATGTGGAAGGGTTAGTGTATTGTCATGACAGGCATCAAACGGCGCTCTTTTTATTCCTGTGACAAAGAGGATGAGCAATATGAGTGTGCGTGTGTGTGTGTGTGACAGGGGGAGGTGGTTGGATATCCATGTGGCTTTAATTATTGTTCCATTGTTGCTGGGCTCTCACAGTGGCATCGGCCAGGCTTTGATGTTGGGCTGATCCCACGTGACTCTTGATGTTGGGGCTGAAGTGGCCTATTGATGCAGACATCACATTGTTACCTACATTTCTTATCAGGAAATGGCTGTTTGAAATGAAAGCCTCCGTGTGTGTGTGTGTGTGTGTGTGTGTTTATCCTGCAGTGTTGCAGTTTGAATGGGAACCGAGTCAAGAATGTGTGTGCGTGAGAGATGCTGCTGGTTTCCTGGAAATGTAGAGGAAATGAGCGTGATGTCTTAGAATGCAAATACGAATGCAAATATGAGCCGCACGCATGGAAAAGAGGAGAGTTGTTGGATCTTTGAAGCGATGACACAAAGAAGAGAGTGGAGAAAGAGATAGTGCAGCAGAAGAGAGGAAAGTGTCAGAGCGGGCGGGTGGATGGGTGGGTGGATACTTTATCTTCAACTCTCAACAACCTTCAGTTCAGTTCTCAACTTTGCAAATGAATATTCTGCTGTGAGGCTGTGTTAATATGTGTTTTGAAGATTTGATCCAAAGCTGCGCGGTCATATCACAAGGAAAAACATGGGGGCATGAAAAAAATCCACCCGGACTGAGCTGCATCCACACGAAAAGTTACAGATTACCACATTGCATTGGATTGTTTTCCTTCCACACGAGTCCATTATCTTGTCTTGACAGAGCACCCGATATGACATAACTGATGGGTAACCAGTGTCTCTGCAGTGTGTTGCATGGAGTAGAAACTAAATGAGTCTGCACCCATACATTACTGCTAAACAAACATTAATGAACCCGATTGATCATTCAGGTCTTTTGAAATGTGTCCACTCGAGTAAGTGAGAAATGGATATCTTAAAAAAAAAAAAAGCAGCTACTTCAGATCTAATCTTTTTCATATGCGGCAGACTTCTTAATTAAGTCAGACAGTATTTAAATTCTCTTTATTCCAAAGCTTTAGAGTTCAATTTTTTGCTACAACCTTTAAAAAGTTACACTCTACTGATGGTGACCAGCCTAATGTTGCAGTATATATATCATCCAGTAACGCTAGAACTCCTTCTGTAATACAGGACAAAGCCTAAAGCTTGTGATCTACATAGGGACCCTTCACCAAACCCCCACCCACCACGTGAAGATATTAGATTTATCTGATAGTAATCGTAGTCGATGGATCTCTTTGTATTAAATGAACAGGACAGCTCTGAATACCCTCGTGTGCATTAGTCCAGATATCCTGTAGATTAATAACCTGAGATCTTTTTTCCCCCGAGCCTCTTTGAGATATTTTGCGGATGTTTCATCTGAAAACAAATCTACAAACCTGAACATGAGGCTCTCAGAGTCTGGTTATTAGCTTTAGAGATTTCTAAATTGGGAGCATTAATTTGAATGGTCATTTTTTTCTATGTAGAAAAAAAGAAAGAAAAAAGTGTGAGGGTGTCAATCTACATTTATGTCTGAGCTGAGTGAATGAAGTGAAGACATTATTAATACAGAAATCGTCCACAGTTACTGGCCCCTCGTCTGCTCCGTAATAAAATAGCACTCAAGCAGATTTTAACTCCTTCATGGGGCTTAAAGGTCGAACAAAATCATCTGATTTCACTCTGTCCCTGTAAAAACACAAAAAAATATTCAAATTGTACATACATATCTCATATTCATACACACACTCTCACACCGACAATACATTTCAATGCACACACAGTCCTGTACACAGTTATGTTTAACTGTGCTGTTTAATATTTTTTTTTTTTTTATGGCATGTGTTTAACACCTTGAGTTAGAAGGCTCATATACATGGCATCTGTCACATAATGCAATAATGTTTATCTGCATTTCCCATGTTAAAATAAATAACTCAACAAAGAAATGGCTTCATCAAATGGAAACACTTTAGATGTGTTGTGCATCGTTTCATAACCGCTTCTCTGAGACCTCGACAGTGTGGTGTCTCCCAAGAAACCGAGATGTCCAACAAGAATTTATTTATTCATCTCTAACATTAAGACACATTCATCAAACATTCTGAGAACATGTCCGTGTTGGAAAGCTGGAAATGTTGAACTGCAGTCCCCCAAATGAGACCACACAATGCGTCGTATGTAATTACTCTCCAGATCAACGTGTGTAACCCTCTTCTGATGGCAGAATGTCAGTATTTGTTACCATTACAAAACACGCAGCTGTGGTTAAGGTTTGATTATAAGAATACAGTTCAGTTATGTCTGGGTTCACGTTGTGGTTTGGTTTAAAAGAAACCAATTTTGACTGCCAGAACAAAACAAGAGGAAACACTTTATTTGTTGGGGACTATTTTCAGCAGCAGATTAATCCACATTTGGTGCCCCAGAAAGTATTAATTGAGATTTTCTTTTTTTTATATGATGAAGATAACAAAGTAAAAGATTTCATTTATGATTGGAGGAAAAAAGTGCTGTTGAAGCACCATGTTTGAGCTCATTTAATTCTGTGAGACAGCACTGGACATGGATTAGAGAGAGAGAGAGAAAAAAAAAAAAAAAAAAAACGTCAATAGAGAAAGCTACTGTTTGGCTCCAGCTTCCACAAGTGGTAAATGATTCCTCTCAGATTATAAATGACACGCTGCCAGTTCGTAATTATGCACAAACACAGAGAGACAGAAACAAAATATTCACACCTCCATGACAAAGAGGATTCACGCTGCTGGTGGGGATTTGCTACACTTGTGATGTTGTTGATTCAAGTCAAAGAGTAAAGATACACAGGGAGGAGGGGGAGTGATGGCGCAGCGCGAGTGTGAGCTAAACATTTGCTGTAACAGAACATGAGCAGATTGCTGCAGAAGCAACGGGTCATCACTCTATATGGCATTTTGGCTGCAGTTTCATACTGGAAACCGAGGCAGCACGGGGCGTGATTACACATGATTATGTGGTGTTGTTTGATATTCTGTTGCGTGCTCTGGACTGGTTTTTGGTATTTGGATTAGTAGCTCTGGAAAGACAGAAAGAATATAATTGTGCGTAGTGTTTTTTATGGATTTGAGAAGATATTAAGTTATGAGCAGGGGAAGTAGTTTGTTGGAGGGCTTACATAGCACTTCTGTCATTTAAAAAGCATGGCAAGCATCTTTGATGCTTGTTATAAAATGTAACAGCAAAGCCTTTTTTATTTCATTTGTAAATGCACATTACATTTTTTTGGAATCAACTGTCCGAGATGACAGTAATGAGATGGATGAAGATGTGCAGTGTGCCATACTGATCAAGTAGCGTCGTGTCCTTGCAGATCCAGCATGCAGTCCACTTCTTTTAAAAGTTGTATTTTTTTTATTTATTTTTTTTGGTAACCTCCTGGACGGAAGACAGAGATCCATGCACTAAAACATGATAGAGTTAATCAATAACTCTTGTTTGAGGCTATACTGCCATCAATAGGCTGCTGGTTTCCTTGCACAGTCCATTTAACTTGTGAACTAGTGGTTCCCAACACTTCATTTTGTGACCTCTTGAAGTAAAAAAAAAAAGTGTGTTCTTGCAAGCCTGATCTTGTTTCCTAGAAATGACATGCCAAATATGTTTTGAAAGAACCCCCACTGCTGCCTGCAAACTCTGTCTGTTCACTGGTAAAAATGTTAATCAAGGAAGTGGGAGGGGGCAGTGTCACGTGTGGCTGGTTTAGGCAACCAAAACTTGATATAGTATTTATACAGTAAATGCTTCCTGTTATCTACAGTCTTTCCCAAACCTCACTAAGTGCCACGAGTGCCTATATTTATCCATAAAGCATTAATTAAGCTGGCGTTGCTACGAGCGCACATCGAAGGAAAACAAATGAAACATGATGCCACTGAATGTATTCCAACTGTGCTGATTTGTTCATTAAAATGAATCAGCATTGTGTTTAAATCATGTTGTGCCATTTTGTATGCATCTCTGCTGCACAGTATTTATTTAATGTTTTCAGCAAACTGAAAGATAAAGTAGCCAAAAATCAAAAGTGACAGAAATGTCTTTTCTATATTATTAATCATGTTGTCTTATTGGAGCAATCCCAACTACGAGGTTGGGATCGACTGTTATAGATACTGAAAAACAGTCTACTCACATGTCTCCATACTTAACACTAACATAACCATATGACTCAAACAAAGTGAATATGAGTTTTATAATATAATATAATATAATTCACACACAGATGGCACAGCCACAGGGTTAGGCAGTGTCTTGCCCAAGGACACTTCGACATGCAGACTGGAGGGCATCGAACTACCGATCATCTGATTAGTAAACGACCCGCTCTACCTCCGAGCCACGGCTGCCGTCATGCACGTTATTAATTATGATCTTGACAAAAAAAAGCAAAATCAATAAAAACGCTCAGAAAAACACACAATAGGCGACAAATTCTGCACTCTTTTGCAGCTGCATCTTTCTTCTCTTCATCATTTGTCTCCTGGTTTGATTGTCTGGAACCCTCATGAGTGTAACACAGTAAGCAGCTGACTTGAAGCCTGCGATGACAAACTGAATAGAAACTGTGAATCACGCCGGACATCGTGCGTCCAAATCAACAGCATCTGTCCAGCTGCTCTTACCACCACGTCAGTCGAGTCTGTAGTTAATCTTGTGGTGTCATACATAAAGTCAAAGGTGAAAACATGGTGGAGGTAATAAATACCCCAACACCAAATAAGTACACCCCGAGGCTGTCAATTTCTGCTTTGCTGCTTTGACCTCCATCGTAGAATCAGAAAGCATAGAGAGAGAAGAGAACACGGCCTCGTGGGTAATGGTGTTAGCTGAGGGCTATGTCACACACAGTGGACCATGAGCCTCATTTCAATGTATTTCAATTGAAAAAAAATACATTAGTGAATTCCCCTTTTGGTTTCAAACCCTAAATCCCTCTTATTCTGAAGAGGTGGATTCGATTCTTCTCGCGGTTTGATCTTTCTTTTTTTATCCAGCTAATCCGGCTGCTATTGTTTGCCATAAGATCAATTTATTGAGTAAATCTTTACAACCCTGTCCACTGGTAATTCTATTTGGTGTGGGATTATGTTTGGATATAAGGAGGGGAAAAAAAGAGGAGAAAAGGCTGAGTTAGATCTGAGGAGGTAACTCTTCCTTTCAGCTTGCGCTCACTGAGTTTTGCAGTCGAGTATTTACATTCCTACCCAGGTCGAGAATAAATACATGAAAAATAAAAACAGCTTAGAATCAATTTAATGCTCTCTGCGATGAGAAGAGAAACCATTGCATATCTCCGATATCAGAAAAGCTACACCTTGACAGTATGAATTTGGAAGCAAAGGCACAAAGAATCAGAGACGATGACGGAAACTCGACACAGACGTGTGCTGTTTAAAAATTCATTCTGCATTTCATTCCTCAAATACCGCCCGGAGTGGGTGAGTGGTTAGACTTCTGCTGGAGTCAAATCTGGATTTAACTGACCTGGGATATGTTAAAAGGGTGGAATCAGGTGTTAGAAAAGTCAGATGATTTTTTTAAAAACAGACATGATGCGAGGTTGCCCTCAGTTGGACCCAGCAGGGAAAATAGGGATCATCTGAGGCCTGCGGTCAGAATACAAATGGCCATTACATAAAACATCCACCGGTGCACTTTGACCAAAAACGCACTCGAGCCATGGCGAGCTTTACCTCTCTTAACAAGTGAGTTTATAAATCCAGTGGGTGTAACAGCAAGGAAGCATAAAATCCATCGGCTGCCGTAGTCTCTGAGTGACCTTACTGTCTGCCTCTCCGCCCCTCCATCACCGCCTGACTGCAGCTCGTGCAGCCTCCTCCAACGCTCTCGCTGAGATAACTGCACCGGGAGTCAATATGATGCACCAGGCGTAGTCCCGGTAACTGCTCTCATCATCAGCCCTGGCGCCTGCCTATACACACACACGCATGGAATCATCTGTAATGATTGTAATGGTTTCCAAATGGTTTGTGGTGAATATGAGTTCTTCACAGGAGGCTGCAGTTTTGTGCTTGAGCATGTACCGACACACGAGAGAGCCTGCTGCTTTCATTTTGGACTAGTGGACTGTAGACGGCTCGCTGTCGGGCTCCTCTACAGTTATCAGTCGTGAAAGGAAAAGGAAGGAAGGTTGGAAGGAAGAAAGGAAGGAAGTGAAATTAACTAAAAGTTGCTGCATCACTGCATTGTGCAAACACTGGCTACACACTCACCATCTCTCATCTGAACTAAAATCAAATCAATTCAAATGAGTCACTTTGTTTCCTTCAGGTTTACACCTCCAGAGCAGATCATAATATTTGAAAACTAATTTATGATCAATAAAACTGTAAAATCAGAGTAATTATAGATGAAATGACGAAAGGCTTCTGTGGTTATTCATTTATCTTGAGGTCGTCAAATCGCATACAAATTATCGTTTTCAGCCTTAAGACCACTTGTTCATGCTGAGGACATAAATCTGTAACATCCAACACAATTAGTCTCCAAGCATCACGTATGAGTGACTCATATTTGTTTCTATCATTACTGAAGTGGAAGAAAAATCAAATGGCAGATGAATCAGAGATGTACCTTTTGCCTCTGAACCTCTGAGTAGATTTTTTGTGTTGGAAGGCCGACAGCACGGCGAGGCACAAACAGTGATTTATTAGGAGCATTACTAAAGAACATTTTGCTAAAAACTGACCTGCAGCACACTTATCCAACCTGGAAACTGAACTGAACAGAACGGTGACATCACTGCTTCCTGCAAGTACAGTTTAAAACTAATGATTTGACTGGCTGCATGAAAGCAAGCTACCTCTGTGTAGATGAGGAGAGACAGCATCCTGGTTAATGTGCTGTTATAAAAGACCACCAAAATACATCAAATACTGGGTAGTGAATTTTCAGATTAGATCTGTGTGCTCTAGCAAGAACAAAAAAAAATCAGTTAGTCTTTAAAAAAATATATAAATCCATAAAAAAAGTCTCAGTGTTAGTGCTTTAGTTTGGGACTATTTTCAGCGATGGATTAATCCACATTTTGTTCTCTTGTGTGTTTTTGGTGCAGCAGGAAAGTGTGTGTAGGATTGAGTCAAAATAAACTCCATTGTGTGTGTGTTCATGGTAAGTAGCATGTGACCCGGTGCTACACTGTGGCTCACTGATGTTTAACAACATCAACAACAGTGAACAGAAGGTCGATATCATCGCTCCGATGGCAACAGTTAAAATGATGAGGCACGGGGTCACCCACAATGTTGTTCACCGTCTTCGTTGTTCAAACCTTTGCAGTTTGCTGGCTGCGTCACGGTTTTTCAGTCGCATTGTCAATCCAGCAGATGATGCACAACGTCAAAACACTTTGGATGAAAGCACGTAGCAATTTCTTTAAAAAGTACATCCTTTGTTGTGTCTCGGTGCTTATGCTCATGTTATAGGGTTTATGAGGTTTAGCACAATGCCAAGGCGCTTAAAATCTGTGACAGATTTTATTGGCAGTCCATTGATTGAAGAGTTGTTTTAGAGGATCACAGCTTTCGCAAATCATTTCTTTTGTTTTAGAGGTGTTAAGGAGAAGAAGACACGCAATTTATTAAAAGATGTCAAGACAGGGCTCATGCCTCCTCCTCCCTCCTCCTCCTCCTCCTCCTCCTCCCACTCATCATCATATAGCAGGCTAACAAAGGCAGTGTCATCTGCGTATTTAATTAAGTGCCTATATATAGATATATATATATAGAGAGAGAGAGTGCAACAGTTGGTGTGTAAGACAAACAATAAAGCTCATGGTGAAAATCTGTACTCAAGTAGAAGTTACAGTACTGAAATATTCAACTACAAGTAAAATTACCGGTGTTTTGAATAATCTTTCTCAGGGTATCAGTTACTTTTTAACCGATGACGTATAATGCATTCCAAACAGCAGGCAGTCAATGGAAAGAGGAAATCAGTGTAGAAAATATCTACTTTCAACATATTTCTCAGAGATATGATAAAAGGAATCAATGGGTCAAATGGAGGCAATGAGTTCAAACAAGTAACCAGATAAAAATGAATGAAATTAAAATGTTTTTGAACCTGTGAAGAATATCTGAAATTAGTATAAATTCCTCCCAGTGCACTGAATCCAGGCCAGCACCTGATCTGTCTGCATGTCTTCATTGTCTAAACTACTCCTAAACTCTTCAACCTGTTCAGTGTGGTCACCTCTCCAAACCTGCAGCGTTTGTTCCTGGTTTTCATCGGCGTGCTGCGTGTTTTCTTGTCTGATTAACCTGAAGCGTGGAAAACCTACAACAGATACTGAAACTATCGCTGCACATCACGATGCAGCTGGCTCTATCTAACCAGCCTAATTGGTTAACATGGGTGCGTAACATGGGGGTGGGGGCGGCACTCCTGCGTGTCCCTGGTGGCAGGCAACAAAAATGCTGATGAAAGGTTTGGATAAAACTACAAGTAGCCCCAAACATGACTAAATTACAGTGAGTGAGTAAACACGTCCCTAGGGGAAGTGGTCATTTTTGTCGGTGATGTATCTATGTATCTATGTATCATCCATGAAATCCATGAAATCAAACCAGCTTTGAGTGAAAATTCAGTAGCCAATATATCTGCTGAAATACTGATGTGAACAGTGTTAAAGGTAGATAAAAACTCCACAAATAAACCACAAATTGGTTTCTCAAGGTCAGTGTGCAATGTGTTAGTCAGAACTGTCTTTCAGCCCTCTTAGATAGATCAGGCTGTGGACACAGTACTTGTTAGTACTGCTGGTATGACAAAAAGAATATATACCAACCATATGTCTGTGTGCTTGTAGAATAACCAACCATTATTGCTTGGTGACTTGTGAATAATGGACAAAACGCATCTTCTCAGAAAGGTTATCCCGACATTTTCTAGTAAGAGGGCATTTATTGTCTCACAATGGCGACGGAGTGAGTGTTACGGAATATGATTGACTGTTCTGGTTTCAGGGAGAATGACAGACGGGGGCTCTGTCAGTCGATTCTGCAATTCTACACTTCTCCATATTGATAAATCTGATTCAGATGCCTGCTTTTCTCTTCTCTGAAAAATCAAAGCACTGGAATGACTCATTGGACTGTCACGCAACACAAACATAATGCGTTTTGAAATTTGAAGGCCACAGAGAGGATTTTTTTTTTTCCCCACTCTCTCAAGGATTTTATTTGTGTTTGGATTTGCACAATTTTAATTTGGTCCTTGTACAGTATCATGACAGTCCTCCAGCTCAATAATTTCTGTGCTTTTTGCTCTGCAACACGACCTGATTTCGCATGCAGCCTAATCAGTAAATAAGGTCAATAGATGAAGCTGCTTCGTCTAACTCTGCGAGAGCAATCTTTCCCTCTGAACTCTAACATGCCAAGAAAACCCTGATGTGGAACTTTAAATGGCTCTGTTGTTGGATCCAGAGCAGCTTCCGCTTCGTGGTGCTGCAGAGGAATGAGATGATGGAGGGAGGGATGAAGGGACTGGCAGATGGAAAAAACATATGGGAGGTGTGATGCAATAAGGATACAGAATGCCTCTGGGGAAATATCTGGGAGAGGTTCATACATGCATGCACGACCAATCTTCATTTACTGTCCCACGTGAATCTACACAACTCCGTGCTCTGGCCAGACTGTATGACATGAACGCTCACAAAGTGGGGACTTTGTTTCATTGAAGCAAGCTGTCCGTGCTTCTTATTCATGATGAGGGAAGGCCAGCTAGCAGTGGCTAGTCGAGAGTTAGCATAAACAAAAGATGTGTGTATTTGGAGCTCATGTGTGCAAGTCTGTTTGCTGGCAACATTCTGTAATAACAGTATAATCTAAAGTCCCCTGAGGGCTTTATGCCTTGAACAGATAAGAATTATCAGACCATATGATTGGAGTGTTCTTGTGTATCTTGTTGTTCCCGTTTAGTTTTTATTCCAATGCATTTGCACAATCAGATCTGCAAAAAGAGACAATGTGGTTTCATTGGAATAGCACTGCTCTTTAGTCTTCAGCTGTGAACATTCACCCTCCTTTGTAGAAGTCCAAACAGTCACTGGACTGTGCACTTTGAGCTCAACATACAGAATGTCTACGCTCTGATCTTAAAAGGACGCCTCACGTTGTAATCATATCATGTTACTTGTCTGGCTGCCAAGATTGGAATTATCTCCTGCTAGCCTACATACTTTAAGGCAGGCATTTGTTTATTTCTAAAACAAGTCCAGTCAAAAAAGCTTTTTCAAAACACGTTGCTGCTCGATATGAACCCTTTAGAATTGAATTTAAAACACACAAAAAGCAAATTTCATACTCCGTGTGTTCTTGGCCCACTCTCACAAATTCAGTGCCTAGGGACGTCTACTGCAATTTTCTCCTAGGTAAGTAATTAAGTCAGAAAGTAATTAAGTAAAACTTTATTTATGTAGCACTTTTTAAAGCCAGAATTACAAAAGTTATACAAAGATGATCTAAGCATTTCATAAGAAGGACCATATGGACCAAAAGATATGAGAAGTTGAATACACACTACAGATGACAAGGTGATTTTCAGTTGACGGTTTAACCACAGATTTCGTTCAACAAAGAAACAGCCTCATTATACGTTTGGCAAACACCCTTTACATTTCTCTGGACCTCTTCCATTGTATCTGTTGTCAGCATTTAGGTTCCCCTTCTGAGGCAGACTTTACTCATCATTGGGCTTCAGGAACAACTCCAGTATATCTGTCTTCAGCCTCTGCCAAGTGTTCTACCAAATGTGCAAATGTCAAACTGATGAATGAATACAAACATCAGGACATAAAACTTTTGTTGCATTGTTTGGGATGAGAACTCAGGGCAAGAAAGCATCAATGAAATACCTTTGAAAAGAGTTTGCTGATCAGACTGTTATATAGTCTAAAAATCGGGGCAGAAACTGCTGTGTCACCACAAGTTACAAACTTTGAGCAAGGCAGAGCCAGGAGCCCTTGTTCTGATAACCTAAGGGGCCTAGTGGACCTGTAAGACATCAACAGCTCATTGATATTTGGCAGAGCCAATTTGTTTTTTGACATAAGAATTTAGATGGATTTTAAATTCAATCTGAAATTTAACAGGAAGCCAGTGTAACAAAGTCAACTCCGGTGTTATTTGAACATGAGTCTTTGTTATCCTGCAGAAGAAGTGGTAGACATGCAATGGTTTCTTGGCTTAAGAAATACAGTACATTACAATAATAAAGACATAAAGAGACAAACTGGATGATTTGTTGGAGCTGTTGGAAAAAGAGTGGATGCGGTTTGGCGATGTGCCTTAAATGAACATAACAGGACTGAATAACTGACTTGAGATGTTACTCGGAGTTCAACTGGGAGCCAAAAATGATTTGGTTTCTGGAAAACAATTTTCAATTTGAAGCCAAGGAACCTAACGGCTGTTATGAAATGTCAAAGGTCTGATTCGGCGCAAAGACCAGAACTTCAATTTTATTTTGATTTAGCTGCAAGGAGCTGTGAGACATCCAGGAACTAATCTCCTTAAGAAAACTTTGTAAAATGGAACCAAAAAAGAACAAAAAAAGAAGAAATCCAGCTGAGCTGAGGGGCTCAGACTAATGGGATTGACTTGCATAACTTTGTGTGGCACCTGCAGTTTTTCCCATTGGACACTGGTAATGTAGAAGATGACTCATCATCAAGTAACCAAGGAGATGTATTCATGCGGATTCAAGATGAAATATAGGACTGACATATTATCACATCATAAAGTTGTTGTGGAGAACATGTTAAACAGTTCCAGTCAAGCAACATTAGCATTTGGAGTCAGGTTTCTGGGAATCTCGATAAACAGATATCTGCCCATGAATGCAAACATTGTACACAAGGGACTGAGATTTCTGGTTTCATTTGTAGTATTGACTAATGGGTAGGCTTTGGTTGCAACAGTATGAAGAGCAAAAGAGGTGGAATGCAGTGGCTAAAATGCAATTTTGGAGCTCACTGGCTATCAACGATTTAGCTTTTTATTAATTTTATAAAAATGTATCTGCATGCAGATATCTGTTTATAGAGATTTAAAAAAATGTGTCTCTTCTCGTCAATCACATGTATCAAGTTGCTAATCAGACTACAGAGTTCAGAAGTCTTGACCGAGATATCCATGGCTACACTGAATTCTCAGTATAATTGGCCGTTGTCCCAAGAGGATAAATCCTCAAACAATATCAATCAGGATTCTGGGAATCCTATCAAGTCCAATATTCACTTTCATTTTAGCTCTATTTTGGTCTTGACCAACTGCTGAGAAAAAAATCAAAAAATCTGATTTAACTGTTAAATGCTGCAATATGTTCCCCAAATTATTGCATCTCCCCAAACATCTGCTGTTTGGTTCCAAGCAGGTATTGTATGCTGGGTTTGTCAGAGCTTTATTTAAACTAAGACAGTGACAATGTGAATTTGACATTCCAGAAAACCAAAACAATAGGCTAAAAAAGGACACCTTTCACAAGACACTGATTTCATCCAATTTAACTATGAATTACTACATCTATAAATATCATGAGACAAGAAAATCTTGAGACCTTGAATTTGAGTCTGAGATCCTCCCTAGAGTTCCTCTTTTTATTTATTGCAACACAAACTGTATATTAAGGAATCAGTTACTGCACACGTAACCAATTCTGAAACGCACACAAAAGTCTATAGAGCACATCAATCACTGCTGCTCTCACATGTCCATACGTGTACTGCCAATATATTTACCAACAGCTTTCCCATAATCCGCCATATTCCTTTTGGTGCTTCAATCAGCGGCAGATAATGACCAGTGATGGCAGGAAAAGGGCTTATATACATCACAGTGGGACAGGAAATTAAACACGGATTAGGGAGCTGGTTCATCCTTGCTGTTTGATAGCAGAGGCAGATTATAATACATGCGTAATGATGGAGGTGTTAAGGTTGGCTCTGACTTTAACACCATGGAAATCTGCTTATGCACACTGACTGTTTTCTTCATGTTGATCTGAATGCACAAGCTCTAATATATTTTACAGCTGATATGGGCTCGAGGATTACATTGAAAAGAGGACCTGGTGTGATGCCTGCATTCGTTGAAAAATATCAGTGCTTTACTTTCACAGTGGGCGACGATTTATCACAGGTGTTTTCAACCTCCACTTTGGCACAAAGCAATCCATGAACCTCCATCGTATTCATTAATAGAAATGAGTTTTAAAATGCTAGTGGGAAATCTGAACCGTACTGAACAGCACACACACTCCTGCTGGACACAGACTCGTTATTTTCTTGCCAAAGCGTGGCATTATATTTGTTCTCTTTGTACACAAGGGTGGAGAGTCCACCATCACAGATACATGGTCATAAACAGCAAAGTCACTTTATTGCTTTCGATGTCAGCCCTGGCAGCCAACCCACCACCAAACAAGATGGGGTGGAAGGTGGGAGGGGGTGGGTCGGATCTCATATCTGCCACTGCAGATAATTCAATCAATGGATCCTTTGCTGTCACTGTTCTTCTTGACCCCCTCTGTTACACTGCCACCAAAAGGAAACTGAATCCATTTGGTGTCACAAAAGCAGTTGTCAGACTCAGAGAAGTACTTTTCAAATTGAATCAGAGGCTTACAGGCCTACAGATGATGCCTTTGGTGTCAGCTCTGTTGGAATACTCTTCCATTGTTGGAAACATCGTCAAGTTGCAGCCCTGTGCTCGGTCTGTCACTCTGTGCTTTTCTATCTGACGCAGGGATCTATTTTTAGTTTGTTATGCTGTTGTTTTTCCTTTTGCAACTATATTTATAGACATTCCGCACAGTTTACCTGGGGCACATTGCAGGAGAAGGGAATTTCCACTTGAACATATGGAATGGGTTACATCATCTAAAGCATGTACAGTATATGCAGTCAAACTTTTCCAGTATTTTTCATATTTATCATATAAATTTGAAGTTGGTTTCTCTATAGAGATTATTTTATTGATGGATGCACTCCTTTCCATGTGTCTGATGACTTTCTATTTTAAAGAGGTAGATATCCTGAGTCATGATCTTGTCTGGGACATTGTCCAGGTATAATGCAACAAAAGAGCAATCAACTCAAAAATGTCTGTGTGGAGCCGGTGTGCCAGTGGGAGTCTGGAGTGGTGCTGGGCTGGTGGTGACAGGAATCCCGGAGTGTAGACGTGGAGACAAACAGAGCTGGACTTAGTAGGAGAATGGCAGAAGTGGTTTTCCCTTTTCCAAAGTCAAAAATCTCAGAAGAGCAAAGTTCAGTATCTCAATTTTATTTCAAGTACTAAATCAGGAACATGCGTATATGTTTTCTGTCGTCAAACCAGCAGCAGTAAACGCATAGCATTTTTTTGTTTACCTCAGGTCAGAGGTCAGTGTCATGTATCTAAACATATTTTCAACAAGACTATATTGAAAAATTAAAACCAGGAGGAGTTCTTGGCATTGGCTGCTAATATTAGCATGACTCGGCCTGGGTAACTTTTGTGTCAGCGCGCAGATCTTCACCTTAAATCGGTATTGAGGTTTCAGGCCAGTGGCATAATTTTTTACGGTACTGCTTTATTCTCTATAAATCCCTTCAATGTCGAAATGTTTTCAGGAAACATCTTACTTGTGGTGTGATTATAGCTGTGAGGAGGGAAGGGACAGATTGCACCTAGTTTTTTTTTTTGACATAAAAATTTGTATCAAATTCCACCCAGAATTTGGATGGGTGTATATTCGTGTAGCTATATCTTTAACCGTCAATTTTTAAACCTTACCCTCTCAGCTTCATGCTGTTTGATATTGTGCAAAACAGAAATAAGACCGTCTGCTCCTCTTTTTCTGAAGTAGAAATAAATTCATGTATACATTTTTAGGATGCATCAACAATAAATCACATCACAATGGTCTCAGTAGGTTCTAAATTCTCAAGCAATTTGCACTTCTGGCCTCACAACACTTCATATTGTCAGTAACCATTATATCTGCTGCTGTGTTTAAGAAAAGGTCCAAATGTGTACAATATCATCTCTGAACCACGTCAGATTGTATGAATGTCTTCCTACGATGTCAAATAAAAAAGGAATGGAATGCAAACAGAGAGACGTCATAAAACTCGCAGCAGCCATTTGCAACATTCTCGTGCTGTAATGGCAAAAAACAAGTGGTTCAAATCACACTCTACCTGAGGTGCTTTAGCTGAAGATAGTTTGTCTATTGCACCAAAGAACCATCTGTTTGAAGGTTTTCTTGTTCCATCAATGTCAATGAATCATCTCCGACAGAGCTGTACATACCGTGGCACTGATGCTCTTAATAAATAACATTGATGCTTTCAGTAAATACCTACTCAGTTGATGCATTTATAGTTATTACAGTTATACTAGGGTAATACTGCTTGCCTTTTTGTGTGCCAGCAAAGGTAAAGGAAGGAGGAGAAAATGAATCGAAACAATGCAGGTTTCCGAATATTCAAAAACTTTGTGTGTGTGTGTGTGTGTGTGTGTGTGTTTCCTCAAGGATACATACAAGATCTATCCAAACTGATGAAGTGATGAATTACTTATGTCTAAAACTACAAAGATTGTTTGTTCTTGAGGGTGAGAAACTGCAAGTGTAAGTTGGAGGGCAGGACAGCCGCAGTTTCTATACAGTATATAAGTAAGATCGTATTTCTTTGAGTTTTACTCTAAATCATAATGGTAGTGGCCATTGGTAGAGGAAGAGCGAAGGATGATTTGTTTCATCTTACAAGACTCATGGCCCATAATGCATTCCCAGAGGAGTTTAGATCTAATGTAGTGGACTTTTATTGGCTATAATGATTAATTTCTCTGATTGCTTGCAGTCCCCTTATTCACCTATCTTCACTGAGATATAGATAATTACGTGCCCGGTGCCAGATCTTAAATAGACTGCATTGTTTCGTATTTAATGGAAAGCAGGAGGTTTCTGGGTAAAGATTTTAAATCTTTGCCCAACCCAAACAAACGTCACAGTCTACATAATTATCTTTGGCTTTGTCTGGATATGTCGCGGCCACAGGGGAGAGAGTTAAATTCATTGAAAGAAACACAAAGTATGAGTTCAGTTTTCTCCCATGCACAACTACGTCTCATTGGAACCAAATGTTAGTGACAGGATGAAGTTAATACAAATCATTACCAGTAGCAGCTCTGAATTAACCCACTAGGGGAGCCGGGGCAACACACTGAGCTGTCAGCTGCCATTGAGTGTCCAGTTTCTTCTCTCTGAGCAGCCCGTGAGTCTAACTGAATACAAATACATTATTCACTTATGAAGAGATCATGGACTCAATGAACATGTGTCTTTTTGGCAGGAGGAACACACACTGCTTCAAGCAGAGCTCAATATGTTCTGTTAAAGTCAGATTAAAGAATTAAGAATAAATGTCTGTAAATTTGTTTGAAAAATGTTCTGATTCTGTCTCATGATCACCAGATTGAGACTTTTTCTTCAGTGGTGATGCAGATTTGTCCAAGTGGAAAGAAAAAAAAAGAAAAACACATTCAGCAATTGTGCAGCGTGTGCATATATTTTTTGCACTTCATATCGAAGCACGGTGGCTTGATGAGCTGAGGATAAGGACAACTGACACAATAGCTTTTCATATTCTTCTTTTCATGCGCAACCTCAATTATTTTAAATTATGCAATATGACCTAATGAGCTATTATGGCACATTCATCTTCAAAAGCTTTCTTATATTTTATCACAGACACTTCAAATGCTCTCGAATCATGTAGTCTGTTAAATCCTCCCTTTCAATTTCAGTAGCTTTGCATTACACCACCAAGTACATTGTGTAATGTAGGAATTAGTTTGCTGCAGCTAGAATGAGTACAAATGTACAACCCCAACCCCAAAAAGTATAGACAGAACAAAAAAAAATCAAATCCAGAATGATTGTATATTTATAAAAAACAATAAAGTTTATCAGTTTGAATATTAAATATCTTTGTACTCTATTCAACTGAATATCAGAGAAATGGGATTTGCAAATCATTGCATTCTGTTTTTTGTTTTTTTTTTATTATTTATTCACACAGTCTCCCAATCTCTCTGGAATTGGGGTTGTATTATGCACCCTGTGAGCAAAAATATAAACTAAAATGATACGAGCACAGGAAGCCTCTGTAGGACAGGGCCTTCAAGTTTTAGTGTGATTAAGTGACGGATATAGTTTTATCAAACACATTTGGAATTAATTAAATCACCATGAACTAATCAATACAATGAAGAAACTGCAGCTCCGAAGGTCTAGGGCCCTCAGACAGTTGCCCATTGGTTTGCTCAGTTGGGGTTCCAGCTGAGTATAAGCTTTCATGTTACTGTAATATATGTATTTTTTTTTGTTTGTTCTAAAGTCAATCAAAAGCAGCGCATTTAATTAGTAATTTTCTAAACCCTGCTCACTGATCTGTTTCAGATTGCTGTGAAGTACTGTAGGTAAGAGAAATGACTCTGAGTGTGCGAAGCTTGAATCTCAGACACATGACAGCAGTATAGCAACAGGGTTGTTTGAGTACCAAGGCCAGCTGAAAAAAAAAAAAAAAGAAATATGCTAACAACCAGAATCCACAGCTACATCAAAATGAAACTGTCTTCAAAAACACCTCAGTCAGAATAAACCGAGCCATTCTACATGACCTATTTAAAAAGGACAGGGTTTAATCTTCCACCAAAGACAGAATTTTCACTTGTACATGCTCGTACAGATGAATTATGGATTCATTTATAGTCTTTGCAGGAAAATTCTGGCACGTTATACCTTCACCAAATAAAGCTGCATGAGAAAGAAAACAACTTTCATTAGAGACCACATCAGTGCACGCAAAATCAAGCAGTTCACATGGCACTGCAGCTGTCAAAAAGTTTGCACGATGTGAAATGCTATATTTAGTCTTGCATCCACGCCATCACGCTGTCAGTGTGTTGCCACCGTCGAGCAGGACGTGACGGGAGTCCGACGCCTGGACTCACTTTACATTCAGTGGATAAATGAAGCACTGCGTTCCTCACAGATGCTTGTCTGGTGACAACGCTCATATGTGCGGTGACACCGGCAGGCTGCAGGACCTGCTACACTTCATTAAGGCAACCTGCTGACAGTGAAGTGACAAAAAACATGTAGAGGACTCTGCATGAAGTGTGACTTCCTCAGGCGAGCGTCCTCATCACTCAGTCCTGTCTGTCTGCCGGCATTAAGCTTACTAACCACCATGATGCTGATGGACCCGTTTAGACAAAACAGCGCAGGTGAACAGGATGAGAAATTTGACATTAAGTACACTTATTTTTTTTTAATTTATGCATATATTTAATCAGTAGAGTGGATTTTCCTTTCATTTGAATGAATAAATAGCAAAGAACTTCTCTCCTGGGAATTTCTAGGGTTCCTTACATAATTCATCTAAGATACATAAAACAAATATGACAAGTTATGTAATTACTCAGTAAACTAACCACAGTTAAAAATGATTAGACTTAGCGTGTCAGATATGGACATTTCCGCAAGATAATCAAGCACTATTGGGCTGCCATTGAGCATCTGCGGCTGATTGCCACTTTCAGCTTTGGCAGCGTGTTTGGCGTTGCCTGTTGGCTGTAGCCGGCCCTTGTCAGTGGTTATTTAGGCAACTCCTCGTGTTGATTTAGCATCAGAGGCCTCCTGTGAGAGACAGCTGTCTGACTGGCTGTTCACATGGCGACAATCAAGAAAAAGCAACTTAATAAATCAGTGAAGGAACACAATGAACGCAGATGCTTTCCGTACAGGACAAAGGCTCTCTGAATGGCGTGATGAGTATGAGAATAATGTGAATCATATGCTTTGGCCTTGACCAGATGTGTCACCCACCATCATCAGAACACTAAATGAGAGAAATATCTTTTAGCAGAAGCTCTCCAGAAAATCTGTGACAAAGAGCACTGGAGCTGTTTTAGAAGCTTGCGGTGGAACAGCACCGTCTAAAACAATTTTGTTTGCTTTCATTTGTCATCCATCTGTCCATTCTGTCTTTTCTATTTATTTTTCCCCACCTCCGTCTTTGTTTCCTCCATGAACAGAACACTACAATGCTAATGAAAAGGCTCTTTTGCATAGAGCACATTAAATAAACAGAACAAAATTCAAAAGGCATCAGAAGTATTTACATCTGCAATGGCGTGACTTCAAGAAAATCCCCGTTATTGCCATGACAGCAAAAAAGACAATGTTTGAATTAACTACTGCTAGGATACTGCCTGTCAGAAAGAATTGTCATTGTCTACATGATTATTTTTGGCTTTGTGTGGATACATGAGAGATACAGTGGAGCCACAGTATCCAGCAATATCTGAGTCAAATTAGAGGAAGAATATGAGTTATGGTTTTTCCGCAATCTTTTTATCAGAACAGGTGATGTCTGGCAATCGGACCGGAGTATCCAGCGTGTGTTCTTTAAGGGCTTTATCAAAGAGTGTGTGACGTTGTCTGTTATGAATGGTTAAACCTAACCTCGAAAACAGAACAAAATCAGCCCCAGAAAAACAAAACAAATAAATGCATAAACATATTGTATTCAGGTGAAGAAATCCCAGTGGAAGAAATCCTGAAGGTTTTAACTAGAGAATATAAACTCCATCCAGGTTGCTAAAACTCCCAAACCCTGAGAAAAAAAAAAAAAAAAAAAGCATGCCCTCAGTGTCCTCGGCGTCCTCTGTGTTAGCTACTTCTGTGGTTGGTCAGCCTGGTGTGCATTTTTGGGGGAGAATGTACTTTTGAGAGATTTATTTTAGATAATTTTAAGCTTACTATAGCCGCAGTGGTCAATGAAGCAAAGTATTATGTGTCAAAATGAACAAATGCAGGCAAAAATAATTTTCGCCTGTGGTACCGTAGAGGACTGGAAGCACCTGAGCACATTAAAGAGTGCGATTAGATGAAAGCACCGTCAGCGCTGATGTGCAGCTGACATTGATGGGGTGGATTCCGACGGTAAAAGACTGATGCTGACAGACAGGGAGACAGAACGAGGAGAGGCAGGGTAATGAAGGAAAAGTAAGAAAATACCAGAAGGGATTATTTCAGAGCCAAAGATGGTAAGAATGTTCTTGGAAAAAAAAAAAGACAGAGAGAGAGCGAGAAGGAAAATGGCTGAAAATGTGAAAGGTCGGTGTATTATGTGTGTGATAGTGCGGCGGTGTATCTACTCCACTGCAGATAGTTAAAGACAGATGACTGTGTGTGTGTGTGTGTGTGTGTGCGTGCACCAAGCAACAAGAAGAGAGAGAGGGAAGCCGAGAAATGGGACTCTACTGGGCCTCCTATATCCAGGGATAATAGAGCTGTCACAGTGTTTTGACTCAGGGCATTGATTCTGCCTTTAATTGCCTTAGGCCTCTGCCTGCTGGATAGCAGTCCGAGGATATTAAATGTAATGTATTGTTGCACTAGAACAGTTATGACACTGATCACACACTGATATGTACTCATGTGTTGTCAGTGCCAATAATCCTTTTATCGATTGGGGCCGCCTCCAAACAATTACGGCAATTGTTTAGAGGCATAATTCAGAGGGAGCGGCACTCCGTTTCCATCCGCCATGGATATTTTATTGAGCAAAACGAATGATTTCCTGCATCCCTGCCCTCCTCTATTTTCAAAATGAGCCTTTGTCTACAATTATTTTCAAAGGAATAGGGCTAATATCTATCTTCAGTCGGGATCAAGTGGCCGTGGTGCATGAACCTTTGGTCCTTCCCGTTTCACCAGCAGACATTTTTATTTTCTTTCATTTAAGCTACAAACAGATATCTGCTTATGAATGCAGAATCTGGAGGCAATGGGCCAAGGTTTTGGCATCAGAGCCATTCTGGTTTCCCTTTGTAGTCCGTGTGGTATTGACCAATCACATTAGCAGGCTTTGGTTGCATGCAGGTAAACAGTCCATGTGCAAAAGAGGTGGAACATATTGACTGAAATACAATCCTGCAACCTATCAGCTATCGGATTTTTGAGATATTGCCAATAAAATCTGTCTTTCACCTAACAGCTGTTAAAAATACAACTTGTGGATTTTATGTTTCTTCACATATCAATCATTATGCACAAAGAACAGCTTTGGTGTTGTTTGAGGGCACATTTCCCTCCCTTTCCTTGCGGGCTATGTGCTAGGCTAAGCTAAACATCTGTGCACTGGAAGCACAAAAGATGAAAATGATATTGATCTCCTCATCTGACTCTCAGCAAGACAGCAATCAATGTGCATTTCCCAAAATGTCAGACTGGTTATTTTAAAGTTGCGCTCGGCCATGTCTCACTTTAGCAGCCCTAAATGACAGCCGGAGATAGCAGCTGGTGTTTTAAAATTTCTGATGGAGTTTATTACCCACGACTGTGAGGTCATTATATGTCCTCCTCTCACATTGTGTTCAATGCCAATACCCAGCATCACAGCTTATTTTACATAAACGGGGTGAGTCTTTTGTGCACTATAGTGTTGGGACACTTTTCTCTAGGACCGCTTAGTGATTCTAGCCATATGTATGTAAAAAAAAAAAAAAAGTGCCTTTTGAAATATCCAGCACACACAGAACAAGGCAGGCATCCTATTGGCTACTTTGAAATCATGAGATCATGGTGGTCTTGTGCCAAATTTAAATCCACTGTCTTTAGCTGTGGTGCCTCTAAGGACTAAAACAAATAGATACATGTTAATCTTCAAATGAATGTCCTGTTTTTGTATGCTGCAGCTATTCTTAATTATTCAAAGAGCAGTGACCTCATCGTAACGCTCATGTCTGAGTTGAACTACACGCTGTTTCTCCCTTTCTTACTTTGAGCGGACACGATTTAAGCAGCTCTTTATCATGATGTTGATTAAATCAGCTGCAACGGCTGTTTGTCTCAAACCAAAGTTACACTGTGCGAGCTGAGAGCTGAGAGCTCCATTTGTGTTTCATTAGCCTTGAACCTGTATAATGTGTGGGACAGATATCCGATCTGCCACCATATGGTTCTGTGCAGGATACAGGTGTTTAGCAAAAAGAAAAAAGAAAAACAAACTCCAGCATGCTGGGAAAGCTGCTAACCTCCACCAACTGAAATAACTTAACGTGCATACGGTATATTCTACAAAAAAAATATATATATATATATATATATATATATATATAATGTAGTTTTCCAAATGAAGCAGTGACAGTGCAGAGAGCTGACGCTGGCAGGGAAAACATAGAGCATGTGGAGTGTTCACACTGGAAAACTGACAAGACTAGATAAGCACACTCAAAAATACCTTTTTTGATTTTTGAGTGTGGTGCTGATGGACACTATTGAACCAAAAGCTATCCCAAAAATCAGGAAGCTGCTATTAAGCTGAAACTAAATAATGGATGAAGCATGTTTTTTTTTGCCTGCAAATAAGACGTGTGTTTTGAAGATGTGACCAATAGTCATGCAGGACAACCGTTTCTGCATAGATCCACACGTGTGTCTTGCAGAATTATAGTATAAGACAGCTCTGGGGACGAGTGATGTGTCGGTCGCGAACGAGCCGGTTCAAAGAGCCGGCTCTTTTAAGTGAACGATGGGAGCCGGCCCCCAATGCAGAATTTGTAAAGTCAAGCTCTCATATCGAGCAGGGTCCACAAACAACCTACACGGACACATGAGAACTGTGCATCCAGCAGTTCAGCTGGAAGAAAAAAGGCAGGCTAGCATGCCTGCTTCTGCCAGTGCCACTACTCCACCTGTTGCTGCTGCTGCTACCCCCATGCATCAGGTACACAACAACAACAACACAGAGCTCTATAAGCCAATTTATGTCAAAGGCAATAACCCCAGCAAGACAGAACAGAATTGATGAAGAATTGGCTAAAATGATAGCAAGTGATTTCCAACCCTTCTCGTTTCTATCTGCTTTGTGGTTCTTCAAGCAAGTTAGTGCAATCATTGCGTGGTTTCAGAGAGTTACAAGGGATTTTACAAATGCAATTGGCTACAGCAATTTATTGAAACTGAAGTGATACATGTGTTCAAATACAAATCACAAGTCAAAACAGCGCTAAATTTGGCTGAATTATAAAAGGTATAAGTGGTAAAATGAAGAGCCGTTTGGGAGCCAAAAGAGCCGGCTCTTCTTGGTGAGCTGAGCCAAGTGATCCGGCTCACTAAAAAGAGCTGGAATTCCCATCACTACCAGGGACATCTCAGGTCTGAGGTTCCCCTCCACTACCATACAATTGCGGAGTTCAGTTCATGCAGCTCATACAGTTTGGTTGTGCTTTCTGCTAAGCAAAACTGTCATGATTTGACTGGTGACTGGTGACTGGTGGTTGGCAATGCAGTGAAGTGGACTCACGGACAGAAATCAAAGTAAAATATTGTTGTATTACAAGATTTGGCCTCTTGGGGGCAAATTGAACCTCGTTGAACCACCTTTTATGATGACAGCAAACAGTTACCTATTTACACATGCAGCACACACATTATTAGCATTCATAAAGGCATCGTGGTTGTGGTGAATGAGTCCCAATCCTGAGTAAAATGTTTCTTAAGCTGCTAAATGCTTCGCTATCTTCACCAGCTCATCTCTAACTGTGTCTGTGGGCAGTGTACTTTACAGCAGGTTTATCAGTTTATTTTTGTTCACAACGGCTGCCTGCTGCTGCTGGAAAGCTGGTTGATAAGGGCGAGAGAGGTGACAGTGAACCAAATCAGTATCAATAATTGGTGGGCCATGAAACCAAAACAATGAGCCGAACGTTGAAAAGGCCCGGCCGAGCCGAGGGAGCTCCAGAGTCGGGTGACGATTCTTTGTGGGTTTGTCATTTCGAGTGACCCCTTTCACATTGCACATAATAACCCGGTCCATTGTTCATAAAAAGCTATTGATCAAAGCAGCCTCAGTGATTGTATACCAAAGTGCATAATTATGTGTTCATGAAGGACGAGAGTCAGGCTTTTTTTCACCCAGGATTTGTGATGTATTTCTCCACTTCTTTGGAACTGACTCACTTCCCTTCAAAAATGTCTATGCATGACCCTGAATACAGTCTGCAAGCCCCAAACATTGAGCCGAAATTGGATAAAAGCTGCACAGAGCTGCTGAGTTGGGTGTTATTTCCCAGTGGGTTAGCAGCTGGAGCAGTCCTTTCACTTTACAGCCATTTGATTTAATGTTATATCAAAAAATATGTATATGAATATGTATATATATATATATCAGTTAATGGAGTTTTAATATAAGCCGAACGAACCTTGACTCAGTGGGTCAAGGTCACCTCAAACACAGCCTGACACAGATCTTTGTATTTCAGATTGCTGCAGTCATTACGTTTGCTTTTTTTTCCATTCCGGCGATGCTGGGATGAGCTCATTTAAAAAGCCCAGCTTATCCTGTGACCCTGTCTCATCACCTGAGTGTTCACATTCATTCCACTCTAACTCCTCACACCTAATTTAAATGGCCACTTAAATCTTAACTCATCCTGTGGGTTTTTGTTTGAATTACTCTCAGCGTCTGATTTTTCTTTCTTTCTCGTTGTCTGGAACAATAATGTTACCATGCCACAAATGGAGCTTCTACAAAAACAGTGAGAGAAAAAAAAAAAAACAGAAAGAAGAGGATTGCTGTTGGCGTGGAGGGGAAGAGGAATTGTCACAAGCTTGTACAACAGTTGGATTAACACTTAGGCAATTTTCCACAGTGTGCTCGAGGTGATGAAGCAGCAGCACCTTTGCATTCGGGGGCCTAGAAATTACACTCTCCGCGATGCTTTATTTAAGTATCATCCGTGCTTTTCACTCGCATAACCCTAGATGAGATGCCACATCACTGACATGTGAGCTGTCTCGGTGCTTACCGTGGCGAGGGAATGTGACTGTAAATCTTGCAAACCACATGACTATATGCAGAGAAAATTGAAGGAATAATTCAGCGCAATAAGATAAGATAATGCAATCATGTCCTCTAGACCTTGTTTATTCAAAACCACAATTGTGGCGAATGAGTCGTTGCTGGCTTATAGAAACTGAATGCTCCCACACTGCAGGGCCAATAACAGTCTGAGGTCAATGACAGTCTGAAGGCCAGCATAAAGTTTGAAGGAGGAAATTCTTTACATCGCAAAGTGTGTGTGTGTGTGTGTGTGTGTGTGTGTGTGTGCGAGAGAGGAGGGGAGGGGGGATTCGAGGGGTAGGAATGACTGATTCAATATCCTCAGGTGAAAGCAGACAGAAAGCACTTTGGGTGAGTAAAGAAAGTCATTTCAAGCTGTCAATCAAAGAGAATCGCTGACATCTGCTCCGAGATGGAGGTATCAATCACCCAGAGTACAGCAGGGTTTATACTGGTAATGCAGTGACATTATACCCAAACTGTGGACTGGTTACTGGGGATCATTCTCTGCCCATGAGGGAATTACAATCACTTCAACTGTAGTCAACCTCTTTATTTTATTTTAGTTAGGCTGCTCCTACTTTCTATCATCATTTTTGTCCCATTCCTTCAATACTATTGATATATTCCCACTAAACTGCTCCTGAAGACTTATATTTTAGGTTCTGTTTGACTGGTAGCATTCAACTATATTTCTGGCACCTCAAAGTGTTGCCAAATTAACCAGCACTGAAATCTTTAGGATCAATTTAAGCCGGTACGATGTTTCTATCTACCAGCATGTTGAAATTCTAAACTAAGGTTTGCTCATTAGCACAAAACACAGAGTAGAGTTCTGAATTTTCCAGTCTAACTACCTTCCAACCCTGACATATGGTCATGAGCTTTGGGTAGTGACCGAAAGAATGGGATCGTGGACACAAGCTGCTGAAATATGCTTCCTCTGCAGGGTGGCTGGGCTCATCCTTAAAGATAGGGTGTGGAGCCCAGACGTTCGAAGGCAGTTTGGAGTACATCGTCTGCTCCTCTCACATCAAAAGCAGCCAGAGGAGGTGCTTCGAGAATCTGATTAGGATGTCTCCTGGGCAACTTCTTTTGGAGGTGTTCTGGGCACGTCCAACTGGCAGGAAACCCCAGGGGCAGTCCCAGCTGGAGGGACAATATAGCCCATCTGGCCTGGGAATGCCTCGGGATCCCCCAGGAGGAGCTGGAATTTATGCTGGGGAGATGCCACCGTGACCTGACCCCGGATAAGCGAGGGATCGTAGAGCTGATGAGAATATTCAGTCATGCAAAAGAAATGGACACAAATCCTGCTGATGGTGCTAGACAAAAACTAAAGTGAATACAATTAATATTTAGGGAGACAATGTCTGTCACATACTTCATGGCAATCCATCCCATTATAAGAGATTTCACTCAAAACCACAGATGTCAAGCCCTTGGCACTACAGAGAAGGTCAGGGGATAACCAAATATATGACTGTGAAACCATGTCTGTACAAAATTCCATGGCAATCTGTCCAATAGTTGTAAACATATTTCACGAAAAGTGACAAAATATCAATCCACTGAGCCCAATTGTACTTTATTTGTGCAAATCTCTCAAACAAATGTATAACCTGGGACTTTTGGCCCCCAGGCCACATTTTGCCTCGGTCAGGGTCAGCCTTATTCCTGAGCATCAGAATCATCAGAATTGCAATCCAATTACAATCCTCACTTAGCATCTCTCCTGATTGGCTCCCGACAGTGTCGATAGTCAGAGTGACTGTTACACGACATTAAGAGGTGCCAGGGACTACTTTAGCTCACAGGTAATTTATCCAATCTCTCTTGCATCAGTACCAAAGTGGCAGAAACAAGGGCAAACTTACACCCACCATTTCCCTATTTCCATTACAGTTAGGTTTTTAAGTTAATTTGGAGACAAGACATGGTTTGTAAAAGTTTATAGCCTGCCAAGCTGTTATCCCCTGTTGCTTTGTGGATAATGACATAGCCGAAAAAAAAAGGAAAAAAGTCCAAACGCTTAAACTAACAACAAGAGATTCAAATCACGGGCACTTGACTGCTGATTCAAATCATCGATGTTCAGGGAGCAGCTCTGCGGTATCGTGGGGATGTGTCCTGTGACTAAACATGGAGCTGACAGTTTGTTTGTAGAGATTCTTCCACAATGAAATATTTCTCTGTACTGTAACACAGTGATAAACATACTCAGATGAAATAAACAGGTCAATAAAAGGGATTAAAATGATAAATAAATACTTCAGTATTATAATATGTATCTAAGAACACAGAGGTCATTTGCATATTTGAAGCTTTTCTCTGTATCATTGAAAGAGTTCCACCAGCACCATGGTTCCAAAAGCCCATCACCTCATTATTATCCACGTTTTCCACATGTTAAATGTTTTTGTACACCACATCAGCAGTCCCAACAGCACCAAACAGACGCTGCCTTCAAATACTGCTGGTAATCTTGTAATTAGGTGTGTAATTATGCGTGCATGCTCTTGAAAAGGCCAACCAAATGGTAAATACAAACAGCAATGTTGGATTTTTTTACAATTCCCAAGATGTCAATGTACAACATCCTAGCCTGCAAACTTCAATTATAATCCTTTACAAAACATATGTTAATATTGCATCACAAAGTAGACATTGCTTTGTATTTAAAAAGTCATCAAAGGTTCTATTTTCAGTCCACTGTGTTATTTTGACAGAAAACTATTTTAAATTGATGAGTCCTATTTATGCCTTTCAAAGTCAGAAATAGAATTCTCTAAAGGACAGCGACAAGACGCCTGAAATGGACAGAGCACAATCAAAACGTGACAAAGGTGCACAGCGGAGCAGAGTGAAAGAAAGAATGCCAACAAACAAACAACAACAAACTAAATCAAACTAGAATTGTCAATTTGTGATGAAGGAAACAAGCAGGAAGAGTTGGAAGATACAAAACTGCAACTGAGGTCTTCTTTTAAAGTGAGAGTTAGTTAATAAGGCTGTTTCCTGTTGATGGACAGTCGAGAGATTAAGTTTCAGTTTTGTTAAGATAAGAGCGGAGCATCTGATGGCTGCTGACAAAATCACTGAGCTGTTTGCCAGGATGGTGTGACGTGGGCCGAACAACAGCAAAAAACAGAGTGCATTTTAACAGAGCTTCTTTTTTTTTTCACTTTCTCCGACAGGAAAATTGTATAACACCATTGTCAAACACAATCACCTCTGTTGCCATGTTATCCTTAGTTAATTTAGCAGAGGTGAAGAGTCTGTGGAGTTAGCAGCAAAGGAATCACTTAAAAGCCTCAATAGATGGGTCAACAATGTGGCATAACAACAAGGGCTCTGTTTTCATGGTGGCACTGCAAACCAGCTCAGGTCTCACAGTTTGGTGTTTTCTTTTATATGATATATTATGCATTTACTGTTAATGCTTTGGCCTGAGGATGCTGCCAGAGTGGAGTTCATCGCTAAGGGTGCATAAGGGTCAGTTTTATGGCTTTTTTCCAATTAGATTTTAATTGGGCGTGGGGTGTTTGGCCTGATGGTGACACTAGAGGAAAGATTAGAGGCCCACCAAAAACATTTTGTTCCATAGAAAAGAGGGAGGTCCACACAGCAAACTGTACTGGGTTAAATCAGCAATCTCTTGTGAAGTTGTTGTTGGCTGCTAGAAAACTGTGTGCTAACTTAAACCATGTGCAACATGAATGAGGGGAACATGAAGAGCGTCCCTGAAAGGCACCAGGCTTCCAGGAGTGAGAGGAAGCCATCTTAAAATCACTTGGGTTATGGAGGCTATACCGGGCGCCATCATGTGCTCTTTTTTTTACACTCCTGTAGTCTCTAGAGTATGCAGGTCTCCACCATTAGAAGATTGTAAGAGTCATAGATTACAATATTAGACTGTAATTCATGAACTATTTTAGATTATATTGAACTGTGAAAGAAAAGTGTAAAAAAAAAAAAAGAATGATAATATTTTTTAAATGACTGAATCTGAAGATTTTTCACAGGCCCCTTGGTAACTGCCCTAAAGGAAATGTCAGTGGAATCCCTAAAGACATTAGGCATCAGCAACTTGGGACCATAAATCACAAAAAAATCAGTGACAGTGAGATATTTTTCTTTGGACCAATGGAAGAAGTATTCAGATCCTTTATTTCAGTAGAACTACCAGCACCACACTGTGAAGTACCACAAATTTATACCATTTCACCATGATTGTATTTGTATGATCATACGTGACTTAATCTTAAAGTCCAGTACTTGAGTAAATGTACTTACTTACATTCCACCAGTGCCTCTAACTAAAGAGTGGAACAAGCCCACAGACGGACTGGTGAAGCTGTCATATACGAGGGAAGCACTCTGCAGCGACAATTAATCAACGCTTTCACCATCACATCATTAAAGTCAAACCTCTCCCGTCATAACGGCAAACATCTGCAACACAGTTCATCGTTCCACAATTTATTTCACTCTGTGTGCTTCCCCATCACCCACACCTTCACTGTCTGCTGTGGTCGTTTACCTCATAAAATTGATTAAGACACTAATGCCTGCCCGAGAGAGAGTTGAAGAAGTTGTCCAAGGTTGCTCCTCACATTGAAACACTATCCATTATCCAGCAGCAACATGCAATTAAACTTTACAGATAGATGGCTGTCAGCTTGATGGGCGGAGGATTAGTGGGTTTCGGACTGTGGAGGCTCACCCCCTGCGATATACTGAACTGAATAAAAGCTTTAATAGCAGCAGCATGAGAGCACATGCTCTGATTTATGGAAATGTTTTACAAATAATGTCTTAATGGTGTAATATAAGGCTGATATACTTCATCCAGGGAGTTCATTCTTGCATGGGAGACGAAGCTCAGTTTTTAGCAGTTTCACCATCTTTTTAAAGGAATGTGACATCTAAGTGCAATTTCTCCTCTTTCCATGCTTTCATTTCTCCCTTTTAACTTTGGGAAATTTTGTGATAACTATTTCATTACCTTCTGAAGTCGGGAATCTGAACTTCAAAGCTGATATGGATTCATGGCAAAGTATTCTGAAGAGACTCTCTCTCTCTCTCTCTCTCGCACTGTCTGTCTCTCACAAACTTTTTATCTGCTTAAAGAGGTCTGTTGCTTATAGAATCAAAGCGCCGCTGGAGCACAGCCTCTCAATAATGCAGCACACACACACACCTTTTGGCTGGCTATGTGTTCACCGGAGGAAAAGTGAAAAAAGAGGTTCGACTCCAAACCCCGGAGTAATTGATAAATATCATTCATTTTAAGCACCTCTGGTGTTATTGCGTTCGTTTCCACCACCGCCGACAAAAGCGTTGCCGTTTTTTCCACACTTTATCAACATCTCTATCTCCATAACTCCAAGCTTGTCAAGATATTAATATGTGACTCCCGCCGTCACCCCGTGTTAATCTTGTGATGAAAATTCACTGTTTTGAATTATAATTAAACCTGTGATTGAATATAGCATCCATTAATACTCCTGACGTGTAAATGACAAAAATGGAACTCCTGAATGGATGATTGATGTGCCAATTAATTCCCATCTAATAAGATAATATCTTTACACTGTTATTATACCCTGCATAAGTAATAGCTAGCTCATGATCATAGCAATTATTCAACGTGAACGTGGAGAAAGCACAATGAGCTGAACGTGAGTGATGATGCAAACATCATAGAGTTTCACACAACAAAGGAGCGATCATCTACCTTTTAAATGTTTGGGGCTCTGTCTGTAGCTCGCTGGATTACTTTGATGCTGAAGAAAACGTCACGTTCAGGTTCTGGAGGGGTTTTTTCTCTGATTTTAAAGAGGATTGATGGATGTTTATTCACACTGAATCTAAAAAACATGTCTGCGTGTTCACATTTGACTGAGATACTACTCAGAGAAAAAAATTGCAGCAATCAGGCACTGAGGGTTTTAAAGTACTTTAATAACCTTTGTGAGCTGTGAGTCACACCCGCTGCTTGGATCACCAGCAAAATCATCAGGCCAAACTACAATGACTAACTTCCCGTTGTTTTAAGACCACCAGCGTGTAACTGTCACTTTCGCCTCACGCAGTAGCTCTGCCTCGTGCCGTTCCCTCCACGCCCCCCCTTCAGCTCTCCCGTCCCCACCCTGGGGAGGCACATCTCACAGCTTGACAACATCTGCTCCAGAGTCTACTATCTGATCGGGAAGTGCACATCTTAGACAGATGTTTTGCCGCTGTTAATCTTTCTGCACCCGGTGACTGGCAAACTCAAAGTTGGTGGCTTTTCATCTAGTGGCAAGAAACTACATTAGGGAGTCAGTGCAGACTAATCTTAGTGTGCTAGTCAAACTTCACAGTGTGTGGTTGTGTATCTACCTGCACATGCAGACTGAATACAAGTACGCTATGTTCTATTCTCATATTGCAAGTCATGGACAGCTGAACAACATAACAGATAATCATTCCAGTTCTGAAGCAGTGCTGCAGGCCACAGTTAGCATGCCTGGTCTGAACCAAACAAGTCCAGTACCTGATGATCACCAAAAACAGCTCCTGGTGCCAACAGGCTCACCTGGAAAGCCCACACAGGTGTCACTTTATTCCAACAAGGTTTCCTGAATGATCAGATCTGAGGCCAAGTTATTGTGCATTCAAATCCAGACTGTGCTGCGGCCAGAATACTGTATCTTACTGGATGCCTTGATTTACTGTAATCAGCCTCTGACTGCATCCAGTGTTTGTTTATGCAGGATACATAATACACGTAAGTAAGGAAACAGGTTACAGGCTGAGCTCTTTCATACTATGTTTGGGATTTAAATCACAGTGAAACAAGGTGTGACTATAATTTATGGCATTTATTACTGAAATAGTTGAGGTAAGATGAATATCCAGGCCGGTGATAAAGGTCAGTGTGTTATGTTTTGATTCACACATGTAATAGCTGGAATATTTGTTACAAACTCAACACAAAACTTTGTTATGCTTGTCATAATAAAAGTTTGCATTTGCTATTTTTATTCCTTCTAATATGCACCATGAACCTTTGCCCCCTCTATAATAATCTAATTCTGCATTGCTTTGCTACGGTAGTGCCTCCTGCCTATATTATTTTGCTCCAGTGTTGTCACTTAATAACATGTTGTGTACCTGACACTGCAGAGGTATATTATTAATGATGGCAACTGCCGACTCTCGACACAGTCACTGCACCAACTATTAGTGCACGCTCTAACTTCAGAACTAACTTGGTTTTGGATGAAGAGCTCTGCAGCGTCTCTGATCTGAACCCAATGGTTGATTTTGCATCAAAAGAGTACATTTAATCATGTTAGCCTTAGACTGTTTGTACAGTAGACGATTAACAGTTGTGTCCTTCATTGACACCAAACCCTCCCATGTCTGATCAGATGTATGCATTTCTCACTGACTATTGCACAGGTTTTGCATCTGATTTTCAAATTTGATAAAATAAAGCAGCTGTACTAAAATGTTCAAATTCATCTGAAGTATTCATCTAAAAGGTTAGGGTTGGAAATGATTCACGCAGCTCCTGAATCATGCTCGATCAGCCCTGTTAAGGCGAGGCTCCTTCAATCACTCCTGCATACATTACAGACCTTACAGACCCCCTGCAATTTGGTTAAAAACAAGTTTATGAAGAGAGGATATGTGCACTGTGTAAACACAAAGAGTATGGAGTCTTTGGGAAAAAGATGGGAAAATTAGGGCCAAAATGTCCAATAATAATAACAATAATAATAATAATAATAAAAATTCAAAACAGACCAATGAAAAACCTGAATAAAAAAGAAACCCAAACCAAAAAAAGGGCTTCAGGGCATATAGAACGGATCCTCTGGCTCTTCAGGTCAGATCCAAAATGCAGCTGATAAGCAACTGTTCAAGATCAGCCGATACTGACAAACAGACCAGAGACTTGCAACAAGAGTTAACATAATTGGACGAGGCGCGACCCATCCTGACTCGAGTTAAGCATTAAAGAAATACAAAAAAATACATCAAACGTGTTTCTCCACAAAGACAGGGAGTGATGTATTAAAGGATTCTACTAAATTTCATTGAAGTGCAGCCCATATTTCAGTGGATAAACCGTCCATCCTCAGATCCTCTGTGATTTCACTGAATCCCTTGTAAGAAAAGATAAACATAGTTAAACATGTCCTTATTATGCACAACAATCAACCTAACCACTGGCACACACGTGACACTGCACCTATGAGAAATTGGACACAAGGCAGCCTGATTTTGCCTGTGCAAACTCACGTTGTTGGAAATGACAACTGCCAGGAATCCTCCTCAGAGAACAGGAAGTATTGAAAGAGCACATTTTATGAGCAGAACAGATCTGAAATCTGATGTATGAAGCCACCTCAGAGACAGATGTTTTTCATTCTTTTTTCTGTTGGAAATGATAGATGATAAGCCTCTCTCGTCCCTTTGGTACCCTATTGCTACGAAGCACACATCAGCCTACTACTATACTGCAGTTTTAAGTGGCCGATAGTGAATATTTACTCCTACCCCTCTTCGTGCATGTTGAAACTGCATCTTGCAGCTCATCTTGTTAAGCTGTAAGGTAATATCATGTTAGCTGGTAGTGTAAGCTAAAAGAAATAAAAATATTGAGATAAATCTGTGCCAGGCATTTCATCCTCGCTTCTCTCCAGTGACTGTTAGATATCAAATGTTGTATCAGGGATGTTGCTATAGGTAAGGCTGCAGGACCCTGGAGACACACAACTTTATTACAAACAGTGGCTTGTTGGAGGGATTTGTTTTCTGAGACAGGACAGTTTGGTTACATTTACAAAAGTACCACAGAAAATAGGATATTAAGTTGGAAGACAGCAGGATATCCTCACTGACTTATAGTGAAAATCATGTCTAATGAGTTTTTATTGAAGTTAAAAGCAACATCATTTTAGTCATTTTAATCAGATGTAATCTACACTTGAGAGTGAACTGAACCACTCAACCAACATAAATGGTAAATGGATTGTACTTATATATCTCCTTTCTAGTCTTCCGACCACTCAAAGCGCTTTTACAGTACGTATCTCATTCACCCATTCACACACATTCATACACTGATGGCATTGGCTGCCATGCAAGGTGCCAACTGCTCATCAGTTTTAGGAGCTAACCATTCATACACATTCACACACATAGAAACTCTAAACCGCTTCTTTAGCCATTTACCATTTCTTTTGTGTCTTTGGACATTCTGTCACCTTTTATTGGGACGCGAACACGATGAACAGATATCATATTGGGCCCCATCACTCCACGCCACGCCAATCCTGTGCTATTGCTGTAACCACACTGCAGAACCCAATCGACCCATTCAAAGCTTTAAATGACTCTACCTTTGCAGGTTTGCAACTCTCCTGTAGTCCAATAATTACTGTACGATATTTCCTGACAGTGAGCCGTGAAAAGACAACACTGTGCAGACATGCATGCAACACTCTGTAGACAGTGGAATACTTTGATACAGGCTGAGTCACTGAAAGCTTCAAACTGTCCAGCATCCGATACAGACTACAGGCTGGTTTTGTTTCATACAATGACCATCATGTAGAAAGACAGTGTTTTGAATTATTATCATTGGAAATATTTTTTTTAATTCATAATAATAAAAAAAATAAATTCCCACAGACTCCCTGACATGCCATTCAGCACCTCCTCCTTCAGCTGGGAGTTCATTGGTAGGGGGGATGGGAGATGCTGAGCCTGAAGCTGCATTGTTGGCCTGGCACCAGTCAGGGCAGGAACGACTGATTCAGTATGAATAACTTGATGAAAGTTTGCCTGCATTGATGAAATGTCGGCTAAAAGAGGAGCGAAGCACTCACAAGTTTCTGTGAAGATAACTCGTGTGAGTCACTCTGGACTAAGACAACAGGTTCATTTCAACGACTCAGACACACACACACACACACACACACACACACACACACACACACACACCTGTCAGACTTCCTTTCCTGTCTACCGTCTTTCTTTTCTTTCTCTTTGTTCTAAGCTGTGACATGATGCTCCATAATCCATCGGTACTTTACATCATTTGTTTTGGAGCGGGACAGAACCATTTCATGTAAATAGAAGGGAGCGTGGTTGGGCTGTCAAAATACTTTTTGCCCAAAACAGGACAAGAAAAATAAATAATTAGTTTAATAGATTGTAAATGAAATATTATATTAAGGTTGAAAGGTTAATAATTTAATATTTACAACATTTTCCCCTAGAATCATCCTCACTTTTCATGTGGACAATGTTGGATTTAATGTTTCCCTAAACTGCAAAAGAGTCTCAGCAGAAATGTTGGTCACAGTGAAAATGTTCCTGCTGAATTCAAAGCAAATATTTGTGCAAATATGACCACTGGAGTGTTGTTGTTTTTTTTTTTTTCGAGTCTCATTTGAATGTTTTCTGTTCATTTGCCCCAGAAAACCAGTGTAATGACTGTAGAGGCGTTAGCTGTAGCTATTTAGGAGGTAGCCTGTGTGTGGAGAGAAAGAGAGAGAGTGTGTGTGTGTGTGTGTATGAGACTGACTGATCTAAGGACTCACGAGGAACTCCAGTTCTGTCTGTAATTGTCAGTTTCAGTTCATCTTTATCCTCTTGTTGCTGTAAGTTCACACATTTGAGTGAATCCTGTGCATGTGTGTATTTTGGGCCTGTGTGTGTGTGTCTGTGTGTGTAATGGAAATAACAACTGAATTTCCCCCAAGAGAGCCTAATAAAGTATTTCTGAAGCCTCAGAACACTTTTCTCAGTGTTTGCAGATGTGTGTTTGGAGTCAGTCTTCAGGGCATGCATCTATTCGGGTCCACTTGCCTCTTTGTTTTGACCTTATTAGCAATCGTGCTGCCTCTGAAATTAGCTTCACATTCAGTATGAACTTTTATTGTCAACTAGAATATGCTACTGTAAGATACCCACGGTTCACCACGACTCGAAGTTTACTACAAGAAGATACATTTGGCCACATTTGTGCCTTCCAATTTTAGATTGGGAGGCCATTAAAGAGTGACTTTGTCTATTATTATTATTGATCAATAAGCATAATGATAACACATGGGGGCATTCTCAGAGACAGCATTTATATCATTTTGCCACAGGACCTCAAACCTACAGATGTCCTCTGTATGCTACTTGTTTCAGACAAACGTCACTGGCTTTGTCTGAACAGAAACGTGGTGAAATAAATCTGCTATTCCCCGATGATGGACTATGATTGTGCTCCATACATTGGAAGTGTCCATCTTTGTGTTAAGCTTGGACACAACATGTTTCTAAAGCTCTTGTTGAGCTTGTTGCTCAAGGTGTTTATCCATTTCTTTATCTAATTCTTGGAGTCACAAGTTGGCTTTTGGCAGATCTATTATCTACTCTGACAGCGATCTTCTATTTCAAGGTTCGGGGTTGTTACGCTACACACAAAATATTATTTCCCACCGCGGTTTATCTGTGACAGTAAGGATGTCATTGTTTGACCTTTCTTCGCTGAACCTCTAATGCCCGATTGAGACAAAATGTTCCATCCAAGAAATCAGTAAAATCAGGATGTACGTGCATCATGTAGTGTTCCTTTGGATGGAATCAATGCAGCTTGCTCTTTCCAGTGATTATGATTTCGTCAATGTCAAGTGTAACATCCGTATATACCCAACAGGAAAGCCGTGTGCAGAATCATGTGTGAAACATGTGGAACGGAACATTGTAATGGTATAATGTGAAGCCAGAAATCCGTTTCCATGTGCCATGATTTCCATTTCTATATTAGAAACACCAAGTTAAGAAATTTGCTCTGACCAGTTACCTTGCGAGTTATGCCAATTTGTGTTCTGAATAATAATGTTCTACTGTAACACCCAAAAAGTCCGGACTGCCAGACTTGTTGTACACTTCTTCTCTGCTGACACACATGCTGCTAATTGTCATTCATCTTGATACGACTCCCTTGTGCAGCTGCATTTGTAATTGTGATCTTGTTATTTCAAAGACCTTTTTCATGTGCTGCTTCCATTATTGTACTTCCCCTTTGGGTCTTTTTTTTTTTTTTTTTTTTTTTAACAGCCTCACACCATTACTGTACCCAGACCACAACCATCTGTATTGCTTTGAACAGACTGTTCTTCTCTCAAAGTCTTGTGGGGTACGCTTCAACTCTTTTTAAGTTTTTGTGAACTCATTAGGAATCCATCCTGTGCACCTCAGTGTGTTTGGACCATATTGTGCTAAGATCATCAGTAAGTGGGTCTGAAACATAAAGTGATTTATGTCGTGAGTGTTTTTGTTCATCCAATACTGCTGACATCCTGTAATGTATCTAAAAAGAACAGAAGAGCTGATTGGATTCTTCCTATAAAGGAGCAGAAACATCTGGAAGTTGCATTGCATGGCGTAAAGCTGTAACAGGCAAAACTTTGATGGAAAACTGACAAATCACAGCGGGAGCCAGTAGAAAAAAAGAGGCCTCCCATTAAATGAGCTGGTGGTTCCTTCAATACACAGTCCAGATAAAACTGGACAGACCACCGGCTGATGTCATCTCTGAGGATTTCTGGGCATTTCAAGTCAGGTTTTCTCCAAACGGTTGTCAGTGGAGGCTGCCAATGAACAAAATAGCCTAGTTGAGTTTTAAAAACTCAACTAAAGCTGTCACAATTCAGCGTTCTCTCCAAATGTCACCTCTCAGCTCTCATTAAGCATTCCCATTGCGAGTAGTAAGTACTTTGTCATTCTGCTAGCTGTCGCTTTGAATTGACATTTCACTCAGTGTCTCTCATTTCATTCTGTATTCTTTGGAGACTGACTTTGCTTCTGTCCCCTCATTTCCAGCCTTGCTATTCCACCTTTTTGTCTCCCTAGGATATGGATAAGCCCGCCAGGACAAAAAAATTAACAGCAAAATCAATTAGGGCTCCTCAAAGGTACAGATTCATTTTCATGCTCGTTCATCGCACCTTTTTCGGAGCTTGTCTGCTTCCATCTTTAGATTATTGGTTGCCATTTTGCTTTGCACCAACCTACAATGCTAGACATATAAAGGTCCAGTGTACAAGATGTAGACAGGCTCTATTTACAGTGTAAGGAAGAAATTAAATATATTATCCACAGTTATGGTTTCAAGAGTGCATAATCACCTGAAAACAACAATTATTATGCTGTTGCTACACGGCTAGATGCCACTAAATGCTACACTGATCACAGTTTGATTCAGTGAAAGCATCACATTAAAATGACAGCATATTTTTGTGTGATATGAAAAGAACAGACTTCATGGTAGGTGGGGGTAATAGAATGGAAATCATTACAAAATCACCACATCTGTAATTTTTCTTTCAACAGAAGAAAGGAAGCGGATGAACAATAACAAAGCATGCGACTTTTATACAGGAAACTGCCATTCGGTTACAGTTTCATCATTTCAGTAGTCAACATTAGTTTCTTCTGACCATGACGGTGATCTTTCTCTAACCTTGACCAAGTTTCAGTGCCAAAACCAAACTTTAAAGTTATAATTCTGAAAAGGTTCTGCAGTGACACGGTCTGTCTGCCGGTCACTCCAGACTGAAATATTATAACAAAGAAATACAGATGGATTGCCACCTGTTTGCTGCAGTGGCATAGACAGATATATTGTTATACTGAAGGTGAGCCTTGTACATAAAGGTGTCTCACAATAATGACTTACACCTTTGGGGAAAACACTCAGTTATGTCCTTAAGTTAAATCATCTTACTATTAGATGACTTCACAGTGCAAAACATCCACACTCGGTCTTTGGGGATGAAAGAACGTCATCGTAGTGACCTGTCTTTGAAATGAAAGCAGTGATATACCGTTGAGGAGACTTGTCAACAGTGATGTGCTGTGTTTTCTTTATCCTGTTTATGGTGAAGATCAGGGCTCAGGGTTCCCTTTTTTCCTCATTATGTGCTGCACACAAACAGTCAGTTCAGGGTCTGCTTCTGTAACTACATGGTGTGCATCGGGCTCATAACTTTACCTTTTTTTTTTATTTGGATAAGAAACATTTTGCATAGCCTTATCAGTTACTGATTGTGACCTTGATTTGGGCAGACAGTATATGGTGCATTTGCCAGCAGGGGCTTGTTTGTATCACCTGGACCGGATCTGTCCTCAGGTGCAGCAGCATCAGGGACATCAGCAGACAAGCCGCGCTCAGTTCGCCGTGAGTGTTTCTCGAGAGACATTTCTTTGGTTGTGTAGCCCGGTTTGTCAGTTTGGAGATGGTAACTGGTTGGATGCTTCTCGTTTTCTTGCACAGTCTTGCCATCTGCATAGGGAGTTCTGGACTCTTTGGACATTTGGCTACACAAGTTTGCAAGCATCATCACTGATGAGTTTAAAGAGGCCTACAGTTGCCCATTATACCTGAATGTCTGCCCCCTGCTGGCACGCATCACGATATTCATCAATTTAATTATTCAAATTAGTGTTTCGGGTGCCTGCATTCTTTTTATAACCTGCTAGCACCAATAAACTATGTAATACTGGTGATAGTCTCATTCAAATGCGATGTTTTGAAAAATTTGATATTTTGTCATTTAGTTGGAGGGACTTTGGAGTACCTGTATGCGTGCTTCTGTTTGTGTGTGACATTGTTCTCTGTTCCTGTTTTATTTATCACCTTCCGTCTGTTCACACTTGCTCATGTTATTTTTATGACTGACTGCTAATGAGAGCTGTCAAATTGGATTGTCTCTTTTTGGATCTAAATAATATTGCGTATGAACTTTCAGAGGACTTTACACAACCTTTAAAATCAGGCAGAAAAAGCAGCGTTCATCTGCGGTCACTCGCACTCTGATTCCCCTTTTAATTAGCTCATGTTTTTCCTGTTCGCTGGGGTTGTTGTGTTGTTCACGAGGTATATTTATAGGTTTATCTCAAAGCAGGACACACACTTGTTGCTATATCTCACACACATGCTTGGAGGCATTTCTGACTTTGCTGAATTCACTGCTTTTTTTTTAAAGAAGTGACATGTCCACAATACCTGTCTTAACAACTGTCTCACACATTGTCAAATAAAGAAAAACAAAATGCTAAAGCAAAATGCAACTCTTATTACAACAAACTGATTAAAATTTCAAACTGAAGACAAGTGCAGAAAAATGCTGCTTAATTACAGTAATGAGTAATTACAGCTGCAGGCAACAATACAGTCACCGAGCTCCAGTCTCAGTGTTTTAGAGGAAGAAACAAAATGGTGTTTTACTGTGTGGATTCTCGTGTTCAGTTTATTATTAGTTATTCTCTTTTTTTATTTTTTTTTAATTTACCAAAAATTAATATGTCATTAAAGGGTATAGTCTATTTTTCTTGTAGGTCCATGTATCAGAAGGCTGCACAGCTGTAGCATGTAAGATTATTTTCTGTCTTTACTTCAGAATAAAATAAAAATCAGCATAAAAAGCACCACCATTTTGTGCATTTTATGCACAGAAAGACAGTTTTAAAACTGAAATTATAAAAACGGTTTCTTTGAAACTTTGATTTTATAAAAAACAAAGTTTGCTTGAATATATATTTTGGTTTAATGATTTGATTTTTATTCAAATTTGCATCTTTTATTAAATACACTGCCAAAAAGTACAATTTGAAGATGAATGGGTTAAAAGTCAAAATTTCCTTCACAAGTTAAACAAAATTATTCAAATAAAACATGAACGTTGTAGAGACGCATTTACAGACATTTTTTGCACATTCTAAGCCGGAGTTTTGATTCATGTATGAAAAAGAAGAATTATTTGTCAAAGTGCAGCAATTTTGATGAAACTTGAACAGATGATGGAAGAGTCGAAAGCACTCTAAAAGCCCTGTGGGCCCGCGTGACTAATTGTAATTCGGCGAAGCTAACGCTGTGGGATTCTGATGCTCCGACAAAGAGAGTCAAGTACGGTTCTGAGGATGTCGGTTCTGCTATTTGCAAGAACAGTAGCTGAAAAGAGGACAAACCTCTGAGTTTTGACCTCAGCGTTGCACACTGGGACTGATGTGTCCTCATTCCAACACTAATGTAGCTGCCAAGGTTTGAATGGGTGTCATGAATGGAACTGAGATGATAATAGTGATGCAGTGCATGTGGCTTCATGGGACCATGCTGTACCTCTTCTTTCAGTTGTGCTTTGAGACCATCCTGCAGTTTAATAAGAACACTACTTTGGTCTTTAATTCCTGTAACATTGGCTTGTCAACGGATCATTTCCCCTTCACTGGATAAAGTAATGGAGTAATTGTACACAATTCAAGCACTTTCATGTTTTCTACATGCACAATTGCAGGCTTTACATGTAATTAACATAGCTCTTGTCATAAACCAATGGGCTGTGAAGGGGATTAGTGTTTGCATGTGAATGGGACCCCTGTCAGCTGTGGGATGTAATTAGGGTTAACAACTAAGCTTAGACCCAAAACATCTTCAAGCGGGAGTCAGAGAGTATTGTAATTAGGAAGCACTTTACAGGGCGCACTACTGTGCTTCATGCACTGTAACTTTACACCCACTATGGCCTCACTTTGTTCTTAAAGTGGGGGCAAACTGCCACTGAGGGCCTCAGCTGGAGGAGAGATTGAATTTTAAATTAATGCAACATTCAGAACTCATTATCGGATATGATTAAGTTGTCCTGGCTGTAATGGATCTCGATGGCACCAAACACATCCATCATAATTGGAAATGTGTCATTGAGTATCAATGTACTGTCAATTTGCAGGTGCCTTAAACGTGTAGTGTTTGCTTATCTATCGCATTGCCATGGAGGTTTGCTAAAATGTATTTTACAAGATGGAGGATCTTGCATTAAACTAGCTAAAGAAACTAGTTAGTCTTGTGCTCAGGCTGGATCATAGGAGTCCTAAGAGTTGAAAGACTGCCACTGTGAGCACAACAAATCCAACTTTGTACAGTTCACAGGATTTTACATGGAAGATTTTCCAGTTATTTTGAGGAAGTAAGAGAAGTTCGGTCCGACAATGGCAGAACAAGTGTAGCAAACCTAAACCTTTACAGATTTAGGAGCAGAAATGGTAAGGTTCTCTTCGGTATACTGCCACGATGACATGGAAGAAGTAGTATTAGAGAGGTCTGTATTTTGAAGAATGTCTTAATACAAAACTCACATACCATATGTATGTTAAAAGAGTTAAGATTGCTCACTGTAATCGCTCCTCTTGTCTATAGCGGCTGTCTTTTTGTGCAACCTACATGTGAATGCAGAGTCTGTAGGCTTGGAACCAAGCATTTGGCATTGGAATCAATCTGGTTTCTGTTTGTGGTCTGAGTATTACTGACATCACATCTAAGTGGTTGCATGCCAGTCGACAGTCCATGTGTAGAGCAAAAGAGGCAGAATCTCAGAAAAGAGAGATCATTCATTTTTGTGTATCAAATTGCTAATTGGACTGGATAGGAAGTCTTGGCCTGGATACCTGTTATCTGTTTTTCAGATATCGGGAAGATATTTGGAAGACCCCAGAAGCTAAATCATCGTCAGATGATAGACTATGGGTTTTGGGATAGACCTGAAGCTAATTTGAAGCTTCAGCAGTCTGTCATCCTGATTGCGTGAAGGATGAGTGTACCATATACCATGGTAAAATTTTATTGTGTTAAAAATGTGCCATGTTATGATTCAGCCCAGTATCTCAGGAACTACATCCATATTGGGCGTTTCCACTCCAATGATAACTTTCAGTACCAACGGGCAGGAAGAAGTGTGCTCATATGTATGTTGTGATGTGGAAAGTAAAGCTGTGGAAGTTGGTTGGATGGGTGTGTAAAACCTCATCTTTTTCCTATGCTACTATGAACTCCACTGCAAACCTGTAATTAACTTTCACAAACAATAACCACAATCTTTTAGTAACCCTAGCCAAGAGTTCTAGTTGTTTAACCGGGCCATAATGTAATCCACTCAGACAGAGGTTTTGTAGAAAAGATGTTTGATTAGTAGAATTGAAGATCGGGCTGACGAACCGCAAGACATGCAAGGATATGAGTGAATCACTGATGAGTCACAGTGTAATTTTGCATTAGAGACTCTGACAGAGCTACATCTCACAAAGAGATCAGATGAAGAGACAATGTTATACTCAAGACTGTTACCTTGGAAGATACTCACTTGATGCATGTTTGGCTGTCTCATATTGAGTTTTGCAATCAATGTGTTAAGCAACATGAGGACAACGTAAAATATCTAACGTTTGGCATTGGAGTCACATTAGGAAGTAATTGCATCATGGCTGGTACGGACAGGATTACAGTCACCAGTACAGTACTACTGTATTAAGATAGACCGAACCTTTCCTTTGAGGCCTCATCTGACGTACTGGTCTCCAAAACAGCTTCCAGAAAAGGCTGTTGGAGTGAAAATTTGATGTCTTGCCTGTCTTGTATTCACTATGTCTTATTTAATTGTTGAGGCAGTCTCTTTTAAGATGATGACATGTCTTGTATTTCGAGTCGGAAGACTGTATATTTTAAAAGATGATGTAAGAATCAGTGTCAATTCTTTATCTGTCCTCTGTATTGGTGTCTCTTGTCGTCTTAGTCAGGCTGCTTGTCTTCAGTCAGGCAAATATCTTTAAAGCTATAATAGAAAGAAGATGATCCTGTTTTCATTAAGGCAGCTTTCTTTTTGTGATATTCATCAAATAAAATCAGACTACCTTCTATATTCTCACTTCCTTGCAGCCTTTTGCAGACATTCTATCAAAGCATCGACACAAGTAAGAAAAATAATTCCCACAGATACTCTTACATTGTTAAACAGCATCAATTTGTGATGTTCGATGCGTCAGAAGTTGCCTCATGTACTTCGACTCCAGCTCATGATGTCCTACATCCCTCATCAACATCCCTCAGAGAAAGGCCGTGAACTCAGCGCTTTCAATCAAAGCGGGTGGGCACGCATAATTGGCTCCAAAGTGGGAACACTTAGTTGTCATATTTGTCTTATGCAAAACATATCATCATATTGCTACATCAGAAGCCGGTCTATTTTCTGCTGCTGTGGGTGGAGACGCTGTTATCTCAGCCTCCTCCATGATGGATTTCTCCTTGTATCATTATTGATCATCAGAGCAAATGGCGGCTCTACAAAGAAAGCCTCGCTCTTTGATTCTGAGAGACTGACACCAAGACATGGTGTTTCAGATCTTTGAGACATTTTTCTGCTATCACACCCCCATTGATGCTACACTGGAAATATCCCCTCATTATGACACATTGTGCACATTCAGCCAGTTATACTACAGGAGAGACACATCAGCTAATAATAAAATGGATCCAGATGTGCAGGGAACACAGCCAGCTGCTGTTAATATGGGTGTATTTTGGTGGAAGGAACTTGATTTAGAATCACAAAGGAAAGGTTGGCAATGTGGAGGAATTGACTTGCATTTGGATTCAAGTCATGAATCTGGCTTTAGACTTGAGAAAATCAAAAAGGACTTACAAGGTGTGTCTGACCGTGCAGAACATTGTTCAGAAGTTGCAAATGATTCTCAGTTATTACAGGATATCACATCATCTGATTAAAACCTTTAAAAGACGTTACATTTAGTGAAGGGCACATAATGACACATGGTGTTCTTGATTTGGAACTTGACTTTATAGCCATCACTTACTTGTACTGTACTTTAGGAACAAACAATGACTTAACAATGACTTTGTTCCACCTTTTCCAGCACGGCACATAGTGTTCAGTAAAGGATAGAGAGGGATCAAATCATATTTGAGAAAGATGAGCCCTCATCGTGCGGGAAAGGTAGAGACGTTTCAAAACATTCAACCGAACGTTTTGTTTTTGCTCGAGGCTGATAGATAATCAATAGGCTATATCTGAGGAGTGAGACCAGACTTACCTACAGTATATGCCATATACAATGGAAAACAACCCCATGGATGACAAAACAAGGTCTGCATTTGTGTGTCTGAGGCAAGAAGAGGGAGGGGTGGAGTAATGAAATGACACTGTGAGATTAAACAAGCTGTTTAATGTCACGCGATGTGTGACAGGTGTAACAACAGGGGAAAACTTGGCTGTTGTTGAGGTCAAAAAAACTGTATTTAGTTTATTTTTATCCATGTTTGATGGACACTCAGGCTAAATATCCTCTTTTCTCTTTGTGATCTGGATTAAAGTGACTTGGAGTAAAGTCTGCTGTCAAGTCTAATTAGCCCCAATAACTGTCAATTACACAAACTGTAAAGGCGACACAGAGGGAAGAACAGTGTTTGTTATTTGGACTCTTTTCTGGGCAGTGAAACGCTTCAAACTCAACACAACAAATCAAAGAAATGTAAAATCCAACCCAGAGAATAAAGACACAGATGATACAAAAGTGGGTTAACAATAGTGTGGACATGTACATAGAAACATACATACACGTCCATACACACCCTAGTGTGTCTCTATCTGGACAACCACCATCTCAGGGCTGACACAGAGATACAAACATGCACACATTCACCCCCATGACCTGCATGTCTTTGGACTGTGGGAGGAAGCTTAAGTACCCAGAAAGAACCCAAGCAGACATGGGGAGAACATGCAAGCTCTACAAAGGCCCAAGCCAAGGTTCAAACCAAGAACCTTCTTGCTTCTTCAGTGCTAACCACTGTGCTGCCCCTATTACCAGCTATTTATTTAGAAATGCACCACCCTGAGAGCACCTTTAAAGGTGTCATCTAATTCTCAAATTAAATACACTTTTACTCTTCACGCACTTCCCATCACCGTATACACAAAGATATGTTTACATCCAGATGTCTTGAGGCTCATTTTGATGCATATCACATCACAGAGGCATTTCAGTTAAATAGCACCACTTCCTGTCATATCTAGAGGTCTTTTTAATGTGTATCTCAATAGCACTGCTAAGCCGGCGTTATCTTCTGTAAACTTGTGATGATAAGCTTTTTCACTGTGGTATATAATGACACATTTCATCCACCACCATGGCTTAAGATTACAGCATTTAACGTGTCAGATGGAGTCCACGACCTGAGTTTAACCTCCTCTGATTGTTTGTGTTTGTAAAAGCGATGATTGCTGGGTAAACTCTGGGTTTATAATATTTGGTCTTATTAATGTGCTTTGATTGGCCGTGCACGTCTATCACCGAGGGTCAGGGATTCTCTCTCTCTCATATGAGATCTTATCCCGTCACAGTAAGAGCTGCGACACAATCACAGCCGCACAGGGTGGTCCTTTCTATGCTTCACTTTAAGTGATGACCATTTTTTCTTCATGTGACGTTAATTTAGTCTCTGCAACTCAATAAAGCTTTTTTTTCTTTTCTTTTTTTTTTCATGCACAATAATTGCAGAGCACATTTTACAAGAAGTCAATTTGAGATTTGCATGAAGAATGGCAGCGTGTCATGGTGGAGGGGTTTTGCAATAAAGAGACAAGCGATTGAAATTGAGATACTTGCGAGCGGCCGCAGCTTTGGCTCAGAAGGCACTCATGCGACAGAAATGAAATATAAATGGAAAAATAATGGAGGTTTATTTCGACAGTGTCATTGAAAACTTTTACATTGCTGTCACAGGCGTGAAACTTCCTTGTGGGGGAAAAGGTACATATTTAGATAAGGAAAAAGTCCTTCTTGACAAGCTGAAATGGCTAAATGCAAGAGAGTGATTATTCTCAATAAAACACTAAAACATTTCATCTGCTCTTTCTGAGGACACGGCAGCAACATCTTAGTGGCAGATAAATGCCTTTTACAGCCGATGATAAATGTCAGGATTCTGAATTGATATTGGACATTCATTATGTCACAATTACCTTAATTGCGTATGTACAGTGCTGGGTGACTAATGGGTTCACGCTCATAAAATACTGCCTAATTTTCGGGTGTTTTAGTGGGCTGCAAATTCAAAGAGTCAATTTAGATCAAATATTTTAAAATATTTGAAAGGTAGAGGTGAAGCCAGACATGAATTTGTTCCCAATGTGTGAACAAGGCGAGCGCAGTCATCTGACCTGGAGGCACAGCAGAGAGATATTGTCCTGAAAACAAAATATTCATTCCTTTCATCCTCGCCCACTCTTCACACACACATGCAGAGCTGTTGGCTCTTTAAAATACTGCTGTGTGTGATCAGTCTGTGTGCTGACTTGTGTGTAATGTTAGCCATGCATGCAGTTCTGTAACTCCGTAATTTAAAACTATGTTGGTTCTTACAATGCTGCATTTTTTTTTTTTTTTCTGAATTTGCTGGACGTGTATGAGCTCAAAGGCAGCTCCGGCTGCAGAAGTAGAGAAATACATCATTAAAGATAAAAAGATGTCTGTGGGTGGGTGCACGGCGCAGTTTACATGTTTCTAAAGTTGGTAATTTAGCTTTAACGAATAAAAAACATCAAATGTTTGATCCACTTCCTGTTTACATATGCTCAGAGCCACGGTGGTGGAAATGTTAGTTCCACATGAAAATATAACCGACTCTCTGCTGAGCAAACCTTCCTCAAGGCGGGGACACACATGACTGTTGAGCAGATTGTGATTACGATGTGGACACGGCAACTGAAACACCTTTACCTGAAGTTGGCTTTCATTTCGCGAAGTTTACTCCCCTCCAGTGATGTTTGTTTTGGTGCCAGAACACGTGACTGTTGGCGTTCTCAGAGGATTTACAGTGTCATCTCCCGACAGAACTCCAGAGGTCACTGCCCAGTGGTTCAATGCGCTTCTTTGGTATCACTGGAGGCATGTTTCAATATCAGTATATACAGTTATGATCATGTAATGTACACATACATCTATGGTTAGTTCTCACTAATATTTGATATATTGGTCATGCTGACCTGCTCTGACAAACGAAGGTTTAACCGCGAGAGACTCCTTCTTGGCACCTTGATTGCAGCATAGCCGCTTCCTCTACCACGCCTTTCCTCCTCACCAAGATACCAAACTACAACAGTTGAGGAGATAAAGACCTAGAGCCCAACGAGTGTGCCTGAGGCAGTGCTACACCCTGAGCAATGACAGCGTAGCTAATTTCCATTCCCAAGTGTTTGCGATCAATAACATGCAAATGGAGGAGGACCTACATGTACATACTTTACAACGGCACAAAGAAGGAATGAGGGGAGCTATGATGTTCAAATAAAAACATTTTTTTTTTTGTTTTCTATCAAAATACTACATCTGAATGCAAATAAACTATCAGATCACTAGAGTATAGTACATGCATATATCACTAAAACCGTGGCTTTAGATGTGTGGATAAGGAGTATCCCTTTTCTGCAAAATTAGCTCTACTTCTTGTTCCGTTCAGAATCCAACGGCACTCACCAATAAATAATCGTCTTAACCTGCCTCCTGCGTAAACCGCCTGCAGATAAACTGGGTCGGCCCACACCACACTGTATTTCAACGTCTGTCACAATAGTGTTACCTCGAGAGCCTAATATTTTCTGAGGTGGTACGAGGTGTCAAAAGTCTGAGAAACCCTGATGTAGTGTATTCACTCAGTCGTAAAGTTTATGCTCCTTCCTGTCTGTCAAAGACAAAAAAAAACCTGCAGCTGCTGGAAACAATCTTTATGTGTGCTTTGTCCAGTCTTTGTAGGCTTCAGCCAGCATTCAGGTTTGTCCCAAGCTTATGTTGCCGTTATGGTGACATCTATGCATTTTAGCCATCTTCAAAGAGTTTTTTGGTTCGTGACATGGAACGTAAATATATCGAGGGAAAAGAGAGATGATCAAACAGGATTTAGTCAGGGTCTGAGCTGGACTGGGCTAAAGGAAAGTCTTTCTTTTTTTAAGTGAAATTCCCATTTTTTTGGACATGTTGCAGATGCTGCAGTGCTGTCATCATGTTTTACTACCTGTATTGCGATTAAAAATGCGGAGCATCAGGTGCACGCAGTCGTTGCCCTGGTTACCTGGTGTTTTGTATCATGGAGACACTGTGGGAGGAGCAGCAGGAGCAGACGGTGCTGAGAGAGTTATTAGCCGAAAGAGGAGTTTTAATTGATCTACGGTTTTCCGTGAGGCTATGTGAACTCTTTTCAGCGTGCCTGTCTCCAACATGCTTGTTGATTTGCAGCAGACACTGTGCTGAGTAATTCATCAAAACGACAAAGTAAACAGAGACTGGTGATCATTTTATTTTAAATCAGCCTGATGCTTATTGCACAGAATTGAACCAGATCAGCGATGTGCAATTGACAGTGCACAACATAGCTTCAGTTAGAGGCTGCAGATGGAACAGGAACGGAGTCACCAAAGTAGAAGGGAGGACATTGGCAAGTGTGGTGGATAATAGAATAATGAATATTTGAATGTAGAAAAATGGAAATAGGTCTGAGTGATTTTGGGAGGGTGTTTCTTCACTAAATAAATAAAAACATGTTGGAATTCGAGTGAAGTGCATTGATCTGACAAACCTGCAGACGAAGGGTTGACCGTAAGAGACTTACTCATTCTTGGCATCCTGATTGTAGCATAGCCTCTTCCTCTACCATGCCTCTCGCCTTCACCGAGATACCAAGCTGCCACAGTTGAGGAGATAAGACCTCGCCGTTCCTAAAGACCCAAGAAGGAAAAGGGTGTACTTGAGGCTGTGCTACACCCTGAGCAATGGCTACCCAAGTGTTTGCGATCACTGCCATGCAAATTGAGCAGGACCTACATGTACATACTTTACGGCACGAAGAAGGAATGAGGGCAGCCGTGATATGTTGAACAGGTGTACAAATAGACAGATAATGTCACGCAGACTCTCGGACTGGCAGCTACTTTGGATTCTAACATTTCTCAGGCTCAGTGCTCTGTCTCAGCATCAAAAGAGTTTGCAATGAAAACGAGAAATCAAAGTGACAGAAACATCGTGGAGCTGCAGAATGTACACAGCGGTTCAAGAATTTATGACAGTAGGCCTTTGATCAGTCAGAACAAAATATAGCTAATGATGGCGTGCATAGTTTCCAGCATTTCTCCAAATAAATTTCATCATCAACATCTTCATCAGGGCTGATCTCCAAAAAAAAAAAAAAAAAGAAACCTCCTTGCAGTCTCTTCAGATGCTCACTGATAAACACCTCCATGCCCCCAATTTGTGGCTCTGCCTTAAGAGCTTGTAGTCTCCGAGCCCAAGGAGAGATAACCCCGTTGACATCATCATGGTTATTTTCTCAGACTTGACAAAGCTCCTCCAGAGCCACTGAAGACACAGAGCTGTTTAAAAGGGCCGAGTACAATCCGACGACGGCGGATGGAGGACTCTTGATGCGTTGCTGACTGATTTAAATCTCAATTAAGTTCTATTGAAATTCCCAAATCTTGACAAAGGCTAGCCACTCACCGTTCCAAACTGGAAACTAATCAACGGAGCACTGCCCACATGCTGATGGTGCTTTGTCAGACGGATTTTAATTAAAACAAAGAATTAAAACTGTTTATATGACAAAAATCGTACTAATTGCTCACTGGACGCTGGGAAATAATTCAGCTGTGTTGTGATGAAAAGCCATTTGAATAGCCCCGTAGGATTTGCCGTGATGAAATGTTTGAGAAGCAATTAAACCGTTTTTCTCCACCCTAATTTGTCACTGTGGCCATGTTTTCCTGAAGGCAGCAGCCAGTGTGCACACACCAGAGTAGAGTGACTGTCCTGCAGCGGAAGTCTAACTTTATCCTCCTCAGGTGACATATATAGACTGCACACCCAAGCCTGTATAACAACTGTGAAGTTTGTAAAAAGAGAAGGTTGAAATTGATGACTTGAAACAGTCCAACGCCAAGACGGAGGACAATTAATCCTGCCTCGCCGTTAAAGACATCTCCTTGATACAATAGAGGGTGCCAGGTCCATCTGTGAAGTCAAGATGTAAGAGTCATGCATACATGTAGACAGAGAAAGCTATGGCTCCTAATTCTGCTCATTAATCACCTGTCTGCCGAACAACCTCCAGAGAAAAGCACGCCGGCTCCTCCGAGGTAATTACAGCACTTGAAGGAACGCTCTCTGCTGCGAATGCTCATAAGTAGCCATCTTATCCCTCTCCTGCCCTTCCTTTTATTTTTTTGTCTGAGCCGTGGAGCCAATAGCTTCTATGTCCTCTGGAGAAACTTCCTCCTCCTCCTCCCTCTTTCTGCTGCAGCATTCTTGCTCCTCTTCAGCTTTGTAGTCAGCAGACTTTTTTTTTCCGGGCACACATCCATTTGGCATCCGATGTGGGATAAATAAATTATAGCCTCTAAAATCAATGCCCAGTCCATGATGTAGGCTGTAGGCTTAGTGCTTGCCACCATGCTGGAATTATGTCACCGCAGCTCAAGCAGGCACATTTCTTGAGCCCCAGAGCTACTCTGCTGTTCAGTATTTTTTCTATTTCGAATTTTTTTTTTCTTTTTTTTTATTTTACTGAAAAGCTATTTCAGGCCTTCTGACATTTATTATTCGTCATAAGTTTTCATGGGTAATAATACTTTTACTGCGGAGACTGATGGAGGTTTTTGAGGCACAATTTGTCTCAGGAAGCTGTTAGTTTGTCACACAGTATCCTGGTCTGAACCGGTTTGTCCCCTTGATTCGCCGCAGCGCCTGGAAGCTGCTTTTTTAATTTCTCTACAGAAGCACTCAAAAGAATCTAAAAATAAAATCAAAAACAGTTGCAAAAGTAAGTAAGTAAGTATCTTTGTGCATTTATTTTTAAAAGGCAGAATAGTTGCAATGCAGTCTGCAAATTGTGTGCCGATGCTGGAATGAATGATTTATGACCATCAGCGGATAGATGATGCCATTTTTTTTTTTTTGTAATTTCATAGCCGGTTTTGGGGAGTTTGAGACTAGACTTGCATAAAAAAACATGTTTGAATGTGTCCTCAGTGACTCTTTGAGAGCCACACAGTACTCAGCATGCTGCTATCACTTCTGCTAATGCTTCCTCTCTCTTTCTGTTGCTTTCTGTGTTCCCAGATGGAGATGATACCAGAGCCTGATCCTGATGACGAGGGGACAAAAATAAGTGTAAGTTGGAGAGCACGTCATGTATCCCTGGTCGTAGCCCAGTGCTTCTCGAACGGCGTTCAATCGCGACCCAAGTTGGCAACGTTTCATTCCAAGCAAACACAACAGCAGCTGATTTCCCTGAATAATACACCTTCAACCAGAGAAAGGAGCTAATCAGTGAAATCAGTGGCAGTGTATTATTACTGTCAGAGCAGTTCCTTTCCTGCGCTCATGTCCCAGCAACCGTTCCGCCCCTTTTTTTTCCTGCCACTCGGTATGTGCTTTCTGTGCCCAGCGCAGCATGCAGCCTTCCTCCAAATGACCTCACTAGAGTCCTCAAAGAGTCATGTAATCTAAATGTCACATCGTGTAATGTAAAGTGACAGGTCCAGGATCAAGATAACCCATAGATGTCTTTTGAGGGTCCATTTTGGTTTATTACAAATTGGGTCATCATTTCTTTGGGTTATGATGACATTGTACTCACTAAAGCAGGCATGTCCAAAGTCTTGCCCGGGGGCCAATCAAGGCCCGCAGTCAGATTTCATGCGGCCCAAAGCTTAATTTTTATAACATGTTAATATGGCCTGCTAGGATTGGCAGATACTGTAAGCATGCATTCACACAGGATCAGGGATTGCGGCAACTTGTAGCAGGGTTGTCCAGTAGTGGTGGTGGGGGGGGGGGTCTATACCTGCTGAATGTAACCGCTGTGAAACAATTAGGAAATAACTTTTTATTTCTCTGATTAATAACAGCTTTATCGAGGCCGGTGCTCGCTCACTGTTATTGTTAGTCTATGTCTCTCGACCAAAGCTCGCTCTCTCTCTCTCTCTCTCTCTCTCTCTCAATCATCGGACATCAAATGTCATTATTTTGCAGCATAAATTGCAATCAAAACACTCAGATCGGTCAAACCTCCACAGACAGCCGGAAATGTCTCTGAAGCAGAGACTATCCAGGTGGATTCATGAAATAAACAAAGTGAGAACACACACACAGGTAGATGATCAGAGTTTAGTCCATGTACCAGCTTCTAAATCTGAGTCTGACTCACAATTTACAGCGCAAAATAATGACACGAAGAAGTTTAATTTGATTTGTGTCCGATGATTAGAGAGAGAGAGAGAGAGACATAGTGTAACAATAACAGTGAGCGAGCGCCGGCATCGATAAAGCTGTTAATCAGAGAAATAAAAAGTTATTTCCTGATTTTTTTACAGCAGTTATGCTCTCCTCACCCCCCCTCCACCGACCAACCCTGCTACGAGTTGCCGCTCCCTGATTCTGTGTGAATGCATGCTATGGCTGGTAAATTTGGCTTTTTTGGTTGACAAAGAATTTGAAAAGGACATAACTGCTGGTGTTGTACCTGTAGAATAATCTTGTGAAATAGAAGAGCAAGAGTGATATGTTTTAAACTTAAATATGAACAGACTTTTGCATTTTTTCTTTGTGACTGACTTCAGATGTGGAAGAAAGGCAGAATCGGTTTTTAGATTTGTTCACGTCTGATTGGTTTAGATTTGGTGACATTGCCATTTAAAAATTTAAAAATAAAATTGGTAGAGAACAGTGCATTTGTATGTAACTTTTATTGTTCATTTAAATGTTAGTATTGGCCCCAGGACATCTTCACATTGTCAAATCTGGCCCTCTTTAAAAAGTTTGGACACCCCTGCACTAAAGGAGCAGCATAGATCTAGGAACATGTGTCTTGTCCTGTCTGACATGGTACAGTGCCATTATTACCACTTGGAATAATGGGACATGAAGATCCAGGTGGTATGAAGCTGTAATTTTCCGTTAAGAACACAGTACGCACCGTTTGCAAACAAGTTATCAGGTATGAACATTCTTTAAATAAAGCACTGAGGTCTGCAGGGATGTTACTCTGAATGGTTGTGTATTTGTAAGAGAAGTTTGGAGCAGTAGGGATTTTCATGAGGTATTGTCCTAGAACACATGCCATTACAGTTCTCTAGTGTACTCATTCTACTCGCATATGCAGCCCAGTCACAACTGAACCTAGAGAAACTACTAACTTGCCAAAGACAGTACATGTTTTGACAGAGACATCAAGCCACCCAGGTCAGTTTTTTTTTTTTTTTAAAAAAAAAGTTCATATTAAACATATTTGCACATAGTGAAAAAGTCAACAGTGACTCATAGAAACCATGAACATAGCACCCTGTGGACTGGAGGAAAACATTGCCAGCGAACATAATTCAGACGTAAAGCGTCTTGTGTTTCTCTTTAAAATGATTTGTTAAAAAACAAACCAACAATGAAATGAAAGGGAAAAAAAGAAAAGACCATTGTGTATAAACATAAGGAGACAGGTTCTGCATAATCCGCAAAGATCTGCCGTGTAATACTAAATATGTCCATCATATGTCCCACCAGCATGTCCAGATGAGCTGTCCTGACAGGGACAACAGGCCACCATGGGCCAGCTCTTTATTCCTTATTAATGCATGCACACATGTACAGAGTTGGAGATTGCAGTTTTCTATGCTGCTTCTTAATTCTCTACCATAAGAAAAAAAATATATATATATATATACTGTCAAAGAACATGTACTCCATATGTCACATTATGCTGTATACATGTTTACATTTATATATTTACATTGATGACCTCTATCACTGCAGAAACATCCACCTCAGTCATTTAGTGTAATTCTGAGCAATACTGTAAATATTGTGCCACAAAATAGTCTAACCTCAAGACGACATGTGGCTGCCAAAATGATGTACTGACAAAGTGAAGCCAAGGTTCGAGTGCCAAAATCTGCAGTTCCTTGAATAGCCATTTGAGGCTGGCTGCAAAAGCAAGTCAATCTCAATAGTGTTAAATACTTCTGCAAGCAACATTACAAATCAATGAGCAGGACTGCTTTATGGTAATATTGGATTTACAAGAGTGCTTCTGTGATTAAGTACCCTAATGTCTCCCAAAAACATTCCATTTAGCTATTTTATGTATAACCAATTTCTCATTTGACTTTCCATATTGAAATTGCTATATAAACGTACGTGTACTCTGACAAAATATTTTATTCAAAGCCATGTAAAGACACTGCTTACATAATTTTGTGTTCAAGCCAGTAAACAAAAGATACTGGCCTATAAAAGAGGTATATAAGAGCTGTCAAGGTTTACCACGGTATTGAAGAAGATATGTGTATGGCACAAAGATGAGTTACACAGTTAAGATTTTAACCCTGACCTGCCGAGCCAAGGCTGTATCTGTGTTCATAGCAAGCTACTTTCTGCCTGTAATTACCCTTGCCACTTCTGTTTATGGGCCCAATTCTGAACATGTTAGCATTCAAATGTCACAGTATAATGATCATGTAGAATAAAGTAGCATGATGTGTCATGAAACCTGTATTCCATCATACCATCCACTGTTATGACACTGTTTATCTCTTTTAATTACTCCAACAGACAGTGAAAGTCCAGGGCAACGACATCTCACACAAGCTGCAGATCTCCAGAGTAAGCAAGAGTGACGAAGGACTGTATGAGTGCCGGGTGACACGGGCTAACTATGGAGAGATTGTGGAGTACAAAGCCCAAGCCTGGCTGAAGGTCAACGCCACGGCCAGGCCACGGCGACCACTGCCACCTCCCAAGAAAAGCTCCCCGCTGCATCTGACAGACAAGAAGCCGAGAAAGTCCAGCTCATCCCTGGGCCAGGATAACATGAGTTCAGACCAGAGAGTGGCCTCCACCTCCACCTCTCACACATCCTCCAATACAGCTAAACACAACCCCGGCTCAGGTAAGGCCCCTGGGGAAGGGTTATATAACGAGGGCACTGTGGAACACACAAAAAAACACTCATGTAGCCAGAGTTTTGACTTCGGGCATAAAGTCTGGTCTATAACCTTCCTGATGTGTTTGACGTATTCGTGGGTCACCTACTTTGGTTAAAAAAGGTTGTTTAGCTGAGATTCCAAAAAAAAAAAAAACAGAGTCAAGTGTAAAATGGTACTTTCAGGCCCCTTCTTTGTGGTGAGTATCTGGTTTCACCGAACTATGAAGACATAATGCCGGTGTTGCAGAAAATGAGTACAAGCAATCGAGAGCCAGAATTTGGAAAATCTGACTGAAGTAGCAGGAATGCACCATTGTCGACCATTTGCTTATTCACAAAACAGGTAGCCCCATCTTCCTTTCTGCTGACATTCTGAAAATCTTTCCTTCTACAAGGTTTGAAGTCCATGCTCTCTCTCCATAGTACACTGATAATGGCTGCACGATCCCCACAGCAATCCCTGCCTATACTTTCACAAGCCATGCTGCTGTCCTTGCAGGAGTTGACACTGTAGTGGACACTGTGGACGTGTCTACAGCGACTCAAAGTGAGGTTGATGTTGAAAAAGAAGGCAAAAGGAGCTTGTTGTTTCCTTGTCTTGATCCAAATGTCCTTGACACGACCTTGTCCACACTTGTAGACTCGCTGACTTAATGAGCACATTGCCGAAAAGTCTGCCAAGTGCCAAGGGCTGTCCAAATCCACAATTTCAAAGTCTGCAAGGGGCCTCAAGCAGACTTTTTGCAGAATTCCAGAGAGTACGTTTAGGGCACAGACTTCATCGGACCAGAAATTATCCATAAGCACCTAGAGCAGGGTCGGGAACCTTTTTGTCTGAGAGAGCCACGAAAGCCACATATTTTAAAATATATTTCCGTGAGAGCCATATAATATTTTTTAACACTGAATACAAATAAATGCATTTTTAAGTAAGACCAACAATTTTAGAGTATAATAAGTCTCTGTATTGATTCTTTTTAATAACGTTGTTATACTGAAGCTAACCAATAATAAATGAAACACTTAACATTAACATGCGACTTCTGGTGCTGCATGGTCCCGATCATGCACCGATCCCATAGCAACCGCTGTGTTTCAGATGTAGACGTGCATGCGCACTTAGTACTGCTGAGTGAACTCTCCGGTCGTTAGCTTATAAGCAGTTTCTTTTCCGAGCTGTTCTGTATCGTTAAAATTGAACAAAATAACACGAAACACAACTGCTTACTGTCCTACTGATTTTAATTGGGACATTTTGCAACAAACATAAAGACATTAAATGTGTGGTACACGTTTGGAAGGCTGGGCGCAGAGGAGACCACGGACTCTCTCAAGGGAGGGGAGAGGCGATGCCCGGCCAAGGCTCCGTCCAGCATGGACTAAAACACAGCACGGACAGTTCAGAAACAATTCGGAATGAGTTAAAAGGAATTTTTAAACAGACAAAGTAGTTTTCAAGACTGCATATTGCTCGCGGATCTATTTTCTGACCCAGAGTGCGGCCGTGACTGATTCTGAATGAGGGCTTTATAGCAGGCAGCCGCTCTCCCATCTTCCTGGTACTGCATACCGCCACTGAAAGTTTTAGGTGTACACAGTACCGGACCGTACCGGCTTACTTTCTCTCCTGTCTGCGAGCCAGATGCAGTCATCAAAAGAGCCACATCTGGCTCGCGAGCCATAGGTTGCCGACCCCTGACCTAGAGCATTGGGAAAAGGGACACTTTTACTGTATATTCTGACCTTAGCTGTTATAACTACTACTACTACTACTACTACATAAGATTGTAAATATTAATCACATTTGGATGTTGTCATTGTAATGTGAAGCACATAACTTGTCTCCTAAGTGACAGTGAGTCACAGGTACCAGAGACCACAAGGCCAATCTTTAACAAGCAACTGCAGCCACAGATCACAATGTTTAAAATTTCAACAAGCATCCACCATGCACCAGCCCCAATTACATAATCGCAGAGGTGATAATGGGTGCATATGTTTGCTGAGCCCAGCGGGAAGAACCAAGCAGCAGGCCTTGGAGTGGAATGTCACTGTGTCACCATGTCAGTGAATCAAAATCTGAACTCCATCTACTGAACTCTGCTTAATTTCTCAAAGTACTCGCAACTGCATGCTGTTTAGAGGAACTATCCACTATAATGATAGTAATAATAATAACCACTGATTACTAAGTGACTGGGTCTTGTTCCCTTCAGCTGGGGATCATAGCCGAGATGAAGTTGTTTTTTTCACTCACCGCAGATACTGAAGAAGTCTGTGGTTTTATTCCACCCTGTGTTGTAATTCCCTTTATTCAAAGATCAGCTACAGGTTAGTTGCCTGCCTCCAGCGTAACTGGCTCTTAACTAATTCTAGTAGGTGAGAACACATTCCACCCTTTCATGTATCTCTTCACTGGGCGCCTTTGAGTTTTAAAATTGATTTTAAGACTTCACTGTTGATGTTTAAGGCTCTACATGGCCAGACTGTGTTTCAGAAATTTTTCCATCCCTCGTGAGCAGCTGTGGAAATCCTCAGGCAGGCCTCCTCTGGTGCTTCTTAAAAGTCACCTTATTACAGAGGGTCTTCTTGCTGCAGGCTCCCCAGCTCTGGAACTCAATGCCTGGGCAGGCTAGTCCAAATCAGTAGCATCTTTTAGATTATTTTCCACAATGATTTACTTTCACTGCTCCTTAATTATCATCCTCATTTAATTAAAAATTTGCAGTGGCTAAAAAAATCCTCATTTGTGCTCTTAAGTAGTCTATCAATATGACCCAGGAACACTGAGAATATTGTCTCATTTTCCCTACACACAGAAATCCCATTTGAATAATTTAACAGATGCTATGATCACATAAGAAATGCTACACGTACTGGCTTTAAGTTATTATTATTTTTATTGAACTTGAACAAATGTAATTCATGAGATTTACTGCAGTATGTCTCTATCATGGGATTCTAATACTCAGTCTGTAATTACACTCAGCAGATTGCAAAGAATATCAATATTACCTTTGTCCTTTATCAAGCAGCAGTAAGGCTGAAGTCCTTTGAAAGATGTGTGCAGTGTAATACCTATTGAGTTGTCTTGGTGAGGGCAAACATCATCAGCCTTTGCAAGAAATGGAAAACGTGCAGACCAAGCTAGTGGATGATGATTTAACCCTTTCATCATTGTTGAGGTCAGCTGTGTTCCCAGTGGATTTCCCTGACAACTCAGAACAAAATCCGCCTCTTCAAAAAATCCTTTGGATGAGGAGTAACACATAGGAAGCAAGCTGCACAATACAGCAGTCAGCCTCCATTAAAGCATCAAAATTTCACTTAAAATCATTTTGTAAGCTCATGATGTGAATATAATAAATTGTTTTATATTAACACAACATATGTGGCTGTAATTACAGCACATCTCAACACATTTGTACTTACTTTACGCTGTCAACCAATTAAAAAGTTTATCTTAGTAACTTGTAAAATGTAGAAAGTGTACAAAATGTATAGTTTTGAAAGGTGAAACATGTTTATGAAATCTTGAAAAGTTAACATCATGGTTTTAGTTTGATATTCCTACAAACACAAGCAATTTGAGTCAACAAACAGTTTAAAAAAGTCTTCATCAAAATCCATGATCTTGCATTCGCTGTTCAACCTTCCTGGATCTGGTTCAGTCAAAGCTGTTCCTTTAATATAGGGCAGGGTTGATGATTGACAGCAGTTCCAGATGAATCAATATTCTGCTACTGCATTACTAGTTTTTCACCACAAATGTTTTCAGAAACACATTTAACTTTTTAAAGTTTTTTCCTGCTTGAAAATGAATGGACCAATCACCAGCCGAACTTTTATGTGTCACTCGCGCATCCGATCTGATTGGTTCTAGATCACGTTCTGTTGCTGGTATTGGTTGAAGCTCTACTGAATACTGTGTATTCAAAGACTACACTAATTATAGAGTTACTGTGAAAATTACAGTAACCAAATAATATACTCTAGAAGTTACTTGTCAACAGCAGCCATTTAGTTACTGTGATTTTATTTACAGTAAGTTACTTGTCAACAGCTGCCAGTACTGTGACTTTCACAGTAACCGGTTTATAGTGTATCTAATTGCATCCAGAGGCATTTTGGTCTGTGACCAAACACCCCTTTGAAATCAAAAATGAACTAAGAGGTTCCAAGGGCGATGCCAGGTTATAGAACTTTAATATCATGTGGGCAACTGAAGCAATCTTTAATGATTAAAGAGGAACTAAACAACAGTTAAAAAATCTTGTTTTTGCTTTAGCTGTTTAACTTCTCTTCTTGCTGCAGTTATGTGTAAGTGGACTCCAGGGTGTGGACAGTATGCCATAATATCACAGCTGGGTGTGTTTACAAGTGCAACAGTGGTTTTCAACCTGGTGTTAACGTTCTGTTATTACTTTCTCTGTTCTGCTTACATGCTGTTCATACATAAATCGAATATGTAAGACTCTTAGCCAAGATCTCATACCTACATGGGAACATAGATTGCTTGTCATTACCCTTGAAAACAAGCCATATGACCATAACCATATGGTTATCAGTTGTTCAAGTTTAGGAACCTAAAACTGCTTGGTTAAAATCTGCTTGGTTGTGGTTATGATTAAAAAAAACAACATTGACTGGTCGTTGGAGATGGGATACAAACAGTCAGACACTTTGCACAGCCGTACAGCCACCATGACCACCTCCCCAACCACAAGAGACCCTCCATGTTTGAAAAAATGATCAGTGCTGTCATTTTTCTGGTGAGGATGGTCTCACAAGTAAGTAAGTAAAACACAGACGGCTGCATTTTCATGCTAAATGGACAAAATACACATTTTTAGCAATGAGGCATTCTTTTTTGTACATGGAGTTGACTTAAAGTCTGTAAGAACATTTGTAAGAACATTTTGCACACTGCACTTTTCCTCATTTCTTTTTACACGTCAGCATACTCATGCTGATAGAAGAAATCTTGTATCTTCACGGTGTTCAGCTTGTAGAACAACAGTATAGGTCTCTAAGCACTTTAGCAGCCTAATTTCCCCCCTTAGGTGGCTCAGTTTGAATTTTCTCTCATTAAGTCTTTGCGTTATTTTCAATTCTCAGACTATCTAACCATGTTATAATTGTACTGCTCCTCCTCGTCTATAAATGTCAATCATTTCCTACCTGGTCAGACAGTTCAAACACAAAGTCAGCCCTGCTCTGGGCTCAGATAGCCCTCTGCACCCTGAAGCAAACATAGAAAGATATTACTTGCCATTGAATGGAGGTAAAAAGTTGAATAATCCCCGGGGCTGCAGAGTCGGAGATTATGAGGCAGCCAAATTATGCTGACAACTGTGTTGCAGTGAGTCCTCTGTGCGGTGTGTCTGACACTGATAAATGCCTCTCCGTGGCTGCTCAGGCAGCCTTAGCCACCTTCTCCGAGCAGAGAGGTGTTACGGCTGAGGGCGACAGAGTTCTATTACTGCCCCGCTCAGGTTGGCGGCAGATGAGCAACAATAGGTAAATGGGCTGAGATGAAATTAAACCTGGGAGAGTGCAGATATTTTCCTTTTCCGCATTGCTGCATCTGTAAACAATGAGGCACTTTCCAGATGGGGGGAATGTGACTGTGGCTGGTGGAGCGGCTGCAGCAGCAGTAGCAGCAGCAGAGAGGTTTGTTCACAGCTACTCCCCACCAGTGTGTCATCTGTTATTAGATCACAGCTCGGCCTCCATCGGTCCTGGCAGTGTTGTTCTCTCAAAGCTCAGAGGTGACTAGAGCTGCATGCAAAAGAAGAAAAAAAAAAAAAAAGAGGGAAAATGTCCCCTAAGCCAGACTTGCTCCCCCACCCCTTGAGACCAGCCTGGTTCAAAGAAAAACAAATATGGACTCAGCTTGATTGCATAAGCATTCATCCAAACGAAAAATCACTGACCTTGTTTTTAAGAACCATCATCCTTTTTTTTTTTTTCTTTAACTGCCTCAACTGCATATGTTGAAGGAAAGAACACCAATGAGTCATCGTTCCAGTAGGTGGTTAGCAACAGCAAGACTGCTATCCATGGTTGCATTCATGCAGCACAAGCAGTCACACGCAATGTCAGTATGTTAGTTCAGGTTCATGTGAACGCCTTAACGGCGTCCTTCCTCACTCACACTTTTGTCTTATGGGTGCGTGTACGTATGTGAGTGCTCAAAAGGAAAAAAAAGTCCACTTCTGAGATCTGCTGGAGTATTGCAGTAGATGTGGCAAATGTCTTCATGTCAAATGAGACTGCATCGGTGGTAGTTTGTGTCCAACAGACAGGCATTACTGTGTTAAAACAACACAGGAACATCACTGAAATTTTGTACACCAGAGTGGAGTAGATATTTTAGATTTATACCAGTGTTTTATCACACTATATCCTTTTTACAAACAAGCACTGATCCTTTTGGTGTGCTAGAGTGTTTCAGATCTATGTGCTCCGAGCTAACAGGAACCAAGTAGTAAAAATCATCAGGAGCAACAAAGGTGCCAGGGGTCTTTGATAATTTGCATACACAACTTATTACTAATTAATGTCTACTGTGCTCTCAAATTAGCAACCAATTAATGTTAAAGTATGAAGACAAGTGTATTTGTATAGTTTGTGGAGTTCCTCAGGGATCCATTCTCAGATCTCTTTTGTTTAATAATAATCAATAATAATAATAATAATAATTAATAATAATCTTTCCACATGCACAGATTATGGACAATACCTGTGTTACAAAGGTGTATAGACATGCTGGTGAGTTTTAGCTGTACTTAACAAGCAGCTTCACTACAAACTCTCTCTGTGAAATGCAGAAAAAAAGTAAGATTTACTATAAATAATGTGTGTCTAATAGTTAGATTAATTTACTTACTTATTATTATAAGGTAACTTCTTTGACTCTGATTTGCAGCCTAAAACTGAAACTTAAAAAAAAAGGAAAAAATGTCTTCTTATATCCAACAATAACACTCCATGGTTGAAATTTTAATTTTCCAAGTATTTCAATGAGTGCACTATAAAAGGTAAGTATCAAAAGTAACGCTAATGATCCCTGTGACTGTTATGTGATTATAGATTACATTAGCATTGGTATTAGTATAGTATCATGCATATTATTACTCATGCAAAAGTGTGTAAACAGCATGTTTCTGTTAATGTAGCAATTAATCTATTGATTGCATGATTTGTAAATTTTTTAGAAAATAGCTGAAAATTCTGTCTGTCACACTTACAGTGAGATACATTTATAACACTTATACTATATTTATTGTTGTTTTTTTTTTTTTTTCATCCAACAGTCCAAAACACACATTTGAGAAGTTGGAACCATGAAAAGTTAGTATAGCTTAGTATAACACAAAAGAGTTGCCTTAATTTTCTGTTAGTGTACAGTATGTATAAATTAATCAAGTAATCATTTCAGCTCAACTTGTACTGTTTAACTGTTCGAGTTAGTTTGATATATTAAAAAATATGTATGTATTAAATAAGCTCTTCATATGTTTTGTGTGCAAAACTCTTAACTTGTAAATTAACTCTAAACCATCAAACTGTGGTGTGAAAAGTATTTCCATCTGAAATGAATTGCAGTCAAAGTAAAAAGTAAAAATATAGACAGAAGCTGAAACATTCATAGAATGAGTGTTTTTGTTTGAGACAGGAAGCAGTGATACTAAGAGAAGAAGAAAACTGTCCCATGGTGAGCTCCCACATTAAGTCATAATCATCTGCATGTTTCTCATCCGCACTTATGGCTATTTTGTTTGGAAAATGGTTCCAGTAATGTCGACTAAAACACACAAAACTGCGGGTGTGATCTTTTCAAATGTGGTGAAAGGTAATTTTGGCACGTTTGCATTACACACAACACTGTGTTATCTCATTTACCCTCGTCCACAGATGAACAGTGAAGCTGCAAGGTAATGACATCCAGTTTGTATTTAACAAGTCAGAAAACCAACAATCGAGCCATGGCTCAGGCAGCCCGGCTGTCAGTTAAAGAGTGTATCAGTCAACAAGCAAATCAGACAGCGAGTTTTATAACAGAGCCACCAGGCAAGTAGGCAAGCAAGTCAAAGAGACAGTCAGCTAGCCAGTCAGCTGGTCAGGGATCAGCAGGAATAGATGGAACTGGCACTAAGCCAGTTTGAGCTCCCTGTGGAGGTGCTGTGGTGATTCACCTCCCTGCCTCACTGAACCTGACTGCCTCGCTGGCCTGGAATTGATATTCCACATCGCCATTTTGCAGAGCCAAAAACATTTTGGCAAAATGCGGAGTGTTGTGTTAGGTTAAGTAGGACAAAATGAAGAGTATTCATTGTGGCTCTATTCTATCCAAGCATGCAATGAGAAAGCCTGAAACGTCTCTACTAGCTCAGACATATACTCACACTCATGCCTAGAAATAAGTTGGTGCAGTCCCTCAGAATGTAAAGAGGCATCATCAGAAGTCATATAATATTCAGACATCTCCGAACCACAACTGCCCTGCTAACCTTATCACCCAGCATTCCTTTTGCTTCGAGCTTCTTCTCTCCAGCTGACCACGTAAGAATTGAGCTGTAAATGAATCCACAGTGACTTGCTTGGACATACGCGTAATGATCTCGTCAAGCAAACTGTGACAGGAACGTGTGTGGAGATACTTTTAGCCACAGCAATGGATAAATGAAACCACTGCCCACATTGTATGTGTGTGTGCATTGCTGCATTGTTGGACTCTTTTGTATTGTCTTTTTATTTGCTCAGCATTAAAAATGCACGGCAGTTTACAAAAACAACCAACAATTCACAAAATGTTCTTCCTTTGTTGTTTTCCAAAAATAGCACAGAATACAGAAGGTAGCTTTACCTTTAGCATGCACGCTGGCAAGATTAGTTTCAAAGTGAAAAAGTGCTCACACAAAAAGAACAAGCTGAATGAATGTATGTGATTTATATATGAGGATAATAGCTTTAGACCTAGTTTTTCTCCCGTTGCTGTATCTTACATGCATTTTTTTTCAGAGGCAGGGATATAACAAATGGAGCAACCTGATACCAGATGCAATAGGAAGAGCGGGGTGAAACAGTTAGGTGTTTGTATCATTGAATCAAACTGATAGATTAGATTCAGCAAGATTTACAGTTATATGATTATCTCCGATGTCCAACGCAAAGAAATGCCCATAATTCACCATCAGAACTTAATCCAGTGAAAGCTATTTGTACATTTATAGGTACATAGGTAGTTTCAAAGGTGTCACTTTGCTAGAATCTAAACACCAGTTGTCTCTCACTTCCAGGCTCCAGAGCAGGGGCAGCGATAGGCCGCTATTCACTTGTGAAAAGGACCTGGTGTTGCAGCCTGGCACCGCCCGCTGAGCAACAGGGATTTAAAAGGTGCTCAGTGGCACTACAGGGGAAAACCTCTTCTTGAGAGAAGCTACAAGCTACAGGCAGAGGTCAAACTGTTTTAAAGGCAGAGGATCAGTCATTTGTTGGGATCTGCTTCAGTTCTGTAAAAATTCGACAACATTTATCACCAGATATTTTGCACGCTTAATACATGTTGTCACATTCAGCCTTAAAAAAACAGGCCCAAAGTTACAGACTCCATGCAACACAATACTTGGAGTTAACATCCTCAGATAAGTAAGCAATAACCAGAGAGATAAAATCCATTAATATGCTCTTTTAAAAATCCTGTGCTATCAGCTTTGTGTGACCTTGCTAAGGCCCAGAATGTCCCACCAACACTGTTCTTCTGTTAAGAGGACACTGACACTCTGTCCATTCAAATCCAGATATATGTCCTGTGTTGAAAACCTGTGAACATAACAACAGCGAACTAAAGAATATTATATATTTTCTTCTCCAGCAGTGGGTGTTACGGCACTGCAGTTCACTCCTTGTGTTAATAATAACTTTGTACTGACCACTCTCTTATTTGGAAGTTAAAATAAAGGTGCACAGTAAAATTCAGCATCAATCCCTTTGAGCTAACACATTTACCATCATTGCATGTGGTCAGATTTCCTCTGCAATGAGAAATTATTGCTGACATTTTGAGTGCACTCCAACTGTGCTTCCCACTGTGAGTAGGAACCCTTCGTCGCCAGATGACGGGTTGCAAAACCATTTAAAAGTAAAGAAATAAAGAAGAATAACATAAAAATGATGTTTAACTTTTTTGACTTTTCTCAAATCTTTGCTTTTTCTTGTGAAATGTGGAGCACTTTAACCTCTTTAAGCCTGTAAAATGAAATCATCTCAGGAGGAAACTGACCTGTACTGAGGTCAGTGTAGTGTCTCATGTGGACATTTCTTGGCTAGAATAGGTACAACTGAAATAGGCTGGAGTAAAAATATTCTGGACAGACTGCATCTGGCAGATTTTTCCCCTCCTTGTACTTTATTGTGGCGACTTTGTTTTGCTCTCAGATCTCTGCTATTACTTTGGCTCTGGATTTGATTTAGTTTATTGACAACAATCTATTACAGAAAATAACAGGATAGAAATATAAAGTCCTGGACTTATTCAGTGTTGTCCCTGGTGTTTTCGCAGTCCGCCACCCGAGATCGAAACATGTGGGACCAAAATATTGAAAAATAAAACCCTTTAACTTTAAGCTTTGGGAGTTAAAATAAGTTTAAAAAGTATGTTACCTTAACTGATAAAAATGAAAAAGTATGAAATAAAACCCTCGAGGTAAACAACAGAGCAACTTGACACAATTAAAACTCACATGACGATTGACGAATTAGGATGAATTCCAAGATTTGGGGTCAGAGATTACAGCACATTAAACTGTCACCATGCTTTTGTCTGTCTGCGTGTTAACACGTTCTTCTGAAACTGAAGAACATTAGAGGACGAAAAGCACAGACACCCAGAATAGAGAGTGTGTGTGGGTATGTGTGTGTGTGCATATTAATGGCGACTGATGTCTTCATCTCAGCTCCAGCTACAGCTACACTTCCTCCACTTATTCTTTCTCTTATAAAATTATATCTACATGCATTTTCTTTTGCTGTTTGTGTTCCCCCAGACACCCAAACTGAAAAATGACTTTCCAAATATCAACTAAAGCAATACAAACCACTACAACAGCAAATCAATAATGTATGAATAACAATCTCCCCGCTGTTCTGTACAAGTGTGGCTTGATCACCAGATTCTAGAGGCAGTGCGACACTATTTAGAGCTGCTTCAGTAGAGTTTAAAAGCACATCTGGAAGATGTCAGAACTGACACCAAAGAACCAATGACCCAGAACAGCTGTGCATCATGCAGGGACCCATCATGTTGAGTTATACCCAGAAGGAGGTCATTATGACCCAGCAATCTCAGCCCTGTCTCACTGTGTTGCTGCTGTATTTAGCTGCATCTTTCTTTTCAGTTTCATATCACGTTTTTTTTTTTTTTTTTTTAGTGACGTCAACTTGTAATGTTTCAGGAAATGTTTACTCAACATCCATGCCCGGCGTTCGCCCTACATTATTCAGAGCTCGGCAGCAGTTGGACCAGGTGTAGGTCCAGCTGGTCATCGTGTCTGCATGTCACACTGTCCTTGATCAAGACACTGAATCCCTGATTTGTTTCTAGTGAGCAGGACAGAGCCACAGCTAACAATGTGTAAACCAATAGAAATATAGAGCCAGCCAGCAACAACAACAACAAAAGTAATAGTTTTTAGACAACAGTGGAGCTCCATGTCAGATATATCAATACTCAGTACTTGATTCTGGTCTTTTCATGTTGACAACAGTCATACCATTGTCATAAAATGGCTTCCATTATCTTTCATACATTGCAGTAAAAAAGGAGTGCTCAAAGTGCTACATATATTGCATCAATTTAACCTGACATTACTGAGAGCTGCTCTCACAGTCCAGCCGTGCAGGTATTTAGCAGAATAGATGTGGGATTTCTCCCCACAGCTATCAGTGTACATTAGCTCAGTATTGAGCCGAACTGCTTCATATTTGTGAAAATAGAGAGAATATATGAACATTTTGCAAAAGGACAAAAACACACAACAAACATTTGCTCATCTGCAGTTTAGTAAATAAATGAGTTGACGAAATTCGTCCTCAAACGGCGCGGTGCAGTGGGACGTGTTTGCCTCCAGTTCATATGAAAGCTTCCCTGATGCAATCTACAAACACAGTGACCCAGACAGCAAACGAACTAACATAGCTCATTGATCATAGTATTCAAAACAGAGCGATACACAATGCATGTGCTGCGTGGGCAATGTGTTTTTACCTGTCTAGTACAACAACACTGTATACTTGTTACTGGTCGAAACCGGTGCTGTTAACGCACCACTGAAGGATTTTGTTCCACATTAACACACATGACTCAAGAACAGAGGACTAAACCCGAAGTGGGCTCAGATATATGCAAATCTGTGAAGAAGTGCCAGTTTGATGTAGTGGATTTGAACATAAATTTAATATTAGCCCAGTGCCACTTCATCACTGTGTTATAATGACGTTAACACATAGAAATACAATGAACAGAAAATGCTCCACAGATGCAAACAGCATCCAAATATTTGATGTAAATAACAATGACCTTGATTGTCACTTCTCAGAGTCGTACGGACATCTGGTGGATAAATCTCCACAAATACATTTAGAAATGATATTTAAAAGAAGCCGCTCCTCGCTCAGTTCCTCCTCTGTAACTTTTTATCATTTTCACCAGATTAGTTGTGCACCACAGGATAAAGCTTGACTGATGTTGCACAGGTGTTATTTTTACCCCACGATCCCATATCGAAGCCTGGGGCTTTGAAAACCTTCATGACTTGTCAGTTCGTTGTCATTATTTGGTTCATTTAGGTGTTTGTGAATTAAGTTTGTACATATATGACACGAGGAGTAATAACGGCAGTGGAAAACGACACAGCAGAATGAAGCAGTCGTGATGATTTCCTACAGCTTTTCTGTGCAAATCCAAATCTAATTTTGTGTCTGAAACAGACACAGAGCCGGTTTGCCTTACAACCGTGTTACACGGAGCTATATGACTCATGACTGTGCCTCAAAATGGTGCAAGATGTTCAGAACAGGTGTTTTTTTTTTTTTTAGATTAAATTGCATGTCTTCAACTGTGGTTTCACTGTTGCCGACTAGATTATTGTAAAAAGCTTGATATTACTGAATTAGTGCATGTGTTTTTGCTTTTTTTCCCCCTGTACATTTGTATGTCTCTCTGCGTCTGTGTCTTGCTCTGACTCCTAGCTGGAGGCTGATTAATTATTCTGTGTGTGAAGGGTGTTTTGGCCCAGAGTGATTGCTGCTCCTCTGTGGCACTCCTGTTCTCTAGATCACCTCAAGCCAAATGAGATGTGGTGGGGGAGGAATAAAGGGTCAAATCCCTCCATGCCGCCCCCCCCAATTCCTCCCTTCATCCTCCCCCGAGCACAGCACAGACAGTCCAGAGCTGGGGCCGGGAGGAACAAAGTGTCCCTCTGGATGATTTCCTTCTTAGAACCTGGAATCTAGTCAATGTCAATATGATTTAGCGAATCATTCATTTTCATTCATTTTCCATTTCCCCAAGTCCTGCCTTGTTTCACAGGATTACAACTTCATCCTGCTCTTATTGCTCGCTTCTCCCGCCTTTCAAGCGTTTCTGTGTCTCCCTCACAATCCTTTCTCTCTCTGTTTCTGCCGATGGAGAGTAAACTATCTATTTGGCCACAGAATTCTGCTGCATAGCATTGTATAGTTGTCATCCGTTACTTTGCTCTCTTCGCTCTCATCAGTTCAGGTTCGATGTCCCCGAGACACAGGTGAATCAAACAGAAGAAGCTGTGTTATGGCTTGCAGTTGTTAGTCATGTCAGATGCTCAGTAAGCAGTCAGAGCTGCCTGCAGTGATGATAGCAGTTTGTCAGGGCCGAGGCGACGATCGGTAGCTACCCATGTAAATCCTTTTCATAACAGCGGGGGAGGGCAGGGAGAGTGGGGGTGTGAGGATTCCGTGCTTGTTTGAAGATAGAGGAATTTATGTAAGGATATGTAAGTTTGTTGTCACCGACAAAGTGCCAGTTTTAGACCTCCAGGTTTGCATGCATGATGCACCAGATTCTATAAAATTCCAGTTCTGCGATCACATTGAGCAGCATGATGTGTCTGAGGAGATGAACATGTGAATCACAAGACATCCTTACACTTAAATGACTGAGAAGGTCAATTGCCAATCAGCCTCCATTGAAGAGTACCAGCAACAGGGATATTAGACCTTTGGTGTGCTGGATCTTTCTTATCACAAGGTTAATGTCAGGTTTAGGCAACAAAACTACTCGACTAGGTTACTTAACTTAAATGAACTGAAACTAAATCGACTCTTGGTGAAGGTGGCTGGTGGCACTAATGACTAATATGATCATAAATAAAAAAAATAAAGGCATGACCATCCTCACGATGGTTCAAGCTCTTCACGTGTGTACAACACTTTTGTTACAAAGAAAAAACTCATACTCTCAGTCTTCTGTTTCGTGACCGCAAATAACACTAAAAACCTGTTGAGTCACAAGATGGATGAATGTCTATGTTTATGTGTATGAACCCTTGCATTATAATCTTCTCAGCAGCAAAGCACTGTTCACAAGCTTTAGCTGACCACATTTTATAAAACCATATGCTGCAAAACATGGAATGCAAAAGAGGGTGAAACACAAACAGAGACATGACCACGTTATATAACAAGAAAGCAAACTTTGTATCACATCGTTAAATACTGTGCATTTTATGTTGTGAGGTAGAAGGTATGTGAAGGTGTGAAGGTGTGAAGGCTGAAACAAGTCCTTCAGATCAAACAGCACAATGTGTTTCATCCATTCCCTCCAATATTACACCGAACATGTTTCCAGCTCTGCTGCCACTAGCAACAGAACATCATTTATTTGTACTTTCAAAACCCGTTGGACGATGAATCCATCTGACAACACTGTGGTTAAGGTTTGGTTAGGTTTAGGCACAGAAACAGCTCGGTTAGATTAAGGGAAAGGATGCCTTTGACTTAAAATCAATACTTCATTAAGGTTAATTGACCTTTCTCGGCATGGTTACGGTAATTAACACTAGGTTAAGGTTAGGGAATGGCTGCCGTCATGGTTCAAAGAAAATCAGGCGTTTAAAATGATGGATGATGTTTTATTTGAGGGTTTTCTGGAACAACTGATGCTCTCGTTTTTCTTGAGGACAGTCTGGGATGTTTGATGGTGTGTGCATCTCATCACACATCATATATTATCTTTATTTGATTTGCCATGACCAGAATCGTACACCCAAATAATATCTTATCCATGTTGTATGCATGCAAGGATGGAGCACTAGGAATTTAGGTTCATGTTCACGTTGCTGATCCCCAATTACACAGTGTGTGTGTGTATATATATATATATATATATGCATTTCTTATATTACAATATGTGTATACATGTGTGTTTCCATACATCAAGGCCAAATAGAGCTTCAAAGAGATTACTACCTTTGTACAAGCCTCAAGCTGGACTCATCCTTCAATTCTCTTTCTTCCAGCCTTATTATCTGGTCTTTTTATTGACTTCAGTGTTTGCTTGCATTGATAAAACATATATAATTAATTTTGCTGGTTCTCTGGATTCATACTGTATGCTTTGTATCTTGCATGCTAGTTGCGTGGTTGTCTGGCTGTGGCTGTTTTGTGTACTCGGGTATCTCCTGAAAAACAACTTGTTCTCATTGAAACTACCTGATTAAAGAAAAAGAAAAATGTTATGGCAAAACCTCATAGCGGGGTTGTGTTGACCTCACACATATGCACATATCGCTTACCGCTGTATATAATTTTATCAAAAAAATCCATATTTCTTACAGAGTGCGATACTCTATTCACCAAGCTACAGAAATCTGTGCAACGGTTATATCAGAAAATCTAATCTCCATTGTACATGTGTTAACCCCTTTGTCTCTTCTCTTCTTAGGTACAAGAATATCATCCAGCTATGGACTGGCTGTCCTCCTTCTGGCGTGTGGTTTGGTGAGGGATGCCTTGTTATAATTTGAAGAACTGACATGGTTTGCGCCCCGATCTCTCTCTCTCTCTCTCTCTCTCTCTCTCTCTTTCTGTTTGCTCTCAAAGCGAACAAGAAAATTGCCTGTTTTATTTTGATTTTTTTTTTTATTATTTCTTTGCCCCCTCACCATGCGGACTGCACAGTTGGCCCTCATTTACCAGCCTACTACTGCTCTTGTACCCAGCACATTGTTATTAGCCACTGTAAACCACCAGTCACCTTTAAAACCAGTTGGATTACCTTTTGTACAGACGTCGCCACCATCTGTGGTGCAACGCTCCGGTGTGAGAACGGACTCTGTATCTTGTTGGATAACTCTCACGGAAGAATGACTTTCTTATGGTCTCACCTTTCCTGTTCATGTGTTCATTGCTCAAAAGTGAACAAGAAAAAATGAGAATCTACATTTGTGTAATATATATATATGATTCTAGATATATATCTGTTTTATTTGAAACACACTAGAATTACTGTATGTGCTGTATACATAGCTGACACTCTCCATATTGGCCATGGAACTTCATTGTGAATAGGCACTCTGGCCCTCTCAAAGAAGCAAAAGAAATTAAAGTATGTGTTAATTCAGACTGTTAACATTAACCTTCAGGTTAAAAAATGTTAAATTTATCATTTTTCTTCAGCTGTATTGGCCATCCAAATTATCTGATGTGCATAATTTTACATCTTGTTAGTGATACATATACAGGTGTGCATGCTTATTAGTCTGAAGGCTTAAACGAAGGGAACATACGTTATTTGAGCTGCGTAAGTCAACACTTGGAGTTCAGTGTTACAGTATGTTGAATTTAGCTTTATTTTAATGTGCTAACTTTGGTGTGAAATAAACAAATTGTCCCTTGTCATTTTAATTTGTATTGCATCCTCGGTAGGAATAATAAAAAAAAAAAAAGGATGTCACAATTTATGACTCATTCAAAATCCTGATATGTGACCGGATCGGATGATTAGTTTTAATTGACCTGCACCGTTTTTCGTAAATGGCATGCTTCAGTTGCTGTGCGCCTCCCTGGTATGTGTCATTATTACAGAAAGGTGAATGAGAACTCAAACACTCATGAGTGTTGCTAGTTTCAGAAAAACGCACACACACACACACACACACACACTGGCACATTTGCAGACAGATGTTTGAGTGGCTGGATGGTGACATGAGATGCAGCATAAGAGAGCAGACCTGCTTAGCATTAACATTGTATATGACCCATTATTGGGGAGAAATAAGTTAGTTTTGTTGAAATCTTCTCCCTTATATCTCACACTTCTATATTTTTAGCTTTATTTTCAGATGATATATCACAGAGATTTTTTATCCATGCAGAGCATTTATAAGCAAAACGCTTTGACAATCTGAAACAAACACACACAACGGTGTTTTTTTTTTTTTTTTCTTTGGGGGTGGGGTGTTCCACAGTGCAACAGATTACTGAACCATGACACATTCTAACCTAACCAAATAAACTGGATTCTTTTTGTTGTTAACTTTTGAGCTGAAAAGGATATTGTGCACCATCCATCAGAAATGCAGATGTTCAAATTCAAACTGAAATATTTATGAATAATAGAGTAGTTGATTTATGTCTGAAGAATCATACTGTAACTGAATGTTAACCACCATGTGTATCATGCTGCCAGAGAGCAGCAGTTGCCTTGCAATGAGATCAGTATTTTATTTTGTTTAAACACTGACCCCTAAGCACATACTGTTTTTTTGTTTTGTTTTTTTTGCTCAGTTGATGCCCAAAATTTACGCCGATTTAAGGTAACATGAAGCATGATTATGTAGTTGTGTGCTGTATGGTATAATCTAACACTCATACACAACATGCAGATGTTATTGCCAACGATTACTGTGCTGTGTTTTTTTGTTTGTTTGTTTTGTTTGTTTTAAAAAAAGATGCTCACCTCCCTTCAAGCTTTTATTCCGCTTTGCAGACAAAGCAAAAAAATAAAAATAAAAAAAACTCCCCTTGTATAGTTGTACTGCATTCCCAAAGAACTGTGGAGGGAAACTTGTTGATTCAGCACTGAGGTCCAAAGGCTGACAGAGTGTGTCACGCTTTGGGATCAGGCCAGAGACATCGACTGATCAGCAGCTTCCATCCTGGATACGAGATGTGTGTGGGAGATAGAGGGTGACCCCGTCCGATCCTTCAAGTTCCAAATAGCTTCAGGGTGCGTTTGGACAGTTAATCTAGCATCGCCGTCATATATATACGCCACTCTGCTGTGACTGGGAATCGATCGCTGTGTTTGGAAAAGAGACACGTTTGCGTTATATGATGCTGAGAGTTTGCAGAGAGTTTATTTTAAAGGTGTCGAGAATGATATTTGGATGTTGATTCTGTTGGAAAAATGTCCCGCAGCACTTTTGGAGCGAGTGTGCACAGTCTGAGTGGACAGTTTGTCCAAACCCTCATGTAAAAAGTTAAAGATCTGTACAACTTGTAAATGAAATAATCAGCATGTTAACATTTTTTTTTTTTTTAATCCATTTAAAAAGGCAGAGGCCAGTGATGTTCTGTACTTGTAACAATGGTGTCATGTACTCATATTCAAGTGTTAACAAGTCCAAAGTGGGTTTTCATCTCTTCAAAATGAACTTGGGTAAAATGTATTTGACAAAAAGAAAAAAAAGTGATATCTATATATATTAGAAACATCTCCTTTATAAAGCTTTCATCTTAATCTAGGGGACTCGCTTCACTGTGGGTCCTTGCAACTTATTGAATAACAACGAAGGAGAGATTGGAGCGATGATTGATTTGATATTGTGATCAGAGTGATGAAAAATGACGCTTGGTGAAAAAAACGTTTGGGCTGTGATGGAAGCTGAATTGCTTCCAAGCGACAAGGTTACCGAAGAGGAGAACAGTTCACGATGACGGCTAGAGCTGCAGTTCCTTCATCCAGGGATGTTATATATCAGAAACATCACACAACCATTTTTTCCCTCTCTGTTCTGTTTTATATGCCACGCTACTCATCCACTCTAGATGTATTTGTTTCTTCTAATGTATTTCATTTCAATGCGGTCCTGTCTGTTTGTTGAGCTGTCAAAAATTCTGATGAATTATAGTTCTCTTTTCTTTGGTATTGTGTGAGGCTTCTGTACTGGAACATTGCAACAGTTTGTATTATAATGACGATATCAGAATAATATTTAAATAAACCATTTTCACAGATGAAATTCAAACACTGAAGGGATTCCATCTGTTTGGTTGGTAACATACTGAGCTTTATAGCGAGTGAACTGGAGAGAGTGCTGACAACGGCAAAGACTGGCCCAGTTTCCAACTCGGAGAGAGAGTTTCTTTTTTTGTGAGTGTGAATGTGTGTGTGGAATAAACCACTTTTCATCTGATAGTACTGCTAAATGTTACTCAAAATCAATCCAGCCTTCATTTATACAACTACCAAGAGATGAAGAAATGGAAAAAAAAAGTAATATGAAACCAGAGGAGCATTCCCTCAGGAAAATGTGTGTGATTGCTGTGTGTCGAGCTGCTGATTGTCATGCTTTTTTATGCCTTTATAATCATATGAGGACTGACCTGATGTATCGGCTGAGGAATAGCTGCTATAAGAAAGAATGGGAACTTTGAAACACTTCAGCGCGAAGCTTTAATGCATCAAAGTATGTGACTTTGTTAGTGTGCACGATATACATATACTTTAATTCAACATGTAACCCACAATAACTCAAACAGTCATTATAATGAGATCATACAGTCAATCAATGTGCGTCACTAAGTGTAGACAAATATAAAGTGAGTTTGTTTGTCTATACAGGTGTTTATAAATATATATTATATAAATATAATTCGACTGAATGAGTCTCCGTAGCCTCGGTGCATTACACAACTCATAATGTGAATGTCCTGATAATATAATTACACACAGTTGATCAGTGTGTAGGAGTTAGCTTTTCAAGGTTTAAATGCAGACTGTGCTGTGCTGTATGTGTGTGCTGAGCTATGATACGGTATATGCATATTATAGATCAAGATCTTGTGAAGTTGATGAGTTTGCAACGCAGAATTTGAATGTTTGCCCTTTATACACTTGCTAACATATACATACAATAGATACAATAGGTGTCTATGAGGATTTTATTAGAAACAATAATAATTCATAAAGTAAAACAGTTATTAATTTTAAAAAAAAATCACAGCACTCTTGCACAAAGAATAGACAACTCGACATTTGAAACATCTTGGTAAACTGTAGAAGAAAAAGCACAAAAAAAATGTATTTCATGAAATGCTCATTAAATGTGTAAATGTATGCACATTTTATGAAAACATTGAATGCTGCATAAAATTACTTATTTATTGATATTTGAATAAACAGTTTCTGAGCTACAGGTGAGCAAAGAAACAAAACAGGCACGGAAGTCTGCAAAATAAATGACTGCTTTATATTTCTGAGCAAAAACATTTTGACTTAAATAGTTTTCAGAGCAACCCAGACCCATTTACAAATTAGTCCAGAGATGTCTGCGATGGGGGGTGAAAAGTAACATTTTGCAGGTGATGTTGCAAATTGGTTTTACTGCAGGTCTCTTAGTTTTGGCAGTCAGCCTTCATCAGTGCAAACCTCGGAAACAGGAAACTACCTCTCTGTTGGTAGAAATGGGCCTGTCAAATCTCATCATCCACTCATCTGTTTGAAAGACAAGATAGGAGGAATGGAAAATGAAGTGAGAGAGAGACAGAGAGGCAGAGAGGGAGAGAGGGAGCAGGAGAGAGAGATCCTCTTTGGAACTGAGGAGTGAATTTGGCAGCGGCGGCTCGGCTAATCAGGTTTACTTAATCAGTGAATTCAGAATGCAAAGCAGGCAGAGCAGCAAAAGAGAAAGAGAGATGAGCAACAATACAAAATTAACCCTCTGCCCGTGTTTGTTAATTCAGCAAGCAATGACACAGTTATTTATGTGGAGGCAAAGAGAGGGCAAAGCACCAGCCTGCCTCTGGCTCTCTAATCAGGCCACTGGTCCTATTGCAGCACAAAGAAGAAAGAGGGCTGCTGGAAATGATTATTGTATGACTAAGTCTGTCTACAGCTTGCATATTCAAATATGTTGTGTTGGCAGTATCGATGAATCACAGATGGCCAGGATCTGTCCATTTTTTTTCACACTTCCATCGAGGAAAGAAATGACACAGTGAGATAACTGAAGTTTACATTTTCAAATGCTCATGAAATATACATGCGTACATTGTAGAGACAGGATTCATGCTGAGTGAAAGAGCCGCTGTGATTCCAGGCTTAATGCAAAGCGCCCCACTGGTAGCACTGCGTGGTGTAGGCAATGTGTTCTCAACCGCTTCCTCACACCTCGAGGATGACATTGTACATCAGATGAAATGGGGAAGCTCTAACCATAACAACACTGTGGGGATGCACTGGTCTAAAGGTTAGAGGAGTGGATTTGACTGCAAGTATCTTGGCAAGAAAAATAGAAAACAGAAAAAGTGCTGCCTCTTCTGAACAACTCTGCAAAAGATGCTGTTGGGCAACTGCTTCATCGGCCTAAAAGTCTGAAGCCTCACAAGTAACCCCGAGGGGCTTATTATGCCCCTTGTACTCACTAACAAGCGCGCTCAAGTTTCAATGTAAATCTTTACTTTAGAAGTGCACTAAAGTTCTTTATTATTGTGATCAGCAAATACCAAGGCAAAACATATTTGTTTTCTCGATACATCTCGTGTTCCTCAGTGGATGGATTTGTCATTGTGATACAAATGGTTGGCTTTCAGAATGAAACTTTAAGTTCAAGCCCTACAACCATTTTTCAGTCATAATTTGTCAGTGGCAGTTACAAGAATCATTTGTGACCACTGCTATGGTCAGGGTCTGATGAGGTTTAGCTTACTAAATCTAGTTCAGTCAGGCGAATAGACATTATATGTGATAATTAAGTCTTGGCAAAAGTCTTTGGTGATTTGCGATTGAGGCATGTTGGCCCTGAGCAGCAGCAAGATAAACCCCCCCCATGTAGTCCACACACTGGTGGTGGTGGCTGATAACTCTGCTGAAGCTGATGACAGACGAAGACGATGAAGGTGATGAATCTGGATAGACTAGGTGGAGATGGGAGAGGCGGAGGGATGCTCAGAAGACTTACATACTGAATGCAAAAGTGCAGAAGACCAATGATGATTGCCGGGAGGATGAACTACAGTCGTAGTTGTAGAGTAGTAGAGGGAGTTGTGGGAGCAGTACACCAACTGGAACCTTTTGTACCCTACATTATATCAGTGCCTGGGTTCAATAGATACCTTGAAAATACTAGTTTTGTCCTCTAAAACAATGAATTAAAGATAGATAAAAGCAACAAATTCTACACCAGATTGTGTGCCTCTCGGCAAACAAAACCGGATTAAACAACATGTATGATCTGCCATTGCCAATGAGTTGAAAAGTTAAACATCCTGGAATGAATATCCTGCACGCTTTCACAAATGCTGACCGGTCTGTCTGACTTAACAGGATGAAGGGTCCTCTGACGCCATCTTGTTGGTGCTAGTGGGATCTGGTGGCTGGCAAAGCGCTAACAAGCAATTTTGCTCAAAGACATTTTAACAACGGCAAAGCAATTGAAGGGCATTAAAGTTTACTAAAGTTTCTGTTGCTTGCCAGCGTGTGTGTGTGCGAGAGTAAGAGAAAGAGTATGTGTGTCAACGGTCCTGCATTATTTATTTACTCTCATTAAAAGTAATCAATTGAAACTGGCATTGATGTAAGGGTCTTTATTGGGCTTTCAGGAATCCGTCACTGTAATGCACCCTGTGACTTTCTAACCCTGCTTGATTGTTTTGTTCCACAAAACGCCCAAAGGAATGGAAATGTGTTCACGCCAACCCATCAATGCTAAGCATCACTCAATGCCGTAGGATTTACAAACCCCAAAGGTTCTGGAAGAAAATCATATTGGCATATCAGCCATGTACTAAGAATACTACTAATACTATGTACAATTTAGGGTGGCTGTCAATGACTGATGCGGAAACGGCCATTTCATCCTGAAGTGTGTGATTACAAAGCTCAGAGTTTATCCCAACATGGGAGACAGATGAAGGCAGTTATGGAAATGTGCTGCATTGCTATAAGTGAGTGGGTGTGTTGATTAAAAAAAGAGAGCCCAAGAGAATTGACTGTTGAATGTGTGTTGACAGGATGCGAAGCCTGCCTTATTAAACGCTAGAACCGGGGACAGATATGTTCTATTCTCCCGAGCACTTTCCCTACATGTAAACAAACAAATTAGTTCTAATACACCATCAATCATAGCAGTTTAAAGGGTTTTGTGTGCTGGGGTCTACAGTACACTGTTGTATCTTTGTATCCAGCATTCAAAAGAGATGCCATGCTGCAGTACCAAATCTAAGTGCCATGCAATATGGAAGACCCCTCCAGCAAAAAAAAAAAAAAAAAAAAACACCATTCTCCTTCACATCCTCACAGGTTGCCATGGGGGCACGGGTGAAGGAAGTGAACTGCATACACAGAGGATGTGAAAGTGACACCCTGCTGTCAAATCAATTCAAGGTTGTTTTGGGGCATCCCAGGTACTGAAAATAAATCAGTGTCATGAATGTGAAAGTAGAAGACAGCTCCCTTACCTTATCGCTGTGTAGATGCCTAGTGAACCTAAATACACTGTTACACTTAAATGACTACAATGACTTTGAGATTTGACGACGAACATACATCTTTGTCACTGGAGATGTCACCTAATTTACTGCTCTATCAGGACAAAATCCGTTCAGCGGGGAGATCAGCAGAGAGATTCATAAAGGGTATGTGTAGCATAGCTTAGTACAAAGTGAAAGCAGGGGGAAACTACTACTCTCCAATAAATTCACAAAAAAATATGCCTCAAGCACCTCAAATTGTCTTATGAATATATATGAATCTAACTATTTTGGCTGAGAAGATTACGGAAATATATTCAATATGAACATTTGATCTGGTTATTTCTGTTTCCACGAACTCTGCAGTGAAATTACCTTTATTGGATAATTCACTTTTTTGGATAATCAGAAACTGATTTCATCAAATGTATTGTGTATTGTGTTTCTGGTATTTTCTGGTTGTTGAGACACATTGTCAATAAAACAGACAAACCAAACAAAAAAAAAAATACTCCACTGATTTAGCATTTCAATTTAAAGCAATCCAATTTTATTTATATAGCACGCAATTGTAACAAAAGTTATCTCATAAAAGATTACATACAGAGCAAGTTTAGATCATATAATATTATTTACAGAGACCCAACAGTTCCCACCATGAGCAAGCACTTGTTGACAGAGTCAAGGAAAGACCTTCTGTAAGAGGAAGAAACCTCAAGGAGAACCCAATGGGTGATGGCTATCTAGACCGACCAGTTGAGTTTAGACATTTCAATACATTTCCCCCCTATAACATTGTCAGACTCAAGATAGACAGTCAATGAACTTGAAAAGATTATTTTATCAAAACCTGTTCTTCAGTTACAAAAAGGAGAAAAAACAATTAAGTTCAGTTAGAAAATGTATCACCAGAATTGAAATTCCCCAAGGCTCTGTTAGTCAAGGCAATGCATGGTCTCTGCCTGGGTAACTAAGTGTCAAGTGTTGCACCTCCTTTGACTGAATATCAAGCCATATTAACTATTGTTCAAACATCTCCATTATCCCACTGACAACCAACAGCTCAATCTAGAACCTTTTGCAGCTCTCCACTACTGAACAGGAAAGCATTATAGTACATAACGGCTGTTTCAGCCCTCCTTGCATTTGCTTAGATAATTCAGAATTGATTTTAAGATGTGAGTCATCACCTAAACTTCAGTCAATAGTTTGATCCAGCATGGAGCACTTTTTATTTTCCATTAGCACCTTTCACATCCTTTCGCCAGACAATGAAGCTCGATTTGTAATTTCCAAATCTCTCTGTCATCTGAAGCAACATCACTTACTGATGATGGCTGCAAAGCTGGCCAATGGGCTACTGAGGTAGCTATTAGTCAGCTTCTGTTCTTTAAAATAAACTGTTTGATGAATTAAACCACACAGTTTGTATATATTCCACATGCTCACATATAAACTTTAGGTTTCACTCCAGATGCCAGACATTCATCATCAAACTTCAATATTTCCAATCTGAAAATATTTAATTGTTATTGACTTTTGTTGGTACAGCTTATTGCTGCAGGTTAAGATGATAAGTGTTGTTGTCAAAATAAAATAAAATAAATAAATTCAATTAACCATCCCTCATAGAAATGTTTTTGAAGGAGTACACATTTATACTGTGGCTTGCCTTGATCTTTTCTGCTTGTAAATAAATAATTTTTCATCTTAAGATGCCCTATTGTGTAAAAATTATTCAATGGCCGCTGTCAAAAGGCTATTACAGCCTACATCACAGCTGGTATAGCCCCACGCATTCTGATTAATTGGTTCACACCTGATGATGAAAAAACAACAGCGATATCAAATGTGTTGATTACTAAAGATGAGAGATGACTGAACAAACAGACAATATTTATGCTCAATATCAGCTCAATAACAGTAACAATTAGTTACAATTAGTAGCAACTTATATTCTAGTAAATGTATCAGTATTGTAATTCCCAAAGTCTGCACCTCTTTTGTGCTGTTGCTCACACTGGAACAAGTTGATGCTGAAACTCCACACCTTCATTCTGTTAACCTCATTTAAGAAATCAATACAGTACATATACTCTGTTGTTCTATTGCATATATTGTGATGCTTTAATTTAGTCTAATTTTTCTTCTTGCACTAGCTGTATGTTGTATCTTGTATTGACTTACTCCCTGTCGCTGCCACTTGGCCAGGCTGTCACTGTAAATGAGAATTTGTTCTCAACTGACTTATCTGGTTAAATAAAGCTAAATTAAAATCAAAATAGATGATAATATTCTCAATATAGTCAGCAGGCTAATTAGTTTGTTATACAGGTGAGCTAAGCCTGAAATGAAAATTAAACCACAGCCTTGGGCTGAAAGTAATTCATCACAGATTCTCCGTCTGCACCTGACTGAGACGAGACTCCTCTTAAAGACAAAATAAGAGATAAGCCTTTTACTGAATAAACATTAGAAGAGAGTAAAAAGAGGTTTTGCGGTTCCTTAATTCAGAGCTTCATTTACCACACATCCAATGAATGAGTGTGCTCTGCTGTCTGTATCCAGGCTGCAGTGTTGTTATACTGCCGTTTCAATGTAGCCTGATGAGTCAGATCAGCTGCAGTGTCCAATAACAGGTTTCCAATGAGAGGGAGGAAGTGTCCAATGAAGTAAATCCCCACAGGATCCTCTCATGTGATAGCTCAGTCAAAGCCATTTCCAAATTCCCTGTTTCATTGAAATGTGGAGAATTCTTTTCTTTCTTTTCTTCAGCCAGGTCTGTGGATACCCATCCTGCTCACACCAATTTAAAAGAACAGACTGTAAAATGAATAAAATGGCCACGCTTTCCAGAAAAAAAACAACAACAAAAAAAACAATAAAATAAAGCAAGATAAATCTTACAATACTTGTAGGTATTTCTCACCAGCATGGAGATACTTAAGAAAGAAGGGGGTCTCTCTTTGTACTGTCAGTCCACCATGTGAACACGTGTGCTTGGTTTGTAAAGAGATGACTTGGTTTCAGGTGCATTGCAGTAAATCAGAGAGTCTATTCACATCATTACAGCATTAGCGAGGGTCTCGGGTGATATGATCACAAGTGGCGGCTCTAAGTATGTCAGATTACGCCTGGCATTAAGATGCGTCTCCACGTGCATCTCGAGTGTCCACTTGTGATCCAGATCTCAGTTCCTCGCTCTGTATGCAAATAATCACGTACTGTACATTGTTTCATTTTGTGAAATTATTTTCTATTCTATTTTTAACATAAAGAAATAAAAAACTTATTGTGTGACATCTGCCGAATTTACAAGGAGACCCAAACAATTAAGAATTTGTTGTAGACAGCAACATTTTAAAGGGGGACTTGTGCCACAAAGAAGTAAGTTAATGTTTACTGTATTTGTAAAATTTGACATGTTTACCATCAAAATGTTGTTTTCTATTATTAAGTTAGTGTAAATGAGTGTAGCTGCTAAATGTTGGCCAGTAGGTCAGACTTTAGACAAAGAGTAGCAGTCAATACAGTTCATGCTGTAAAAAACTGTGTGTATACAAGGAGAGAGACACCTTAATGTGTTGTATTCAATGCTGAATTCACAAGAAGGCATGGATAACTAAGAATTGGCCATAGCGATTTTATGAAGTTTAATCAGTTTATTTCTTTTTGTTTCACTCAACAACTGTCAAAATTGTGCTTTTTTGTCTGCGAATATTGCAGTTTTTAGTTCAGCTGTGAAATCTTGAAACAGACAGAGTGATCACAAACATTTGCTCCACATCTGCATTTCATCTTAGCAGGTAAGGAGAGTCCAAACATGTCATTTGCATTACAGTGAACCAAATGGAAATCAGACAGCGCGTTTGGTGTGTTCATAGCGGATGTCAGTTGAGTAGGCGGTTCTTCAATGGCGTCCAGTGCACATTAGCATTTACATTACAAAAGATACGCAGCCAAAGACCACGTCTGCAAGTGGTTCGAGTGATCTGAACACACCGCGCCTTGCTGCATCTTGGTAGTTGTTTAGAATTGTATTTAGAGCTGTCCTCTTGTGATCCGATCACCATAGAAACATGTTGTAAACAGGCTCATAACTAACTCCGAAAATACACTGCATGCGGAATGGCAGCATACTCCGCCGTCCGCCAACTCACACATAATCCGTTTGTGATGCGCACTGGTGCGGCTCTGCCGGCCACAGAGTGTCGCAAGAACGCACGAGATCTCGCGAATTCACGCATAATCGCGCGATATTGCCGGATGTAGTCTCTTTGACTCCTGCAATGGCATTCCACGCCGCATCTTTTTTGTTGGTGTCCTTATAAAAAGGATGTGAGGTGTCATAAATTATCAGTTGATTTTGGACCTCCAGAATCAACTTCTCCTCATCCATGGTGTCGACGGAGTGAAAAGACGCCTGAAAACCTCGTTCCGGAGTCGTTCCGCATGCAGTGTATTTTAGGGGTAATAGTCTGCAAGCATTTAAGGCCACGGGATACCACTGGTTGGTGAAATTACATGTTTTCATTCATGTCTTTAGCCTATTATATGACACCTCAAGTTCAAGTAGTTCAATTTTCACATATAATGATGCTGGCTGTATGACACGGATATATAATTTTATTCTAATGTATTAAGCTTCTGCTGTCTTGCTACAATGAAATTATTTAATAATCCAATTTCAAAATGAACTACAGTAAATTAGCATATTTGTAGGTGTTAAAGACTCCTTATGATGCATTTGTCTGGAATTGAAATTTAATTTCTCATTTTAATTTAATATTCACAGTGGATATACAAAATATACAGATACTTCATCATTTAAACTAATAAAAATAATAGAAATAAATGATGAAATTGCCTGACTGGATGTAAGTCAAGCGATTTTTGATGGTTGGAAAGTTCTACAGTACAGATGGTATTTACAGCAGCCACAAGCAAAGGTGAGTTCTGAAAAGAAACTGTGACTGTGTCGGGAATCACAATGACCTCAAATATAAAGTAGCCAGTGGTGTGGTGGTGCCTGGAGAAGTAGGTACAGCAGCCCGTCCAGCAAAGGATAAACACCCTGTGTTATAAACAGTGACATGCACTCATATTTAGCTCACACAAAAATGGGCCAGTCATCTGCTGCTCTCCCAGATTTCCTTTTATACACTGCAAATATAAAACACATATAAGAATATGTCTTATTTTTCGAACAGAATCAAAAGTTTCACTTTCAATTTTCACCTCAAAGACAGACGTTAGCAAGACAAACTAGAGAGAGATGCACTGCAGGCAGCACATCGACTTCAGTTTTAGGGGGCACTATGCAACTTGTTTAGCGAATATGGACCACCCAGTTCAGCCCCCTCATGCCTAAACCTAACCAACCCAACAAACAGCAATGAACACTAGCCAATTTGAATGCCTCAGCATTCTACTGAAACGGCAGCTTTATACGCCCCACCTCCACCTCCACCTGCTGCACTCTGAGCTGCTCGGACCTGCCCACTCACACAAGTCAGAGTCCAGGAGCTGACTGAGCGATCAGCTGCTGCCTCGGTAAATCAGCCGCTAAATACACTGCACGCTGCAGGCTGATAATTAATTGAGAAACGCACTGCACATGTGCCCCATGCCAATTTCTTATTGTAAATCTGACCCAGAATTCTCGTATGGTGATCGGACAGGCAGTTGGATGAGCGAAAAGATGAGAACACTTTGCAGCAAGGACGTTCCAAACAGGTAGAAACACTTGGCCAGACAAAAGATTGTACAACCTGCTTCCAGCCTGACCCTTTTAAGCAAAGATTGTGATTCTACTGTGAAGAGAGTGGATTAAAAAAAAAAAGAATAATATATATTAAAAATAATAATAATAATAATAATCAAGGGCCATGTCATTATTATAGAGTGAACACAGATCAGAAGGAGCTTTTAAAGATGAATCCAGCAATCCATGTGAGAGCTATTCAAGATCTATTATTTTGTTTGCAACACTTAATTACAACAGTGAGAGTGGGGTTCATTTTTCTCCTGCTTTGCTTAGCTTCCTTTACACACACACACACACACACAAGACATAATTGGGGCCGTCATTTCGTGGGCGCGCTGCAAATGGCTACTCGAAGAACTCCCTCTCACTTTTTGGCCGCCTGTCCGTCACCTCGAGTACGGCCTATTGCACTCGGCCTTTATTCCTTTTAATCATCGACTTCATTTCAAAGATAGGAAAGCTGACATTGGGAGAACCTTTCATTGCCACTTTGTGAATCTCATTGACTAGCATTGTAATAGATGTCATGTGGCAGGATGGAGGACAGGCTGAATTGCTGTGGCTGAAAAGGACAGTAATATGTTTTTTGTCCCTGTGCACAGGCTGAGTTATGGCGTGCATTATGAAGCCATTTAGCCCGACACATATTAGCTGTACATGACTGGAATGCATTGGATTCAATGTGTCGTCACATCCAGTAAATTAATGAGTATTTGGGTTTAGTGTATGAGTGTGTGAGTGGGTGTGAGTCTAACTGATTGACTGTGTTGATATAGCGTATTGATATTGCCAGGGACACGAGGCAGGCTGGTAATTTAGCAAAACAGAAGGTTGATACCGTGGGAACATAATTAAGGATAATTCCAGCGTGATTTGAGTGTTTGCTCATTTTTTCAATTTTACATCAATTCAGTTTTCCAGCGTGTGGCATAATCAAGCACACTGTGTCTGAAAAAAAAAAAAAAGACGCTTTTTTCTATTATGTGTTCACTCCCATTCGAGAGCAGTACAAAAGCTCAGTGATGTCAAATTATGAGTTTTGATGTGTTTTTTTTGTTTGTTTTGGAGACGTTCACTTCACCCTTTATCTGCATATCTGTAAGGCTCCCAGTTTGGCACGTCTGTCTCAAAACAACAACCATGTCCCCATTTGAACGTTCAGATATTCTTCTTCCTGTAATCTTTCGTCCTGTTCATACTGACCACTTAGAGATCACCTCCTAATGTTCTTTCAGTTGAAGTGAAGTTGAAGTGAGTTGAAGGCAACAGATTTTAAACAGTTATCCACCATCACTCCTGTTCCCAAGAAACCAGGAATCACAGCACTAATGACTTCAGACCTGACCTCTGTGGTTGTGAAGTCATTTGAGCACCTGGTGCTGTCTGATTACAGACTTCCTGTCTGACAGGAAACAGCAAATGAAGCTGGCTGCCATCAGCACTGGATCCTCTGAGGATTGCGTCCTTCTCCTCTGCTCTTCTTCCTGTACACTAGTAGCTGCACCTTCAGTCATCGGGCTCCTCAAATTTGCAGACGACACCACCCTTGTTGGACACATCTCCGATGCGGATGAATCTGCTTACAGGTGGGAGATTGACCATGTGGTGACCTGGTGCAGCCAGAACAACTTGGAGTTAAATGCTCTAAAGACAGTGGAGATGGTTGTGGACTTCATAAAGACCTAAGCCTCACCTGCCCTCATCAACACTGTGGACTCACTTCCTGAGAAGAATCATCTCACAGATCTGAAGTGATCTACCGATTATGGTGAATCATCAAGTCCATCCTCACCGCCTCCATCACCATCTTGTACTTTGCTGCCACCACCAAGGACAAAAGCAGACTGCAGATTTATATTTTTGCCTAATGTTTGTTATGCTCCAAAACACTAAGGGAAATTCCTTCTGTGTGAAAATCTACTTGGCAATAAACCTGATTCTGAAATATTTATGTGAAGCTTGTATGAGTTAGTCGCTGCCTTTTTAATACAAAACTCCCTCTTTGTGTGTCTCTGCAATTTTTTCACAGTGAGCTGCAGTGGGACAATAGTGAGTGCAGTTTTGTACAAAGGACACTGTAACTGTAACAGCTTCATTTATCTCGCTCAGGCTGCTAAAGCTTCAGATTTGCTCTAGATTTCACACAGAGGGATGACTGTGGATTTTGTCCCCCATTATGAAGGGCTTCTTTTAATAGCCAGCACGAACAGGAGGAATGATTACAGCAACCACAAACCTGTTTCAGTGTTCATATGGCCACCTGGCAAGTGTTTTAAGACATTCTTGAAAAATTGTGAAGGCATCCTTTAATGATGAGGAAACAGAAAAGGCTGGAGTGCATCGCCTGAATTCCCATGGTCACCTGAGTCCTGATCATGATACAGACACAGCCAGCAAACAATCCATCAATCTATTATCTGTAACGCTATCCTCATCAGGGTCAGGGTCATGGTCATGGTCATGGCTGGAGCCTATCCCAGCTGACTGACAAGTCACCAGCTCAGCACAGGACACATAGAGAGAAACAACCATTCACACTCACATTAACACCTGCGGACAATTTAGAGTTACCAGTTAACCCTCTGGCGACAGATTGGGAGGATCTGCCTAAAAGTGTAAAGTTTTACATATCTGTGAATATCTCTGAAACAATTTATAATAGAGACTGTTTTCCTGAGATTCCGCTGAAGACGGAGATGTGCACTGATTTGCCGTTGTGTTTAGTAATTTGTCGTTGTGTTTTCTGTTTTGTTGTTGTTTTTTCTGATTTGCCGTTGTGTTTTCTGTTTTGTTGTTGTGTTTTCTGATTTGCTGTTCTCATTTGTTGTTGTGTTTTCTGATTTGCATTTCTGTTTTGTTGTTGTGTTTCTCATTTGTTGTTGTGTTTTCTGATTTGCCATTGTGATTTCTGTTTTGTTGTTGTGTTTTCTCATTTGTTGTTGTGTTTTCTGATTTGCCGTTGTGTTTTCTGTTTTGTTGTTGTGTTTTCTGATTTGCATTTGTTGTTGTGTTTTCTGATTTGCCGTGTGATTTCTCATTTGTTGTTGTGTTTTCTGAATTTCTGTTTTGTTGTTGTGTTTTCATTTGTAATTTGCATTTGCACTTCAGGCCAAAACCGTACATCTCCACGCTGGTCCTGAACACAATGGCAAATCAGAAAAACACAACAACAAATGAGAAAACACAACAACAAATCTTCAATCAGGAAGTAAGCAATAAAAGACCACAGGTGAGCATCTTTTTTTTCTTTTACAACAACAATGGAAGACATTGCTGAGAGAGGAAGAGGAAGAGGGAGGGTGAGAATGAGAGGGGGATGAAGAGTGAGAGGTAGAGGTAGAGCAGGTGGAGGAGCTCGTGGCCAAAGAAGGCAACGTTCAAATGAAATAAGAGCAACGTTAGTTGATCATGTAATCAACCAGGGACTGACAATACGAGAGGCTGGATAGAGAATGCAGCCCAACTTGAGCCGTTTCACTGTCGCCTCTGTAATCCGGACATTTTGACTGGAGCACAGGTAACCAACATTTCTTTCACACTATGTAGTATACCGCATGTCATAATGTACCAGTTGGGTGAGACCTGTTTACTTCATGAATGGCTGATGTCATACACTAACTGTACAAGTTTCCTGTACAATTTACTCTACTGTGGGGGAAATATCTTTAGGCTGCATTGTCCAAGCCATATATTTTGTTTTTGTTTTTTTGTTTCTCTAAAGGAGTGAGAGACTCAACCATGGTGGAGGAAAGGGCCAAATGTTCACTGGGGTACAGGAAGCTGCCATTGTAAACTTGGTTTTGGCAAATAATGAAATCAGATTACGAGAGATTCAAAGCCACATCATCCAAGACAACATCATATTCAACAACATTCAACGAGTCAGTCTGTTTACATTGGGTCGCATTCTCAAGCGAAACCGAATGAAACAACTTTATAAGGTGCCTTTTGAGAGAACTCTCAAAGAAACAAAGACCTCAGACAAGCATATGTGGATTTAAGTACAATATTGAGTGCAGTACATTACACGTAACATTGTTTCCCAGTGTACTGGATACTGTAACATCCGTTTTGACTAATTTCTGTCCTTTGTTTTCAGAGAGTAATGGAAATGGATGCTCATGCAATACCACATGAGTTCATCTTTATAGATGAGGCTGGGTTCAACCTGGCAAAGACCAGGAGAAGGGGAAGAAACGTCATTGGCCACAGAGCCATTATAGATGTTCCTGGCCAACGTGGTGGGAACATCACAATGTGCGCCGCCATCTCCAATACGCATGGTGTCCTCCACCGTCATGCCAACCTTGGACCATACAACACAGCCCATATGCTTACATTTCTGGACAGACTTCACAACATTCTCATTCCACCAGAGCGTATGAATGATGCAGACCATTAAAGAAACTGGTACGTTGTAGTATGGGACAACGTGAGCTTTCATCGTGCAGCCCCAGTCCAAAACTGGTTTGCTGACCACCAACCATTTCTCGTGCAATACCTCCCACCATACTACCATTTCTGAACCCTATAAAAGAGTTCTTTTCAGCATTGCGGTGGAAGGTATACGACCAGCAGCCCTTTGTGCCTATGCCTCTTGTGCAGGCTATGGAAGAGGCATGTGATGAAATTGATTTGGGTATGATTCAGGGATGGATAAGGCACTCAAGGCGTTTCTTCCTTCCATGTCTGGCAGGAGAAGATATTGCCTGTGATGTGGACGAGGCGTTGTGGCCAGACCCAGCTGTCTGTTTGCCGTGCAGTTTGGGTGTGTGGTTTGGTGAATTATGTTAGTATTTTGATAAAACCAGCCTAGTTTGCAAAATTGTTTTTAAGCAATTGGAAAAAAACTGTAAAGAATATGTTGCAGTAGGGGCTGGCTCAATTCATGGCATTAGCAGCTAGTAGTGGCACTTCCGGTGGCAGCCTCAGCTGCCACTGACCTGACCTGAACTGACCACAACTGCTATGCTGTTATGGGCATCTGTTTTTTTATTTTTATTTTATAAAACAGTCGTCAGAGTTGTATTTGACTCGCTGGAAGTAGCATTTCCATTACGTGGTTTCTGCATTCATTTGCAAGGTTTTCTTAACTAATCTCTCAACCGCTGTCGCTGTGTGGCGCAGCTGCCACTGACATGCCACTGTGCGTGTGTGTGTGCCACGGCAGTTGCCGGTGTATGGGGCAGTCACCCCCTTTCGGTATCTGAGTTGGACGCCCCAATGGGTTGTCAGGTATGGAAGCTAATTTAAATATCCCTAAAATGTTCCAGCATAGAAGGTAATGTTATAACAGTTAAAGCATTCAGTTCATACCATTTATGTCATAAAGTGTCATATCCTATCATAAGTGTTGTTTCTGCACACTTTTGATGGTCATGTTCGGCCAAGTATTTATAGATGAATTAAGTGAAAACAAATGACCCCACAAACAACACAAAACATTGCGCTTTTGTATGAACTTTTTAATCAGGGTTAAGCATTCCATTCTCCAAAGTGACTGGAGAAACACAAATCTAGCAACCATTCACATATTTATTCTTTAAATTAACAATGTATTTCACACTTTATTTAGTTGCCTACCTCACACACACACACACACACACATGCACAGCGGCATGTCAGTGGCAGCTGCCCCAGACACCGGCAGCGGAGACAGATGTTGAGAGATTAATTAAATCAATGCAAATTAATGCAGAAATCACATGATGGAAATGTTACTTCTATTGAGTCTAATACAACAATGACTCTTTTATAAAATAAAAAATAAAAACAGATGATCAAAGCAGCAGTAGTTGCCATGGCAATGAATGGACAAACGTTACTAGGAGGAATATTTTCTTTTTCAACCAATCAGTGGAGGGTACCTATGATGCATTCTAGACAATCAAAGGACTCTGTGGTCTTGGGGGGAGGGACAATCAAGAGAGAGTGTGTCGGCGTAGAACAGAGTGCAGGGGGCAGGGAGCACACAGTGCTGCAGTGACTGCAGAGTGACAGAATAACTTCAGAAATACTATTTCTGTTGAATGACAGGTTCCCCTCAACTTTCTGGAGGGTCTTTGCTTTGCTAAGTGGCATGCCTGAGGAAAATGAGGCAAAAACGCATGGGACCTTTTTTTATTGAAAGGGCATTATTTTATTGTTCTTCACACATTTGGTTGAAAGACTGCATATGTATTTCAGGCAAAGGGATTGAAAAATAATATTTTCATTCAAAAACTCTTCACTAGTACTGTTTCAGGTGTTATTTTGAGTAAAGAATGACAAATCCACGTTTTTGAAATTCTTTAGTGTATTGTAGACTTTTCACTCATATTTCCTTTATTAACACATTATTACTGTTTATAAGTCCAAATGTTAAAGAAGTAAAAACGAGCTGAAAATGGCTTAGTCCCCAGAGGGTTAATCTGTTAAGTGCATGCCTTTGGACTGTGGGAGAAAGATGGAGTACCTGGAGAGAACCCATGCAGACACGGGGAGAACATGCAAACTCCACACAGAAAGGCGCGGTTCAAACCAGGAACCTTCTTATTGTGAGGCCACAGTTCTAACTACTGCACAGGGACCCATCAGAACCAACCATTTTCATTCAAATATATAAATATACAAATGAACTGAATTCATTTGTACATATTTCAGTACACACACGACTAATTAGTTTGATTTGATGCAACAAATAAAGCAAAAACAGAATGTGGTGGTTTTGAAGGTCACCAGACGTCAGATGCCCCTGATCTCTGGCCCATTTGATAATTCATGCTGGAATACTTTTTTTCATTCACTTAACTTAACTGAAACCCTGATCTTCCCCAACATTCACCAAAGTGCTTTTCTTGACCAAACCTTGACCAGAGACTTTGAGCCTAGATCTGAACCCGATCTCTGATCCCAAGCTCTGTACACCACCTTTCCCTCTGTCCACCAGTGAGTGCAGTACATGAACGTTCACCCAACCTAATGTCGTCTGTGAACGTAATTTAGTCAGTGATGTTTGTCACCACACTGTAATTGAGAAAACAATTTAGAAATATATAAAGTTAATTTCCAGGAGACACGGTTCATCTGTTCCAAATGCCAACACTTGAAGGCGGGGTGATAAGTCTGCTGTCATGGAGGAGAGGGAGCGAGACACAATAATCATTAGAAACGGGATAATGGTGCATTTCAGGGCATTTCTTCAAAGAAAGCATTCATAGTGTCTCACTTAGTTTTACACAGAAAAACTAATTAACTGGTGGGAGCGACTGACGGATACGACACTGCAGCCCATGGTAAGCATCTCAATCCCTACCTTAACTGTGACTTTATCAAGAAAAAGTATTTCAGATGAATTCATTACCTTTGGGGATTTTTTGTTTGTTTTTGCATCACAGAATGCAAGAAAAGTCAAGACTGACCAGAAGAATATAATAATATAATACAAGAATATCTTTTAATTATAACAAGCTGCACATTTCCATGTTTCTGTTCAACTGCTGTGTCTCAAATCTCAGATGTGAGAGGACTTCAAAGCCACTTCAGTGCTGTTTCTTGACATTTGTGGCGTCCAAGGGAGGTTAGTGGAGTGACCTGCAAAAAAGAGCACAGGGAACTCTGGGTCTGGCTACAGGGATATTCTAATTAACATTTTAATTAACACAAAATATTGTTAACTCCAGGCCATCCTTAGAGCCATGTCTGGGACAGACTCATTACATTGGATGTTAGCCTCTCTGCTGCTGCCCTCCGACGTGCTACCTGTGAAAATGTCATCCTCCAGAAGAATAAGGAGGTTGTGATGGATTCAAGTCTCTGCTTCCATTACTGCTTGAAACTGAAATATGTTGGAGAGTTACAGTCAAGTGCAGCGTGGGGTTTTGTCCATAGTTAAACAGGCTATAAAATGTTATAACAGGTCATAAACAGGTTCAGATAAGTACAGGTTACATACAGTAAACATGAGAACTACATGTCTACAGCAGCAGAGAAGTGTACTAATAAATAAATAAAGCATGTGGGGACAAGATGGATGCTTTACCAACAGCCTTGCTTCTTACAGTGTGCATCGCTGTTTGATATATGGTGCGTACACTTAAATCCTTAGAATATTCTGTAATTATCATGAAAGGCACAGTTCATAAATAAAACAAATTTTCTCTGTATATATTCTTTGACAAAGTGATAGTGATGCTGTAGATTACCAAGGCTAACATAATGAAATCAGTATATAACCCTGCAGAGTGAATCAAAACAGAGAAAACAAAGTCCTGAGCTGAGCTGAAGTTGTCAACAATAAATGGGACTATAAATATACATGATTAATATTCATGATTTTATTTTTTTGCCAGTGTAAATCCAAAAATGGCTCCGCCCACAAAGCGTCACCAGATTCACAGTCTTCTGGAAGCTGTAAGATCATGTTGTAAGTGACATCCTGACCCACCGTGCAGAGTGGAAAGAGACGAAGGCATTGTGAGTTCAAGTGTTCACCATAACCACCATCAGTAAACAGAGGGACTCACCTGGTCCTCACTGCCCAGACGGAGGCTGTTTTCTGGGGGACAGTTCACCAAAGAGTCGTCAGCGAACACTAATCGGGTCGCAGTGACTTTTCTCTCATGTAGCTGCACTGTTGGAAATGTCTGTTCACAACAGTTTACTGCTTACTATTTATTTATTCTTTCTGTTTTTTTAAGTGTTGAATGAAAAATTTAAATTGCCATATTATTTATTTGGTATCAAATTAAAGAGGATGTTTTGTTTTTTTAACTTGTGGTTGTTCTTTTCTTTCTGTTTATAGAATAAAGCTATATTTGTTGATTAAGAAGGAAAAAAATGCTCATTTTAACAATTAACTGCAGCAACATTCAACAATTCTACTGACATATTGAGGATTAAACATGAGAAACAAAGGGAATATGTCACCAAAAGGCAGACAGATAATCAGTCGTCACTAATGACTTTATTATTAATGGGTAATAAATCATTCATTGCAGCCTTACAGGTGGATAATCCATCCACACCTGCTTATCCTTTGGCTGACCCTGGACAGGTCACCACCGTCTGTCACCAAGTTAACATGTTTAAACAGACAACCATTCACACTCACATTTATGCCTGCAGGCACTTTCCAATACACCTGATCTGACTGCGAGCGGAAACACACACAAACACAGGGAGGGCATGCAGAGTGACAATATGACACTAACTTTTCCAGAGTCCAGCTGGATTTTTAACTTTCGTCTTTGCTTAGCACCTTTAAAACCGCACATGCGCTCAGCGCACGTTTGCTAACAAACTGTTAACGAGATCATTAGCTCTGACAGCTTTATTTGTAAAATGCCAGTGTGGAGTAAACAGAACAGTAGACAGAGAATGGATCTGTTGTGAATGACTGGCGTTAGCCCCCGGCCAACTAGCAACTTTCCATTTACATCATCAGCATCTGCAGCAGTTCACCAATTAGCCTGTGAGTGTAGTTACTGAGAACTAAATATTTCACAATGACTCGTTGATACGTTTCGCTGGTCTGCTTTCTGGTACGACCAGGACTTGTCTGCTCACACACACCTGGAACCAGGGGGTAAATGACTCAATCACTTGCCCTTGCCCCCCCCCATCCCCATCCCCAAGTATCAAGGTCACTAATTTGTGGACCCAAAACCGCTAAATTATTCAGCATCTTTACATTTATCTTTACCCCTCTTTACAGCTTTACTGGTGTCATGGCATTGACGTGATCCGACTCAGCCAATCAAATGTGCATTTCAATAAGCACTGTGACTCACACCAGGTGATAAGATACACAAGCGCAAACATATAAACACACACACACACACACACACACACACACACACAGGGGAGACAAGACACAACAGTCTCAGAAATAGAAATAAGTGAGTCAGAAAAAAAAAAAAACATTCACATGGCGAGCTCTAAAAAAGAGAAAAGATGGAGAACATTTCTCCCAAGCAAAGGTGTGCAACATCATTATATCTAACTTATGAGTCACTGTCATAACTTGTGTTATGATTCACTGTCATATATATATATATATATATATATATATATATATATATATATATATATATATATATATATATATATATATATATTGAAGTAGCCTGGTAATTTTTTTTCACGTTTGTTTTCATCAACAAGTTCAGTAATATTGTCAGTTTTTACATTGAACTGGAGGGATATAATATGTCCTATTTGAATAATAAATAAATAAATAAATAATTAATACATAAATAAATTTTCTGTTGATTTTAAATTAAAATAAAAGCTTTTAAAAAGTTCAAATGGGCCATTAGATGTTAGCTGTTCATTCGTTAAGATGTGTTGAGATTGTTTATTATAAAACTGTTTGGATAATGCACATTAGAAAATGATGATGTTGTCGGACAGTTGCTTCAGGAAATTTCCTCTAACTGCACCTCTTTGAGTTTTAATTGAATAACCTTACTCAAGTAGCAGAGCGAGTGCAGGGGCAGAGGGGTTATTTAGCTGAATACGCCTGGTCTGCCTGAGTCACTGATCCTTTATCTGACCGAGGTTTGGAATTAGAATCAACGGCCCCGACCACGGCTCTGAAATATCAGCAGCTAACTTCTGCATGATGAATCCATGGAGCTGAAGTACCAGACAAACTTTTTTTTGTCTCAGTTCTGCCCTTCTGTCAGTTTCTTGTTGCTCCAGTACCACCTGAAACTGAACCTCAGGAAAACAAACAACGGAGAAGGTACTGCAACTCTGACGAACAATATGAAGTAAGTTAGTCAACAATCAAATGACACACTGACAGGAAATACAATATTTAGTCAGAACATGACAGCTGTTCAACTTCAACAAGCTGATTTCTCAGCGTCACTGACTGCTTTAGTTTGTATGTGCCTTGTAACTCTTTAAGTGATCCTATAAGAACACACAACATACTGATACACTGTCTAGCAGTGTACAGTGCTGCTCACATCAGAGCTGCTCATCTGTGTGTATATGCATTTGTAAAAAGTATGTAATAGGCCTAATATGTCATATTCAACTCATGGAAGGAAGCACAATTCTAATCAAACGTGCTCAGGGCTGCAGTGTTTCGTATTTTTGTATTTTACCTTTGTGTGACAAGGAGACAAATAGTCTCTTGAAATCCCTGCATACAAAATAACAACGCAGGACAAACAAGGTGTTTGAAATAGTTAACAAATGAGAAAAAGAGAACTCGATCAGACTGAAGCCACAACACTTACTCATTTCATTCAAAGGACAGTGTTCAGAGTGCCCATGAGTTTATAATTCAGATGATTTAATTCAAGTACTTTCTTTATTTTTCTGTTTTCTCTTTTGAGAATCTGCACATAAGTTTTATGTAGAACAATAAGAAAACCCAAAGTGCAAATGCATTTCACGGACACAGTTTATTAGAAACAGGGGTAATGTGCAGGGGCAGGTGGAGTTCATGCTGTGAATCCAGTTGCAAGTGCAGCGCTTGGTGGCGGCAAGATCCTGAACGGAAACTAAGACGAGAAAAGGGCTGAGCTGAGCTGAGTTGGCTGTAGTGTTTGCTACCACAATCTGGTGGCATCTGGGAGGATGAGCCGGTCTTAAATACTGCAGCGGTTGATCAGACGATGAGCAGCATGTGGTGAGGTCATCAGGCAGGTACTGTAAGAGGGAAAACCAGAGGTCAACACACAGCGACACACAGAACAGAGAGAGACAGACACAAACACAAGGAGAGGGGAAACAAAAGACTGCCTTTACATAACAAAGAGTATTTTGTGTGAGCTGCTGGAGTATTTTGTGCATGAACCTTTTTAAATATATATTATTATCATGTTTTTAGACTTTTTCTTCTTTCTTTTTTTTCTCGTGAATTATTTTCCTTTCATTTCAGACACACGCTGCTCTTTCTATTCTTAAATCTACGTCCTGTCCTTCCTCATAATCTGCCCTGTGTGCTCCATTTCTATGACACTGTTTGATCCTTTATGTTTAATTATGCTGAGTTAATTGTGTGCACCTGACCTCCTTCCCTGTGTACAATGGGCTGAACTGTCAACAATCACAGAGGACACTGATCATTAGCTGGGACGCTTGTGCTCGTCGCTTTTCTACGTTACAAAGAATAAATGTGGACAAGCAGCTTTTTTTTAAATTCTGCCTCCACTTAAAACAGGAACATTACGAGTGACTCCACCCAAAGAGACTGCTCCTGGAGAAACCAATATTGGATAAACATTTTGTCCTCAGACAATAGTACACCAACACATTTTATATAATAGAGTTAAAATGGACAAACAAGAAAATTACAATAATCATCGGTTCAGAGGGCATTCTGTTTGAAATAATTGAGCTGGTATTAAATGAAATGAACAAGTACTAGAAATAAGCCGTCAGGTGTCCAAACACAGGAAAAGTACATTAAAAAGATGAGCAGAAATGTTATCACTGTGGGTCAGTTCCAGGGTCAAAGACGTCCACTGTGGGTAAATACGGCACCGCCTCGTGTGGAAACATCATCAGCGCTGGTGGAAATGTCATTTCTGTGGATATAGACTCTGGTAGAAATGTCACCTCCACGGTTTGAAACGTTATCTCCACCTATCGCCAGTGCTGTTTATTCAAGTCTGTCGTGGACACTTGAGTTGAAGAGATGACCCCCTCATCTGTCCCACCAGCGCTGGAGCAACAGTAAGTCAGGTGGCAGCATGATGGTCTGAAGGAGCAGAGAGGGCAGCCGGAGGATGAATAATTCCTGATCTTGGCTTCAGTTCAAGCGGCGGTCAGCCGTACTTGCTCAGACAGTACAGCTGAGAGCAGGTTCAGGGCAAAGGGAGCACTGGTAGATAACACAGAACAAACAATAAAAATATAGTCAGAGACCTGGATAACAATTCAGGGGAGTGAATAAGCTCAGTGCAGCACGCTGTACATCAGTAACTATAAAGTTGAAGTGAAATCTGAATTCTCCTCACTTTTGTGGGAGGAAATATAAACTGTAATGTTCCCAGTGTTATCGTGCATGTTTTTCCCCATTTTTCAAAAGACAATTTTTGACGTATTGACATTTCCCATGGCAACGGGTAACTGACATCTGCCAACATAGCTAGGAGAAGGGCTGTCAAGAACTGTGGTGCGCGTCCGACTGGAGAACATCATACTGTTCCTATGAACATTGATACAAGGCAGGTTCACATAGCAAGACAAGCATCATGACTGGAGCAATGAGAACAGGCTGACATGTTGGGTGTCCTTTCTCAGCAGCTTGTTGTTAGAGGGCATCTTGGTGCACTGGTTGGGGGGAGGTCGCACGGAAAGTTTGACTATAACTGTAACTGTATGTTACGCTGAGCTTTATGTGAGCCAGTCACTGTTGACCACTGCTTGAAATGAAAGATGGGTAAAAAAAACAATCACGTTTTTCTGAATTTTAGGGCTGTAAGCCCACAGTAACAAATAAAGACCAAACAAACAAGTAAGGTGTCAGTGTTTAGTACTGCGATACTGAGAGTTTCAAACATAGTCTGAACTGATTTACAGACAGAAAACAAGCAAACAAAATAGAGTATTTGAGCAGCAGCGCTGAATGTTCTGTCCCTCCACAGTCCATCGTCTGAGGACTGTGGAGGGCGAAGGTAGGTGTGGAGGGAATCCGAGGTACCAAGGTAAAATGACATTTGTGGGTAAGGAGAACTTTGAAATGGACTGGAATGCATTTTTTTTTTACATGGTTCATTCATTCATTTAATTCATTTTCCATAAGCACTCATCCTTATCAGGGTAACGGAACTGCCTCAACCAGCAACACACTCTAACTACAGAGGGGCATGGGTTTATGCATTTTTTTAATTCATGGTCGCTCACGAGGTCATCCAAACCAGGTTTTCACGACACCTGAAGCATATTATTTATTTTGTTTTGGTTATTTTGACAAAATGATTACAGAAAACAAATGCTAAGAATACAATACATACTGATTTGACATGAGTCAAAATTTAAAGGAATACAAAGATCGGTTCAACCTAAAAACAAGGAGGACTTAATAAGATGATTGTTAAATTCACTTGTGTTTAATCCTGCAAACATCATCACGGGATGTGTTTCTGGCAATGATTTGCTTTGTTGGAAAGCATTTTCATTGAAAAATAAAATTAATTGCATGCCCACTCTGTGGTCTCTTTAAAGAAGGCTTTAAATGAGATGAAAAGCATTGCTCAGCAAATGACTGCACAGTTTGAAGTCAAAATGCTCCCTAAAATCACCACAGCCTTCTGTTGGGCTAATTATTTCAAAAACTGTCGTGCGCAAGATGTAGTTACAGTGTTTATTTCTCTCCACTCTCATGCTTTTGAGATTTATTCAGATACGAGGGCCACAGCGAAAACTGATGATGATGGGGCTCCAAAACAAACTCTAGCCGCCTCCTCTGACACCACAATAAATGGATCTCCTCCCCGCGCAGAGAAAAAGAATGTAATCCGCCCAATAAAGATGTCTTTACAATGGCAGAGTGAGACAACATGCTATTTTCTCTACTTCATATGCCTCGTATTCATTCTGTCCTACATTCTTTAACTGTGACGAGAAGTGCTGAAAACAAGCTGGTGTCATTTCCCCGCACTGCTCGCCTGAGGCACTGACGTCAGGGACGCTTTGCAACTACTATTATATGCAAAATTTGGAACACATATTGAAACTGCTCATTAGTATTCCACTTGAGTTGTTGGAGTATTCAGCACTTAACCGTTCATTTCCTGTGGTTAGTAGACAGAACTTGAAAAAGGGTTCGGGCTGATATCTAATCAATAAAAATAAGTGCTGCATTTTATGCTTTTATATTCTAATTTATTTATCTTTTTTTCTGTCTGCAGCACAGCTTGTCTGGTTTTCTTTCTCTACACCAAATAGGCTCAGTTATATAAAGGAAGACAGTCTCTGAGGGACAACAGAAGGGTCGTGTACAAACCAAGGACCACATTTAAAAAAGCCTCACTAAGGCCTCCATCCATATGCACAGGGATCCCAGGGGGACAGTGGCAGCCATGCCACTGGGGAAGTGTCCTGTGCTCTGCTCTGGTTATGAAATAGAAAAGAAGAAAGCACTCAGAGCCGTGGAGATTCAGTGGATTTTGTATGCAGTATGTAATATGTATTCGAACAGCAAAAAAACACAAAATATCCTGGAGGCAGGAAAGGCATGGTTGGATAAAAGCTGCTGAAGCCCTTTGCTGCTCATTTACAATTGTGTTTGTTGCCATTTCAGATCTATTGAGGCTTGTAAAGAATCAACATGGCAATATACTGTCAACCCACCATGTGTGTTCATGTCTGTACACACATATGTAGCCTGGGATAAAATTTCATTTGTAGACAGAAGCATATTCATTTCAGCCATTTAGCAACAACAGACCGGAAATCCATCCTTTCCCCGCCAACCTTCGTCAGTTCTCCATCTTTCCCACGCCTGTGCTCAGGCGACAATTCATGGACTTGTGGGTACAAACTAATATTGCACAGGCCTTTTGTATTGATAGCTTACACTTGCAAGTGAAGCAGCCATTTGTTTTAGGTTTCTATAAGCTCACAAGCCACAACTAAGGCCTGCATTGATTTGTTTTGTTCTAAAAGAGACTATTTTTATCTCAGCTGCAGTTTGTGAGAGTGTGTATGTGAGGGTGGGCTCATTAGTTGGTTTAGTTTTTGACCACTTTTAGTTGTTTTATAGGGTCATTCCTAAGACAGATACTTTGTAAGAGGAATTAGAAGATAAGAACTATTTAATTCATCGGTCATCACACACTACAATACCCAGGGGCCTCAAACCAGAATACTCCTTTCAACTAGTTTAAAGGCAATTAGGTATTCCTGATACTGGTGCTGAGCTGGTCAAAGATTTTGCAATTCATCCTCTGGGAACCATGAATATCTATAACAGATATGACAATAATCCATCAATAAATGTCAATAAGTTATCTGGATTTATTGTCTGGAAACAAGTTTGTCTGTACAAGATGTACCATTCTATCAAGTAGACACGGAGAAGTTAGAATTAATCTTCTAGGGACCTCGAACATATGTAAAGAATTTCATGTTGATCAATTCTGTCAGTCAGTCTAGCAGCACTAGAGCTACGCAGCATCTAAAAACACAGTTCAAATCAAAGTAGTAGAGGCCGAGATATTCTGACTCTTGGTTCCAAGTATACATCAGGCCTGCGATATGCCATCAAGCACCAAGGCCATGCCCCCTTTGGGAGGTAAGAACAGAACTCTCATATAACAAGAAAAACAGAAAAATGCCAGAAGGCAGGTTGTAAAATAAATAAACACACAAATCCAGATCTTCGGTTCCTCATCCTTCCTGGAAAGGAAAGGAATCCCAAAAGCAGAGCATGAAGAATGTATGAACCACCATTAAACATCTTCATGACAGCAGAGTAAATTCCTTTTCGACGTTAAATATAAATCAGCTCCTGTCATTTAAATTATGCTGAATTAAATAACTAGAAATAACTGTATTAATAACCAAGACTTTCACAACGTTCGAGGCACATACGATGCATGAATATTTACAGTCAGTCAGTGAGCTAAACAGCTAAATGATGCTGGTGTCTGGCAATATTTATGAGCTTGACTGCATATTAATTACTCATATATACGTCAGTTTGCCTCATCAAAGCTGAACTCAAGATATCTGTAAATATATTTGGACTAATCCAAACTCCAATTTTGGATATCTGTTTACATTTTGACCAGTAAGATATCTCTTGTCACAATACAAATATTCAAAATTACATTTTTAATATCTGTAATGTTAGTTCTGGACAGTCATATTTAGTTAATACATATTAGGACAGCTTGCCATACTGGTGACAGTTAAATCAAAACAACACGATACCTGGTAACTGAATATGGGCAATATCTGGCCACTGTGCTGGTCCACTTGGAGGTAGGTAAAAGATGTATGACTGATTAACCATAATTATTGAAGGCATTGTGAATGTTTAGGTTCGGGCAAGGTAGCAAAATTATTATTAGACATGTCTGTAAAACAAATGTGCGTTTAATATAAAGTTGTTACAAAATTGTTATTATGTCAAAACATCTCTAGGATCTTTGGTTGTGCTAGTCTGATGTATGTAGGTCCGACATTTCCCAAATTGCAACATGACAGCATCTTTCTTTCCATACTCTATGCTTAGTAAATACACCAATCAACCATAACATTATGACCACCCACATAATATTATATAGTTCCCCCTTTTGCCACCAAAACAGTCTAGTGGAGTCCATACCATCGAGGTACGGACTCCACTAGACCTGTGAAGGTGTGCTGTGGTATCCAGCACCAGGACGTTAGCAGCAGATCCTTTAAGTTCTATAAATTATGAGGTGGGGCCTCCGTGAATCAGACTTGTTCATGGATTGAAGAAAAAAAAATCTTTTGACTTAACTCTCACAGCGTACAATGCAGAAATTAACCAGTCAAAATGGTGGTTAGTGTCGGCTAATAAAAACGCAGCTACATGCAGCAGACAAGTTGAACCAGATCCAAAAACCGCAGCCGAATGTCACACTATGGCCTCCAATCACATGACCAGAGCGGCCAATCCTCCATAGTCAGCCTGAACAAATGACAGAACTTAAATCCATGCTTGTCTGAGTATTGGGGCACATTCCACAGATGCTCGATTGGATTGAGATCTGGGGAATTTGGACCATTCCTGAACCATTTTTGCTTTGTGGTAGGGTGCATTATTCTACTGAAAGAAGCCTTCGATCTCCACGTGCATGAATGCGCCTTGGCCCCCCATGACCTTGTCGCAGTCCCCGTTTAAGACACATTAAGCTACGAGTGGGATGCTACAGGTACCGTATATGCTGCTTGAATACTGTTCAGTTTTCTCTTGTTTCTTAAGCAAACAGCCAGTCGGCGCAGTCCATATTTACTGCTACATATTTAAACTGCTCGGCACTCGATTCATGGCTTCAATTCACAGTCATCTTCACAGATTTGATAGGTGACTCCGGCAGGCTCAGACTAGAATTTAAAGTCTGCTTTCAAAATTGCTTTCTGTTTATGACATCCTTCATGTAGACCTTTTATCATTACCTGTGAAGATGAATCAGAAAGATGAGCAAGCTAAATTATAGGAAGAACTTTTGTGATTGTTACTGATCTTTCATGTATCTGCTGTCTGAAAGCATTCTAAGAGATTTATTTACCCTTTGGGTTTTTAACCATTTTCTGCCTGAGTGTACGATTCCTAATAATCTGATGCTGCGTGCAGATCACTGAGAGGACACGGCAGCTCCTCTGGAGATATTTGATCATCATTCATGCAGCGGTGTTTACCACTTTTTCCTGAGAATGATGAAATAATAAAATGTGGCAAGGCTCCACTAGAGGAGCCTGAAAAATCAAATGTTCGCATGAACAAGATGAGAAGAGATACAAGATAAGCCCTCACTTCTACTGCTGTCAAAAACAACAGGGTTAATTACTGTTGCAGAGAATACCTAATTATCTTTCAATTCAGAACCCAACCTCCTCCCTCTCATTTTATAACTCCTTTGAAAACAGGTCTTCTTATGTCTTAAAATAACCTGAACCTGAGAACTAAGCAGTATCTCTCCTTCTAACTTGGACTCCAGCTGTGTTGCTGAAAGGATTAGCATAGTGTGTTAATATGATGTTCAGTCACTGGTGGAGCCTTCACATCCTTTCAAATCAAAGTTTTTTGTTTTTTTTTTCTTAGCCTTTATGCTGAGATGTTAGAATCACATACACTTGCTGTGCTGCATTAAAATCAGCTCTATCTGTCCAGTGAATATCAGGTTATTGATCTGAAGGGCTAAGAGCTAAAATGAAGGCTACTAAGGGAAGTGTTGTGCTGCTTGAGACTTTAGGACCTTCATTACCAAATGAGATTATATGGACAGAAACTGGAAAGACAGCAAAAAGCTTTAAAGCTTTGGATAGCATCAATCAGTCTGAACCCATGTACCCTGATGTTAATGCGAGGTGAGTTGCTAATGGTGAGCAAGTCATGTTGTATGAAGAAAAAAAAAAGGGAACTGAGCAGATGGCTGGCGTTGTATGTCACAGTTCAAGCAGTGAAAACGGGGAACACGAATGACTGGGCCCAAATGCAGACTAAGGGGCAGGGCAGGTGCAGTTCAAATGATTCAATGCTCAAACCGAAATACAAAAAGATAGTCAGGCAAGCACAGGTCAAAAAAAGCAGAAAAGTAGTCCAGCATGGGTGAACAAATCCAAAAAAAAGAGCAGGTAGAGAATCAGAGAGCCCATGGCGAAACATGGCGGTTCAACATGGTGGGCATAATGATTCTTATTTTCAGCTGATTGCACAGATATGCATTATTCTGTAAATAGAGCCCCCTGTAAGGCCACTTTCTGCACTGGCATTAACATCAGACATTATTGGCAGTTCCTAGAGATCCTGGACTAGTGGCCCAGATGTGGTGAAGCAACCCTGTTCTGTAAAGCCAGTACATTTATATACCACTAACTTGTTTTACCAATAAAACTGGCATATTCAACAACATACATCACATGGCAGAGCCAACCCTTCAACACCACACCAGAGACAGTTGTTCACATCATGAGCCCTCATGTGCTTAGCATAGCAGGGGTTGTTAAGTTTGGGGCGGCGGGGGGGGGTCCTCTGTGGTACATGTATGTGTGCATGGACTGCAAAATATGATTAATCTCATTTGACAAACTGTAAATTAAATATAACATACAGCTATATATAGCTATATAGATATATATAATATATGCAGCTCAGGCTCTGGTGCCTGCTAATTAGTCCAGCTCTCATAATGTGACTTTCAAATATAAAATGCTATCCATACTGTGGCTTGGCTGAATACTATGCCCAGCTATCAAAGTCAATATTTAATCAGTAGTCCATCATGCATTGGTTTAATTGTAACTAAACTTTGACTGAAAGTCTACACAAACACAAGTCCACCTGATTGCTGTTCTTGCTGTTCACTTTCATGGTGTTTCTGTCTCTTCATGACTGATAGGTTAGTTCAGCTTCACGCTTTCATTGCAGTTGCAAACACTGATATCTGCTCTGACTCAAGGGGGAGGCTGGACCTTTTCATAAAATGTGTTGTGAGCATATAGAGGCACCCAGCTTTGCATGATGTTTGAGTTCAGGACAGTCCAATTCAACCCCAGGTGGTCAGGAATACACACGGCATGGTGAAAGGTTAATACAGTCAACATGTCCTTAAACGCCCTTTAAGACCTTGATCTTTTAAATCCATCACCGCATTCCGATGTGATGATTTCCGACGTCCGTCATCGCACGGTGTTTGATGACACAACAGTATTACTCATTCGCTTTTGCCACACAGCTGTAAACCAACCCCGCTTGCTCCTTCTTACCTCTCACCTCTGACTATCATACCATCACTGCTGAGCTGGTGGGGAGACAAGGTGAGGCATTGGTGAGAGCAACAACACACAAAAAAAGGGTAGTGTAATTGCATCTCGGCAGATACAATAAGCCCTTTCATGTTGAAAACCATATTCACAAGGTCTGAGTATCGGGTCGTCCGTCTCTTTTTATCTCTTTCTTTCAAAGAAGCGGCGGAGGAGAGGTAGAGCAGAGTGGATGGGAAGAAATTTAGTGCAAACAACCATGACCCAGTTGACAGTGTGGACTGTGTTGTGTAAGTGCCATTTCATAACAAAAGAGGGTAATTGCAAGTGATGACTTTATGTATCTCACAGTTACTCACAGGAAATGAGTGGAATTTGATAAATCTGAGCACATAGGGTGAAGATGTGAGCTACACACACACATACCCTCTTGCTCACACACAGACATTGTCCTCATGGGGGGCACTGTTATTGCAGAGGCCTGTCAAGCTTGGGGACTGTGGAATATCCATCGTGCGCTTTGTTTTTTGGCGAGATCCGTCTGAGGTAATAGTAGCATGTGTTCCGTCTTTTCCTCTGCACGCATCTGTCTGTGGAGGTGCGTCGATATGATGTATGAAGCTGTTTGCCGAGGCTGAGCTGAGAAGAATGGAGCCCTGCATCACTTAGCATCCCATTGCCAGACACAGCCCCGCCATTACACCTCCCAGAAGTATCAGGCACACCCTCGCTTGAGTAATTTTGCCATCTGTTGACAATGTTTACACGGCGGGTGATTTGTCATCACAAACAGCAGGGCAAAAATTAACAAGCTTATTTATGATCCGAGTTGCATTTGCACAATGAAAATGCCATTGGTCATGTAAAACACCATTACTGGTCTGTGTGAGGCAGCGGTTGGAGATGCATTATATCGCTCAAAGCTTAATGGTGTGAAGGCGAGTATCTAATACCTGTAAATGATAGCTACATTTCCAAGGCATCAAAAAAATATGCCACTATTGATAGGATATATTAGTTTGAAGAATTGAGATGGACTTTTCCTTCAGTGAAGCTCAGCATCCAGAATTAAAATCCTAGGAGCACAATGCTATTTGCACTTTCCCCAAGAATGTAGCTGAGAAAAGGTCAAACAACAAATTGAAATCTTGGCCCAATATTAGATGTAGAGTGAGAGCTGAAGTGTGGAATGACTATGAAAAAACAGCGAGGCAGAAGAATGGGGAGGGGGAAAAAAAAAAAAAAAGAAATCATGCACCGTGCGTCTCAATGGGCATTTGAAAATCCTCACAGCGCTGGAAAGTGTCTTCTAAGTTATGGGATCGCTCTCAAATGGTACATTCCTGAAGGGAAAGAATCTCATTTTGTATGTATAACTTTGAAAAGGTCACGAGAAGAGCAGACAGGCATGAGAGAACTTGAGAACCATCAAGAGACAGGAGGTCTGAAGAGAAGATCAGGAAAGAGGAGAAGAGGCAGAGCAAACCGCTCTGATGCCCTGATATTCTCTTAACACCTAAAACGCCTGGAGACACTCTTATATTGTAAGCCAGTGTGCATATGGATTCGCTTGTGTACTTGCAAACTCATGTACAGTATTTATCTGTCATAAACGATGAAGAGAAGCACAATGGGATCCAAGCGAACAGAGCGAAAAATGAATCTGCCTCATAGATGTCGTTTTCTCACTCATCTCATTTCTAATGTGACTTTTTATAACATAAAAATACATACAGCATGCAAATTGCAGGTGGTCCAAACACTATAACTAACCCTGATCAATTCAAATGTAACATTGATATTTATCTATACTGTAAGAATTATGCACACATAATTATTAAAATGTTTAACTCTTTTACAAAGTAACCCAATGATTAACTCGATTTGCAATTTTTAAAGCTGCATGAATTACAACATTTTTCATGTACACTTAATGTAACCGATGTAATGACTGTATGACTGAACAATGACTGTATAATGTGAAATATGTTTTAGTGGAACATTTTTGTTTATTTGTTTGTTTGTTTTTTCAGCAAATTAGCTGTTTGTTTGTTTTTTTACCGGTTCAGTACATGATTCCTTGAACCAGTCCATGGAGCCAGTGCAAACCATGGATGGTGTTATACAATGCAGTGAGTTGTACATTATGACACACCCACTACAGTTTGCACTTCAGGTCAATGAAAATCTGCTAACCAATTTCATTTTGGCCAGTAGAATCAGAATCATTCGATATTAGGTAAAAAGAACTGTAACAGAGCCAGTTCCATGGTAATAGGAAGGGCCTAACAAAATTACCATCATCTGTGCTGTTCTGTTGGACGTTTTTGTGTCTTTTAGCTCATTGTTTTGCCTTTGTGTCTCACACTTTTCTCAGTATTTTTTTAGTAACAGGAAGCAGCTGGTTTAAAAAAAAGTGAAAAAAGCTCTGATAAACTTTAAGTACACCACCTGCTCTGCACCAAACAGCAGGCAGATGTAGTTAAAGACTAACTGGTGAATTTAACTGCTACGAAGCGATCGAACAATATTTTTTTTCCTGAAGTGGTGGGACCTGTTATGCTGCTAACATGTTCCAACTTCATGAGGTGACGGTCAATGTTGTGTTTACAGCTTGATCCATTCCCTGAAAACATGAATTTATACTGCTTTACGACTGCTCTGTCACACAGTGAAGTAATTCCTGCCAATGTACGTTCCAGCAATGGGAGTGCTGTGAATTGTTATGTAACCACAGAGTAGCAATTCAATCTTCAATCTGTCAGCATTGATTAGGGATTTCCATGCTGTATATTCTGAGCCCCTGGGCTCCATAAAAATATGGAGTGAAACAACGTTGAATGCATGATTTATGTTGAGAAAATAAATGTTTCCTTATGCTATCATGCTGACCTTCATTTGACCAAAAATGAATGCTGGATGTCAGATGTTTTTTGTTATTAAATATTGTTAATATGATACAGACTGTGGGGGTAGGGGCGTGGATTTTTCCTGCTTATGAAGTGGGACACAATAGAAAAAGTTTGAGCTAAGCCTAGGGCTACATACACACTGCACATCTACTAGCCCTGGGTTAAATGTCTGTTGGAACAGGCTAAAGCCAGTGTTAGCTGTGTTATGACTGTGGTCATATATTTGTAGTCTGCTGTGTGTTTGCATGTGTGCCCTGTGTTTTTTTTTTGTCAATTTCATATGTAAATAGGGATGTGCCATCTCCGGGAGATGATTGGTGGAGTGATTCCAGGCCCTAGCCCGTGATTGGCTGCAGCTGGGAACCACCTGACACATAAGGAGCCAAGATGGCCACCGTCATGTGGACAACCAGAACTTCCTCATCCTCCTCCTCTCCCAACCGGCCACATGTCCTTTTGTGAAGTCCTTTGTGCTCGATTACAAGTTTTTGTTTGGAAAGTAGGGGTGGACTGCCATTTTGAGTTGATCTTGTTTTCTCCTGTTCCGTTAGTTAGGGAGGTAAGTCCTTTGTCATTTGTTTTCTGCGGTTAGTGATTTATTTTCCAGAGAGAGTTGTTTTGGTTGTTGTTTTGGCCTTGGTCCACCCTGAAGTGGATACCTTAGTTACCGTTGTTTGATCCCTGAGTTTTGTAAATAAATAATTTTCTTTTCTATAAAACGTGTTGTATGTGGCTACTTGGGACTCGGGGAAGATGGGGCCCGTTCAAGTTATGCTCTAGGCACCCCTAGACTGGGGCATAACAGCTGACTTTGCGATGTGCCAGGATTGTGCCAGCGTGAAAGCTTTTCCAGCCTCGGGCTAAGAAGGTTCTAAGAATGATTTTAGCCATGGGCAAAGTGCTGTGTGAGAAGCCCAATATAACACCAGCCACTGAGGATGCCACTGCAGGTGTGGTTCAAGATGTCCACAATAGTGACCAGCGAGGGTTGGAATCGGGAATGAATCATGTCAGGAGACGTGAGCTTGGATGAGAGAAGTTGCTACTTACTTAAAAGAAACCAGTGGTAGAAAAATTGTGGGGGAAATGAATAAATAAACTCAAAATGATTAATGGGATTTTTGTTCTTTTTAATCTTCCTCTAATTTCTATCAGATAGAAAAATTCCTCTTCACTCAAGCTGGTGGCAGCTCATGTCCACACTGAGGCCATAAACCTCTGACAAAGAGTCAAAAGCATCCAGATAATAAAAGTAAACAGGGTTAAACATCAGCAGTATAAGTATAAATATGAGCTAATTAGCCTGCTTACTTAAATCAAATAATCAAAACTAATATGCATAATATATACTGTATATAATATGCTTATCCAAAGTCCCTTCCTTATATTCTTGCATGCATCATGTTTATGTGCATGCTGTTATTGTATGGATTGACTGTATGGCCCTGACTGTCACACAAGCTTTGATAAATATATTCGCCATTAACACAAACTAGTCAGACACGCATCAGAATAGTGCGTTAGTGCTGCTGTATGCATGGTTTTCTGATTGCACAGACATTGATTTTGTACGGTTTGGCGAGCAGAATGAGTTTCTTGCACAGTAAGCTCAGAGGCATTAGTTACAGTTTGGATGTCATCTGGTCTCCGATGCAAAAATGAACCGCATTCTTGTCTTGAATACTCATCCAAAGAAAGGTATAAAAAAAGATCAACTGAAAGCTTGATGGGTTAGCCGCCTGAGGAGAAGCATGATTTCCAAATTCCCGATGCCTTCTTTAAGAATTAACAGCAGCACACTGTTTGTTTTCCCTTTATAATAAAGTACGGCTCAGTGTTATCTCACTCTGACTAATATGCAACTTTGCAGTCTGCACGCCATCTACAAAGGACTGCTGAATGTTTCTCCGTCACAGGATTTGGTCTGCTTGTCATTACAGTTGTAAAATGTATTTCTGTCACATCGCGGATATCTGCTGGCAGATAAACCCAAGCAAATAGGAGTCAGCTTGATGAAAGCAAAGCACATCTGCCAGCGAGGTTCTGCCTTTCATAATTTGGAATCTTACTGAAAAGATAAGTCTTCCTTTTTGTAGCTGGGATAAGCTGCGAAGTGGGCTTTTCATCATTCTAAAAAAAAAAAAAAAGAAAACCCCCACTCTCTCGAAGAGAGCAGGAAGTTTGTCGTAAGGCCACGGCATGTGTCGCAGTTGTTTCTGTGTGGTGCTTTCTCAGGAGATACTGGTTCCAAATGAGCTCTATTACAAGATATAAAAGACTTCTTCACAGTGAAGCGACCAACCTAACCTCATGCTGCTGAGCTGTAATAACTGGACAGAATCTGGTGATTATAATCCTGCATAAATCTGCCAACATCTGTAATTTGTAAATTAAAAATGTAATTTTGTCGTTGACAGAGTTACCTGATAATGCTCTAATCCCATTCTAATTAAAGCCCTTTCTTCTCTCAGATGCTTATTAAACTCTTCCTCGCTGAAAACAACATGTATCTGGGGCACTGGTGATTTCACTAAATGTCACTGTCCTATCTAAAAGTACAACACACAGACGCTGTAGGAAGGGATTTGTATCTTACTTGGCATCCTGTTGCGGTATTAGTAGGTTTTTGATGATTCACTGATCCTGTGCTACAGCTACACCTCTAACAGCTTGTACTGGCAAAGGTTGAGAGGCAACTATGGACAAAAAGAGCAGGATTAATGTAATATTCAGTGTAATGTTAAACCACAACATGACACTTGAACACTGTCTGTCTTCATGCAGGATCTAATTGCATTGCATTAATTGCATTGAAATAGGTATTTTTACGATTGACCCCACCAAGAACTAAAAGTCAGTCCCAGATTTACTCTTGTCCAGCGGCTTCTTGCTTGGTCTCCCCCTCCTTTTCTCTTCTTGGCTTATTCTGTCAAGTCTCTTCCCCCCTGTCCTTAGTAGCTGCTGAGGCCAATTACATTGCCCACTTGTCCAGTTCTGGTTAGGGCATGACACTGACAGTTCGGGCAGCCCAGTTAACAAACTGATTTAACATTAGCTAACAGCAGCTACAGTTGGCAGCGGTTTACTTTACTGTCCATCAGGAAACTCTGTAAATCACAGAGAGTTGTGGCAGTACATTGGATGCAATTTGGCACAGACATTCATGGTCCCTGGAGGATGAATCCTAATGACTAACAACTCCCTGACTTTTTATCTAGCACCACCAGCAAGTCTGCAAGTTGTTGTTGTTTGTTTTGAGTGAAATATATCAACACATATTGGATGGATTCAATTTGATGAGAACATTCAAGTTCCTCAGAGGATGAACAGAAGACTGACATCTTCCCTGACTTAAGTTAGTGAACGAAATCAGGTCAAAGTTCCAGTTTGCCCATTACTCTAGTTTATGATTAAACAACTTCAAAACTAATGACAGCTCTCAGTGGCTTACTCATATTTTTAGGTACATCACATTGATTTTATTGTTTTTCATTTACATTTAAGAACAGCAACAATTGACAAAAGTGCTATAAAATAAAACACAGCAAAGCCAAGAGCAGTATAAAAGACAAAATGACAATAACATAGTAACAGTGACACTATAGGAAAAGGAAAGCTGACTCTTCTATACGGCGTTAAAAGCAAATAAATTAAGATGTGTATAAGATGGGATTTGAATACAGACAGCGCAGGGGCCAGTAATAAAATAACCATGATCAAACGTGTTGATGTCTCTATTCGCAGCTAAAAAAAATAACAGCATGTTAGTAAGTTTGTCTTTGTTAGTTTTCATTTCATCTTTATTTACCCAGACAGAACACTTAAGAACTTATTTTTTAATGACCAGGGAAATGTCTCACAGGAACAAACGATACAGAGAGTGCAGGAAATATAAACTAATTAAATAATTTCAAATAATTATAAAGACAGACATAAAACATGGCGAGATGAAAAGAAAGATGAAAACAAACAGCAGGCAAAAAAAAAACCTGTCTAGCACTCCTATCATAAAGCTGATATATACAGAGGGTTAGGGGTTACTGGTAGCTGTGATATAAACTTTGCCACTGATGTCAGCTTGTGTTTTTTTTTTTCTTTTTTTTTTTATGTGTAAAAAATGTGCATTGAGTTACATTCGAGTATAAAGAGCCATCTCTGAGATAAAATGTGTTGGTTGTGTGGGTTCAGCTGATGGAATAAGGTTCAATGTATCAGTGGTTTATTTTCCTCTCTCCATTGGATCAACAGTTCACCGAGATCAGTAGGTAAACACCAACACTGAGAAAATATATACCAGTCTGAGGTTTCCATTTTAATAGTGTCAAAATGAAGCACACAGAGGCAGCAGTGTGGCGTGGGAAAGGCAAACTGTGACCTCCTGATTACCATTTTACAAGCTGAGTTAAACCTATTCAAATCTGGAGCCTGGTTTAATAGAGGGCAGAGGGTTTGACAGACGTAACGAAAAGATTCAGATCCAGATGCATTGTTGGAAATGTAGGATCCTCTATTTCATCCGTTTAGCATCTTTGGAGCTTAACCCATACTCGACAGTCAGGTCATCTCAGCCGTTGCTTTCATTTTGAATATTGGTAGACTAATCAATACTAATAGACTAATTAATAAATTCTTTAAAAGCAGAAGCCATATTGTGATGGCTGCGGGGTGATTTCATTAAAAAATTAATGGCTCTCTTGACAACTTTTTATGACAGATGTTAAGCTGAGTACTTTTTCTCTCTACTAGTCTCCAATCTTTCCAAAGGTCAGACAGGGATCACAAAAAAAACAAGCGATAGTATAGTTCCCCACAAGGAAGACTGACTGATCTGGTGGAGTCTGAGAGGTTGAGCTGGTCTTTTGGCTGATATGTAGCAGATTGCACAGTGATTTCCAGTCTTACGAGTCAGTACCAGTCTTGACTCAGACTGGCCATCGAGAGCACCAGGAGATTTCTGCTGGCCAACTTACTGGTCTGGAGTGTCAGGCCTGGTGGTGCATTTTGGGTTCGCAGCTCATTACAAAGGTTAGCTTCACTGCGGTAGCTGCTTGATGTGTTTAGCTATCAGTGTTTTCAGTTAAGCTAACCACATGGTCTGATTAGAAATGTTGCACAGAGTAAATAGATAATTGATTAAATGAGTGCCAAGACCAAATAAATAGCAAATAGAGTGAATTAGTTAAACATAAGACTAGATAAATCAATTTGGTTTTCATTTGTTTGATGAACTGATGTAAAGGAAAAAAGGTTTATTGCTCTCCTGATCTGTACTTAAAGCCAACTACCAACTACCAGTGTTATTTATTAGAACTGTAGTTGGATTTTTGGACCTGTCTAATTACTTTTTATGGTGGCAATGGGACGCTACAGCAAAAAGGTTCCTGGTTCAAACATTCAGCATTCTCTGCGGGTACTCCAGCTTCCTCTGACAGCCCAAAGACATGCAGTTAACAGGCTAATTGGTGACTTGTGAATTGCGAATGTTAGAGTGAATCGTTGTTTGTCTCTATGTGTCAGACTGGCAACTTGTCCATGGTCTATCTTGCCTGTCGCCCAATGTCAGCTGGGATTGGCTGCAGCTCATAGTGATGGATGGATGGATGGATGGATGGATGGATGGATGGTAACCTGAATGGATTATTGAAAATGGATAAAAGAAGCTAATTCTCACATTCCCCTGCCACCATGGCCCATAGGGTTACACTGGATCTTAACCCCTGGATATATATATATATATATATATATATATATATATATATATATATATATATATATATATATATATATATTCATTCCTGTAGCTTTAAATAAGGAAATGCAACCAACTATAATTAAAGACATGGTGTGTTTTTGACTATTATGGATGGTTTTGTGAGTTTTGCGATAACACTATATAATAATACAGAAAACAGAACAGTAAATGTTTGTTGTGAATGTCTGGAAAGTGGCCTGATGAAGGACCAGTCCAGCTCTGCTCCTTGAAGTCTAACAAACATGTTGAATGAATGTCCTTCCTCATGAAACATTTGTAAAAAAATTGTTTTGAATCTTGTATAGTCTTCATCCATGATCACTTGACTTCTTCTTCCCTGCATTCTAAGCCATTTATTCATTCTATACAGTACAGCTGAAACGAAGGGCATGGCAGGATTAATAAGCAACTTCCAGACTTTTTTCGGTGGCTACAAGCGATCAATCATGACAAGCCCGCGTTATGTAGAACGGAGGCGGACCCAAAATGTAAACACAAGCCACAGACCAGAATTAGTTTAAACTTTTTATTAGAACTAGAGGATAAGTACAACTCTCAGGAGCAGAAGAGTAGGATGAGATTTTGGTGGTGGCAAAAGTCCAGGAGCAGGTGCAGGGACGAGACAGGACTGGACGTGACAGAGGAATGACTGACAGGATTTTCTGAAACACAAGGAGATCAAGGTTAGACAGGGATCACAAAGTAGGCCACAGCATCGTTCCCCACACGGGAGAGTGACTGGTCTGGTTACGTCCGAGAGGCTGAGCTGATATTTTGGTTGTTGATTGGACGACGTAAAAACAGGTTGCAAGATGATCAGACAATGACAGGAAACACTTCAAAAGGATGAGGCGAAAAGCCTCCATCATGACACCCCAGACTTCTATTCTGCTTATTTATTAAATTAAGTCATAGAATATGAGCTGAAAATGGAACAATGTGATAAAAATGGAGTATGTTTAAATAAAATACAGCAAACCCCAAAATCTTTTTTGTGTTATGATAACATAAAGCAGCTTTCTTTTGTTTTCTGAGGGGTAACGCCGCTGATCAGGAGATCAGGATTTAAAAACTTTGTTGAGTTTGAAATCGTGAGAAATACATGATCAAGGCCAAAAGTTATCTTAAAATGATGTTTCGCTAATTAAGAAACGTCTGCATACTAGTTAATTCATCAAAGACCATCAGCAGTAAACGCAGCAAGTGCTGCGACTACTACTGATGTCGAAGCACTGCCTGCAATTATTGCACGTACATGGTATCACTCTGGAGAAAGTGGCAGTTCCCTCTCATGTGGAAGATGAGCATCTCCTCCTTCATGAAAATTTCACCAGCGTTTGGGGGTGAGAGTTCCATGCTTCATCGATTCTGTCAGAAGTGTCTGTATGCAAATGACTCTGTCAGATAATCTCCAAAGTCAACTCCTGATATTTAAGCCTCCTGACAGAACGTCACCCTTTATCGCAGACACTTTTAATACCCTCTGTTTTACTGTGTACACAATGCTGCACTGAACAACAGGAGAAAGCAGGAGAATTGAATTGCTTCTTTTCATTTCTTTGGCTCATATTTATGCATATTATTTTGGACACAATGTAGATTCAGAGTTGTGTAAAAAGAAGATTTGGCTAAAGTTGGCAAGTAATACTGACAGACACGAGTGTTTGAGCTCTTTATATCATTCTTAACACACTGTGGTGACCTAACAGGCTCTTGAGTTAATTGAATTCATTCATCTTTTGCCCTGACAGAGATGACTAATGAGTATTACTGTGTACAAAGATTTAAATGTACCAGAAACTGCAGGAATTCTATTTTAGTTTTATTTATTTATTTAAAAAAAAAAAAGAAAGGAATCTCTTACTGCAACTATTTCAAAGGTCATATACTGTATTTCACATTTCAAAAACTCATTTTTTCTTTTCAAACTTTAACTTCATTCACTTGGTGTGGACATTTGTACTCATCTACATGATTTCTTTTTTATGCAGTCATAATTCCGTCCACACTGAAGCTGAATGCAGCTAAATTTAAACATGTGTTTACTGTCAGAGCTCCAGCAGAAGTGCCGCTTTCAATTTGTCTGCAAATTTGCACGTTTAGCAAATTGAAACAGTAGTGACTGTGAAAGGTAATTTTTGATCTTGGAAAATGGTCAGATTCTTATCATTTTGTCATAGAAATAATGCTGTCTTGATGCAAGAATGGAGGTGTTACAATTCTAGCATTGTGCAGCTGTTTGGTACAATATTACACTACCAGAACTGTTTCCAACCACAACTTTCCCTCACTGATGGTCAAGATGGACTTTTTATAAACCTGCTATCTGTGTAGTAGAAATATGCATTTAAATTGGTGTTACATGACCAGAAGTAACAGAGGAAAACATTGCAAACCTACAACAACAAAAATGCACTATACCTTCCAAGACGACTTCCAGAATGCTCTTATTGTTGAGCCTTGACCAAAACTCCAGGTGTTTAAAAATCCAGGTTTGCATATAATTGCTGGAGTAGGAGAATGTTATTCACACAGGACAAAGTTATGCAAAAACTTTAAAACCAAAGTTTGTGGTCAACATTTTAAACTTTGACTATGAACATAATGTTTTGGGACAAACCGAGTGGTATGTATAATGTGGAAGTATACTCTGCAGTTTGAACAACAGCCCCAGAGCCGGCAAAGCCAGAAATTTGCAAGCAAAAACATTCTTCATTTGAATACAGTGTGTGTAGGCCTAAAAAAAGTAACTGTTTGCCGGTGTGGAGAATTCAATTCATCAATGGTCAGTTCAGTCAGTAGAGAGAAAGTGCACAGGAGTCCAAGATGTCTTATGCTGAAAGGTTTATTTATGCTTGATCAAGGAGAATGGAGGATTTATCAATACACTTGTCATGCCTCAACTCTGAAGAAGCTGTGACAGTGACACAACTAATATGTCCATAAATGAAAATATGTTTCGTTAGTGGTCTGACATTGTTATCTGACTCTGTAGAGGCTTCTATGTTATGTTATGTACCTATCTGTTGTGTCAAGGGAGTGAGGCAGCCCTATGTTCTGACCTCCATAGTAATGGTAAGGATGATGGCTACTTTCCGAGACACAGAATTCTCTCGAGGAGAAGAAGTGAGTGCTCTCATAACAATCTAAGATTCAACACTATCCATGCCTTGACTGCTGTTTCTAAGGCAAAGAAGCTAGTCATGCTGTAGTATCATGAATTAATCCACCAGAAAATGAACTGATTACAAGTGCACTAATCTTTAAGCTTCATGCCAACATTCACAATAGAGGTAACAGAATTTTAAGCTTTCTGACAGAAATTCACTTTGGTTGCCGTAGTTAACTACTTACCGTACCTTTTTATGAACACTTTATGACTTTTCATCAACAATATTTTTCAATGCACTTGTTCATCGTTTGTTCTGATGATATAACCAGTTCAAGCTGAACAAATTTAATAATTCTATCAATAAAATTAATGATTAATTTTTTTATTTCTGGAACTTGACAACACCAGTTTATAACCACTCTACTTAATATTCCTTTATCTAGCACCCATACCAATTTACTAATACCAATTCCACTGCCCTGAAGACTAAAGGTTTTTTTTCCACTGTTACTGTGCCTGGTATTTTAGTAACAGAAGCATTGCAACAACATTTAAAGAAAATGAAAATAACAGAATCCTTATTCGCTTCATGAATAGGAAGTCTGATTCGTTGAAGAAATATCTAACATTGTAATGCTGTTTTCCCCCTGAGGGACTGTAGGCTAACTGAAACAAGGCAACAATCAGCAGCTTTTTTTTCCTTTTTTTTTTTCATTTCATACTTTTTATATCAACACACTCATTCAGCCCTGCAGCTTTCACTAACCTCCAATGATGGGGACAATACACATGAAACACAAGAAAATATGCAGTGAAACCCAGTCTAGAAAAAATAACCACAAGAAGAATCTGGCTGGCCACCTAACCATAAATCATTGTAGCAATCAATAACTAGAAAACCCATATGGGCCAATGCCCCAAGCATAAACAAAACAGAATCACTGAATCAAATAGTGAGCTAACATCATCCACAACTAAAGCTAATATAGTGTGGAAGGCCTGTGCAGATCAGCCATGACAGTAAACATAGCACCACAATTCTCACAACCTCCAATTGAAGAACCACTCTGAAACAAAATAACAATGGCACATTTCCAGTTCAACAACCTACAGCATTAACAGTCGGCTGCATGAATTGTTCTGGCATCAAACCTTGGGGGCTCTATTTTCATGAATCACTGGTCAACCATGGTAAGTACAGTAAAAAACACAGCAGTAGCAAAAAGTAAGTGGCAAAGGTTGGGTTATTTTAACGGTGATAGGTGCACTGTCAATGGAAATAGTGATAGGAAGAGAAGTTTGTCAGAGAAGGAAGTCATGACATAAAATCTTCAATTTTCTACAACAGTAGCTTGCTTGGTGTCGTGGCTAATTGAACATCATATTAACCCACATAGAACGTCTGAAAAGAGTTCAGGAGTATAGATGCGTTTCCATCTGACTGTATCTCATATTTGAACCACAGTCTAAGTATTTCTGCAAAAGAAAATGTGAATGAATTCCAGACTTGACTCCCAATCATCTTTTACTTTTATGGCCATAAATCAATAGAACAAACTTCCAAAAGAACTGATAACAAAATTTCAAACTTTCTCCCACTTGCACACATTTTTGTAAATTAGCTGTTTGTGGGGGTTCAGTGTTGGGCATGACTGTGTTCTCTGTAATGTGTAATTTCTTGACTATTTTATTATTTTACTTACTTTCTCAGGGACTCCAGGTGGAAAATCGCAGTTTGCTAAAACCTGGTACAACACATCTCTTTTCTTGTTTTGTACAAGGTTAGTGTTCTTTGTACATTGTCCCTTAAACACACCAGAAAGCCACCCACAAAATAAAAATAAAGGTAAACCTAAATATGCCCCATATATAATATTTTGACATTATGGCATTACTAGAAACTAAAAACAAATGCACTCCCTTATTTACCCAGAACATCTTTATGTTTTTGTCCTTTTCTATATTTACTGCAGTGGACCCACAAACTGTCACCTGCTGAGAGGCAGATAGCCTAAAGAAATATCAACACTGTGTTCCTATGTAAGCTGGACAAAGAATATTATTTTGTGTGTCCGCCAGCTGGTTTAAAATGTCAGTCATAAGAACCGAGGGAGATAAAAAGAGCGATGCCTGCACAGCTCAAACCACAATGAAGACCTGAGAACAACCTTGGAACAAAACTGCTGTCTATTTAAATATGTTTCTGCTTTAGAATCTACACATGAGAGGTGCATACAATTATGCTACACACAGACCAAAGAGCTAATCATCAAAAAGGCACTGCATGCACTCTATAGTGGACTGAGAAGCCATAATTGCCACCAGATTTGATAGGCCATGAAAATTGCATGCAAAAGGCCTTGCACCCACTTTGGACCGGTCAAATCCACAGCAAGTGACGGAAAATTTCAAATCGGTGCCAATGACAAACAAAACAAACCAACAAAAACTGAGAACCTGACAATTCATGTGAAGGTACAAAGCAAACACGGGTGTGTCCAAGACATTGGTAAGGTGAATCTTCCCCTGAAACAAACCTTAGTCATTCCAGCGACATCTAACTATTACCTAACATTAACTTAAATTAAACCTTTACCCCAGCCACTGTGGAGCTAGGGGAAACAGTTTTGACACAGTGACCAAGCCCTGGCATCCCTTCAATCTGCCTACTAGACTGTTCTGCACTATAATTATCATAATTACCAACTCAGTTATCATGTCCTCGCTTGTTTCAGCTTTACGCCCCTTCCTCCGATGTCTGTTTCTTGTGATTGTCTCCTCTGTCTCTTTCTCAGTATTTTTCTACCTCTGGGGACTGGATAGAGCCACTCTGAGCCTCATTGTTCTGGCATCTGTTCATCTGACCATCCTGAATGCTTACCTTTATTTGGCATACATCCGCTCAGTCCAACTTTGATGTCACTTGTCATTTAATCATTGAATGTTCATGTATTATATTGATATATTATTATATATTTATTCATCATTGGTAGTTAAATGCCTCTTTCCAGCACAGAACTGGCAAGCACATGTTTTCACTGAGATAAAGCTCTCTGAATCAAAGTGCTTCATTCTAGACCCACAGTTTTGTGTAGAGATACCACACAATAAAGCTTCAATAGACCAGTTGGAATGCAGCCAAAAGACATAAATGGATGTTTTTTGTCATGTGAAAAAACTGGGCATGGCACAATATGAGATTGTTTTCTCTTCATTCTTTGTTTCTCTGGACTATTTTTTTTTATTTTTTTATTGCAGTTTCTCTCTCTACCACATGTATGATCAACTTTGATCCACAACAGCAGGTCCTCTCCGGGTGTTCTTGAAGGAGCATTCTGGGAAACACGAATCTCTGACTGAAGTAAAGACAACACAAACTGCCCTTGCTTGAAGAAAATTTAAACATTCACTAAAGCTTCTAGTGCAGCCACAAACATGAAAGCTTAAGGCAATATATGTGGACAGGAAGCAATGCATTACATCCTCTTTTTGAGCTGGTGGCTGAGGAAGAAGTCCAAACACTCTTTAGTATGTGGTACTCTATATTTTATCCATTTACTGGTACTGGTGTTTTCTCCATGTTTTCTTTAGCAAGACAACAAACCCTTTGTTAAAAAATACATAAAAATGTCACAATATCTGTTCACTTCCTGAGATTCTCTTATTCTCTCAGACATCGTCATTAGGCAAGTAGGTTTAGATCACAGGAATCAACAATAACAAGCATCCCTCCTCATTATTATTATTCATTTTAATCCAGTGCAATGTGTGCAATATGTAGGACATTCACCAAAGTGAGTCTAGAGTCTAAAGTGTCCTCACATTAGTCACCATAAACTAAGATTATAGCAGCAAAACTTTGGAATTTAGCCAATATGACAATGTAAAAGTGGTCGCTTATAGTGATCAAAGTACAAACAGTTATTACCTAAATCTGCTGCCCCTCCACAGCCATGCAAAGCTTCATAACCTGTCCAGCCCCTTTGCTGTGCTGATTCGCTCTCACTGCTCTCATAGTGTTGTCTGCAGTAAGTTAGCAACTGGTCGGTGAAAAGAGAGGATTTGGCAGCTAAAGAGCCATATATCTCCCTTTGGAGTTGGTGGAGACTAAAAACAGAGCTTGAATTTTGGATATGCATTCATCAAATGGCCATAAACACAACCGGAATGAATGATAATGTTGCTTTATAATGGCAATAAGCTACTGTTTATGTAGCAGCTACATCAGATCTATAGTTTATCTTGAAGCCTGGAGCCGAGGCAGAGCATGAACAGCTGGAAAAGTACCTATCTAAGGAAGGACAGGGAATAATGTCCAACTGGAGGATTTCATTTGTGAGAAATCTATCAGCAACACATCAGTCCTTTTGTTTCTCAGAGCATCTTGCCATGCTGTAGCCGTCTCCATCCTAGCCGTGATTTTTATCTCCAGGCCGGACCGACATACTGCTGAGAACAAATGGAGATCAAGGCAACGTGAGATAACCTCAGCGATACATCATCCTGTTTGTATTCCCAGGGAAGATGAAAGGAGTTTCTCTTGTTGTGAGATATTACAACAGCAATACACATACCTGTTTCTGTTAACCCTTAAGAAACCAGGACTCCAAACAATGGAACACATTTGGCATAAACTTTTGGCCACCATAATTCCTGACATACCCTTTATCTCAATTTTGGTCTCAAGTCAGGTCAGTTTGATTCATGTATGGTGTCCCCAAAATCATTTAATTTGCATTATAGGCTTTCATATTTGTGTTTTATATTTCTAGTTGCAGTATCACTTCTGTTGGTTATTGATGTCACGTTAAGTCCTGATTTCCCTTGAAACATGCTAACACTGTTAGAGAAATGGGTCTCCTGGAGCACAAACAATCACAAGCAGTTTGATAATTGTCACTTTATTTGTTGGTAAGACTGAAAGCAAATACATCCACAATGTCACTAATAATCTGCCATTACACAGGGAAACCATGGGAGTACAATAGTTGAAATAGGAAGCTGTGATGTATGATGGAAAATATTTTTGGGGTAATAATGGACTGGTTGCCCAGCAGACATTATGTTCAAGGTGGGAAAATCACTCATTGGACGTTAACAGTAGTGCCAGTGTCCCAGTTACAGGGACCAGCATGGACAATGGCGGGATTTTCCTAAATTAAATATGCCTATGAGTTTCCTGCTATGACATGCCTGCTGTATTGCAAAATGTCCACTGTGCAACCAGCCCATTCTACCATTGTTCTCTTTTCCAAAAAAGTTACTTACTGTAGTTAGTTAACTCTAGCCTGATGCTTGTTAGACCTATTTTAGCAATAGTGGTACAATGAGAAATTGTATCAAATATTTTTTGGGGGGACTAAAATGTAATGGCCAGATGAATTAAAATAATACCCAAGTTGTCATTTACTGTAGTTTTCCTTCAAGTGTTGAGACTACTTTGCAATCCCTTAGGCTCAATAAACCCAATCAATAACCCTTTGGGTAATAAAATAAATGAATTAAACCTCTTAAACCAAGCTTTTTTTTTTTTTTTTGTCTCTGAAAGTCAATATCTTGTAGAAACAGGGTTTTAGCCATGGCAATGTCAATGTCTTGCCCTGTCTAAAATGTCTATGACTATTAGAGTGATTGCCATGACATTTGGACTTTGATGGTCTTCAGATGATGAATCATATTCTCCGTGGTGATCTACTGATTTGTCCTGCAGCACCGCTAGCAAGTTTTCACTTAACTTGTACAATATTTCAGCATCTACCAAATGGAATGGTGCACACATGCATGGTTCCCAGACAATTAATCCTACTGATTATGGTAATCTCTTCCTGTAGTGCAAGTATGAGGTTGGTATGTGGTTTTGATAGAAATATCTAAATAACTATGGGATGGATTAACTTGAAATAGCGGTAGACTACATTTTGTTCCCTTACAATAGAGATGATGTACTGTTACACAAAGAGTCAAAGAGTGTTCTAATTTCATGCTTTGCTTGATGTAACGATGCTCAGGAAATGGCACAAATCTAGTGCTATTAGGGTTGTATCTGCTTGTTGTATAGTGTGTGTGTGTGTGTGTGATGTCTATGGAATGAGCTACTTCATGCTTCAGCTTTCAATTCACTGCTTATTTGTGGAATGAAACCAAGTGGCATGCTCGTGCTGACACCTTAAAACCCTACTCAGTGATGATTGTTCAACTTTACTCTACAGCTGGTTCACTTCTTGGCGAGTACTGCAGCTCCATTTAGCGAGGTTTGAACCATGATCACATCTTCACCTCCATCTGTGCATTTTTCGGACATCTGGTCTCAGGAGGACTGCATTTCTCTGGACCTCAGCTGGGCGAATCTGTATCTATATGACCATGATCCACGGCAATCTATTTTCACTAAATGGCATGTCATGCACCACTTATTGAAGCTCCCCGTGTTCTTACGTAATGTTCATCTCACTTTTATGACCATCTTTTAGCTCATCTTTATATAATGTATTCAGTATTTCTGTATTATATTCATTAATAAAATGTTCAATAATTGCATCTAAAATATGTCTTTTTATCCATCCCCATCTCTTAACTGGAGTCTGTGTATTATTGCCTGCATCGAGGGTGTTTTAAATTAAATAATTAAATATAATTAAAAATATGTGTTGTTCATCTCCAGTGAAGACAGCTTATTTTATGGACTTGAAATTCCATGTCCTCTCTTGAGAATCATCTCTTCTGATTAAATCTATTGATGTTAGTATCTGAGATACTCATAACTGATTTTTAAAGTTACCTGCCTGGAAATTTGTCAACATCAGTCTATATCAATAAGAGCTTAGACACACCAGTGTGACTGTGTGGCTCCTGAACTCATACAAGAGAAAGTGTGGACAGTAATCATTAGCTTTTTTTTTTTTTTTTCTTTATTGCATTTTTTATGACCTCTGCTTGATTTTTGGGAAGCTTGTAAACTGCATTTCTTGACTATTTTTGACTGACAATAGGAAACAATGAACAACAAACTATAGACTACAAAAGGTATATGTATTATTAGAATGTAAATATAGCTCTGCCAGTAATGAGTCGCTGGATTTTTACACACATAAGCCTGAAAAACAACCACACACAGGGCTTATAGACATGCCAATGTGAAGAGATGCCATGTAGCAGCACCCTGGGAGCAGTCAGGTTTTTGGTGCCTTGCTCAAAGGCCACCTCAGCTGTGCCCAGTACTAACTAGCACACCACCAGCTACCAGTTCACATTACCCGAAGGATTTCTTCATTTGGTGAATTCACATAGGCCAGCACAACCAGAGTGCAGAGAGCCTTGCGCTGTGTGAACCACCTTCTTGATAACGGTACCTCCTTTGCCAGGCAATATAATATTCATGAGTAGCTGTATTCCACTCTCACTTTTGTCTGGGACAAAGCCACGGAACACAGCCCATCCAGACAGATCGAGAGACGTACTGCCTAGCTAACGCGCTTTTTTTTCTCTTTAGTTTCATCCTCTCATCGAAGTTGTAAACACTGACGCCGGCTTTTTTTGAACAGGTGAACACATTCTGGTTAAGTCTTCTGGAGTGTATTCCAGACAGCAGGTTCAGTGAAAACTTGAATGGTACCATGGTAACTGGCTTTCTGTCTTACAGACACAGTTTTATCTCCTCATTGATTCACTCACATCAAAGAACATATGGAAGCTCATTAATTACCAAAGGTTTACTGTCAGAATTAAACTCTCGGTGGGAAATTTATTTTGTTTGCTACTTAATATGCTATGTCATTTCTGTGAACACGCTGAAATATCACAAACATCAAGTGACCTTCAGCTCAGAATCAAACCTCTGCACGCCCCTCTATGATGTTTGTAAAAATTGACATGAAGCTTTAGAAATGTTGATCAGTGAATCAGTCATGATGCGATTGTGATGTAACATAATTTCTATAGTGTTGGAGATTATATGTTCAGATTTCTGAGTGAGCAGGATGTTGATGGAGCTGCAGAGTATGAAAATTAGGCTGTGTCTGAATGTGTTAACAGCATGTCACCGACTGTTTTGTTAAAGCAGCTGAAATAAAAGCACTGCATATGGAGCCATAGGAGGGTCATTAAAAAGAATAAATCTGTAAAAAGCAATAAGAAATATAGAGAAATATATAAAACAATAAATACATGTATAAATGTATTGTAATAGTGCAATACAATGTACTGTATAAAAACAAATAAAATATATGTAAATATGTATAGCATAATGTGGATTTTTTTAAGTCTTTTTTTTTAAATAAATTCTATTTTTTTCTGGATATTTTTTTTATCCCTTCGTATCACAATTTCCCTGTTCATTAAAACTGGTGTTGGTGGTTTGCTTATTAATTAAGCACTAACTAATTATTAAATAAGGTTTTGCGTTTTTTTTTTTTCTTCTGTCAGAAAATGTCTGCAAACATCTTTACTCCTGCTACAACTGATTTTTTTTCACATGACAAACTAACCTCAGCATGATGTTCTGCTACTTTAAAAAAAAATGTGATTTTGACAAGACAAAGAAGACAAATACATAACTGTGTAGATGAAGACATCTAGCTGTGGTAATGACAGGCAGGACCAGTCAGTGAAAAACAGAATAGCACCAAAGGAGAAAATCATCTTTAATTTATGATCAATTAGCATAATGGATACTTTGAACTTTAAAATGTGGCAAAGGATATAACCCCATAGAAATTACCTACAACCAAAAGAAATGCATTTTTCCCCCTCGGAGCATGTTTTAGAAGTGCAGGGAGCAGTAATACCATCATTTCCTCAGACTCCATGAGGCTGACTGCTGCATCACTCTGAGTTTAGCTCAGTCGTTAAAGCGCAGGTTTGCCAGAGCAGCAGGAGACTGGACTGCATGGAGGGAAGTTATTTTAGGGGTTAGATGACTGTCAGTCCAGCTACAATGCTGCAAAACTTTCTTTCTTTTTTTTTTTTTAATCCTGCAAATAGCTAAGCTTACACCGTTCTGACACACACTGGAGTCCGGATGTGCTCACAAATCCATCTCTTAGCCAAGCAATGTTAACTTACATATTTCATACTGAGCTGACAATGACAGACAGATTTGTTTTGTGCATAAATTGCAACCTATTGACCCAACAAAAAAGCACAATGCTGCCTTCAGGTGCCTGTCAAATTGGAATTAAAGGTTGAGTGTGCAATATAAACAAAGTAATAAATATGACAGAAAGTCTTTGACAGACATTTTTCATCATCTCTCTCTCTCTTTCTCTCTCATGTATTTGATTTTCACATTCAGAAACCTGGCAAATAGCTAGTGTCCACCTCTGAGGGACAATCATTGGCGTTATATATAGTGCATGTACAAAAAGAACTTTCACACACGAGAATAAGCAAGCTTTATTTCATTTCACGACAAGAAGAATGAAAGTATCCCTCAGTATCTAACTTAAAATGTAGAACATCTGTATTTCACAGGCACATGATCCCACTTAAAGGTAGTAGTCTTATGGAATGTATGGGCTATAAAAGTGGAGGGTGAGTGATTGAATGGCTGCATCTGTCCACACCACATCTGTCCTCTCCACTCGCACATATAATTCCTTTTGACCTCAAGCAGACTCTGCGCAGACTTTTACAAATTCTGCTTGTAATACAGATTTCACCAATCAAAGATGATCCAGAGTTCATATTAATATTTACATTTGCATTTTCATTTAGTCATTTAACTGACAATTTTATCCAAAGTGACCTACAAAAAGCGAATCAAGTTACAGTGTGACAAGGACATGTTAGTGCAGCAGTAAGTACTGTGACAATTGTAGAGGGGTAGATTTAGCATGTCCAGTTGTTGGTAGTGTTGTAGAGGAGGTCCTCTCTGAAGAGCTGGAGGTCTTCGGGAGGTTTTTAAAGTTAAAGAGGGACGCCCCTGATCTGGTAAAAACTGGTTCCACCAACAGGGAACAAGAAAACAAGAAAAGTTTGGATTGTCCTGAGTGTACAGGTGGCAAAGCCAAGCGTCATTCATTGGAGGAGCGCAATGGTCGGGAAGTAACATACTATAAGGGCATCTACGTAAGTGGTTTTTAGAACAGGAGACTACTTTGTAGAAATTGTCGATTTCAATTTAATGCATGTTGCTACAGGTAGCCAGTGGAGTTCAATGAGCAGCAGGGTGACATGTGCCCTTTTGGGTTGATTGAAGACCAGGCGCACCACACTGTTCTGGATCATCTAAAAGGGTTTCACTGTGCAGGCTGGGAGGCCGTCAGGAGGACGTTACAGTAATCAAGTCACGAGATGACCACAGCCTGTATTAGTAGTTGGGTAGCATGTTGAATCAGGTAAGGCCTGATTTTTCTTATTTTGTAGCACAACCAGACAACCGAGGCAACGTGATCAGAGGCAGTTGGTCATCTATCATGACTCCTAAGTTCCTCGCTACCGTGGTAGGGGCAAGAAAGGTAATGTGGTTTTCCTACATTTTTCTGTACAACATTATCAATGTACAGAGGTTGAAGATTTCAAAGCAGAGAATTCACACAGGTTTAGTAAACTGTCATTTATAATCTGCAGAGGTCGACGGTAAACCTGGTGTTCATCCAACAATGAATGACAATGTAAGGATCCTCAGCTGAGGACATGACACTAACATGTTATTGGCTTATGTAATATTATGTTAATGCTCACCTAAAGCACATTATCTATCTTTGTCACAACACAGCGGACCCTGTACATGTCATGCATAAACTGACAGCGATATTAAACATCAAAGTGTGTTTCCGGGTGTAGGAGAGTGCTGCTGCATGTGGAAAAAGAAAGTCTATGAGCCTTTAATGTCCCGAAAGAGAAGTCTGTTAAATGTCGTCAAGTGATGTCACTTGAGTCATATTATCAGGACACCTTGATGCCTGACAATTAATTAATTATTGAATGAATGCATAAAACACTATTGCTCTGCTGTGCAGCCATACCTGTGTTTGTGTATGTGAAAGAGAGAGTGTGTGTCCTTGAGAAATATCAGAAAATCCTAACAGCTTTCAGGGGTGAAAAGAAGGTTTGCCCTTTGAGAGATGAAGACTGTTTATCGCCATCAAAACAAGAAACTAGAATAAACAAACGCCGCTGAAAGATTTATCATACGGAGGTTAATACAAAATCCTGTGGCTGTTGACGGTATGCTGGTGACACGCTATTAGCCTGAAGCAATTCCATCGCATTGACACATAACTGTACACGAGTGACCCTAAAGGCCACATTTCATTAGCAGCATTCCCCCTCAGAACACTTTATCTGTGTCGTAATTGTTGTGGGATTTGGCGAGGCGGGGGCAAAGGAGCGCTGAAAATGAAATTGATGTTCAAACAAGGGAGCAGCTGTCAGGAGCAGCTACCTGGGGGGTATTTCACTGAGGAGGCTCGTGGGAGGAAAGGCAGGACTTCTATTGATGAAAGTCTCACTTCATTAGTCGTGACTTGGTCGTCTGCTTTGGTTCGGTTGCACCAAACTAACTAGTGACTCCTCCGGTTAGAAATCATGAAGTCACGACAGGTCTATTGGATTTTGTGCGTGCTATGTTAAAGCAGACTGAGCCAGTGGCCAATAGAGGGCGATAGGGCACCGCCCTCCCTAAGCCACAAAAATGAAATAAAAATAATAATAATATTAAATCATTCATATTTTCAATATTTGTGTGTTTAAATAATGTTATACATCCATTAATATGTGCCAAATATGAGAAAAGTTGAGAAAATCAACTGCGCAGCAATATGTTGTCCCTTGTCTGCGTGTCTCAGCTGCTCTGGAGCGCTGGAGAAATCGCCCCGAGGAAGCGGGTCTATGTAGCAGTTAAACCAAGCGCTAATTTAAGGTATGAATGTTTGACATACAATTTAGCCAATCAGCGTCCTCAAATCTACTCCAGAAAGGGCGATTATTTTATCGCCCCAACCCAGCTACGGCTAAAGTTAGCAGCGCCGCTATGTACAAGCGCTATTCTACATGACAATGGCGTACGTAACGGACTCCTCCAAGACCCAACCCTCACTACGGTAAAATCACTCCTTCAGCATTTGAGAGGAAAACTTTGCTGGATAAACTCCGTTTGAAAGAGCTGGGCCCAGATCAACCTGACCATGATACCAGGAAGCAAGCTAGAGAAAAAGGGAAGCTAATACTGTATATGTAAGATTTAAGTTCAACCACTTGATATACATTTCTATATTATACATCTTTTATACATTGTAAGAGCTCATATAAACATTTATTAATCTATATAATTTGATGTTATTGTATATTGTTCTGACAGTATGCCTCTTGTGTTGCCTATTAATTACTAACGGCACTGTTTCATGCGCTCAGCAGCGCAGCTGATCAGCTCTGTCACAGGGGGCACAGCCTTTCCAACATGTTCTGCTTTCTTAGAAATTGATACGTCAGATGTTTACAAGTTCTGTTTTCCATGTAAAGCTTGTGATTGTGTAGTGTTTATTTTTGTATAAGAAAGCCTAAATTTTTTATACTGGCATTAAATAATTACTTATTATTTCACAGAGCACTGGTATCCTGCAGTTTGTGTTAACTGTATCGGGATGGGATGGTTTCTGAAACTGACTGAATATGGCACAGCCCCACCTAGAATATTTTTCACCAGCCGCCACTGGGCTGAGCACTTCAAAAGAACACACTGTGTCCTTCAGGGCCACGTGCATTCTGATGATTACAAGGGTCTAATGACCAAAAACAGGCAATGGCACTACAGCCTGATTAAGAAAGTCAGATGGTGCAGACGGGCAGTGGAATGCTGATCACATCAATTTGTCTAATCAGTGTAAATTTGCTTTAATGAAAAGTGACACTCCCCACACCACAGCTTTATTTATGCTGTGTTTCTCAAACTCCCATAATATATAATTTCAGCTCAGTGAAGTGGGCAGACCATGGAATAAATTGGAATTGTACCCATAACTAAATATTACTGTATGTATTAACGCATGACATGTAAGATTTCAGTAAGTGTATATGTATTGTACATATTGCCATGGCACCGCACTCAGCTTGTTGCAGCAGCTTCCGTAAGCGTTTTGTGTTTTTTGTCATTTATCTTCTGTTTTGTCGCGTTTTTTTCTACTTAAACACTTTTTTTTTATACAACTCCTGTGGAATGGCTTTGGGCCGAGTGGATATTGTGTTTTTCCTGGCACTTACAAGTTTTGTTGTGCCGGGTAACCATGCTGACGGCAGTCGCATTGTTTACCTTCGCGACCAGCTGCTAGCGCTCTCCAAACCTGCGCTGCTGACCAGAGAAAGACCACAGATCCTCGACGAGGTGAAGAGGAGACGCCGGGCAGGGCTTAAGGAGGAGGAGGAAATTGAATCTTTTTTTCTTCCTACGGTTGTGATGGGGAATGTGAGGTCTCTGGCTAATAAGATGGACGAGCTGGGAGTGCTGACGAGGACTCAGCGGGAATATCGTGAGTGCAGTGTCATGTGTTTCACTGAGACATGGCTGCACGAACGAATACCGGTCATCAACGCCACCGTACCCGGCTTTCAGACGGTACGGGCCGACAGAGACCGTGGACTGAGCAGTAAGATGAAGGGAGGAGGGATCGTGGTGCTTGTGAACAACAGGTAGTGTAATCCCGGACAAATTACCATGAAGGAACATTTCTGTAGCCCGAACATTGGAATGTTAGCCGTGAGCATACGTCCATATTATCTGCCAAGGGATTTACGTGCGCCATCATCATTGCTGTTTACATTTAGTTTACTCAATCACAGCCAGCCATCTCTGGAGATTTCAACCACACCACTATCTCTGCTACACTCCTAACCTTTCAACAGTTTGTGACCTGCCCTACCAGAGACAATAAAACCTTGGACTTAATGTATGCTAATGTTAAGGAAGCATACAACTCCACTGTCTTTCCCCCCCTTGGAAAACTTTGCTGGATAAACTCCGTTTGAAAGAGCTGGGCTTCTTCTGAACACCAATTGTTCAGAAGAAGCCTGTGATCACCAGGACAGTTAGGAGGTGGTCACAGGAAGCTGATGAGTCCCTGCAAGGCTGTTTTGAGGCCACAGATTGGGATGTACTGTGTGAGCTTAATGGTGAGGACATCAATGCCATGACTGACTGCATCACAGAGTACATCAACTTCTGTGTCAACAGCATTGTACCCACCAGGAGGGTGCGATGCTTTCCGAACAACAAGCCCTGGATCACCAGCAACCTGAAGGAGCTGTTGAACAGGAAGAAGAGAGCCTTCAGGGACGGGGACCGGGAGCTACTAAGGAGCGTCCAGAGGGAGCTGGAACGCAAGCTGAGGGAAGGCAAGGAGGCATATCGGGAGAAGCTGGAGCAAAAGCTCCAGGAAAAAAAACGTGAGGGATGCGTGGTCAGGAACATCTTCCCACACATCCATGATCTTTGAGCCCATCGTCACCTCCCCCACCCGTCTGACTGTTGGAGAAACTACGCTGGAGAAACTACACCGGAACAAAGCTGCAGGGCCAGATGGTATCAGCCCCAGAGTCCTGAAGGCCTGCGCGGACCAGCTACAGCACCTATTCAATCTTAGTCCGATGCAGGAGAAGGTTCCGGTGCTGTGGAAGACTTGGAAGACTGCCTTGTTCCGGTACCCAAGAAGTTGCATCCAGCTGTGCTCAGTGACTACAGACCAGTTGCCTTGACATCTCATGTCATGAAAGTCCTGGAGAGACTGGTTTTGGCCCATCTGAGACCTCCCTAGATCCACTGAAATTTGCCTACCACCCCTCAGTTGGTGTTGAGGACGTGATCATCTACCTGCTTCAACGGGCCCTCTCTCACCTGGAGGATCATGTTCTTTGATTTCTCCAGTGCCTTCAACATGATCCAGCCTACACTGCTGAGGGAGAAGCTCCAGGTGATGCAGGTGGATACCTCCACAATCTCCTGGGTAACTGACTACCTGATGGACAGACCACAGTTTGTGAGGCTGAAGGGTTGTGTGTCTGATCGGGTGGTTAGCAACACGGGAGCACTGCAGGGGACTGTACTCTCACTTTTCCTCTTCACACTGTACACCTCAGACTTTCAGAACCACTCGGAGTCCTGTCATCTGCAGAAATTCTCAGATGACTCTGCGGTTGTGGGGTTTATCAGTGATGGGGGGGAGACTGAGTACAAGGATCTGGTTGATCGCTTTGTGGCGTGGAGTACGAGCAACCACCTCGTCTTGAATGTGGCCAAAACAAGGAAGATGATTGTGGACTTCAGGAGGACTAGGTCTGACCTGAGCACAGTTTCCATGCTGGGTGAGGAGGTGGAGGTGGTGCAGGACTACAAGTAGTCAGTGTGCAGCAAGATGTTGCAGATGTTCAACCAGTCTGTTAGTGCGAGTGAAATCTTCTTTGCAGCCATCTGTTGGGGCAGCAGCATCAGAGCCAGCGACATAAAAAAAAAAAAAATTAACAATCTGATCAAGAAGGCTGGCTGTGTGCTGGGGACTGTTCTGGAGCCCCTGCAGCTGGTTGTGGAAAAAAGGATGCTCCACAAACTGCTCAGTATTATGGACAACATCTCCTATCCACTACATGACCTCCTGCTTAAACAACAGAGCAGTTTCAGTCAGAGACTCCTGCAGCTCCACTGTAAAAAAGACAGCTACAGGAGGTCATTCCTACCAACTGTTATATCTTTGTACAATGACTCCCTCAGAGTTGAGCAGTTGAGCTGATGGACGTAACTATATACACTATATGGCCTTAAGTTAGTGGACCGTTGACCATTGCACCTAGGGTATATGAGTTGGTTGGACATCCTATTCTAAAATCATGGGCATTAATATGGAGTTGGACCTCTTGGAACAGCAGCCACTCTTCTGGAAAGGTTTCCTAGAAGATTTTGGAGTGTTTTTTGGCATATGTGCCCATTCAGCCAAAACAGAATTTGTAGAGTCAGGCCAATCTACTTCCTCCACACCAAACTTGTCCAACCTTGTTTGGTGCACAGAGGGCCAGTCATGCTGGAGCAGCCTTATTCTGACTGTTGCCATAGAATTGGAAGCACCCAACTGGCTAAAATGTCTTTGTATCCTGAAGCATGAACAAGGGCCTAGTCCAAACTCTGAAAGAAAAGTCTCAGAACCATTCTCTCTCCTCCACCAAATTTAGGCAATATGCATTTCAGTCAGCAGGGTTACTTTAAAATGTACTCAGAGTCATTGAATACAAATGACCATGATTCTCAACAAGTTAGCCACAAGGTGGGTTGCATAAGAAACCGTGTATGACTGATGAGTTAATAACTTTTTAAAATGTTTAAGTTTTAAAATTGTCATGTTTTAAAGACATAATGAAAAATGCAATCAAGTAGTCCTTGACACACATTTTTTCAGATTTTGGGGTTGATTACGTAATCCATAATTGCCTAACAATCGTCTACCACTTCACGACTGAGCCGCTGTTGCTCCTTGCGCTTCCACTCCACAATAATAGCACTCATAGTTCACTGGGGCAGATGTAGTGGGCAGACATTTCATGAAATGACTTGTAAAGGTACCATCCAATGACAGCTCCACTTTTAAAGTCACTGCTCACTTTACAACCCATTCTAAATGCTAAAGGTTTGTCTATGGAGATTTTATGGCTATGTGCTGGATTTTATACATATATGTTAGGAATGGGCGGAGCTGACCTGAACTCAATAATTAAGAGGGATGTCCACTGACTTTTGACCATAGTGTACATAAATAGAGGCGAAAAGTAGAAGAAGTTCAAGAGATAACAACTGGGGACAGCTAACTTTTATCACTCATCATGTCAACAGATCATAAAGGACTAGCCAGAAAGGATTATACAGAATATTTTGATGAAGTACCCTACTATCAGGACAAAACAGTGAATGTGTAGGTGTTCTAAAAACACATTTCGTATTCTTTAATTCTACTACTTCCTGGTGCATAGATCTCATTGTACACAAAACGTGCATCTACCTAAAGCATCAATTACAGATTACTACAAGAATCTGTAATTGAACAAGGTAATAACTTATCTTAATGACCTTTGTTTCATATTATGTTTACATAATATACAAATCATCAAATATCTAAAAAATACTTTTAAACCTTTGTCATATTATTATTATTAGATTCTTTATAGATCCCATTCTTATATATTTTTTTTAATTTAATTCAGTTTAATACACCTGTAATATACTGTATAATGTTACCTTATTTTTATACTATTACACTCAATCAGCACTTTCTCATATTCATATCCTGATGTATATTTATATATAACCATGTACTTATACTATATATATATATATAGATATGCAAGAAGTAAATAGACACCTTTAATTTGAATTTGAATGAAGGTGTCTATTTACTTCTTGACGTCTAATAAAACTGAGACAGCAGAGTTTAACAGTTAAAGGGTTAATAGAGGCAGAATTGACCAAAACAGAACTTACTAAGTCTGACTGCTTAATCTGACTTTGTGGAGACACCCTCTGGTGTCAAACGCAGCCCTCATCTTTTCATTTCCTGCCCTGACACTTCCCTCTTCCTCCCTCTCGGTCTGTCTCCCATCCTCGATGACTGGATGTCTGTTAGGATTGACTTATGACTCCAGCTTAACTCTTGGCCACAGTAAATGTCCTGCTGATAGTTTTGCCGTAATATCGCAATTTGTCTTGCCGGTCACGGTGGACACTTTTGGAAGACAAGTGCATGTGAAGAAGGCCCAGAGGAGCGCGGGTGCCAGGCAGGTGAAAGATGACAGGCGGCATGTCTCTTTCATTCAGCCGAGCAGCACGGCTCGCCTTGCTGAGCTGAACAGCAGGCACAGACACAGTGGCACTTCACCTAAATTAATAGTTGACCTGCTCGCCACGTTGCCGAGTGAAGAGTTATGGCCAGAGAGCCGCAGCAGGACAGGCAGCAAACATGGCTAACAATAGGGCAGTGGGATGTTTGATGAGGGGAATCAAAGCAGAGGCCAGTAGGCTAAGATGGATGGATTAGCTTTGTTATCAGAAAGGCCACGGAGGCGTTGTACCGGCCATCCTCACTGGCTTATCATCACATCCAACTGGCTAATCCAATTCCTGGCCTTCCCTGTCCCTCTGCTCCATATTCAGTGATGTTTCTAAATTTGTTGGCGCTGACTGAAGTGGCAGGTTTAAGGATTTTACATCTTACAGAGAAACTTCTAACCCTTAGACACACAGGTCATTGGAGTCTACGCTCTTCCAGGAGTGGGTCAAATATAGATATATTAGACATATTAGATGAATTCATTAATAACATATTCTTTTCATTCTTTATCATTTTGCTCAACAATTAATTCTACACAAGAATTACTGAAGATTTTAAATGTTTATTTGTATTATTCAGAATCAAACATTTCTGAAGCGTCATCAGCTTCATATCTCACAGACATGAATTTAAATATATATGATCTAGAAAATATTATATTGTGAGTCTCTCAGTCTGATATGACACATAGCTAAATAAACTGTAGTTAAGCTAAATACCTAAGCTACAAAGCTGCTTAGTTATGTAAATAAATCCACTGCAACCACTGTGTAGTGATATTATTGAGCTATAAATTAGGCTAATTCCCAACACTTTGTATATAAAGATATAACACAGCTGAGTTGTGGCTCACACTGAAGATTGTACCTGCAAGATTCAATTCAATTTAATTAATTTTTTATTTATAGCGTGCTAAATAATAACAAACCTTAAAATATTATTTATAGAGACCCAACAGTTCCCACCTTGAGCTAGCACTTGCCAATGGTGGCGAAGAAAAACTTCTAAAACAGAAAAAAAATAAATCCCCCAAATCCTACTGGACATGGCTGCACCACAGCCGGCTGAACTGATCGCACCCATTGTAGTCAATGGTCTTTGTGATCATTACTATGGTCACCAAGGTCAGAGGATAGGCCTGTCTCACTCTATAGACACAACAGATAGGTACATAATGTAGAAGTTTCTACAGAGTCGAATAACAATGTCGGACCACTCAGGGTTAACATGTTGCCTTGTTTGCAGACTAATGATTGTTGTGGAGAAATTGCTGAAGTCAAAGGTCAATGGTGAGGTCAGGAAGGAAGAAAGTGTTCAGGAGCCTCTGATGTCTTATGCTGTATTATTTATTGACGCTTGGCCAAGGAGAATTAGAGACACCCTAAAGGCCCACTCACACCGGGGACGTAAGCACCGCGGAACGGCTGCGCCGCGGTCGCCAGAGCTGATCGCTGCCAGTCTAATCAATGAAACCACTCACACAGGGCACAGCAGCGTCCCAGCAGCGACTCTCCGCGCTGCAGTGCTATCATTCCGTAGCACTTCTATTTTTAACGTGAGCCGTTGCTAAACCGCGTAAATCTCAACAGAGCAGATTGCACCAGACAGGAAATCCGACACAGAATCAACGTAATACACTTATGCCCCCTTTCAAAATAAAACACAATACGCAGTTCATGTAGCCTATCACAACTTCACATCAACATTACGTCATGACCGGTAGCATGACGCTGAGTCAATCGATCAAAGGGTTTCAACTTGAACGATGAGAGACTAATTGTTGAAGTGGAACAACACACAATAATTTGACACAACATATCCTTTTTATAATCTCTTCCACGTCGGAGAAGCAAGGTAAGCTGTTTGTTGTTGTTGTTTCCTTTATACCCAGTTTATCGCAGGGTCTCGCGTACGTCCAGGATTCTTGCGTGATCTCGTGATCTTGCGTGAATACGGCTGGCTCGCTACACTGCCGTTATGCTGCCGTCACGTGCCCGGTGTGTGTTGACGCCGGGCAGAGGACAGAGCTAAACCACGGCGCAGCCGTTCCGCGGCACTTACAACCCCTGTGTGAGTCCCCAGTAATGGTGCATCAGAAGTGCCTGAGTCGGTCTCACATTCTGCCCAACTCATGCTGGTGGATAGACTTTAAACACAAAGATAACACCACAAATACTACACGCCCAGAATTAGTCAAAGAGAATGTCTTTACCCATGCAGGTGTTATTGTCAGCATATTCTAGTCTGGAGACACAGATGTCTGTTTACGCAGATTGGGCCGTCAACGGCAAGCTATCTATTATGTCTAAGCAGGCAGCAATAGGTCTCTTCGACCCTGGCCACCACAGTGTTTAGATAGACTGGCACCTACTGTTCTCAACCAAAGCCAAACAACTAATACTGCCGAGGACCCCCACACGTGAACTCATGTAACCTAAGGATAGAAAATTCCATAACAATGATGGTTTATGGACATAGAGTGGTTGTGTCCCTGTCCTAAGAGTATATAGATGAGCAACCTGTTCTCATTCCCAATTCGACCACCGTTGCTATGGAGACGACAACGCTCCAGGACGATCCCGCATTGAAATCACACAATGTTTTCCAAACTGTTTCAGGATCTGAAAGTGAACAGATGTAATGTACAGAATGCTTTGTTAGGTTTATTATTTTATTTTCACGTGTAAAACACATTTCTAGATTTATTCACCACTCGCGTTTTGGACGCGCTGAGCTCGGGCCATTACAACCAATCACTCGCCACCAGTGTGCGCAAAGGTTGATGGGAGAATGGAGAGACCCCTTGGTGGCATATTGATTCTGATGCAGGTATGTAAAAAAATATATGACGACGTTGAGCATGTGATGTATGTTTCAGAAAGACAGAGACTGATTTTGATTCACTGAAGTCTTGAAAACTTTTTCAGAAAAAAAAGCAAACAAAGGTGTCAGGTTTCTGAAGCAGTTTAAGGCATTTAAAAATGGTTAACGTCATCTTGCTAGCTAGGTAGAGCATGGTAAAGACTGCCCGTGGCTACTGCAGCGATTTAATCGGCCGATGCAATCTGCTGATGATTGATGCAGTCTGTTACGAAAATTAAAGGATTTACAAGCTGCTAATATTAAATGTCCTGGCGCAAAAGAGCCTCATGTGGTGTGTAATGTTGAATTGTAGTGTGCAGTTAATGTACAATAAGACTTATGTTAGCACTGTAAAAACTGACTATGCTAACATTAATTGCTAACGTTGTTTGCACATTTCAGATTTGACTAACTTCATCGTCCGAGCACAAACACTGAAAATCATTTTGACTGCTTTTGAAATCTCTTTCCCGTTTAGTTTGAAAAATGCATGACTCAGGTAATCCTGATGATTTGGAGTTGGAGGAGAGCTTCAGGGTGCTTTCAGGTTAATGTTGTCGTAACTATTATTATGATTATTATTTATTTATTTTTGTAGTGTAGGGAAACAGTTGTTTAAGAGGCCACACTCAAAAGTAGACTCACATTTCTACAGCATGTTCAGCATCTCAAACCCTCAGTAATGCATTATTACTTATATTGTGTCTATGAAATCAGCTCCCATTTACTTAATTTGAAATTCCATGTTTAATCATGGACTGTATTTAAAGTGTTGCATTTTGTTTCTTGTTATATTGCGTAGAATGAGGCACAGAGGGAACCTGATCCAGAGCCTGATGGAAGCAACGTGACAGACATGTTGATGTTACTCCTCATAGTCCTTCAGAGAGAGAGGCAGTAACACGAGGGTTTTGCAGCCTGTATCAAACGTTTTACCAGCAAATAGGTACGGTTCTATTCTCTAGTCCTCTGCATTCCTTACTATTTACTATGGGTGGGTGCTGTTATTGGGACAATTAGACTTCTATTTTTTATATATCATGTGTTACCTGTAAAAATGCCAGACTGTGTGTGGCTGCTCAGCAGGTAACATTCATGTTTCACCTGGCAGAATTGTGGCTCTCATGCTAAGTGGCCTTTTTGTCACACTGCATACACAATAGACGTGTTTACAGCTTTTTGTGCATATTGCACATTGCTATCTTGTTTGGGATTATCCTTGGTCCATGGTATATGTGGGCACCTGTCAAAAGATCATTTGGATTTACCAGAAGGCTTGAAAGCAACGTGAAAAAAAATGAACGTCTTTGTTGAGCCATGACTGAATTTGTAATTTTGTTTTCAGCTTGTAATGTCTATAAATGATAAAACTAGGTAAAAATATGTTGCTTAGTACTGGTCAAAGGCATTCATGTGGGCTTCTTGGCTAACTTAACCTATTACTTCATCTATGAACTTGTATTTATCCTTCTTAAAGGTCGATACAACCTTGCACTGCCAGTGGTGAGCTGCATCAGCTGTGGCCTAACATGGTCCCCCTCCATTAAGGACATCCAGGGTAGTGCAAATGGGCCTGGCACCTTGAATTTCCGCACCCTGTTTGCAACTCTCCCACGCCCCACGGATGTCACTTGAGGCATACGACAAAATGCTGTGAGCGAGTTCTCAAATTTTCCAAGTTTAATGAAGTCACGTGCATTCAGTCCATCAATGTTTATGATGACTTACACATATACTAATACTATTGGACATGAATATTCTGCTGTTTTTGTCCTATATTTAAAAGACTGATCAGCGGATAAGCTTCTTGGAGTGGGTTACTGTGAAATCTGAGGTGGACAACTTACACAAGGAGCCTCGTCTGCACTCCAGTCTTGTCTTATAATAATGCAGCACAGTGTGAGGATACAGATGTGTTATAAGGGGTATTTATCTATCTGTAAAGTCACTGGTATCATAGACTGCAGTCTGCAGTGTAGTTAGATAGATACACTTCACTGATAAACACACAGCTGTAGAGTAACATTGGGCGTAATGATCAAAGAAAGTTACCCACCGCTGCACACATTTCCTGCATTTGGTGGGTGCTCATATCCAACCCTGTATATCAGAAATAGTACAGCTCTGTGCTTTTCTACAGTGTTCTTTGAAAGGGACATGGAGTCACATGTCTCAGCCAGCTCAAGAGAAACAATAAAAACATATAACATTTCTGTGAATGTTACTGGGGCAGTTCATCCCTTGATTAAAACACCACTTTAAAAACTGATAGCTGAATGTAATGTAATGAGTTTTATGTACAGTACTCATGCTCGTTAATGTTACTCTCACATAGAAACTGATCAACTGATAAAAGAATCACAATCACAATGTGACACGTGTGTGTTTTTATGTTGTTGTTTTTTCTAAATAGCAATAGGAGGCGACACGAGATTCAAAAGGTCATCTTGGGTGAGAAAGAATGCTTGGCAGCTCCTGTTGATGACTACAACAAGCTGTCTGAACCATCAAGGCAAACTGTGTCCATTGACGCCCTCATCCAGACTGACATTTGGGCTTGGCAGAACATAAGAAGCAAAAGTATGCTCTTCATGTTAAAATATTTCAACTGTATCATCTTTAAACAAATCTCCAGTATCTGAGCAGTAGTTCTGTAGTTCTGGAAGTTCTGTTCTTCAAACATAATATGCTACTATGTGAGGTCTGCAGCTAACACTGCCCTCTCCGCTTTAAAGAAAGGCTTGATTAAAGGATCCTGAATCCTTGTGTTTATATAGTGAGCTCACTTTCATTACTGACTTTATTGACTTTGTTTTTGATATTCTGTTTTTACAGCCTCTCTTGCTGACATGTCTGAGGATGCACAGAAGGGACTCCAGTGTCTGGTGCTTCAAAACAACTGAACTTAAAGCTCAAATGCTAAAAGTGGAGGACTGTTACAGGAGAATCCTCAGCCATCAACCGCTCCTGGGTATTGACTTGGAGGAGGGGGAGATCGGAGAAGATGATGCAGCTGACAGTGATTTCAGCACTTCTGATGAGGAGGTGCTCGTTCACCTCCTGGGCATTGCCGAGGTGCCCTTGGGCAAGGCACCGAACCCCCCCAACTGCTCGCAGGGCAGCCCATCACTCCACCATCTCTCTCCACATTGCATGTCTATGAGCCCTTGTATGTGTGTTCTGGGTTAAAATGCATGTAAAATAATAACTGAGTGAAAAAAGAATTTCCCCGTTGAGGGATTAATAAAGTATCTCTTAGAGGACTGAGTGTGATTGAGCTACAGTTAATAAAATAAATGATAAAATTAAAAGTTCTCTGTTTAATGTGATTTTTACAATGACTTTTTAGGAAAAGCCATTGTAAAAAAAGTTATTTAGGAGCAGAGGGGGAGGATGAGTTCTGGTCAAGCCTTTGGATTACATTTACGATATCTGGATGTCAGTCTACAATTGATTGCTTTAATTAATCAACAGACTCAGCTTTGGTTGTAATTTATTCAGCTCATATATGATGTGAATTTGAAATGTTTTTCCCAATCTCATTTAATGAGTACTGTACATATACAGTACTGTACAGAGTACATATACAGTAACATCATTTTATTTATGGAATGCTTTCTGAGGTACTCAAAAACTCTACATAAGTTAAAGGTCTCATAATACACACTATAAGCACGAGGCAGCACACTCACAAGGTGAGTTTGGTTCAGTGTTTTGAGCATAGACAGGTCAGTGCTGTCAGTGCTGATGTGCTTGAAGAAACAGTTCCTCAGAGAGGAGGCAGCTATGGAGAAATATGTCACCTGTGTGAATTGAGGCAGACTGTTTTAGGAATGACTTCATCACAAATATCCTCAGCCACATATTCCTGGAAAAATAAAATCACACGAGCAGCCTCATATTTTACAATCACCAGCGATAACACGCCTTTTACTCACAAGAATAGTGATGTTTGGATTCAGATAATTGTAATCGCTGCCAATCAGCAGTAATTTGAAACAGAATGACACCCACGTTCGGCAGATGGCCCATAACAGTAGTTGAACGCACCAAATCAATCCACAACACAGTGCCCTCCCCTAACTGTAACCTGCATATGTAGTAAATGAAATCAAAATCCTGTACCATGAAGGGCTGAAGATGGGGTGGGATGATATGATGATGATGATGATGATGAATATGGAGATGTTTTGATATGATGATGATGATGATGATGATGATGATGATGATATGGAGATGTTTTGATGATGATGATGATGATGATGATATGGAGATGGGATGATATGATGATGATGATGATGATGATTATAATATGGAGATGTTTTGATATGATGATGATGATGATGATGATGATGATGATGATGATGATGATGATATGGAGATGGGATATGATGATGATGATGATGATGATATGGAGATGGGATATGATGATGATGATGATGATGATGATGATAATATGGAGATGTTTTGATATGATGATGATGATGATATGGAGATGGGATATGATGATGATGATGATGATGATGATGATGATATGGAGATGGGATATGATGATGATGATGATATGGAGATGGGATGATATGATGATGATGATGATGAAATGGAGATGGGATGATATGATGATGATGATGATGATGATGATATGGAGATGGGATATGATGATGATGATGATGATGATGATGATGATGATGATATGGAGATGGGATGATATGATGATGATGATGATATGGAGATGGGATATGATGATGATGATGATATGGGGATGGGATGATATGATGATGATGATGATGATGATGATGATGATGAAATGGAGATGGGATGATATGATGATGATGATGATGATGATGATGTTTTGAACTTTGAACTTTTGTGATGATTTTGTGGGCTGGTTTACAGCTCTGCATGTCGTTCTGCAGACTCCCAGGTGTCACCTCACACTTGGCCACTATCAAGAAAAGAAAAAACACACATACACACACACACACACACATATGGGTTAAGAGGATAACCTTGGTGGTGACCTATGAGAATGTCTAGGTTGAAATATCATCTGTATTCATGTCATGCTACATACAACTTCACTTTAAATTAGTCCAAATACATGAATTGACATGTATACTGCATCATTCGTGGATTATTAGCATATTCTTAAATGCATAAAGTGTGATGAAGAACTGTTTGCTGTTTCACTTTTCACTTTGGATAAAGCGTCAGCTAAATGGCTAAATGTAACTGAAGCTAGACAAGAGGAAGTGTCACGGGTCCATTAGATAGAGGTAAGATAGTCACATGGCTCTAGCCATCAAATTACAGCCTGAGAAAAATTTCTCTAAAGGCTGTTTCACACTACTGCACAGTAACCACTGTGACACCCCTGCAGGAGCCTTTCAAAAAGCAAAACCTGGTTTGAAAACGACTGCTGCCCGTCAGGCAGCTACCACCAGAAGTTCAGCATGGTGAGCTTTGGTTGGCAGGGCAAAATCTGTGCACGTGCTTCAGTGCATAAGGGGGTAATAAAGTGTATCATAACAATATTTTCATGTTAAACAAAATATATCTTATTTTTTAGCACGCGCTTGTACAACTTCCTACACTTCCTCATCTTTATGAGGATCTCAGGTACCACCCCTTCTGCTGGACGATTTGGCCATTCCAGTCATGATGGCTCAGGAAAAGAACAGGTTGGTAGCCCAGGGCATGCAGTTTTAAAACCTGCAAGAACAATAAAGAAAACTTTATGCATCCAGACTAGTTTGACAAGTTACAGGAGAAGAAAGTGTGGTACAATGTAGGCACATATAGGCCAGAACAAACTCAAGAGGTACAACACTGATTTGACAAATAACACTGGGGAACAATTTGAAAAAAAAAATCTGTTGAGTTAGATTTGTATGCTGATTAAAACTAAAATTGGCATGCTGATTCCAAAATTTTTTTTTTCTAGCACGTCAAGTTTTTTCTCCACAGCTTACCCTCCAGATAAGCAAAATTCCACTGATTAGCTGTAGTAAGACTTGCCAGCTGATTACGATTGGACTCATCTACAGCTACGTGGTAACTTGTTTGTGCAGTCACAATTGAGACAGTGCGGTGAGAGGTGTGTGCAGCTCCCGATAGGTCAGTACTATCAATATCTGCAAACAGAAAGCTAGCATAGTAGAATTAAGAGGATTTGTGCTGGCTTTTCTCTTAACCTTGTAACCATGGGCATACCGTTGTAAGTTCTGTTTCGTTTTATGCTGTAGTTTTCAAAGCTTGTAACTATTCCATCTTAGTGTTTTATTTACATAGGTATATATTTCCTTTGTTCCAGATCATGTCTGCTCCTGCTACTTCTCATCGTAAATGCCTAAACAACCCTGACTCCTTTTGCTATATTTGTGGTAGTTTCACCATTCCAAGTCAGAGGGCAAACATCAGTGCATCTGTCAAACAAGCATTTTTTGCATATTTTAAAGTAAAACTCGGTGATCGAGACAAGCAATGGGCCCTTCACAAAGTGTGCAAGCAGTGTGTCGAGAGTTTACGGATGTGGACCAAAGGAACATGTGAAAAGTTGGCATTTGGTATCCCCATGGTTTGGCAAGAGCAAAAAGATCATTGCACAGACTGTTACTTTTGTTTAGTGAAAACAAACACGTCTGTTAAATACAGTATTTTTATATATTTTTGAAGAAAACGGGGATCCTATAGTTCAAAAACTTGACGTGATAGAGAAAAACTGAGATCGTTTTTTGATTCCGCACCCAAAAATTAGTTAAAAACAGCTGTCAGACCTAATTCAACAAAAATTGTGTTCCCCAGTGTAATGTTACATTAGATTTTTCTCATCTTTGACCATATACAAGGTTAAAAATGGCCTCACGTGTGTTATTATTATGTCTAGTTTGATGTATTTACTGTGATGATTTTCTGATCTATTCTGATGTTGAGCACCCATTTATTTATGCAAGTTTACATGCAAAGACCTGTCTTGTTAGTTTTGACTTTATGATTTACAAGGAAACATTGACAACTGTGATGAATATATAATTCTCTGGGAGGCCCTTACCGACAGCTGGGCAGAATTAAGAAGAATAAGGTTGCTGTTTTTTTAAGTTCTGCTTAGATTCCAGGCTGGACAGGCATCCACTGCAGGTCTTCCTGTTTAAATTGTTGGGAGCCTGGCAAGAAGGGCACACCTTCTTTTTGGCTGTGTCATTTCTGCAAATGAAAATGAAACATGTAGGAATTATTTCAGGTGCAAAAGTAATTTCTCAGCAAAGAAATAACCAGAAATAACGTGATTTTGTGTGTGCATAAAATTCCCATTGCCACTTCTGTAATTCAAAATATAATATGTCAAGAAAAATAAAAAATAAAGACAGCTATGAATCACAGGATGGTAGTGAGTAAGAGGCATGTTTGCCACTCAGTGTAAGCCTGTCTGGGTGTACAGACATGGCTGCTTGTGGCAGGGGTACCTCTGGCATTCTCATACAAACAGGCCTGGCTAAAATCTAGCCCCCTAAATAATTAGTCAAGAGAATAGGTCTGTTCTATAAGGAGTACTGTATTACTTATTATGCAATGGCAATTACAACACACAATAGCACTGAAGTTTTATATTTATATGAAATGTCCTGTTCTGAAAAGTCCTTTGAGAACATTTGAGAACAGTTCATTGTTTAGAGAGAAGATTTAACTGTCTATTGCCATCAACCTTCAGCCTTACAGGCCGGGCCATCCATCTCTGGTGAAGTGCGCTTTAAAACTACGTTGCTAATATAGGCTAGTACTACTGTTAGCTAGCTGGCCAAGCAAGTGTCTTTCAGATGAGAATACGTTACAAAAATAACAGTCGCAGAAGTACACGGACTGCTCTCTAACGTTTTATATCAGTCTATTATTTCTTTCAAATTACAAATAATCCGCATGATTTACTCACCTTAGATTTGACTCGTGTCAATCAGAAATGATTGCTGTAGGACCCAGATGTGAAACATACATTTACTACGACTCCTAGGGTGCATTGCAGTTAAAAACCATCCAATCACTTTGCTTAAAACTCTTGACGTGTAGCTATGACGAACTGAAATTAAATATTGTAATTTGTACACACATAATAAAACACTGATCTCTTTGAACCAGTTAACTTTATTTTTTTTTAAATTAGTTAAGACTAAATAAACTAAATAACTAAATAAATAAATACATAAAAACAGGTAGCGCAAAGTGGATTGTCTTCGTCTCCATAGCAACGGTGGTTGAGGATTATGGGTAGTGTAGAGCTGATGGCTCGTCCAAATGCAAGTGGTGAATAAATCTAAAAATGTGTTTTACACGTGAAAATAAAATAATAAACCTAACAAAGCATTCTGTACGTTACATCTGTTCACTGTCAGATCCTGAAACAGTTTGGAAAACATTGTGTGATTTTAATGCGGGATCGCCCTGGGGCGTCGTCGTCTCCATAGCAACGGTGGTCGAGGATTATGGGTAGTGTAGGCCTTTCCGCTATCCAAAACATACAAATAAAACTTTATTTCTCAGAATCGAAGGAGAAAAAAATCATACTGAGGGGAATAACATGAAGCTACTTTATTGTTAAATTATCAGTGACACTTTGACGTGATGGTGTTAAGAAATGTTGGTGATGTCATTAAATGAAATCCTTAAAATAGTGAAAAAATCCTTCCGGGCAGAGAGTCCTCGGTTCTCCAATCAGATTGTAGCTCGCAGCGTCATGTATCGCCGTGATCGGGTTATTATTGGAGTGAATGGACGGCTGTAGCTCTGCTCTGAGCGTCTCTTACCGCCGCAAACAGGTTTATATTGGAGTCAATTGAGAACCCAGAGCGTTTTATACAGATGCGGAAGGGTACCTTTTGCGTCAGTATCAGACATCTAGGGGCGTGACAAATCGTCGGTATTTTACGCGTTGGGAATGAGAACGGGTTGAGATAAGTCAGAGAGGACAGCTTCTTCAGAATTGAGCTGTATCAGGTCATGACAATTGTTTGGATAAATCCTCCATTCTCCTTGGCCAAGCCTCAATAAACCTTTCAGCATAAGACATCTTCTGTGCACATTCTTTCTGCTGACTTAACTCTTGAGAATTCTTAACCTGTGCAGACTCCAGATCATAAAAATAGACAAAAGGCAAAGACTTTAACTACTGTATGTAGCGTGTGTACCTACCTGGTTGAAGCACATAAATCGAGGGTAAATTACCAAATCTGAGCAAATTAACAAAGATCTGGGCACAATGCTCTGCTTCTGAAACACTCCTGGTGGGGCATGGAGCTATGTGGTGAACAGACCAAAACATTGTTGTCACAGAGCTGTGGATGGTGGAATTTAGGAATAAGAATAAAAGGTTTCTATGAATTTCCACATGAAAATCATGCAGGTTAAGGAACTTTGAGGTAAAAAAATAATAATAATAATTAAAAAAAAAAAAAGGAGGGGAGAAATCCGGACAATCAGGATAATTTGTATTCCAACTAACAATCCAAGGGTTAACCAACAATGAACATATTTGTATTGACACGTGTTCAGGAGTACATGTATTGCAGTCAGTCTTCTTTAATTGTTCTCTCACTTCAAACAGATTAATACATTTTTCATTACCAGTCCTCAATCTTTCCAAACTTTGCCTCATTATTTCACTCCTCTCAGTATCTCAGAGGATCAGCACACATTTATTACATTTGATTTGCTCTCAAATGAGCTTTTAAAAGCATATTTGGGATTTCCATAGACATGAAAAGAACAATGTAGAAGGTTTCAAATCCCTGAGAGGATAATTAATTTTGAAGAAGTGAGGTTTTTTTTTTTTTTTTTTTTTTTATCGAGCCAGGTTAGTCATGCAAGCATGAAATCGATATGACGTGTAAATCAAAAATAAATTAGGTTTTCTTTTCTTCTCTATGAACAATCATTTCAAATTAATTGCAGAGTCGACTCCATGCTTTAAAGTAATGGTCCAGCTCAGATCCAGGACTGCTTTACATAATGCATATAGTGCGGCCTGGATTTAAAACAATTTACTTCTGGGGTTAACCAGGCTAATGACATATTCATTTTCTGCAAGGGGAGGCTACACAGTGCATAGAAGTAAATGAGCTTTCCATTGTCCACTGGCACCCCTCCACCGCTCTATGAGCCTTGTCTTGGTACAACAAAGGCTGGGAGGGCTGAGATTTAAATGATAATGGGATTGATTCCTCATCTTTGAAACTATGGTGTGAAGCTCTAATTAATAGCTAGTGCCATCTGGTCGATGTTTTTTGAAGGGCATGAAGTAAAAAACAGAAATATAGTCATAAAGACTTCTCAGCACTGAACAAATGAAAAGCTTTTTTAGTCTGTTACAGCCCTGAAACAGTCTTCAGATTTGATATTCTATTGATCCCAAAGGGGGAAATTCACTCTTCTCTTTGCCCTCTTGTTGAGGAGGGTAAGTCAGTGGTCAGGGTCATCTACAGAGCGGCTCCCCTTGAGATGGTCTGGGTTCAGTGCTTCAAATGTAGAAAAACAACCCAGTGATGTCAGTCATGGGTTTCTCAAAGCATGTTGTGAAGCTTGGGTGGCTCGCTGCCATCTTTGTCGGTTACTGAAGCCAGGAAAGTCAAATATGGTTATTCTTTTCTGTGAACCCTAATAACTGTTTCATAAAAAACATTCTCAAAATATTAAATATACATTACACAACATAAAATGTGCGGCCCTAATGTCTGATATTCATTTTTTTTTTTTTTTAAGAGAAAATGGAGCATGAATGAAATGCCATGCAGCTCTGATCCCACTCACAATGAGGGGTTATTCACAATTACTGGCGTCATGCTGTTGCTAGGAAATGCATTGCTGCTGTCACTCACTCTGGGTCTTTTGAACCACTGTGTACATGATAAAGGGTAGAAAATGCTTCTCTAGCCTGCGGGCAAACGCACAAAAGGGAGTCATTCAAAGATGTTTGCAAAGTTGGTTTTAGAACGTTTCCTTTCTAACCCATCTCCCAACAAGAGTTTGAGCAACCAGTCAGCTTGCTAGATTCTCAGGTCTGTAACAGCAACACATTACTTGTGGAGAAGCTAATTTCCCCTTAATTTCAGTAAAGTTACCCATAACACCCTCCTCTGCACAGACCCCAAGAAACACTTACACAAAAAAAAATGGTTCTGATCATCCAGTGAGTCCATGTTGATCTACCAGACCTCCTCCCCAAACTCATTCTTTTTTTTTGCTTGTCTTTGTCATCTTGACTTGTAGAAATTGGGATAATGGTTCACATTTTTCTACCGTCTCAGTTTGAAGGCTTACATGGTGTGTCACTCCTAAGAAGAGTTCACTAAGAAAAAATCTAAGAACAAAAAAGAAAGCATGCGCGAGAAGATCAAACCCTGTCTACTTTTACATTTGCGTACACCTGACTATGGAGTCGGTGTGAAAGTTGATTGAGGATATATGCAGCCCCGCATAGCAACGTTAAAAGGTTGTCGGGCATTGACCCCTGCAGAGTCCTTCAAAAAGACAGGGCATATATACACACACGGTGCTTGGATTGCAAAACCAGTACTCAAAATTCTTATGTAATCTATGTAATTTCTATGTAATGTAATGATGTAATCCATTGGAAAAAAATCATCTGCTAATGCTGTGATCTGTGCCTCGAGCAGCTCTGTATTGGCTACACCTTTCACCCATGATAGCGGCTGACTGATTCAATGACTTGCTCCAGTTCAGTCTACCAGTCTGCTCGTTACCCACACAAAAAAGTTTGATGGAGTATCATCATCAGTTGATGGGAAGTCTGCCCACTCAGTCCAGCAGCCTGTTGCCCCACAGAGGTCTAACCTTGAGCTTCACATTTGTTTTAGTTATTCCTACTAATGAGGACCGCAGGCAACACAGGCTGGAAGATGGAAGGATAAAAGAAGTCTGTGAGGAGGGAGTTAAGACTAAGACAAAATAAAACATGAAGCCCTTGCATTTTTACCTCCAACTTTTTATTCTTCAGAGTTCAAAGGTGTCAGCGCGAAGATGTCTTAATACCACCAGCAAGGCATCACAGAATGCAGCGAGCTGTGTGTGTATGACAGTGTTTTTTCCCTGGAAAGTTTATCTGTCCACTCCCATGGCTCGCTCTGATACTTGTTGCCACATCCAATTTAGACTCTGTCTAGAAGGACTGCAGGGGCGGCATAATCACTCCGAGCTTCATGCTATGCGATTTGACACAGGAACTGCCCAAGACGTTTGCCTTCACTGTTGCAGCCCTAACAAACACACACACCTAAACACTTTCAACAGAGTAGAAACATCAAGTGAAAGTGTGTAACAGCAGCACTGTGGTGGAACTTGGTTGAGTTTACCATGCTCAAGAATGGAGTCCTTACAAATGATTTAGAGATTCATGACTTTATTTGTGAGCAATTTTGGAAAGCTCAATGTACACTCAGCTTTTTGAAAATGACAGAGCATGTAGGTCCAATATACACTTGTGATTTCAAGTGTATCATATCCAGATGAAACCCAGCTGTGAAGACTTTTGCATACACCCTTGAAGTCTAGAAGTGCTGGCGTGTCCGTCACAGGTCCTTGGTTATCTGAATGGAATGAATGGATATATCTAGCTAGCAGTCGGCTGGGTTTTGCCATTCTAAGTGGGTTGTCCTGTGCATCTTTGTTAGTTACATGACACATCTCATAGCAATTTGTTTGGTTTTTCAGTGCACAGGCAGATCAGTCCAGAAAGTGGTGGTAATGTAGATCTATCTATCTGTCTAAGATACAGTTAAAGTTACAGTTGAGCTAAGCCATACCATACAATGTTCCATGAACTAAAACAAACAAAGCCGAGTCATTTAAAGGAAGTTCAACTGTGCAAGTTTCACTTAACAGCTTTTTTCTCAACCTTTCGACTGCATTGCATGGCCCTCTTAAGTGAAAGGAGTACTGGAAAATCATCCAGTACAGGAATCGAACCTTGAGTTGAAAATGTTTTATTGCAGATGTGTTCACAAGGTCGAGAAACTCAGCACTGCTCTTTTACCCACACATTATTCAGAAGTTGAGGTTAACGTTTGTAGTTTTGAGTGATATGTCTCATAAACTATTAAAAGGATTGACAGCAATTTTGCAGAGATGTTCATGTTGCACTCTGGTGATCCTCTGACTTTTCCTCTAGCTCCACCATCAGGTCAAAATTCCAAAATTGTCAAGTCAAAATTGTCAGATTCTTTGGTTTGTGACCAAATACCTGTAAAACTAATGACATCCGCAACAGCCTCTTTACTTCATCTTTAGTGCCAATGAGCAAGCTAACGAGCTGGAATCAGACGGTGAACACTGCACTTGTTCCACATGAGGTTGTTAGCATCATTGTGAACAGTGCCATTATTATTTAGCTCAAAGAAAGGTCATGCCAAGTACGGCCTAACAGAACCCTTCACTGCTAGATTGCTGTAGATTAGTATTGATTAATATTGGATCTGTTCGAGATACATACAGTTTTAAAGTGTAAATGTGACAGAAGTTAGCTATGACATCTGAGCATGACATTGCACATGAAGCAGACAATCCTTTACCATATTTAAAAAAGGTAAATCATCCACTTACAACATATTTAATATTTGGTTTTGATCTTGCCTCGTGCATAATTGGAGTGGATCTATAATCAGTCAAGCACACCACACACCTAAGTCTTGCATTTTATGTTCTGCTGGTGAATTTAACTACAAAGTTAGGTACATTACCAGATGCAGGAAACTTCATCCATCATTGTGAATGGTCAGAATTCTAATTTCAGGTTTCTAAGTTTAGTAATGAGAAACAGGTGTTTACTCACAGCTTCATCGATTCATTGATAGACCAATAGTTAATGTCTTCTGAAGTTGTGATATAATTTGTCTTTTGTCAGTCACAACCCAGTGAAGCCAACAGATGCTTCTGCCAGATTCAATCCTAAGCAAGCCAAAGATCCTCAGTGATTATATACAATGATGTCTAATTGGCAGTCGTGTCTTGTCATTTGTAGTATGTTAACAGCAGAAACAGAAAAAATAAGAACATGTTCATAAATGTAACAAATCGGGAAGTCTACCTCACATTCAGCAGTCACCAGCTATTAAAAATAAAACCCTCTTGTTTATTTCGGCCAGAGTGTTTTGGTGTCAGTGCAGACACTGGATTTGTCTGGAATCGACCAATCAGTTCTAACCTAACCCGACGTCTTCACTCAGTGGCCTCCTGGCTGAGCCTCCGGTGCAGCTGCCAATCAGAGCAGCAGCTCATTAGCAGATAAACTGCTGATGTGAAACGACACCCAAAACAGACTGCTCACTGGTAGGAGAGAGAGACAAACAGAGAAATGACTCATAATGCTAATGGACTTTTACTAGGACAAAAGTAACAGAATGTATTCTGTGCATACATACATTAATTATACAGGTGAAGTGCAAGATACCGCTCCAGTGAGCATACTTTGACTACTCATACATCAAAACATGAGCTTACAAATTGCTCACAAGTTTTATTATATGCCCAGTAAATGACAGATGGAGTTGATATCATGTTTCTGATAAAGCAGCTATATTAAATCAGTTGAGTTGTGATAAACTCTGTTCATGCACCGAGGCCTAGTCTCATGTCAAAGTGTGTAATAGACCTGACGATCCACTGGAGGACTGACCATGTCAGTGTCACGTTTTGCCTCTAAGTGATGAAATCCATGTAGGGAGGAGGATGGACAAACAAACACAGGATCACCCTGGAGACCACTGTTTGAGTGATTCATGATTCAATCATTTCAAATTACATTAAAGTTATGTTAATTAACATACATAACGGACTGAACCTACATCAGGTGCTAAACATAACTTATGATCTTTTCCTAAACCTAACCAAGTAGTTATGTTGTGTAGATTTAACATTTTTAATACTGTCTCCATTCTTACATCTAAAACAGGTAGTTTTTTCTACATATTTATGGTAAAGTTTGTTGAATATTTCACCCAGAACAATCAACCTTTGCTGGATATCTATCTTTTTTTTTTTTTTTTTACTATACATTTTGACTTACTTCAAGTTTTCTTTTCCTCATTAATCAGAAAATGCAGGGATCTACCATTACCCATCATTAAAATGTTAGGGTCAAGCTCGTTAGTAGCAAACTAAGCTTCTTCTCCTCCTCCAGTTGCACTGTTGTAGTCAAGGCAACCTAAACCAAGACCAAGTCCAAGACCAGAGTTTCCTGAGACAAGACCAGGACATTGAGGAGTGGAGACTAAATCAAGACTAAGACCAAGGCAGGATCAGACACACTGTCCCACACTGGGACAGAAATAACGCTGTGTCCTTACCAAGCGACAACTTCTGTGGCTATAAAGTGAATCCAATGTGGCAAAAACTGCAATTCATCAAACTTCCACTTGAGGCTGGCTCCAGAAGGGAGTCAGTCTCCATAAGTCCCCATGTTAAAATGTCCAACTTCACAGCAGAAATAAACATGTTTTCAGCCTGGTACAAAAAACAGTTTTGGTCTCTATAGCTAATTTCCCCGTTCATGACAACTGTACTGAGGGTGAATTTATATACAACTCACCTGTTCAAATGATAGTAAGCCTCAAGGTTAATAGTTTAAAGTTATGCAGAATTAAGAGACGGGTGGGTGATGTTGGAGATGGTTTATTTGAGCAACCACGCTTCATTTAACCGGCCTCAGCTAGCCAGCCAGCTTTGCTAGCATCATGTACACTTACTTCACCTCTCTTTATGCTTCCTTTCTAAGTGCCGATAAAAAAGTTTGACATGGTCTCAGCCGTCTTAGTAAGTATTGCACTGCCAATTTACATACTGCTGTGTGTTTTTCTTTGGATGCCATTTTGCAGATGAACTCTTTGTGGTTTTAAGGAGCCGTATTTTATTACAGGAGACTTGGCTGACATCTCCAGCAGACAGCCAAGCTTCATCTCCTTTCACCTGCATTCATTTTCTTGGAGTGCGTGTGAAGGAGGGCGAGGAGGGGTGACAGCCGTTAACAGTAACAAAAGTTTCAAATTAGAAGAGAGTCAAGTTATTGGTCGCATTTGAAGCAGTAAGTTTTACATCCAATCTAAGTAATGCAATGCACTGATTTTTCCAGTGCTCCTTCCTGGTACTTGCGCTGCTGTTCCTGAAGTGTGACTGTCCTTGGGGTGATGGACAGCAGACAGGCAGGAGAGAAGAATAGCAAGCAACGACAAAAAACAGGGCTCACTTAAAAATAAGGAAAGGTTGATGCTGTTCAAAGATGACAGTTTCTCTGACACCATTTTGTCAAGTTTTAAAACCCTGGCAGCCCATTTCTCTCAGTGAGTGTGCGACGTGAAGGGAGGCAGAGGAGAGAGAGAAGATCTGAGAGACTTTGTTGAAGCTCCGCTATGCATTCATGTGCTCCGCTATGCATTTCATATTTGCTTAAAACGGTCAAGTTTTTTTTTTGTTTGTTTGTTTGTTTTTTACTGTTAATGGATCTCAATCCTCTTGAAAAATTCAGTCTAGTTGTTAGCCTGTTAATGACTGGATGTCTGCCTCGTCACAGAGAGCCAGACATGATGCAATCCGTCCTTATATTTTTCAAAAAGAGAAAGCATTTTTTAAAGCATTCTGTTTTAGAAGACAATTTAAAAAACAAAAGAAATATATTTAATTTAACTACAACTAAAAAAAACTATTTAAAATTTAAAACTGACTCACATATTTACTCCAGTTATTTTTATACACTCAATTAGTTCTTGTAGATGTTTCATATGTCATCAAATGTTTCCTTTAAGCTATTATTCATAACACTAATCTTTCCCATGTTTTTTAATTCAGTTCTAATTTAACATGCTGCATAGATTGATTGATAGATTTGCACAAAAGAAAAACCCTGACAGCCTGTGTTACAATCTGGGGAACTGGGGGGTTATATAAAGGTTGCTATTGGTTGATTATAAAAACTGTAGGAGTCTTTGTGGAACTTAACTCATGATGAAGACTAAACGCCAGCATATATGTGTGTCTGTTAATGGAGGAACCCCTTTAACAAATAATAGACATTGGTATGTGCAAACCAACACTTAACTCATCTTCACTAATTGTTGCTCTCTGATGAAAATCACATCTACACTTTCGATGATTTAGACTTTTTTTCTACATACGCAATGGGCGTATTCCCTTCCGTCTATGGTCAGCATTTTGAATCTTACTGATGAAAAGAAGTTTTGTTACATCATGTATAGGATAGACAGAAGGAGGAGAAGCTTTGGAGTTTTGATCCAAGGATAGATGACAAGCTCTGTGATCATCATTTTTTCATCCTCCTGAAAAAAATAACTTATGGATGTATGTGGTTTTCATCGGACAGTGAGGAAATATAATGTCTGTATGCAAAGCCTGATTCCACTGTGATGGCCTTATACAAAACATACATTCCTTCATAACAATGAACACACACTGTAAAGCTGCTGTGCTGCCAGATGTGTATTAATCCACAGCAGAAAAGATTGCACTACTTCCTCCAGATTGAGTAATGTTTGTTTGGCTGGCTGCTTTAGGAAATAACGTGAAGCTACTGTATATACCGAGGCACTTGCAACCAGTTACTAGAGATTTAGGTCTTAAATAGAAACCGATGGGCTTTGAGCTGAGAGAGCACAGAGCCCAGAAATGCTTGAAAAGTAATGAAAGAAGTAGGAAGAAGAAACTATTTGACACCTACATCTTAGCTTCTTCTGGAACTTTATCAGTGGATGGAGCCGTTGTCATGGAGACACTTCCAATGTCATTTATTTATTTTTTCCAACTTTTTCAAGGAAAAAAAGAAGCACATCAACATGTTTCACTGTAAATACTTAATCCACACACCACCTCACAATGACCACAGCTCCTTCTCTTCCCTAATTCAATGTTACTAAAATGAATAATGATTTTCTTTCCTTGATACTGAACGATGTTGAATGATTAATGAATGACCTTGACGCACTTGGCTGAGCCCCCTCTTATAAATGAAAAACACATCAATGCTGACACATTTCTTACGAGGAAGGCATTTTATGTTTGTTGTTCGTCAACTTTTTAAGTTGCTCTTGCTGCACTTGTTTGCGTACTCATTGAAAAAATTCTGTTTTCATCTTTATGAAAAAACAAAAAAAACAACAGAGAAATATCAATATAGGAATCAATATATGGTCTCGCAACCTAAATTTCATTTTATGGATTGAAGCTAATGAATGTTGACACTTCTATCCTCAAGTTCTTTTTTCCCCACAAGCTCTACCTGCATTTTTGTCTGTCCTGTCAGCCCTATTTCAATACATGCTGTATGCAGTTACCTATTTACTGCGGACTGATTCCTTATCCTGTTTGAAACCACTGACTGAATGAAACAATGTGATATGGGCAGACATTTAAATTAAATGTACAATTCTTTTGCTGAAAGCTTCCATAAAGGAAGTAAATAAAAACTAAAATAAAAAAAAGAAACTAAAATCTGCCTGTTAAGCTGCTTCCTCTCTGTACGGTCCTGATGGACATGTGTGTTTCCTCAATGTGACATTGCTGCTGTGAAGGCACAAACCACACCGGCCTGAGGCAGTGGACAGCTGCAAAAAAAAACAAAAAAACAAAAAAAAAGAGATAAAAAGGAAATTTCAGCAAACTCAGTAGTGGCCTCCAGTGACAGCACGCCATCACTGTTGAACTTCTGTTGAAAGTTGAAAAGACCTCTCCCGTAGAGTCGCATTTGTATTTATGTAGGCTATGGAGCTTGATCAGAGGGTAAAGAATAAGAGCGATCATTAATGAGGTCAGGGTAGCTGAATGGAAAGACAGTTCAGAACAGGAAACATATGAGGCCTGGACCTATGCATTATCAAGAAACTTCCATCCCTCTCTTAGTTATTCATTTGCAGACAAACGTCGCTCTTGGTGTGCAAAACTTTTAAAAGTTAACATCCTCATTTGAAATGGAAGCAAAGAGGTGACATTTTTAACAATGTTACAATCTAAACACGGTGCTCTTTATTATTAATTATTATTAATGTTAAAAGTTCAGCACGAGACCATTTCCTCGAGAGAGGCTATTCTTCAGTTTAGTATGCACACTAGGACAATGCTGTAACCAACCACATGAAAAACAAGAATACGGCTGCCGTGTCCAAGAATGGATCCCAACTGGCTACTAGCCAGGGAGAGTATGATGCATGCCCGAGAGTGAGGGATTCAAGGAACTGATGTTATTTGGGTACCTCAAACCTAACCCTAACGTGTATGTTATGCCAGTGATAGCTCCTGTGACTAACTTCAGTGCATTAATGAACACCTTGAGGAGAAGAAGGATGAACTAAAATTCAACACCACTGTGGGAAGTTATAAAGTCACTGAGTTCAAGTATTGAAATTACAATCATCATCGGCAAACAACCAGACCTACTCGGCTCTTACTGCCCGAGTAGGTCTGTAAAGGAGGTCTAGAGGAGTTAGTTTATGCTGAGCTTAACCACTGTAAAACAATTCGAAAGTAACGTTGTATTTCTCTCTCTCTGTCTCTCTGTGTCTCTCTCTCAAACACAAACCAAATTAAACTTCTTGTTGTCATTATTTTGCAGCACAGACTGAAGTCAGACTCAGACGTAGAAGCTGCTTCATGAAATAAACCTTGTTGTGCTCGTTATGCCCTCGTGGAGGTTCAGCGTCTTCAATCTGGCAACCTGCGTTAGCTTCAGTCTGGGGAGGGGTGTGTGCAGGGAGATGACTCTCCAGTGTTTTGAATTTGAGCTGCGGCGTCCATTTTTAACCGTTAGATATTGGTATTCTGTACAATTTTACATATTGTACCTTTAATGTCGGCCAAAACCAAGTCGACACATTACGAGCTCACATTTACTGACAAACTCAGTAAAATAAGAAGACCTGCTGCTGATTCACTCCTCCGTCTTCATTTATTAACAAGTGTGGGAGAAAACCTTGAACCGGCCCAAATGTCTTCAGGTCCTCTCATACACTGTTCTTCTTCAATAAAACACTTGAGCACAATAGAGTTCAATGCAATATAAATTTACTGTAGTTCAAAAAGAGTGGAGTACAAACACACTCTGGTCCATGGATTAACTGACTGCTTCTCACACTGCATTCTCTTTTATGTCATTCACATTCTCCTCCTATTGTGGAGCTTAGCTATGATTCCCCCCTCAACCACTACCCCTCACTCCCACCTATGATCTCACCATTAACTTTATACACCATTATTTCTCCTTTCAGGTACTTCTGGATGTTCTCCTGACATTCACTGTTTTCAATGGTGTCACCCTGACCTTCTAGGGAGTTTTCTGCTACTCCTTGTATACAATAGCATGCGTTCCTTAGCCTCAACCTTGCATGCCGCGCAATAAGTAGAGCGCTCTCTGTTCTCTCCAACCTCTTGTTTATGACTGTGCTGCTGAGATAAAAGTTTACCGTAAGAGTATATGCTTATTAGACTGCTTAGACGATGATTATACATCATCTAATAGAAGTAACTGGTTATACATTTTCTGTGAAATGCAAGCTCACTATTAAAGGCTAACCAGGTCAAATCTACATGCCAGTTTCAGAGGGGAACTCGTTTTTACACATCAAAGCCTGTTTACAGGTCTTTGGGAGTCGTACTACATCAGTGAAACAAAGCATTTTGTGGCTCCAGAGGGAGCTGCACAAAGTCTGATAAATTACCACAAGTAATGTCACTTGAGCCTGCTTGTAATCTCTGCTTTAGGCTACAGCGACTTGAGGCTACATCAGCCTCAACTAGTATAACACACCCGAATATTTGACCCAGTTTTTCTGTTTTTAAAAACTGCATAAATCATTTTTTTGTCCATTTTAGAGGCAGCACAACCATCTATCATGGCATTTATAAAGCTGTTGTGGTGTTAGCAAACACAGGAAGACAGAGGGCAACATTAGCATTCATATGAACTCATGTTTGTGTCAAGTGTAGCCGGAAAGCTAGACTTATTTTCAGTGTCAATATGCTTTTCTTTGTTGTTTGTCTGCCAGACAAACACTCTTGTACACACCTGAAGCACACAACCAATTAAGAGAGATGTGTGACCTGAATGAAGCTAAAAAGCATGAGGTCAGAAAAGAGGAAGACCTGTGTATTACGGGGTCATGTTGGATCACACACTTTCAGATGTCCAGCAAACAAACAATCAGGCTGGCATGGGCAATTCAGTCCGCGACGCGGAGGAGAAACAGCTAACCATTGGCATTAAGGAGTGTGGACCAAGGAGCACTTGAAGTAGACAGTCTCTCAAACCAGCAAGAGAGTGCTGGTGAATGGACAACCTCCAGTGACCAACCTAGTAATGGTAAATGGACTGTCTAGTCTTCCAACCACTTGAGATGCTTTAACACGATGTATCTCATTCACCCATTCATACATTGAAGCAATGGCTGCCAACTACTCATCAATTTTTGGGAGTTAACCATTCATATGCAGCCTTTTCAGGTTCAGTATCTTGCTCAAGGACACGTCAACATACAGACCGGAGGAGCCAGGGATCGGTGGTTCGATCCCCATCTGATTAGTGGACGACCTGCTCTACCTCCTGGGCCACAGCTGCCTCTCAAAGGACCTTAGTATCAGGGGCTTTTTTTAGACTGACTGCTTCTCTGTTATTATTAATGGGAAAGAGATTGTTTTACTGCTGCCTCTTTTGAACAAAGACATGACAAAGATTTTAAACAGAACCTTGCTGTGTGTACGTCTGAATCCAGACTGGGGTTCAAAAGTAAACAGATGGTGTCTACTTTGTGAAATTTGTGCCCACCTGATGAATACTCCTTCTTATTTTTCCTCTGGTTTGAAACCTGAGAAAATATCCTTAGATTCTGCAGTACATGCACTGTAAGGTATGTAACCTTGTTTGGCTATTTGGTGCAATACAAAATAAGTTCCGAGCTGGGTTCTTCATGCAGGTCTTGGTCTTTCTGTTGCAGCTTCAGTTTGTGATTTGGGTCAACAGGATGTCTGGATTTGTAGAATATGTAAACATTCACCAGCTAGGGTGTAGGAATTGAAAAGTGTTGCCATGGTACTCTGCAACAGCCTCAAAGCAGACAGCGTTATTAGCGATGGCTACCTGGATAACATGGGTCACCTTTTGTTGTGGGATGATGGATGTGGAGGCGGCATCAGCCCTCAGGTGACACAGGTGATGGTCTTTTCTTTTACGGCACTAATGGTAGAGAAAGCTGTGAAAAGGCATCAATTGTTACGCGCTGCAACCAACCAGGTCACCAAGGTCACAAATTCTTCTCTGGTCTCTTTCTTTGCTTTTCACTCCGTCTTTCTTCTCTTCATAGTTTTTCATGCCTTTCATGTGTCAGACTTGTAAATACCATAATCAGTGCAATCTAAATTTAAATTGCTGAATTCAACATCTTGCTTGTGTCTTTCAGCCCCTGGACTTTGCTTCTATTGTATTTTTCCAACAGGTTTATGAGAATTGATCAAGGTTTTAGGGTTCAGTGTGACTGCTATGCAAAATGAATAAATAAAAAATAAAAAAAGTACAATAGTTGCATAGCAACAGTAGAAATTATTAGTGCTTCCGCTCGGCATCTCCTGAGTGCTCCTATCTAAAAATGAGATGTTCTGCAGACACACACCATTAGTTTCTTTTAACACACAGACATGGCGATATTTAAAAAGGTTTCATTGGCACTTCTCCAGCCAGGCTCTTTGCTTTCCCTTTCCGTTCAATTAATTACTCACACCTTAGTATTATCCTTCACTGCATGATCCTTTCCTTCACTTCAATGGCATCCATCACAATGATGCTTTGAGGGCAGCCGGGAACCAGAACTTAATGCTTCCAACCTCACTCGCAATAATGAGGCTGAAATGGGAACAGTGGGCTTCTAGACTGTCAGATTTTCCAACTGAAGAACAGCCATTCTTCCGAGAGCTTTAATGAAAGATTTTAAAGTCCGTAAAGTCAAAATAAATATGTGTTTTGAGTTTGTCAGACTAAAGAAGAAAGTGTCATTAACCACCCAGCCAAATTTGAATGATTAAAAATAACGATAAGTTTATGAAATTAGGTGTCAAAATCGGGCAAAAATGGGCAGTACTCTCAGCACCAGGCCTGTGGGGGCGTATCCACTGAACCCCTCTGGGCAAGTTGAATGAATCTCTGTCTCTCTGTGTCTTTCTCTCTCTGTCCAAACGTACATAAGTCATGTATCTCAGTGAAACGCCTCTAACTCCACATTTCAGTAATGTATCGTTCAAAGTCTTTTCACGTGTTTTCAGCAACTATTTTCCAACATATTTATTGTGTTTTGAAAGAAAACATGGAATTGCCTTTACCCAGACTTTAAATTGACATACATTCTCAACATATTGTATTTATTCTCTTGCCTAGCCAGTACACAAAAAAAGCAGCTCTGCGGCCTCCCCCTTGAAAACCCCTCCCAGCCTGTATTCCAAATGTTTCAAATCAATTGCCTGGATATCTTAAATTATTTAAACATTTGAGTGACCTCCAGCGTGCACTGGGATGTTTTGCAGCCAACTGTGAAGCAGATGGGATGAGAATCAGCATCTCCATATCGCCATGGTATTCTACCATAAAATGATGAAATACCCACTTTGGGTTGTGAGCAAGATGCTGTCTCGAGTATCTTGAGACCTTCTTCACAAGTGAGGGTAAGACGGGGTACGAGATTGACATATGTGATGGTGCAGTGTCAGCGGTAATGCTGTTGTACTGGACTGTATTCTTTCGCATGCCAGGCCTGCAGTCCGTTTCTCTTTCCATCCTGCCATTCAGAGCATGTGCATGCTCACACTCATTTCCTTGCTCTCATTATTTGTGACTGTCAATCAGCTGACCTCTTCTCATCAGCTGGTAACATCTATCCAAGAGTACAGCGACACACCTGCTATGCTAGCTTTTTATCCTACAGCTGTCTCTGTAAATCTGATTCTCTCTTCCTGCCTTCAGTACATGAGTTGATGCTGCTCTTATACATGCCCCTGTACCTCTCTTTCTTCGCTCAGTCTTCGCAGATTCATCAGCTTTATCATTTCATCCACCTTCAGCTTCAGCAGAGTCATCAGCCACCACCGCCAGTGTCTGCTCTTGCTCAGGTCTGCTGCTCGATCTCAAAAGTCTCCCTGTGGAGTCGAAGACTTTTCTCAAAACCTAATCATATCATCTGTTATAACAAACAGTTATCTTCACATCATCTCCAACATCTGATCGTGGGAACTATCAATGAAGCGACCAACTGAATTGATCTACTGGTTTAAAACAGTCTTAGGAACAGGGTGAAGAGGTTGGACATCTTAAAGAAGCTCAGAGTAAAACTGCTGCAGTTTGGGTGTTTCAGGCGTCTGGTATGGATACCTCCCTCTGGAGGCTTACTCGGTACATCCAACTAAAAGTCCCCACAAACCACACTGAAGGGACAACATATCCTATTTGGCTTGAGAGTGCTTTGACATTGTCCAGGAGGGGTTGGATGATGTGGTTAGAGGAAAGCAAATCTGGGTAACATTGCTTGGTTTGCCTCAGACCTGGATAAGGGGAGAAAAAATGGCAAGCTGTGAGTGAAGTGAGTGTTTAAGGTCTACTCTAGAACATTTTTCAAATCAAGAAGCAATAACTTCATCGTAGGCACCCCCTTCTTGTTGTAAAATATCAGTATTTATTTCCTCTCAGTAATGCGAGCGTAAGATAAAAGCTGTCCTTTAGCTCTTTGAAGCCTTGATTGATTCTGTGACACTCCCAGGATAATGAGAAATGGCTGCAGAAGAATATCAATGCCGAGGATCTCAGAGGTGGCCAAGGAAACATAAGTGCTCAGGTCTTTTAACTTTGAACAAAGGACAACAGCGCTGTATGTTAACATTATTCCTTCCAATTCCTGACATATTTAGCTTTGCTTTTATGTGTTAATGTGAAGTATTTTTTTCAACTCAATTAAATTGTATCTCCGATTTGCTCTATGTAAGAAAGAACGTGTAAAAACAATGACTAAGACACACAGGAGATTGAGTTAAAACGTTAACTCACAATAGCCCCATTGTGACCAAATATTGCCTGGAACTTAGCTCAGGAGTAGTAAGTTTTGAAGTCCTTTTATAATTTCTTTTTCTACTCTTTGTACTTACTTTGTTTGTGTTTTACTGCATCTGAAGAACCATGAAGATTAGGGAAATTTGTCCAATAACAGATTAAAAAACATCTGCAGCATTTGAAATGCAATTTCACACACCAGAAAACAACAAGACAGAATAATGTCTGTCTTTGTATTTACAAGACACGATTCTGATGTCTGAATGGATGTAATGAAAGGATGCAAAGAAGAGACTGAAAGCACCACAGTACCTGTCTTATTGTTAAAATGACAATATATACGCCTTTCTTTATTCTAATTGTGAAGCTGTAGACAAGTTGTATCAAGTGCTGGGTCTCTGTTTTATCAATGAGCGGTGTTCAGCACAGCAAACTTTGCCTGGGTAGTTCCACATATAAATCATGTGCTAATATGAGGAGTAAATATAAGGGCACTGATGAAGTAGGAGGAATTGTTGGATCTGGATAACTGAGGTGAAAAATATAAAAATATGTTTTCATGGAGAGAAAAGAAAAACACTATATGCTGGACCTTTCTAGAGTAGAGGAATCATACTGTGCTATCTCATGTAGGATGTATTGTAATATATCTCCATATGGATTATTTGTCCCACCTCTAAATCCCATATGTGGCCGGTATGACCTCCAGGTATTGATTGACACTCTTTTGATCATTTTTAGCTGGAGATGATGTATGTCATAACTGAGGAGGATTAGATAAATCGCTGTACCTCAGAGTTTGTAAATGAAAAAACGGGTTCTCTCCTTCATGGTTGAAAGTCAGATATAACTGCAAAGTGAACGTAGTCATGGTCACTGTTAGAGCAAGGTCATATGACAGCTCCCTCTGCTTCTCTTTCCTCTGCTCCCTTTCCAAGTATTCCTTTGTGTTTACACCCATAGGTCCTTCATGTACATCAAGAGTTATTTAGCTTTTTTCAGGCTGCCAGAAAGATTAGATCTGATTATATCCAGACTGACTTTCTTAAGTCTGTACAGCAAAATCCAAGTGAAATGTGATTTCCAAGCCACATTTGGAGGTGATTTGGATTTGGTGATGTCTAGACACAGAAATACAAACTGATCACTTACAAATAACGGTGTGAGCAGCCTGTTTTAAAGATCTGATTGCTCAGGTGCTCCCCACAGCTGGTGCTTGTTATCTCTATACCTGTGTGAGTGTTGTGTTGTGTGAGTGGTTGAAGCCGTCCTCGGTGCTTCTCCCAGCTTGTTATTTGTGACTCTTTGTCCCTCTGTGCTCCAGCCAGTGACCTTGAGATCGATCAGTGGCAGATGATACAGCTGTCATCAGTCGATGTTGCCTCACAGTGGCACCAGATTGAGAAAGGATAGCTCACTTTGTAAATGGGTGCCTTAAATAATATATAGTCACACACACACATATATACAAAGTCAGGTTGTCCAGCCCCATGAGTCTTTGAACCAGTGCTTAGTTGTTTCCAGTAGAGCCCTTGCTTGAATTTTATATCAGTCTCCAGCCATTGGCTGTTCTGACCTGTCTGTCAGTCAGTGCTACTTTACCTGTGAGAGTGTAGCAGTATTAACCTCCACAGGAAGCAATTAACTGTTCACAGGTTGATAGCCAAGGTGACTACCTCAGTGCGTTGGTGTGCATTGTTTTGTCTCCTTTTGTTCAGTTTGATGGGATCCTTGGAGCTCCTTCTCCAGCAAGGTGCCCATGAACATCAGGGGAACAACACCAGTGGACTTATTTAACACTTTTCTTTAGTCATCAGTGGAAATATTGGACATTCTGTTCAAAGACGCACCAATCTTTGCCCAATGCATAGTAACACAGCAGAGGGAAATGTACTCATTGGTCTCCAACAGTGAAGTCTTTGTAAACCATCACTGGGAATATTACTTTCCAACACGCCTTCACTGAACAACAGACTCTACTGTAGCCAACTTCAGCTACTGGTGCGAAAAATGACACTTTTCTTCATCTTCTGCTTTATGCTCTGTAGGAAGAAGGAGCAACAGAGAGAAACTCAGGTTTACAGTCAGTTATCATGGTACTCAAAGTTTTCACTAAACCTTTTCTTGAATGCACCCCAGAGTGTGTTCACTTGTTCCTCTCTGTCACAGCCTTTTGGGGTCGCGTTTCACTCGCAAGGACGACAACATCTACAAGAAACATTGAAATGATTTGTTACCAAAATTATTATAAATGAGTGTGAGTGTGTTTGTGAGTGAGTTGTCCTGCTCCTGAAACCCTGCTAAAAAGTTTGGATAGAGCGTGACACTGATGGTGATTTATGCTGCGTTTAAGCACAATAAATTCTATTTGATTCATGAACAAGCTTTAGAAACATGTAAAACAGCTATAAGTGATTTCCCCTTATGAAAAACATAGACTAGATAGATAGATCCCTGAATGGTGGTTTCATGCATTCAACCTCATTTCCACTGATGGATATGCACCAGTTCATCAAGGCAAATTCTTTCTATCTGAAAATCTACTTTACAATAAACCCAATAATGATTTGGATTCAGCCAATCTTACATGTGTCACTGGTTTATTAAACTCTTATACTAGTTCTTATCTGTCCAGGCATGGGCTTACCCCCTCTAGTCGCTCTGTCAGTGTGTCAGTAGCGACTTTTTCCAGGATGTTTCCTGATTGAACCTCACAAGGTGCAAAAAGAGCATCTGGCACACTGCTTACGTGTTGATTAGCAGCACCAGAGGTGTATGGTCAGTCGGATGATTGAAACTACAGGTATCTGATTGAGAAGTGGTGAATTGTGGGACAGCAAACCTTTTTTTTTTTTGCCACAACCAGACAGAGTATCTCTTCTTCAAGTGAGCGTGTGAACAGAAAGCAGCTAACTGTAACAAATCCCATCATGTGTAGAGGTTAACTGGTTTTCTCTTGATCAGTCAAACTGTAGCACTTTCTAACAGATATATCTATTATGCAGGGCAGGCTGACAGGAGCTGGTTAGCATGCTACTATATCTCTGCAATACAACATATAGGCACCTTTAACATAATATTAAAACTGTTGTTTCTTCACACCCTGTTTATTTTTTTTTTAAGTTTAGAACTATTGAATTTCGTATTACTATACTCACCATATATAATTGCAGATGTGCGTTCCTCAACCTCCTTCAAATTCTCAGAAATAAGAACAAAACAAGAAGGATCCCTAATTTTTGAGAGTCATAATTATTCATCTGGAAGAACAACCACAGTGTATCCACATTTAGCACACCTGATCTTGATGGATGGACGACACAGGGAGCTTGTGTAAGTTGTGGCAGATGATCACATGCTAAAATGTCACGCTGATGTTCTTTTCAAACTGTGACACCTGATGCATGCACGGTATTGCACAGAATAGTGATCATGTGAAGCAGACAGTACATGAACACTGCATGTATCATTTGAGGAAGAAAACATGATTTAGCTTTAAATTTGGTGCAGACATCCTGTTGACATTGTTGCCCACTCGCTGTGGCTTTGAACACATCGGTGCCTCCTCAGCTGCCACAGCAGACACGTTTCACCTCCGCTTGTCGTATTTCTGGCCCCTGACGTAACTGTTGTGAACCACGTGGGACATTGTGTAACCTTTTTACATGTTCAGTCTGATTTCCTGCCATTTTCTAGATAAACTCTTGATGCACTCCTGTCTACTCTAAACAACACTAAACTACATAATCACTGTAAGACCATCATACTTCTAATACTTGGATAATGCATGTATGTGCTGGCTGCATTCTGTTCTTGGCTTTTAAAGTGTATGTGTCGACAAGGGTCAAGTGTACCCGATGGCACTGAAATGCAGCAGTGGAACAGCTAGGAGCAGAATAACTTATGAAGCTACACTGACTGTTTCATCAGTAATACCTTAAATATGAATATGAATTGTTTTTTCCATTGAAGCAATCAGGTGAGGACTGGGAAGTCAATGTAATGTTGTTGTTTTATTTGTACCAAGCAGCAACCTCCATGTCCATTAAATGAAACTAATGGGGAAGTGCAAAGTCCCCATGTCCAGCTTCACAGCAGAAATAAACATGTTTACAGCCTGGTACAAACACAGTTTTTGTCTCTATAGCTAATTTCCCCGTTCATGACAACTGTACTGAGGGTGAATTTATATACAACTCACCTGTTCAAATGATATTAAGACTTAAAGTTGGTGGGTGATGTCACGGATGGCTTGTTTGAGCAACCAGGCTTCATCCAGCTCCGACAACGCTCCATGTCTTTGCCCATTATGGGATGAGCCAGGAGACCACAGAGGCATATACAAGATCCATGATTTATACTGTCTATGATTTGTACTAGCACTGTTCTGATTATTGTTTCAGTTTGGGTTTTTTTTCACTGAAAGAAACTAGATGATAACTAAATAAAACAAATTGTGGCAAAATGTATTGGCATTTTCTCCAGCGAATTAAAACATAAAAAAAAAGAAAGAAAAATAGACAAAAATGTTAGTGAGGAGGGACAAGTTAGAAAGAGATCAAGTTAGAGCTAAACTCTTGTGGTAGGAAGGCTGCACATCATTGGATAGTACAGATCTACCCAGGAAGTCAGCTAACATGCAGCTGCATGTCCCATACATGAAAAGTAAACATTTAGGAAAAAATGGAAAAATGTGACAATTGATGTCAAGGAAAAGAACCTTTGGAGTCATACATGCGTTTAAATTCTATGGAAATGATTAAATACTGTATTACACTTTAACTAAACCTGGTTTTAGTTGAGTAAAGTTACTGTAGATTTAGATTTTTGGAATATGTGGAATGTATCTTACTCACTGCTCCTTTCTTCTGTATGTGAGGTGTCAAATAGGTGCTACGGTACTATGCACCAAATGATGTGACAGTGTGGTCAGAGTGTGTTGTACTACCAGGCAATGCAATCGCATTCAACTGGCATGCTTTCAAAGCTTGTGCTTCCCGTGGGAAAACCAAACAACACTTTTCAACATTCTGATTGGTGCATCTGAATATGTGACATCGCTTTTTTTTTTTCTAACACAAATACAAAAATGTGTAATGTGAAAACTTTGGTTGATGATTCTGTGTTCTGTGTTCAGGACCCGATCGCTTATAGTAACAATCAGATGTGTATTTCAGGGCCTTCAAAGCATGACAAAACCTCTAGCTGATCAGCCACCGATCATTGTTGTAGCCTGGATTAGACCCAAATGAAACAGAACCAAGATGATTTAAGCTGCTAATTCAATTAAGGCCAAGGAGCCAAACAGTCAGTAATCCACTCCTGTAAGCCACTGTGTGGAATTGGGTCCCTGTTCTTTAATGAGATAGATGAGTGCAGGCATGACCACTCTGGAATCATACACAGGATGGATAAACTGGAAAAGAATCATTACAGTATCACCTGAGGCAGACTGCGACGGTAACTATGTACTGGAACAGTAGCTCTGTTAAATGTATGTTTAAAGAGTAAATCTGCTTTTTTATGACGAAGCGATCGAGCAGTTGTCTTATACAGATTGAAAAAAAACATGACAACTCTCACCTGAACAAGATGGCCTAAGCTTTACCAATGTGCTACATAAAGTGCAACACATAGCAGCTGTGTCAACTGATGTCCACAGCATACATCTGATATCATACACAGAGAAGTAGTCAAGGCATAGAAGCCGGAATGTGTTGATCCAGGGAAAGAATCTCTGCCTTTGAGGGGAGTTGACACGCATCGGTGCTGCGAAATAGGGCAGGTTAATCCCGAGGTGTCAATTTGCGTGGGTGTGGGTGTCTTGGCATGCGTCATAGAGCAGCGGTGCGAGCCTTATCAGTAAATTGACTTGACGTACGCTGCTACGGAACAAGGCATGACATGACCAATTTCAAGAGCACTCTTTCTGGGGGAGTTCAAGAATTCGTTCTGCAAATCCAATCAGACCTTTACATTGTGTGGTTTGTGAGAATACATTTTCTTTTGTGTTAGTCCTTCTCAATACTGTTTGACTTTTATACTCCGCAAACCCACAAGTCCCTCCCTCTGAAAGATGCCTCACAAATACATAACGTTTTCCTGAAACAGCTGGGCACTGTAAGTTTTAATAAACGTCACTCAAACAGCATCTGTTTGGTACTATTTCCTGTGGCGGATTAAGACACACATAGTGTTAAAGGTGATTGTTAGAACTGATTTTTTAAGTTTTAAGTCTCAAAAAAAGTGGATTAGTGGAGGTCCTGACTCCTCCGGTTTGGAATCCACTGCTTCAGTGAGTATTTGTGGTAGCAGGATGGTGTGTGCGAGAATGAGTCAAAATAAACTCAAGTGTGTGTGTGTGTGTGTGTGTCGCCCAGTGCAACAATGTGGCTCACTGATGGTGTTTTTAATAGTTTGCGGACAACAATGGAGCTCTGTGGCACGGAGAAAGAAGATATATCAGGATTTGGATACAGGCACAATACTTAAGCCAAAAAAAAGAAACACTCAAACAGCAAATCCAAAAGCTTTTTTATTGAGTAGATGCAGAACTTGTAGAGTATTACCTTTTAACATTAACTGTCCTTCTGTTGATTGATGTGGCCATTTGGCAGAGATGCAGACATCCTGACAAAACCTAAAATCAAGAGATTTGAGGTCAAAAATTAAAGCAAAAATAAAAATGGCGCAATGTCTTACGTAATAAATCCCCATATGTCATTGGAGTAAATGAAAATGTTCAACAAATTGAATTTTGAACTTTGGATACTTTGCAGTGACCCAGCGATGACTTGGCTGCTCACTTTTCCGGTCTGTGCTACAGTGAGAAACGGAGGATGGTGTTGCATCAGTATGCTCGGTGCAGGAACTGCATCATTTAAACACTGGCCATATAAATGCTGTCTGGCAGGAGAGGGCCGTGAGTGATGAAGACAGACCAGAGAGGGGAAATGACAACACACTCGTTCTCTTAAACCCTCCATTAGCTGTCTCAAGAGGAGAACGAACACAGTCTGTGTGTGTATGTATGTGTCGATATAGATCTTCTATACTGCTGTTTTAAATTAGAGATAACTGTAGATAGAACTGTTCTCTCAACTTGTTTTATCTGGGCTGTTAAATTCAGTTTTTATAAAACATGAAATGTTGACATACCTGCAACTCGCCCAGATTTACTTTATTTCAGTTCTGTATCAGACAAAGGGACGAGGACTAATATGGGCTGAAATATGTGCCACCAGAAACTGAATTTGAATTGCTTAACTTGAATAACTAATAAATTTAATTTCAAATTACAATTCAGATTCAGTTTTTCAATGCAATGATTCAAACTGAACAATACCAATTCAAATTATGTGATTCAAATTCAGTTTTTTAATGCAATTATCCAAGTTAAGCAATTCAAATTCAGCGTGTTAACATGTTGGAAATGGCAATATCCAACCCCACCAAAAAAGTTGGACATCCTTTCAGAAAATTAGAAATGCCTGCCCCTCTTTTGAACCCTGCCCCCTCCGACTAATAATATTAGTGTAGCCTAATCTTTATCTGCAGTTGTGCAGAAAAAACAAGTGATAAATTATTTATTTATTATTCTTTATATCACTCTGAGAGTGTCAGATGAACTTTGAAGGGATTAAGAGACATCTCTATCCGAACCTGCACCTCAGTCAGACTCTGTACCTCTGTGGCAGTCACTCTCCTTTTAGCCATAGACTGTATAAATCATGGACTTTGTATCCGCGACATCACCCACAGGCAGGGCTCTAAATGAACTTTTCTGATCACCAGCCAATGTGGCTGGTAAGTTTCTGAAGTTGCCACATTTTTTTCCCGTGCAAAAAAGACAGATTATGAGAGCAACTGAATTCATTTGATCATTTTATTAACTAAAGCTTTAAATGAATCTTACAATGAAGTTGGGAATGTATATCCAATTAAAATAATTACAATAAAATGAAACTTAAGTACATACAAAAATTATCCTAACATTTCATTACTCATTAACCCTTACATACTATTCAGGGTCTAATATGACCCATTTTTTGTACATAACAATAAAATAAAAACATTAAAACTTTTCTTTTCAGATAGAAATTTGACGATTTATCTTAATGTGACCCTGAATATACAACAATGGAAATATTTTACAACTTTCTAAACATGTTTTAGTGCAGATAATTCACAGCAGCGGGTTCCCATAGAAACCGCGCTCACGTGTCCCGTGAACGCGATGGTAAAATGCCTGTAGTTTTGAGAAAAAAGTGGACACCAGAAAATTTGAATGAGTACAGCCTCCAGGTCCCTCCTCCTTCCTCTCTGCTGCGCTGCACCCCTCCCTTCTACGCCCTTCCCCACAGATGAACCTGCCGTGCACACTACAGGCACGTGAAGGCTCATCCCCATTATTTTTGACGCGTGACGCGAGCAGCACGCGCCAATTTACACAGAGCACCTCGAGCGGGCGGAAGCCAGACACAGAAAAAGCTAAGAGAATCCAGTGGATTTTCAAAATAAAATACTCCGTGCAAACTGCCGGTTGTAAAAACAGACAAAAGTGAAACTAATTAACTACATAGCATATTTACAAATGTAGAAGCATGTTTAGAAGAACATACACCAGGAAAATGGCCAAATCTGAGCAAGTAAACAAAGCTTTGCGGGCTAAACGCACGCTTCTGAAATGCTCCCGGTTGGGTTTGAAGTCGCGTGCAGGACGGACCAAATATGCCACGCTCACGCAACGCGCCGTGGACGGGCCCGGTGGATTTTCCCAGGAGAGGAAGCCTGTTTGACCACTGAGAGCACGCGCTGCACGGGGGAGGAGCGCTGCTGAGTGAGAGCCCGCGCTGTGCGGGTTCCCATAGAAACCGCGCTCACGCGTCCCCCGAAATAGATGGTAAAGTGCCTCATTTATCACTGGCCAAGCTGGCTAGTGGGTTTTTTTTAATACACGCCAAAATGAATGTTCACCCGCATTTGGCGGATTGGCGGTGTTAATTTAGAGCCATGCCCACAGGTTTCTGAAGAGCCACTGTGAAGCTCAGTGTGGTGGCTCTTGCCGTTTGCGTCTGATCAATCCAGAAATTGGCTAAGATGTGGAGTATAGGTGGAGCTGGTTCCTTAAACCAGCTACCTGTACTGGCACCCACCTGTCAACCAATGCAGCCACACTCCTAATTCTGCACAACTTTAAGTCTTAATATCATTTGAACAGGTGAGCTGTATATAAATTCACCCTCAGTACAGTTGTCATGAACGGGGAAATTAGCTATAGAGACCAAAACTGTTTTTTGTACCAGGCTGTAAACATGTTTATTTCTGCTGTGAAGTTGGACATTTTTACATGGGAACTTATGGAGACTGGCTCACTCGTGAAGCCAGCCTCAAGTGGACGTTTGAGGAACTGCAGTTTTTGGTAGTTCTACTGTTAAAGAAGTAAAAATGTATATGTATAGATTTTTTCCAGTGTAGAGTCAATATTAAGTCATAAATGGATAAACTATGCTGTACATACTGGATGTGATTATATGTTGATGCCTCATTTTTAATAAAGTAGGTCTCCTCAGCAACAGAAAAATGTTTTATTAAATATGAACCTTTTCTGTAGACCTCTGCAGTTCCTGGATGCCACAATCTGTTTCACGAAGGCCAAACCTTTCAGCCTCACAGTCTGGGGCAATATTTCTTTTGCTCTTTACTCTATCAAGCAAATCTCTCTCCTAAATGTATTTTAAGCCCCTTTGATTTTTGGCTTTATTTTAGCCTGCAGTGCCAGCCCAACCACAGAAGAAGAAGAAGCTATTGTTCTACACGGCTGTTTCCACTGGCTTCTAATAGAGGTGTCTCAACTGTATGTTTTGCTTAATCACACTGTCCAAAATCTAACAAATGGAACAAAATACTTTATAAGTGCTGGAAAAATTGTTCAGGAAATCCTGCATGCAGATCAGTTTCTCCTGAGACAACAGCACAAACAATATTTTTTTTTAACTGAGAGAAGAAAAAAAAAAAACATTCTGCACTATGAATGGAAATCTGCATGGTACATGTTTGCATATTCACTTGCAAGTACGCATTAATCTGATTTAAAAAGCCCCACTAATGGCCTCCAGGGGCTGTGGTCATTAAATTACACAATTAAAATACAAATACTCATCTGCTTATTGGATTATTAGATTTGTGCCATTGTTACAATCTAAGGGGAGTGCTACAGAAAATATCATGCCCAGATCCAAGGTTCATCCACTGGGGAGCATGAAGGTGCGTCTTCCCTTTAGACTGTGACACTTCCTGTGTACACTGGTCATTTAAATAATTCAAAATTGATCTCAGATGCTTCATGGAAACTTAATGTATGGCCTGATTTATCCTTGTGTGCATCATGGCCTTCATCAGGCTGATCCAAACCACTGTATTATGTATGAGTCTATCCATGGTTTGTATTCAATATGGATATTAACCTACTTGTTTGTTTGGAGGTTGTCTGTACCAATTTAAACTTCTTTAAACTTGCAGCCATAAACTTATATTTGTGTGTGTACTGGATCTATCTTTTATAGTCATAAAAGAGAGTGCACATGTGTTATCCTCTTTTCATAATATGGCACTAGAGAAAAGGTAAAACCAGGAGAATGCATCATGTTTCTTGCCTTTCTTTTAGCCCATAGTTGTTGAGATATATTGTTCTGGACTAAAATATCAGATTGATAATATCAATCATTTATACTTTGAGCACAGCAAGACAAATCCATAATAAATATAAGCAGCAAACACAAAGATGCAGTTGTGAAAACCTCTTCTTTCTGATTGGACCTGTGGAACAAACACTAAAACTCCCTTAGCAGTCTGGCTAACAAGCATATGCTAACAGCAGCTGCAGTTTACTTCACTGTCCACCTGAAAACTTTGCAAATCACAGAGACTTTGAGACGGAGCCGCCATAGGGCATCAGAGGGAAAACCAGAAAACATTTTCTCCATAAAATATGATCCAGTTTCACCGGAGCGCAAAGTTACATAGTGCAAGAAGAGACGTACTTTATGGAAACAGAAAATTACAAAATATGGTTTCAGTCAAGGTCCGTGGCTCCCATTGTCTGTGGTCAGTGGAAGAACAGACCGCAGCAAAAATATTTGTTTTGAAAGGCTAAATGCCAATAAATATGGTCAGAGTTTGAGAGGTTTTCTATTGTCAAAACTTATGAAGTAGTACCTAGAGAAACAAATATTTGATCCAAATGTACATAGCTACTCTTAGAAAGCACTACCACAGCTTGTGTGTGGACTTAAAATAATGTCAGATGGATATATAGTACTTGCTACTGACTGGTTAGGGGAAAACAAACCAAAAAAAAAAAACTCCCTCTAAGACAGAAACCTGCTAACATGAACACAAAATCAGACTGGCATTTCAGTCTGATGTAAGCAGTAGCACAGTGTTGATGCTATTCTCAGGTTTTGAATGCTTTTATGGGGAATTGTATTTCACAGATGATGTACAGTGGAAACCCTGCCAGGGGCTGTGTATACTGTATATGTGTGTTCCTCTTCCTTGCAGCAGAGGATGTTGGACCCTTTTGTTCTGTCAAGGTGATGTGAGGTCTGTACAGCAAAGAGCACAAAAAACTAAAAAGGTCAATCATGGCCACAGGGCAAATGTGCGCTCATGTACTGAAGCATCAGCTGCCCTTTGGGCTTGATTGTTAGAAGAATTCCCGCATGGAGTCTGAGAAAAGATTCACATATCAAGCACTACAACTGACGTTTAGTCAAGACATCCCAGTGTGCATTTCGCTCCACAGAGCAGCTGCATCGCATGTTCACTGCCTGCTTACTAAAGAGGGTTAATTCCTAAGTCCGTTGCCTTGAGGGCTTTCTCAATAATGGCAGCTTATCGAGGGGAGCCCTCTTTGTTCAGAGCTAAAATTAGCATGTAGCCCCCGGTGTACACACTGTACAACACATCAGTAGCACAAGAAAAACTCAAAGTAAAGTTGAGGACTGGCTGTGAACTGCTGTTATTGCTGACTGACTGAAACAAAACAGCCCTCCTGGACGATTTTCTGACGGGTTGAACAAAATTACATAATAACAGCAGACCAAAAATGTTTTGTGGATGGTTCCATCTTGTATTGTATGAAATATCTATCACATTGCATAAAGATGTTCTCCTTTGTTCGTAACCTATTGGGATTTTCATCTCTTTATCTGTTTTGAAAAACAGGTACCTCACATCATCCAGTAAGCTGTTCCAAATCCTGCCACCCACACACTGAATTTACACCTATGCTGGTCTCCGCATAAACACCTTCAAGTGGCCTCATGCCATATTGGCATTTTTCATTGTCCAGGGGTCAGGTAACATTCCAGAACTGGAGCTGGTTTCTTGGACATATAATGAAGGACAGAGTCAACAAAGCAACCGAGTTGTGCCCTCTATAACAGGTTGATCTAGCCATGCCGTTGGGTATTTCACATAAACTCTTTATGTGCAAAGTAGCTAGTCTGATGGTGCTCTGGTGATTCTTTGAAACAGATAGTTCTGTATTTAGTAGCAGTGGATCTGCAGATGACGCTCAGTGAGCTGTGGTCTTGAATCTACCCTGCAGTCCTCCTCTTTGTGTCCAGTGAAAACAGCAGGCAGGTTTTGGAGCTGAGGCTGTAAACTGAAGACAATCTAGTCTGGGTTCAGTACTCTCATATTCCTGCATTGGTTTAATCAGAAATTCTAATGATCTCACTCAGTATTTTGTCTGTGTAATTAATTTAGACTGTACAGAACTTTGTCACAGAAGGATTCAATGGAGGAAGAAAAGCCACTGAAATTAATTATGTTGGTGCTTTGTTTATTGCTGTAACAATTCATTCTAATTGTACAGTGTAATACAGCGTACAATGTAATAATGGAAATGGAATTGGAAATAATAGCAGTTCCTTTATTTGTTAATTTGATGAAAGTTTTTGTTGATGCTACTTTGGTTGTTTGTGACTCAGAGTTTTTGAGATTGAACTTTGCTGTTTTAGTCGCCTGTATTTTATCAAAAGATGTCTCTGATAATTCATTCACCTCGCAACGTCACAACAGTTGTGAAGACAAAATAATCACAGAATCTAATCTAATACAGTTTAAATATCATTACACAGTTATTTCATTTTATTATAATAAGGTACATAACCCCCAGACGGGGATTTTTGGCCTCATACAAATTTTCTTTAGTTAACTTTGCCTCTGAATCTTTTCATTCCCAGGCTACTCTGGGTTGTAGAAGTAAAAAACACTGTAGTAACAAAAGTGAATACTTATTATTCTTTTCAATTTGTAATTTATTATAAGTATCACCAGGATTGAGCCATGTTGAATGTGACCACTTCTGCAACTGCTAAGGTACCAATACTGTATATACTGGATACTATTACTTGACTGATAGACAAAAATTGTATGTTGCTAAAGTTAGTTAACCACTAGTTAGCTCAGCCTGTGCTGCCCTGACAGACAAAGGGGCTTTAGACCTCCAGGACGGAGAGGTTTTCAGGCCCAGGGCGAGGGAGGAATGCTGACAGGGAGCATAGCTGGTGTCATCTGAGCCAGGCGAGTGAGCTCAGCAGCCTCTGCAGACATGGCAGAGGCTAAGTTGACTGGTTAGTATTTTTAATTCTAAGTAATATAATCATAATAAATACACGTGCACAGCTTTGCCATAGTGGTATTACACTCTGAAACTGGGGACGCTAAATCGTACAAAATATAATACAAATTTTACATCATCTTGCTTTAACTCAAATATATTTACTGGGTTATAACGCCCTGTGTCCTCGGATGTATTAAATTAAATTATTTTCTGCACAACTGGCCTTTTTAAGGATGATTAGAATCATACCTTTATGTACTGTAACCCATTACATATATTGTACCATATTCATTATGGTCTCTGATGTAAGGTCATAGGAAAATACATCTCATTTTCTCATCTGCTGTAAAACATAAAATAAATTAAAGACATCAGATTGCACCGATTCACCTTCTTGCATTTTCTCAGCTCAAGAAGAGAATCCAGATTTCATGCCAGTTCCACAGACCAGTCAAGAAGACAAGTGGTCAGGGAGCCACGGCGTTGCACTGTGACACCCATCTGCAAAGTCATTACATTCCCAGATTAAAACCTATTACTAATACTGATTGCTAAAGCCCAATGAGGCATAAAATGCAGTTTTTTTGCAATCAAGGGCGAAAGAGTGATGGACTTGAACGTGGAGCCAGAGTGTCGAGGTTGTCTCCAGCGATCCACACGGAGAGAGGCAGCAACGACTGACTGATGTTGTTTTCTTTCCTTTTATTTAACCCGTTTATGTTAAACACATAGCCCCACATAGTGCAGCATATACAGCATGAATTATGCAGGAGTATCCCTTTAACATCAAATAACCTTGTACTAATAAGGAGTATAGAATTTAATTAACATATGAATAGCATTGAAACTGTTCCAGATTGTTAGAGAACCTGCACACGCACGCACACACACACACACACACACACACACACACACACACACACACACACTTACACAGGTTTATTTGTTTGCTGGCTTGGATTCAGAAGGGCGACTGGTCATTAGACAAATGAATGCAATCATGTGTAGATAAGTGGAGGCTCATACGGGCCAAAGACTTTTCAATGTGGGTCAAGAGACTGTGCTGGTGTCTGATAATGACATCTGCACACACTGCAACAATAGCAGAGCATGCATACAGCACATGGGCATAATGTCAGGAGATTCTGGAGGAAGAAGAAAGGGTCAGAATTGGTCACTAGAGAACGCATCTCACCGCACTCAACAATATACTGTTTAGGCAGCAACACAGTATGCTGAATGTAGGACAGAGTGAAAAGAAGCAACAGGTTGTGACTGTTTAGTGACGTAACATTTTTTGGAGCATCATGTTCTCCAAAAACTAATAAAACACACTGTTGCACTGCGTGACTTCATTCCCATGAATCCACACACACACATTGTAGTTTACAGACTCACAGACACACCATCCTGCTGCCCCAGATACTCACAAGCGGACCAAATGTGGATTAATCCACCACTGAAAATAGTCCCCAACAAATGATACTTCATGTCCTCGGTGATTAATGTTTTGACATGGTTCTCAATGGTCCTTGAAATCCTTGAAAATGTGTGAATTTGTGTGGGGAAAAAAAAAAATCAAGACCTGGTTTTGGTGAGTTTAAGTGTGAAGTTTTCGAAAACATACATGAATAGACATGAGTCATTGAGAATAGAATATGTGTCCAATGATACAGGTCAAGCTGATGTTAAGTGAACCATCAGTCATTTGTTAGATAGCTAATTTGGATGGGTGAGCACTATGCCTTGCAGAAAAAATAAACCACAGATTAGTCTTTCTTTGCAGGATAAAGTCTTACTTTACTTTGGCATCTAGAAAACACTGAGTTGCTTACCTTGCTTCTGCCTCAGATTGATGTTGGTGATACTATTTAAAAGTTGCCACAGCTGTCACCCTCTCCGAGCTTGACCCCCTGTATCACCCAGGGTGTTGCATTTTAGTCTTCCTATGTACTCATCCAACTTGGAACGACAAGATTTCAATCCTGAAAAATTGCAGCACACAAAGAGAGAAGCTCCAGTCGAATAGTGTTTTGTGTGTTCAGGAAGGTTCCTAACTGGTTGACCCGGTGGTGCTTTTGTAGTAGTCAGTAAGAGCTGCTTGAATTCTCTATATCTGCTTATTTAGAGAATTCAAGCAGTTCTCACCATGACTACTACAAAAGTACCTTCTGTGCTTTAGTGTTACATCTGACCATCCTGTATGGAAAGGAAATGTACAGACTCAAATCTGACAGACAGACACTTGTTGTTATGCTGCTGGTTTGGGGGCAGCTGCTGGTTTGGGTGCACTATTGCCCAAAACAAGCACTGACCAGGAAGAAAAAGAAAAAAAGCACGAGAAGAAAACCCAGGTCATCGACTGGCTTTCTGATCTTCAGTTCGCTGGATAGTCCGTTTGCTTTCTCACTGTGAGGTCCGCACCAGAATTCAGATGAGCTTTCCCACCTGTCCAAACGAAGCAAACTATCTGAGGAGACGAACTCTGGTCTGTTGAAAGCGGACCAAACAGTACTGGTGTGAAAGCGGCCTTAAATTCTATGAACCTGGTCTGTGTCCTCACTGTGCTGCATTCTTAAACGAATGAACCGAATTACCTGAATGAACTGTTCTGTGTTGTTCAATGTGGCTGCTTTGGCATACAGATGTTTTCACCTGTGTATACTCGAGGGAATGAGTGGACAGGAGGGTGAGTGTGCATAACCATTCTAAATATGACAATCACTGCATTTGTACCAGATGGTCAATATTCCTTTATTATCTCAATTCTGACCTTGATAAAGGAGTCATATTTTCCCTCGAGCTGTTCGTGTTACATAACCTGCATGAAACAACACGATAAAAACACACAGGGAGAAGTGCCTGTAAGTGCAGATGGATTCTCTGAGCACTGCAGATGTCCTCCTTATATCTTTCTTTGACCTCTATCTTTCTTTGGGGTCAAGGAGAAGTGTTTAGGAAAGGACATAGGATGTAATTCTGTCTGACCACAGCCAGAGACACAGACATGACATCACAAAAGGGGACGGAACGACGAGAAACTGGGAAAGGCAAAAAAGCTTAAATTGTAGCAGTTCATTTAATGGACTTGCTGTGATCAGTGGATTCAAACTACATTTGCGCACTAAAACTAACTACAATAACTGTCCATCAATCTGTGGCACTGACAACATAGATCAGGACCAAGACGATTATTCCATGGCACAGAGCCAGGTGGGATAATATTTTAAGCCACGTCAGGCCAGGCCAGTCTTCACACATTCACTGTAGCCATTTTACTGAAATATGTTAATAGCTCAAACATCTTTTAGTGTAATTACGATTCAAAATTACATCTAAAGTGTTGCTGCCATTTATTACTTTTTTGAAATAAGGTGTGAAGTGTAGTTTGCAGTCACGTTTTTGAAACACTAGCAATGCATGTACAACATTTCTCTTTCTCTCTCCCACCCTTGCTGTCTTTTTTTTCCCTCCACACTGCCCGGCCACTCCACAGACCGCTGAAGGATGTGTTGATGTGTACGTGACAAATTACATATGAGAGAGCAACACTGGCCTGACACCCAATCAGCTGGCCAGGCCACTGGGAAATCTCCCGGTGCTCCTGGTGGCCATGCTCAGCAACCAGGATATATACTGTATATATCTGAGACAAGGGAAGTCAATGTTTAGACATGGTAAGGTATTAGCCAGAACCTCCCAGTGGTGGCAGCCTTCCCACTGTTGTGGACTGGATAGAGAGACACAGGATCAGCATCTTTGGGAGCTCTGCGGGCTCACAATCACCCGTGAGAGAAGTTTGCACACACCACCAACTATTTGTAGTAAACTGCTGCCAACTGTAGCTGCTGTTAGGTAATGTTAGCTCAATTTAGTTAGCCGGGCTGCCCACACTGTGAGCTCAGAGCACTGCGGGAGTGGGCAACAAAACTGGGCTCAGCAGTCTCTATGGATATAATAACAGGGGAGAAGAGACCAAAGAGGACGTTGATGGAGGAAGCTAAGAAGAGAAAGAAGCAGCCAGACAAGAGTACATCTGGGACTGACTTTTAGTGGTTGGTGAGAGCTTGGTGAAATAAAAGGCTGAAAGACAGACGCCGAGCTGGGCTGACTGCTGTTAGACTAGTAAGTAATATCAGCTGGCTGTTATGTCTGCTGTTGGTGACCTTGCTTGATGTTTGGCTGTTAGCAAAGTTTTTGACTCGCTAGTTTCTGATCATAAGTAATGTGATCAGAACAAATACACGAGTACAGCCACCCAGTATTTACCACAGTGGTATTACACTCTCTGAAAGTAGGAGTACTAAATCACAAAAATACCCATTTCTGTGCAGTGTTGCTTTAAAAAACAGTGACCCCAAAATGGAAGAGCTGTATCGTACCATCCGGTTTATCCCCTCTCTCTGTCAAAGCATAAACTGCCTATACAACAGATATATTTGGCAAGCAGTGTTGACTTAGGAGTGGATGTTACAAATAAGTTCCCTTGAACTGAAGTGTATTACCTTATTAGCTGTTAGTACAAGCAGTATCACCGAGCTTCCAGTGACACGTTTTTCTCGAGGGCGTACAAATGAAGCTTTGCTCTGGAACCTTCTGGTGTGACTGAGCAATTAGACCTCAAACGATTATAAGGATTGAGGCAGCAGACCTCACGAGGGGAAAAAATAAATAAATAAATAAAGGATGGTGAGATTAAGAGAGAAAGAGCCCCACCAGACCTGCTGTGTAATAGAGGTCAAGAAAACGATACGGTGATAATGATTTGAATAAATCGATGAATGACAACATGATTTTATAGAAAGAATGAGCGAGGGCAGTCATGCTAGCTGCTTGGTGACAGGTGTCTGAAAAACAGGACAGTCAGTTAGTCACACACGCACACACACACACACACACAGACTCAGACATGCAGACAGGCAGTGTGCGTAATGATGCAGAGAGACTGATAGGCAGCCACACACTGGTTTTCCAATGGATGATTTCTAATATATATCACAGTTTAAACTGAGCTGAGAGGAGACGGTACCAGTCTCGCATATGTGGAGGGGGCACATCCTTCAGCATCCACCTTCTAGGTCTGCATGTCATAAAGGTCAACAAGAATGTCATGTTCCAACCTGTCCATACAGCATAGCTGGACTAAATCAGTTTACTCGTGTAGACTAATGGTATGTGAGAAAGGACAATGACAAACATGCTGAGTGTATTTATACTTTTTGATGAGCAAATTATAGCGAACAAATTATTGAGTCTAAAATGGTCCATTCTTTTTTGTTTGTTTGTTTAAATTTTCAACATGCAGTGTTTGCCCAGAAATATGCATTTCATCATATGCCAACAGAGCCGTAACCAGAACTTCAGAAATACTGAGGTCCAAGCATGCTGTAGGTGAGTTGGCAATTTTGGTTGGTAGATATTTGGTCCGGTATCAATTTATTTATTTATTTTTTGCAGGATTGTCCTAACATGCATGTTTTAAATGTGTTACTTTGATAGTCGAATGTAAGAAAAAAAAAAAAAAAAATATATATATATATATATATATATATATGCAGTGGTGGCCAAAATTATTAGAACACCTGCTTTTTTTGCCTCCAAAACATGATTTCATTTCATAATGTTCATGAAACATGCAGATGGTTACTCTGAGCACAACAAATATCAGATGAGTTCTGGCAACAGTTAGAAGAATGTTTATGATCATTGTCCTCTTGGAAAATAAATCCAGGCCCAAAAAAGATAACTCCCAGATGCTGTTTTGTGGTATACTTTCTTATCCATGATGTCATCAATTTTCACCTGTTCCTGAGGCTGAAATGGCCCCACACCATAATACTAGGCCCTCTGTGTTTAACTGTTTGTAAGAGACACTCATTTTTATATCTCTCCCCTCCTCTGTCGAACATACACTCTTCACTTGTTACCGAACTGTTCAAACTTCAAGCAACACTTGACACATCCTTTTTTTTTTTTCCATAGTGTTGTTTGTGGTCCTCCTGCCTTCTGAGGATAGCAATATTCCATAATATTTCAATAGTTTTAAAGAGGCACTCTACAAGGTGCATAAGAGATTACTTGTAAATAAGAAAATATAGTTGAATTTAGTTTAGTAGTCACAGCAACGGCAACTCAAAACAGTATATAATGTCGTCTGTGCTTCTGGATGAGTGTTTCCCAAAATAACCCTGATGATGTCATCGGGTTTATCTGGAGATTACACATTTGTGACAGAAAGCATGACTGTGCATCACAAACTGGAGTTAGAGGATGAAAAATGTGAGGATAACCAACTATGGAGGGTTTAACAAAAGATGCTATCAAATTGCATTGTGGGAATTGTAAGAACTTTTTTTTTTCTTTGTCCAGTGTCTTGACACATACTAAAGACTAAAAGTACTCACCCACAGATATCTACATGTATATACATATATTGTAAAATTCAGAAAAATCCTTCATGAAACTTTATAAAGACAGAAAAATTTCAGGGTTTGTTGCTGATTTTGATTTGCTGAGTGGGCTCAGCGTGGATGAGTGGCTGAAAGAGAAGGACAGGACGGAGGCGGAAGATAAAAAAGAAAGAAGACACGCTGAGATTAGTGAACGGACAGAAGTTTGCAACGCTGTCACTCAACAAACGCACAAGAAAAACCCACAAAGATGTCGGAGAAAGAAACAAAGACAACCTGAGAGGATTTATGTTTGAACAGACAGACAGCCCACTGTGTCCCGTTGCTTTGTTGGAGAAACATCTCTCGTTGTTGTTGCCCATTCCACTGACCTTTTACCTTCATCCAAAACACCCAAACTACACCAACAATGTACCTTTAGCTAGCTTCCAGTCTCCACCAACCACTGCTTATGAAGCACAAAGACTCCATGATGCTGCCTGGAGGCGGGAGAAATCTGATGGGGCAGAAATATGAATCATCACTCTAAATCTTAGTGGCCCCAAAAACTATGAGAGAAGATGGAAGCTGGATATCCTTGCTTCAGGCACAGCACAATTAAAACACACCTGTCCGGAGTGAAACAGCCTGTACCTGCAAAGAGGAGAGCAAACATCACTGAAGACTACATCAACAAGCGCACAACTCATGTCGACATCAAGATAAATGTTAAAAATCATTGCATGCTTTTTCTTTTGTGTGTTGCTCAGCAACCATTCCAAAGAATACATTGCTTGGCAGAATAATGATCATTGTTATCAATAGATTGTTGCTGTATATATTATTTTTCATTATCTGCATATCTATATTTATGCATGCATATAGGATGTACAGTGATTTCAGCTCCACTTTACATTGTACCTAATAGCCTCATGGGGTTTATTGCTTAAATACTTTAGTGTATATATGTGTGTATATTTACTCTTGTGAAGCTTTATGGAAGTTCAATACTAAATTGAACTTCCATAAAGCTGTTATCACCCAGAGCTCACAACTCACAGGAGGTGTTGGCCATGTGACAATGACATCTGATAATATTGTTATGAAGATCACTTACTCATGGGATGACTTTGGTGTGTGTGCACAGTCACATTCAGAATAGCTGCAGTCACTACTCCCAAGAGTAATGACAGCAGCCAACGTCATCAACAAATCGGGAAGCAGGGCAGAGAGGAAGAGGGGAGGGTGGATGGGGGTGGTGGGTGAGGGCGAGTCGAGGTTCCATCACCAGAGCTCAGATTAGATCAGAGGACACTCCAATTATGAAGAGGCTTTGGGGCACACGTCTGCCAGCCCGGGTGAATTAGTCTTCCGGCTGAATCGCACGAGCTGCTGTTGCAGTCGGTGATGAAGGGGCCTATTGCTTATGCAGTGCTCTTTCCGAGGGCTTGTTTGTGCACAACTTGATTAACACAAATTTCTAGTGAGTGAGATGAATTCCCTGCGCTCTCAACCGAAGCAACTGAGACCCCCCCCAAAACCCCCGTCCCCTAAAAAAATCCAACGATCCGCTTTGAATCGCAAATCTAGAGAATCGTTCTTTCTCGTGCATGACCACACACACACACAAACTCATTGTTTTTTTTTTATTATATGGATGTGGTTTTTACGCAAAAAATGTGGCAACAATCGAGTGTGACAATAATGCTGTAATTGGGAGCCAGATGTTAAAAACATCTGCCCTATTTTTTTTGGCCTGGAAACGCCCACAGCCAACCGAGCAGGGAATAGTTCTCGATCAAACTAATAGACTGAAAATACATTTCCTGCAAGTAGTTTTTCACACTGATAAACAAGTCATGTTCCTCTCCTTTATTAGCGGTATATGTAGTGCTATACTATGTTTAGCATGCTGCCTTATTATGCAGGGATCATTGCAGAATGTGCCACTGTTTTGGATGCGATTATATTTGTTTGTGTAATGAAGCCATCTGCTTTCCATTCTCTCTGTACAATTCCATTAATTAGTGCCACAGTTGATATTAGAAAGACAATATTGAGAGATTGCGGGAGGGGAAGTCTGGAGAGACGACGGGATGACAGAGGGAGGGAGGATGGGTGGTGGGCAGAGGTAGAGCAGGCAGAGAAGAAAGGAGGAGAAAAGAAAAGAGAAAGGAATAAGCATGGCTGGAAGTGATTGCAAATGCAGATGGTTATGAAGCTAAGGCAGATGGCGTGTCAGATTGATTATTGTCGCCAGCGCTGCGTGATAGATACAAGGCGAACACCGAGCTCTCCCCTCATTTCAGATGACACAGAGTGATAGAGACGTGTCGGCTCGCAGGGTTAATCTCAACGTCATTCAAGCTGGTTTTCGAACTATTTAGAATCGCCCACGTGTGCCAGGCCCGTCCGTTCTTGACAAGCCGATTACACCTGTAAATAAATACAGCCGTGCACTTGTGATTATGCAGCGGACAGGTGGGATGTTTGCAGCGGCGACGGCGGTGGCGGAGGAGGATTTTTTTACCCGCCACGGTGCTTTAGCGCTATCTTGCCGCAGCAGAGGGGAGCATTCTCTCCGGCCTCCATCATTTCGTACGGGTGGCATTTCAGATGACCCGCCTGGGAACAAAAGCAGCTTACGGCTTCATCTCAGCACCAGTGTGAAATATCAAGAGCCAAATGACATCTGACAATACGGCGGATGTAAGCTGGCCTGTATGTGCTATGATATGAGACTGCTATCCAGTCGAATTTCTGTGTTTCATGCGGAGGACGGTGCGCGGCAGACGTCTGAACTGTACAGATGTTACTGTCACGGGGGAGAGGCCTTCATTAGGAGGGCTGCTGTGATTAGTCAGTGTTACTGACAGTTTAAGGTCAATAATTTGTTGTTAAGTCTCTGTTGATTGGTCAAGCCTGACTAATCCATTGGAATTCTGAACATGGCAGGAGAAGACTGGGACTAATGATGATATTTATGTTAAGGAAAAGACTCTAACCCTAACCCAGCCTGACCCTCACCACTGAGATTCTTCTTGCTCGGAGAGTCATTGTGATCATCTATGAACCTAACCATTAAGATATTTAGATATATCTTCAGTTATTTCTTTACTAACCGCAAACACACCAATTACCTATCACACACTTGCTTCTTTAATTCCGGAACCAACCCTGCCGTCTGGACCCAACTTCCAAAACCCCAATGCAAACTTTGCATAATATCATATAATCATATCATATACATCACATATATAATATCAAATATCACACCAACTTTGCACTTAGGACAATAGCAACAGCCATGTTTAGTACACCAACACCAAGAATTTTCTTCTCACGCTCTTCTCCTTCATAATGTGAGGATGTTTATAGTGGAAGGGACCCTGATTGACAGGAGTGGGCCAGTGCCTTGCCTTTGACTCTTTATACCAAATCGAGTACGTTGTCGGACAACTCGGGGAGAGTCATTGTGATAAGCACTTTCTCTGACCCTAACCCACAGGCTGTTTTCTGTTACAGGTGAAAACACATGGCAATCCCAAAACTTTTGATTTCACACATGAATCATGCCAACATAAATTTGACATTTCTTTGACTTGTTAAATATCAGATTTACTCAGAATAAAAGTACATATTATTGAAACTGAAGTTGTTTTGAATCCAGTGGCAGAAAAAAGTCCATAGAACTCCCTTTTCACTCTCGTTTTCAGATCATATTTAATTGTTAGTCACTTGGGGTTTCTTGTCTCATCCCATAGAAATACAATAACAAGTCCCTTATGTCTTTTTCTTTTTTATTTATATTTCAAAAACGATGATGATAATGACCTGTTGTTTTCCAGGGAAATAAAAGGACTAAAAATGTAAAATAAATAAATAAATAAATTTTAAAAATCGTTGGGCTCAGCTCAGCTGGTTCTTTAAGAGCTATAAATGAAATGTTGAAATTCCACTGTGGTCATTAATGCATTAATGGGTTAAAGGGACATTTCTGTCACAGTTGACAGTTCCCCTCTGTATTTTGTATCTGGAACCTGAACCTGACCCCTCAACTTTTCACTCAAACGTGTAACCTTGCCATTTTTAACATCTGCCTGATATATTTTTGGGGTTTCCTGCCTGCCCCTCTGGATTTGTTTGCCTGTTTGGACTGGACTTCTGGTTCTGACCCTTGCATCAGACACATTTCGGAAGCCAATTGCAAAGCTTTCTATTTTCTGTTTTCATTTAAATGCATTTTTAAACTGCATGAAAACTTATTTTAACTGATCTTTGTAACGCATTTTCATTTCAAAGACTTTGAAGAGTTCATTATGACGGGAAGCAGGGAAGGAGAGAGGAAAGGAAACAAGTGTAAACGAGTGTTTATTGTGTTATATTCAGTCATGCAGCATATTTTCAAACTGGATTGAGGTAAAACATACAAATTGAAATGTGTGGCCACCATTTTAGATTTTCTTAAACATTACACCTAAAACTGAATTGTGCAACTGAGTTAAATTGCTTCTGTTTTTCCCAAAGAAGGGGTCTAATATGGGGGTCGAAAATTTGAATGTTATCTTGTGCACAATGTATACTGGTACATGTAGGCACTATATTGTACAAGAGGGGCATGATGGTTTCACTGTCCATGAGATCAACGTGGTTTTCTGTGTTGACCTCCAGCTCAGACTTCATAGAGTCTTGTAGAGGCAAAGACAAAACAAACAAGAAGAGTCAAACCTTTACTTTTCTTTCATAACTTCTTTACAGCTACATTTGATGCTGAACAAAGTCTAAAGAAACTGCTAAAAAAACTTTTCTTCTAAAACACAAAGGTGGAAGAAAAAAACTCTTTGTCTCTCATTGATCAGCGTGTCTGCAGACAGCCTTCTCACAACCATTCCTAAACCACCAGAGAAAACAAGCACTATACCTTTATATTTGTTTTTTTGTGTAGAATTCTCTTCGTGATAAACTTGACTCCGTTATTAGCTCGGGGCTGCTGATTGGGGATGCCACGTGCGTCTCCTCCCTCATCACCTCGCCTCCCTCGACTCCTCAGTCTCTCTAGCAAAGGCAGTAATCAAAAGAGCAGCAGACTACAGTGCCGTGTCCCCGGGGGACACTCACTGACTGGCTTCTCTGTCATCAACAGCGTGCCGGTGTTGGTTTCCTTTTATTTAACCCATTACTGTGTGTGGAACAAAGACATGTTAGTTCCCAAGGTAGTTGTCCACACACAAAGTGTGTGTGTGTACACAAAGGGAGCACAACAAATGGGCCTCAAAGTATAAAACCATTAGAACTGACACACTATCATGCTAATTAACGTACCACAAGGTTTGGAGACTACATTATGTTTGAAATTTACCCTTCAAGTGCAGATGTGATGCCCAAGTTTCTGTATTGATACTTTTATAGCTAGTATACAAAGCCAAACTTCCGAAATGTTAGAAAAGACCTTGGCAGAATTATCATTTTAATCACACTATGGGCCTCATCACATCGCATAAACGCATCCGTCCTTATGCCGCACGTATAAGTGATTTATTAATACTACAACTAAAAGAAACAACCATCATAGCAACATGTTCACTTGTGTCTTCTCTAAACAAACGGAGATTATCATGTTATTGGACTGGCAGTAGCTCCGTCTGTAGGAACGTGACTGGTCCAGCTCAGACCAGACTGTGGACTGGTAGGTGAAGAGGTGCCAATTTCACCTCCTGGGCACTGCTGAGGGACTCCTGAGCAAGGCACAAAACCCCTAACTGCTCCCAGGCACTGTTACATGGCAGCTCATCGCTCCACTATCTCTCCACATTTGCATGTTTATAGGCCCTTTGTATGTGTGTGTGTGGTTGTATTTCAGGCTTGAGTGAAAGTAAATCTTCTTCTTCTTCTTCTTCTTCTTCTTCTCTGTGTCTCTGCAGCCTCTGCAGAGTTCCTTTTGTATGTCCTGTCCATGCTCTGACTGCATGTCAATCATACGCATGGCTCGCTATCTTACAGTCTTGAACATAAACATTTAATTTGATGGTCATGAAACATTTTATTATGAAATGATAAGCTGTATTTTGACTTAAAACATCATCTTAACTAAGGATGCGCGGCATTTACAGTCATCGACAGCACCCGAGGAAATCTGTTTGTCTCTCCTCACACTGTCTAGTGTGTGATACTTGAAATTGGGTCCCATGGCAAGCACGAATTCAATAAAGAACTCCGTCTGTCTCTCTTTGATTGTAGGATGAAGGTTAAGAGATTGCATGGTATTCGTCATTTTTTTTTTCTGCTTAATGTTTTCTCTGAGGTATGAATGAAATTCACACCTGATCCAGACCTGTCAACTCAAGTACAGTCTGCATTTCTTCACAGGAAAAAAAATGAATTTGACTTAAAAAAAAATCAGAATCAGAAGGAAATTAGAGTTTAAATATAATATCGAAATGATACAAATAAAATAAACTAATGTAAAAATAATGACCATTACTTTACTGGCATTGCCTGGCTCATGCAGGTCTCTGCGTCTCTGTCCAGTATCACCCTCTGTTGAAACACCAGGCTTTAATCCTCTCTAACATCTCTGCAACTGTCACATGACCTCTCTTACTCGTTTTTTAGTGTCTAAACGTAACGTCAGAGCATTTTCTCTTTTCTCTCTGTCTGTGACAGTTCAGCTCTGGTCACACGTTGCTACTAATGGACTACTAATGTTTTCTAATTGTTTCAGGTCCCTGAACCTGACCAGTGACACTGCTGAAGCTGCTGTTATTTTCTGACGCGCTGGTTTCTGACAGCAGGACTTGAAGCTCCGCACTTTGACATTCTACTTTTTCCTCTTTGGTAACATTTTAGTGAATGAAACATATCCACAAATGAAGCAGAATGGCCAGCCTACAACTTTAACTGCTGGTTAAGGTAATAATGAAAACTCAGAAAATGTGCTCCTCCAGTTTGTCCAGTCAAGAGACTTTGGTGAATCTGACTTGGAACAAAAATATGAAAATATACTTTTGGCTCTTGAAGGGGGATCCTGAGCCAACACTTTTTTAGTCATACTGTGCTCACATGTACAGACGTATTCTCAATACAGCTGATTTTAATCATCTGTATTTTTGGATGCTTCATATCATCCATCATTTTGTTTTTAGAAAAATCATATTCTCTCATGAATTACATATGGGGACCAGATACAATTTGGCATGCATATTAATTAGATCTTTATTCTGTTTGCAAAAAGAGACAGCTCTAAAAAAAATGCTCATAAGCACATATCAATTATTTTATTTGCTCACAAAGATCAACACAGTGTAAATTTCATAACAGAGTAATTAATTCCCTTGGAATTATAATAACAAGGAAATATCTTATTTAGAAGCCACATGTTGGTTAATTAAGATTTTAAGACAATTTGAATATCTATTGTGTAATACAAATAGACAGAAAGAGTCCATAGGCACAATGAGTTGGAGTGTACCATTTACATACTGTCCATCTGACCGGGGCATGCTGGCTGTCCCTTCTAAATTCTGTGCCCAGATTGTTGGTTTCTCCCCTCCCTTGCTTGGGAGGCATCCCTGGCGTCCGTTCAGGCTCTTGTCACCTCCCATGAGGTGCTTTCCATTCAGCTAATTCTGCTCCTTCCCTTCCTTCCTTGCTTGTCCAACCCCCCCAAAGCCTGTGATGTGGAAATTGTTTGAGATCCACCTTCATCGAGGATGTTCCAATCCCCTAAATGCAACAAGGAGGGAAGAGAGAGAAACCACAGACAGCATCACCCTTTTGAATCCAGCTGATCTGGAACCTGATTGTGCAGAAATCTTAATTTTATGTTAAAAATGTGCACTTACTATATACGGAATCAAAGAAAATAATAAAATAAATTCATTTCTCTGCATTATATTTGGTTTATTTGATGTTTGGCATTTTGTTCCCCTCTAAAGAATGCCTCGGAACAAGCAACAGTCAAACTGTACAACAAATATGTCAAATTATCATGATATGTTTTCTTACCCTTTTTTTCACCAGACTATTAGTGATGACAAAAACATCAGAAAACAAATTGCACTCTGCACAACAGCCTGACTTAAAAATGAGTTCTAATAAGTAGATTCATTAATCTTACCGGGTTCCCCGAGACCTTCAGACACTGCAGTAATTGATGTTGCATTTTACATGTTTTTACATGATAACAGTAACAAGAGGAACATTGATATCCCTGTTGGTGTCATGAATGTATTAAAACCAAATAAACTTTAAAATTTAAATATTAAATAATACATTTTTAGTGCTAGTTTTATTTATAGTACTAATACTTGCTCAAAGGCCATAAAGTGACTATGAAATTCACTGTACTTCCATCAGCCTTCTGAATGAATATTGCTTTTAGCTTTCAGCTGTCATTAGTGTCAAGCTGCAGTATTTTCCCTGTCAGCTCTCCCTGCAGGGGAGGTTTTTTGTAGTAGTTTTCTGCTGCATTGTCTTGGGCCATACTCACAATGGCAACACGGGTCTTTGTAAACAACACTCTTGTCACTCTTGTCAGCACTCTGCTTTTCATGCTGGCTTTACCAGGTTGGAAAGCTTCAGTGCGACAATATTCAGCCTCTGGAGAAAGGAGGGAATTTGCGGGGAAGTCTTTCAGCCATTTGGAACAATCGTTTATCCGCTGTGAATGGTAGTGCTTTCTGAAGAAGGAACCTAAAATCTTTTCTAGCTTAAAATCCATGAGGAAAATGTTTTGGATGTTTGCACTTGACCATAATTCTGCCAGTTGCTTCTTATTTTGGAGCTTTGGTGACCCGTCATCCCACTGGACTTATTAGTGGATTAGAGGCTATTATCAGGCTGATACTGTGTAGTCTGAACCTGGCTTTAGCAGAAGATGTGCCTCCTGAAGGAGAGCTGGCAAATCACACTGATGTGTATCATCACATCACAATGTGTATTGTGATTTCTAGTTTAGAGATTTTTTTCTTTGGAATTCCCATATTATTTTATATTCAGGTTCTCACCACCAGTCAGTTAGAACTCAAGAAGTCTCTTGGATAAGAAGAAAATATGTCGAGGAAAGTCAAGAAGCCAAAAAGTCATGAAGTCATGCTGGTGTTGAAGAGTCTGACAGCTGTTGGAATGAAGGACTTGTGGTAGCACTCCTTCTTCTGTTCATGATGGATGTCAGCTTTGCTAACATCCTCTTCTCCCCAACTTCCTCTTTGGAGTCCAAGGGGCATTCCAGGACGGAGCTGGACCTCTTGACCAGTTTGTTGAGTCTTTTTTGAGTCTCTCTCCGTGGTTCCCCCTCCCCAGAATACGACTGCATAGAAGATTGTAGATGCCACTGCAGTGTCATAGAAGGATTTCTAACAGAGTCCTGCACACTCCACTCTCATCAGTAAGTGGATTCAACTTTGACCCTTCTTGTACAGGACGTCTGTGTTGTCTGACCAATCCAGTTTTGTGGGAATGCTCCCACCATCTCGATATGCAATCCCTGGATGCTCACAGGTGTGGTCTGAGATGTCTTTCTCCTTAAGTCATTCACCATCTCCTTCGTCTTGCTGGCATTGATGTGAAGGTAGTTGAGATCACACCAGTCATCAAAGTCTTCTGAAAGTGACAGCTGTCAGTGTTTAAAGGTCCAGTGTGTAGGATTTTTTCTGAGGTGAGGTTGTAGATTACAATCAGGTGAATAACTCTTGCCTCACCCTCACCCACCCAAGTGTGAAGGAGAAACTATGGTGGCTGCGAAACTCATGAATAATGAGAAAGGCCTTATCAAGAGCCAGTGTTTTTTCCTGTTCTGTTCTACTGTAGAAACATGGGGTACAACATGATTTCATAGAAGAGGTGATTATGAAAATGCACTTGTGATCTTATATTTCATTTTTGCCATATTCTTCCAATGAATCCCCCTAAATGGTACATACTGGCCCTTTAAAGACCAAACGAGAAAACAGCCCAGAATGAGCATCAGTGCACACTGTGGGTTGCCTTTGATTTATTTTATGCTTGGCTTTCCAAGCATGAGCAACTGCTGGCTATTAGACAGCACATCTGTTTCTTTGCTTCCATAAAAACCTCACATCTGGGTTCATGTTCGCTGGTTGATTCAGATCACGTTGTCACTGATACCACCTTGCACTTAAAAGGTTGAGTCTTGCAGGTTGTCTGTGCTCGGGATGATACTGTTCTCCTCTGTCTGAACATACCAGATTTAAGGAGTAAAGGCATGCCTTGATATGCTGGGAGTTTACTGAGGTGATGTCTACTCAGGTAAAATATGTTACACACCTGTGTGGGTGGACCATGGGTGCAGAGCTGGTTTGAGACAATAAGCTTACTTGTGCTCCACACAAATTCATAAGGTGAAGATATTTGGTTCCTTAGTTATGTCTTGTTTTATCTTATTCACAACAAATTTGCTATAAATTACATCACAACAACGTATTCTGCAAACCATGCTGCTGTGTTGTGTGCATTACATGCACCCTATAGGCACCTATCAGTTTTCATTCCTGTGAATACAACTCTTCCTGGGTTGTGTAACCCATGACAAAGCACTAATGCAATATGAATATTGTCAGAAGCAGCATATACATATACTTATGTACTATACATAAAGGGCCCAGTATTCTTCCTTGAGGAAGACCACAATCAATATGTGATGTGACACAAAAGCACCTGAACAAAACATTTCTTGCAGATAAGTATGAACAAAGCCAGTCAAGCTCTATACCCGAGAGACCTACCCATTTCTCGTTTCTATTGATTAAAATGTCATGATCAATTGCATCAAATGTAGAGCTCAAACCTAATATGAAGAGGTGCATTGTTGGAATTAATCAAAATTCACTTACTACCATTCATTTACATACTAACAACAGTGTACTGAAATGTGTTTCTTAGGTTCAGCTGTTTGTTTTTATCTAAGCAATTCTGACTGTCACAAAGTTCAGTTATTGTAGTAATTGTGTACATTTTCATACTTGAGAAGGGAGTTAAAGTGAAGTCAGCAAATAGTGTCACTGGAGGAGATCTGCTTCTTTATATGCTTCGACAATCAGACTTGGGTTTTGCTCTTTGTTTGAACCTATAGACTGGTTTAAACACAGAATAATGTATGAAGCTGATGTCATAATTGTGACATAGCCTTTATTTCTCTCTGTTATTTTGTGCACATACGGGCAAGCAACTAGTGTGTTCAGACCACTGCTACTGTTGATTTCCCACATTGGTTAGAGGATGTCATTGCCAAAGATGGAGTTTTGATTTGTTGATTTTGGTGACTGCAGTCTTAACTCATCTTGCACTCTCGCCATGAAAACCAGAGGAACAGAAGCATCTCGCCACAAGCTTTTAGGAGATTGAGAAGGTAAATCTGCTTTGCATCACCCCATCAGATAAACCTCATAATCAACAACTCCCACTTGATATGTGACCAGGAGCAGACCATGTCACTCGGCCTGAAATATACAGCTGACAGCGGGAAGCAATAAAAGCACTTTATCTAGCGGTGAAAATGGTCTCAGCAGGGGGGGTGGACAGGTCCTTGTGCAGGTGCTCCTGATCTTTGCAGCACCTTGAGCAATTTCTCACGTGCTGCCTGTGAATAACATTTTCCATTTTAAGTCTAGAAATTCATTCTCCCTCATTCTCTTTCATTAACCACACACACACACAAAGGGCTGGAATCCAACTATGGCAAGGTAGGTTGCATTTAACACATGATACAGGCATTTATCCCAACTATGACTATTCTCTTATACATGCTTATAGATCGTTGGCTTGATTATGTCATTAAAGCACCATCAGTCTGTTAATTGGGGGTGTTACAATAGCCCAAGCTGACCTGATGTACAGTGAAACAGTTTTGAGGAGTGAGCGCTATAAATGATTTGGTCAGGATCTTTCTGGATAATGATGCAGAGGTTCAGTAATATCTTTGCTACAATGTAAGACAGAGACACTGAGACCATGTTGGACGGTGTTCTTTGGTTCACCAAGTTCATGCCATTTTTTTTTGATTGGGTGTAGCTCTATTGGCTTGTGGCTAGATGCAATGATTGTGTAGGTTTGGTCAGTATTTCATGTCCCATATGACCTCCAGTACTGGTAACGATAAGATCATTCCTGCCTGCTGTGAAGACTATATATGTCACTAATTTACACCTAACAGTGTTTTCATCTTGTATTCTATGAAAACTACTCAGGGTCCATGTTGAAGCTTTTTCTAGCTGTTATAGTAGCATCTCATGGTCTTCATCAGCTCTTGAAGGACCCAATAAGTGGACCTGGAGTTTTTTTTCTCTTTTTATTTTTTTTTCATTAGTTTACATCTCCATAGTCCAAAAATAAGCTTCAACACACTTTCCTTTGAAAACACAACATGTTGTTTTTCATAAAAATTCAGTACATGGCCTTATGATATCTTTCTGTTTCAAGGGTCCAAACTCAGCCCAGGATGGTTGAACATACAGATGTAGCAACTCAAAAGTTCCCGTGTTTCCGTGACGGGGCCGTGACTGGTCCTTGGCTGGTCCTTGACTGGTCCTTGACAGGTCCTTCGCAGGTCCGTGACGGTAATGTAATCCCCTGCGATGACGTAGTCAGTGAGGCCCCGACTGGAAACGCCCCTAAACAGTCTGGGTGAAAACCAGCTGCAATGCCTCATTTGTCCACAGGGAGGAGCAGTGATTTTAATGTTCCGCTCTCACCATAGACTGTATAAAGACACATCTGAACAGATACGCTGGGGTGAGCGGGTGAGCCGATCAGCTGAGACAGAGCACAATCATGGATGTGGCTAGTGGTGCAACGGATCATCATGATCTGTTCATATCGCTCCCCACAGACCGGCACCAAGTGTTCCGCGGATCGGTTGATGGAAAAAAAAAAGTTGTGATAAGATAACACTGAGGCACTGCTGCAGCCGCTCGTATCTGCAACTCTATGTCACGCACAACAACAACATGCCAACATAAACTTATTAAAGAAAACTCAGCTCGTAACGTCCGTTTTTTGTAACTGTTTTTTAAGAGTTATATCTGTTTGATGCTTTCTGAAGCCTGCAGTATGAAACACATTCGATTTCTGAGTATTTATTCCTCTGAACGCCATAGTGGCCATATTGATGGTACAGTATACAGTATGATGGATACTGATGTCCAGCTGTGGCTTTCACTACATCCAGATTAGAGCGAGCGAGAGAGAGAGTGCGTGAGAGAAGAGACGCTTCAGTAATTATGTAAGGACAGAATAGCCTAGATGTTGTTGATTTGGTAAACAGTGACATGTTAGATATAAACATCATAAATACTCACCGTTCACCAATCACTCAACTTTCCAGTCCGGTACAATCGCCGGTCTCTGCGGGTGTAGGCTACATTATGTGTTGTCAGTTTTGGACAAGGAGGGCCGTTTGCATTTGTTTTGCTTTTTTTTTTGTAATTTTACCTGGTGATTAACAGCCTTTTGAAGATTTTTGCTGTTATGCAGGTATTCAGTGCACGCTTTAGGCCAGGTAAACCCCACAAACCTCATTAGCATTCTCATTGCTCAACCTTTTGTTTGCACTTAATGGGCTTTTTGGTCTCCCAGTGTCACAGATCACAGAGCGGAAAATGCAGCTGGTTTGAGTACTGTATACTATACAGTAGCCTTATGATTTGAGTGTGCTCATGAACAGGAAGATGACTCCTTTTCATTTTAGTCCATTCCATAGGCTAAATGGCGTAAAGCGTAAATGGAAATCGACATTTAAAGAGGAAGAATTACGGGTGAATCAAGTATGAAATAAGTCAAGTATGTTTGGTTTTAATAAAGTTTGCAGTATAAGCTTACGAAACCATCAAACACATATATTTAGGAAAAGTCACGGACTGAGAGACCTGTGGTTTTAATGCAAACAATGTTATTTACGAAACAAAAACCCAAACGGTCATTCTTGTGTTATTTCGTAATCGTGTTTAATCTGACGTTCACTCATTCACTCATTTTGTGCTGACGTGTGTGAGCTCATAAACTCTCAATGTGTGGTCACAAATACCTGGAGGACGTCTTTACTGTGTTTTACTGGCAGCTTCGTGGATATTATTATGGCTAAATGGAACTTCTTGAAGCAACAAGTTTTTTTTTTTTTTCCTGAATTCCTGAATGAATAATTAACAGTTTATTTGGAGGATGTGTGCGACATACTGTAGAGCTGCAGAGACTTTTTTTCTAAAAGTCTGTATTCCGTTGCAGCGGTGCCTCCATTTAGAAAAATAATTGAAGAATAACAACAGCAATTATACCTCCTGTTGAATATTTGATCACAGTTTGATCGTTGTGTAACACCATTTAAAGAGGGAGAATACCTGGTGATTAACAGCCCTTTGGAAGCCCTTTGTTATGCAGGTATTTAGTGCACTTTGCTCAACCTTTTGTTTGTTACTACCGTTTGACTACCGACCTTGTGATTTGAGTGTGTTTATGAATAGGAGGACGACTCATTTACTGTATTTTCATTTCTGTTAATCCCATAGGCGTAAAGAAAACTCCATGAAGCAAGAATCTTTTTTTTTCAATTGTTGTATTTAAGTGCAAAGGCACGCATGCAAATCAAACAAAACAAACGTATAATAACACTACTAATAATAATACAATAATACTATGTATATATATATATATATATATATATATATATATATATATATATATATATATATATATATATATATATATATATATATATATATATATATATATATATATATATATATATATATATATATATATACAATGCACAACAACTTTGGGGCAAATGTCCTTCAGCGCATTGCGTCTCAGGATCAGCCTTTCAGGGACTCCTTAGTCTTTCATTAATCCGGTTCCGGACCTTTTGCCACTGGTCCCCAGACAAGTTCGGGAAGCGCTGGGCAACGTGCTCGTGTACGCGGTCTTTGTAAGTGGTCGACCACTGGCATAGATTAATCGCGCCAATGCCGGCCGGCATTAGCAGTTGTTCCCCGGAGTAAACAAAGGCAGCTGTCCAGGTGGAAGCGGCATTTAAAAAACAACACGAAGAAAAAACACGACAAAAACACGACAAAAGCACAAAAACTCTCTAAAAACAACATTTCTAGAGAGATCAGGACTCCACAGAGTTACAGTGAAGAAAACAAAAACGAACAAAAGAGAAAAAAGTCAAAAAGCGACCTCAAAGGCTGGAGCAGCTTTGACAATAGATTATTATTATTAATAGATATTTTTTTTATCGCCCAATAAGAGTCTCATGTTAACGCAGCACATTAACGCCGACAACGGCCCACCACTAGTAAAGGCGGAACAGCCTAGATGTTGTTGATTTGGTAAATGGTGAAATGTTAGATATAAACACCTTAAATTTAATTTCAATTCATGAACACACTCAAATCATAAGGCTACTGTATAGTATGCAGTAGTCAAACCAACTGTAAAAAAGTTCTCCTGGTCATACCCTGTAATTAAATGAATAGGTGGAGTTACAGTAAAAAATAGACACGCCCAGGAGAAGGAAGGAGGGGGGTCACTCCAGCCACGGAACTTGGCAGGCAGTTGGCTGGAAGACGGCTGCCATTCAGCTGGCTTTCAGCTTGAACGGGAACTTTTGAGTTGCTACTACTGTAGTCTCATAGCTGTAGGACTGAACTCTGTATCTTTAACACAATGCATCCTCCACCTACAAGGCCTCTGATGATCTCGATGTAGGCAGTTCAGGTTTCACTCTACAAATGGTGAAAATCCCACATTGTCACAGTCCAGTACGCATCAGCGTTGCTCTCTTTGCCTGTCTGCCCACGTTTTACATCAGTGGCTAATAATTAGTCACACCAATCACTCCTGTGGGATTCACCAATCTGTTCCGAACACATGCTGTGATCTACTAAAGTAAAAGATTTATCATAATAATGACTTATGATAAAGTTCAATAGTTGCCTTTCGTATTTTTACAAATGCTTCACTGTGTTTTTTTTTTTTTTTTAAGATTACAAGCCCTCACATAGACTGTGTAATTAATTGAATTTATTTATTTTTTATACATAATGAAACATTTATGTCCTGTTCAGAAAGTCTAGTCAAAACATTTAGAAACACACAGTGAATCTGATATTGTTTTATCAAGTGACTTATCACCATTTTCTAGCATTTGAGCATCAAAGTTCACTCTTGACCTTGGAATCAGGAGTTTGACAAGTCCTCTCACCACATCTCTGGTATGATTTGGTTAAAAAAAAAAAGGTAGACTGAACAAAACATAACTTAAAATGACTTTTTGGACAGGCAGTTTAACACAGGGCAGCTGCAGAGTCCAAGTAAAAAAACAAACTTAATCCAACAATCCAAAATACCTATGAAGAGTAGTCCAACAATGAAAATAGGCGGGAGAAAGGACAAAGACATGAAGTAAAGTAACACAAGGATTGTGTGGGCCCTGAGGGACCTGAACTAGCACCAGAGCCAGCACCGAGTCAGGAACAGAGCCGAGTCAAGCCCCCACCCCAAGTATTTTTATTGTATTTTATGTAAATAAATGGATCATTTTTAATCATACCACATCACTCTCACCCTTATGTTAACACCCCTTCTAAGAGATTCATTTCAGAATCAGTTTCCAGTTTCCTTGACCTAAAACAGACCAACATCAACTGCCTGGCTGTCGGCATGTCCTGAGTAATAATTACAGGTAACGGAGTCTTTGCTGTCAAGGCCCAACTTGGGAATTGGAAGAACTTGCACTTCAGTGTTAACTTTCAAAAATGTGTGTGACAGCATTCAGCTAAAGGTTGTGGGCTGGAATCAAACCTCAGCTGCTGTGGTAAAGACTTAGTACTGTACATGGGACACGTGTGCTGCCAGGGCACCCCAACATTCCCTCCATAAGCCATATTTCACCTGAGAAAAGACTCAACATAGATGTGGGTAAAAGTTCAAGAAAAAGCAACAACTGGACCGTGAGTTCAGATTTCCTCACTAATTTAACATCCAGGGTGAAAGACGTAATGCAAAGGAGACATATATGTCTATGAACGTGACACTATCCTGTGAATGCATTTATATGACGACCTACAACGTATCAACATGCCAGGAGTGCACTCAATGATGAATATCAGAGTAGTCATCAGAGATAATGAGTTCTCAGATGGATGGAGACCTGTCATCCACTCCCACTTCCATGTAAAGCAAGTGGTTCAGCAGCTTCAGGAACCCGGGGTGTCCATGGCAACGGAGCTAGATGCCTCTTTTACCTCGAAGATGAAAATGCATAGCAGATACTGCAACATCCACATAATGTCAATCAATTATGCATGAACTCTAGTGCACAAGATGACATGATACTCTGACAGAACACCAGGAATCACATTAACTATCTCCTTTGCTGCTTTACGTGGATAATATAACACACAGTGATAATAAAGTCAGAGTGAATCAATCATCAGACATCACATCAGGGGATAATGACAAAGAGAAACATATCACTTATAGCAATCGTCCTGTGATGAATAACGTAGCATGACCAAACACACAGCATTTTACTGCCTCTTCTCTTTTCTCCCTGCAGCTTGGCGAAAAAGGAATATTCAGGAGGAATAGCCTTAGCCTCTTCTGCTCCTCTGGATCCTAAAGACCAAGCAGATACATTATGTAGCTCATTTGAGGACTCTGACAGTCTCACAGCCTCACTCACACTGGTTCCGTGGCAATTTCATGGCCTGTTGATCCTGTTTTGGGTCAATTTCAGTACAATAATGGTACACATTCTCTAATCTGCTGCTGCCCATTATGAGCGTTCAAATATAAAAGCAAATATATGGACCTTTCTCATAATAATCATTACTTTTTCATTTATCAAACCCCACACGTTTATAACACACACATACAGTGGATTTTTCTTTGTCTCCAGATGGTCAGCACTCCAAAGGTGTTTGAAAAACAAGCAGAAAACAAAGGTGCATAAATATGTATAAAGGCTAGCTGTCAGTCTCTTAATGAGGTTAGCGAGTAATGGGCTGCAATATGGTTGTTTGTCACTTTTTGACATGTAGCATGTGGACAACTTCATCTAATCCAACTGTATCTATTAGATCCTGCTGCTCCCAACTGCTGGTGATCCATGGGAAATATAATGGCTTCCAAGTGCTGTATTGATTTATTGAAGGCTGTACTGCTATGGCTTCACAGAATATGTGGCGCTGTCTGTAATGACACCGTGTTCACAGCATTTGAAAAGAATAGATTTAAAGAAAACTTGATGAAATGTGGTCGGTATGACCTCAGCATGCTGGTTTCTGGTTTAGTGTCCCCTATTGCATGTTGTCTTTCCTCGGGTGTTACTTTACTTCCTGTCTTTGTCTTTTTACCGCCTTTTTCTCTCATCTGTGTTTAATTAGTTCTTTTGTATTTAGTCCACATGTTTTCCCTCTTTCACTTGTCAGGTCGTCTGGGTCTGTTCTCCACTCCTGCATTGTTCAGTCTTCGTGTTCTTTCTGCTCTTAGTGAATCTGAGTTCTGTGTTTTTCTCTGTTAGACTACTGCTCATGGAAAATTTCTTGGATTGTTGGATTAAGTTTGTTCTTACCTGGACTCTTCAGCCGCTTTTTATTATTTTGTGTTATTCTTCTGCCTGCCCTTTAAGTAATTAAAGTTAACTTTTGCCCATTCTGCCATTCCATCTAACTACTGACTAACACTTCTTAGAAACTACTGACTACATAACATGATTCCTAATGTCTTTGGTGACCCCTGTCCTTTAGTCTAATGCTATTCCCAGCTCAGCTTGTATTATTTGCCAATTTGGTTCAGGACAGTGTGATAGGGTCAGTGTTTATGGAATTATGCATGCTTTTAACTTGTTTTATTGTGTGTCTTGTTTTTATGAGCTGAGTTTTGCATGCAGAGTCGACTTGTTTTAACTGGCCCTAAACACACCACATGCTAATTGTGGACAACATCAGGTGTGTGGAGGCATCCACACGCCACAAAAGAGAGAAGCGGAAGCAGAGCGTTGGCATGCACAGATGGAAAGAGCAGAAGGATTGTGTGGGCCCTGAGGGACCTAAGACAGCACCAGAGCCAGCACCGAGTCAGGACCAGAGCCGAGCCAAGCCCCCCCACCCCCAAGTATTTTTATTGTATTTTATGTAAATAAATGGATCATTTTTAATCATACCACATCACTCTCACCCTTATGTTAACACCCCTTCTAAGAGATTCATTTAAGAATCAGTTTCCAGTTTCCTTGACCTAAAACAGACCAACATCAACTGCCTGGCTGTCGGCATGTCCTGAGTAATAATTACAGGTAACAGAGTCTTTGCTGTCAAGGCCCACCTTGGGATTTGGAAGAACTTGCACTTGCTACTTCAGTGTTAACTTTCAAATCTATTTTAAGAGTGACATAAAGGGGGCTAAAAAATGTTGGGGACAGCATTCAGCTAAAAGGTTGTGGGCTGGAATCAAACCTCAGCTGCTGTGGTAAAGACTTAGCACTGTGCATGGGGCACGTGTGCTGCCAGGGCACCCCAACATTCCCTCCATAAGCCATATTTCTACAGACAAGCAACCATATTTAAAACCTCCACGCTGCTTTTAGCCACTGTCACTTTCTTTATTAGTTTTAGATTTTTCTGATAAGGAACCTTGTCAGCCAGTGAATAATGACTGTCCTCTCGCAGTAGCAGGATTAGTGTGATTTTTTTTTTTTTTTAATGGCACTAGAAAATCTTTTAGGGAAGAGGTCAGGGACAAATACAGATCATACAAAGTGTGCGTTGTTGACACCCGAGGCTGCTGTTCACCTTCTGTCTCCAACCAACAGTAACTATTGTTTTGTTTTTAAGCAGAGCTTAACCACAAAGGTAGCAGATTAAAAAAACACTCATGTATGATTCATACATGGGTCATTTTGAACCCCAAGATGACCACTTTCCCATACAGTTCTGGATAATGTAGCAGGCCAATTGTCATGGTATTAGCTGAGCACATTCATGTTCCACAAAGGAAGAAAACGTTAAATCTGGCATCACAGTGTCATCCTGAAGACAAATTTGAATTTCCAATCTTTGTATTGCAAGCTTCTATGAATCAAACAAAATCAGTAGTACATTGTAGGTTTGTTATAGCTAATGATGTATATGTAATGAACATAGACTCTTAGAGGCAATAGAGGGACATGGACCTGGGGAAACCATTAACAGTATATAACTAGTGCACAGAGCGTCTGGGTCTCTGAAGTGAAGCCCACATGGAAGTCATTTCTGCAATAATAGATATCTACATATGAATACAGAATCTGTGGGCAAACAACATTTGGCACCAGCAGACTTCTGGTTTCTTGTTTGCAGTCCAGACCAGTCACATGTGAGTGAGTTTGGTAAACCAAAAATGCAATTTCAGAACCCATCTGCTTTCATCTGAGGACGATTTATCCTTTTTGTTAGCTATTTTTAAAGTTATCTGCATTCATATGCAGATATCTGTTAGAGAGGGGCAGGAATCACTCTTCAGCGTATCAAGTTGTTTACCAGACTGCAGAGGAAGTCTTTGCCCAGATGTCTGTTGGCCACACCAGAAGCTTAGAAACGCTGGACATTGGCTCCAGAGGATAAATTATTGTCAGAGAATAGCCAATGGGTTTTGAGATTGTTTTTGCCGGCCATCATAGCGGTCGCTGTGCCGACGCAGTCTACTTTCATTTGAAAATCCCTTCAGTGAATGATCCATGTTGTCTGATCTGTTTCTTCATCCTTTATAGTAAACCCAAAGTTAGCAGCTCTTCTTATCTGTTGATCACCTGAGCCCGGAGTACATTCAGAGACCATCATTTCTGGATGAAAGCAAAAAGAGAAATATGTTTGCTGGCTCATCAATCAATCAGTCTCCAATTAAACAGTGCTCCACGATCAATTGATTAATGTGGAATAATGAGGAAGGCTCGCTGCCGCGTGTAAAATGACAAATGTCAGGCAGGGGAGGGGCACTGCGGCTATCATGCACTAATCATAATGGACTAATCCATTAACAAGGATTCAGCAGCAGGGGTTCATTAACTGAGGTAGACGTGTGCAGCCCCAACTTTTATCTCCCTGTGTCTTCAGAGATTGTGCTGCAGGAGTGCCAGCAGAGAATGTGTGTCTTGCTTTATGCTCTGACTGATGTGTGCTTGTATACATGTGTATGTAGTATACTCAAATGGCAAGTTTTGAAAGAATTACCAGATGGCTGTGTTCTTAGGGGGAGATTGCCAAGGTTAATGATAATGAAGAATTAACAGGATTGATGTGTAATTAGACTGATGGATGAAGTCACGGGGAGCGCATATTTGTGAGAGTGTGTGAGCACACATATACACGTGCGAGCAGAGAGGCACGAACCGACGCCGTTACAAAACACAATTCCCCCGGGCCTATTATACTCAGCTCATCTTCAGACATGCAACGTGAGTCTGAAGCGATGGAGGACGCGGTTCGAATGCCGTGCCATCCACCATGTGAAATGGATTCTCAAATGAGCATGTGCATGTGCACATGCAGACACATTTAAATGACATGTCACTCTGTCACACTCATGAATCAAGTGTCTCACCTCTGTGTGAAGACCTTTGTAATTCTCCATCAGCGCATATAGAGAGACTCTGGACTCAGATGTATTTATTTCATATAACGGAAATCCATACAGTTTAAACTGATCACTGTTTTTTTAATCCTGAATACTTGTCTTTTCCCACCTCACCCACAGAGACACCTCCAAACAAGAGACTTCCCTTCTCTCTCTTTATCTCAGTCTAATCTCCTCTGTGCTTTCACCCCTAAACAAAGCAACCTGTACTTCGATAAGGGCCTCCCTGGATTCTGTAATTGGCTCCCCTCTGATTGAACCTGAAATGTCTTATTGGGAAGAATGAACAACATATACAGCCATATATCTAAGCTTTATTCTCCATCATTGGAAATGAAATGAAGTATTATGTTTGCATATATTTGTCCGTCTGCTTAGTTGGTTACAGAATGTAAAACATATTTTGTTTTTTTGTTTTTTCCCATTTGTGTTGTGATCCAGCTGTTATGGAAGTGTTGTACTCCGGGTCTTCAAGGGATTGCCAACATTTAACAACATTATAACGATAGGAACTACAGAAAATGACCAAACTTTCTCTATCATTTCAGCTTTTATGAAAACGTAATGTTCCAAACTTAAACCGTTTCTTTAAAATAAACTATGCAGTGAATGCTGACTGACTTCTCTATGCAAGATCCATGATTAATGCAAAAATAAATAATTGATTGCCACTCTTGACTTGACTTGAAAATGAAAACCTAGATCTGTTCTGGGTCATTTTAAGTTCTCTGAAGAACCTTTTTTTCCTTTTAAGGAACCTTTTTATGTTTAATTATCTATTCTTCACCATTTTTAAGGTTCTTTAGAATAATGATTACAGCTTCTTTAATTCACCTTTGCAGCAATATGACCTGGTTGTCATAAAAACAATAACAACAACAAAGGGACAGTTTGGACATAGTTAAACAGCCTTTTTCGTGTACCTGGAGTACATATGGCTTTGAGTAATGGCTGCTACATGCCTAAGCTATTGACTATCTTGTGGCTGTGTAGAAATGATTGTTGTGGCGCCATTTGTAATTTTTAAGGGTGATATTCTACAACTACTTTTCAAAGAGAGTAATTAGTAATGTGACAATAATTAATATAAAGGATTTTTTTTACTTATTTACCCAATGTTGCATTTAAATAAAATGTTTTAATTCAAATGGTTTTATATTGCAGCTTGAATGAAGAACCAGTAGGTAAAAAGTTACTAAGTCTAAGTTCTACTATGGATCACCATAAAGAACCACTTCAGGTTCTGACTTGGACCTTTAGTTTTAAGGGTGTATAACACTTTAATACCAGAACATGGTTGTAGTAATTAATAAAACAATGCGTTGATAGGCACAAAACTTCTAAAATGACTGTCAAGAATTACAGTGAGTGACTCGTTAAACCAAACCCAGGACAATTTGCATAAAACCTGCAGAAAAGCTCCATGTCACCCCGTTCAACAAAGTTCAACAAAAACTTATGACCTTTCTAAACTCTTCTCTCTTTCCATACAGAATGACTTTAATCATGGTGTAAAAGTTATTCAGCACTCTCTGTCTCACTTAAAAATGACACCCACCATATCAACACCCAGTGGAACTCATTTAACACGACTTACAGTATGTTGAGTCAGCCAACAAAGTTGGACTTTAAGCAGGGTAACCAAAGAGAATGATAAACTCTTAGACACGAGGGAAAGAAGACTGAGAAGAAACACCTAAAGATGCTGAAAACTCAGAGCTTCAAAAACCCAAAGTAAAAAAACAAGACTAAGAGTCTGCAGCCCTGCTAGTGGCTCTTTGCAGCTGTACTTAGGCACAGCAGTGTTTTGGGCTAAGTGCTGATATAGCATTAGCAGAACAATGCAAGCATTCTAATGTTTAACATATATTTAGTGTTAGCATGCTAATTTGTGATCATTTTGAGAAAAATAACGTCTCCCCTTGATGAATGCTCACAGGCAGTTTTTAAAATCTAAAAGTTATTCATGGCAATCTATCAAGTAGTTGTCAACCTTATGGTCGTGTTAGGGTAAAAGTAAAGTGATCACTACTGAGCCAAACCAACACCAACCATCATCTCTGTGATATGAGTCATACTTGAGCCGAGCTGCAAGGGGCTGCATGCAGTTGGTCTGGTGCAAGTGTTTTACACTGCACTGCACAGCAAGCTAAAGTTGTTTACTTTGATGACATGTTGGAGGTGTGCTGGTCACAAACCACAATAAAAGCCTGTCGCCTGCAGCCCTGTTCAGCCCACTGTGTCTGCTTCTGTTTGTACTGTTCCTCCCTGCAATGTTTCAAACTGACCCACTGACCCAATATCACAAAATATGTCCATATCTGGTTGATTACACCTGTTTTTATTGAAAAATAGTACACCTAATAAAGCTCTGCTAACTTTGTGGCAAACACATTGTATGTCCTAAAACTTCTTCACATCGAATGTATCACAGTGGTTTGTCTGGCTGAAAGTAAAATCAGCAGTCAGTAAAGTAAGGCTGATATGTGAACGTACAAATAGGAACACGGGAGATTCTGTTAGAAGCTGTAAAAGTACTGAGAGCTGAACAGCACAAACACATGCATTTTCCCAATTAGGACACAGCTAGCGAGTCATGGGTTGGCCGTAGTCGACCCTGCAGGACAACAGCAGTGCATGCTTCGCTGTTTCCACCTCATAACTGTGGGGAATTCGGCAACTGCAAAGCTCCCGTGTCATTGTTTTTTTTCTTGAATTTCAGCAGAAATCGCTGCAGTTTGTTGGTTAATACTGGTTTACTTCAAATACAAAAGTAGAATGAGCGCCATTTTGAGAGTTTGCCTGACTGAAGTGTTGCCCAGCGTGAGTAGCGATCCTCTGTAAGTGAACATGCTAATTACAGTAAAAACCAAACAGTAAAATGAGTTAGTAAGTTTACAAATTTGTAAAGCTGTTGCTACTGTTATGCATAGGTCCAAGTTATACTTGCAGTGTAACTTGGACCTATGCATGCAGTGCATTCATGATGAAAAGATTACTTAGAAAAATAAGGTGCGAGACAGAAACCATTAATAAAACGGTGTTTGTTTATGGTCTTTGTCAATTTCACTGATTGAAAGTGGTGTGTGAGATACTCACCAAAGGCTCACAAATGACTTTTCTGTGATCAGTCACTTTGTAAAGTCTGACATGAACATAATAAAGTTGAATTGAGATATCATACCAGTGATGGCTTTCAGGTCGACGTGATGAATAAATGATAATACGGATACAATAAACACACAGCTGTGTGTGATAGTCGAAAAAATGAAATCTTTCTTGGGGACAGTTCATGATTTTAATCTTTTTTTTTTTTTTTTTACACTAAAACATGCATCAAACATTATTTTCTTCATGCACGCAACAGTTAGGCAAGAGTAATAAAGGACCAGTACAGCCTACAATCTGTCAGTGTCATGCACATTTGAAAAAATACAGGTTATCCTACAAAGCTATGGACTGTCTGTGCTTCGACTAAGTGGTGCTGACATCCAGTTAAACAAGTTTCAGCAGATCAAGCAAATATATATATATATAACATAGATATGTGCAGACTGCTGGCTAATAATAATATTAATGATGATAATAAACATCATTAATCAAGCATTTAAAGCAATTTTAACGGTGACGTTAGAAGAAGGACTTTGAATTGGATCCATTATGGAACAGGGAGTCATTGGAGGTTCTGGTCTTTAGTCTATCTGTAACTAATCACATCACAGTTTACAAGACTGTTGCGACACCAGACAGTTAATGTATCTATTCAGCTTTATTTGATAGGACAGCTGAAGACGGCTGAAACAAGGGCTCAGCCTTCCGTACTGTCACTTTTTGACCTGAAATAACCTTTTTGTGCATGTTGCAGAAGGTAAACCTCCACAGTGTAGATATTTTACATTTGGTGCAAAAACAAACATTTGAATTCATCTAATTCATTCAGATATTCCAGAGAAGGGGTGTACATATAGACAGGACTGATCAATGGTCACAACAGCTCTGCGAGGTGACAGATAGCAAGCTTGTTAGCTCGTTCGCTAACAGTACAAGAAGTTTGCAAAGTTGAGTCATCTACTGTATATTCGTAGCATCGACCTCTCTCATAACTTTATAAAAATCCATGCCTCTTTTGTAGAGCAGTTTATTCTGACAGAGGAAGGTTAAATAAAAATGTGCTGCGCAACACAGCTCATCAGTTACATCAGCTTCTTCTGTTACTCTACGTACCCACAAAGGTCAGCACTGTCAAGATTGTTTGCTATTGGCCAAGTTCCCCGGAGCTGAAGACTAATCGTGACAGTTTCTATTGAAATAAAGAGATTTCATTGCATATCATAGTTTTAATTGCTGCTGTGACTGAGCACAGAAATGAAAAGAGACGGTAGAACTGCTGCTAATCCACGAAAAAGCTTCAAGGCACGTTGTCGTTTGTGTTCTCCTGCAATAATAAAGTCTTTTTGGGACATGGACATGACAAAACCTTGACTGCCCATCAGCTTATGAGGCTGCTTTGCGATCCATCCTTTAGTTGTGTAACCTCAGCTGGTAAAAACACTGTAAGCACTGTATTCTATCACTTCTTATCTCCTCATATATTATGGTTATGTAACTGCCCTTTGAATTCAGTAGAGAATACAGTCATTGTCATGCAGAAAGTCTTGTTACTTAAACAATGTAGTTATACTTACAGTAAGTTTATTGTAAATAACATGTTCTTGTATTATAATTGTATACACAATTACTCAACAGCCTCTGTGTTGTCTCTAACAGTTCACTGCTGTAACTTTTTCAAAGCCAGAAACCACAGAGCCATGCCTCGGGGCTAAAGTTTCATTAACATGTAAATCTAAGCAGCTCCACAAAAAATGAATTACTCTATTAATTATGCAGAGCCAAATGTTTTTTTTTTTCTTTTTTTTACTCAGATGCTCTTTATTGTACAGTACTTTTATTTTTTTTAGGTTCAGGACCAGCAAAACGTCCCTGAACACCCAGTGGACACCTTAAACCCAGCAGCATGGCTTTGAGCTCAGGCAGCCACATTTACAAGAGAACTAAGACTCAGACTGAGCTGTTATTAAGATGAGACATCTGCTGTATGCGTGGAATATATTGGGAATTTGTTTTCTCTAACTGTTCGGCTTTTCTGACAGCTTTTATCCTCTCGCATTCTATCCCCAAGCCGCTTCCTCTATTGTTTGCATGAAAAACAGGGAGCGTTTTTGATTTTTTTACAAATTTTACTTTGTTCACAGTATGATCATGCAAATATTATGTAATAGTCCCTCTTGAACCTAATAGGAAAGTTTCATATTTTGACAGTGGTAGCAGCAATGACTGCAGAATATCATGAACACAAGTGCACTGTTATAGAGACAGCATGTTCGACAGACTGTTTCAAGAGGACACATTCAATTTGATGATGAATGCTTATTCTTGATCTCTGGGGGCAGTCTATGACTGCTTTCAGACCCATCTTGCAGCCTTTGGGAAGCTGGCTCTGATTAAAGAAAACATTGGTGACTACAATTTTGTATTTTCATAGCTCTGACTGGGATCTTGGAACATAGTGACATTCCTAATGAATGGCCAAGACACAGTCTTGTTTCTCATCTAAAGGCTGAATTTTAAATGTGGGACCAAGAGTCACACTGAACAGAATATTTAACAGTGTCAAAATTCGCAGGGGGTATGGTCAAATAGTAAATAAAAAATGACCTCCAACCTCCTCTATGTCCTTTCCTAAATACTTTCTTTTGAGCATCGAAGGAAAACATCATGAGGTCAAGGAAACATGTGAAGGAGAGTTCACGAGGAGTTAGAAGAAGATGACTGCAGTGTTCACAGAATCTGACTACACTTACACTAGACTACATCATTATGTGACGTTTCTGTGGTAAAACTACAAAGGTCAGAAGATGGACTACAAAAGGCACAGCTGAGATACTTGTCCCTGTGTGTTCTTACCTTTTTTATGCAGAACATATAAAAGTGGACAACCCGTTAAACCCGTTATTAAGGTCAAAATTGAAATAATAAATAGACATGGACAGAATTTTGTCCACCTGTCACATAGAGAATGGTCGCTCACCCTCTTGTCCAGTCAGATATAAACATATTAGCATGTTATGACAAAAGATGGATGATTGATGAGTATCAGTAACTTTCATGATGATCTGCAGGGCGCAGGACGTCTGTCGCAGTTAGGGACGGTTTGACCGTTACACTACATGTGATATTCAAGTTTTATATATTAATTTGAATCTATTTGTTAACAACATTTTGAGAAAGTTTTTCACAACAGCAGACAGCAAACTTGAACACGTCTGTGTAAGAGCAGCTGCACAGTCAACACCAGAACGAATACAGAGAGCTGCAGTAGATGAAGAGGACAGAGCCACAAACAGTACGTCAGAGTTTAAAAGAATGCAGCACAGTGATAGACAGATATATCTGCAATAAGCTAATATCAGCCTGTCTTGGCGCTTTATGGCTGCAGCTCTAATGTAAACTGAATGGGGACGCACCCATGATATTATTCATATTTGGTCACAATACAATTCTACTATTACTGATGGCACCGATTACCGAAGTTACAAAAATGAAAGTTAAGTTGTTTTAACCATAATTTTCCCTTTTTGCACGACACCAGTCTATTGTTCTCGAGCTGCATCCTGTCAACATAGTTGTTTTGCTGGCGGCTAATTATCGTTGACCCCCCCGATGTTTTCTGTAATGCTGCCATTAGTCCAAAATTTCCATTACATGAGAAAGATGAAAAATGGGTTACAAATGGGTGGACTGTCATTCAATTTAATTAGCACATTTATGTTTCCCAGAGGATGATTTAAAGGGAGGGATGAGGGGGATTGCCCCTTGTTAGAAAAATTACCAAAATGCCTCCTCCTTGTTAACCTGACACCACCCTCCTCTCCATACCCTATTAGCAGAGAGAGTGCAGGGGCAGCGGGGTTATTTAGTTAAATATGTTAGTCTGTTCTGCCTGATTCACTGATCCTTTATCTGACTGAGGTTTGGTGTTAGAAACCACGGCCTCGAACACAGCTCTGCAATATCAGCAGCTAAATGTTCTGTGTAAGTGAATCCATGGAGCTGTCTGCACTGTATTTCCAAACAGTTGTACTAGCTCATAACTAATAAGGTCATAACAGTCAAATGTCGTTATGCAGTTGACCAAACTATAAAGTGTTGAGCTCTGTTGAGATTTATGCCACTTTAATTGAATAGGGCTCAATATTTTATAGCTAATTTGTGTGGAACGCTCAAAAAGTTTAGGAACCATACAGTAGTCTCATGACGTTATCGACGTCATGGCGTTCTGGTGGGTGGGTCTTATCTCTCCCTTAGGAAAGCTGAGTCAGCCATCTTGAATTTACCCTGATGCGGAGTTTTGGCTAGCCCGTGTGGATGTGGAACACAGTTTAATTTGTTTTTATTTGTTTTTATCCCCCCGCTTCAAACCACCACCACCACCACCTCAGTTTTTTTTGTCTTATTGCCCTTCTTTTCTTAAGCACCGTTATTTATTTTATTTTATTTTTTACTGAATTTCAAAAAAATCTTAAATTAAATGTGGAACTGGGAATACATTTCGAAGCGAGCGTGACTCGTTTGAACACGAAGCGGTAAGCGGTGTGAGTCACCGAGCGAACTGCTTTTTGAAGTAAGTTAGACATTTAAGCTATTTGATTGCTTCGACTAATGCAAACAAGAGCTAGGTTTTACGACAAATTACAGCTAACCAAGACTATACACAGAGTATTTTAAATCATCATTAGCCTAATAATCAGCCTGCAAGGCACTAATCTCTACAATCAGCCTTGAAGGCAGCTGACTGAATAATGACAATTATGCAATATGAAATCATCATTAGCCTTGAAGGCTGGTGCCTTTTGTATCAACAAACAAACAAGCTAAGCTAACGTTAGCAGTAACTTGCAATTAAAAATTTCTAACATATATAAACTAACCTGTTTATTTACAAAAATACTCTGTGTATAGTCTTGGTTAGCTATAATCTGTCGTAAAATCTAGCTCTTGTTTGCATTAGTCGAAGCAATCAAATAGCTTAAATATCTAACTTACTTCAAAAAGCAGTTTGCATCTAACTTGCTGTTCGGCTCGCTTCGAATGGATGCCGTGTGAGCTGATTGGTTGTGCTGTAGCTCGCGATCTGATTGGTTGTTGTTGAGGGTGGCGCTTGTGCAGCCTCCCAGGCTTGAAGTCCACGGCTGAAGGCAGATTCGCCCTGGAGCGGAGTTAGGTCCATGAGTCTGAACTCTCTGGCGGAGGCCGATACTTTGATACTTTGCTTGTTGATAACTAACTTGCTCATCTTTTAACATTTTTACTATAATTAGTGTACAATGAATGTTTTTGATAGATTTGGAAACTTTTTTATCTGTATATTCACTTTTTTCAATTTCATTTATCATTATGTGTTATTTAAAAAATGTTTTGAACATTAATAAATCATCTTTGTGCGCATGTTCTGTACAGATATCGGACTACAAAGAGTGCTACAGAGAGTCAGCGTTTCACCATCAGACAGGTGCCAATAGGTGAGTTTTGTAAATTGTTTACTAATTTGAATTAAAAAAATCTAGATATGTTCACCCTGAATTATTCACAATGTTTAGATTTTTTGAAGCAGAACAGACTTCATCAAATTACTGATGTGTTGTCAACTGGTTGGCATAATCATTTTCCCCCTCATTCAAAATTTTACATACATTTTACAAATTCAAATTTTGAATAGCCAAAAATGCAAAACAGGGCTGAAATGGTTTAGACTTTGATTGAAAATATTTAAATTGCAGGGTGAAGTTGGCCCAATGTAGTGGAAGTGCAAGTTGTGTTCTGCAACTTCAAATACCCGGGGACAATTATTTTGGCACTATACTGTACTGCATAGCCAATATTCAAGAGTGTCCCCCCTGCCATGCCTCTATGACAGTTGCATTTGTACTTTTCCATCATTCGAAGCGATGAAAGCTCATCTGTCAAGATCACATAATGATTCATGTAGAGTAACTGAAGGAGCATGTGTTTTTTTACATGTCCTTTGTGTAACTTCAAGCAGCCCTTTTCTGAGGAAATTCTATTTGGTCATTTGAGAAGTCATTTACGAAGTCATGAGATGGTAGCATGCCCATTCAAGAACTGTAATTACAGAACAAATAGCTACTCAGCGTTTAATGCACACAAAAGTGAAAACATGGTGGTGATTCAGACTTTGGTGAATGTGTTGTATTGGCAGACAATGATAGTGCCCCAGTCGTAGTTGCACAGAAAGTCTTGGGAACCTGCTGAAAGTCACAGTGCAGGGTCACACATATCTTGATGAGGTGAACAGTCAGTGTGACACAGACACTTTAAACCCAGTTTTTGTTCTTCAATATTATTTTTTCCTTTCTGCTTTATTTGATAGACAGCTGAAGAGTGTGACAGGAAATGCAGAGAGATGGAGAATGACATGCAAAGGGCCACACAGGTCGGGACTAACCTGAGCACATATGGGGCTGCACTGATGGAACGACCCCAAGAAATGAATGTTTTTGTCTGTGGGACAAGAGGGATGACTGCCTAATTACTGTAGAATTGAACAGATTCTCCTGGCTAACAGTAGTGTTGTCTTTATTTGCCAAGAGCACACATCACACTACATTGAACACCTGAGATCTTACGAACTTTTCTCAAAGAATCTGGCTGTTCACACCCCATCAGAGCTAAATGACAAAACACCTCTCTGCGCTTTCAACATAGATGGAAGATTGCTCTTGACACCCAAACGTTTCATATTATTACACTGAAGATGTGTTGAAGCAGGTAAACAGCTCACTGCAACATTCTCTTGGAGCTGTGCGGACCAGTGGGTCCATGAATAAACTGCCCCACTCCAGCAGCTGGCCTTCCATACATCCCATCGTTCAAGTGGTGTCCCAGTGTTTGTGTGGACCAGTGGGTATATGGACATGTATATGTTGCGTGTGTCACCTTCACTCTCCATGAAAATTAACATGTTTTTGTCTTTTAGGAACCAAAAGATGGCTGCTGCCCAGAAGCATGTGCTGCGTGTGTATGTTGCACGAGACACTGCCCTGAAACTTACTCTATTTGAGCGACCAAAGTCAGTGGAGGAGCTGAAAGAAATAATGCAAGAGAGGTTCAAGCCGAGACTGGACGGGGACTTTAGCCTGCACTATGAGGATCCGGACTTTGATGGTGATCTTTGTCTTCTTGTGGACATCCAGGAGTTACCAGAGAAGGGCACATTGAGAGTCGTCAGACCTGAAGGTGACACCTCATCTACTGCATCTTCTGACACAGACATACTCCCACATGTACCTGCGTTACAGCGCCAGAAGAGTTGGCCTGAACACTTTGTTGTTCCTGGTTTTGGTTATGACATGGAGCATATACTAGAAGAAGGAAATCGTGTTTATGAAGAATCAGGAAAATTGCTGAAGAGGTCCTTAAAAAAATGGCAGAAATGATCTACAGTTTTAAACCATACCCACATGAAAAGGAATTGGCAATGCCTGCTCAAGCTTTGATTACAGCTCATCCATGTCTCAAAATGATGGCTGGTGAAGACGGGGAGTTGGGATGGAAACGTCACATAGGGTACAAGGTTGCGTCTTATCGTAACAATCTGGCCAAAGCTGGGGTTGCAGAAGTAGCCATCAACACAGGGAGGTGGAGCGAAACACCCCAACAGTGATCACCCCATCAAAACATAAAGAAAGCTCGAAAAGCTGAGGTCAACTACATCATCAACCTACTGAAGGATCAAACCCCAGCCACTCTGGAAACAATGAGAAGAAATCATACATGAAGTCAAAAGACTGAGAGAAACCAATTAGTCATAGGCAAGCTCATGAACACAACCTATGCCCTTCGTCGCCAAGAAGTCGTTGGAGCTCTTGTAGCACCACGGGTGAGAGACGTCGTGGACAGATGACCAGCCCTACTTATGGAGTCAGGTAAAAAAATTTTTATTATTTTACTGTTCTCCTGTTGAGAGCAATTAATCAACATGACTCTTTAGCATGTCCACTTTGAACATGATAGATTTTTCCAATATTTAAATGACTGTTTTAAAAATCTAAATTTTCAAAAATTCACCAAAAAGCAAATGGCAGATGTAAAAGTTGACAACACATCACGCTGTGACGTATTTTTGCCATTCACAGTAAACAAAGTATACAGAGGTTTATTATTTTAATTTCCTTTAGATAACATTATACAGCCTGTTTTAAATTAAAGAATGACAATTAACTTTCTATTTTGACCTTGGTTCTGACTCATCCCTGATAGAATTACCCTTGGTTTTGCTACCTGCCAACTGAAAACTTCTTAAAATACATTCACAATTCTGTTCCTAATTCATCTTTGTACATTTCTGTGTAATTCTGTCCATGCACAGGTGTTTGCAGAGTCCCACCGAATCAACAACGTTAACCTGCGCAAACAACTCGAGCTTGTTTGACAGATGCACTGATGTTTGCCCTCTGACTTGGAATGGTGAAACTACCACAATATAGCAAAAGGAGTCAGGGTTGTTTAGGCATTTACGACGAGAAGTAGCAGGAGCAGACATGATCTGGAACAAAGGAAATATATACCTATGTAAATAAAACACTAAGATGGAATAGTTACAAGCTTTGAAAACTACAAAAACAGCATAAAACGAAATAGAACTTAAAACGGTATGCCCATGGTTACAAGGTTAAGAGAAAAACCAGCACAAATCCTCTTAATTCTACTATGCTAGCTTTCTGTTTGCAGATATTGACAGTACTGACCTATTGGGTGCTGCACACACCTCTCATTGCATTGTCTCAATTGTGACTGCACAAACAAGTTGCCACGTAGCTGTAGATGAGTCCAATCGTAATCAGCTGGCAAGTCTTACTACAGCTAATCAGTGGAACTTTGCTTATCTGGAGGGTAAGCTGTGGAGAAAAAACTTGACGTGCTAGAAAAAAACTGACTGCAATTTTGGAATCGGCATGCCAATTTTAGTTTTAATCAGCATAAAAAACTAACTCAACAGAATTTTTTTTTTTCAAATTGTTCCCCAGTGTTATTAACAGATTGTTTGCAGACAACTATAAGAAGCCATAGTGTGAATTGCCTCGACTGCGCCCCGAGGTTAAGTGATTATGCCATGAGCACAACATTGTCATCTCTTCAGAGATAGACGTCTTGACAAGATGTATTCTATCAGAAAGAGGTACCTTAAAAGATACTTTATCAGCTTCAATTTGATAAAGTCCAAATAACTACTGTTTTGTTAAATTTGATTTACAATTTTAAGTTTTTTCCTTTGTGAGTTATTAAAGTATTTAGAATAGAAAGTTATTAATTTGAAGAAATGTTTTACCGAAGAAATGGTGACCCAAAATACTGAATCTACCATCTATAGCAATGACCACCATCAGAATATGGAGCTATTTAACACAAGTGTTTGTTCTGCATTTGTGTAATTACTATTGTAATGGGTATTTTTTGTCCATCTAGGAACAACGTGATGTAAATATGAGACGGGCCCTCGTCCTTCGTGCACTTCCTGTGTACCTGTGTGAAGATTCCTCCAAGTTCTTCAGGACCTGTAATGTAAGTGTACTGGCCTCAGTATCAATCCCTTTGCCTAGCTATTCAGCCAGCTTAAACATATGACATCACTCAAAGAACTCTAGAACCAGGGGGTTATTCCAAAAAGCAGGTTACGTGAACCCTGAGATGAGGGAAACTCTGAGTTATCCATTCCAGAGGGCTATTCCAGAAAGGAGGGTCAACAAACTCTGAGCCTAACCCTGAACTCTGAGTTGACTTACCCTGTGAAGTGAAACTCTGAGTTTTCAGTTCCAGAACAGCTGATCTGAGTTAGGTAAGTCGACTCTGAGTATGTTAACTCTGAGTTGAGCTCGTGCTTGACGACTAGTTAAAAAGCCACCATCAATGGAGCTCCGATACTGTGATTCACCATAGCAACAGGGGCAAAAAAAGTAACAAGGCTGCGGCCGTAATAAAAATCACTGACAGAGTTTTAGATGCGGCCGTCTTTCCATTTTGAACTTAACATCACTTTCTTTTATATTAGCCTTTGAGGAAGTGGTTGAATGTTGTTCAGTGTTTTGTTTATTTTATTTTAGGGTGTTTTATTTAATTTTATTTAAATGCAGTCAGCTGAAAATGAAATATAAAACCAGTCCGGTGGTGGCTCCTCACTTTGGTTTGATTCATATTTCACATATTTGACAAAGTAAAAGTTTATTCAGTGGATATTTTAACTTGTAGTAGCTTTTACCACCAACAGATGCTGTTTAACACACATCTGTCTCCTCACATCTGCTGAGAAGATGAACATGAAGTGGTGTAAACTTAAAACATTTAAAAACATCACTAAAATATTTTTGTGTAATCTGTTACAAAATAATTTTTGAGTTCTGTGAACTTATTTGGGTTTACAGTGTGGAACTGAAGGAGCAGATAAGTCTCTGTCCCACATTCCTGTCAGTTTGGTCTTGGATCTGTAATATTCTTAAACTATATACCATAAAACTCAATTCTATACTAAATTATAGCCCGTATACTCTGTAGTGTCAGCTTCATGATCAAACTGACAATTAGCAATGCATTAGCACAGAGATGCGAGAGGATTGTAGAGATACACTGCTGCCTGTACTATTCCTGTAATGTTCTGTGTTCTAATCTTCTGAGTCTGTGCTGCTGAAAATACACCCCAGACCAAGCCACCTCTGTAACAACATATTTTAGAGACAGTTATTTTATATATGTTGAAGCAGCATTGTCACTGTATCAACATCTGCACTGTGTGAAGTCAACGACTCAAATCAAACAAAGAAAGCTATAATTCAACGTCATGGCAACAGTATTTATTTTCAGTGACACTCTGGACTCTGGAGAGCTACATAGAATAATAAATAATACATCAAATAAATAAGAAAAATAAATAATAAAAGTCAAAGCAAAGTAAATCTGACATTCAACTCAGAATTATAAATAAAAAGTACTTTCATAATAATAATAAGTTATTGGCTGACTTGGCTGCAGTCTTCTGGATTAAAAGTTGGTTTTCGGTGTCAACCTTCCACTGTTTAGCACACGCCATGGCACACTGACTCACAGTTTGACCTCTTTTCTCTCTCTTGTCTCCTCACTCCTTTATATTTTTCTCTCTCTTGTCTCCTCACTCCTTTATATTTTTCTCTCTTGTCTCCTCACTCTTATTTTATCTCTGTCTCTCCGTCACTGTCACTCTATTCAGTGAAGGCCCGCCTACCCTGCCTGTGATTGGCTGACATTCTTGCCCTCACCTTGACCAATCTCAGTCCTCCTCATGCCTAAACCCAACCAACTCGAACCCACAAAGGCAACGAGTACTGGCCAATCAGAGACAGGTAGGATGTCCCTTTCGCTGAGTAACGGCATAGAAAGATTGTCAGAAAAGAGTCGCCGGTCAAAATGTAATCTCCACCAAAACTGAATAAAACTCAGTGATATGTCAGGTTCTGGCTCTGGGTCCGGACAGGACAGAGAATGGGTCCAGACTCGGACTGCGATTTGCCTATTAGTGACCTGTGCTATAGAGACAGGGAAAGGAGTGGAGGTACGTGTAGGTTAGGGCTTGTCTATCCTGGACACTCAGGACAAAATGTAACCAGAACTCTCTCAGAATCCTTGTGTTGTTATGTTGTTTGTTCTGTATTTGCACATGTATGTTGCCACCAGGGCGGCTTTATAGCTTTTTTTTTGTGATGTGAACTCAAGAGTGTTAGAGAAACAGTACAGTAACAAAGGAAACAACAGAGAATATTAACCTGTTATTCACCCTGAACTCTTTCTGTTTTTATCTTATCAATTCGGTCCAGAAAATACATTTTGAAGTCTGGCAACATTTAGTGTTAGTCTCACAAGAACACCATGCCCACCCACACACACACACACAAACACACACACCCACAGTGTATGGTGGGTAATGCGATAGAGACCTTGACTTTTTATGATCTCTCTTTCATGCTACAGACTTGTTCTATTACTTGTTCTATTGTGTGTGTCTGTGAGGCTTCAGTCCTAAATGACTTTGTATCTGTGCTGTTTTTATTTTGTCATCATCCTCAATGCCAAACACTCATTACCTTGGTTTGCTTCACTGTGCTTCCCTCCGATGACTGTCAGGCAAACTGTGGATCAAAGACTGTATTTTTTTACCTGATTTTTTCTACCGATACAGAGTTTCTATTGTTGCCTATTCCCAATCAACTACTAAGTAATTATTATTATTATTTGATAAAAAAAAAAAAATAGAAATCTAATCAGCTAGCAAACACAAAAGTGACATGACATGCATTTAAAAATATTCAAATTAAGTTGATAAAAACTGCCATTGGGAGAAAATTGAAATCTTAAAATGAGACACTAAGGATGAAAACTAGAAAGCTACAAATCATTCACTCTGATAAAATACATTTACCAGACAGATTCCAGAAATAAATATGATTTTAAGCAATGGCCCTGACAGCTCCATGGGACTTTGGTATCAGAGGAGTAGGTGTTAAAAAAATGTGCTCTGCTGTCCTCAGTGTTGAAGGACTGAAAGACAAGCCGGCACACTAAACAGAAACGATTTAAGGTGATATAGAATGATGTCCATGTGATAAATATTTCCTATTTAAGTTCATAAAAGGTCATAACTGAAACTTTTTATATATAGAGATGGTTTATAGCCATCTGCTCATGACATAGTCACAGTGTTCATACACTGCATGGATATGTCATGAGCTGACTGAAGTCAATCACCAACATATCTATGTTTCCTGGTGTTTGATTCTGTTCAGCTTCATGCTTTTATCCAACATAATGCTTTCATTTTGTGAAACACTGAAGAATTGTGGGTAAACAAGTTATGTTTCCTATGAGGTCATACTACATAGCTGCATTACAGCTTTACGATGCTGTAAGCCTTCACAATGCATTATGAGGTCTTCTATGAACAGTCATAAGGAATGAGAAAAAAAACAAAAAAACATTCTAGTTAGCATCATGTTAGCTTAATTAATATGTGCTTTTTGTCAAATTAGATGAGATCATAAGCCGATGGGTTTGCTTAACTGAACGTTAGCATGATCATTTGCTCATATGGCTTCACTTTTCACTCTTGAATAACTGTTTACTGAATGAAATTGCATATGTTGAACAAAATGTCACACAGGAGGTAACAGAACACGAAACAGAAGATGGAAGGAAGCTCAAAAAGCTATCATGACTGACTACCTCTAGACCAGAAGGCTGGCAAACTAGAGGTTAGTTCGCTAGCTGAAGCTAGCAGTTCAATCCACCAATAAGTCCTGTGAATGTAACTTTGTGTTCATGCTTCCCAGAGCCAAATATCTTGCAAAGACCCGTGGATTCTTTTCGCTGTACCAGCATCACCACCTCAAGAGGCAGCCCACTAACATGGGTCAGAGGGCAAAATACAATCTCAAAGCAAAATCTACATGCTTCTAAAAAAAAAGTCAAGCTACAAAAGTATATATAAGTCCTCGCAAGAGCACAGTAGCCAGCAATTTTAATGGCATTGCCCAAATGACACATCCAGTGCAGCAAAATGGAAATGAATATAAAAGTATGAGTGAAAAAGTGTGTGTGTGTGTGTGAGAGAGACACACACAAGACAGGAATAAAAGAAAAGAGCGTGATGAAGCGTGTGTGGAGGAGAGCTGTTGTAAAGGTGTTACAGCAGCCATAACCTCCTCTGCACAGCGGAGAGAGCACCGCGGCGTCTCTTACACCTTGTAACCTGCATGCACAATGGACAGCAACACATCACCCAACCTCATAAATGACTCATCTAATGCATTACTATTGCAGATATACCTTAGAAGACTGTCGTGCAATATGAAGGCTTACAGAGACTGTATGCATGTGTTATAATACCTGATAAAGTATAGGAATAGTACGTTCCCAGCCTTGTATTATTAGTAAAAGTGACTCATCTATATGTATTCATTCCATACACTCTTACACTGACACAATGTGCACCAACCAAACAATTAGATATAACATTCAGTACTTGTTTACAGCACTCCTATAAACTCATGGTTGTCATGGCATCTGTAAACATTGACACATCCAGTCCACAGTTGGGAGCTGATTGAAACATATTATTAAAATGTCATTTTGTGAAAAGAATTTGGCACCGAGTCGTCGCTGCTGTCCCCATCTGCTCTAAATAACAGTGATACAGCTGTTGCATTAACTGACCACTCATTGCTGCCCCTCTTTAGAGTTTCTGAGCCGACAGCGTGCCCCCGTCTCATCTAATGTTGGCACTGTCTCTTGTCTGTCTATATCCTCAGACAGCAGAGGCAAGGAGACATAAAAGCTCCGGCATGTTTGAAACATAATGATGGTGAGAAATGATAGTGGAGGGTGGACGCGTGCAAATGGAATGCACCCCAAATCTTTAGAGAGTGATGAATGGTTTTATCATGCAAGAGCAGCATATTTCACTTGTGCCTGAGGGGTTAGTGTGCACAGCTTTGCCAGCCCAGAAAACAGAGCTTAAGTGTTTTGAACCTTTTAGTGTCTCGATCACTAAACCCATCTCTTTACTGGTGTTATTACATTAGAGCAAGAGTTCAACATTTTGGGAAATATGCATATTTGAGATTTAGATCTGTACAGCAGCCAGTTAGCTTATCTTAGCACAAAGGCTGGACACAGCTAGCCTGGCTTTGTCCAAAGGTAATCTGTCTACTAGAATCTCCACAGTCCACTAATTAACATGTTATATCCATCCCTCTATAATCTGTAACCGCTCGGCCCAGGCCGAGGTTCAAACCAGGAACCTTCTTGTTGTGAGGCAACAGTGCTAACCACTACAATAATAATAACAATAACAACAATAGCAATAAGGCAATAAATAGTCTTGGGCAGTTAAATGTTATATCCAGTTTATTAAATTTGTACAAAAAACATTGTAAAAATGACTTGATGAAATTATTTCTTAGCCGGTAGCAGTTTCCAAGCAACCAGCAGGGTCTCCAGGAAGTTAAATGTAGACCAAGTTTATTTCACAAAATGTCCAACTATTCCTTTAAGGCAGGTTAACTTTTTCTCTATTGTAAACAGCTACTGTATTTATTACATGCCAAACAATACATATGCCAAGTTCTCTTAACTGACCTTAAACATCTGAAGCATGAGTTCCTGCTTTGAGCAGCTCTGCATTAAGGTTTCTCAGTTCTCTGCCTTGCCTGACAGAGGAGATACAGTTCAAATTTTCAATGTATCTGTCTACAGCAGCTGATTGATGCCATTTTTTGTGTGTTTGGTTTACAGACTGTATATAAAATAGACGTAGTATCCATGACGTCCCGCACAGGTTTCTGAGGAGCCATTGTGAAGCACAGTGTGGTGGCTCTGACTGTCTCCATCTTGGCAGTTCTGCTTCTGCTGCCCCCCAAATGATATAAAAATCGGCAAAGCGTAGTCGGAGCTCTTAATTCTGCATAACTTTAAGCCTTAATATCATTTGAACAGGTGAGTTGTATATAAATTCACACTCAGTACAGTTGTCATGAACGGGGAAATTAGCTATAGAGACCAAAACTGTTTTTTGTACCAGACTCTAAACATGTTTATTTCTGCCGTGAAGTTGGACATTTTAACATGGGGGCTAACATGGAGACTGACTCACGTTTGCAGCCAGCCTCAAGTGGCCTTTTTAGGAACTGCAGTTTGGTTTAATTTCTGGCAACCTCCATGGCTTCAGCTGCTTGGTTTTACATGTGTAAGCGAGACCTATTGAGTTCTTATTGTGTTGCCGCTACCTCATTTAAAGGACACCAGGTGTTAACTGGTACTGAAAAACACATCAGAAGGTCCACAGTAGAACAGGACAGGCCAACTACATGACATATACTCAAGACAGTCACAGTTTGATTAGATTTAGTCACCGTAACTACTTGTCTTGGGTTAAGAAGTATGTCAGTCCAGCAAGTTATCTCAAGGGGTTTGTTGTGTAATCTGTGAGACCACAGCAAGACCCCTTTTCATTACTGGTGGATGTTCTCTACTGCGCCCTTAACCACAACTGAACAGTGATGTCGTGAGACCCATCACAATAAGTTTAAACCTGTGAAGGTTTGCAGAAACAAGATTTTCAGGCAGTGTTAAGTTGCTTTGTGAAGAGTAACCTGTTTCATCTTGAACCTCTCCCCCTTCACAATTTCAAAATATGCATTCGAACCACCCTCGTGACGGCTGGCGCCTTCTGTCACAGCTCGCTAAGTTTCACTGTTGTTCCTTTATCTGTGCCTCTGTTTAAACCGACACGTTTCAGCTATTTTCAGATGTGTTAATACCTAAATATAACATCTGACAGTCACCTAGAATTCATAAAACCGTAGCTACAGAATGGTAATAGCTCACATTTCACTTGTGGTTTAAGTGTTGAATTACTCTATAAGACCTGCCAACCTTGAAGAAAGTCTTGTAGTGCTCCCCAAAAGACAACTCTTTCTCTCTCTCTCTCTCTCTCTCTATATATATATATATATATATATATATATATATATATATATATACATAAGAAATCTAAACTGGAGTGTGTACCTGAGAAATAAAAACTAAACAATTTTACAGTTGCTCAATATAAACCCTGGCAGGATAAAGGTCAATTAATTAAATTCTGACAGTAAGCTTGACCTGAAGGAACAAAAAAAAAATAATGTCTGATTGAAAATATGTCCGAAAATAAAGTGACCCATTTACAGCAACTTCAAATAAAGTCAGGCAGCAAAAAAGTTTCATGAATAAATCAATCAAACTATTAAACAAACAGACAGCAGCACAATCAATGAAACCTTATAAATAAGAACAATCTGTTGACTCCGCTGCACCTCTGACAAACCTGACACATGGATTTCACTTTCTCAGTGTTACTTAGTGGACACAAACAGGAATCAGGTGTCAGTGTCACTTGCATTCTGCAGCTCGGCCTCATAAGTGGCAGACTTGGCTTTTCTAAGCAAGGTGTCACTGAAACTCATGAGACAAGACTGTGAAGACTGGGAAATGTCACATTCAACCAAGTGGCACATGGACAATATAACTTTGTCAACTGTCTCAGATGTCTGACTGTGAAATGACATTAACATAACATTAACTCAACTCATAACCTCAGCTTACCACGTTTGCCCCGGTCCACGGTCTTCATTCAAGGCACCAACCAGCCTGTTTGAGGAAGAACAAGAGTGCTAAAATCAAGGTGAAGAGTCGATTTGTGGATTCTAGCTATTGTCTCTAGAAATGGCATCATTGATCAATCATCCCTGCTTGCAAATATTTTTTCTTCGTCGGTGGGTAAGGTAGGCAAGGGGAACAAATTGGACACGATTCTTCTTCTTTTGCTTCTAAGCAGGGTAGAAGCCCAATGCAGTATTGCTACTGCCTCTTTCTGTTGGAGGTGAGTACTGCACACCTGGCCAAACTCACCAGCTTTTTGGATATTTGGGGTGACAAAACACAGTTTCCAGCTCTGCTCTCAAGAGGCAACATTGAAGAAAGCTGATTCATGTGAGTCAAAAAGATAGGTGCCATTTTATTATAGTTTTTTGTTGCTGCTGTTTGTTATCATGATTATTTTTTTTACAAAAATGTTAATGGCATGTTAATAACATTGGCAAAACGCCAAAGGTTCAGCAACCTTAACCATAACCTTAACAGTCTATCTGAACTATAGAGAATAAACTATAATAATAGTCTAGAGCTAGTATCACCAGCTTTACACTTTAAATGTACTCTTTCTCTTCTACTATAATTAAAGACTCCTGACTGTCCTTTTTAACTCCATAACTACTTATATATAATACTAACAACGTTTGTTATTATCAGTTATAACATACTAAAAGTGCAGCTCAGAGTGAAACAAGTGAAAAAGACAAAATGAACATAAAAACAGGGACAATTAATGTAAAAATTAAAAACAAAACAAAACACACTTGATTATTAAGATAAAAATAAGAACAGAATACATAGAATGTATCAATGAATTAATCAGGACTCACCATTTGTTCAGCTACACACAGACAGACAATACAACTTTACACTACATATCTCATTCACCAATTCACACACATTCATACACTGATGGCATTAGCTGCCATACAAGGTGCCAACAGTTTTAGGAGCTTACCATTCATACAGCCTTCAGGAGCAATTTGGGGTTCAGTTTCTTGCTCAAGAACACTTCGCATGGCTGGAGGCCGATCAACTGATTAGTGGACGACCCGCCCTACCTGCTGAGCACAGCCGCTTATTGTAACACAGTGCTCATGTTTTGTTGAGATATATGGTCTGGAATAAGCCATTCATTCATTCCAATAACTTTTTTTTTTCATCCTGAAAACATCCATTCAGTGATTCTGAGAAATCTGAAGGGGACCCGGTGTGGACATGGTCGGTTTGTCTGAACACTGCAGTAAACACTGCTAAGCACCTTTATACTTCAGTGAATGTGACAATACAAAATGTTCAGATGAATACAGCAGATGCTCCGCTCTACATTCTGAAAAAGTACCACCTTACCACCAGCTTAACATTAATCATTAATTACGTGTCTAAATCTATGACTGTATGCATCAAAGAACTGTGTCTGTCATATGGTCGGTATAGAGGATGTAGGAGGCAGAGAGTGTCAGATTTGATGAGAGACAGCCGGTGTGGAATGACCTCTAAGGTTTTGTAAGGCCATCATCATTGATGTGAGCCAGGAATAACTTTAAAAAGAAAAAGTTTTCACACTGCGCATGTCTGACACTCTTGCCGTCTTTCTGCTGAGCCATATTTCAGGTTTTGTATATCCAGGAGCATCCAAACAGCCGCAACTGAATCACTTGACTGTTTCACAGAGTAGGGATTTATTGTCTCATCTTCTGTTTACAAGCTCGGTCCCACACGGACCTATAAAACCACACTGCAGCTAGTACAGGTCAAAGTCAGCAATTTTGTAAGTAAAATAGAGGTCGAGAAACTGTCAAGTTTTCTGCCAACCTACAGCTTTCCTGTTGGTCTCTGCTCCTAAGTCATAAAACAAAAGTTTACTCTGCCACAGCTGGTGAGCCCAGACACTGATATTACATGATGTACAGTACAGTATATCACAATGTGTAGAAGGATCTTCTCGTAGATATTAAAGCATGTCTGCCACTAGTAATTTACAAGACACATGCCCTCAATTCATGCACTCCTGAAGGTTAGGCCAGGCATTCATTTAGGCAAATCAATATCCTTTTATTTAGTATAGTGCTCTTAAATGCCGACTGTTGCCTTGTGGGGAAAATATCAATGAGTCCCTCCCAATAACGCTGCACAGTGCTCCATTCTGATCCCTGAAAATATTTATCAGAAGGGAAACATTTCACTACACAAGCGTGACAAATGGATGTGTCAAAAGAGAATGCATCATCAGGGCAGGCTTTTAATATAATTATTAACTTTGACTTGGCCTCATTTTTCAAAGGGGCGAAGATTGGGAGACAGAGCCGGTGGCGTTTTTTCCTTAACTTTGTCCGATAACTTGAATGGAATGTTGGATTTTTGAGTGAATGGCATGTTTTTTTTGTTTTTTTAATACGACATCTGTTGGGGTTATAGAAAGAGCAGATTTGTAACTGTTGGCATTTTTAAATGGCCATGACATTTTTTTGCTAGATGCAAGCTTCTATAATTTCTCTGACATTTTTCTTTAGTTAATGTTGAGATAGTTGAACCTTGGTGAGCCAGAAGGAAACAAGCAATATAAATCAAAATAGTTCTTCATATCAACTAAAAATAGAATTAGCCATTCCTCTCTGAGTTCATAAATCCTTTTTTTTACTGGAACATAACAGGTATTTTGAGATCTATCAGAAATATGAGATGAATTTTCACCTCAAACTGACCACTCACTAAATCCATCCTCAGAACAACAATGATCCAATAGGAGCTTTGCAACCCTAACTAGGCACAACAGGCGTCTCAAGCTTTGGATTTCTCCACATGCCATTCTTTGATTCTAGCCTTTCAAAAACCATAACCACAAGAGCAAAATGGTAGGAAATGGCTTGTTGGATGTGTCACTACCTTCAGTTGTTGCTTTCAGGACCAAAGAGCACATCACTACTTCCATTACTTTGTGGATTTAACTCTACAGGACATTTTAAATAGACCCATTAGCAGTGTTGGGTATAGTTACTTTGGAAAGTAGTTAATTAGGTTACAACATTACCATCAATTAAAAGTAATCTGTTACATTACAGCGTCACCTATGAGTAAAAGTAACGCGTTAGAGTACTCATGCGTTACCAAACATTAAAAGCCGTTTGCAGCGCCTCGCACATACTGCAACTTAACTGACACAGACACACAGCCTCCTTTAAATGCACAGAGACGTCCTGACAATGAATAACGTCAGTCAACCAAATTAACTCTGCAGGACAACAATAACAGGAAAGACAGTCAGCATTCGATACAAGATGTTTTTTTAAATTGGAAGTGGATTTTTTGTGGTCGACAGAAGCTTTTCACCAACGCAGAGTGTGCATTTTACCGTTATGTTGTTCTTGTCCTTTTCGCTGGCGAATTGAAAATAATGTGCGTACTTCCACGATTCAAAAGCTGTCCTCTCTGCCATCATGCCGGCGGTTTGAAAACACTCACACACACACACAGGTAACGTAGGTCAGCAGGGCAAAGACGCATCATCAAAGCGCTGCGCCTCTGACACATCCGCAAGTGGCACAGTACTGTCTGACAAAAAGCAGGCTGCAGTCAGAGTTTTTCTTTCCTTATCCGGAGAAATTCTTAAAGCAATGGATTACTTTTTTAAAAAAAATAACGAAGTTACTGATTGCCTAACACACGAAACTAACGCGTTGCATTACACGTTACACGAAAAAGTAATTAGAGTACTCTAACACTGCCCATTAGTGACTAGCAGTTAATGGAAGCTAGTCTTGGATGCTATCAGACTTTAGACTAACACATTGATTCTTCATCTTGGTATCAGCTCATCATCGTGCCAGTAGGTTCAGGAGTAGAGTTCAGCTAGTTCTTGCAACATGTTGCCTGAGAAAGTCGATGTTCATAGTTGAACATCGACTTTCTCATAACAAATCTGACACCAGGTAGAGAAACTGGTGAGGGGAGAGCACCTGTGGAATGCTGATTTTGTGTTTGAGTTAAATATTCTGTTGTAACTGTCTAAACTGATAAACTGCCTATTGACACTGTCATTGCCAAAACTTTGGTCACATGAGTTCTCAACTGATCCGTAGGTGGATGTGTCAAGTGTCAAGTAATCAATAATCAAAATGCAAAGTCTGGTTAGGCGTGTAATGGCGTAAATTTAGACGTAAATGTTGTGAAGCGGTTCCACTTTGGTTAAGTTTCAGCACAAGAACGTCTTCCTCACGTTCAGGAAGAGATCATAAGTTGTATTATGTACCTTGTAAGTTAACCTAAACTTAAACATAAACTATGTAATGTAAACTTTTGGTTTCACAAGTCCTGTGTTTGTTGGAGCCATCCATCCACCCCACCATCTCCCATATGTCAGTGTCTACCACTAACCAAACAGCAGTATTTGACAATTTGAGACTTGAGACTTGGAAGGACATGGGAACTAAAAGAAACCAAATAATATATAATGTATATTTGTCCCATATAGATACAGTAGATAATTAAAAATGACAGATTCATGTGTAATAATAATGCTGTCATGTTCTTGCAAATATTTTTACACTAATGAAAGAGCCTGTGATATATTCTGGATTGAAATGTTGTAAAATATATTTCCACTGTATTTTTCTGTCTCTGCCTTGTCTGCTTCAACATTTCTCAGAATTACTTCTCACACTGTCAAGAATCCCCCCCTGACTTGTTGCATCCAGCTGTTTTATGCATGTAGAAAGAAAAAGGGAGAAAGGAGACGGCCAGAGTGACAGTAATGGTAAGAGAGACTTGTCTTCCAGCTGTGGTGCAGTCAGGTCTGTTGAGGCTACTGTCAGAGCAGAAATTGGTACGTCTGCCTCCCATGTGATGGATGTGTCCCTGCATGACTGCTGAACGTCAGTGCAAAGTGACGGCTCCAGACAGAAGCTTTGATTCCGAGGCTGACACCAAACACTGATGGTAAATTCATGTTTTACAGAGATGAAAAAATGTCTTCTAGCAAAGGATTGTGTCTACATAGAAAATGTATTAATTAGTAATGAGTGGTAAAAAATATCTGTCGTATACTTTACACATACAGATGGGGACATATTAAAGGAAAACCAACATAAAGTGTCTTCGTATGGAGTCTGGCCACCAACGAGCCCCAGAACAGCTTCAGTGCTAAACTGAAAACATCCGCTTAGTTATTCATACTGTAACCTTCATCAGACAGTCTCATTAAGATCAAGATTTCTTTTGAGAGGGACCTGAGTACAGCAGATAGAAAGAAAAACAAACATCTCCAGACATAATGAAAGGACATATAGCATCAGAGACAGTCACAGAAATCACTAACTATATCTGAAAATAAAAGTTTATATATGAAGCTGCAGAGTATCGTCTTACATGTTGGTAGAAAATGTTGGGTGAGATCTGGTGACTGAAGGCTGCAGCATTTTCATACAGCATTTTCATACTCACGAACATTCAGTGAGCCCTGATGCATGAAAGCATCCGCATGTGATCTGTATGTGCTTTTCAGAGGGTATACTTATAATGTATCGCAGACGCCTCATTATGTGCTCAGTGAAGTGCTCGTTGATATGTTGTAAGTGTAATCAAAGTGCACGTAAATATACAGCTGAAATCTTTATTATTATTTACTTAAAGCTCTTTTTTTTTTGATATACAAGTGTGTCCAAAAGCAGTATTAGTTCACAGTATTTAAAGGAGAACAATTATACCTCTTTTCCACCAGTTCACACAGGTCCCAGGCACCTTAATAACATGTCTGTGAAATCTTTTGGTCAAAATTCCTCACGGATCAAGCACAGCAGCCCTCTCTGTACCCTGTCTGTAGCGCTCTGTGTTCAGGCGGTCAGTTTTTGTGTCTGTCCCTTTAAATGCAAATGAGCTGCTGCCAGCTGCTGCTCATTCCGCCCCCTCTTCCACCCTGCGTGCTGACAGCGCATACGGAGTGACGTCGCCACGCTGCGGAGTTTACCTGGGAGAAACATGGCTGCCGGAGAAAACGTCGCTTTGCAAAAGGGTATATTTAAACTAGAGTCAGACTCTGAGCACGAAGAGGCAACACAACAAGTCCAAAAAGCGAGGAGAGAGAAAGAAATGAATGGTAAGTTTATGTAATGTGTTTTTATATCTTTTTATATGTTTGAACTCTGGCTAACTGGCTAGCGCTAGGCTAATGGTGCTACCCTATAGTATGTTTATGTACTGGCTATTGGCAAAGCTACGTATATAAATGTAATTAATATACAAGTTACGTATGTAACATTACTCAGCTGTTAGATTTAACCTTTATTGTCATGATTCCTTCAAACATCACAACTTTTGAAAACAAACTTATTCAATATACTACCTAGAACAGCAGTCTGAAGTTTTGGTCAGCATTTAGGTTTCACAGAATTTCAGAAGAAAAGATGGACACATGTTATAAAAGCACTGTCACTGTGTAGTTTAGACTAACCATTATGTACACTTTGTTTTAGCTGTTACAGATACTAGGCCTACAGGAGCTCTGTAAACTGGTGTTGGGGATTTCTCAGCCAGAGAATCAGGTGGTACTGCTCAGCTGTGTGGTGCGACGGATATGGAGTCCCCAGACACTCATGGAAGCTACGCGGGGTCAGACCGGTCCTTGACACGTAGCTGGCTACAACCTCTTGCTTCCCTGGTCTTGCAAACTGGGCTGCGAGATCCTCAGGGATGGGGGATCTTCAGTACCTCATCTGCGTATGGGCCAGAGTCTAGGAAAACCTTCTCGAGGATGAGGTCCAACATAACGTATAAGACAATAGAGGAGGGAGAAAATTGGTATAATAATTGTGAAATTATCCAACTTACATAAGTTAAGAGCCCTGTTTTATGTTATTTATTTTTCACTTGTATAATAGATGTTTGCACATTCTTTGACTTATTGCCATTTTAAATAAAAGGTTGTAAAATTTACAGACAGTTGGTTCTACTTTCACTGTTGGGAAGTTCAATTTGAATAGCGGCTCACCAGCTGATGTTGTAGCTTAGGGACGCCCAGCACTTTCATTGAAGTGGAGGGCTGCCAGGTGGAGTCTAGAGAAGGAAAAAAAAACAGAAATATGAGAAATATGATTGAGACCACAAATATAAATATACATTGTACTCATTCACTAAGTATCAGAATCACCTTTAATTGCCAGGTGTGCATACACAAACTGTCCATACATATACATACATTGAGAGCAACATATAAACAGAGTCAAATTCCTTGTGTGTACACACACCTGGCCAATAAAGTGATTCAGAAAGTTACTACTTGCTAATTCTTTCAGTCCAGAAGCCTGCGTGAACAGGCAGCCTGACATGTCACTAAAACCGGACAATATCCAGGTGGAGCTCATGGACTGAACTGATGGTGTCCTTATTGTATTGTAGCTTTGTTTACTTTATGTACCCAGCTCCCTAAGACTGTAAAATAGCGAGGGGTCTCTCTTTCTCTCAAACCGAGGGGGACACAGGAATAGTGGGTGCCACAGACAATAAAAGTGAGGGGGTGCTGCTAACAGAAAGATGAATGAGAGAAAAGTTATTTTCTTATCGCTAATGAGGCTACGTTCAACACACAGCTTCAATATATATTCATTTCCATTGTTTTTGACAGCGTGGTGGTGATCCCTCTGGATGCGGTAGTCCAGACAGGAGTCTTCGAGGCAGGCTATTTTTAGGGTACCTTTTCTAACCCCCTCCCCTATTGGGGTGAGCAGAATGGATCCTAAATAGGGCTGCCTCAGTCCAAGAGCTTAGCGACTGAATCTAACACCCACCGCCTGTGTGCCAGATTGTGGCTGGGAGCTCCCAGACTACACTGTCCTGCCCCCGTCACCACAGGACTTTTTGATCCGAGATGTAAAGTGGATGGGTTGCCTTTCGGGAGGACGCCTGCACATGATATCTTTTAATGTGGGGAGACTGATGCACCTGCAGCCACCACACGGTCCTTGACAGAAGGGGTCTGGTTCCAATGGCATGGAAATCCATGACGACTGTAGACTATGTTGCAGCCTTCATCCACCTTCAGTGTCATTGTGACATTGTCATCCTGTCTGGAACCTCCCCCTCCACCTTACCGCCATGGGTGGCCATAGGTTCTCCACCATGACGATGGCGATCCAGGGAGAACAGACCCTGAATACAACATTGAGCAGTTTAATATAACATAGTTTGGGTGTTCCTTTTGAATATATGAGGTATACTAAAATATATAAGGCATAAAAGATGGTATACTCTTTTGTTTTCTGTTTTATTTTAGTATTTCTTTGGTTTTGGGTGGAGGGAAGGGATGCAGATATGAGGATATTCAGTGTAGTAATGTGTGCATGTTTGCACATTTCTCCTATTTTGGCTTCTCTGCACTGACAATGAACCTTTAAAATCCAGAATAGAATTTAAAATCCCTCTCCTCACCTACAAAGCTCTTCATGGTCAGGCACCATCATATCTTAAAGAGATCATAGTAGCTTATTACCCCACTAGAACACTGCACTGCTGGGTTCCTTGTCTCCAAAAGCAGATTGGGCAGAGCGTTTAGCTATCCACATTCTCTCCTGTGGAACACTCCCATTTTGGGCGTGGGATATCTATCTCCCCTCCCCTCTAACTCAGATGTCCATCCACCATGATCCGGGTTGCCACCAAGTGCTTGTTCATGGTGAGAATTGCTGAGTCTAAATAAAGTTGAACTGAATTGAATTAACCAATGTGTGATAATTGTACACTCTGTGAAATAAAAGAATGTAAAAATAAATAAATAAATACATTTAAAAAACGACCAAAACAATACCTGTCTACATAATGGTATAAAGTCAAGTCAAACAAATTACTTGTGCTGTAAGAACATTTCAATCTTCTGATGGGGAAAAAAAACTGGGACAATTAGCCTCTGTCTCATGCAATATATATTAAAACTAATTCCTGCACTTCATTCACGCTTTGGACATTTATAGCTGATCTTATCTAGAGTCTCAAAGCAGACAACATCTTCAGTTAAAGTGAATAGAGACATTTGGCAGCAATTAGACCGTCTCACTGATTAACTGACCATGAGTGCAAGAGGAGAGCTGCAGGGACGGGCGCGAACAAGTTTCTGCTCCTTCTCTATATACCAGGGTTGATTTCCATTCGAGTAGTACATGAGAATCAGTCACACTTTCCATGTTGTATAATAGGATACATGGCTTAAAGCAGTATATCACCTTTCAAGTTGGCCAAAGGTCAATGTTTGATTCTCAGAACATGGATTTTCATCGAGATTTGTACTTGTCAGGTCAAGATTTCTCAGATCTAAAAAGATTCAAGGTACTTCACTACTACTACTTCATTCACACGTTTCAGTCCAGTATACCTAAAAATGTCCATATCATCCATACAGGAGAATTTAGCCCCTGACGGTTTACATCCATTCCTGTCTTCAGACTGTGGAGGTTGGTATTGTAGATGTGTGTATAACCCCTTCAGAGTTTCATCACTTTCCTGTAATTAACATTTGCCTTTTTAATACACCGTCAGGCAGAGGTGAGTCGGGTTGCCTCGGGCCCCAGCAGCTGGAGGGGCACAAAAGAGGAGGAAATGTATGTCATTAATTTCATACAAGCCATCTACTTTTTAAAGTCTGTCTCTTCTGTCCATGCACACGTTAAATTGAACAAAAATAACAAAACAAAACAAACAAAAAAAGCACTGCTCACTCTGCATTAAACATCTAATACTGAAGGGAGCTACTACTGGAGCTCATACTCAGTCACAATGTAGTTCATTTGCTCAAACAGCTGTGTATGAATCATGTAGCCTGTGAATTAACATTTCCTGCAAACAACATCATATAATCCACGCGGTGAAGACATGGATATGGATAATGGCCGCAGATGCATCCTCAACTCGAGCCAGGTTTAAATTCATTGTGATATACAATGATGTACATCCTGACAGCAGTAAGGATGTAGTGTAACTAAGGATGAGCTGATCCAGAGGTTAGAGATGTGACCCAATACAGGCATTTTCTGATTTATAGGTCAGAGATATAATGGAGATGTTTGTTCTTGAAATGACTGGAGCTGACAGTAACGCCTCTACGCTCTGTTAACAGAGCAATGTGTCACTAATGGAGTCTATAGTTACCAATGTGACTATAAAAGCCTGGCTTTTCCTGTGACTATTTTATTTTGACATTGTTATTTATTAAAATTACAAAACACAAAACAGTTCTGGGTATTTTGACTGGCCATCAGTCCTTGTGACAGTATGCATTATAAAGGATTTATTTTTTTATTTATTTTTTTGTCTTGATATGATTCCAGTGTTGGCTCAACTAAAGTTACACATTTATTGACTCTAAGACTATAATTTCCCAAATAACAACGTTTTATCTAATCGAATATCCAGATTCACTGGGATTGAAGACATTTTGTAAATATTCTGATAAACACAGGAACATAGTTGCATTTTCTTAATACCGTGCTGCTCGGGTGTAAAACACACATTTTTAACCAATTTGTAAATTTAAAAAAAGTAGACAAAATAGAAATCAAATAAATATTGGGTCATACAATGTTGTCAGGGCAACCATAAATAAAAGTTTGATACTTACCATGCCTATACTTCATTACATAAAGGATAAATTGTCTTGAACAGATGATCAGAAACCTGAATAATGTTGCAGAGATATTAATAACCAAGTCCCTTATGTTCCATATAATACTGAATATAATTAAAACCAGAATGAAACATAACAGCAAGTATTGTGCATGTAAATGTAGCCTGCTAATTAGAAGCTAAGTTAAACTTAACAAAGTTATTTTAAATTATCAATACGGGGCAGCAGTAGCTCAGTCCGTGAGGACTTGGCTTGGAAACCGGAGGGTGGGTTGGACCACAGTATGGAATGTGGATGTTTTGGTTGCATAATTCTAACTGTATTTTGATCCATCTGCCGTAGCCAATCTTTAGCTTTACTAACCTAACCTCCCCTTTAAGCACTAAAAAGTGACCGCAGCTGCATAATGAAATTGCTTGAGCACAAACCTATTGTATTGAAAGCTTTAGCTGCACATCATACGTAATGGCCATGCTATCATTCAAACCTGGGTCCATCAGTGCCAGTGTGAGTGGCTGTGTCAGGGACTGTGTCTTCATTAAGCGTCCCTGTTTAGCAGCTCCGGCTGCCTATTATTCACTGGCATGCTGCAACACACACCATTGGCGATGCTATGAAAGGATGTTGGCTGATTGCTAAGTGACAGTAATGCACACAAATACTTCAACACACACAAACAGAGTGTTATGCAACATGCACAGACACACACATACAGGTTGCTAGGTGACAGTAATGGCATGTAATGGAAGGATGTGTATGGTTGGAGTGGGGACTGGTTGTCACCTGTGTGACTGTGAGGCTGTCAGCTCTCTAAACAGAGGAGTTGTGTTGACGTGCTGCTGTTGGCAGGAGAATGGAGGAGATAGGGAGCGATAACTGCTGCATTGCTGAGCAGGTCATCGGTCTCTGGGGGTGGGTGTGTGTGTGCAGTTTGTCCTTAGAGCAAAAAGTAGGTCTGCAATATGTCCATGTGTTTGAAAATCAATGAGACAGTTAGACAAGCAGAGGTGGTGATCATACTTCACCACTGTCTATGTCCACTGATGGAATATACTTGGCTAAACAATGTGGATGTGAGTGACTAGGGCTGCATGTTAGGGACCAAAAAAATCATACTTTATTTTTGAGAATTACACTCTCAACCTGTCATCATTTTGGCAACGTTTTGTCCAAACCAGGAACTGACCTCATACTGCAGAGAATCTCCAGGGAGGATGGAGAGGTGTACACAGCTCCTGACTACCACTGCTTAGGTTTATGCTGAGTTCAGACTGCATTGTGTTCTTGCTATTTCAGAATAGTGTCAGATTAGATGATCAAAAGATTCAAAATTATTCCTGTGACCGGCCGCCCAACCAACCATGTGATATGATGGTGAGACGCAAGAGTTTCTTCCACTTGACACAGCTGCATTGCGGCCGCTGGTGCCATTCTAGATCCAAACAGCACGGAGCCGTGCCTGGTGGAATTGAATTGAATTGTTAGTGCATTTCTATTCATCTGTTTCTTGCACATGTTCAATTTGTGCATAAAGAACCTCAGTGTAAACTACAAAATTAAAGAAAGAAGAGAAAATATCACAAAAAACTTTCACACTCAGCTGAAATTGAAAAGTTATCTCTAAAATCAAAATGCGACAAAGTGCAATGCAGACAGACTTTGTGACTTATCTGTCACAAAGTAGCAGATAATGAGATAATGATAATTTGATAATGTTCAAATCAAAACATGAGACACACAGAGTGTCGTTTAGCTTAGTTGGTAGAGCAGCCGCCCCATGTACAAAGGCTCAGTCCTTGCCACGGTGACCCAGGGTTCAAATCCGACCTCTGGCTCTTTCCCACGTGTCATTCCCTATCTCTCTCCCCATATTTCCTGTCACTCTTCAAGCTGTCTCTGTCAAATAAAACATGAGACACACAGAACCATTTTTTTCCATCATGTTTAATTATGTCATGTCTTTTCCTTTGTCCTTCTGCAAAGGTTTATTTGCACCCAACTGGAAAATTAGCGCCACCAGCTGTTTCTCTCCACAAACCAACTCCTAATATTCACAAAACAGTCATGGATGGAAAAATGTGTGCTACATTTGGATGGAAACCAGAGTACTGTTCCACCTGACAGCACTGAATGAAAGTAAAGCTAGAACCATTCATGGCCACTGGGCAGTGAAGGTGTGCCGTCTGTTTCTTTCCCAGTCAGTAGAAAGAGAGTGAGCGTGCGCAGAGGTGATGTCACAAACATGTGTGATTATTAATGCGCTGTAATGCTCCTGACCTGAGGGTGACAGTCAAATGCTTACAGGTTCAGTGCAATGAAATACAACATTATTCCTTTTTTTGGCTCTCGATACAGCTGTGCATGGAAGGGTGCGGTGTGCTCCTATTGGTCAACGTCAAGGAACATGTTGCAGAAGTTAGCAAAAGAGAGAATAGCACTGGCACATATCACTTTTATTTATCTGACATCCATGCCATAAAGCTTGTATAAATGCTTGGGTTGGTCATACAATGTGGACATGGTCATTTTGAATTCTTGTTAGGTGTAAGAAATAGCTTAAATAATCTTAAATAGTCTTCCATTGCTAATGTGGCACACATGGGTATTGTTATTCGATAGCTTAAAGCTATCGAATGAAATAACCCAAGACATAATATCAGAAAAATGCCTACATTCAAACACTTTTACACTAAGAAGCTTGATATTTGCAGGGTTTTGATTGTAGCCAGTCACCACAAGCGTTCGATGGATTCATACAACGTGTGACGTACAACGGCCCACTTTGCTGCTACAGCTAGCATGCAGTCTGTAGCGCATAAAGTCAAGCACAGTGTATTTGACTGAGTTGGCAGTTCAGTGTGCCATGGTGCAGTATGGTGAAGTATACAACTGGGACGTTCAATAAAAATAAATGCATAAAATTTGGAAAGATTATTTCAGGAAAAACTGAGTGCGTGAACACCACAATGCATGGACAAAACCTCCATATACGTATTTCCTGTAAGATCAATGGTGACTAGGCTACCATTACTCATCTTCTGTGTGTTACAATTTAGCTTGGATTTCATTGAAACAAATTGCTTTGGACATGCTCTAGTAGGAAGGTTAAAGAGCTACTGAATGAACTACTCTATTTGTATCAGTATCACTTTAAGGATTCTAAGGGTTTTTAATGATACCCAGCTGTACTTCTTCTGAATTTGGACAATGAAATGTTCCACAATATAGTAGTTCTCAAGAAAATATGAATCACTGTTGTTGTTTTTTTTGTTATTGTTGTTGTTGTTGTTTTTCCTGGAAGGTGAATAGTGTCAAGAAGGTGAAACAATAAAAGCTCCCTGTTATTCTGGTACATCATGGGATTTTTTTGATGCCTCCAAGAGCCTCCTCTATTATCAAATCATCAAATCAAATTTTATTTGTATAGCCCAAATTCACAAAACACATTTAGCCTCTGAGGGCTTTACAATCTGTACAGGGAGTGACACCCTCTGTCCTTAGACCCTCGGTTCGAGTGAGGAAAAACTTGCCCACAAAAAACCCTTTTAACAGGGAAAAAAGGTGGAAGAAACCTCAGGAAGAGCCACGGAGGAGGGATCCCTCTCCCAGGACGGACAGACGTGCAATAGATGTCACATGTGTTATGACATTCATACAGGGTTCATAAACATTGTGTTGTATTCAAACTGTTGCAGCCAAATCACTGACTAAATGATTTGCTCATTGGCAGCACTGCCCCCCTGGTCAGAAAAAAAACAACAACAACCAATCATATCTTTATAGGCAGTATTAGAATGGGGACATCATTGTGTGCCAGAGCCACAAAAAATCTGCCAACCAGTGTGGATGAAAGTGACACAGCTGTACAGATTGTAGTAAGTCAACTTGCAGGGACAGTAATTCTTAAATCATATTCTGGGGATCTCCATGCAAATCCATCTAAAGCCCCAGAGGCCACTTGGCAAACCACTGGGATGGAGAATTGTTCAGAAAGACTTTCAGATCACCAGGTCAATAAATCTAAGTGCTAACTTAATGGGACAATCATCATGGGAAACACCACAAGGGCAGAGATGACAAAGCCGACTCAAATGATGATCATAAAAACAAGAACGAGTATCAATATAACTGAATCCAGCCGGGAGGCTCGTCCACTTTCTATGCCTGAAACAATCAATTATCCAGCAATTTCCAGTCACTCGTGTCTATCCTTCTCAACATCTCATCTCATCTTACTATCTGACCATCTGCTTGTCACTAGCTAGTGGGAAGAAATACATCTGTTTGTCTGAGTGTGATGAAGCCTGTTAAAGCTCATTTAAAAACTGAGAAAAAACAAAAAAAAAAAACAAGTCAAGACTGTCTTGTTTTTGTGCATTAGTGATGGTCTGGTCCTATTTGACTTATAGTCATGTGTTAAACACTGTATTGGAGGAAACTGGCTCAAATAGTGGCCAATGGTTGTGCAACCTCCACCAACCATGTGGAGACGTACTGTAGCATCACACAAACACCCGGCAGTCAACTCAGGGAATATCTATGCCAATGTCTTAAACCAAGAAGGGCACATCTACTCGACAGAAGAAGCCCAGTCTGAGACTGATGGCTGATCAGCTTGACAGCATCTGGCAGCAAGCCAAAGACTCTGTAATTCATATTTGCCCCTTCTATAGCTGTTTCTTCAACTCTATTACTCCATAAAGCCACCATCAAACTGCTGGCCATTCCCTGGAGCCGACAGCACCACTCTGGCTGGACTACGGGAGGTCACTGAATTGTCTATTAGACTCAAAAGGCATCACTTGGAATTGTTTTCTTTGGCCAATGGTGGTGTCTCAAACTGAGTATTTTTGTCTGCTTCCTGGGATCCCAAAGAGTTTTCTTATTGAGATAAGTTGAACTGTGGGTTTTGTATTGAGCACTCGCTGTATAATACTCTGTGGTGGACTTAATTGGCCAATTAATCAGCCATTGGCTTTTTCCTACACCAAACTATCTTTATTATATCTGCCCTGTAAAACCACTATCAGTCGACGTCCAATCAGTATGTACAATTTTGGAGAAAGCTAGACTTCAGTTCTGGAACATTTGTATCCAATAATTTTATTTTTATCAACAAGAAAGAATAAAAAGTGAGCTGTAGAGGATGGAGAAAAATCCAGTTTGACAAATGCAGCTGACACTACAGGATTAGCCCTATTTTCCACCTAAACCTGAATGAGTTATTGATTTTTTTTTTTTTGGCGGTATTGATTTTCATGAGGTTTGCGCTAAACTTGTAAATTATTAGAATTATGATAAAGTGTTAGATGCAAGGCAGTCAAATTGTGTGTTATTAAAAATGGTGCAAATAGCAGGGAAAAGAAATGAATAACAGCAGAAGTCTCCACTTTGGCCCTGTCATTAGAGATAGTGAGAATCTGTTTCTTCTCTAATCACAAAGGATTATCACAACAGCCAGTTTTCAATAATCATTACAGGAGATTTGACACTGTGCTTTAGCTGATGACTTTATTGACTTTCATCCTGTCCCTGCTCTCTGCTGTGGTGCATCTGTTCTCAGGTAAGCACTGGTGCACACTACAATGTATTGCTGACTACTACAACAACAAAAAGTCTCACTATGTTGTTTACATTACGTAATGTTGTTAGAACCAAGTTCCAGTCAATATGAGACATATAGAGCAACCCTAAAAGATGATTTAGACATAAAGCAGGATGATTTTATGTATTGCGGCTGAGTGCTGCTCATGTATTCTTCTGTTTGCCTGTATGAAATGATTGCGTGCTTGGTGGTCAGGTTAGGGCGGTGATTCTGACTACCGGACCACAGATTTCATCTGCACAATAAAGAACATCTCCTACCCTCACGCATCACCACACCCTCGACAGCATGAGCAAAGAGCACAAGGCCAGATGACTTAACATCTGGAATGAGGGTGCACTTAGATGTGCACCAGTTCAGCAGTCTCTCTCTCTCTTCAGTATTAAAGCCAAGCATCCCACTATTTGTCTATCAGTGGTGACTACCTTTCCTAACCACATACCATACGTGTCTGAACTTAGGTTTCAGTGGATATAGCTGAACAACAGGCTGATCATCTCTGGTTTACTGCCCTCTCAGGCTCCTTGTCTTTATAGCTCTAGTTACTTTGGCCTTCTGTGCTAACATTAGCAATTAGCATTAGCAACATTAGTTAACCTAGTGGAGCTTTGTCAAAGCTGTCACAATACCCAGCATGATGCCATGGTGTACCGACGCGATGGAAGTGCAGCTTTACATCACTGCAGCAGAGTGAGAAACAAGTGTTTTATCTGTTGTAAAGTTGGTCTTTAATGAAGCATTAAGTGGTGAGTACCATGTCTCACAATATCACAGAAATGCCATGCTTTTGAGTTGTCGGTCCCATGCATGTTTGATAGAACAGATGTTTTGAATTTTAATCAGTGGTATACACAGACTGATGTATCATGCTTTAAGTTGAAACAACTTTGCACTGTATGTATATCAGAATGAGCTTATAGGCCTATATTCATTGAGAGCAAGAGTCACATTCTTTGTATGTGGACACATAATAACATTATGTGTCCACATACAAAGAACCTAAATGAATCACATGTTTCAATACTTGCTGTGAGAAGCATTTCAAAACATTACATGTATAATTAGTCACATGTAATCACCACAGACACCATCAACATGGGCGTAATCTCCATGACGTCACCGAAGGGTTCTGAACAGTCGCCATTTTGGTAGTCTTGCTTGGCTGGCTAATCCAAAAATGAGCAAAGACGTGGAGCGTGGGTGGACCTAAGGTGGGTTAGACCAGCCACCTGTAAGAGCACCCACCTGCATTGGCTTCACTTGACAGTGCCAGAGGTTGCTGCTTGGTGGAATCAAACACTGTCTAAAACAGGGCGTCATGAATTCTGATGGCTGTCTGCATCTAAACACTTGAGCTGTGCTAAGCCTGACCACAGGACTCACTTCTAAGTGCCTAGCCATGGGGTGATATTTTAGGATTGAAGTACACAGATGCAGCAAAATGCAGCAAAACTACAGAAATTGCACAGAACGTTGTTCCTATCAACATTTCCATCAGAGCATCTTTTAAATGTAAATTTTCCTGCACACTTGGCCAAGCAGCATTTTGACATGTGCCATCATGTTTACAACTCTACTGTGCATGGTCGTATGTTCATGGTGTATGCACCATGTTTCATTTGCTTCATGCTACTTTAATTAAAGTTGGAGCCTGATCAGGCTTTAGAAAAACATCCACATAAAGGAAGCACAACAAGGGTTTACACCATGCTCAAAATGCATTTCCAAACGCTGTTTTCCCTTCGCCATGCTTCTGTTCAAACACTAAATGAAATATAAATAAATACATGAGGCAAATTACCCTTTGTGAACAACTGCTAGGTAATAAACCGTACCTTCCTGCTGATCTTCCAGCCCGTCACAGGAGGTGTTTTGAAGCATGTGGGATATCTCTGGCTGCACCTTGAGCTGAGGGGCAGAAAAAGATCATCCCACATTAAAATCCAGCAGGTAACGCAGCAGTTTCAATAAAATGAAATTAAAGCACAAGTTTGTACACAAACACACACACACACACAAACACACAGAGTAAAAGAAGTACATATAGGATACCCACACACATGCACACATATATTACACACGCACATACACACAAACAGCAGAGCTGCAAAGGTAGCAAGCAAACATGTAGCCTCGGGCTGTTTTTCAGTTTCTCATCTTGAGCCTTGTATGCACGCAACTGCCTCCTTTTTCTTTGAACAGCATTTATTCTTAAGAGATGCTAACTGTCCCATCATGCACAAACATGCAAACCTGCACCTGCTGCCAAAATTAGATATATATATTGAACATAATGGTGTGTTGTGGAGTATTGTTTTCATTGTAGCTTCTGAAACTCACTAAATTCAGCATGTTTACATGGCATGCCTTCAGGGAAAAGGATATAAGGGCTCTCATACATACATGCTGCAGAAGTACAAACAGGATGAACAGGCCAGTGTAAGCATCACAAGGGACCTTAGGCGAGACAAGCATTTTATTTTTGCTGTGTTTAAATATCTACATGGAATAAAGGGGTTTGGTACATATTTTTTTAAAGAATCCATAATCCCTATTCAAAGAGACCACATGGGAGTGAGAGTCTCCAGTACTTTCCCTGACATCATCATATATGCATGAGCGCATTGTATTGAGGAGAGAAATTCAATTAATCTGAGTGTCGATAAATCTGAAGTTATGAATAATATTAACTTTAAGTAGAAAAACTGCGGTGAAGAGAGATCCCAGAGAGAATTCGAAGACAAATTATTGTCCATAAACAGACCTCCTCAGAACAATGTATTAAAGGGAAAGTCCACCAATTGTGGACATCGTGATCTGTGTCCATTGGTTCAAAGTAAATGAGTATTTGGGGCAGCAGGACAGTGTGTGTGGTACTGAGTCAAAATGAACGTCAAGAAACATGTCGCTCAGTATTATGGTGTGGCTCACTGGTGTGTTTTTAACACTACCGACAGTGGGTTTGATACACACACAAATAAAGCCACAAATAAAACACTGAATTTCAGCAGATTCAAGTCAGTATCCAAGATTCTACTGGTAATAATAAGACTGGTTGGTAACAATACTTCAACAAAGCCATATTTAAGCACAATAACACTTGTGGATATTGACAAACCTCAGTTGGATCACTGGGGCTGATGTAACTCCATGCCCACAGGCTGAATCCAGAGGAAGCACTTCTACAAGTCAGTGTTTACAAAAAAGAGAATCCACCAACCAAAAAGACTGAACAGCAAAGAATATGATGTTTTGTTGTTTTCTATTTATAGCAAAGCTGTAAATGGACTGTACTTCTATAGCACCTTTCTAGTTTTACAACCACTCAGGGCGCTTTTGCACAAAACATTACATTCACCCATTCATACACACATTCATAGACCAAAGGCTGATGTACAAGGTGCCAACTGCTCAACATAAAGCAACTAATCACACTCAAGCACGGCGATGGACCAGCTTCTCAGGAGCAACTTGGGGTTGCCCAAGGATACGCACTGGAACCACCAATCTTCTTATTGGCGGACAACCAACTCTATCTCCTCCCAACCGCACGTGGTGTTTGGGGTATGGTTTTAGCCTCAGGTTTCTTTTGTATGTTTGTATGTGATCTGTATGTGAGTAATATCTTATATTGCTGGAATTGCTGAAACTTATTTAGATGAAATAAAGGTAAAACTATGTTGTACAGGCTACCCTATTTCTACTAATTATACAATGTCAAACCTTTGGGCAACATCTGTTTAATTATGTTAAATTCATAATTCTCATTCAATTATTCAATCATAGGAATTTGGTGTGCAGTCACTCCAGACATCATTTCACTGAGAGATGAACCAGATCGTCTCTGAACCATCTCGAGTCGACTAATCACGCCTGTGAGTAAGATCGATGAATCATTTGATTTATCTGATTCCAGTGACAAGCACAAAGATAAACACATTCACGTGAAGTGTGTCTGATTTCACTGTTTCATTGTTATTGTTCATTGTTTATTGCTGTTATTTGTGGCAGATAAAAAGATTATTACAGTCAATCAATTAACAGTGGAGGAGGAGAAAGCAGACATGCATTTGAGCTCATTTGAGGAAGAGAATCTAAAGTTGTTCCACATACATCTTTTATTTCTTTTGGTTTGTGTAGACAGTTTGTGGGGCTGTAACGTCATACACCCCAAAGGGCGATGAAGCTGAACATTAAATGTGTCTCTCATCTGAAAAACAACATGCTAATTCCCTTTGCTGCGGATGTCACCAAACAGAGCACACAACTTTAATTTTATTCTGAAATTTAAATTGGTTGGAATGCTTGCATGATGATAGCAGGTCTATTTCCAGTCTTTATGCTAAGCTAAGCTAATCATATCCTGGCTTTGGCCTCATGTTTATGTAGATATGAGGGTGACGTGGACTTTTAACATTTTGCAAGAAAGGTAACATGTTTATTTACCCAAAATGTCTGTTTCTTTCCTGCAGAAATATTAACAAACTTCAAAACTTTCTGTATTCATCACAATGTTCTTCTCAACTACAGTACAGACACAGACGTTTCTTTGTTTGCAACCTGTGTATCACATTTTCACAATATTATTTTCATCAATTCTACAAAATACATTCATGGAGGATTTTCTGGGAAAAAGTTATTTCAGAAAGCACCACCAATGACTGTATGAATAACAATGTATTAAAGGTTCAGTGTGTCAGATTTAGTGGGCTCTATTCACGAAATAAAATAATATTCATAACTATGTTTTTATTAGTGCATAACCATATGTTTTTTTATGTTAGAATGAAACTTTTGTATGAACAGATGACACAAAGCACCAATGTTTCTACAGTAGACTAGAAAACATTGAGTTTTTCGCAGCCTTGCTAGGAAGGAGATGGTGAAGTGAGGGGCTGCAATCAACAGCTATACTGCAAGATACGAAGATAAAAATCCTACACACTGGTCCACTTTTCCTTTTTTCTTTTTTTTTTGACTCAGGAGGCAGCTGTTTGCATTCTGCGTGAAACCAACAGTCAGCATGATTTCTTGTAAGTAGCATAATTTATTTACAAGATATTTAACTGACTTAACATTAGTAATGTGATGTTTTCCTGAATCTAACCAAGTAGTGTTGGTGCCTAAATCTAACTAAACTGCAACTTTTTCACAATGCGACCCGCGTGTTTATATTTGTTGCCATAATGATGAAGTGATTTCATTCTTTCCTGCATGTCTAAAATGCAGCATCTGTAACAGCAGCTTAATGATAAGGATAAACCTGGCATTTGTTGACATTGCTCATTGATTATCTTGAATTTATTGTACTTACTTTCTTATCCTATGTTATAGGAAGTTGAATGGGCCCCGAAATATCTGTATTTGCAAGTATTATCATTACAGGGGACTGCAATCCACTCTCCTGCACCAATAGGTTTGTGCTTAAGCTGATTTTAAAATGTTTTACTTTGTCATCCTAAATCGGATGACTTTGCGTGGATTTATCTTCAAGTATCTGGTGTTTCCATCCAGACTATCGTCTTGTCAGGGTGAAAAAGTCTCTTAAGCAGCCGGTAGATTATCGAGGAATGATAAAAAAAGAACCCACCAATCACTGGAGATACATCACTGCATCGCTGAATTCGAGTATTAATACAGAACAAATAGCCACAAAAATACACAATGATGATGTTACTCTATCTTTTTGATCTGGATACTCCCAGATGAGATTAAAGGAACGTCCGTTTTCATCCCTCGCCACAAGTTCTCGTTCATTCAACCAACCACAGCAGAATTATCCAGCACAATCTTATCCACAGTAATACATGGCACACAGTCAGCAGTGTGATGTTAACAATACCCAAAGCAGAGGTTTGTTTCTCTAAAAATGATGCGGCATTTACAAACACCGCAGTCATATTTACACCTCGGAGGATATGTATTCCCACCCTGTGTGTCGCTGAGAGCGGGCAGGGGCGCCGAGCGGAGATGAATCATGTGTGTCCTGTTGGTGACTGCGCCTCCTCCTCTGCAGCAGCAGCAGCAGTCGCTGTCTATGAACACTCATGGACTGAATTAATAGGACACATGTTGCCCAGGCAGTCTGTTTGCTTGGCTTGAGAAGGAGCAAAGCGAGCCTCTCTGAATAGTTTCATCACGAGGGGCTTTTCTGTAAACATATGATTTACTGATCTTCTCATTAAGCAGTTTTTTTTTGCTTTTTCACACGGCACCTGTTGTGTCTGCTACGAGGCGAAGCGAGCGGATGGAGGAGGAGAGGTTGTAAATCTGTAGCGGAGACCAAAACACGTGCTCCACCGAGCGAACGAGATCTGCAATTCAAATAAGAAAGCAAATCCTTGAAAATAATTAAAGAGGAAAACACTCAGAGATGCCCACTTTGAATGAAAGTTCTCCACTAAGCGCACTAGTGTTCACTAGAAGGAATGATTTGAAATAATAAAATTCTCCCCCAGAGCCGAAATGAAAGAGTAACAGACAAGCAGAAAGCATTTCAAATATGAAGCCAAGCCATGATTTCAGTCATTAGCATTTGCTGATATACAGATTGCAGGAAAACCATTAGACGAGTGTTTGGCATGGAGCCCATGAGAGCCACCCTCCACTCCTACATCCATCTAATTCTCCACCACGTCTGCCTCCTTTCTTCACTCTGCGTCACACTCTTTTTATAGTTTTTTTCTTTCTTCTTCTTCTCTCTCGACCCTCCTTCCACTGCTTTCCAATTCCTTTCCTTTGCTCTACTCTGTTGGAGGGCTTGATGAAAGAACATCTGCTTCCCTCTGGGAAGTCCTCCTAAGCAACATGACAGATTCTTCCCCACTGCTTAGGAAGTGAATACAACTGAAAGCAGACAGAGACACAGGTGACAACAATATCGTGTATATGAGCGTCCACTGGAGATTGTGGGTGTTTTGCTAAAGCAAAGAATTTTGTTTTGTTCTTGGCAGAGATTTGACAGACACATTTTTTTACATATACAGAGGTTCAACAGTTTCATAGAAGCATTTTCCTCTTGACTCAAAGCAGAAGAATCTGAGAAAGACAAAAATTAAAACAAACTGTGTTAAAGAACAATTGAACAATCACCAGATGTGTTATGTGATGCCTCCGTCACAACTTCCAGAGATAATCCACAGCCTTCCTAGACAGAGTGCCAGGTTTCAGCTCACATGATGCTTTTTTTTTTTTCTTTCTCTCATTCTCTTCACATTTGCCCAAATTCTTCTTCTGGTGGCTCTGATCAAGATTTGGTTTGTAGTCACACACACACTGCTCATGTTGGAGGAGGATGTAAAAGCCATGGTGGCTCTGTTATAACCTCTGCAGCTGAAGTCTCGGAAGCAGCCATGGCAGCAGATGAAGTAGATAGTCCTGGTGCAGCGTGTGAGGGGATTTTCTATTCTAGCATGCCGCATGTTGGGTTTTAAAGAATCAAGCATATGTCTTGAGGTCACTGTAGGGACAGTGTTAAATCTTAGATTGTTATGAGAACACTGACATCTTCTCCTTGAGATACAGAGCAGCTGTATGTTTGTGTTAAGGAAAGAAGGCGCCATCATGATCATTACTCTGGTAACTGAGGTCAGAGGATAGGGCTGCCTCCGGTGATGGGAATTCCAGTTCTTTTTAGTGAGCCAGATTATTTGGCTTGACTCACCAGGAAGAGCCGCCTCTTTCGGCTCCCAAACGGCTCTTCATGTTACCACTTATACCTTTTATAATACAGCCAAATTTAGTGCTGTTTTGACTTATGATTTATATGTTTACACATATATCACTTAAATTATTTGATACATCCTTTGTACCAAAGTATTGAAAGTAAAAATTTTATTTTCTAATATCATTAAATTGCTATAGCCAATTGTTTTCATTGCAGTTACAGACAAGGGTCTGTAAATCGCGCTCCTCTCTCTCTTCTCTGCTCAGCACACCCGTCTATGAGCACTGCTATGCTGGCCCGTGCCCTCCTGATTGGTCATATGATCCTTGTCTATCTGCACGTGATTGGTTGCACAGCACGCACGTGACATTCATTCACTGCATGCACAGAACACCCGTAGCACACCCTATTACTTAAAAAAAAAAAAAGTGGACAAGAGCCGGCTCGTTCACTTAAAAGAGCCAGCTCGTTTGCGACGAACACATCACTAGCTGCCTCACTTTGTCGACACAACAGATAGGTAATAATACATCTAAAGTCAGATAACATTGTGGGACCACTAAGGGGAAACATATTTTCTAGTTTGTTTTGTTTCAGCCTGAAATAATAATAAATTCATCACTTTCTAAAAAGCTGTCCAGGTTAAAGTGATTGTGGTTGTCTTGGCAAGCTATCTGGAAATGCAAGTGCAATATATCCACAATCATTTAATCAGATTCAACAATCAGATTCAACAATCACAAACCTTCATCCTCTTTTCTTTGTTTCATCTCCAGTTTTCTCTTCTTTCCCTCTGGGCCACTTCTAAACTTTCTTCCATTTGTATAACTCATGATTCATCAGAATAAGTTGTGAATGAAGATGGATGAAGATTTATTGCCAGCCAGCAGAGTCACGTTGACACAAGCAGTGTGCCTCTCCACTTCGCTCCCTGCTAAGCCCCTGGAACACCAGCTGGGGGTTTCCAGCTTCATAAAAAAGTGTTGACCAAATTGGTACTTGACCATAGCATTTCAGTTGGCAACCACTTTGTGTGTGTGTAGTGTGTGTCTACATGACCGTGTAGGCTGATTATAACAGATCAACACTTGAAAGCAATTCAGGACATTAGAATATCTAAAACGCTGTTGATGACACTGATGAGGATACTGAAGGGGCCACAGTTGCCTGGTCTGAGTCCAAACCTGCAGTCCGCCTGACTCCCCTCGATCCCAAATGAGTTGCTATGTTGTCTCTGTTGTCTTTAAGTGCTCCTCTTAGCTCCCTGTGTGACTACAAAATATTTAAATACAACTGGTGGTATATTGAAGTAATATTGGCCAAAAAACAAGTTAAGACATGAGTGAATGTGAGAGTGCCTCACATGTAAAAGTACATTTGATATATTTTATTGTTTTAAAGCAACATTGTGAAACTTTTCCACCGTAAAATAAGAGGAGGTTCTCAGGCCTGGGACACGGGGGAATCGTGATGTGAGCTGGTGTAGTGCTAGAACAGGAGCTGGGTGAGTAGACAATTAAACGGGGCTTAGCAGCTTCTATGGGCATAGCTAATAGACCAAAGACAACACTGATGAATGAAGGAAAGAGTGACAGAGCTGGGCTTTTTGCTGTTGTAAGTAAATGAATCTAGTGAATCTAAGGATGTACCCACATCAGGATGCAGAGTCCCTTCAAAGTCAGCAGACGATTGTCACAAAGACTGGCACAAACTAATTTCCATTTTAGCCAAACATGCTTACAATGGCAATTCCACTAGATGTTGACAGGCTTCTGTTAGCCTATATAGATGTTCAGAGACTGTGTGATGCTGAGGGCAGTAAAGAGAGTAAAGAGAGAGACTAGCCAATAGAAAAAATGCATCTCTTTTTTTTTTTTTTGTTTCCATTAGTCCTCACTTAACTGAAGTTGGCCATCTGACTGGAATGTGCTTAGAGAGCTGTGTAGAAAACAATGCAATTAGCTGAAAGCAACTCATACATGAACACACCCTGTGTGCCTGGAGAACAGATGCCAGCCAGAGAGAGCTCAAGTAACATCAAAGCAGATTAGGCCGGCATTTTCTATTAAGACCACATCTACACTGTGTTATGGGGCCATTCGTAATGCATTATAATGCATTTGTGACATAATGAACTCTAAGAGTCTTATGAATGTTCTTGACTAGTTATATGAGTAAGGACTCACTGTATGATATAACAGTACATGCAGTGTCACAAGTTATCATCGTATGTGCCAAATAGAGTGAAGTAGATGTTGATGTGTTTATACTGATGCATGCTCCATTATAGCATTTAAGAAGCCAAATACAGAAAATTACAAGTAAAATTTCATCCAATTTCATACATTCAATTGTGTATTTTTCAGCCTGGATCTTATTTTCCCAAGTTTTTGTGACTCATGGGGACAACAAGTTTTGACTTCAGTCCAGTATTGGAGTGAGAGAACTGCAGCTGACACTGTTGAAACTAGCTACAACATAATCCTTGCAGGCAATTGAGCTCCGTCAAAATAAAATAAAAAAAGTGCTTTTTTTAGTCACTGACCAGCTCAGATAGTTGTAATACGTGTGTGACAACATTATTAAAAAGGATCCCAGAGAGAAAGTAAATGTTTTCTGCACCCTTTGCTTGATCCGGTCTGTGAAATCTCCTCTGTGGACAGAGGGTCTCAACACCCACAGCAACATCACCAGTCTCCAGAGCTTTGCAGCAGCCAGTTCACTTCCTCCTCCTCTCTCTCTCTCACTCTCTTCATCCTCTCTTGTAGGAGTTTTCAGAGTCCTCATCCACATTGTGGAAATCAGCTAAATATTCAGCCATGACACTGAAAATATTTTGACACAACACTCAGCTGCACTTTCTGTACTCCAACACAGCAAATCCTCCCAGCTAGTGCGTTACAACGCTCACATTTTCACTGTCGACTTTCTGCAACATGAACCTCACTTCTCTTGAGATCTCAGACCATGAATTTAACTCTTTAACACCTAAAATCTTTATGACATGTTTAAAGTAAGATTCACGTACAACTGACCCCAGCATATGTGTGTGAAAGGGGTTGTAATGGGACTAACAGCGGCTGCATACAGTTGTTTCATTTCATTGCTGCTTACTTTGAATATATGATTTCACACTTTAAGGTTCCACTCCTCCTTCTCTTTTCTCTCCAACCTGAATGGTTGTTTGTTTCTATGTGTCAGCCCTGTGATGAACTGGAAACCTGTCCATGGTGTACCCGCCTCTCGCCCAATGTCAGCCGAGATTGGCTCCAACCCCTCTGCGACCTTGCAAAGGATAAGTGGTTATAGCTAATGGATGGATGGGTGAAGACACTTTCCTGAAATCTGTTCATCTCAGGATTTAAAATCCAGTTTTACAGAGTCAGAAATAACATTTGTGTCACTTTGATTTGCTGTGATGCCACTATATTTAAATGAAACTGAGAGTGTGATTTAATGAGCCTTTATTCCAGGCCTCAAGGCAACTAAACTATAAGATTTGAAAGGATGTGTAGACCTTCAATATCCTGTATGGTACAAATGGGAAATAATGCAGCAAATAGAGTCACACACTTACAGATAAACAATAGGACAGTCAGCAGTAGGCTCTGAGCAGATGGATTATGGTATGCAGGCCCAGTAGGTGCTGCTTCTTACTTTATTATTCACAGCAGCTGGAGGGCTGAGCAGTAAACTGGATCAAACATATGGAGGCGATGGCTTTTACAGAGTCGTTCCTGAAAAAGCTGGATGTTAATATCAGGTGTTTGGCTAAACTTTGGCAGGTAATGTAGAAATCAATTGAATAATGTCCATATACAACCTACAGATTATAACATGCTGACAAGAACACAAACTTTTCGGAGATTAAACGTCTTCTTTTTTCTCAAAGCAATTCCACAGTATTGACATTTTTATTATGTTTTGCACATTTTAAGCCCTGTGCATATATTTTGCTTTGTCACAGTTAATTATTATTATTATTGTGGAAGTTCAGGAGGTAATATGAGCTGACAGCTAAGTGAGAACCACATTAATTCATTTTGGCAGAATTAATGTGGTTCTCACCTGACTGCTTACCGAAAACAGACACCAACAGATGCTTTATCTCAAAGACAAATGGAAATAGGACAAAAGATCTTCTTCAGTCTAATTAGACGTAAGGAGTAGGTTATGTTAGATTCCACTGATACAGGAAGGTGTGATGATTTAGTTCTGTATGAAATCATAATTATGAGTTCCTCATTCAGACAGTTTAAAGAAATACTGAAATAAATGGATACGGGTATATTTTTATGAAAAAGTAATGAAAAATGAAGGATTTTGGTTTTCTGCAGAACCCTGGAGGAAATTCAGTGTCTGTGTTTTCTGCTTTTTTTAGTTTTGCCAAGTTCATACATTTTGGATGGAACATATGGTAATTATTTGGGGATTATGTTTGTAATAATCATAAGGAGGTGGTTGTGGTTGGATAGTTGGTGTCCGAAGTGCAGGACATTAACAGCAGACACTGGGATTCGCTTCTCTCGGACATGCATTGGCACAAAATGTTGATACAGATGTTTAATTCAATTCAATTCAGTTTTATTTATATAGCGCCATATCATATCAAAAGTTATCTCATGACACTTTTCATGCAGAGCAGGTCTAGACCGTACTCTTTATAATATTATTTACAGAGACCAATAGTTCCACCATGAGCAAGCACTTGGCGACGGTGGCGAGGAAAAACTTCCTTTTAACAGGCAGAAACCTCGAACAGACCCAAGCTCATTGGTAGACAGTCATCCACCATGACTGGTTGAGTTAAAGATAGAGAGATATGGTAGCAATAATAACAGTGATAATATATATAGTGGACATCGTGCAGGACCACAGCAGCAGCCACGATCCATGAGAACCTGCTGGACGAGAGAGCACAGAAACTCCAGGGAAGAAGTTAGTAACATGCATTAATGAGACATGTATGTTTACAGATGGTGGTGGTAATGGTGATGGTGATGGAGAGAGAGAGAGAGAGAGAGAGAGAAGGTTTGAGTAGAGTTGAGTAGCAGCATAACTAAAGGATGACCTGAGCCAGCCCTAACTATAAGCTCAGAGTTCCCAAATGATCTATCCTGACAGTGTTCCTCTAGTGTCACTATGAGGTTGGTATTTTTGTTTTTAACACTATCATCAGGTCAAGATAACCGTTCAATAATGTGGTTTCTAACCAAAATACACTAGTAAGCCATAACATTATGAACACCTTATAATGTGTACGTCCCATTTTGCTGGCAAACAGCCCTGACCCATGAGGCATGGACTCCACTAGACCTCTGAAGGCATGCTGTGGTATCTGGGACCAAGACATAAGCAGCAGGTCCTTTAAGTCCTCATGTTTGTCCAGCACATCCCGAAGAGGCTCAATTGGATTGAGATCTGGGGAATTTGGAGGCCAAGTCACAACACCCAGTCTGACCCAGTTGTCTAGCCATCACAATTTGGCCCTTGTCAAAGATGCTCAAATCTTTACTTGCACATTTTCCTGCAACTTTGAGGACAAAATGTCCACTTGCTGCCTAATATATTCCACCCACTGACAGCTGCCATGATAATGAGACAATCAGTGTTACTCACTTCACCTGTCAGCGGTCATATATGGTGAAGCCAGTGACATCCCTATCAGCCCCAGCTGGACTTTGGTTTGATTTACTTTGTTTTGTGATTCTTAGCAACTGTTAGTTTGCTAAATTAAGATGGTAAAGACGTTATCTACTTAGCTTTATCTCTACCTATTTAATTCTTCAGTAAGACAATCTTTCCCAACTCTTTCCAACCAAATTTTGAGTTGCCTAAACACAACCATAAAAACCTAATGTGTTAGCTGCTATGAGGAAAGCTGAGAGCCGTTTGCTTCTTTCAAATTGTGAATTTCAATTTGCTTTTTCAAATTAATAACATTTTTTGACTTGTAGTAATTCATTTCTGACTAGTCAAGATGTTAATTTATGATATAATGAAACAATGGATTTCTTACCACTGGAAATGTTCATTGTAGTTATTTGTAAGTCAAATACAGCTAGTCAGCTTTTACCATTGACTTCCATTGAAACTAAATTACAGATATCTACAATCAACTCATCCACATTGTCATTTTAGTTGCAATTCTAATTAATGATATCTACAGCTCAATTCTCACGAGTCAAAATGTTAACTATGGATGAACACGTCATTGCTCATTCGTGGAAACTGATTTTCCTCTCCTTTACTAGATACAGGGCACACGTAAATTGTACACTGCAGAATCATCCACCATTAGCATAAATAACAAAGTTATTTCAAGATGATGAAACGTTTTATTTTGTTGTTATATAAAGCAACATTTCCATCAGAATGTAACTGCTCTTGATTGTGTGAACCTCTGTCTGTGTCACAGCCTCCCGCGAAAACGCTGCATGCAATCATGGATAATGGGGCAGAAGAATTCATGTTTTCTCATCACTCTGAATAACTTTTTTTTCTCCTTTTAAGGTCAGACATTGTTTTGCGTTTCAAAAATTCTCATTTTTTATTTGTATTTTTTTAAACAATTGTAGATTAGCAACAGAATATTGGTTTGTAGAAAGTGTCTTTTATTTTACGGTGCAGCATTCTTCAGAGTCAGTGGAATTTCTCTCACTAACTCGTCTGCTCACAACTCCACTTTCTCTGATGTATTATTATGGATGGGCTGCATAATGCTCTGGCATCAATACTCGTCCTGTGCATGTTTTTCAGTGAATACACATAGATCTCCGAGGCCATTGAAAAGGTTCCTGTCGCAGGTAATCAATACAAAACCATGTTTGCTCTAACTCACGTCTGAGCTCTTCCAGCAGAATGCAGGCGCTTCCTTTGTCTCAGGAAGAGGTGAGCATTGTGCATGATCCGCTGACTAAGCTCCATCTGTAGGAAGAAAAAAAAAAAGTAACGTGAAAGGAAACCAATGGAGTGAAAGCTCTGAGAAACTTTATGCAAACTAGCACCTCGCTTTGTTGGATCTGAACTGAGCGTTTGATAAACAAAGGCTGCGGTGCATAATACAGTCTGTGCGTGGATGTCTTTTCTGGTCAAAGTGAACTGTGGAACTTTTTAAATCACTTGGGCCATAATCACTAGGTGTGTTCACATAAGTCGATGTGTGTATCTCTGTTTGAGATAGAGACATTACTTGCACTTGGATTGGGATAAAACTTTGTCAAGAGTTCGACTGTTGTCACTGTTTTACAGTCAGCTGTGATGAATTACGACAATGGTTGGTTTCTGAACAGAATACAGAATAGAATATCCATTTTTAATTATTGGTGTGTCTTTGGGTTCATATTTAAATATTCTGAATAAACTTGAACAAGGGCCTTCTATACCAGAACATAAATATTATTTAGAATTTATTCAATGGATGAATTTAATGAATGATGACAGACAAATTATGACTAAACCACCACTACACACTAACCAATTTGATCCAGATCAGGACTGTTCTATAACCTCATTTCCAAAAAGATGGGACACTGTGTGATACGTAAAGTTAGCCTAGAGGACACAATATCCATAATTTTTAAAAACTATTTGAAATATGGACTCATCAGACCGCAACAACCTTTTCCACTTTCCATCAGTCCATCTCGGATGAGCTCGGGTCCAAAAAAGTCTGCAATTTCTGGATGACAAAGTGTTCCTGAGTACATGTAGTAATATCCTTTCTACAGTTATGTCTGTTTTGAGGCAGTGCTGCCTGAGGGTTGAAGGTCACAGCCGTTCAATATTGGTTTCTCTGAATCTTTTAATAATATTATGGATTTTAAAATTTATTGCAGTGGTGTGTTGAGAAATGTTGTTCTTTAACTGTCTTTTGTTTTTCAAGTGCTGAACCTCACCCAACTTTTGTTGATCCTGGTCCAAAAAGTTGAGACAGGATCAAATTCAGTTCATTTTATCATTTTGAACATTAAAAATCTTTGTACTCTATTCAGTTGAATATAGGTTGACTTACATTTACAATGCACACCGCTCCCCTACCCTTCTGATCAACCCTGCCCTGGATCCTGGTGCTTGACTTCCCTTTCACATCACAAACACAAGAACACAAAAAAATTCAAAACAGTTATGCTATAGTTGTAAAGTACTAGCTGACCCAAGTTCTTGCACATACTGATATACAGTAAATGGAAAGCACTTTGAACATGTACAACATCCAGAAAAACAGCTGCATAAATCTTTTGTTTAAATACTTAAAAACAACATATGTTCACATGGCTTTTAAAAAGAAATTGTAGCCATAAGAATTCTGACTTTTGTACTTCAGAAACGACATAGCAAGGCACCAAAACAACCTTGCAAGACAAGAGAAGTTTGTCGATCGGGGTCCATGGGAGGTCCAGTAAACAGTCATAGGCGAGGAAAGTGGAAAGTGCTGACAAACAATTGAAAACAGTTCAGAAGAGATGATATGGATCATTTTAGAAGGCAACCTACAGCGTTTTGCTATTTAGGTTGGAGGGCTTGTTTTATGTGCATCGCTCAAAGCCACAAATTTACCATACGGCACTTTAGACCACTGATTCAGACGAGAGAGGAAAAAGCTGCATAGAGAAAGACACATTTCAGCAGAGCAGCAGGTTCAGTCCTTCGTCTGTTGCATTCAGGCAGACAGTTCACACAGACGGGAAGAATTTAACCTTCATCATCTTTGATCTCCAACACTACTATATGTAAAAATAGTAGAAGTATGATTATTATGTGCAAAACCAAGCAAAGCACAAATACTATGACCGTATACACATTTAGAAAGAGGAAGCATTCCTCTAAAATCTCTTTGCTGAACATCACATTAAGATTTGGCGACGTCCCTAATGATTAAGTCCACAAAACTTCAAGCTCGATATCAGTAGCTTCCATTTCTGTCACAACGTTCCTCCTTTTCCACTGCCGCCCCATCATCATCACCTCCCTCTTCCTTACGCAGCAGTTTGTTTGTTGTCTCCCTTCTTTTCATTCCATGTGAAAATGGCACTACAGGAAGGACATGGGAAAACTAATGAGTTTGCTGTCTTTTTTTTTTTTTTCCTGCCGCATTGCAGAGAAATGGTGTGATTATGGGGTTCTTCTGGAAGGGGAACAAGGAGTTAGGAAAGCAGGGGCTGGAGAGGGGGTTAGTGTGTCCGACAGGGACCTGGACGGTGCTGGTAATGATGCTGTAATTATATTTGGCGTGAAAAGGTGGCTGAGGGGGGCTACCGTTAATGTAGCGTTAGGGGAACCTCATCAGGCTTTCACATGGCCTGACAGTTTCATTAAAGCCCAGCCGTCCCCGTCTACCAGCGCAAGTCCAAAGTATTTATAAAATAAATCTTTAAGCCGCTGCCCCCCTCCTCCCATCTCTTTCCTCCCTGCTTTTCCTGACTGCTTCCTCTTATTCAGTTTGTCTATATGCATATAAGCTGGATCGTCAGTTCTGGCTAATCGATGGAGAAGGCAAAACAGCTCTGTGTCTGTCTCCCCCTATCTCCCTCATTAGTGTTAAGGTCTCTTTTAATTTCAGCCTCTTATCTATCAGTGTAATGGTTAGGCCACTATCGATTGCCTCTTTATGTATTGCCCGCTGTGGGCTAGCAGAAACGCGATGGTCAAACCTTTTGGGAGTGCTGTGCAGCGCTTGGTTTGTTCATTTCAACCATTGCAGATGTATCAGAAATATCTCTCCATTGCCTCTGAGGACATGAGGGAGAGTCAAGCTCTGCTGAGGATGTAAGCCAGGTGATCGAGTATTTAACACACACTATCCTACAGTGGAGCTGAAGAAGAAGAGTCACATCTTGGAGCAATTCGAGAGGAGGAGGCAATCAGCTCCAGCACAGCCTTCCTCTCTCTCTCTCTCTCTCTCTGTGGACACACTCTGACTCACTTTGAGCGCTTGAATCGATCCATGACACACACACACACACGCTAACACACACACACCTCAGCAACTAACCCTTCTCCTCTCAGTTTGCCTTCTTTAGAGGGATATGTGAAGTGAGGATGCACCGGTCAAACCTTGGCTCTGCAATATGAAATCTGCGTCTAATCTGAGAGGAACGGATGTCAGATGCACCGTCAGGCGGTCCCGCTGAAGAGTTGTTGTTTCTTTTTTGTTCTGTAAAATTACTTTAGGCCTGGCTAGCAATCTGGCCAAAGGGTGCTTCACGCTAACAATATCACAAAACAATGCAAGAGGCTGGTGTGAAACAGTCAAGAAGACTTAAAAGAAACTTTACTGCAGATTCCTTCTTTGGCTGGACTGTATAACTTAATTAAGTTAATTACAACATCAATCATTTTCTCCTCTGTTTCAAAGATTGTGAGAGTTGAACAGAAGATCAGCAAATATTGTGTCTGTGTGCTCGCTTATAGAGGTGTGAAGTGGGAGAAGCTATTTCTGCACTGCTGGTTCCAGATGTAAAAGTCTCATTCATTTCTCATGACGTGACTCACACTTGGAGCGCTTTTTATAGCACAGATCAGTTTGGAAGTCTTCTGGTTTAATGATCGGTACAGAAGAAAACTATACTGGAGTGTTTTTTTTTTTTTTTGAGTTATCAGAATAACAAACAGGTTCGTTGCCAAATAGGTTTTTTACATACAAGTAATTTGCCTTTGTACATATTGTTGTGGAGAAATTGCTGAAGTCAATGGTCAATGGTGAATGGTGAGGTCAGGAGGGAAGAAAGTGTTCAAGAGGATAAAAGTTATGTGTAAGGGTCAGTAGACTTTACGTCATGTAATCTGTAGGGTCTTGGGTGAATGGTGAGTCAGTGTCAGATGAGTCCCAGGGACTTGTTGATGAGGCTAGTCGCAGTCAGGAAAAAAATGGTCTTGGTGGATGAGGTTTGGTGCTGATGGACCACAGCCTCCTGCCAGAGGGGGGTGCCTCCAAAAGTTTGTGGCCGGGGTGGGAGGTGTTGGTCAGAATCTTAGCTGCACATCTTTGGGTCCTGAAACTCTACTAAGTTTTGAAGAGATGAAAGACTGCAGCTAATCACTTTCTCAGCAGACCAAATGACGAGCTGCAGTCAACAGAGTGCCTGATAGTTATGGCGGAGGTGAGAATGGACTCAATGAGAGGTGTTGAAGTGTCACTGTCTTTGGTGGGATTAACTTATTCAGCTGCCACAGCTAGCATCATCTGTTGTGCTTACTTGGTAAGGGAGCTGATGTTCAGGTCCAGGAAGCAGAAAGACTCCACGCTGTCGATTGTGGAGTCACACGGGATGATGGGGGCAGATGAGGCTGGGTTCTTTATGAAGTGCACGGCCATCTCCACTGTCTTTAGAGCATTGAGCCCCAAGTTGTTCTAGTCATCAGATGGTCAATCTCCCACCTGTAGGCAGAATTCAGTCTAGGTCTAGGTGGTATTGTCCGTGAAGGTCATGTGTTTTATGAAAAAAGTTTTACTCAACCTATGACTAACTATGACTCTATGAAGATATATTTTTGCAAGAAACATCCAATCAACTTACATAAAAGTTTATGGTGTACACCACTGACGGAGAGGTAAAGCTACAGAACAAACTATAGTGACATGTTATAACGTTCAGCACGGCTCCAATCTATGCCTCTGAATATCTTCTAATCCATACCACCAGTTATGGGTATTGTTATTCGACCTGGCCGCCATACCAAAATGACAAGGCCCATTTTCTTAGAAACAAAGTTGAAATGATTGGTGATTTTGTACCTGGTATTGTTCTTGTGGTCACCATCAGTTGTTCAGGGTTCTTGCTGTTGCAGCTCTGGAAAAAGCTTGTAAGTGAGCCTTGAGTTGAGATTATTCTGTCAAACTACTTCCACGCTCAAATTTTCATGAACCGTCATGCTCGAAATAATCTTTTTGTTTGTAGAGCACAACCATTAGGTAAAAATTGAAAAACATAAAAACCTGCATGAAGTGCCTTCATGCTCCTCAGAGGATGAAGCATTTATTTATTTCAGATATTTTTCCACAGCACAGTGATCAGGCCACGATGTTAACTTTTCACTCAAAACTTTATAATCTCACACTCAGAGTTCCATGAAATTTGCTGAGCACATTTACATGCCCATAGTTGCGTATCCTATAGCTCCACATAAGTATTTTGTATATCTTTCATATTTTTCCTCTAGCATACTGCTTGCACTTGACATAAAGTGAATCAGTAGACCATGAAGTGTATTCATCAAGTTTGAAAATGTTCAAGAGTTGTTTTGTTTCTGCAAAAGGAATCTCAAATGCAAAACGCAACGGAGAGCAAGCTGCCAATGGGGTACCAAAGGTAAGTAAACATCATTATGATTTTTTGTATGCACAAAGAAATGGTGTAATAGGCTAACCTGACATCGCCATAGCGGTTCACAAATGCAAATTAGTCCAGAAACTTTCAGTTCATTTTTGAATTTGACACAACAGAATTCTGATCCTGTCAACAATACGGCAAAAACATCTTTCATATCAACAAAAGCTTTAAGTGCAGTTGCTTGTTCTTCTTTCAGAGAAAATATACCATCCAGGTCACACTCTTCTGTACAGTCGTCAAATCAAAGTCATCTCATATTAGATGAAGGGTTGTGATTGACCTGACCAGATCCAGGTCGGGTTCAAATCTGTCTGAGAGGAGGGAGACCAGATGCAACTGCCAGAGCAAATAAAACAGAAGCTTGTGGATTTGTCTGGTTTCTAGACAAGTAATTGGCCTGTTTCAAATTAAATGAGCCAAAATGAAGGTGTAGTAGAGACAGAAGTAAATGTGATTTGATTCAAGGATATGTTGAACTGAAATTGATCTGACAGATCCACATAAAGATAAAGTGGAGGACGGCACACCACGGCTCACTTTGAACCACTTCCACTTTTCAGTTATTGAAACTGACTGAGTTTTTGGGGCAGCGGAAACAAATGTCACGTTTTAATTTGTTACAGTAACAGTACAACTTGCACTAGCAAACACTTGCATTTGGACCAGTGCTAATGTCTTCCCAATGAAGGTCCTATATTCACTCTTTTAGCTTAGTTTGCTCTGTAGCTGTCCCTGCCTGCTGTTTGTGAGTGGACAGTGACTTTATAGAGCTGTATCCTCTTAAAACAGCTGCCTGCTGTACTGTAGCTAAAGACAACACTATTAGAGCAGTGATAGTGAAACAGTAAAGTTGTTGGCCGGACAGAGCCAAAACTTGACAAGAAACACATAAAGCCAATGGGAACTGCAGATTCATTAGAAAGTGATGTAGTTCGAACATTAAAATGTCCTTTTTTTTCGTCTAGCAAACAGTTTTTAAATCCTACATTACAAACTGCTTCCTTACATACTGTATGATCATCTTCTCATGGATCAAGCAAATTCTCCACGTCTCTGGCTTTTACAAAGGTCAATTCAGCTGAGACTGAGGAGCTATTCCCTGCTCGAGCTGCTCTTCTGCTTCTTATCCTCTTCATCCTCAACCTATCTGCTGCCTTTGATACTGTCAACCAGCAGATACTCCTCATCATCCATGCTGACCTGGAGATCTCTCAGGGATTGCCTCCCACCTGTCGTACCACACTTATCAGATATAATTGAGGGGAACTCTCCCAGCTGCACTGTCTCCATCG